>CM068372.1:25757723-27078506 GCA_034769895.1 Magicicada septendecula | reverse complement strand
ATATGCAGACAGCTTAAAACGCTTATGGGTCAGCATCAAGAATAAACATCCCAGGAAGCTCACAAATGGTGTCATTCTTCTGCATGATAATGTTCAACCCCATGTAGCCCAGACGATTCAAGAGCTGCTTGGTCATATGAAGTGGGAAGTTTTACAACTTCCACCTGACAGTCCCGACTTGTCCCTGTGCTATTATCATGTTTTTGGCCCATTAAAGAAATCACTAAAAGGATGGCGGTTCAAATCGGACACTGAGGGAGAGTTTGCTGTAGCGAATGGTTCCGCAAACAGCCGCAAAAATTTTGACATCAGGGAATCTACAGATTAGTGCAACAGTGGACTCAAGCTGTAATGCTAATGGAGACTTTTAAAATCGTTGAATAAAAAATGTTTACAGCCTCTAAACGTGTTTCTATTGAACAATCCTCATAGCCTATATTCAGGCTCACAAGTAAGCAAACCCCTATTAAAATATTATTTATAAATTATCATATTCTAAATGACAAACTATAAACATATATTGTGACAATTCACAAAATTAAAAACTTCCTAACTCCATTTAACAACACCCCTTGCAGACACGAATGCTTAGCATATGGCTAAAGGTTGATCGGTAGATTAACGTTTGAAGACCGACATTTTTACACTGGTAACTTGTGAAATACCTAGGCCCTTTTTGTAGTGTCTGTGATTTTTCTTCATCATATGAAACATATACTTGCGTAAAAATTGTGTTTGTACTGTATACCTTGGGGATACAGAATATAGTATATTACTTTCTAAATTAAAATATTAATAAACTATTAAAATGATAACATGCTATTTGGGCAATAGAATTGTATTCAGCTGACTCCTTTTCTTACAAAAAGTCTCTGCACTCCAAACTACCATAGTTGATTCCCTTATATATTAGTCCAACTGTGTGCAAAAAATGAATATGCAGTCTATAACAGAAGGAAAGATAATAGAGAGTCCTGTAGCGCAAACGTAAACACTTACGCAACACCAAAGTTAGTACACAGTTATTTTAACAAAGACACTTATAAAAACACACTAAATAAACACAAAATTATGTTTATTCAACAATATCACTTATAAAAATAGAAAACTCCATAGAAAAAATAACGTAAGCATAATACTGAACTCAAATGCCAGAAGCGAAAAACAACACAAAACACTGACACTTCAGTATCATGTAACTTCTAAAAAAGGAAATTATGCTCACTGGTGGTTGTATTGAAAACTACAACTGTTTGTTTACTATCAGACATGTTGGCAGCACTCAGAAACGATTCCTGAAAAAAAAAACAGCGGCAATTGTAAGTGACATCCGATGTATTGGACATTGGTCCTTTTTGACAAAACCAAGACATCTGATATATCGGACATTGATCCTCAAGGGTTAGTTCTGCTTCACATGAGCAGACTGTAAATTGGGTTACAATTAACAACAATCAGGAGTAACAAAATCATTAACAGGGAAAGCACAAGAAAATCTGCCACCGTTAACCAAACAGTTAACCAAATCAAAGAATGAGACAATTAACACTCATGACAAAACAACACCATAAAATTAAGGATACACTTTTAATTGACTCAAGAATTATAGATCTTAGAAATACATCAATTTGTAACATCTTTGGTAGGATTTAGCCAGTTTTGAGAGGACGACCTAAAATTTTCAGATTTTTGTCACAACACACACACATACACCTAGATCAGTGACAGAGTTTTCAATTTAAGAAAGTTTTTACTTAGTGAAATGGTTTTTATAAGTTCAATGTTTATGCCATTCATTTTATTAATTTACTCTGTACAGAAAAATAAGAAAAGAAAAATACATCACACATTAATAGACGTTTTTTATTGTACAAATAGTGGTTATATTTTTTACTAACTACACTTCATATTGAAAGTGATGTTACAATGATAACACTGATCTATTGATAGTACAATGATAAAGGTAATGGGAAGGCATTATCATACAAGCGCAGAAAGCCACAAAACAGGGGTTGCCACTCATGGTTATTAAAGGTGGCGCATGAGAACGGTTTCACTTCGCAGATAAAAATATCCAAAACACTTAACATACATTTCAATTCCCTTAAAAAAAGTTCATCCCAGGCCCACTAGATAAACCCATAAGCACCAGGATACATTAAGGTAAAGTGACTACCAAAAGAATTTAACTCATATTTATACTTATCAGCATTTTTACTTGTGAACTTCTACTTTTGCTTACAGTTACTGATTAGAATCATTCATCTTGTTTATCAGTCTCCAATTTTGACATTGCATGTTGAAAGTGACTGCAAAATTGTACATTGAAATTATACAGTGAATGTGAAAATTTTGTGTAAATCACATTCTCTACATGAATTAATACATATCCTATCAAATTCCTCTCATGAGAGAAAGTATTGTCATAGACATCACTTAGGCATAGACACTGTTATACAATTATGTTGCGACATATAACAATTTTGGTTCAAAGTACTGTTACAGATTTCACACTTATACCATCTATTCCACAATGAGTTAGCTTATGTCTTGACAAATTGCTGTTTGGAGTGATGGATTTATTACAGATTTCACATTAATATCTTTTATTCCACTATGAAGTAACTTATGTCTTGACAAACTACTTTTTAGACTGAAGACATTGTTACAGATTTCACACTTATATTCCTTTTATTCCACTATGAATTAACATATGCCTTGACAAATGACTATTTCGAGAGAAGACACGGCTACAGATTTCACATTGATATTTCCTTATTCCACTGTGACTTAACATATGTTGTGACAAACTACCACTATAACTAAATAATTTGTTACAAACGTTACACTGATATTTTTTTATTCCACTATGAAGTAACTTGTGTCTTGACAAACTACTTTTTGACTGAAGGCATTGTTACAGATTTCACACTTATATTCCTTTTTTCCACTGTGAATTAACTTATGCTCTGACAAATGACTATTTCGAGAGAAGACACAGCTACAGATTTCACACTGATATTTCTTTATTCCAAAATGAGTTAACTTATGTCTTGACAAATCACTGTTTTGAGCGAAGGATGTGTTACAGATTTCACACTGATATTTCTTTATTCCAAAATGAGTTAACTTATGTCTTGACAAATCACTGTTTTGAGCGAAGGATGTGTTACAGATTTCACACTGATATTTCTTTACTCTGCTGTGAACTACCATATGTTTTGATAAACTATTCCTATTTGCATAAGTTTTGTTACAAATGACACACGTATTTTTTTTAATGCACTACAGATTAACTTATGTTTGCACAACGTTTTTAAAAATATGAAGGTTCCGTTACATTTAACACATCTGTAAGTTGTTGATGAATCACAATTCGCTGTTGGTAAACGTGACTTATGCTCTTCTTGTGCACATATTCTTGAATCAGCAACTCCTTTAATAGTGTCTTCAATTCCAATGTTGTTTACATCTGACGTATACTGCAAAAATTTACAAATCATTACTTCTAGTAAATTTCACTCAGCGAAATTCTATCTATTTTCAACAAAATTACAGGTGAGAAAACCCGAAGATTATTAACAATTAAGTCATTTTTAAGTAATAACAATTATTATTACATCAACTGTTAAGAGAATATTTATTATACTCTAATATAAAAAAGTAACTATTAACAGACTGTGTGTGTGTGTGTGTTCTCTTTGGTTGCTGGAAAGGATAAGACTTAACTTCCAGGTTATTAAATTAATACTTTATTGCCCATATATTTACACACTTTCTAGAGGATTTCTACAATTGTCTTTTTATATTAATAGAACATTTTAGAAACAAATCAAAGGGGCCAAGTTTCACAACTCATATGACCAAGTACTACTGCTGGGTTACAGAAATGCCGCCACTTTAGGAATATATGGATACGCCTACATTATTTGTAATGGATGTTCTAGTCACTTCATTTACATACGTTTAGAAAATATTACCACTGAATTCATATTATGAACCATCAGTGCTGTCATCATGATCTGAAGAACATTCTGTACATAAGTCTTTTCTGACAGGACCAATCATTTATTTTCTGGAAACATATTGGAACGTGAACAGTAAAATTTGACAGAACGTAGCGTCTAGCAACATAACACGATTTAATGTAACATTGCAGAACACGTAAACTATACATCAGTCATTGTGCATGTGTATCTTCAGTTATACCGACAAAGTGAAATCTTCAGGTATACCGACAGACAGTGAAATCTTCAGGTATACCGATAAAAAGTACAGACAAGTATACATAACTTTTTTTATGTTCAATAAGTAATAGGTAACAGTGATTTCAACAAAGATGGAAGTAGTCGAAGAATCTTACATGGGATGAAGCAGAAAAGGCAATGGACTGTTAGCCATATTTTGTAAATTGCGATATAATTGTAGAGACGAAGTGTTTAAATCTTTGAGTGAAATGAGAGAAACCTTTTTAGAAACATGAAGTTAAATATAAAAAGTCATCAAACACATATTGTGGACTACTTCAGTTGTAGTTAGTGTAATTTTTTGTTCCTCCATGTGAATTGTAGTACAGGTCCACAATCCCGTATCCGAAATTCCGAAATCCAAAAACCAAAAGTTTTTTTCGTGGAGTGTGGAGCGTCAGTCATCTCTGCATAACGAGGCTTGTTTGTTTATTATAAATAAACTGTAATACCGTACCGTACCTGTACTATTTATAATCTTTATATATCCCACTTAGTATGAATATTTATACATTTCTCTACAGAAATATTACTGTGTTTGATTACGGTTCATTTGAAGCTGTGTATGTTTAAGTTTTACAGAATGTTTTTCTTGGAAATAAAATGTCCTTGAGAATGTATGGTCTATAATTATCCCATTATTTCATTATCAATATATCACTCTATAAACTGTAGTAGTATTTCTAGTCTTTATTTATCCACTTAGTGTGAGTATTCATACGTTTTTGCTGCAGTATTAATGTTTGATTATGGGGTGCTGCCCTAGACCCCACTGGGGGAGCTACCTTTATTCTGAAATCTGAAACACAACTGGCCCCAAGGGTTTCAGATAAGGGATTGTGGACCTGTATTAGATTTAAAATTAGTCTATGATACTTTAGTGAATTACATGTAACTTAATTGTTTTAATATATAGCTAACTACATATAAACGTTCACATGATTCAATTTTGTAGTTTATGCATTTAAATTTTATTATGCAGTTACTGTATTTTTTTATTATTAAATTCTATAATTTAAACCAGTTTTTTCAAATTATTTTTTGTTATTATAAAGCCTACCTCTTTATGGGAACAAATATTCCATATTTCTCAGGTGAAACAAGTATGCTACAGTGAAAACATTTACATGATCCCTTTTAATTTGTTATAAACAAGTTCTTCTGTAATTGCTTCATATACTGGTAGGTAATCACTACTGTTTTACATATACAGGGCGATTCAAATATAAACCGGATTTTTTATGTGTGGACTCAGGAAGTGGAGTGAGTGAGGTGGGGCGCTTGAGGTAGTTAGGTGGGGATGTGTGGAGGTGAGGGAACGCCCAGCCATGCTGCAGAACACTTTCCCGCATAAGTAGAACAATGTCTGACCATGAGGTACCTTCGTCTGTTGTGCAACGGGTAATTATCTGATTTCTTGCCAATAAAGGTGTCAAATCAGCTGAGATTTTGACCAGACTCCAGGCACAGTTTGGAGACGCTACTGTGTCAAGAACACAAGTGTTTGATTGGGCCAAAAGTTTTTGAAGTGGTCATGATGCAGTGGAGAGGGGGCGCTAGTCAAGGCCAAAACTCGCCTGTCAGCAGGGAAAGTTCTGGCAACTGTGTTTTGGGACTCAAGGGCTATGTTGCTGATTGATTTCCTTCACAATCGAAAGATGGTGAATGCGCCATATTACTGCCAGCTGCTGGATGACATCAGGGCTGCTTCTCGCAACAAACGACGCCAGCAACCAATTCATGACGTTCTGCTTCTCCATGACAATGCACGGCCCCATACTGCAGCTCAAACTTGTAAACTAATTGAAATTCACTGGACACCTCCTGAACACCCTCCTTACAGTCCAGACTTATCTCCGTGTGACTTCCACATGTTTGGTCTGCTGAAGGAAGCATTAAGAAGGGACAAATTCAACAATGACGCAGACGATTTGCGCAATTGGCTGTTGGAACATCTGTCTTCTTTTTTTGATGAGGGGATCAAGAAGCTACCTATCTGGTGGAGAAAATGTATTTCTGTTGAAGGAAACTATGTAGAAAAATAAGAAATTTTTTTTGTAATTTTATCTGTCACCAATAAATCTGTGTAAAAAATATCCGGTTTACATTTGCATGACCCTCGTATATGAATAAAAACTATAATATACATAAGTATAGTATAGTGCAGTACAAGTATAGAATAAGATATAGAAGTAACAATAATACCTGTTCTACAGGAAAGCTGTAGCCATCTTCAGCTATATCTATTTCCTCCTTAATAATGGTCTCCATAAATGATGACAAAGAGTCCTATAAACAGGAAATAAAAACCAATTAAATTATACAAAAATTCTATCTTCTTGAAATTTTTTAATGACTTAAGCGCTATAATTTATTTATTATGTTATTTTCTATAGACAACGGCAAGAATGACTTCATATGTATACATTAAATTTTATTTTTATTAATTGTAATGAATACAATCTTATATAGCCTTAAAAATAAACCTTATGGAACTTAACGGCATAAAAAGTTTTTACGTAAATAAAATATGATGTCAAAAATATAGTTATTTTATTTTCCATGGTCTATTTCATAAAGTTTTTATTTACTGACAACAATACAGCCAAACATATTCTTTATTTACTAATCAAATCTGTTTGGTCGTTCACTTTCTGTGGACAAAACCACAGTTTAAATGAAACTCCTATACACTGCCCATCACAGAACCACTTAAAACTTGTTAACCACTTGTAGACGTCATTTATGCAATTATTTAAAATACTACTACATTAAAAATCTTGTACCGCAATTTTTATTTCGTCTTTTTGATTCTCACTTGCGGTTCTCTGGTTCTCACTGCACCTCTCAACTTTTTGCTCTGTCTGTAACAAACGTGAAAACAAAATTATGTTTTATATTAATAATTATTTCAAATGTTAAGTCAACTAAAAATCAGCCACTACACTTTCACTAAACTTAAAATGGCCCACTATCCCTAAGGTATGGACAGATAAACAGATAGTACCCTGTTGTATGAAGTAATAATTAACTGGAAAGTTAACTGTACTGTATGTCCCTTACAGAACACAGAGGTCTGCCAACAGCTGATTAACCAAACATATCAACTATACTCTTTCCGTTCTTAGTTCAATCCTGATGTAAACAAACCCACGTGGCACGTGTCCATCAGCCGGACACTGATTGATATCAGTTACAGAATAACTGATATCAGTTACAGACTGATTGATATCAGTCAGTCGAATCCATTGTGTGACACAGCACTAACATTTATCTGTAACTGACATCAATCAGTGTCCGGCCGGCTTTCATCGAGTGCGCACTCGCATCACATAAATACTTATATGTTTGGTGTTCGATTTTTGTATTTTAATGTTTTAATTTTTAACGACCTCATTGAGTGATTAAATTTTAATATATATTCTGATGACGAGACATATGTCTTGAAACGCGTAAATTATCATTGCGTTAAATACATGTGGTCACGAGACAGGAAATAAGGTAAATATATTTATTATTAGTCGTTATAAGTGGCCTGGATACCGACAGACATGTTATAAAAATCAAGAGGTTGACAAAATTCTTTGTCAAATTTGTTGATCCTCTGGAAGGGGTGTGGTGCCGTTCACCCCCCCCTATAAATATGTTCCTGACACAATATTTAACAACAGTCACATGTATGCTGCTTAAAATTAGATTAATCTCTATGGTGGTTATTAAGACAGTCAGTAGAACTAATTACTCGAAGAAAATATAAGAACATTTAAAGTGTTTCCAGACCCGAAGTTACATAAAATAGTGGAAGCAAATAAAACAGTTGACATAGATATGACTACTTGTGTGTTGACTGAAGTCAATTCTGTTTGAGTAAACTGACATATGGCTATTGTAGTGCAGGGAATAAATTGCAGCTTTATCCTTTCTTATTTACTGAATATTTTAGAAACAGTGATACTGTAAAATTTGTTTATTGTAATCTGAACTTGACTGGTATACCGGTATAAACAGAACAATTCTTATTAACTTATTTTCAGAGCAGTGTAAAAAAAAAATTGCTCTAAATAATTGTCTTTCATTTATTTTCTTGTTGCTACCTTCACTTAAATGTTGAACTCCTCAGTTCTTTCTGATAAAATATAGACCCAATGTTTGGGGGACTCTACTAGCTGAACACACTGAAACTTGATAGCAAAAACTAAATAGCCTTATTTGCATTTATACTAGTTCTGACTTTGGGTTTATCATTTCTTAGTACTGAGCAAAATAATATAGTATAGAGAGGTTATGTTAACCCTTTCAGTGGAATTAACCTCCATAGAGGATGATCTGTTTTATTCCTTATTTGACCTTTCAGAGCCTTGTATGCATTGTCAGTGATTTTGTCCATTATAAGGGACGTTATGGCAATATTAAAAGTGCCCTCTCAAATCTCTAGCCAAAGTGAATAAAGAATGGAGTCCCACTGAAGTTGATACATTTTGTAATCTTCAGAAGTCACTGACTTCCTTAATAGGAACTCTTTTGCAGCATTCCCTGTCTATGTGTGGTTTAGGAAAAAAATATTTTGGTGTAATGGAAGATTGACACTCATAAGAGAAATTTTGAGTATGCAAGTTGGATCCGGTATACACAGGTCATAGCATGATAAATTTAATAAAGGGTTAACAGTTTTATTTTTGACTTTTGCTTTCTCAGTTTTAATTAATTATTTTAGTTAAATTCCCTTTTTAATTCTCATTACTATTATGAGTTAGTTCAGGGGTATTTGGTTTAATAGTGCGATTTAATGGTTTTCACTAACTTCCCATTTTATATATTTATTATTATTTTTTTTATTTTTTCAAAATTTAAATCGTCACATACTCCGCCGCTTAAAAGAGACATGGGGGGGAACTTTTAATACGGTGAATTCGCAAGTACGGTACTGGGGCACACTTGTCGTTACTGTGTGGAGTTTCTCTCCTTCTTCTCCCTTTTTCTTTCATTTATTTATTTGCATGAGTTATACACAACTTATTTCTTCTGCGTATCAAACAATATATATATATATCCTTACAAATTAATTCTTAAATTACGTAAAATTCACACTTAATGACAACATATTAAAACACATAAACTTCTTCTTATTTCTATTACTTAAATCTACTACCGGTTTTTTCTTTGGGTTTTAGTTACTCTATTCACAGAGTTACTCTCTAAATAATTTATTACTTAGTGGTCAAGTAGTGGTCAGCTGACTATTCATTTCGCTCATCTTTCGCTGAACAGGATCTAAGGTTGATCAGGCCTCATTCCTAATTCTACTATTAGCACTTAGCATGGTTACTCAGGTACAAGATAACTTGTCTACCTAGTATTACCTTTTTCTAGTTTTGGCTCTGCCATTTCCCTTTTTTTTATACAATTTTATCTGCGAAATATGTGTTCTTCGTACATATTCTTGAGTCGCAGGTTCGTACAGGGCTACTGTAACTGGGGTTAAGTACTTCTGGATTTGGTAAGGACCACACTATCGGTATGATAGTTTAGAGGTGGTCTTATCAATTGCACTACTAGTCGGGTGTGTTTTGTACATTACTAAGTCACTGATTTGGTACCTAACTAAATTGTTATTATTACTTCTCTCGTGATATTTTCGCGATTTCTCTAAGTTCACTCTTAAATTTGTGCGAGCTTCATTCCAGATTTGTTTAATATGCTTATCCTTAATTTGCTGAGGTAGCAAGTCATGTATTTTCCATTTTGTGGACAAGGGGTGGTTTGGTCTGTACTTATACAGTAACTCAAACGGGGTAGACTTATGTCCTTCGTGATAAGCTGAATTAAAGGCGTATTGTATCCAGGATAGGTTCTGGTCCCAAGACGTATGGTCGTTCGCATGGTAGGCTATTAAAGCAGATTTGAGGTTACGCAAATACCTTTCAGCAATATTGCCTTGCGGACGATACTCCGTAGTGGTAATATGGTCTATCCCTAACTTGAAACACATATTCTTAAATTCCTTAGCCTTAAACTGGGGTCCGTTATCTGACACTAGATGTACAGGTGTACCATAATCTTTAAATAATCTCTCCTGTAATATCTTTACAGTGGTCGACGCTAACGCTCGCCGCATGGGATACATACAAATTTGGTGAACGAATCTACACATATGAGTAGCATAGTATTACCTGATTTAGATCGAGGGTAGGGACCTGAAAAGTCTAAATAAAGTTTAGAGAACGGGGTAGTAGGGATTTCTGAAATTAATTGGCTTATTTGACTGTTTCTTGCCGGCTTGCTGAGCGCGCATAACTTACATTTTTTTACGAAGCTAGCTATTTCGCTGTTCATATTGTTCCAATGATATTCCTTACGAACGCGATGTATTGTTTTATTTATTCCCATATGTGCTCCAATGGTGGATGAATGGAAGTATTCCATCAGCATGGGCTTAATTACATCAGGGGTGATTATTCTTAATTCCTTTCCATTTGCTATTCTGTGGCATAGTATTCTTTTACTCAATACGTATTTATCTGATTTAATTCCTTCCTCGAGTTGTTCTATAATTGGCTTCAGAAGAGGGTCTTGTTGTTGATACTGAGCGATGTTGGTAAACGCAAGGGGGAATTCGGTAATTACGGTGTTAACAACGGGTGTTTCTAGACTCTCCTTGCTTTCGGGAGCATTAGTGGGCGACTGGAACATATGGGACAGGGTATCCGCGACAACATTTTGTGTACCTTTAATATGTTGTACTTTGAATTTGTAACAGTTTAACCTCAATACCCATCTTCCAATACGTCCTAATTGTTTAGGGTGATTCAGTAACCAAGATAATGCTTGATTATCAGTTTCCAAAAGGAACTCTTTATGTTCTAAAAAAGGTTTAAACTTCTCAAAAGCAAATACAATAGCTAAACATTCTAATTCATATGCGGAATATTTCTTTTCTTGGTCAGTCAAAGTGCGTGAAGCATAACTAATCGGTAGTCTACAGTTTTCTATTTCCTGATAGATTACTGCACCTAAGGCTACACTTGAACTGTTGGTCTGAACTACGAAAGGTTTCGTAAAGTCTGCTAGTTGTAATACTGGGGGCGATATGATGCTTTCTTTTAGTTTTTCGAACGCAGTTTGGTGTTGTGGAGTCCATTCAAATTTCACTCCCTTCTTTCTTAAGGCATTCAGAGGTGCGGCTATTTCGGCTAGATGGGGAATATACTTGTGGAAATAATTTATCATTCCCAAAAATCGGGCTATTCCTTTGGCATCCCGCGGTGGTAAAAATTCTCTGATCCCACGGGTTCGTTCGGGGTCTATGCTTACCTTTCCGTTAGCCTTCACAATGTGACCTAAAAATGAAAATTGTGGTACTGCAAAATTTACCTTTTTGGGATTAACTGTTAATCCGGCTTTATGTAATCGAGATAACACTTCACGTAGATGTTTAAGATGTTGGTCCATCGATTCGCTGTAGATTACAATGTCATCCAGGTAGTGATACACATATCTAAATTTTATATCATGAAATAATTTCTCTAATAGTCTACTACATACGGAACTTCCGTGTGATATTCCAAAGGGTACTCTCGTAAATTGGTACAGGTTGAAAGGAACAGCAAAAGCGGTTAGACATTTGGATTCTTCCGAAAGGGGTATTTGGTGAAATGCTGATTTAGATCCATTATAGTAAAGACTTTCGCTTTGGTGAAATAATGAAAAGCACTGTGGATGTCGGGAAGCGGGATAGATTCAAATTCTATTCGTTTATTTAATTGCCGGTAGTCCACAACTAGTCTATGTTTGTCGTGACCTTTTGGTACTAAAAATGAGGGTGATGAATACGGTGAAGTAGAGGGTTCGATGACTCTTGTTCTAATAACTTGTTGATATGGTTCCTCATTACTTCCATTTTGGGCGGCGATAACTTGTATGGGGGAAGGCGTATTACTTTGTGGTCGCTCAGATTGGTCTTGTATTCTATTAGGTTCGTTAGTCCTAGCTTAGGGGTAAGAACAGTGGAAAACTCTTTTATTAGTTTCTGCATTCTCAGCCTATCTCTACTTCCTAGATGAGATAATTCAGACTCATGGTGTACTATATGTGCAGTCGATGATCCAGTACTTTCTTGTTCTTCTGTTTCACAATCAAAATTATACTTCCGTGTACGGTCGAATCTAAAATAATATTTCTTCTCGTGGATGTCAAGAATTATTCCCGTTTTACTGATAAAGTCAGCTCCCAATATTAAGTTGGGTCCTAAATCATCACATACTAACATTAAAAAAAACCACGTTAGATTCTTAATTTTTACCTTAATGGTGATGCTGAGTTTTATCACTATATTTTGTTTATTGGCAGTAGCACATTTTATATTCACAGCTTGACTGCATTTCACTAGGTTGTGTTCGAATAATTTATCTGATAACCTCTGACTGATTAAGGTTCTAGTCGATCCAGAATCGATTAATCTGAGGGTGGATGTAACACCTAGGTCAACTTGTATTAAGGGCAATAGACATTTAGTCCAATCACATTTAGTTATCGCATTACATTTCTCAATAAAACTTCTAACATAGGGATCTATTTTTCTAGTGTTCTTTTCTTTTTTTTTTCTCGTTGATTTCTTTGGGTTTACCGGTTCTCAAGATGCTGCGGAAGACACCGGATTTCGGGTCTCCCTGCCTTACATGTTTTTTGGATTAGGTTGTTTACGATCGTACTGCTTCCGATTACAGTTTCTACTTATGTGTCCATACTTACAGCAGTTATAACACATATTTTTATTACGAGGAGTATAGCTTGCTTCCGTTTTAGGTTGCGTGTCATTAGATTTACCAGGGCTGTGCAAATTGTTCGGTCTATTAAATAATCGCCTTTCATGCTGGGTTTGCACATCGGGCACCAGGGCTTGCATTTCATTTCTGCTCGGCTCAGTTGATTTCACAGCATGTCTGTTCTGATCTGAGTACCATACATTCGACGAGTGAATACTGCATTGTTCGAGATCCGCAAAGGTGTTGGGTCTATTTATTAACGCTAAACGAGATCTTTCTTCTGGAGACAATCCTACTAAAATGGTATCGACCATCTGTCTCTCACTCCAATCTACTTGCAGTAGTCGAGAAGACTCCCTGATGTCAGAGATGTAATGGGCTAGTCTCTCATGAGTTCCTTGTACTCGCAGTACGGTCTTTCTTTTAAGTTCCTCATAAATTCCGGTGGGAATAAAATATTGCAAAATTTGCCAGTCATTTAGTTGCTGTAAATCCTTTATCTGCAGGAGGTATTTGATGAAGTTTAGTAGTTTAGTAATATTCAAACCATCCGTGTATGGAATTTCAGCTAAGAGTTTTTCTACGGGGTGAGTGATTTTTCCATAGAGGTCAGCATTATAATTTACGTGTGGCATACCTTTAGGAGGACCAGATGCTGCATTAGGGGTAGTCAATTCGTACATCCCTGAGCGATTTTGGGAACCACTGGGAGGTGGGGCTTCAGATATTGTCTGGGTATTTATGTCTCTATTTGGGTTTTGCTCTCGAGTCGGTTGTATTTTCGATATGGCAGCTGAGTCCTGATCCGTGTTGGGGGGAGGTTGTTCGTAGGAGATTGAACTGGGGAGATGTATAGTTTTTTCAAGGATTTTTCAATTTCATCCATTCTGAATGAGTCGGGCTTTCTTCGCAATTAATTGATAATAGTGGGTAATTGGCGTAAAGCCTCATCGGCAAAACTTTGGACTTCGGGAGGGATTACCGTGAGGTTAGGCCAGTTTAACAAATTTTTCATTCGCCGGGTTAAATGTTCTATCCTTTGAGTTGTCCACAATATTACCGCAGGAGATTTCTCGTCTTGAAGGGTTTGGGACAATAAGGTCAACTCACTATACTTGGCATAACAAGTTTCTCTCTCGCTCTCATAATCAAGTCCGCTTAAGTTACTTAACTCCGCGGGTGTATCAAATCCACTTTCGCGTATAGACTTGCGCAATTCCACGACTGTTACATTCGCATGGGGTAAACCACGTAAAAGAGCTTCATAGCACAGTTCGTCTTTTAATAGTAAGTCTGGATTAAATAGGGCCATGTTTACCTTATATCTAGCACACTAAAACTTATTCTACTACACTATACAATTATTGCATACACACTTTAGTTCATGGTAAAACATTTGCATTGGTTGTATGAGAATTACTTAGCATCTCAGAGAAAGAGAAAAATTCACAAAGACGTCAACTTTACTTTCAACGATCAGCTGTTACGCTGGAATGTGGGTCAAACTAGTTTTCTTTTAAACAATGGTATAGTAGTATGCATAAGAAGGGGAGAATCACACTTGGGGGTGAGAGAAAGTTATTGTTCTATTCAACAACAGCTGACGGCTTCCTTTATAGACTTGTACCGGCTTGCTTCAACGAGGGTGGTATGTGCGATGCACAACGATATGCGTTTTAAACAAGTTACAGCCCGTTATTAAGGTGAGTTTTAGTTATTTAGTTTTACGTACTAATTTTAATTTAACTAATTCTGCTACTAGAGACGAGTAGAATTTCACTTACAATTTATTTACACGTAATTGAACTTGTTTTATTTAGTCAATTGTTTACATAACTCACCGTGGCAATAGAAATACAAATTACATATTTATGCAGGCATATACAGGAAAACTACAGGTCTTGAATTGTCGCAAAATAGACGTGTTAGAGACTGAACATTTTGACAAGTACCTACATGAATTGGTGTAATACAATAATAGCTTGTATTATTTTTACGTATATTCATATTCGAGTATGTGCGTAATCTCACACAAAATTTACAATGGTAAATTAATATTGTCACTATTATTCTTTTATGCTACTTAGCCTTTTTGTTTTACATACAATACATTAAATGAGTGCATAGATCTGCAGAGTGCCGCATCTTATATGAGACACTACGTACACTAACAGTTTATATAAAAGCAGAGTGGCGCATTTTATATGTGACACTCTGTAAACAATTATTTTTCAAGAAAGCAGAGTGGTGCATTTTATAACGTGTCGGCTACGTTATAATCCAGGGAACCCGTGATAATTGACTCTGGCCAATTATACAGGCTGCCTACGTTGTAACAAACTGAAAAATTAAACACATCACTAACAATAATTATAAGTACTCTAATAAAAGGAAACAGGGGAGGGAATTTTGCTGATTTATGCACTCAATTTAGTATGTAACAAAGATGACATCCCTTTATTTATGTATGATAGATAATACATTACAAATAAAATTTTTTACTTACACAGAAATTGTAAAGGGGTTTTCTGTATTAAAAATGAACATACAGATTGTGTAGTTACCTCGGATCCGAGTCTCTTTAAACTAGTTATGAATTTTCAAATTTACTCTACTTCTTTAGTCAATTACATTATTACTTAACATACCATTTGAAGAATGGTTTCATTTAGTTGTGCGATGTTTCAAAGTTACATCACAAGAGTTATGTTACAACGTATGATTTCTGAAATTACTTGTTACACCATAGTAATGCTTAACGCTTGGAGATTGTCATTTAAAAGTCTTTTTCATTTAAAAATTACTTATATTTTAAAAGATACGTTATTCACGGAAGACGAGCTTCCGCGTCACCTCTAGTTAAATGTTATCTGTCCATGTCCTGCCGTGTGATTCTTCTGTACTCTCTTAGTCGTGGGTTGTCATCGTGGTAGTCTTTCCAGTGGATGTCCTCGGAGTCAACTAATGATGAAGTGGATGTTTTGGTGTCATCCAGCGTGAAATCGTCCTGTTTCTCAGCGGTAGTGTAAATGCAGTTGAGGTCTTAGTCTTCATTGAACCATATTTTATTTTTTTTAATAGGAGATGTCACCTTACACACTTATTTTCTTCTTTCACATCTTTGTTTTAAAAAACACACTACATCTTAGTTACATAGATCTAGATCTCCACACTGTTAGTGGAAGCTAACAATCAAATAAAATTAAAAATAAACATTTTGTGCGGAGTCCCGCTTGGAGCTGTTTACAGATTGAAAGTCGCATCATAAGTCCTACATTGTTACAACAGGAAAATTGTAACGACGCGGAGTGAATACTCCACCATAATATAGTTCCAACTTTTAATTAGTAATACATTTTACAGTTCGACAAAATAAACAATCGAGACTTTGCTTGTCTACAGAATGTATTACAACTAATACTAGTGACTTTGAATTATTAATTATTTACATTACAGTTTAAAGGTATTTTTTATTTAATGCCGGGTCGGTATGCAAGTTGGATCCAGTATACACAGGTCATAGCATGATAAATTTAATAAAGGGTTAACAGTTTTATTTTAATTCTCATTACTATTATGAGTTAGTTCAGGGGTATTTGGTTTAATAGTGCGATTTAATGGTTTTCACTAACTTCCCATTTTATATTTTTATTTTTTTTAAATTTAAATTGTCACACACTCCCTATGAAATATGCTAACAATAAATCATGGATCATGGCAAAAAGTGTTCAAAGACTGGCTGTAAAGCGTCGATGCAAAAATGAGCACAAAAGGTAGAAAACTCCTGTTTGTGGACAGATCACAGCACACTCATGTGAAGGACGTGAGAGTGGAATTTTTTCCTGCAAATTGTACAAGCAAACTGCAACCACTGGACCTGGGAATAATCTGAAATTTTATACTGCAAGATGCCAATACAGCATACCATCCACTGTGTAGACGTTAGAAGGATGAAATGAAAATTCACATTTTGCAGGTAAGATTTCTTTGTGACATTTGTTAACTTGTAACTACTGAAAGCAATACTGTACCATATGATTCTGCTGGTATTTCAAATACATACTGTTTCATAATGAATACACTGAAACAAAAAAAGTACCAGTACGTTAAGAAAGATTAAGAGTTTATAAACACTACGAGGAGAGGAGTAGAGGACTTTTTTAATACTGGCATTCTTTTATGATGACCCTGTATTATCTGCCATGATTTTCTGGCATTACTCTAACAGTTATAACTGATACCTGGTATAGCCACTGCAGTAATCCACATGTAAAATTACTTATAGGCATAGGCCTACCTAAAGAAATTACAATATAGGTCTATTCAAATTCTATTTTAGCACAAATCTGTAACGCTCTCCTCTGTTTTAATAGGCAATGTATTACATTGCAGCTCTGCAACACAAAGTATTGTATCTCACTGTCCACAACTGCTTTCACAAAGCCGGATTTGGAAATAGCAAACCCTGTAATATTCAAGATAGTTGTGATGTTCCCGTTGGTAATGAGAAATGGGGTAAATTAGAAAGTCATGCATCATTTGATGACTATGTCAACACTGATGAAAACATTGTTACTACGGAAGTCATGAGTGTATCTGAGACTGGTGATGGCATTCAGCAGGAAATGGAAAATGAGCAAAGAAAATGACAATGATGATGACGAAGAACCATCGCAGATACCTGTGTGTTTTAGTGGCATCATTATTGCCCTAGAGACAATTAAATGCTTTGTAACATGCTGTAATTATTGGACAAAATTATGACACAGCTGTCAAGATTTGTGGGCGTAGTTTATTCTGTAGTCATGGAAAAGAAAAAACGGGAACTAATTTTCTTTTGAACCCTTTATATTGGAATATCTACCAAATTCCAGCTGTATTCGGATTTTCCGTTGTATTTCACTATTCCAATACCTAGCCTTGAAGTACCTCACCAGATCTTCATAGGTACTAATCTTATCCTGTACAATAGTAAACCATTCCGCTGTGGTACTTTTTAACCTCCTCACTACATAATTATATCTGCTTCGCTCAAGGTGTCCCCTATCACATCCATATCGCGCTGGCAGCTTATGATGAAATGGATGGGGTTTTCGGTATCGCGGCCAAAAAATTTCAACTGCGAATTTGTATCGTCTAAGGTTTTGTAGACGTAGGTTGTTGCACGTTAGCTCAGTCGGTAGAGCATGAGACTCTTAATCTCAGGGTCGTGGGTTCGGGCCCCACATTGGGCGCCATTTAATACAATGCGACAACACAATTGAATTAATTCTTGCGCAAAGGAATATGGTGTGTGTTTTATAAATCAACAAGTCTATATTGGAGGTATTATAATTATTTATTGCACACCAATTGAATAATAGTTCATACGATATATTTTTAAACATACAGAAATGTTATGAATTTTGAAATATTGTTTGAAAACAGTTTATATAAAGTTTAGATCTGAATTTGTTACTTGAGTGAAGATATTCCAATTTGATGCGGCAAGATGGCTGATGGCAATGCGTATATCTCACGTGTCCTTCCCTCGTGAATTCTGCTGGGATGGTTCCTGATGATACACACACTGAACTTGCTCGACGAACTGCAACACGGCCTCGCTGCGATAACACTGATTATGATTGTTAATGGTTCTTAAAATGTTTTAATATTGCTATAGTTTATTTACGTATCTCAAGGTGTAACGTGGGTGTTTAATGAAAGATGGTTTATAGGCATACACCTTCCGGCACGTCTTCAAGTATCCTCATGTCACACAGATCTACCGCGGCCAGTAGATCTCCCTATGAGGATATCTTGATTAACACGGATACTTTTAAATCACAATATTATTTATTAAAACTGAATTACTTGGGTCTGTAGAATAACTCGCACAGTTCCAAGTTTTCGTACACCTTTCGCACTGTTAACGTGTTCACGCAAGAGAAACTTCTTGAACGTGAACCGCACGTTTAGTAGACGAATGCTCAAGATGAACTAACTTGATCTGCTCATGGCAAAAGACAATTTTCAATGATTTTACTGCGTTCTAATTGGCCAAATATCGGTCACATGATAATTTATGCACACAGCACTAATAGTTCTTCATGCAACACTTTGCATGAAATTGGCAAAGCCTGCACAGATAATTATAAGGGATTTTATTACTTCACGCCTAAGTGTTTTAAATAGAGATTTCATATAACAAAAATTCACACTTAACAGTTATTTGAAGATCACATAATATAGGGAAATTGTAGTTAATATTAAATTTTATGTCTCGTTCAAGTCTCATGTAAATCGGATAATTATAACGGACACAATAGAGAAAAATGTTAATAACTCGCGCACCCGCGCACATTTTCACAAACACATTACATAGCAAAATGACGAATAAAATTTTTAAGAGTTTGACCTATTCTAAATTCTTATCGGTAATACAATACAAAAACTATAGCTAAAAAAACAATTTGAACAAGAAACAAATTTAAACATGAGAATGTTCGTCATCCATGCACAAGACATAGTTCATTGCTTATCATGATCCTTTGTTCTATCGCTATATATATATATATATATATATATATGTATATATATATATTGCAACGATACAGCCATATGCTGTATTGAGCATTGATTTAAATAAATCTAACATTTGTTTAATTAATATAAGTTTGGGGTAAATGGACAGGTCTGGGATTGTAAAAATGTTTCATTGTTATACTAGGGGAGAAATTAACCTGTTTCAACAGGCAAAGAACACCTGCTCGATTGTATGTGTTACGCGTTTATCTTGTGTGTGTTAGTGATGCATGTACAGACAGGAATCTCAGCTACCCTCCCCAAGTAATTACTAAAATAATTATTTTAATTCACTGTGTGAAAACTAAATAGTGTATAAACAAACAAAAGGCACCAAAGTGTGTGTAAATTTTATAGTTATCCACAGTAAGAAAATGACGTTGATAGGACACACTACGCTAAGTCAGTGCGAAATAAATGTGCAAAAAATACGCAAATTACCCTAAGATGCTCAAATTAATACAGTGAGTGCTTAATCAAATTAGCTATGATTTGTGCTATCTCGATTCCGTGCAAAACATTGCCATTTGCAAAAAATTGCAAATATATGAAAAGGTTCGGGAGTGGGGGCTAGCATGTGATCTGCAGGTCTCGACAAGATGATTTCAGAACCAACAGGTGCGGAATCTTGAGAGGGTATAAATTAAGGTTCGACTGAAAACACTTCTCTTCATTTCAAGACACAGTTGCAGTCGGACACGCTGTCCGTCGGCAGAACAGTTTTATTTTATTATAAGTCTCATCTATGAACGAATAAAGACATTCAGTAATTATGTTTACGATATTTCGGGAAACGTAAAGTACCGGGACCGTTTAAGTCAGCAGAGTATCTATGGAGAAGCTACAAGAGCGACGCGAGATGCTGGACTTTAGGAGATGCTTTTTAGACGCCTAACTGATGACTGAGATCCACCTTGCAGCAGATAGTAATTCTCTGGGACAGACCACACACTGCTGGAGAACGACGCTGGACTCTGGACATATCCAGGACCACGCCAAGCCAGGAGTAACGGAAACCCAACTCTGGACAACGCTGGACCCCATCAATAAGTCGTAAGATCATCAAAACTCGAGGTGACATGCATAATGCATTTATAAATGATTTTTTAAAAAAGCTCATAAAGATTATATAAAAAGACAATCAATTAAAACAAAAAAAAGATTATAATTAGAAATAATGTATTAGAATCTTAGATAAATGTTTTAGTCATAAGAACGAGCGATCGCATATAGAGAAATATAGAAAAAAAAAGAGTTTAAATTTGAGATAGTATATTTTTGTTTATCAAAGTAAATAATTGAAATGATTTGATATTTGCATTTTGTAGAAAAGAATAATTTAAATTTTGAATATGAAACAAATGCCAGTCTAAGAGTAATGAATATAATTTTAAATTTATTTTTTTTGAAACAGTGGTATAGACTGAGCAAGCTGAGGTCAGATCTGAATTAAAAGAATTCAATTAAAGTTACAGTTAAATTTTATTTTGTTTTAGTAAATCAAGTAGAACAAATGTCTAGATTAAGATTATTAACATGTCTAGATGTAAGAGTGTTTTAAATGTGTGTAACACCGTATAGCTTAAGAGATAAACACTTAATAATGAGTGATATCTCGATCGGAGATTATTAACAATGTTTTATTATTTATAATGTTTGATAAAACAATAAATATGCATTTTTAACTACTCATAAATCTACTACTCTTATTATAGTTACACCTGGTATTGTTATAATTACTTACAACCTGCATATATAATTTGTGTTGTTATATAATTTTGTCGTCCGTTAACTTGGGGCTCGACACGCTTACATTTAATAATATGTATCATTGTATAGAATTGTTGTCCCAAAGAACGTGGGGCTATACAATTTAAAATAAATTTAAATTTGTTCACAATTTATGTCATATGTACCATTGTAAAATTGTCGCCCATGAACGTGGAGCACGAAACGCCTACATTTAATAATTAATGTATGCTCTATGATTACCAGTGTTTGACAATTTACATGTTATAACTAATATTATATTTTAATTATTTTTATATGATAGTTATTTTAAAATTGTTGTGTGTATTGTATTGTAATAACGCAACTGGCGCACACCCCAATAAACAGGTGTAATTGTAACATGAATAGATAAAAATAAATAAATAATAATTAAACAATAAATAAATAAAAGCTCGCATAAGTTCACCAATAATAAATTATAAATAAATATTTATATTATATTCAACATGGCAATATCGGGAAGTTTAAGGATGGAAGAGGCACTTCAAGTTATGATGCAAGCCATATTTGGCGAAGTAGAGGAGAAACAAACAGAAAAAGTAAAAGAAAATAATATTAGAACATAAATAGACAAGCTAACAGAATTTTTTAGAGAACAAACAGAAAAATTAAGAGAAGAAAGAAAAGCAAAATTAGAACAAGATATCGTAAATAAGACTGCGCACTTAGTATCAACGGATATCGATTCTAATACGCACATAGCGGCAGTAGAAAATACAAGTAAAACTATGACAGATAAACAAACCATAATAATTGAAAATACGAGAGAACAGACGTTCATAATTACTGATAATTCAAATACAATAATTAACACTAGGGAAGAATGCAAAATACAAAGTAAACAATCCTACCGTGTTGGCGAAAATATCCAAAGTGTTAGTTACACACACACTAAGAGAACAATTGAAACACTTACACAATTGAAACAAATCACACGCGACGAGGGTACACACAGCAATTATAAAGCGAATGATAATTGTAATTATAATTATAAAAACTACAGAGGTTATCATAAACGACGAACAAAAATACGTTCAACTGTTTACATAGGCTTCAAACGAACTGACCTTATACAATGCATTAGTGACGAGAGAATTGTGAAACGTACTGAGAGAAGAGAGAGAGGTTATTCGTCACAGCTAAGAAACAAATTCTGGCCGTACAAACAGGTGAGTTACGCAATGACGTCAGATGAGCTCAAAGTCACTATGTTACAATGGAATGTCGCCACGAGGGTGAGAACAATAGTAAGCACGGTGGTGAATACATGTCAAGGAACACTGAATTTCCTGTTGACGGACACAATCAATTGTATAACGTAAACTAGGGAGGGTGTAAATTGAACCAACACTCAATACTCGAATGTGAATGAATAATTATTTTTAAAAGAAAAATATTACTGTTAATTATTAATGTTAGAAAAGGAGTTAAATAATAAGGAATAATATGTGTAAAAGGTTAGAAATTATATTTAAGAAAATGTTAAGGAATTAAATTAAATAAAGAATGTTATTTTAAAAGAAAGGTAAGATATGTATTAAAAATATTGAGCAATGTTAGTGTAAAGAAATGTATTCAGAAATGGTTGTAAAGGATGTTATTGTTGTTATTAATATGAAGAAAGGATTAGTGATGAGAAATAAATGTTATAATTGTCAGAACAGCTGATCAAGCGAAATCTTCATACCTTAGTGGAAATGCAAGGACACAGAAGAAAGCTATAGTGAAAGTCAAGGGCAGAGATTACTTAGAGCTCAAATACTACGATTAAACACATCGAGTGAGTTAAGCACATAAATGTCTGGATATAGATGTGTTTCTACGGCAGTCATCTGTAGCCGATAATGCGACTCACTACGAAGCTAAAAAAAGGTGTATTTCAGCACATGGTAAGAATGAAGAAAATTATGAGCGATCAGAAAGGTAATGTTAAAGAAATGTAACAAAGGGTAATGAAAGTTAATGTATTATATAAGTAATGTAAGAAATGTTAAGAAATGTAAAGAATGAAGATTGGAATAATAGGCTAAGAAAAGAGTTAAGGAACAAAAGTAAGAATGTATGAGTAAGGAAATGTAAAATTACAGAGTGAAAGATGGCATAAATACGTGGAAATGCAGAGCATCCAGAAAGAAAATAAGGGAAAGCTAATTGCAGTGGATTTTTTGGACCACTTCCAAGATCAAGTCGTGGAGTGAAACGCATACTTGTTTGTATTGATGTATTTTCCAAAGACGTCCATCTGTAAACAATTAGGCGATCCACAAGTAAAGTTGTTTTGAAAATACTCTTGCAGAAATGTATTTCTGCATATGGTAAAATGAAGAAGGTACTTAGCGACCAAGGAGTGCAGTTCCAGAGCTATATATGGGAGAAGGCTCTTCGTGAAAATGGAATCCAACCTGTACTCACATCAGTACGACACCCACAGGGAAATCTTGCGGAAAGAGTAAATAAAGAGTTAGATAAATATCTACGAATCTACTGTCATGACCAACACAACAAATGGGCAGAGTATTTACCTTTCTTTGAGAAAGCAATAAATGAAAATTATAGCGAAGCAACAAGTTATACGCCAATCGAGCTAGATGAAGACAAAAAACCTATTAGATTCTGGACCAAATATGTAAGCAAGCCAGAGAATCAAAATATACCTATTCCATTAAGTATAAAGGTTGAGTATGCTAAACAACGCATCATAGAACACGGTAACAAGAGGAGATAAAGTTCAATAGAACGCATAAATTACAACGATTCGACGTAGGAGACAAATTCTGTTGAAAGCTAATCCCGTCGGAAAACGCATTGACATCATGGCGAAGAAATTCTTCTGGCTGTACAATGGACCTTATACGTTGAAACAATGCGTGGGAAGACACACGTTCATCGTATATGATGAGAGGAAGGAAAAGGACATCGGCAAATATCATGCGGTCATTCAAGAAATTCTACGTATGAATAAAGAGAAGAGGGAGTGAGAAGAGAACAATGACACTGAGCCCGTCCAAGGTCAACGCACCGATCAGCTGTATAATGGGGTGAAAATAGTGCATTCCACCACCAGTGAGTGTTATGCTGACCTACTCATTATTATGTGTCGTTTAACTGATGTAAACTAAAGTTAAGCTAATATAATATTATTTGTATTTGTCTAGAACAAATTGACAAAAATTTAATAAATAAATACTTATTAAATTTTTTTTCAAGCAGAGGAATAATGCAACAATACAGCCATATGCTGTATTGAGCATTGATTTAAATAAATCTAAAATCTGTTTAATTAACATAAGTTTGGGGTAAATGGACAGGTCTGGGATTGTAAAAATGTTTCACTGTTATACTAAGGGAGAAATTAACCTGTTTCAACAGGCAAAGAACACCTGCTCGATTGTATGTGTTACTCGTGTATCTTATGTGTGTTAGTGATGCATGTACAGACAGGAATCTCAGCTACCCTCCCCAAGTAATTACTAAAATAATTATTTTAATTCACTGTGTGAAAACTAATTAGTGTATAAACAAACAAAAGGCACCAAAGTGTGTGTAAATTTTATAGTTATCCACAGTAAGAAAATGACGTTGATAGGACACACTACGGGAAGTCAGTGCGAAATAAATGCGCAAAAATATGCAAATACCCTAAGACGCTCAAATTAATACAGTGAGTGCTTAATCAAATTAGCTATGATTTGTGCTATCTCGATTCCATGCAAAACATTGCCATTTGCAAAAAATTGCAAATATATGAAAAGGTTCGGGAGTGGGTGCTAGCATGTGATCTGCAGGTCTCGACAAGATGATTTCAGAACCAACAGGTGCGGAATCTCGAGAGGGTATAAATTAACGTTCGACTGAAAACACTTCTCTTCATTTCAAGACACAGTTGCAGTCGGACACACTGTCCGTCGGCAGAAGTTTTATTTTATTATAAGTCTCATCTATGAACGAATAAAGACGTTCAGTAATTATGTTTACGATATTTTGGGAAACGTAAAGTACCGGGACCGTTTAAGTCAGCAGAGTATCTACGAGAAGCTACAAGAGTGACGCGAGATGCTGGACTTTAGGAGATGCTTTTTAGACGCCTAACTGATGACTGAGATCCACCTTGCAGTAGATAGTAATTCTCTGGGACGGACCACACACTGCTGGAGAACGACGCTGGACTCTGGACATATCCAGGACCACGCCAAGCCAGGAGTAACAGAAACCCAACTCTGGACAACATTGGACCCCGTCAATAAGTCGTAAGATCATCAAAACTCGAGGTGACATGCATAATGCATTTATAAATGATTTTTTTAAAAGAGCTCATAAAGACTATATAAAAAGACAATGATTTAAAACAAAAAAAAGTTTATAATTAGAAATAATGTATTAGAATCTTAGATAAATGTTTTAGTCGTAAGAATGAGCAATCACATATAGAGAAATATAGAAAAAAAAGAGTTTAAATTTGAGATAATATAATTTTGTTTATCAAAGTAAATAATTGAAATGATTTGATATTTGCATTTTGTAGAAAAGAATAATTTAAATTTTGAATATGTAACAAATGCAAGTCTAAGAGTAATGAATATAATTTTAAATGTATTTTTTTTTTGAAACAGTGGTATAGACTGAGCAAGCTGAGGTCAGATCTGAATTAAAAGAATTCAATTAAAGTTACAGTTAAATTTTATTGTGTTTTAGTATCAAATAGAATAAATGTCTAGATTAAGATTATTAACATGTCTAGATGTAAGAGTGTTTTAAATGTGTGTAACACCATATAGCGTAAGAGATAAACACTTAATAATGAGTGATATCTCGATCGGAGATTATTAACAATGTTTTATTATTTACAATGTTTGATAAAACAATAAATATGAATTTTTAACTACTCATAAATCTACTACTCTTATTATACTTACACCTGGTATTGTTATAATTACTTACAACCTGCATATATAATTTGCGTTGTTATATAATTTTGTTGTCCGTTAACTTGGGGCTCGACACGCTTACATTTAATATGTATCGTTGTATAGAATTGTTGTCCCAAAGAACGTGGGGTTATACAATTTAAAATACATTTAAATTTGTTCATAATTTATGTCATATGTACCGTTGTAATATATATATATATATATATATTATAACAGCACCAAATATCAATTATTTGGGGTTATATGTCAACTATATACTAGAATCATGTTTAAATAAATTGTAATAGTCAAAACTCCATTTGTATGTAGTAGCGATGAAAATAATGCTTTGTAAAACGACGCACACGTGGCCGTTATGTAATCAGCTCGCTGTAGAAGGAAGAGCCACACCCAAACTGTTAATTATTAATATCTCGGAAACTAATAAATTAAGGCGAAATCCAAGATAGCCAAAATGTTTGCCGAAATATTAATAATGTGTGCAAATTTTACGCAATATAATTAACAAATAAACGAGTTAATTAATTAATGTGAATAACTTCTGTAAAAATAGAGCTACATTAATGAGCTTTTAATATGTTATAAATATAATAATTTCCAACAGATTGTATATTTTAGATTTAGCACAACTTGGTTTGCAACCAAGATATTGGAAAATAAAACTATCACAGGAAATCCGGGCCGACAATTTAGTTCCGCTGGGATAATAATATTAGTAATAATATTAATTCTCCATCTGTGGGAAAATAACTTCATTCTCATGGACTGAGGGAATTCAAATTTGGTGTAGTAGGGAGAGTGTGTCAGCCAATAAAATCATTTGACGAAATCCCGACCAGCGCGGTGTTTTGGGGCTGAACCATCACTCTTCTGCCAGTATTTGCGAAGTACAGACGTAATTCTTCGATCGTCTCGTAACCATAGTTGTGAAGATTCATCAGAAGACTCTACGTGGTCAACACACATAATTACGAACATAGTAAATACAGATCAACTGTACAACCCGTAATTATTGCGTCAAGTCGAGATACTCTTCATTACAACAACCAAGCTTATTGTGTACTACAAGCTGTGGTCATAAGCACGCAAGAGATCCACCAGACTACAAGACCTGACTTCAAGAATACGACAGAGAGGCCGACTAAATCATTGGTGAACCAGCTGACGATCAGAGCTACCACTCGAACGAGACACACACACACAACGCTGATGTGCGAATCGACGAGGGACGTAAACCAGTTCCAGCAGAAAGCCGCAGACGTTAAAATATTCAACAAACAGCAGGAGAGGAGAGTGTTGCCGAATTCTGAACTCAACGACCGAATCCGGGACGCTTCAAGCAGATTACTATCTCTAGCAGACCGGACCAAATCAGCGAGGGACAATTTGGAGCAACTCTACCATCCACTTCAATAACAGGAAAGCAAAATCAACTTATTTATTTTTCAACATCAAATTTTCTTGGTTTTTCAATTAAAAGCATTGTAATTTAAACAATTCAGATGCCATACAAAAATCAAAGACTCTAGTAAATAAGAATAAATTCACTGTGATAATCTGTATAGCAGTCTAAGTCATTAGTAAGCTGTAGTTAAGAATCATTAGAAATAATACAAAAGCGCTATACAAATCTTAACAAACAATCTAATTATTAGTTCATATTGCAGTATAACAGAGTCAAATCACTAGAAAATGAAATGACGTGAACTAGACTGTCACGCATAATTTATTTTTGGAAAATATTCAAATTAACTTCAGAGTTTTATATTTTATTTTTATTAACATTTAAATTCATTTTTATTTAAAGCAATTTAATTAAATTAATTAATTAATTAAATTTTACTTGCAATTAACTTGTCAAATAACGAGTTTAACTTCTTTTTAATAACAACCAATTGAAAAACATTAGTCAACATCGATTCATTGTTTAGACTGTAAGGATAATTGATAATATAACCCTTTTATTCTTGTGTGTTACTGGAGTAATAAACAACGTTTTATTACCCCATATTGCATTGTTTTATTGTTGTATGACAAAGCCTACCAGTCTCACAAAACTCTTCCCCTTTAAAGTAACTTATTTTGTGTGTTGTTGCCATAAATTTGAGATTACTAACTTGCAAAATTCAAATCCAAAATCCACACGCCCTAGTCGGAAGAAACCGCAAGATCGGACAGGAGGTAGGTACTCATACACAACACAACACAACAACAACGCATATAAGTAGAGTTGCATATGGCTTGCCCGGAACGTGGGGCTCGAGAAAATTAAATTGATTAAATTCAATTTTATCTTAATTTTATGTTAAAACTAACTTTGCTGTTTTAACTCTTAAAACAGCTGGCGTCCAACTGAACAATCCCCAAAGAGTTTTGTGATTGGTAGTGGTACAGCAGTGAAATTATTTTGTGTATTTGAAACTATTCTGTGTGTGGGGTTCTTTTTGATTTGCAGTGGACTGTATATTGTCAAGCTAAATAGTTAAAAGGCTTTATTCCCATGTAATCAGCAATGCATAAAAATTAAGCGTTTACTGACCTTGTCCTTGTGCGTTGTAAATGTCCTGTTGTAAGCAACACTGGTGATTTTCTAGGCAGTCCTAAACTTAACAATAATATCCCAACAAACGTTAAACACATAAATAAACACATGAAAAAAAAGCACAAAGTAAAATAACAAGAGCGTTGAATAGTCTTTCTATTCTTGCGGTATGCGGGTATAAACGAAAAGAACTGAACTGCACGATATACCGTACACTACAGGAGAGAAAAACGCTCTAACTATGACTGCTGATTACAATGTGAATTGAACTTTGAAACAGGTAATGGGAGTGCATTCTATTAGAGATAATGAAATATAGATAGGGTGAGTTTAACTATTGTTATGAAAACAAAATATCTGACATACCGGCCCCTTTGAACCAACTGGTTCAACAAGAAACATTAAAAGAAGATAAGAAAAATTTTGATCCTTTGGAAGAGTATAATAAAACTAAATTATAAGGGGCAGTAGCCAATTGACTGGTCGAGGATTTTAGTAAATGGGAAGACTGGATACCTTAACAGAAGGACGGGTCAAGGTTCCACCGGCAGTCTTCATGTTGACGACACGTACCACTCCATCATTCCCTGGAGATACGGAGATGACTCTCCCGAGCTTCCACTTGAGGGGTGGCAGGTTTGTTTCATGAATAACGACTAAATCTCCTATTTTGAGATTTTCTTGAGGTCTGATCCATTTGGACCGTTCTTGAAGTGTGTGGAGGTACTCCATTTGCCATCTTTTCCAGAGATGTTGTGTGAAGGCTTGAACCAATTTCCAGCGTTTTATGTGATTAAGTGGTGCATTGGTTAGCTGAGGTTCGATCAGGGCATTAAGAGGTCCTCCAGTTAGAAAATGTCCTGGTGTAAGAGGTTGAAGATCTGAAGGGTCATTCGAGAGAGGAGCTATCGGCCTCGAATTAAGGATAGCTTCAACACGCACAACTAAGGTGGTAAATTCTTCGTACGTTAAAATGTGTTCACCTATGACTCTGGTGAGATGATATTTTGCACCTTTAATGGCACGTTCCCAAAGTCCACCTTGGTGAGGTCCACGCGGAGGAATGAAATGGAATGTGATACTGTTGGTCGTAGCAAAATCTTGCATCTCTGGTTGCTTCATGAGATCTTGAAAACATCTTTTGAGCGAAGAAGCAGCTCCTATGAAATTAGTCCCACAATCAGAGTACAGGTCTGTTACAAGACCTCTCCTAGAGATGAATCTCGTAAGGGCTGCAATGAAGGCGTCTGTAGTTAAATCAGTAACCACTTCCAAGTGTACAGCTTTTGTTGCAAAACAGATGAACAGGCAGAGGTACACCTTTATAGGCTGTATCCTGCGAAGTGTAAAAAACTTGACCATGTAAGGGCCAGCATAATCAACTCCAGAAGCGTTGAAACAACGAGTAGGGGTAACACGACCGGCTGGTAGATCACCCATGAGCGGAGACGTGTTTGTTGATTTTGCACGAAAACATCGTATGCATTTAAATATTCTTGAGCGTATAACACTGCGGGCGGAGAGGATCCAAAAGCGTTGAGATAGTGTTGCTTGGAGGAACTGGGGACCAGCGTGCAGGTACATGCCATGATAGTAATCAATGAGTAAATGAATAGCGACATGATTTTTTGGCAGAAGAATAGGATGTTTGGCATTGTAAGTAAGCGCAGAGTTTTTCAGTCGACCTCCGACACGGACTATTCCTGCATCATCAATAAAGGGTGCTAGACGTTGGATGCGGTTTGAGCATGTCCTTTTCTTGGAGAGTAGATCTATGTCTTCTGCAAAGTGAAGTCTCTGAATGAGCCAGCAAATGCGGTTACAGGCGTTATTTAATTCAGTTACTGTAAATGATCCACTTATGGTGGTTTTAAATTTCAAACGGGTTATAAAGCGAAGGACATAAGCCATTACATGTAGAAGAGTCTTCCAAGAAGAAAACTTTGTAAGAAATCCAAATGTTGGGACTTCTTTTGTGGTCATCATAAGATTAAGCACATTTGGTTTCATTTCAGGAACAGACTCCTCCGAAATTGGATGAAGGATAGATTGTGGCCAGGTCTGCGTTGATTTAGTGAGCCATGGTGGTCCTAGCCACCACTGACTATGTTTCATCAGAACCGTGGGTGTCAAGCCTCGAGAAGCACAATCAGCAGGATTGTCAACAGTTGAAACATATTTCCAGATGTGCGGTGAAACTAAGTCTTGTATTTGTGCCATACGATTAGCAACATACACCTTGAGACGAAAAGATAGAGTGCGTATCCAAGATAGAACTACTGTAGAGTCGCACCATGCTGAAATGTTGTCGATCTTGTGATGTTGTGAGAGCTGTTCTGTACAGTAACGTAGCAATTTGGCTAACATGTGCGCACCACAAAGTTCCAAGCGGGGAATAGTCACACGCTTCAGTGGAGCTACTCTTGACTTTGCGATCAGCAGTCGTATGTTGACATCTCCTTCTGCGTCTTCTGTGCGCAGGAAGACACAAGCTGCATATCCGGATTCACTTCCATCTGAAAATCCATGAAGCTGGATATTGACTGCAGTTGCTAAGGATATGAAACGTGGTATCCTTAGCTTTTCTATTTCTGGAAGTTCTTTCACGAATCGTGACCACTTCTCGGAAATATGATCAGGTAATGGAGAATCCCAATCTAAGCCTAAGGTCCATACATGCTGCATTGAGACTTTAGACCAAAAAACTATTGGGGATATCCAACCACAAGGGTCATAAATCTGCGAAATTGATGAAAGTAAAGTTCTTTTTGTGTAATTACTTGAAGGTGTGTGCATCACATATGAAAAGACATCAATATCTGGGATCCATTTTAGCCCTAATACACTTGAAAATGGCTGTTCCGATGTGCGTAACATGAGGGGTGTCTCAGGATTATCTTGCATGACATTTTCTAAGAATTTAGGATGGTTTGAAGACCACTTGCTCAGTTCGAATCCACCCTTTTTCAAAAGTAAAACAACATCCTCTTGAAGGTGGAGAGCTTCTTCCAGAGAATTGCTCCCTAATAGAGCATCATCAACATATATTTGCTGTTGGAGTGCTTCAGCAGCAAGTGGATGATTTTTTCCTTCGTCCATAATGAGCTGTTGTACTACTCTATTAGCAAGGTAAGGCGAGGACGTCATACCATAAGTGACAGTAGTCAATTGGTAGACCTTTAGCGGGACTGAAGTGTCTTCTCTCCAGTATATTAACTGAAAGATCTGATCATCTTCATGGATGGATATCTGCCTAAACATTTGTTTGATATCACAAGAGAAAACAAATTTATGTTGACGAAAGCGAAGAATTATATCAGTAATGTCATTGTGCAACTTTGGACCCTGATGTAGAATGTGGTTCAGTGAGACACCTGAAGAAGATGGTGCTGATGCATTGAAAACAACACGGATTTTCCTATCTTTAAAAACGCCATGATGTGGCAAAAAGTAATGCGGCTTGTTCAGAGATGGCACAGATGTGCACAGTTTCATGTGCCCACATGCTAAGTAGTCATTCATAAAATTGACATACTTCTGTTTAAACTCAGGTTGAGATTCAAATTTGCGTTCCAGTGTATTAAACAGGCGTTTTGCCAAAGTTGTAGAGTCACCTAGTTGAGCAGGGTTTCCGCTGAAAGGCAAGTGACAAACATATCTGCCGGAGGCATCTCTCTTATGAATAGAGACGAAGTGAGCTTCACATTTTTCATCTTGTGGAGTGAGTTTTGTAGTGTGAGGTGGTTCCTCTATGGACCAAAAACGTTGCAATGTTGCGTGCAGATCACGATCATTCGTCGATAAAAGAGTCACTAAGCCTGAGTAAGGATTAGACTTAAGTGAAACAGGTGTCGGACCAAGCACAACATAGCCAAAGATTGTACTGACAGCGTATGGCATATTCTTGCCGAGATTGATAAAGGTACCATTAAGAGTCAATGCAAATAAATCTGCTCCAATCAGAAGGTCAACTGGACCAGGAACATCAAAAGTTGGATCCGCTAGCATATAACCTTTGAGTCGCTCTTTAATTTCTGGTGGGAGCTGAACACGAGGCAGATTGCATGATATTTTATTAAGAATCATGACTGGGTGAGATTTTCCTAAAATATTCCCACTGAGCGAAGACAATGTCACAAAGGTAAGTCCCTTTGTTTTCACTGGGGCTGTAGAGATGCCACTAAGTTCTGGAACATCTGTTTGAGAGCGGTACAAACACAACGTCTTTGCACAACTTTCTGAAATAATTGTTGTTTGGGATGCACTATCAAGCACAGCTCGTACAACTGCTGCATTTCAATTGGCAGATGTGATATGCACCAAAGCGGTTGCGAGTAACACAGTGTTATTCTGGTTGCAAGAAACACCTATCAAGGTAGTATCCTGGTGACACTCTGCAGAGTGGTTTTGCTTATTCATCGTCGTTTCAACAGAAGGGCACAAGGTAGGTCTATTTGACTGAGTCAATTTTTGTTGCGGTTGTGCGGAGCGGTTCTCAACAAAAAAATGTAGTAGGCTATGGTGACGCCTATGACATACATTGCATGTGTGGACGGACTTACAGGTGACTAACTTATGTGTTCCAAAACAATTTTGACACAAGTTCTTATTTTTAACAAAAGCTTGTCTCTCTTGTACAGTAAGTGCGGAAAAATCTGCACATCTATATATGTTGTGTGAATTTGATGAACAGAAGATACAATGCTGAGTGTGAGTAGTGACCATCGCTATTTTGTGCGGTTTAAACTGGTTTGTATTCATTTTAAAGCCACTGATTTTTTGAGAGGTTTGAAGAGAAGGTTCATTTTTTGAGATGATATTAGTTAAACCCGCTGCCTCTTTGCAAGAACATTCATTTTCTAAGAATGTAATTACTTCTGTAATGGTAGGAACATTTTGTAAATTATCTCGCGAACGTTCAAGTTTGGTCCTGAATTCCGTGTCAAATCTACGCAAAATATATGAGGTCAACAACAAACTTTCACTAGCAATATCATGTCCTAGTGCTTTGAGCGCTTGATAATTTTCATTGTAGGTCGACAGAAAATTCCTCATTTGTTTAACTGAAGGATTGTGCAATTGTGGTAACTCAAATATATTGTTTACGTGAAGTGTTATCAACAATCTAGAATTTTGATATCTTTTTAGCAAAGTTTGCCAGGCTATGGCATAGTTTGTATTAGTAACAGGCAATGATTTAATTAAATTTAGCGGCTCATCAGTCAAACAAGAAAGCAAGTATGTAAATTTCTCCACATTAGAAATGGTTTCATTTTTGTGCACTGCATTTTCAAACAGACTGTGAAAGGCTACCCATTTCTCAGGTTGTCCAGAAAATGTTCCCAAGTTTAAGCGAGGTAAATTTACGGTGGGAGTTGGTGCAACTAGTTGTGGTGCACCAGTGTGAGACTGATCCAAGGTTTCCTGCGGTTGCGATGGTAGAAGAGGAGCACACGAACTTTGTATAGATATATTTAAGTCTGATATAGAATCTTGTAATCTTGAAATCTGTTCATTATCCAGATCTTCTGGTAAAGGTGTTGTACTAAATAGTTTATTTATAAGCCTTTCAAATTCAGCATATTTATTTTCTGCGGTGGAACTAAGCAAACTAACTTTTCGTGTTTGCTGTTCAGTTAAATTACCTATACCAATAACCTCAAGAGCAACAATTTGCTTGTTAATATTATGAAGCCTACTCTCAATCAGTTCACATTGCTTCACAAAAGAAGAAAATCTCATTTTGGTAATTTATGAATACACTCGGTTTAAAAAACAGATTCAGATGTAAATAACAAAAGAGGTCTGAGTAAAAGTTGTAATTCACAATGTTCTTCCACTATTCAGTAATTTCCAGTCCAAATAATTTTAATTTATTTATTTTTTATCACTCTAATACCAATAGCGTAGATGACAATAATAATGGTAATAAAGGAATATGGCTACTGTATTTTAGAAACTAATACAGAGGTCGGTTTTGAAGAAACACACTACACTTCAGAACTATGCTTGCTAGATAAAACATGAAATAACACACGCTGCACAATGAATCAATAAAACTATGCTTGCATGAAAAAACAAGAGAAAATCATAACAAAATGAAAAGAGCACCGAGTATTGGCAATACTTGCCAGTAGTAAATAATTTTTTTTTTTTTTTTTTTTTTTTTTTTTTTTTTTAGCGTTACAATAATTCAATAAACATAATAATAAAGAGCGTAATAATTAATAAAAATCTTGCTTTCCAACGTGCTGGATTCTGAATGAAAGTTGCTATCCGGGCTGGACGGACCAAAAATGTGGGGTTCTTTTTGCTTTGCAGTGGACTGTATATTGTCAAGCTAAATAGTTAAAAGGCTTTATTCCCATGTAATCAGCAATGCATAAAAATTAAGCGTTTACTGACCTTGTCCTTGTGCATTGTAAATGTCCTGTTGTAAGCAACACTGGTGATTTTCTAGGCAGTCGTAAACTTAACAATAATATCCCAACAAACGTTAAACACATAAATAAACACATGAAAAAAAAGCACAAAGTAAAATAACAAGAGCGTTGAATAGTCTTTCTATTCTTGCGGTATGCGGGTATAAACGAAAAGAACTGAACTGCACGATATACCGTACACTACAGGAGAGAAAAACGCTCTAACTATGACTGCTGATTACAATGTGAATTGAACTTTGAAACAGGTAATGGGAGTGCATTCTATTAGAGATAATGAAATATAGATAGGGTGAGTTTAACTATTGTTATGAAAACAAAATATCTGACACTGTGTATTTGGAATTGTTCTATATTTGAAATTGTTGTGTATTTAAAATGGATATGGATAAAATACTTAAACAAATGCAGCAAATGAGCGCGGATTTGACCGCTAACATGAACTCGAGATTTGAGAAAATCGACGCGAAATTTGAACAGAGTGAAGCCAAAGCTGAACTAAATAACGCAGAGTTAATGTCTAAAATCGAGGCGCAAAGAGTCAGTCTAACCGAGGCATTAGACCAAAGCAACGCCGACATAAATACGGAAATTAAACAAACGAGTAAACAATTAACTGTTAAAGTCACCGATATCGCGGAAAGCAATAAAGAAGTTAAAGAGAGTAATAAAGAGTTAACCGCTAAAGTCGCTGAAATCGGTGAAAAAGTACATACGGTAGATACCAAAATAAATGAACGGTTTAAGGTTTTTGAGACCACAATGCAAAAATCGTTTATCGAACAAGTCACACGTATGGAGGGCCGGTTCAAAGAACATATTAGCAGGTGCGAGAAACAAACAGCAGACGTCGCGAAAAAAGTCGACTCGCTCGAGATAAAGATTCAAGCTGACGCGACAGAAACGCAACGCCAAGTAAATAGACTAGACGCTTCAATTGTAGAGACGCGATCTAACATTGACTCTAATAAAGAGAGTGTCTTACAAGCATTGAACGACGAAATTTTGAAAGTACGACAGGAGGTACGTAGGAGATCCGCTCCTAATATTTTGGTAGAAGGTCCAGTCGATGAGGAAAATCGTGTGTATTTTACAGGGGAAAATAACGAAAACCCTATTGAATTTTTGTTAGCCTGTGAAAGTGAAATGGCAAGGGTAGGGTCAAGACTCGAAGATCAAGATAAAATACAGTGGGTAGTAAACGCGATGCGTGATTCGGCGCGTAAATGGTATAACATTGTACGCGATAGAGTGTCCACATACGTGGAGTTCAAACAAAAATTTGAAAGCCGGTACTGGAATTCGCATACTCAAAGACTTTTACGCAATGAACTAGAATATGGGTGATTTGAAAGGAAAATGGGTATTACCGCAGAAAATTATATCATCCAGCAGGTCGAGCGCGCAAAGCATTTAACCCCAGCATTTTCAGAGATTGACAGTCACGAAACTAGCTTATCATTTTAATCACAATATAAGAGTAGCTGTGTTTACGCAGGGTATACGCACGGTCGATGAACTGCTCATTCTAGTATCCCAAAGCGAGACGGTTTTTGATTTTGGTGGGTGGCGTTATAACCCTGATTTTCGCCGAAATAACGAAGGGCAGAATACACGGGAACAATATCATCAGCAACCTGATCAGAGACCAAGTACAAGTTCTACTCTACCCCAGACATCATCAAAACCCCCAGATAAAACCTTTGAATACAAAGGCAAGCCAAATATTGGTAGACCGAAAGGGCAATATAAGGGTAACGATGGGGCCCCGATTAGAGCAATTCAAACGGTCGAAATAGCGAGAAGTGATACAGTAGAGCAAGACAGCGATACTCCAAGCAATAAGGACCCTAGTGAGAAGAAAAAAAATAGTAAGTTTCCAAAAAACTTGGAAACGGGCGCCTCCAGGGAGGAAGCGCCATAAATCATGCTAAATTGTATAAAAATAGAATAGGTAAAAATAAGAAAAATACTAGATATAAGAAAAGTGATTTTTCTACAGAAATTTGTACGCCAGTTAATAAAGTATTCCAACCGGAAGGTACGGAACCATGGTTGACGGTTAACACAATACAACAATGGACTCCGACAATTGTACGTCCGGTGGAACAGGAACTTGACGACGACGTTCCCACACAATCAGCATGGGAAGACGTGGAAGATGAATCCGGTGACGCCGACGAATTTGACCGGTGGTTAGCGAAGTATTGTAGAACCACTCATAAAAATGGTTATGATATACTAGAGTTAAAAGATAATGTAATTATATTATAATTCGAATTAAAATAAATTAACTTGTGTTTTATATTATTAATAATAATTGTAGATAGTTTGTGTATAAAGAATAATGCTTTTCTAACGCGGTAGCTAACGAGCGTGTAGGGCGAAACAAACGCACAGGCAGGAAATAGTTACGTCACGATAACTACCGGCTGACGGTTTGAATGTAGGTCAAGCAATTAGCGCCACGCGGTGCGATAACGACTGTAAACAAAGTCAGCACATTCCTTCGCGCGCGTACCGCTGTTGACAAACAAACATTCTTCAAAGCCAGCAGTTAGATACTACCCGTTCTGAAAACATTTAATTACACAATAATTTCATTTATAATATTATTAATAGGATGTATTTAGAGTTAAGTTGTATATATGGAAGAACATTAACATACATGTATGTGTCTCTTTAGAATAAGTAATACAACACGTATAGTAGTAAGTATAATGATTACAAAGTGCGTTTATAATAATTGAAAAAAAAAAATAACTGTAACTATTACATTCATTTTTTTTTTTAATTAGGCAGTGGAGTATATAACAGCACCAAATATCAATTATTTGGGGTTATATGTCAACTATATACTAGAATCATGTTTAATAAATTGTAGTACTCAAAACTCCATTTGTATGTAGTAGCGATGAAAATAATGCTTTGAAAACGACGCACACGTGGCCGTTATGTAATCAGCTCGCTGTAGAAGGAAGAGCCACACCCAAACTGTTAATTATTAATATCTCGGAAACTAATAAATTAAGGCGAAATCCAAGATAGCCAAAATGTTTGCCGAAATATTAATAATGTGTGCAAATTTTACGCAATATAATTAACAAATAAAAGAGTTAATTAATTAATGTGAATAACTTCTGTAAAAATAGAGCTACATTAATGAGCTTTTAATATGTTATAAATATAATAATTTCCAACAGATTGTATATTTTAGATTTAGCACAACTTGGTTTGCAACCAAGATATTGGAAAATAAAACTATCACAGGAAATCCGGGCCGACAATTTAGTTCCGCTGGGATAATAATATTAGTAATAATATTAATTCTCCGTCTGTGGGAAAATAACTTCATTCTCACGGACTGAGGGAATTCAAATTTGGTGTAGTAGGGAGAGTGTGTCAGCCAATCAAATCATTTGACGAAATCCCGACCAGCGCGGTGTTTTGGGGCTGAACCATCACTCTTCTGCCAGTATTTGCGAAGTACGGACGTAATTCTTCGATCGTCTCGTAACCATAGTTGTGAAGATTCATCAGAAGACTCTACGTGGTCAACACACATAATTACGAACATAGTAAATACAGATCAACTGTACAACTCGTAATTATTGCGTCAAGTCGAGATACTCTTCATTACAACAACCAAGCTTATTGTGTACTACAAGCTGTGGTCATAAGCACACAAGAGATCCACCAGACTACAAGACCTGACTTCAAGAATACGACAGAGAGGCCGTCTAAATCATTGGTGAACCAGCTGACGATCAGAGCTACCACTCGAACGAGACACACACACACAACGCTGACGTGCGACGTGCGAATCGACGAGGGACGTAAACCAGTTCCAGCAGAAAGCCGCAGACGTTAAAATATTCAACAAACAGCAGGAGAGGAGAGTGTTGCCGAATTCTGAACTCAACGACCGAATCCGGGACGCTTCAAGCAGATTACTATCTCTAGCAGATCGGACCAAATCAGCGAGGGACAATTTGGAGCAACTCTACCATCCACTTCAATAACAGGAAAGCAAAATCAACTTATTTATTTTTCAACATCAAATTTTCTTGATTTTTCAATTAAAAGCATTGTAATTTAAACAATTCAGATGCCATACAAAAATCAAAGACTCTAGTAAATAAGAATAAATTCATTGTGATAATCTGTATAGCAGTCTAAGTCATTAGTAAGCTGTAGTTAAGAATCATTAGAAATAATACAAAAGCGCTATACAAATCTTAACAAACAATCTAATTATTAGTTCATACTGCAGTATAACAGAGTCAAATCACTAGAAAATGAAATGACGTGAACTAGACTGTCACGCATAATTTATTTTTGGAAAATATTCAAATTAACTTCAGAGTTTTATATTTTATTTTTATTAACATTTAAATTCAATTTCTTTAAAGCAATTAAATTAAATTAAATTAATTAATTAATTAAATTTTACTTGCAATTAACTTGTCAAATAACGAGTTTAACTTCTTTTTAATTATCAACCAATTGAAAAACATTAGTCAACATCGATTCATTGTTTAGACTGTAAGGATAATTGATAATATAACCCTTTTATTCTTGTGTGTTACTGGAGTAATAAACAACGTTTTATTACCCCATATTGCATTGTTTTATTGTTGTACGACAAAGCCTACCAGTCTCACAAAACTCTTCCCCTTTAAAGTAACTTATTTTGTGTGTTGTTGCCATAAATTTGAGATTACTAACTTGCGAAATTCAAATCCAAAATCCACACGCCCTAGTCGGAAGAAACCGCAAGATCGGACAGGAGGTAGGTACTCATACACAACACAACACAACAAGAACGCATATAAGTAGAGTTGCATATGGCTTGCCCGGAACGTGGGGCTCGAGAAAATTAAATTAATTAAATTCAATTTTATCTTAATTTTATGTTAAAACTAACTTTGCTGTTTTAACTCTTAAAACAGCTGGCGTCCAACTGAACAATCCCCAAAGAGTTTTGTGATTGGTAGTGGTACAGCAGTGAAATTATTTTGTGTATTTGAAACTATTCTGTGTATTTAAAATGGATATGGATAAAATACTTAAACAAATACAGCAAATGAGCGCGGATTTGACCGCTAACATGAACTCGAGATTTGAGAAAATCGACGCAAAATTTGAACTGAGTGCAGCCAAAGCTGAACTAAATAACGCAGAGTTAATGTCTAAAATCGAGGCGCAAAGAGACAGTCTAACCGAGGCATTAGACCAAAGCAATGCCGACATAAATACGGAAATTAAACAAACGAGTAAACAATTAACTGTTAAAGTCACCGAAATCGCGGAAAGCAATAAAGAAATTAAAGAGAGTAATAAAGAGTTAACCGCTAAAGTCGCTGAAATTGGTGAAAAAGTACATACGGTAGATACCAAAATAAATGAACTGTTTAAGGTTTTTGAGACCACAATGCAAAAATCGTTTATCGAACAAGTCACACGTATGGAGGGCCGGTTCAAAGAACATATTAGCAGGTGCGAGAAACAAACAGCAGACGTCGGGAAAAAAGTCGACTCGCTCGAGATAAAGATTCAAGCTGACGCGACAGAAACGCAACGCCAAGTAAATAGACTAGACGCTTCAATTGTAGAGACGTGATCTAACATTGACTCTAATAAAGAGAGTGTCTTACAAGCATTGAACGACGAAATTTTGAAAGTACGACAGGAGGTACGGAGGAGATCCGCTCCTAATATTTTGGTACAAGGTCCAGTCGACGAGAAAAATCGTGTGTATTTTACAGGGGAAAATAACGAAAACCCTATTGAATTTTTGTTAGCCTGTGAAAGTGAAATGGCAAGGGTAGGGTCAAGACTCGAAGATCAAGATAAAATACAGTGGGTAGTAAACGCGATGCGTGATTCGGCGCGTAAATGGTATAACATTGTACGCGATAGTGTCCACATACGCGGAGTTCAAACAAAAATTTGAAAGCCGGTACTGGTTTCGCATACTCAAAGACTTTTACGCAATGAACTAGAATATGGGCGATTTGAAAGGAAAATGGGTATTACCGCAGAAAATTATATCATCCAGCAGGTCGAGCGCACAAAGCATTTAACCCCAGCATTTTCAGAGATTGACATAGTCACGAAACTAGCTTATCATTTTAATCACAATATAAGAGTAGCTGTGTTTACGCAGGGTATACACACGGTCGATGAACTGCTCATTCTAGTATCCCAAAGCGAGACGGTTTTTGATTTTGGTGGGTGGCGTTATAACCCTGATTTTCGCCGAAATAACGAAGGGCAGAATACATGGGAACAATATCATCAGCAACCTGATCAGAGACCAATTACAAGTTCTACTCCACCCCAGACATCGTCAAAACCCACAGGTAAAACCTTTGAATACAAAGGCAAGCCAAATATTGGTAGACCGAAAGGGCAATATAAGGGTAACGATGGGGCCCCGATTAGAGCAATTCAAATGGTCGAAACAGCGAGAAGTGATACAGTAGAGCAAGACAGCGATACTCCAAGCAATAAGGACCCTAGTGAGAAGAAAAAAAATCGTAAGTTTCCAAAAAACTTGGAAACGGGCGCCTCCAGGGAGGAAGCGCCATAAATCATGCTAAATTGTATAAAAATAGAATAGGTAAAAATAAGAAAAATACTAGATATAAGAAAAGTGATTTTTCTACAGAAATTTGTACGCCAGTTAATAAAGTATTCCAACCGGACGGTACGGAACCATGGTTGGCGGTTAACACAATACAACAATGGACTCCGACAATTGTACGTCCGGTGGAACAGGAACTTGACGACGACGTTCCCACACAATCAGCGTGGGAAGACGTGGAAGATGAATCCGGTGACGCCGACGAATTTGACCGGTGGTTAGCGAAGTATTGTAGAACCACTCATAAAAATGGTTACGATATACTAGAGTTAAAAGATAATGTAATTATATTATAATTCGAATTAAAATAAATTAACTTGTGTTTTATATTATTAATAATAATTGTAGATAGTTTGTGTATAAAGAATAATGCTTTTCTAACGCGGTAGCTAACGAGCGTGTAGGGCGAAACAAACGCACAGGCAGGAAATAGTTACGTCACGATAACTACCGGCTGATGGTTTGAATGTAGGTCAAGCAATTAGCGCCACGCGGTGCGATAATGACTGTAAACAAGTCAGCACATTCCTTCACGCGCGTACCGCTGTTGACAAACAAACATTCTTCAAAGCCAGCAGTTAGATACTACCCGTTCTGAAAACATTTAATTACACAATAATTTCATTTATAATATTATTAATAGGATGTATTTAGAGTTAAGTTGTATATATGGAAGAACATTAACACACATGTATGTGTCTCTTTAGAATAAGTAATACCACACGTATAGTGGTAAGTATAATGATTACAAAGTACGTTTATAATAATTGAAAAAAAAAAACTGTAATTATTACATTCATTTTTTTTTTAAATTAGGCAGTGGAGTATATAACAGCACCAAATATCAATTATTTGGGGTTATATGTCAACTATATACTAGAATCATGTTTAAATAAATTGTAATAGTCAAAACTCCATTTGTATGTAGTAGCGATGAAAATAATGCTTTGTAAAACGACGCACACGTGGCCGTTATGTAATCAGCTCGCTGTAGAAGGAAGAGCCACACCCAAACTGTTAATTATTAATATCTCGGAAACTAATAAATTAAGGCGAAATCCAAGATAGCCAAAATGTTTGCCGAAATATTAATAATAACGTGTGCAAATTTTACGCAATATAATTAACAAATAAAAGAGTTAATTAATTAATGTGAATAACTTCTGTAAAAATAGAGCTACATTAATGAGTTTTTAATATGTTATAAATATAATTTCCAACAGATTGTATATTTTAGATTTAGCACAACTTGGTTTGCAACCAAGATATTGGAAAATAAAACTATCACAGGAAATCCGGACCGACAATTTAGTTCCGCCGGAATAATAATATTAGTAATAATATTAATTCTCCGTCTGTGGGAAAATAACTTCATTCTCACGGACTGAGGGAATTCAAATTTGGTGTAGTAGGGAGAGTGTGTCAGCCAATCAAATCATTTGACGAAATCCCGACCAGCGCGGTGTTTTGGGGCTGAACCATCACTCTTCTGCCAGTATTTGCGAAGTACGGACGTAATTCTTCGATCGTCTCGTAACCATAGTTGTGAAGATTCATCAGAAGACTCTACGTGGTCAACACACATAATTACGAACATAGTAAATACAGATCAACTGTACAACTCGTAATATTGCGTCAAGTCGAGATACTCTTCATTACAACAACCAAGCTTATTGTGTACTACAAGCTGTGGTCATAAGCACGCAAGAGATCCACCAGACTACAAGACCTGACTTCAAGAATACGACAGAGAGGCCGTCTAAATCATTGGTGAACCAGCTGACGATCAGAGCTACCACTCGAACGAGACACACACACACACAACGCTGACGTGCGACGTGCGAATCGACGAGGGACGTAAACCAGTTCCAGCAGAAAGCCGCAGACGTTAAAATATTCAACAAACAGCAGGAGAGGAGAGTGTTGCCGAATTCTGAACTCAACGACCGAATCCGGGACGCTTCAAGCAGATTACTATCTCTAGCAGATCGGACCAAATCAGCGAGGGACAATTTGGAGCAACTCTACCATCCACTTCAATAACAGGAAAGCAAAATCAACTTATTTATTTTTCAACATCAAATTTTCTTGGTTTTTCAATTAAAAGCATTGTAATTTAAACAATTCAGATGCCATACAAAAATCAAAGACTGTAGTAAATAAGAATAAATTCATTGTGATAATCTGTATAGCAGTCTAAGTCATTAGTAAGCTGTAGTTAAGAATCATTAGAAATAATACAAAAGCGCTATACAAATCTTAACAAACAATCTAATTATTAGTTCATACTGCAGTACAACAGAGTCAAATCACTAGAAAATGAAATGACGTGAACTAGACTGTCACGCATAATTTATTTTTGGAAAATATTCAAATTAACTTCAGAGTTTTATATTTTATTTTTATTAACATTTAAATTCAATTTATTTAAAGCAATTTAATTAAATTAAATAAATTAATTAATTAAATTTTACTTGCAATTAACTTGTCAAATAACGAGATTAACTTCTTTTCAATTATCAACCAATTGAAAAACATTAGTCAACATCGATTCATTGTTTAGACTGTAAGGATAATTGATAATATAACCCTTTTATTCTTGTGTGTTATTGGAGTAATAAACAACGTTTTATTACCCCATATTGCATTGTTTTATTGTTGTACGACAAAGCCTACCAGTCTCACAAAACTCTTCCCCTTTAAAGTAACTTATTTTGTGTGTTGTTGCAATAAATTTGAGATTACTAACTTGCAAAATTCAAATCCAAAATCCACACGCCCTAGTCGGAAGAAACCGCAAGATCGGACAGCAGGTAGGTACTCATACACAACACAACACAACAACAACGCATATAAGTAGAGTTGCAATATATATATATATATATTGTAGCGTGACAGAAAATCCACTACTTATTAATTCAATTAAGATAATAAACAATAATTACATTACATATACTAATATAATATCGAATGAAATTTAATGAATGCAAAGGAAAAAACCACAATAAAATAAAAATCCTCATTACATTATAAGAATTACCACTATTAAAAATCAAAGAAATAATTAAAAGTAACTCATATTATAAAATCAGGAATTTACCCAGGAAGTTAGGAGCAGTAAACAAACTAAATACCACAAAATCAAGAAGAAAGAATCAGTTTAGGAGTGGTGAAACACCAAAATACCCCAAACGCAAGAAGAAGGAAGAATAAAATTTATGATCAGGAAGTAAACAATACCCTGAAACCTTTAGCGAAGAGCAAAGTCAGTGTCAGAAAATAAATTAGATACTCCAAACCAAACATCAGTCAAGATAACACGAAGTACCTTGGTTTACCCAAGAAGGAAGACAAGAGTGAAGACAAGAAGAAGGAAGACAAGAATGAAGACAAGAAGAAGGACAAGAATGAAGACAAGAAAGAAGACAAGAAGAGAGGAAGAAATAGTATGGAAGAAACACCATTATAAAACCTATTATTAACTACCATCAACCCCAAACCCATAGAGACATTCAAAGAAAGTATAACATCCCAAACCCTATAAAATTGTAATTATTGATAAACCAAAAGTGTTGTATAGTATTATAAGAAGTGAGCCAACTAAAGCTATTGTGTGATAAAAAAAATAAACAAGTCTTAACAGTCCATGACGACTAAAGGTCTGTTCTGAGATAATAAGACTCAATATATCAGAACCACCAGTGAAAGTGAGCTAGTGCAAGTGTTTTTAGAAATACAATAAACTTAAAGTTGTAGTGATACTATGACTTACCAATATGCTATATAACAACTTTTATATTTAATAATTCACATATCATAAAATAATAAAATGGAAGATTTCCAATATTTTATTATTTTAATGTCACTTTGGTATTACAAGACATTTGTAGAAATGATAATAACTAGAGTATGGGTGGACATGTTTACTGATGAAGGAGATAATAAATAATAATGGTTTAGACCAGAAAGGACTGGAATTAATTTAAATGTTCATAGGTTTAAAATGTTTAAAATGGCTATTTGTTCACAGCCATGAACTCAATATGTTAGTAAGAGTTCTTAGTCAATAAGATTTGTGTTTAAAATAAATTATGTTTGCCAAATAACAGCATACATACCATTAATAATGTTTCAGTAGGTATGCTGTGTTAATTAAAAAAAGAGTTAAATGTATGTTTTTAAACAATGTCAGCAATATGTTCAATTGTACAGAATACTAAGTAATGTTCATTATTATTTTTATATAACAGTAGTATTAATTAGATACTACACATCACAATAAGTTTATAAACCATTTTATTTTTATGTCATAATTAACTGTTTAAAGTCAGAGGAGGAGTAGGATTAAATTTATTTGAGAAATCCAGAAATGTAAAATTCTAAACTCTAGGCCATTTAATGAATTCACAAAAACTCAATAAAAACCAGTTATTTCACTTATAAATCCTGTAAACTGGCAAGATTTAGGTAAGGTAAATAAGTTAACAACTACTGTGAATGAACCTATGAGTTAAAATGATAATATGGAAATATACCTTAAATTATTGTAAATTTTCAAAATATATAAATTAATTATTTTTAAAGAGCAATGTCAAATTCAGAGTTTATCACTAAAAACCAGTTCAAAGGTTCAATTTATAAGTATTTAAGGAAAGGAAGAGAAATATGACTATTTGAAATGTATTATAATGGTATTAATAACAATTAAAATGGCAGAAAAATTATATGAAGGCGGAAACCAGTTTTTGAGCCTAGATTTCCAAAAAGAAAGAAATTTGGTAATTTCCACAAAAATGTCAACAGATATGGACTATAATATATCAATTTAAAAAGAATGAGATAAATTAAACCAATGATAAGGTTCATAATTCATGAAAATGATGAATAAACTAAATAAATTCCATATATAATGTATTTTTGTATCATGTACATGAGAAGTCGAAATTATTTTAACAATACTTTTCAAAGATTAACTGGGCTAGATTTTGACTAACGTGAAGGAAGTTATTTAGTTCTTTGTTAATGATCAAGCTGAGCAGTTTATATGAAATTACGTTCCTTAAAACCGAGAAAAATGGTGTACTAAGGTTACTCAATAAAATTAAGAGAAACGAGAGTTACGTAAATTAAACACTTTTCTAACTAAAACCACTGAAAACTTTAACCACAATAGTGAAAACAACATCTACACTACATAATACCAGTGCATAGAAACAATAAAACGACATATTTGTGACAATTTACTCTTCAACAGTATAACCGTTTTTTGCGTAGTGAATAAAGAGAAGTGAACACCAAAAACATATAATATAATTAACACCAGTGATCACTAAACACCATTCCAGAATACACCAAACAAAATATTAGACAAGGTACACCAGTTCGGGGACATTTAAAACATATATGAAGGTAATTTTGCTGTGAGATTTTAACCCGACGACATCGCAGATAACCTCATCATATTTTCGAGCGGCCATCTTAGAAATGCCGAGCAGTGCCAACTACATTGAGTGACTTCAGCGCTTGCAGTATTGGTCTGACAAATCAACAATATTACTTATTTTACAAAATTTTATTCACATTTTTGTTAGATAATAGTTATTGAAAACACTTTATTTGTAAATGTTATACTTTCTCGTTTGCCCTTCTCTGACTATTAATAATATAATCGCTCCAAGAACCTTTTTTATAATACTTGTAATAATTTTTCAACTGTATGAACAAACCGATTATTTCCTGAGACGGAGTCGACAATTGCTCACAATCGATTAAACATCGATCCTTTCTTAATTTTGTTAATAAATCCATTTATTTCAATTGTTTGTATCTATAACTTATTTCACATGCTAATTTAAGGTTATTTATTAATGCAACGAGACTTCCAGAAGAAGAAAATATTTTTTTAAAGTGAGATATTGGACCAGTCCGAAAAATCATAAATCTGACCGGAGTTAATCTGAGTAACTCCGGACTTTGTTCAGATCTTCAAGAAGTGCTAAATAATTAATAGATACCTTATTAATTATTAAAATTTTTATCAAAACATTAAAACAGAATTATTTCTCAATTACAGACATCAATTAAAACATAAACAAATTTTTTTTTTAATTTTTTTTTAAATAAAATTTTTTTCTTTATTATCTTTATTTGTAAAGACTGCATACAGGGTCTGCTTACAAATTGGCGTCCAACTTAGAGGGCTTGATAATTTAAGCCTGGCAACGGTTATTCAATAGAAACAGAAGGAAAAATGCAAAGACGAGCTACTTCGAAAAAGAGGGCGGCAGAGGCCGAAAAAGAAGTTGACATGGGGGATAAGGAGGCAACACCTGTGGAAGATTTGGAAGTGTTACTAGACCAGGTGGAACCGAAACAAACTGCACCACCAGAGGAACAACCTGAAAAACCATCACAAACAGAGGACATGACAACACAAGAAATGCTCAGGCAGATGATGGAGACAATGAACAGAATAAGAGGATGGAAGATATGAAGGAGGACAACCAATCTTTGAGTAAGAAGATGGAAAAGAAAATGGAAGGGGTGAATAAAAACATAGAATCCAAAATAGAGGATTTGAAGGAAGACAACCATTCCTTAAATGAAAAACTAGAGGATTTGAAGGAAGATAACCATTCCTTAAATGAAAAACTAGAGGATTTGAAGGAAGACAACCGATCCACAAAGGAAGAATTGGGCCGTAAGATAGAAAATACTAATAAGAGGATTGAAGAAACCCGTAAGAAGATGGAAAGGAAAATGGAAGAAAATAATAAGAATTTGGAAGAGAAGATGGAAGAAACCAGTAAGAAAATAGAAAGTGACAACCAACAATTAAAAGAAGAATTAAGGGAAAATAACAAGAAAATGGAAGAGACGATGGGGGAAAGGTTGGAAGAATTGAGAGAGGACAATCAACTACTGAGAGAAGAATTAAGGGAAGTTAACCAAGAGAACATGAATAAGTTAGATGAAAGGATTGAGTTAGCTAAAGAGGAGTTGAATAAAAAGATAACAGAGGCGAAGAAATCCATCGTCAAAAAGTTAGACAGGAAGTCGTGGTTGTTAACCAGCAGATCAGGGAAGTGGACGAAAGATGTTGTCAGACAGAAAACGAAGTGCTGGAAGTCCGGGAGGTAATACATAAAGAGATTACACATGTCAAGGAACAACAGGAAACGAAACTGGAAGAAAACAAGAAATTTGCCCTGGAAGAAATAAATAAAGTGCGGACACATGTCACCGAAAGATGCAACGGCGTGGAAGCCGCTATGACGAACATCACGGGACAAGTGCGTCAGAGTCAGGAGGAGATAGAAATGATACGAAATCGACCAACTGGATATAATAATTTCCCCATGTCAGAAAACAGAGAATGGCTTAATTTCCGGCAGTATAAGCGGAAGCCCATGGAGTTTTTGGCCCGCATAGAGGAATACCTGGAAAAGCACAGAGGGAACCGATGGGTCCAGAACCGGGAAATCCTAGACGAGTCGTTTCGGGAGGTGAATGACCACTGGTGGATGGCCAACCGGAGCGACATCGAAAACTAGCAGCAATTTAAAAGCCTATTCAAGGCTAAGTATTGGTCGGAAACGACTCAAAACTTAATAAGGGATAATATATGCCACGGCCATTACAAACCACAAGTCGGTAGTTCAATGACGGCCTATTTCCTCGGCAAGGTATGTATGGCCAAACATTTAGAACCGGCCATACCTGAGGAGTGCCTAATAAATAAGCTGTCATACCATTATGACGAAGAAGTCATTAGAGCGAGGAGAGGCAGCCAAATCAAAACCATCCAGGCAATGACCGAACTCCTCGAAAACTATGAGAACAAGGAATACTACCGACAAAGCCGGAGAAGAAACGATAGGCCCGAACCGAGGGCGTATCCAAACAACAACCTGGGTACGAACAACACCAACCCTGGGTACCAAGGAGGCCGTGCATACCCGCAGAATAATAGTTTTAATAATAATAATCCTAATAACAATAATGTTAATAATACAGGTCCAAACCATGTGAACCCGAGTCGACCCACTAACGGTTATCAGGGTAACCGAAATCCCTACCCTCCTAACATTAATAGTCAGAGAAGCCCCAATTATGGTAATGATCGTTATCATAATAATAACAATCGTGGAAGTCCCTCTAATGGTAATCCCAGTAATAATAGGTTTCCCCGTCCACGAGTGAATTTCATACGAGCAGTAGATGGTCGACAGCGAAGATACAACACCAATAGAAGAAACAGCTACCGTGAATATGAAGATAGGCGGAGGAGCCTGGAACGAGACCAACCAAGTTACTATCCGGCGAGAAGGAGTACTAGTTTAGACGATGCTGAACGGAGGACCAACCACGAACGATCGGAAGACCACAGGACAGATCGACAGGGGCCCACTCTAAGCATCCCAAATGATGCTTCAACAAGTATGACACAAAGGAACAATGATGTCGAGCCTTTAAACGGGCGCAGGCAGTAATAAATCGCCAGAACCCGTTACTGCTCCTAAATACTGGGTATCATAATGATGAGTTTAGTAGAACAAATAATAATAATCGTATCACAGTCATAGGGTGTAACTACCTAAAGGACATCCGACATGAGTTATTGGAAGAGGACGACAATAATCCCACCAATAACTTTAATAACGAAATCATACATGTCAACGCAGAGGTAGAAGGCATCCCTGCCAAGTTGATGATCGATCCTGGTTCTAACGTATCAATAATAAGTACGACTGAGTTGGAGAGGATACAGCGAGAGTGCGGGAGAACTTTACCAACGTTGCCATTGAACAATATTATTTTGTTGGGAGCAACCGGCCGACAAAATAAAACAATACGTAGGCAAGTCTCCGCCAGTGTGATGAGCTGTGGTATAGCAATAGATATGGAATTCTTGGTGGCGAGCAGGCTGCCGTTTAATATACTGGTCGGGTGTGATGTGCTCAGGCGGAATTCAGCCATACTTGATCTGAGAACTGAGAAATTGTCTTTATTTACTAACGGACATACTTGGACGGCTAACTTGGTGGGTAGTGACCAAGTCATTCCCGATAGTATCCACCAACAAATTCGCAAAATTAACTATATCCATCCAACATCTATAATTGAACAAAGGATAGACGATGCCTCCAATGAAGACTTATGGTCACAAAAAATCCAGGAGATCAGGGATTTCCGGAGCGGTATAACCGGCAAAAAATTAACCTTATACCAAGCGAACAAATTAATCGACATCTATAAAAAATATAAATCAGTCTTTTCTGATGAGCCCGGTAAAGTGAAAAACTTCCAGTGTACTCTACAGTTCCGAGACACAGTGGACTTTAACCGGAAGTCTTACCCCATCGCGCAATCACGAAAGGAAGCTGTAAGAGCTGAAATAAAACAAATGATTAACCGTGACATAATAGAGAGTAGCCAATCCCCATATACAAGTCCTATCGTGGCTATTCCTAAGAAAAACGGACAAGTCCGTTTGTGCCTAGATGCGCGAGAAATAAATAAAATGATCATAAATGACAGGACATTGCCCGGTGAGATTGAGGAGATTTTAAAACGGTTCCATGGTACCAAGTACTTTAGTACCTGGGATACGGTGTGCGGGTACTGGCAGGTGGAATTACATCCACAGAGTCGCCAGTATCTGGCCTTTATATTCGAAGGGTGGAACTACCAGTTTAAGAGGTTGCCCTTCGGACTGGTAAATTCAGTCGCAGTCTTTGTGCACTGCATGGACCAGATACTTGGCCAAGAAGCACTACAGTTCACCACCGTATACGTTGATGATTTGCTAGTGTCCTCAGAAACTTGGGAGGAACACTGCTATCGTGTGGAACACGTATCAAAGAAGCTAGCGGCAAATAATATTACGCTAAAATTAGCAAAATCTCATTTTATCGCCAAGGAAATTCAATTCTTGGGTTTCATCTTGAATGACCAGGGAATCTCACCGTCGGCTGAAAAAGTCGAAGCGATTCAGAACTTTCCTAACCTAAGAATCGAAGGCAATTACAGTCATTCCTGGGACTCTGTAATTACTATCGCAAGTTCCAGGAAAAGTACTCTGAACTGACCACCAGATTTCAGCCGCAACTGTCATCCAAAAACAAATGGATATGGGGTACAGAACAAAACAATATATTATCTTTAATTAAACAAAAATTCCTTGAACCCATCATACTTCGCCATCCGGATTTTAGCAAACCGTTCTTTCTTAATTGCGATGCCAGTGACATCAGCCTCGGCACTACACTATATCAGGAGGATGAGGAGGGCGAACATCTCGTGATCTGCTTTGCAAGTAGAGCATTGAATCAGTGTGAGAAGAACTACCACGTCACGGAAAAGGAATTGTTAAGTGTCGTGTTCGCGTGTGGAAAATTCCACACTTACATTCTTGGTTACTCCCTTACCATCCGGAGAGACCATAAGTCTATATCGTTCCTAAAGAGATGTAAGTTAAGCCACGGAAGGTTGACACGGTGGATACTATTGCTGCAAGAATATGACCTTAAGTGGGAGTATATCCCCGGAAAGAAGAATGTCGTCGCGGACGTATTGTCTAGAGTAGACATTGATAAACAGACGTTCGAAGGGGAGAAGGAGAGTATACTTAAAATATACCATATTCTAAGCAACAGCGCCGGTCTACAATCAATTTTGGAACACCTGAGCACACACCAACAAGCTGACCCGAAGTTAATCTCTATTATAACAAGATTGGAAGCAGGGGACGAGACTATCTCCCAATATTATAAAATCCATAACGGAATCCTGTTTTCACGACCATCTTTATATAAGGAGGAATGGAAGGTTATTATTCCAACCCATATCGAAAAGGAGATAGTGTGTAATTAACATGTTCGATATTGGCATATGGGCGCCTTAAAGGTGGTAAAGGCCCTGGAAGAGAGCTGCCACATAAAAGACATTAATCGGAAGGTACGAAAGTACATAAGAAACTGCCGCATTTGCCAACTCGTAAAGACCAACAACGAGAAAAGAGAAGGGCAAATGATTCCGATAACCTCTCAATCGAAACTTGAGAAAGTATTCCTGGATATCTGCGGGCCATTTCCCCACAGTGGGGGCCGTCACAGGTACAAATATTTAGTCATCGTGATGGACCATTTTACCAAGTTCATCAAGCTATACCCAGCGAATCGGGCGACTACAAATAAATTCTCGACATCCTGACCAACCAGTACTTCCCAGACGTCGGAAAACCAGTTTCGATCATCACCGATCACGGAACACAATTCAAGGGGAGAAAATGGCGGGATACACTACTGTCAATGGGGGTTCATACCTATAAAACATCGGTATACCACCCGAGCAGTAACCCGGCCGAAAGAGTCTTGCGAGAGGTGGGGCGCCTATTACGGATGTATTGCCACGATCAGCAGAGGAGGTGGCAAGAATATCTGGAGGCCACTGAAGAATTCCTCAACCTGGCATACCACCCAGCCATAGGAATCACCCCATACTCCGCCATGTATGAAAGGCAACCCCCAAGGGAGATCGAGGAAATATTGGAGTTCCCAAGAGAGAATAAATATATCTTTAATAAAGTTCAATTTTATAATAAGGTGGCCGAAGATCAGGAGAAACGGCGGATTAAATACAATAAAAGCAAGGGTAAGATTATTACTTATACCGTTGGAGAGAAGGTGTTGTTGAAGAATAGGGAGTTACCCAGTTCTTTAGAAGGGATAACTAAAAAATTATTGCTTCTGTACACTGGACCCTATATTGTCTCCAAAAACAATAATAACAACACGTACGAAATTAAGGAGATGGGTTCCAATAAAATTAAGGGTGTCTATAACCAGGCATCCATGAAGAAATATTTTGAATGAAACCCAAAATTCTAAAACAAAAGTAAGCTCACCTTACTAACTAAATATTAGAAAGGAACATTTTGGAAGAGAATATAAAAAGAATTTAGGAAATCATATAAATTCTAAATAAAAGTAAGCACATCTTACATACCAAAGATTTGAAAAACTATTTGGCAATAATATAAAACAGAATTTAGAATGAAATCATCTAAATTTAAAAAGAAAGTAAGTCCATCTTATATACCCAAATATTTGAAAAAACTTATTTGGAAATAATATAAAACAGAATTTAGAATGAAACCATCTAAATTTAAAAATAATGTAAGTTCACCTTACAAGCCAATTATTTGTGAAAACTTTATAGAAAGATAAAAAGAATTTTGAATTTAAACCAACTAAATTCTAAAAACAAAAGTAAGTTCACCTTACTAACTAAATATTAGAAAGGAACATTTTGGAAGGAGATAAAACAGAATTTAGAATTTAAAACCGAATAAATTCCAAAAACAATGTAAGTCCATCTTACATACAATTATTTGAGAGAAGAAACATTTTAACAAGAATATAAAAGAAGAATTTTGACTTAATCGTCAAAATTTAAAAACAATGTAAGTCCATCTTACATACAATTATTTGAGAGAAGAAACATTTTAACAAGAATATAAAAGAAGAATTTTGACTTAATCGTCAAAATTTAAAAACCATGTAAGACCATCTTACATACCAAGAATTTAAGAAAAACTATTTGGCAGAAATATAAAAAGAATTTAGAATCATCCAAATTTTAAAAAATAAGTAAGCCCATCTTACATACTAAAGATTTGAGAAACTTTATGGAATAATATAAGAGGAATTTTGAATAACCATCAAAATTCCCAAACCAAGAGTAAGCAAAACTTACCAACCAATTATGTATAAAACACTTTGGTGAAATAAACAGAAGAGAATTAATACCATATTTATGGTAATCATAAAAATATATTTACCATGTTTATAAAGGATCATAATGAGATGAATAAAGGAAACAGAATTTAGAATTAAAACAAATAATTCTGGAGAAGTATGATCATGTCTAATTTCAATATAAAGTGTAAAAACCTTTCCATAAAATGATACCAAAGGGAATAAAAATATGTGATACGATTTGAGTGATTAAATATAGTAAAATACAGAAATTTGTGTGGAATTATGAGGTAATAAACTTTGAAGTGATATGAGGAGAAATTATGACCTCATTATAATATTAATTAAAACATTCATTCGAAAGAATAATAACTATGACAGGAGTAATGTGAGAAGAATAATAAAGATATGATGTAATTAAACAAATTAATATGAAATGATTATGAATTAAATGTCAATTGTAATATAAGAAAGTTCTAGAACATAGAACAAGTGGAACTAATAAGAACAGAGTAACAAACTAAAAATGTCATAAAAATATGTTACTATAAACCAATGCAGATTGTAATAAAAAACCAGAAAGTAATAAACTTTATATGATAAGAAAAATTGAAAAATGTACTAATAGAAGAGCTTCCTACCATAATATCAAATGGGGAGTAATGTGAGAAGAATAATAAAGATATGATGTAATTAAACAAATTAATATGAAATGATTATGAATTAAATGTCAATTGTAATAACGACAGTTATAAGAAAGTTCTAGAACATAGAACAAGTGGAACTAATAAGAACAGAGTAACAAACTAAAAATGTCATAAAAATATGCTACTATAAACCAATGCAGATTGTAATAAAAAACCAGAAAGTAATAAAGAATTTATAACCAAAAACTTTATATGATAAGAAAAATTGAAAAATGTACTAATAGAAGAGCTTCCTACCATAATATCAAATGGGGAGTAATGTGAGAAGAATAATAAAGATATGATGTAATTAAACAAATTAATATGAAATGATTATGAATTAAATGTCAATTGTAATAACGACAGTTATAAGAAAGTTCTAGAACATAGAACAAGTGGAACTAATAAGAACAGAGTAACAAACTAAAAATGTCATAAAAATATGCTACTATAAACCAATGCAGATTGTAATAAAAAACCAGAAAGTAATAAAGAATTTATAACCAAAAACTTTATATGATAAGAAAAATTGAAAAATGTACTAATAGAAGAGCTTCCTACCATAATATCAAATGAATGAACCATCAAGTTAAAGAGTCAGAAGAACAACTGAGATAGGAATATTAAAATCTCTGAGCAATATAGTAAGTAATAAGTGAAGTATCCCAAAGATATATTTTTTTTTTAATAGTAACAAAAGTGTACTATTCTGAATAATTTTTTAATCTGTCTGAAGATAATTCCAGCAGTATTAATATGTTTTTTGAGCAGAGATGATTTGCCTCTGTACTCAAATATGTGTGAAGTATTGGACAGCAGAGGAAGTAGCGTACAGTGCCTCTCTGAACTGAACCAGCTCACAAATTAGGGAACGATAGGGAGGAAATATCGCAAGGAGAAAATACTAAGAAGAAATATGAAAATAAAATAATAAATATGAAACTCAGATGACTATTACTATCAAGGAAGATCAAGTGAGAATGAGAAAAATATAAGCTCAAATATATATAAGAAAATGTTTAAAATGGAAGGAAGTCAAGAATAATACCAAACCTAGAATAATTATCATAAGCAATTGCTACAGACAAAGCAAGTATAGTCTGAATAATCACTTCTGGAGAAGGGCATTCTGTAGCGTGACAGAAAATCCACTACTTATTAATTCAATTAAGATAATAAACAATAATTACATTACATATACTAATATAATATCGAATGAAATTTAATGAATGCAAAGGAAAAAACCACAATAAAATAAAAATCCTCATTACATTATAAGAATTACCACTATTAAAAATCAAAGAAATAATTAAAAGTAACTCATATTATAAAATCAGGAATTTACCCAGGAAGTTAGGAGCAGTAAACAAACTAAATACCACAAAATCAAGAAGAAAGAATCAGTTTAGGAGTGGTGAAACACCAAAATACCCCAAACGCAAGAAGAAGGAAGAATAAAATTTATGATCAGGAAGTAAACAATACCCTGAAACCTTTAGCGAAGAGCAAAGTCAGTGTCAGAAAATAAATTAGATACTCCAAACCAAACATCAGTCAAGATAACACGAAGTACCTTGGTTTACCCAAGAAGGAAGACAAGAGTGAAGACAAGAAGAAGGAAGACCAGAAGAAAGACAAGAATGAAGACAAGAAGAAGGACAAGAATGAAGACAAGAAAGAAGACAAGAAGAGAGGAAGAAATAGTATGGAAGAAACACCATTATAAAACCTATTATTAACTACCATCAACCCCAAACCCATAGAGACATTCAAAGAAAGTATAACATCCCAAACCCTATAAAATTGTAATTATTGATAAACCAAAAGTGTTGTATAGTATTATAAGAAGTGAGCCAACTAAAGCTATTGTGTGATAAAAAAAATAAACAAGTCTTAACAGTCCATGACGACTAAAGGTCTGGTCTAAGATAATAAGACTCAATATATCAGAACCACCAGTGAAAGTGAGCTAGTGCAAGTGTTTTTAGAAATACAATAAACTTAAAGTTGTAGTGATACTATGACTTACCAATATGCTATATAACAACTTTTATATTTAATAATTCACATATCATAAAATAATAAAATGGAAGATTTCCAATATTTTATTATTTTAATGTCACTTTGGTATTACAAGACATTTGTAGAAATGATAATAACTAGAGTATGGGTGGACATGTTTACTGATGAAGGAGATAATAAATAATAATGGTTTAGACCAGAAAGGACTGGAATTAATTTAAATGTTCATAGGTTTAAAATGTTTAAAATGGCTATTTGTTCACAGCCATGAACTCAATATGTTAGTAAGAGTTCTTAGTCAATAAGATTTATATGTGTTTAAAATAAATTATGTTTGCCAAATAACAGCATACATACCACTAATAATGTTTCAGTAGGTATGCTGTGTTAATTAAAAAAAGAGTTAAATGTATGTTTTTAAACAATGTCAGCAATATGTTCAATTGTACAGAATACTAAGTAATGTTCATTATTATTTTTATATAACAGTAGTATTAATTAGATACTACACATCACAATAAGTTTATAAACCATTTTATTTTTATGTCATAATTAACTGTTTAAAGTCAGAGGAGGAGTAGGATTAAATTTATTTGAGAAATCCAGAAATGTAAAATTCTAAACTCTAGGCCATTTAATGAATTCACAAAACTCAATAAAAACCAGTTATTTCACTTATAAATCCTGTAAACTGGCAAGATTTAGGTAAGGTAAATCAGTTAACAACTACTGTGAATGAACCTATGAGTTAAAATGATAATATGGAAATATACCTTAAATTATTGTAAATTTTCAAAATGTATAAATTAATTATTTTTACAGAGCAATGTCAAATTCAGAGTTTATCACTAAAAACCAGTTCAAAGGTTCAATTTATAAGTATTTAAGGAAAGGAAGAGAAATATGACTATTTGAAATGTATTATAATGGTATTAATAACAATTAAACTGGCAGAAAAATTATGTGAAGGCGGAAACCAGTTTTTGAGCCTAGATTTCCAAAAAGAAAGAAATTTGGTAATTTCCACAAAAATGTCAACAGATATGGACTATAATATATCAATTTAAAAAGAATGAGATAAATTAAACCAATGATAAGGTTCATAATTCATGAAAGTGATGAATAAACTAAATAAATTCCATATATAATGTATTTTTGTATCATGTATATGGGAAATCGAAATTATTTTAACAATACTTTTCAAAGATTAACTGGGCCAGATTTTGACTAACGTGAAGGAAGTTAGTTAGTTCTTTGTTAATGATCAAGCTGAGCAGTTTATATGAAATTACGTTCCTTAAAACCGAGAAAAATGGTGTACTAAGGTTACCCAATAAAATTAAGTGAAACGAGAGTTACGTAAATTAAACACTTTTCTAACTAAAACCACTGAAAACTTTAACCACAATAGTGAAAACAACATCTACACTACATAATACCAGTGCATAGAAACAATAAAACGACATATTTGTGACAATTTACTCTTCAACAGTATAACCGTTTTTTGCGTAGTGAATAAAGAGAAGTGAACACCAAAAACATATAATATAATTAACACCAGTGATCACTAAACACCATTCCAGAATACACCAAACAAAATATTAGACAAGGTACACCAGTTCGGGGACATTTAAAACATATATGAAGGTAATTTTGCTGCGAGATTTTAACCCGACGACATCGCAGATAACCTCATCATATTTTCGAGCGGCCATCTTAGAAATGCCGAGCAGTGCCAACTACATTGAGTGACTTCAGCGCTTGCAGTATTGGTCTGACAAATCAACAATATTACTTATTTTACAAAATTTTATTCACATTTTTGTTAGATAATAGTTATTGAAAACACTTTATTTGTAAATGTTATACTTTCTCGTTTGCCCTTCTCTGACTATTAATAATATAATCGCTCCAAGAACCTTTTTTATAATACTTGTAATAATTTTTCAACTGTATGAACAAATCGATTATTTCCTGAGACGGAGTCGACAATTGCTCACAATCGATTAAACATCGATCCTTTCTTAATTTTGTTAATAAATCCATTTATTTCAATTGTTTGTATCTATAACTTATTTCACATGCTAATTTAAGGTTATTTATTAATGCAACGAGACTTCCAGAAGAAGAAAATATTTTTTTAAAGTGAGATATTGGACCAGTCCGAAAAATCATAAATCGATTGCTGACCGGAGTTAATCTGAGTAACTCCGGACTTTGTTCAGATCTTCAAGAAGTGCTAAATAATTAATAGATACCTTATTAATTATTAAAATTTTTATCAAAACATTAAAACAGAATTATTTCTCAATTACAGACATCAATTAAAACATAAACAAAATTTTTTTTTTAAATAAAATTTTTTTCTTTATTATCTTTATTTGTAAAGACTGCATACAGGGTCTCCTTACAAAATATATATATATATATATATATATATATATAATTTGTGAGTTTTTCAATTTGCTTATTCTGCAAGTAGTATAATTTTGTATATTCTTTTTAAAACCTGACGCACATTTCACTGAAAAATATCAGTATCATCAGAGGTTTCTAAGTAAATTAATAACAATCGAAATAATTCTATTAATATAAAATTAATGAATAATCGAATTTGTATCGATTTTAATGTAAAATAAAATAAAATAACTGATAATCGATTTAGCTCGATTAGTTAATGATAGTTTTAATGTTTATTTACTTCAGCAGCTGTTTTCTCGGTTATATTTGAAATTATGTTGTTTATATTTTATTCATTTATATTTTTTAGTAAATTTATAATTTTAAATAGATCGTCTTGTTTTGTTTTTATTTGGGTTTGTTCTTTAATTAATAAATTATTGTTATTTTGTTTGTAAATGTTAAGATTTTCCCAAATATTCATTTTTTTACCTTTTTGTATGTTTTAATTAATTTTATATTTTCAATGTTTGGAAATTGGTGGTTATTATTTAGACAATGTGTGGCTAAATTAGATTTATAAATATTTGGTTTTAAATATGCATTGCAGTGTTGAACGAATCTATCTCGTAGTTTTTTCTTCGTCTGGCCCACGAAGAAAATGTATATATATGTATGTTGTGTTTTGCAAGTTTACACTGTTTTATTCCCAACTGTAAATTATACGTAATTTCTATTCAGCACTATACCATTTAATTAAACTATTTGTGTTCTATTTCACTTACATGTTTTTCACTCTTCAACATTTTTTTCTTTTAAGTCCCCGAAAAACGTATCAATGAAGCTTTACTGTACAAAGAATTTGATGGTAAAATGCTTCACTGACTCAACTATATTTCTTTAGACTACTTTTATTAAATGCATTTCTTACTTGTAATATTATTTCCTTATTAACACGGTCTACAACTAAGTACATATTGTAATATTAAATTAGACATTACTACTATTCATGAAATCATACAGTACATCCTCCATAAAGCCACCATCCTGTACATCCAAAGGCATTTCATCCTTAATGGCATGTAACGGGACAAGTCGACCCACCCAGGGATATTTTGGTAAAATGTAGTTTTATTTGAAAATGGGTGGAAAATAATATACACGAATTAGTGTCAAGGTCGGGCGATCAAGCCGCTGGAAAGTTATTTTTAGAAATCTGACCTATGAACTATGCACCATTTGGGGTCACGCTATATGACATCAATAGCCAAGCCTTGTTTATTTCACTCTGGAATGTGAGGTGCGGTCAGCTCCGCCTCAGAATCTGGCAACACCATACTAATAAAACAATGAAACGGGACCACGTGATCCCCCTCCATCTCAGATTTTTGAACAGTTTCAGCCATCCCAGTCGAAATTATACTCTCGTGCTTTACAGCCGTATAAGTCCGCGGACGAAAATCCAGGTGGGCCCACTGCCTAATCGATTAAAATGTAACATCATATAAGTCGAACAATGTAGAAAGTGATTAAAAGTTTATTAGAACACTAAAATCAGTGCTAACGAGTGGTCAGATTAAACATATGGAGTAGTCAACGTGGAGTGCGAGTACATTTGGAGTTGGGTGGACGATGCAAAGATAAGTAACCTCTCGGAAAGAATAAAACAAAGAAATCTCAAAATTATAAATCATTCAAAATTAAAGGAAAAGAAATGACAGCCTAAAATATATAGTAAAAAAAAAAAAAGTTATAAAGAAGAGTAAGGTATGAAAGTGTATGTGTGTGTGTAAATGAAGTGCTGGTTTGGGAAATAAAAATTGTAATTTGTGTTTTAAATATCTGTTTATTTTTTATTACTCTTTGGACATACGTAAACTCATAAGGATTAAAAGAAATTTCAATTAATTATTGTTAGTTATCAATGTGTTGTTTAAATAGTTTTGAATATGATAACATGAGAAAGAATAATTTTGTTTAATACGAGAATTACATAAATGGAAAATGTTTGTAGTAAAATGATTAATGGAAGTAAGACGAATAAAATTTAATTCAGTGTAAACAAGTAAACGATTTATTTATTTCAAACAATCATTATTTGCTCTCACAAATATGTCTAAATGAACTCTGGGTATGTATTTGATTAGACGCAGTTGGCAACAATGCAAGATGGTGTCCGAGTTAGTAAACAAACGAAGGTAAATCGAAAGTGTATAAATAGAAAGTGTAGGAAATAATTAATGTTACAAATGGCGCCCGAACTGGGACATTTGCATAAAAGTTATTTATGCAAATGTGGGCCGGTTTTATAGAGCAAAATGGTTGTTTAAGGTAAATAGATAAAAATTGTATGTACGTATAAATAGACGAAAGGTATGGGGTTATGTTTGAGTAGGGTAACGTACTTGGTTATTATTTGTTCACACACACACACACACACACACACACACATATTGTCACCGGACAAAAGGCTTGCCGCATGACAAATGGCGCCAATCGTACACTCTAGTTATTTTGGTGGCCCTAAAAAGGACCGAGTGGCGAGAACGGTGATGTTGGTAGTGCCGCGCTGAGATGTTCGGCGGCTGCGCCCGCTGTTCGTGGCATACTGCAGTCCTCCTCTTCTTTCGGCACCGGTTGTAGAGTCGGCTACCGGCCCAGCGAAATCCATCGCTGGCGCGGAACTGGAGGGCGAAGACGCAAGAACGCCGGTTCTATTCTTCGGCCGTTCCTTCCGGCTAACTCCGCGCCGATGTCGTCCGAGAGAGGAGAGGAGATGAAGTGCGTCCGATGGCGTGGCGATGAAGAGTGCATAAAATTTTCTGCCGGCCCGGGTTTTATTAACTAACCGGCATCGCTGATTGGCTAGCTCCGAACACGAAGTTGGTCACGTCTCGGCGGCTGCTGATGCCGGATTGGCTCGCTCCGAGCACGTAGTTGGTCACGTCTCGGCCGCTGGTAACGGAGAGCAGATGTTCGCATATCGCTACCGTCACAATATATATATTAGTGACGATTTTATGTAGTGGGTATTTGTAGTTAATTTGAATAATTATTGTAGTTTGTCAAGGGGCATAATATAAATAATTTTTAAACATGGCTGAAATACAGGAGGCCGAAGTAGGTCCATCAAAAGAAGATATGATGAATTTTTTGCAAATGATGTTGAATATGATGCAATGTTTTGATGAAAGGGTGGAACGGTTGGATAATATTTTGATGAACAAACAGTAAATTTGACGAACTCAAGATTGATATCAATGCCGTAAATGATAGATGTGAAAGTAATTTTAAAGAGTTAGAACAAAATATTGAGAAAATGAAAGAGTGGAGAACAGATACGGGTAAGTTAAGTACAAATGAAAATAACGAAGTAACAGACGACATTGGTGTCAATACAGGTAAGAATAATGGTGATATGATGACGAAAAATAACGAAGAAATAATTAACGAGGTAAGTGATAATTCTAATAATGAGTTAACAAGTAGTAGTGGTAAGATAGTTGAAAACAGGATATCTAAAGGTCATACAGTGAAAATTAATAGCGATGATGAGAATATATAGATAGTAAGGGAGAGTGAGAGAGTGTAACTTTATTATTTTGTTACATTTTATTATTTTGTAATATCGATAATTTATATTTTGAAATTTTCATCGGGCGCCATGTTGCAAACTGAAATACCCAAAATATGTATACTTACCTAAGGTCAGAATTCGTGTTAGCGAACCAGTACTTGCGGAATGTATTACCTGAAATAACTCACTCTGGCTTATATTGTTTACCAATGACATTACCTTTTATTATCAAAAAGACTCTACGTACATATGAAAATGACTCTACTGAACTATGTGCCAAACACGCACGTTACTATGCCTCGGGGCGTAGTCCCATTTATTTTGTAAACATATAATATCCTTTAAACATTTTATAAGCCCTCCAAAATAACATGTTTATACTTGTTACATAATAAACATAATATATTGTTATTAAAAATGACTTCACAACCCAGCACTTTTTAATTATTGTAATGAAATATCCTCTCTATCTCACTCGCACTCTCATTCGTGGTACAAAGTTTTAGTTAATTGACTTCCTCAAAATTGAGCTCATTTTAATGAATTGAATTTAAAAGAAAAGATTATTTAAAACCTTAGTTGGACTTTTGTACCCCCCATTTTTATGACTTAGCTGGAAATTCTTCGAAGATGTCCCATCGTTGATCTCACACTCTCGATGTTGTCGTTACCCAAAATTTGGGGTTTACGCCGAACTGTTATTTTAAAAATACTGCACTTTCACATATTTAACAAAAACTTGGTTGTGTAAAATTTAGATATAAGTAGCTTTTAGAGAATTTCTGGCCGGCACACTACTCTGATGAGACGAGACTGTCTTGTTCGCAACGCCGCAATACAGAGGTGGGGGACAAACTACGTCACTCATTCCTTTATGTATCTCGCCCAACCAGAGTTGTTTACAAACGTATGTATTATGCCTTGCATACTTTTGGCTGACGTAATCATGGGCGCAGCTGGTTGACACATTAACATGACGAACTATTTTTTGCTGTTTCTGTGAGTCTATCCCTGACCTTGACGCCAATCCTGTCCACTCAATATTACGTAGTTAAAAACCCTTATAAAACTTTACTAGGTTTTATTTATATGACTTTAAATAAAATTACCATTTATATCCATTATTCCCCAAAATATAATAGGGCCAGAATTGTACCGTTACAAAACCCCCTCAATGAGAGGTTTTATGCCGAAGCATAAAAACTCTCATTGACACATTCATACTTCCTAAAGGGATCAGCTAGGATATGTTGCCACAACCCCCTTACTATTTATATAAAAGAATACAACAACTCACCCGTGGTCCAATGATGGTGACAGTACCTGCATGACCTTACTGGACTTCTCCAGAGAGATCCCAACACCATAAGGCCAATCAGACGCGTAACGCTCCTGCTCTGACGTGCTGGCCAGCTCAGGACCGCCGTCACAGCATCACCAAACACTGAAACAATAAATCAAAAATATCAAAATAGTGGCTTGGTATAATACCATATCCCTAACTGATCTTTTTCCCCTTAGCTATGTGCTGGTTTGTGTTAAGAAGCACTGGGTTTGCTTTAACTCAACAAGAATTATACAGAAGTTCCATTCTCTTAATTCACTACCCTTAACATTATAAATTTTTTTTTTCGATTCCCATCGATAATAATTAACCCTTTCTATCATAATTAATATAATTATAAGAAGAAATATAAATCTTTATACTACAATCTAAACACATAATCCAAAATTTACTAAGATACAATTATCAAAATCTTCCTCTTTCTGAAACATTTTCTCTTTTACAAAAAAAATTACTACTATTATTATTATTATTATTATTAACAGTAAGTGATCCGGCTCTGTTAATAATACTTATCCCCTTTACTCCTCCACACACACTATTTCTTAATACATAATAAACATAATACATTATAATAAACATTGTGATTATTACATTCAACAAACCATTCACTTTAAATAATTTATATAGAAATTTATAAACATTGTTACTTGAATTTTCTATTAACTCTTTTACGTCAACTTTTAATTACTATTATTTTAATGTCACACGACGGATATAAGGCGATTTATTTATAATAATTTACTGTTCATACGTGACTTGGATACCAAGAACTAATATGCATTTTAAATTTTAATTACTCATTATTGTATCATTTAATTCTATAAAATTCCAAATTTATTATTAACATTCATGTTACATTATATTTCATTTCTTATTACCTTTCTACTATGAATTTTCTACTTAACCTTTCACATTTTGATCACTGATTAGTCTGGGTGACTCCTGTATTCACTATGCTTTGACTTATTCAAATAGCATTAACATTTATAATCTTACTCCCTTTCTTCCTACTAACAACCACTATTAACAACCAGATTTACATATTATGACACCAATCTCTTAATTATAAACCCCTTCACTAATTCCACTTACCTCAATTTATTCTCCTCTTTGTACTAGGATGTGTGTACCCTACCTGGCAATATACACGTTCATAACCTTTTGCCCTCCACCAAATATCGGCAAACACTCTTACCCTTCTCTAATTATGGGAACTGCCACAACGCCGCACGTTGATCACTCCTTACACCACTATCCTTACTACAAAATATCACCATCAACAAATATATTTACCATTCACCTTCTCTACATATAATCAGTAACCACTGTGTCCCTAAATATCTACCACTCTCTTTGTGTGTTACTGGTATTTCAAAATTCTTATTTATCTAACTCCCATTAACTTTAATTGACTAACTCAAATGCCTTATTTATCATTATCACCCAAACTCTATCCCTTTTTAACACTTTACATTTCTGTGATCATTGACAATTGCATTAGAAAATTCATCCCTCACCTACTAATAACAATACATCTCAATATTCAATATATTATATTACAATAATGCTTACTCATTTATTATTCATTAGAAGCTAGATCTCATAAAATCATTTAACTTCATTATCAAACTTTCTTTTGTACAACATTAATTAAGTAATTAATCTTCACTTATTTAATTCAATTATTTAAAATTTCATCATTACTTTCATCACTTGTTTAGTAAAAAAAATGTTAATTGTTATTATTAAATCAATTAAACTATAACTTCCTGTTACATACATGGTTTACATAACATTACCTGTAATACACAACATCAAGAATACACAAATACATTGACATTAATACACAAAAAAATATACAATCCAACTTATTATCATTGACCATAATCAGTTCATAAACAGTCCATTTCAAAACCACTGTCCACATAATTAAATGTTCATTACACAATAAACACTCTATCATCCATCATTGAACAACAGTCGAATCTTAGGTCTATACAACTTATTTTTTATTAAATAGATGATATTATTATTATCAATATAATATTTATTTAAAATTTTATATCTTTCAACAATGTCGTTTGAATGAATAGGCTTATTCCATATCAATTTATCATGTAACATGTCAGCATAGGGTATTGTCCTGTCACCTTTAGTATTATCAGTCCTGATTAGGTAAGTTATAAAGTCATTACTATCGTCATCACAATTATCTACTATTACACCCTTTACTTCACAAGGTAAGTGCTTGTTATCATCATTATCATCTACTATTGCTGCCATCTCAGCTTTAATACAAGGTACGTACTCGTTATTATTATTACCTCTCTCTCTACCTAACCTCTCTACAAACTCTCCATAGTTTCTATTTACTTTATATATCTCTACCTCTCTCTTACCACACAACTCTCTTTCTACAATTCTCTCTCTCTCAATAAATCTCTCACCATAACACCAAGTCACACTCTCTCTCTCTCAATATATGCAGGGGACACTAACTCATACTTACTGCACCACCTATGAGGTGCACAAAAAAAACCAGGGACAACTTTATTTGCAGACCTATCATCTTCCAAATATACTCTGAAGGAACTCTCGTCCTTCCTCAACACATGTGAAGCCTTTACTTCACCCCCAACTACACCATTAAGGGAAAAATCTACCCCCTGCATCCCCTCTACAAATATACTTTCTCTCCCTCTCTCTGATTCATCACACACAAACATTCCCTCATTTTCAACTTCTACTCTCTCTAAAATTTCGTTATCACTATCAATATCCACACAATTATTTTCTAACACCATATTTTTATTTGTATTGTCATAATTCTTACCTTATTATTTGTCATCTGACCTTCTTCATTTATGTTTAATTTACCTGTTTCTCCACTATTCTCTACCCCACTTTTATTCTCGTAATTCTCATCTACTTTATTCTTTGGTCTATCGAACTTCTCATTTACTAAAGCTACTGTTTTTTCTTTCGTTTTATCGAAATGTGCATGCATTTCATCAATTCTTTAATTAAACTTAAAATTTTGTCTTTTGATTTCATTTGTCATTTCATTGAACTTTTCATCAAAACTATTTTTGATTTCATTTTTCTGCTCGTTAAATGTTTTATCAAAATTATCAAATCTTACATTCTGCTCATCGAATTTATTATTAAAACTACTCTTAATTTCTTTTATTTCGCTTTTTTGCTCATCAAACTTCTTGTCTAATTTATCAAACTTCATACTCTGTTCATCAAATTTCTCATCGAATTTAGTGAACTTCTCATCAAATTTATGTAATAGTAACTGCATCATGGCAGCTGTCTGATCTGTTTTATGTTCGTCCCAAGTTGAGATGGGTGTTATTTGAACTGTATTTACTTCGACTAATCCGGTGACACTGAATTCACCAATCTGGCTAATTGGGGTTAATTGAACGCCCATCTCACTCGTAACTGTTTTGTCAGTTACGCTGACTTCTACATTATTATCGTCACCAGTATTCATTTTGCTCATTTATAATACATGCATGCACATAACCTTATAACTTAACCCTACCTCTACGTATATATTTACGTATTTTCAAAATATTACTCCAGGTAATTATTCCGCTTTTCTGGTAGGCACACCCCACATAAAATTATATTTTATGTCGAGTTCCTGGTCGGAAAGCGCCAATGTAACTTTATTATTTTATTGTTTACTTTTTATTATTTTGTAATATCGATAATTTATATTTTGAAATTTTCATCGGGCGCCATGTTGCAAACTGAAATACCCATGACGAAAAGCTTTGTCTAAATAATAACAATTATAGCAGTTTAGCAATTTTATAAAAGAAAAGTAAGGATGGCTGCTAATTTAAACAATACGAAGAATGAAATACCCAAAATATGTATACTTACCTAAGGTCAGAATTCGTGTTAGTGAACCAGTACTTGCGGAATGTATTACCTGAAATAACTCACTCTGGCTTATATTGTTTACCAATGACATTACCTTTTTATTATCAAAAAGACTCTACGTACTGTCACAGGACAAATGGCGCCAATCGTACACACTATAGTTTTTTAGGCCCTTAAAAGGACCGTTTGTCGGGTACGCTAAATCATTTGCGTACGCTGCCCGAGCCGCGCTGTGATGTTCGGCGGCTGCGTCCGCTGTTCCGGGCGTGCTGCGGTTCTCTTCTTTCGGCAGCGGTATGTAGAGCCCGCTGCTGTCCCAGTCGATGTCCATCACTGCTTCTCCTGCGTTCTCCATTCTTCCTTCTTCCTTTTCTTCCAGCTGGCTTGACGACGTCCAATGGAGTGCGCCAAAAATTTTTAGCGGCGCTGTTTTTATGCCCTGACAGGTCGTATGCCACGAACCTATCAGAGTGCCGCTGGTCCCTGGTTGGCTCGCCTCGAGCACGTTAGATGGTCACGTTGAGGCCAATCAAGCTGCTGCCGATCCTTGATTGGGTCGCCTCGCCTTCTCGTGTCACGTCTCGGCTGGCGCCGAGAGCAGATCTTCGCCTCGCTATGTCACAACTCCCCCGGGTCTTGAATGCTCTCCGGTGGCCAGCCCATTGTTCTTCTCCGGCGGGTTTGAGCCGTTGGCGGTGAACCTTGTATGGACGTCCGTCCTTCTCCACCGTGTAAATCTGCCCGCCGAGGGTTGCGGCAACGCTAAAGGGACCTTCCCAGGCTGGCTCCCATCCAGGGTACCTCCGTCCTTTGGCTGGTCCGGCGTGGCTCTTGACGTACACCAGCTGCCCTACGGCCAGTGTAGGGTCCTGTGTCCTCCGTTCCGGATACCGCCGCCGCTGATACTGCGTCTGGTGTGACCTGGCCGCCTCTTCTCGTTCCTCAATTGGCCGGACGTCCTGTTCTGCGTGTGGCCGACTCCAGTCGCCGGGTCGGCGTAGGTCTCTGCCCAGCAGAAGCTCGCTCGGTGTCACTCCAGTGGCGGCGTTTGCACGATTCCGCAGCGAGAACAGAATCGTCGGCAAACGCTTGTCCCAGTCGCCATGGTCCTTGCAGTCATGGAGCTGGATCCGCAGCGCCTTCTTGATCTCGCCGTTGCGCCGCTCGGTCGGGTTCGCCCTGGGATGGTAGTTGGCTGTAGTCCACGGTCGTATGTGCAGCTTGTCGCACATCTGCTTCCACTTGTGGCCCGTGAGCGGCTTTCCGTTGTCGGTGAGCAACGCCTCTGGGTATCCCCAACGAGGGAACACTTCTTCCTCCAGGTAGCGGATAATGGTGTCGGCGTCCGCCTTGCGCACGGCCTTTGCTTCCACCCATCTCGACATCATATCCGTGACCACTACGATGTACCGGTTGCCAGCTCGAGTCAGCGGATATGGTCCCATGACGTCCAGGGCGACAGTATTCCAACATCTCCTGGGTCGGTGAGGTCGCTGTTGGTCCTGTTCGGGATTTGCGCCGCGCTTGTGTAGGGCGCATATTCTGCAACTCCGGACGTATCTGCGGACATCAATGGTTAGGCCGGTCCAGACGAAGTCCTTGCCGATGGCCCGAAACGTTTCTTCGGCCCCCGGATGACCGGCTTCAGGGAAGTCGTGGAAGTGCCTGATGACCTCCATGCGGACACTCGGCGGCACGTACAATCCTGGTTCCTGGTTGCGTCTGTCCTTCCAAACCAGGCCGTTGTCCACCCGGTATCCTCTCGCTGTAGCCGCCGCAGGGTCGTTTCTCCACGCTTGGCACTCCTGGTCGCCTTCTTGCGCCTCCTGCACTGCCTGATGGATGCCGACAGCTGTGATTTCTTGTAGTCGGGGTGCAGCTGCCGCAACACTGCGAAGTGGCCTCTCTTCAGGCTGCATCCGTGGTTCTTCTTGGACGCCGGCAGTATCTTCAAGCCCAGGTTCCCTCGAGAGGAAGTCAGGCAACTCGTTCTCCTTGCCCGGGCAGTGGACGACGGTGAATTTGAAGCTCTGTATCAGTAGAGCCCAGCGAGCGTACTACGTCTTCTGCCCCGTCGCCTGCTTCAGCCAAGTTAGCGCCTTGTTGTCGGTCCTTAGGGTGAAATGTCGATCCTCCAAGTATGGCCGGTATTTCTTGATGGCCCAGACGACTGCCAAACACTCCAGTTCGTTGGAGTGGTAGTTCTTCTCCGCCTCGTGGAGCTTGGCACTGGCGTACGAGATGATACGCCTCTCTCCGGCTTCGGTGCATTGATAAAGCACCGCTCCAAGTCCCTTTTGGCTGGCGTCGGTCTGCAGAAACATCGGCAAGTCTCGATCCGGTCGTGAGAGTTTTAACGGCTGCCGGAAAGCGGCCTTAACCTCTTCGAAGGCTCGCTGAGTTGTGTCGTCCCAATGCCACTTTCTTGTCCGCAGCAGGTCCGTTAACGGTTCCGAAATCATGGCGAAGCAGGGGATGTACTCTCGCAGCCAGTTGCAGGTTCCCAGGAAGCGTTGCAGCTCTTTCTTGTTGCTGGGGGCCGGCTGGTCTTCAATCGTTCTGAGATGTTGCTGCTGCGGGAGGTTGCCGTCCGGAGTAATCTCGTGGCCCAGAAAGGCGACTTCTTCCCGGCCGAAGTGACACTTGTTGAGCGAGCAGGTCAGCTGGTGCATCTGCAGCCTTTCCAAGACTTGATCCAGGTGTCGCAGGTGCGTTTCCCAGTCGGGGGAGTAGACAATGATGTCGTCCAGATAGACGAGGCAGCACTCCCGTAATAGTCCCGTGAGAACATCCTGCATCAGCCGTTGGAAGGTGCTGGGCGCGTTCTTCAGCCCAAAGCACATCACCCGGAACTGGTAGCGACCTCCGTCGGGCACCGAGAATGCTGTGTACTTCTTTGCTTCTTCCTCCAGCGGGATTTGCCAGTAGCCGCTCTTGAGATCTAGGGTCGAGAAGACTTGGGCCCCGCTGAGGTCCTTGATTGTTTCGTATATCAGCGGCAGTGGTGAGTCCACATCCTCGGTCTGATCGTTCAGCCTCCGGAAGTCTACGCAGAACCGGGGTGTGCTGTCCTTCTTCTTCACAATCACCACCGGAGAGCTGTATGGCGAGGTGGCCGGTTCAATGATACGCTGCCTCAGCATCTCTTCTACCTGTTCCCGGATGGTGCGTTTCTTCTCGTCGGAGTACCGGTACATTGGGAGCCGGAATGGCTGGCTACCTTCTATCAGCCGGATCTCGTGCTTGGCCGCAGATGTAGTGCGGAGCGGGCCACGGGAGAACAAACTGCGATGACGGTGTAACATTTCCAGAAGCCGTTTATGGTGTTGGCCACCTGCTGACGTTTGAAGGCTAGCTTCGTCAATGTCCTCTTCCTCGGGCTCCGCGCGGTCATTCCAGAAGACCGTCTGTCGGTTCTCGCTGCCAATGTGAAGGCAGCCCCGTCGGTAGTCCACAACTGCTTGGTTGGCCGTGAGCCAGTGGTGGCCCAATAAAACTTCTTCTTGCAGTCCGGGCACTTCTAGCAGACTGGTGGTGGTCGCGAGACTTCCAATTATAATGTCTGCGACGACGGTGGCCGTTGAGTGACATTGCTGACCGTGTAGCGCTAGCTGGACAACTCGGGGCTCCGTCTTCCTTCCTCCGGGCAGCAGACCGGCTCGTACGAAGTCGTAGTTTGCGGCGGAGTCCAAGGCTGCGGTCAGTTTTCGGCCGGCGATCTCTATTGGAATGCGCGGTATGTCCGCACCTAGTTGGTTCACGCGCCCCGGTGGGCTATTTACCGGGGCGCTTGGTCGTTTCCCTGCCGGTTCTTCACAGGGCAATCCCGATGGAAGTGTCTTCCCGGGCAGTAGCGGCACTTGGGCGTTAGGCTGTTCAGTCTTTGTTCCTCTTTCGTGCTTGAGGCCGATCGACACTGCTTCGACCCCCCTACTCGATCCAGGGAGTTTTCAGCAGAGTCATCCCGACCTCGCGCACGACTATCTTGATCCAAGTCCGCCTCGATGCTCATTGCCCGTTGTAAAAGTTCCTCTAAAGTCATAGGCGGCAGGAACCTCAGCGCAGGTCGAAGGCGTGGCTGCAGCTGTTGTGTAAGCATGGCTATGCTCGTCCTCTCGTCACCTCCGGGGTACAGACGGCGAAACAGCTTGATTTTTCTCAGGATGAAGATTTCCGCCGATTCCTGCCGCTGCGTTTGTCCGTACAGCTCGGCCAGCAGCTCTGCGTCTCGTTGCATCCCGCAGAAGTGATGCCGGAAGCGGTCGCAGAACTCGGGCCAATTTATCTGCAGTCCCGTGTATCTCTCTGCCCACGTGGCAGCTTCTCCTCGGAGCTGCCGCACTGCGTAATCTGCCCACTGTTCAGGTGGGACTCTGTAGTCCCGCAGCTGTCGCTCTAGCTGTTGAAGATATCGTTCTGGATCCTCGTACTTGAGGCCATGGTATGTAGCGGTGATCACCGGTGGCAACGTGCACCTCAGAGCTGCGGCGAATTGCGCAAAGCCTTGCTCTATTTCGAACCCGGTGTCCCGCTGGGTGTAGCTGTTGGGCGCCATGTTGTTTTGTGTGCCGGCTGGTAGTTCTCTGGCGTGGCTGGATCCTGCATCCGCAAGATGATCGTCGCCCCACGTTGGGCGCCACTTGTCACAGGACAAATGGCGCCAATCGTACACACTATAGTTTTTTAGGCCCTTAAAAGGACCGTTTGTCGGGTACGCTAAATCATTTGCGTACGCTGCCCGAGCCGCGCTGTGATGTTCGGCGGCTGCGTCCGCTGTTCCGGGCGTGCTGCGGTTCTCTTCTTTCGGCAGCGGTATGTAGAGCCCGCTGCTGTCCCAGTCGATGTCCATCACTGCTTCTCCTGCGTTCTCCATTCTTCCTTCTTCCTTTTCTTCCAGCTGGCTTGACGACGTCCAATGGAGTGCGCCAAAAATTTTTAGCGGCGCTGTTTTTATGCCCTGACAGGTCGTATGCCACGAACCTATCAGAGTGCCGCTGGTCCCTGGTTGGCTCGCCTCGAGCACGTTAGATGGTCACGTTGAGGCCAATCAAGCTGCTGCCGATCCTTGATTGGGTCGCCTCGCCTTCTCGTGTCACGTCTCGGCTGGCGCCGAGAGCAGATCTTCGCCTCGCTATGTCACAGTACATATGAAAATGACTCTACTGAACTATGTGCCAAACAGGCAAGTTACTATGCCTCGGGGTGTAGTCCCATTTATTTTGTAAACATATAATATCCCTTAAACATTTTATAAGCCCTCCAAAATAACATGTTTTATACTTGTTACATAATAAACATAATATATTGTTATTAAAAATGACTTCACAACCCAGCACTTATTAATTATTGTAATGAAATATCCTCTCTCTCTCACTCGCACTCTCATTCGTGGTACAAAGTTTTAGTTAATTGACTTCCCCAAAATTGAGCTCATTTTAATGAATTGAATTTAAAATAAAAGATTATTTAAACCCTTAGTTGGACTCTGTACCCCCCCCCATCTTTATGACTTAGCTGGAAATTCTTCGAAGATGTCCCATCGTTGATCTCACACTCTCGATGTTGTCGTAACCCAAAATTTGGGGTTACGTTCGTACTGTTATTTTAAAAATACTGCACTTTCACATATTTAACAAAAACTTGGTTGTGTAAAATTTAGATATAAGTAGCTTTTAGAGAATTGCCGGCCAGCACACTACTCTGATGAGACGAGACTGTCTTTGTTCACAACACTGCAATACAGAGGTGGGGGACAAACTACGTCACTCATTCCTTTATGTATCTCGCCCAACCAGAGTTGTTTACAAATGTATGTATTATGCCTTGCATACTTTTGGCTGACGTAATCATGGGCGCAGCTGGTTGACACATTAACATGACGAACTATTTTTTGCTGTTTCTGTGAGTCTATCCCTGACCTTGACGCCAATCCTGTCCACTCAATATTACGTAGTTAAAACCCCTTATAAAACTTTACTAGGTTTTATTTATGACTTTAAATAAAATTACCATTTATATCCATTATTCCCCAAAATATAATAGGGCCAGAATTGTACCGTTACAAGAGTAATGGGAGTAGGGGGTTGTGAAGGGGTAGAAATAAGTGTTTGTAAGTTGGAGAGAGAATATGAGGAGAATTTAAGTAGAAATATGGCGCAGAGGGTAAATTTTCCCCGGGTTTATTGTGAAACAAGTTGTTCACAGGTGTTTTTGAAGGGCAAGAGTCCCTTAGTGGAAGATGAGGTGTCTTCAAGTAGTCCCTTAATTTTTTGTAGTTGTCCTGGAAGAGCCAAGAGGTGTTTTTATGATATAGTGCCCTCTGCATGGAATGAGAGAGAGAAAGTAAGATGGGGTTGTGTAAGCGATTTTGAGAGACTGAGAGAGAGAGAATTGTTCAAGTTGAGGAGGGATTATGAAGAATTATTAGAAAGAATAAGGGTCGAGAGAGTGAATAAAATAAAAAACTTACCTTGTTGTGAGGATAGTGCAGGAATAGATGATGATAACGTTGATAATTATATTGAATACTTACCTGTGCATAGAAGTGGGATATTAATAGCAGCTGACTCTGATAATAAGGAGATGATAAAATGCTTAATTGAGACAGATAATAATATTGACGGTGACAGGACCAGAATTACTGATGTAGACAGGTTATATGATAGAATAATAATGTGGGATAATCCAGTAAATTATTATGTGGTATGACAAAACAATTTAAAATAGTAAATAGTTGTTATTATAATAATAATAATAACAAAATAAAAATAATTAAAAATGAACTGTGTTTTGTTATAAAACAAGATTAATTTTCGATGATGGTGGTTAGATATACAGTGAATGAACATTTAAATATTTTAGTTTATGGTAATTACTTGGCTAACTTATGTAATGAGGTGTGGTAAACAATAAAATATGACAAAAATTTTAGATAAATTTGTGTTGATGTTAACTGTACTTATGTAGTAAAATTATGTTGTTGTAATGCTAAGGTAACAGAGAATACAATGTGTTAATGATTGACAGTTGGTCACTGTGAATTTTGTTAAAGTAATTAAAGCAATTTGATAATTAATTATTGTACACTGACCTTGGTTGGTTGCTTTTAAAATTCGTGTAATTTAGAAATTAACAGGGGGTAAATCAGGGGAATCAGCATAACTTTGGAACAGCGGCTACCATCGAATGGGATGATAGACCGTATTAAGGGCATATGAATCATTTTAGTAGGATTACTGGTGTCCTCGGATACCAGTAACGCCAAATTTCTATATAACGCCGAAGCACGAATGGTGTAAGCAGCGTTTACACCCTAATAAACTTCAGTTCTTGTGGACGCAAATGGGCGCTACAGTCCAACATCACAAAGCAATAGAGTGTGTGGAAAGGAGCTGGCCGTTACAAGCCAGGGACATAAATACAGTATTTATGTAATGAGTTAATGCCTCGCCTAGTTTACCCGGGAGGTGATTTACCCAACTGTAACTGGGTTATGGGGGGATATTAGAAAATGATGGGAAGGAGGAAGTTAATGATTATTATAAACGGGATAAGATAACCCGTATAAATGGAATTATGTGGGTAATGTAGAATGTGTAGTTGATCTTATCATGTAACTAAATGATTTTGTGTTGATTTGAGGAGTATTGTGGAGATGATTAACAATTTTGAGAAAAAATATAAGTAAATAATTTGTGATTATGTAATTGATTTAAATGTGTTTAAGAGGATTTTAGTAATGAATTTAATTATTTTGAAATGTGAATTGTATAATGAAAGATATTTGTAATGATGTAATGGGAAGTGGTTATTTAAATTCTGATTGGAATCAGGGAAATATTTTGAATTTTGGAATAAGAATTACGAGAGAAGGGCATACAGAATGGTAGTATTGAAATTTAAAATGTATCATGTTAGGTTAAGTATGTATTCATCAATGTTTGTTAGAAGTTAAGAAAAAACCAGTGCTTCTTAACACAAACCAGCACAGCTAAGGGGGACCAGATCTGTTAGGGATATGGTATTATACAACGCCACTATTTGATGTTTTTGATTTAATGTTTCAGTGTCTGGTGATGCTGTGGCGGCGGTCCTGTGCTGGCCTGTGGGTCAGAGCAGGGGCGTCAAGTGCCTGTCTGGCCTTGCGGTGTTGGGATCTCGAGAGGGAAGTCCAGTAAGGTCATTCAGGTGTGGCCACAGTCACTGGACCAGGGGGGTAAGTTACCCATTGAAATCTGTAAAACATAAAGGGGGTTGTGGCGACATATTCAGGCTGATCCCTTTAGGAAGTATGTGAGTGTCAATGAGAGTTTTTGTGCTTCGGCATAAAACCTCTCATTGAAGGGGTATTGTAACGAGACAAATCAACCCACCCAGGGATATTTTGGTAAAATGTAAAGTTTTATTTGAAAATGGGTGGAAAATAATTCACGAATTAGTGTCAAGGTCGGGCGATCAAGCCGCTGGAAAGATATTTTTAGAAATCTGACCTATGAACTATGCACCATTTGGGGTCACGCTATATGACATCAATAGCCAAGCCTTGTTTATTTCACTCTGGAAGGTCAGCTCCGCCTCAGAATCTGGCAACGTCATACTAATAAAACAATGAAATGAGACCACGTGATCCCCCTCCATCTCAGATTTTTGAACAGTTTCAGCCGTCCCAGTCGAAATTATACTCTCGTGCTGTACAGCCGTATAAGTCCGCGGATGAAAATCCAGGTGGGCCCACTGCCTAATCGATTAAAATGTAACATCATATAAGTCGAACAATGTAGAAAGTGATTAAAAGTTTATTAGAACACTAAAATCAGTGCTAACGAGTGGTCAGATTAAACATATGGAGTAGTCAACGTGGAATGCGAGTACATTTGGAGTCGGGTGGACGATACAAAGATAAGTAACCTCTCGGAAAGAATAAAACAAAGAAATTCCAAAATTATAAATCATTCAAAATTAAAGGAAAAGAAATGGCAGCCTAAAATATATATAGTTAAAAAAAAAAAGACGAGCTCATAAAGGGGGTTATAAAGATATGTAAAGTATGAAAGTGTATGTGTGTGTGTAAATGAAGCGCTGGTTTGCGGAAATAAAAATTGTAATTTGTGTTTTAAATATCTGTTTATTACTCTTTGGACATAGGTAAACTCATAAGGATTAAAAGAAATTTCAATTAATTATTGTTAATTATCAATGTGTTGTTTAAATAGTTTTGAATATGATAACATGAGAAAGAATAATTTTGTTTAAAACGAGAATTACATAAATGGAAAGTGTTTGGAGTAAAATGATTAATTGAAGTAAGATGAATAAAATTTAATTCAGTGTAAACAAGTAAACGATTTATTTATTTCAAACAACCATTATTTGCTCTCACAAATACGTCTAAACGAACTCTGGGTAAGTATTTGATTAGACGCAGTTGGCAACAATGCAATATGGCGTCCGAGTTAGTAAACAAACGAAGGTAAATTGAAAGTGTATAAATAGAAAGTGTAAGAAATAATTAATGTTACAGGTATAGTAGTTCAAATATGTTGATGGTAACTAAACAAGGTAACAGAAATCTTATAAGCAAAGATAAAACACACCAGTCTCAAAATTTCTTAGATTAACTTAAATATCATAATTACTTAATTCTATATAATTAAATACAGACTATGCATTCAACTGTCAGAAAAATATTAGTCAAGATTCTACCTCTTCCATAGGAAAGCTGGGCTCATCATCTACATTGAATTCCTTTTTAATTACTGTGCTAATATACGGCAGGGGAGGTGACTAAAACAGAAAAACATGACAATAAGTATTAACATACATATCGCACATAATTCCACTCTCAGACAGTGCCAGATTTACCACTAGGCCGACTAGGCCGCGGCCCCAGGCTCACAGGGAAGTATTTTTATAGGAGGCACTGTGATTTATTTAAGTATGATTTTTTGAAATTGAATGCTCAATTTTTGTTAATAGTACAAATGGAAGCATGTGGAGTTTTATAACTCCACAGGTTTGTGTGGTATGAACAGTAATATTTTAGTTCTTACATACAACTACAGAGGGCAGCACCTCTGATGCTGTTTCTCATTTTTTGCATTTATTGTACGATTGTGTGCTCTACAACTGTAACACTACTATAGAAATAGTAACCAGGATTTTTGTAATTTTTCCCATAACTGAAAAATTATCTAATATTTAAACACACACAAATAGACAACAACATTGCAGTAAAAAACAACACTGACCTAGTAACAAAAATAAAAGACATACACATCCCCCATAATGCCACATTAGCCTCCTTTGACATCAAAAACCTGTACACAAACATCCCCATCTCTGAAACAATCACCATCCTACAAAACAAACTCAAACAAAACAACACACCAGACGAACTTATCAACGAAATAACAGAAACTTTGAACATTATTACAAAACAAAACTACTTTACTTATAACAATAAATACTACACACAGAACGATGGCTTATCCATGGGCTCCCCCATATCCAGCATTCTAGCAGAAGTCTTCCTCCAACACTTAGAAAAAACAAAAATACTCACAAACAATGACAGACACTCACATAAAATACTATATTGGCACAGATACGTTGATGACATTCTAATACTATACAGGGGGAACAAAAGACAATGTGAACAGTTACTTACGCACATAAACAAAATACATAAAAACACAACCTTCACTGCCGAATACGAACACAACAATACCATAAACTTCTTAGACCTCTCCATCACAAAACTAGAACACAAGCACAAATTCAGTATATACAGAAAACCAACTACAACTGACACACTAATACACAACACCTCCAATCACCCAACACAACACAAACTAGCTGCTTTTAGAACCATGATACATAGACTTAACAACATCACCTTAGATGAAAAAGACTACAAAGACGAACTAAACACGATAAAATATCTAGCAGAATCTAACGGATATGACAGAACAATAGTCAGTAAACTCCTACACAAAACACAAAACAAACAACAGACAAAGACAGAAAACAACAAATTCATAACACTAACATACATCAACAAACAAACTGAAAAAATTGCCCATAAATTCAAAAAAGCAGGATACAGAATCGCTTACAAAACTACTAACAAAACAGAACACACACTATCAAAACGCATGCACAAAACACAAAACAAATTCGATCTACCCGGTGTATACAAGCTAAATTGCTCAAATTGCAATAAATTCTACATAGGCCAGACAGGACGTAGCTTCAAACAGAGATACATTGAACACACAAAGGCACTCCATACCACTACAGAATCCACCTTTGCAAACCACCTCATTGAAGCAAACCACACATATAAAAACATCGACAATAACATGAACATTCTACACGTACACACAAAAGGCCGAAAACTAGACACTCTAGAACAATTAGAAATATACAAACACGCAAAAACAAATAAAAACGACATCCTAAACGAACAGACACAATTCAAATCACACGCATTATTCGAACACATCTCACCCCCCCCACACACACACACACACAGCATCGATCTTTTGAAAAACTATCCCATCGCCAACAACAAGAAGACGGACAGCGCTACCTACGGCAGCCTCTGATGAAGCCTTCTAAAGGTGAAAGCCGGTTTAGGCTGTAAGGTAAATCTTTACGATTTTACTTATAAAAAACTTAGTGTTCCGAGTCGTCAAACAATAGTGATATTTAATATTTAAATTTATGTAATAATGCTTGTATTTCGTTCACAACAGTAAGCAAGTTCTGTAGCTCAGGGAGCATACTGGATATACAATACTAAACCAAATTTACCTGTAATAATTCACAACTAAACACTCCACATAATAACAGTTAATACTAAAAGATATTAAGGTGATTTCTCTGCTTAGCAACTTCACTTGTTATGAAAAATAATCAGATTTTCACTAGGACATATGTAACTCGTTAAATATACTTGTATACTAATTCTGTCTCAGGCTTCAATGTTATAAGAGCTTCAGCTTGCCGGGCTGTAAGGCCATGGTCCAATGTTGTTTGGTGCAAATGTTTGATGGCCATCTTTAGTGCTGAAGGCTGCAAAACACTGACAAAGGTTTCGCAGTCAACGATCACTGAACTGTGGTTAAGGCTAGTGGTTGTGAGTAGGGCACCCATAATATTTATACACTTTTGGTGCCCGCACAAAGTTGCTGTCTGACACCATCAGCCAACAAGAAGAAAGGCAAATTCTTATAAAAGTCTGCTATAGCGGAGCACACACTTGCCAATGCCGACCATTGCATACTATTTGAAGAGACGAGGCTTCTGTCAACATTGAGTGCATATTTCCATCACCTGCATAAGGAGTCTGTCCAGATTCAGACACGTGCATCTATTGCAATGAATCGGTGGGGCAAGTCCCTCTAATTGAGTCCACTTTGGATGTGAGTTGTGGCAAACCAATAAGAATTTGCCTTTCTTCCAATTGGCTGGTAGTGTTAGACAACAACTTTGTGTGGACACCAAAAGTTTATAAATATGGGTGTCCTACTCACAGCCACTAGCCTTAACCACAGTTCAGTGGTCTATGACTACGAAACCTTTGTCAGTGTTTTGGAGCCTTCTGCACTGAAGATGGCTGTCGAAGGCATGGCCGAAACCTTTGCACCAAACAACATTGGACTACTTGTATACTCATACTTGTATACTATTTGTACTAAATGTACATTGTATGCTATTTCTGTTCTTATGTTTTTGAAGTCTTCTTCCGGTATAGACCGCATAAAAAATGTCTTGTATGATGTTTCATTCATATTACAACGAGTATCCTCAGGTCTAAGTGAAGTAAGTCTACCTGGGTCACTTAGACCTGTAATTGTAATATCAGTGAAACATTTTTATACAAAACATTTTGACATGGTCCATACTGGAAGAAGACTTCAAAAATACAATGGACACAGGCCACGGAAGCCTACGTGAGAATATATTTCCATTCTTAGTTTAATCCTAATGTAAACAAACCCACATGGCAAATCTGAAACGGTACTGGTCAGGGTCGTTGACACTGTTCACACAGTAATGTGTTACACACATGTGCAGAATGTCTGGTAATATCTATATCAGACAAAATACATGGTACTGGGTCAGGAAATTGGTTTACTGGCAATATATGGTATTATACCTTGTGCCGTGAAACCTGTTTTTGTTTTGATTAGTAGCATTATAAGTGTGTGAATTATGTTAACAATATAATGTTATGTAACTATTTAGTAATTAAATTCTTTACAATTACATAAATTTCTGTAATATTTACTAGGAACAATACCAAAATCATTGAGCTGTACAAACAACTTGGTGATGTATACACCAAAGTTTGTAGAATATCCTCTTACTTAACAATACAGTGAGAGTTGTCTTACCACTTTACTCACTGTATTCTGAATCCTTCTCAATTAATAAGGAGCCAGTTGAAAGGATACATTGCCTGTCACAACATAACATATATAAGCTGTCTGATATAAAGCAAATGATACAGAAGGAGTTAAATGAAACAATGGCAGACAAGTGACGTCATTGTATCGCGCATGTGATCAAGGAAGAAGATAAGCTCTGGGAACTCGCCTACATTACCGATGTCGTGAACAAAGTCTTATCAATAATAACACTGACTCAAGTGATGATATAAGTTCCGACACAGATATGGAAGGAATTAAATTACTCTCTGATAGCAACTGATAATATACAGTTTATTGGTAATTATCACAGCTTCTATTTTCGTTTTACATAAATTTACTTTTTTGTCTTGTTACGATCTTTAAACAATTAACAAAAAACACCAAAATATGTCACTGTCGTTCTGACAACAGTCGCACAGATTTTACTTTGGTCGGGGCAAATTGTTACAATTTACGTGTGTTTATACAGTATCAATATTATATGTACTCTGTTTCTATTCTTGTCAGAGTGACACACCTATAATTCAAGCAGCACATAGCATTTCAGATGTGCCATGCCTGTTTGTTTACATCAGGATTAAACTAAGAATGGAAACAGTATATATCTACACTCTGAGGAGTGTATACAAATGGACAGGGCTGACATGAGAGACTGACATGAGTGACATGACATGAGGGCTCACATGTGTAGCTACACACAGGTGAGAGAAAGTATCATGTTATTTGTCAGTCAATTGTGTCTCATTGTAAGCAGACACATTTGTGGTATTTGCTGACACACTGAATAATTCTCTCTCTCTCTATCTCTCTCTCTCGTGGCAATCTCAGGACTGTTATTTAATATACTATGTGCATATGTGCATACTTATTTAATGTCAGAACAGAATTTTCTTGTAATTATCAACAAATAGCTCTCATTAATAATGAAAGACATTGTGTCTGTTCTTAGTAACTACATTTGGTGCAAAGCTGTAAGGCAGAAATAGTCTTTAACACTTTCAACCCTGGCCATTACACCATAAGTATGTCCCAGCAGCCTGGCTGTTTTCCATATTATTCCATTTTTTTTTAATAGTAAGATTTGTTTAAAAATTCTTTTTAATTAAAGAGTAGACTTTCTATTTTCATTAAATGATACATTTTTTTCTGTAGGTGAAAGTAATTTTTAGTATCTACATCAGAAGTATGTTTTTGAAAAATAAAAAAAAGTTTTACAAGCTATTTTCGTATAATAAATGGGTTTTTATTTGTAACTACTGTACAAAAATTACTTTTGTTTCGATAGTAAGGCACAGAATATAGTAAAAATCAGTATAGTCTATTTACAATAATCTGCTTTTGTATGATACAAAATGAAACAGAGTAACACAAACCGACATTGCAAAGTTTCACAATAGTCAGAAATCACAGCAGAAAACTGATCGTGTTGCTATCTGCGTATTCAGTTGGCAACTAACTACAAAGTCCAGTCTACAAGCACAAAAAAACATAAGCCGTAAATGTTTTATTCAAATGCCGTTAAATGCGTGTGACAAACATAACATTTACGGGCATCAGGTCGAAAGTGTTAATCACGGCATACATCACACTCCACATCTAGTGATATAACAGTACACTGTTGGAGCGACGTCAGTCAGGAGTATCATATAACATATAAATTTATTTTTAAGCATTACCATATTTACGGAAACTTACTAACCTCAATTTTCATTTTTCCGTTTCCAGCGATGTCTTTATCTTTTTGTCCACTAGTCCCCTCTGTCATTCTTCTGAAACAAAGGTACACACTGAAAGTGTATTAAGGGCGAGAAAATACTTAGAAAAGAAATTAACATTAAGTTTGAAATAACTTAATGAAAACTTATATGACTTATAGAAAAATGGCAAGTTTTAGTGAGCAAATTAACAAAGATTGATATTGGTAATCTACATCTGTTAGAGAGCACTGTTTTGCATCCCAGCTAAATGTCCAACGAAAAATCCACTGTTATAAGTTTTACATTTATATTACTGTAAGTTATTAGCCGTTATGGTTACTGTTTGTTTTTATTTCAGCTACTGGGTTATGTATAGTTGAATTATTTTATGATTGGTAATTCAGTCTACGAGGATAGTCCAAGCCAGTAAAGCGTATTTCGCCACATCAAGTATCTTCAGATCCAAAGACATCCACAGAAACATGAAACTAAGGATATACAAATCAATAATAAGACCCATCCTAACCTACGGCTACGAAACATGTATCCTGAACTCCATAGCAGCAAACACTCTCGATATCTTTAAAAGAAAAATATTATGAATAATCCTGGAATCAGTTACTGACATATACGGCTGGAGAATAAGATATAACTTTGAATTGAATCAAATGTATAAAGAACCACTGCTAACACAATACATAAAACTACAGCATCTAAGGTAGGCTGGTCATGTAGCCAGGATGGGGGAAGACAGAATACCACAAAAACTACTGAATACCAGAATCCACGGAAAAAGACCAGTGGGAAGACCGAGGAGAAGTTGGGAGGACGCGGTGGATGAGGATGTGAAAGAAATATTGAAAGTGCGTTCCTGGAGGAGGATGGCTACCGACAGAAGAGAATGGGGGGAAAATTGAAGGAGGCCAGGGCCCAACAAGGGCCTGTAGTGCCATAGGAGTGAGTGAGTGAGAGAGAGAGAGAGAGAGAGAGAGAGAGAGAGAGAGAGAGAGAGAGAGAGAGAGAGAGAGAGAGAGAGAGAGAGAGAGAGAGAGAGAGAGAGAGAGAGAGAGAGAATATTTAACAAATAAAAATATTTGTTTAAATAATGCAAAATTAAATGAGAAATATTGCCCCACACAACACAAACATTGTAAATACACATCATCCAGATAGGCCTATATAACACATAATAACATATGTATTGACAAACAATATATAACAATAAATATATTCTTGGATTTCGTTGTCCATGACGTGTCCGTTACTTAACTAAATATCACTATTGTATTAACGACTCGGAACACTAAGTTTTTTATAAGTAAAATCATAAAGATTTAGGTAATCATAGGCTTTAAGGTAAATCTTTATGATTTTACTTATAAAAAACTTGGTGTTCCGAGTCGTTAATACAACAGTGATACTTAATAAATATATATATTTTATAATGATCTTTACCTCAAGATGTTTTCTCCCTATTTGGAACATCCAGCCAACACACAAATACCTCACAAGGTTCAAAAGCAGGTAGGCTGAAGATCGGAACACAAGACTTCCCGAAACATGTTCCAAATAGGGAGAAAACATCTTGAGGTAAAGATCATTATAAAATATAGGCATATATTATATACATCAAGAAACTGACTGTAGCAGAAAGTGTTTGAAATAACAATAAATGTAACAAGTTTCATAATAATAAATATATAAAATAAACAAAACAGTAATAACAATCTTGGCCACATCCATTAACTTAATCATCCTAGAAATTACACAATTTTTAATGTTCTTATAAATTTCATAGTCCGTACCTACATCGGTAATTTTGTCTTCATATTATTTTTTATAATCACATATAGGCTATCTTAACACACTATAAGAAAATAATGTTTTTGGTTTTTTTTTAATGAAGTACAAAAATGCATGTGTATCAGATATTATGCAATGTACAGAAATTCCAATATCAATCTGTGCATATATGATTCAGCTATGTTAAGTGGTGATCATGGCGCAAATCAAAATAGTCAAGCGATACTATCGCCGATTTCTCCTGTCATGTATTTTACAAACACACAATGAAGGTAACATGCTCAAAGTCACCGAAAAAAAAAAAATACGACTATCTCCAAGAAGTTGTTTTTAAAGCGTCTCAGACCTATTATTGAGGAGAAGAATTTGATTCCCAACCATCAATTCGGATTCCAAAATAAACATTCAACAATTGGTCAAGTACACAGAATTACCAATATCTTTGAAAAGGCACTAGAAGTTAAACGAATTTGCTCCACAATATTCCTGGATGTAGCATAGACCTTTGATAAAGTCTGGCATCGCGGGTTGGAGTACAAATTGGAGAGAGATTTACCAAACCATTTCAGTAAGTTATTGAAATCCTATATTTCAGGCAGATATTTCCGATTAAAACAAGAAGACTGTTATTCTGAATTAAAAGAAATCTCAGTTGGTGTTCCACAAGGTAGCATATTAGGACCCGTTCTAACCTGTTGTATACGAATGATATACCAACCTATGAAGAGGCGGTAATTGCTACCTTTGCTGATGACACCGCCATTATTGTAGAAGGTAACAGCATTGAAGAAGCAACTGAGAAACTACAATCTGCCACTGACAAAATCAATTCTTGGGCAAAAAGATACCGGAAAAAACTAAATGAAGGCAAGTCAGTGCACATTAATTTCACCAATAGGAAAATTAATTACCTGCCTGTGGTTATCAACCAACAAGTGATACCACATGAAAACAGTACGTAGTACTTAGCCATGACATTGGGTGCCAAGTTACGCTAGAAGGAACACGTAAAAAAAAAAGAACTGAACATGATCAAAAATTCAGAAAAATGTACTGGCTCCTGGGGCAACATTCTGAGTCCGACAAGTCCTTAAACCTGTCTGGACATATGGTGTACAACTCTGGGGATGCACAAAGAAAAGTAACAGAAAACTTATCCAGATATTTCAAAATAAAGTACTGAGGTGTATTATTAAATGCCCCATGGTACATACGAAATGAGGACATCCACAGGGATCTGAAGATTGCTTCAGTTGAAGATGAAGTTCAGCCATTCATCAAGAAGCATGAGAAACGTCTGCATAAACACCAGAACATCGAGATGCTGCAACTTCTCGACAATACTGAATTTGTGTGAAGGCTAAATAGAATGAAGCCGTTTGATTTAGTGTAGTATGTCAAGTGACAGGCATCACAAGAAGAAAGTGATTAGTTTTTAAAGGAGTGCGCATAGGACGCCCATCCTACACCTTGTAAATTTAATTAAGAAAGTTGTGTTATTGGTTATAATCACAAACAGGATAATCACTGTTGTACACCACTGTAGAAAAATTATTCCGATTAAACATTCGGAATAATTTTTCTGTAGTGGTGTGCAACAGTGATTATTCTGTTTGTCACCTTGTACATTGTTGTGAGATGTAAATTGATAGATGGGCTTAGCCCCGTCTCAATAAAAAAAAATGTAACATAAATATTTAAAAGACATGGTATACTGGTTGACTAATGCATGTACTAATGTTTCTTATTAGTATTGTTGGTACTTTCACTGTGAACTTACTTGTTGTATTTTCTCATACGTCGTTTCGGAGTGGTGTTCTCCTTCTTCAGTGAGTTTGAATACGGAATGCGCAAACTGTCGGTAGTTTTAAAATACAGTTTGCGCATTCCGTATTCAAACTCACTGAAGAAGGAGAACACCACTCCGAAACGACATATGAGAAAATACAACAAGTAAGTTCACAGTGAAAGTACCAACAATACTAATAATTATTATAGTAGTGAACAAAGAAGTGATGAACATTCAAAATAGTAATGTTTCTTCCAAAACACAACATTTCTGGAATACTCTTCTCGAAACAAATGAACACTTAAATCCAGCACAAAATGGCAATGATGATGAAGACTGTATACACGATTCCTGGGTGTGCAGATGTAACAGAATGAAGGTATATCGAAGAACGGGTCAATAAACGAATTTACATACAAAATAAAATTTAGATACAAAAAACCAATGAACTCGAAGTAAGGCAGGGTGCCCCAAGAGCCACTCCTTGCCTATTACTATACATGTCTCCCTTTCGGTGGCAGAACTAGTTTTCCACTAATACTACTCGATTTATTTTTTTTTTGCAAGTACTGGAAAGGTAACCAACTCGAAGCAACATTATGTTGCTTTACTGTATCGTTGTAATAACGCATTTTTTGCAACTTGCAAATAATAAGTGCAAATCTTTCGCGTCCGTACCTAGTTTTGACCTGTAGTTTACGTAGACATAAAAAACGGGGTTTTTGCAAGTTTTGTGTCTACCATAGCTCAGGTTGTCACTGCCGACTATTACCTATTCCATAGGCCTATTTCACATTTCAAACGTATACGCAAATGCTGTGTAATAAAGCTGATTGAATATTTAAAAAAGAGTTACTACTACTAAGATTAACAATATTCCTCGTCGAATTTTTTCGGTGGGTTCACGTCCGTTCCCCCCATGCAAATAGCCCCTGGACACGTGAACAGTACACTATCGAAAAAAATATACTTACGTAGTAATCTTAAGCAACAAGGAACCGAATTCACAAACACTAATAAACAGAAGCTGTAATTCAACAAACACAGATACAAACTTGTAAACAATAGATCGAAAAAAAAATTCAGACGAAGCTTTAACCTCACTTTAACCTAACCCGTAAACAAATTACTCTGTTGCTAGAGGTGGGCCGACATATCTATAACAGGTATTTTGGAACGATATTTTTTTGGAACGGATGTAACAGTGACTGAAAAGTTGAAATACCTGTTATTCGCGGCGACGCTGTTCCGAGTCGAGACACGCCCCTCTCGCTGTTCCGAGTCGAGGCACGCCCCCTACACTCCTATACAGACACACACACAAAGTACGCAAGTAACAAGTAAACGAATACGCCATGGCCAAATGCTAGGCGTACAAAAATATCGTTGGTACGCAAGGAACAACCAGTATTTCAAATACTAGGTATATTAAATACTAGTGGTATTACCAATACGCAAGGAACAACGCGTATTACAAATACTAAGCGTATCAGAGGAACAGTAGTATTTTAGGAACAAGTAGTATTTTTATATCAAGCGTATTTCGAGTAGAAAGTAGTACGAAGCCACTTTTTCGTCCTGAATACTTCATTCTGCGCAAAGAGACGAAGCTGTTTTTAATAAAGGAAATATCGGTAATTCATTCTGCTGTTACATTTATTCTCGTATGATATGCAGATATAGGCTATAATACAGATTATATGCTAACAAATTATATATGATACTAGTAACCAACTTGTAACTAAAATCGGTTGGTAAAACTTTATGGTTTTACTCAAAAAACTTTGTGTTCCGAGTCGTTAGTGAAATAGTTGTATTTAATTATATTGAGTTATAACCTATAGAGTGGCTGATGTTGATAAGCTATATTACCAGTATACTTTTTATTAATGTGATTTTAACTTCACTACACATCTCACGTAAATGATGAGATTGTTGTAATGGACATTTATGCACTTTATCTAGTCCTGTTCCTTAAATATCTGTTATGCATTTAATTTACTTTTGTTGTTGTTTATTATTTATAAGTTTTTATTTATGTATTTATATTTATTTTATTACAATTCGTTTTTTTTAATTTGTAAAATTTGAGGGTAATTGTTTACGATCCTACTTAAGCTCAAATTGCGGTGAAATATTTCTTATCCTATTTTTCTAAACTATATAAACACGAGAAAAATAATTTTAAACGGCGGTCGAACCTATTTACGGAGAAAAAAAATTAAATAATTACTCACATAAGAACGCATGCAACAGCCGGTGAACGCCATTTTCAGTCTGGGTAATGTGTACACGGGTACAAGTCGGCGCGTGACGTCACCGCTTGTGCATCAGCTGTCGCTCCAAATTGGACTTTGGGATGTATATAATTCTTGCAAAAATTAAGGCGAACCATTTTTCAAACATTTATAAGCGAGTTGGATGCAAAGCGAGTTGAGCCGATACCTGCCGGTTAGGTTCGGAGGGGCGGCCCGAAGGGCCGCGGATATAGTTCATTGTTCCATATAATTCTTGCAAAAACTAATGCGAACCATTTTTCAAGCATTTACAAGCGAGTTGGATGAAAAGCGAGTTGAGCTGATACCTGCCGGGCCGCGGATAAAGTTCATTGTTCCATATAATTCTTGCAAAAATTAAGGCGAACCATTTTTCAAACAAACATTTACAAGCGAGTTGGATGCAAAGCGAGTTGAGCCGATATCTGCCGGTTAGGTTCGGAAGGGCGGCCCGAAGTGCCGCGGATATAGTTTATTGTGCCATATAATTCTTGCAAAAATTAAGGCGAACCATTTTTCAAACATTTACAAGCGAGTTGGATGAAAAGCGAGTTGAGCCGATACCTGCCGGTTAGGTTCGGAGGGGCGGACCGAAGGGCCGCGGATATAGTTCATTGTTCCATATAATTCTTGCAAAAATTAAGGCGAACCATTTTTCAAACATTTACAAGCGAGTTGGATGCAAAGCGAGTTGAGCCGATACCTGCCGGTTAGGTTCGGAAGGGCGGCCCGAAGTGCCGCGGATATAGTTTATTGTGCCATATAATTCTTGCAAAAATTAAGGCGAACTATTTTTCAAACATTTACAAGCGAGTTGGATGCAAAGCGAGTTGAGCCGATACCTGCCGGTTAGGTTCGGAGGGGCGGCACGAAGGGCAGCGGATATACTTCATTGTTCCATATAATTCTTGCAAAAATTAAGGCGAACCATTTTTCAAAAATTTACAAGCGAGTTGGATGAAAAGCGAGTTGAGCCGTGTAACACCACAAAATGTACATAACCTAGACACTCACCAGAAGGGTAAATAATTACACTAAAGTGATAAAAGTGAATCATTTATAATGAATGTAGCAAAGAAGAGAAGGACCAGCAAAGAAGAAAGAAGAGGAAGGATCCCAAGAAGCAGTGATGAATACACTGCATGACACTACAACAAACACTATGACTGACTTTAACTAATGGACATGCAAAGTTCACAATAAGCTGTGAAACGAGCCAATCCATGACATTAATGTAGAGTCATGTAAAAGTAAAACTAACTAAATAATGACTGAAATAATGTAATATCAGTAACAGCATTTTGGCTGAAAGTAAAAGAACCATGACCAATAAATAACAAAGCCTATGACTAGAATAGCTATGGCCACAATGGATATTAAAACTAGCATTACCAGCCCAGATGTAATATTAGTGGGTAAAAATAGTTATAAAAGGAAATCTTATATGGATGAGTAACTTCCTTATTAGACAAAATGTAATTAGTAACCATAATTAAGGCATAAACATAGTACTAAGAATGTGTCTAGCCCATGCCTAAACAAATGTTTGTCAGTAAATTAATAGGGAAACAGGACTCCTAGTGAACATAAAATTTACTGAACAATCAATATAACTAAGCGAAATGTGAAATACCACCACTCAATTATTAAGGTATAACTTTAAATTAAGGAGGCCCGAAAAAATGTATTTAGAGAATAAGGATTTTTTATAATAGTGTATTACCATAATTATGTTAAGAATGAATATTGTACAGTTATAAATAGCTCTTAATTATAATCATAGATGTATTAGTGTTCAAATAATGACGTTCTAAAGAAAACGCAGTGTAAATCACTAAATGTAAAAAGATAGGAAATGATCGCATTATGCATTGCTAGCAGACGACAGTGAGAAACCATGTTTCAAAACATTATTTATGAGCATTGTCAAAGAAAACGAGGTTAAAACCAGTGTTAAGCCACATCAAATTAAAGCCCAGAAACTAAACTTTAATTTGATGGTAATAACCTCGAGATTGGAACTATAATAAGTGCATAGTGCGTGTTAGCATCATTTGTTATTAAAATTCAGAAATTGTTCGAGTAATACCGATAACAACGAAAGCTGAGTACAACGTTCGCTCCGGTGGCCGTTAGAAAAAACGATACGTCATTGTAACGGTTATCAGAGCCAATCAAAAAAGAGTTTACTAAACGACTTTTCTCTCTAAGCGTGATGCAGCAAAGGGGTATATAACCAACAGCGCAGAGAAATTCGTTACAGATTTGTCACATCACTTGAGCGATACAGTCGCCGCTCGCCAGCGTAATACTTTTTATGACTTAACATAGTATAACAACAGTAAATATTCACATTCTTCAAACCAGTCAACAATACAGCGATTAACCACACGGAAAGTGCTTCGACAGTAATAAGTGAATATTTTAATTAGTGCGTGTGTTCGGAACGAGCGAGAGTATTATAATCAGTAATTTAAATAGCCCAGTTTTATTAAGAAGAAGGCAGATTCCTCGTTCCAAGTGCGTATAAAGTGTAATTAACCAGTGATCATTATAATCCGATCACTGGAGTGTTTTTAAATTTTAATCTATTCGATTAAAAGAAATAAGGTAACACAGTGACCATTTATATTGCTTATCTGTTTACACTGATCATAATTTTCAACAACATTGTACTGACGCAAGGACAACAAAACTTTCAATAACCTACACAGAATCAATTTATTTAGAGGATTAATTAATCCAACGTAAGATATTTGTGTTAGTATTAAGCATCATAATATTTGTTAGTATATAAGTAAGCGTAACGATCGCTAACCTTAAAAATAATTACGAGTTTTTAAAAAGAGGCCAAATTACTAATTATCATTAGATTAACGTCTGTCAAGGCATTTGATAGTATTCTATTTGTATTTCAAAGAGCCTACCCGTGAGGTACATTATATATTAAAAGTCAAATTTGTTAATAGTGATAAGAGTTTTATTGTTCTAAACTGAGCTAGGCCGTATTGTAGACGGGCAACTTAACATCAAGTTTGTTTTAACGTAATTATTGTATTTTTATTTGTTGAATTGTTTTAAAGGGTAAAATAAACCCACGATTTTATTCAGTATAAACTTTGATTACATTTATTTCATATAGCTAATTAACATCCACAAGTACAGAAATGTTAGATTACAGATAACGAAAACCTCCTTGAACATCGCATACAACAAAACTTGCCGTAAACACAACATTATACCCACACATGCACAAATCACAATAAAAAATAATACATATGCAGCAACAAAAACAAAACGTAAAGCCGAAATAATACACCTAGACAATATCGTCAATGATTTATACCATAAAAAAGATACACTAAACAAAACGGCATATAACCTACACGTAAAACTCACACAAATATTACACTACATTGAATTCGAACACGTAATACAACATACACGAAATATCATAGAGAAAATCCAAATAAAAATACAGGAAGTACATAACAGAAAAATCAATAACATATTAACACGCAGGAACGTAACTGTCCCGACACCGACACATAAATTTCACACACGCACTGTAAATACAACGACTACCAATTTCACTAACGCAGAAATAAACCTCTTAGATAAAGGTCTAAAACACAATTTAGGTACCAATACAAATAATAACGGTAATAGTAAACATACACGTGACATAGTCCTAGACGCTGAAACAGCCATACAACACACACTAAACCAAGACCATGATACAATACGTTATGAAATAAAGCGTAAATTACAACACACACAACAATACGAAAATAAACAACACAGTAATGAAATCCAAACACTAAAAAACATAAAACACAAATTACACAAACACAACCTAACAATACTTAAAGCAGACAAAGGTAATATTAATGTCATAATAGAAAAACAGGCTTTAAATAACAAAATTGAAACATTTTTTAAGGAAAACAACATCACTAAATTAAATAAAGACCCCACCCCTAAATATCACAAACAAATAAACAAAACCCTAAATAACACAAAACACATAGTATCACCTGACAACATCAAATATCTAAAACAAATTAAACCAAAAGCCCCCACACTAAATGCACTACCGAAATTACACAAAACCAATATTCCCATCAGACCACTTATAAACAACACACAAGCACCTGCACACAAAATAGCTAGACATTTAGATAAATTGATCAGAAATAGCATAAATTTAACAAACAACACCACTGTCAAAAATAATATAGATCTAGTGAATAAAACTCAACATGTACACATTCCCCACAATTCCACACTCGCTTCATTCGACATAACAAACCTATACACCAATGTTCCCATAAAAGAAACCATAATTACATTAGAACAATTACTAAAAATAAATAACACACCCGAAACACACATAAACGAGATCATCCATCTAACTAAAATTATCACAGATCAAAATTATTTCGCACACAATAGCATGTATTACACACAAACAGATGGACTACCCATGGGCTCCCCTATATCAGGTATACTAGCAGAAATATTCATACACACCATACAACAGAAACACATACTGAACAACAACAAATACACCGATAAAATAATATATTGGCACAGGTATGTCGACGACATTTTACTCCTTTACAACGGCAACAAAAGACAAATAGAAAATTTCCATAAATACATTAACACTTTACACCATAAATTAAAATTCACACTTGAAATAGAATTAAACAACAGCATAAACTTTTTAGACCTTACAATCACCAAAACAAACAACACACACACATACAAAATATACAGAAAACCCACCACATCAGACATGGTCATACACAACACATCCAACCACCCAACTCAACACAAACATGCAGCTTTCAACTACATGCTCCATAGGCTCATGTCAATACCCCTAAACACACATGACCACCAAGATGAATTAAACACAATTAAATACATAGCAGTCAAAAACGGATACAACCCTGAATTAATAAATAAACTACATAAACGAATCCTCAACACAAAAAGTAAAACACATCTGACCAACAGCACACAACCCAGTAAATACATAACACTTACATACTACAATTCCAATACACATAAAATTGCAAACACATTTAGGAAACAAAATTATAAAGTAGCTTACAGAACCAACAACACCATTAGAAAACACATAAACAATACTAACAAAGACATTGACACATACAGCAAAACAGGGGTTTACAAATTAAATTGCAATGATTGTCAACAATTCTACATCGGCCAGACGGGAAGATCTTTTTCTTCCAGGTTTTCTGAACATTTAAAAGCCCTCACCACAAACTACATACATTCCACATTTGCCACACATTTACATAACGAAAACCACAGCTACACAAACATAGAACACAACATGGAAATATTACACTACTTACCAAAAAGTAGAAAACTAAACACAGCTGAGCAATTTGAAATATACAGATATCACACACTACAACCAAACAACATATTAAATGAACAGATACATTACAAATCACATACACTATTTGACACACTGATCCACACACATAATTCGAACCTCAGCGCCAACCCCTTCCCACCATCAACCCCCACCACACACTCCATTCCGTAACGGTTATTCTGTAATCGACAGTTAGTACTCAACCCACTGAAGAAGAGAAACAACATCTTGAAACGTTTGGGAAGTGACAATAGTAAGTTCCAAGTGAAAGTATTATATATATTATTAAGCTAATTAATACCCAACATTGAGTACAGTGAGATAACTCTGAGTAGAGACTTTACTATATTATATTTGAATTGTTGTAAATGCATCAAGCATTTAAACGAAGCATAAATTGAATCTATACAATTCTAAAATGTATCAATTTGTTTTTTCATGGGAACTTTTCTTAAAGTAAACCCATGTGGCGCCCATATTGCACACAAGGAGTAGTATAACCTTGTTTATAAAGTAAGCTGGTCATAACAGCATCTTGACAGTTTATTTTTGGGTAAGTGAACGTCAGAACTTCCAGTATCACTAACAGGAACGTGAAAGTGTTTTTTAACATAAATTATTTGTCCAGACGATACTTGACGGTACGTACACAGACGACACTTAACCAAGAAAAGGAGTTCCACTGCAAGACCGACGCTACGGTTACATTCATTCACCGACCAGCGATTAATATATTATCCACTATAATTATCACACTTTACCACATAAACAATATTTATCATTTATCACTAAAGAGAATTATTGCATATAAAGTAAAGAGAGTTCATATTAACATTTTAAATTGTAACTCGAGATTCGACTACAATCGATATAATTTAATTTAATATATCGATTGTAAATAAATAATAATTTAACAACCCGATATTCGTTTAACTTACAGTCGATACCTGCCGGTTAGGTTAGGAGGGGCGGCTCGAAGGGCCGCGGATATAGTTCATTGTTCCATATAATTCCTGCAAAAACTAAGGCGAACCATTTTTAAAACATTTACAAGCGACTTGGATGCAAAGCAAGTTGAGCCGATACCTGCCGGTTAGGTTCGGAGGGGCGGCCCGAAGGGCCGCGGATATAGTTCATTGTGCCATATAATTCATGCAAAAAAAAGGCGAACCATTTTTAAAACATTTACAAGCGAGTTGGAAGCAAAGCGATTTGAGCCGATACCTGCCGGTTAGGTTCGCAGGGGCGGCCCGAAGGGCAGCGGATATAGTTCATTGTTGCATATAATTCTTGCAAAAATTAAGGCGAACCATTTTTCAAACATTTACAAGCGAGTTGGATGAAAAGCGAGTTGAGGCGATACCTGCCGGTTAGGTTCGGAGGGGCGGACCGAAGGGCCGCGGATATAGTTCATTGTGCCATATAATTCTTGCAAAATTAAGGCGAACCATTTTTCAAACATTTACAAGCGCGTTGGATGCAAAGCGAGTTGAGCCGAAACCTGCCGGTTAGGTTAGGAGGGGCGGCCCGAAGGGCCGCGGATATACTTCATTGTTCCATATAATTCTTGCAAAAATTAAAGCGAACAATTTTTCAAACATTTACAAGCGAGTTGGATGAATAGCGAGTTGAGCCGATACCGGCCGGTTAGAAGCGGAGGGGCGGCCCGAAGGGCCGCGGATATACTTCATTGTTCCATATAATTCTTGCAAAAATTAAGGCGAACGATTTTTCAAACATTTACAAGCGAGTTGGATGAACAGCGAGTTGAGCCGATACCTGCCGGTTAGGTTCGGAGGGGCGGCTCGAAGGGCCGCGGATATAGTTCATTGTTCCATATAATTCTTGCAAAAACTAAGGCGAACCATTTTTAAAACATTTACAAGCGACTTGTATGCAAAGCAAGTTGAGCCGATACCTGCCGGTTAGGTTCGGAGGGGCGGCCCGAAGGGCCGCGGATATAGTTCATTGTGCCATATAATTCATGCAAAAATTAAGGCGAACCATTTTTAAAACATTTACAAGCGAGTTGGAAGCAAAGCGATTTGACCCGATACCTGCCGGTAAGGTTCGCAGGGGCGGCCCGAAGGGCAGCGGATATAGTTCATTGTTCCATATAATTCTTGCAAAAATTAAGGCGAACCATTTTTCAAACATTTACAAGCGAGTTGGATGAAAAGCGAGTTGAGGCGATACCTGCCGGTTAGGTTCGGAGGGGCGGACCGAAGGGCCGCGGATATAGTTCATTGTGCCATATAATTCTTCCAAAAATTAAGGCGAACCATTTTTAAAACATTTACAAGCGAGTTGGATGCAAAGCGAGTTGAGCCGATACATGCCGGTTAGGTTAGGAGGGGCGGCCCGGAGGGCCGCGGAAATAGTTCATTGTTCCATATAATTCTTGCAAAAATTAAGGCGAACGATTTTTCAAACATTTACAAGCGAGTTGGATGAACAGCGAGTTGAGCCGATACCTGCCGGTTAGGTTCGGAGGGGCGGCTCGAAGGGCCGCGGATATAGTTCATTGTTCCATATAATTCTTGCAAAAACTAAGGCGAACCATTTTTAAAACATTTACAAGCGACTTGGATGCAAAGCAAGTTGAGCCGATACCTGCCGGTTAGGTTCGGAGGGGCGGCCCGAAGGGCCGCGGATATAGTTCATTGTGCCATATAATTCATGCAAAAATTAAGGCGAACCATTTTTAAAACATTTACAAGCGAGTTGGAAGCAAAGCGATTTGACCCGATACCTGCCGGTTAGGTTCGCAGGGGCGGCCCGAAGGGCAGCGGATATAGTTCATTGTTCCATATAATTCTTGCAAAAATTAAGGCGAACCATTTTTCAAACATTTACAAGCGAGTTGGATGAAAAGCGAGTTGAGGCGATACCTGCCGGTTAGGTTCGGAGGGGCGGACCGAAGGGCCGCGGATATAGTTCATTGTGCCATATAATTCTTCCAAAAATTAAGGCGAACCATTTTTAAAACATTTACAAGCGAGTTGGATGCAAAGCGAGTTGAGCCGATACATGCCGGTTAGGTTAGGAGGGGCGGCCCGAAGGGCCGCGGATATACTTCATTGTTGCCTATAATTCTTGCAAAAATTAAGGCGAACCATTTTTCAAACATTTACAAGCGAGTTGGATGAAAAGCGAGTTGAGCCGATACCTGCCGGTTAGGTTCGGAGGGGCGGACCGAAGGGCCGCGGATATACTTCATTGTTCCATATAATTCTTGCAAAAATTAAGGCGAACCATTTTTCAAACATTTACAAGCGAGTTGAGCCGATACCGGCCGGTTAGGATCGGTGTTTCAGTGCTTTAGTTTGTGTTTGTGTAATTTTGTGGTGTTATTAATTATGGTTTAATTAATTAATTAAATAATTATTATTGTTTAATTATTTCTGTTGTTTAGGGTTATTTACTATTATTAACATTTGTAATATTGAGACGATAACTTCGCCGATTACTTTATACATTTATGAAATAGGCTACAGTGCTGGGTACTCCGCGTAATGTGTTTTTCATTGCTTTAGTTTATGTAATTGTGTAACATTTTAATACACAATGGCCTGCTAAATTAAGGTAAGATTTTCGTATTTTCATAATTTAATTATATGCATGGATTCCATGTCACCGTGTGTGTGTGTGTGTGTGTGTGTGTGTGTGTGTGTGTGTGTGAAATATTCAAATTGCGGTGAAATATTTCTTTTCTTATTCTTCTATACTATATAAACACGAGAAAAATAATTTTAAACAGCGGTCGAACCTATTTACGGAGAAAAAAAATTAAATAATTTATCCCATAAGACGCCAAAAAACGCCACGTTATTTGCCGCGTAAACTTATGAAGTACAGCGCTGGGTACTCCGCGTAATGACGTCAAAATTATTTAATTTTTTTTCTCCGTAAATAGGTTCTACCGCCGTTTAAAATTATTTTTCTCGTGTTTATATAGTATAGAAGAATAGGAAAAGAAATATTTCACCGCAATTTGAATATTTCACACACGCGCGCGCGCACACACACACACACACACACACACACGGTGACATGGAATCCATGCATATAATTATGAAAAGATGAAAATCTTACCTTAATTTAGCAGGCCATTGTATATTAAAATGTTACACTTACACAAACTAAAGCACTGAAAATCACATTACGCGGAGTACCCAGCGCTGTACTTCATAAATTTATAAAGTAATCGGCGAAGTTATCGTCTCAATATTACATATGTTAATAATAGTAAATAACCCTAAACAACAGAAATAATTAAACAATAATAATTAATAATTAATTAATTAATTAAACCATAATTAATAACACCACACAATTACACAAACACCACACAACACGTCCTTACGCGGCAACGGCCCAACGGCAGCGTTTTCTCTAAACGGTCAAACCGCTCTTTTCGTCTTAACCAATTACAAATCAGAGATTACAATATTTTGAACTCAACCGTAGATTGTTTTCTAAGTACCAATCAAAAGTCAGCATTATGTCGGCGTTTGGTAATTTTTGGCGTTTGGCAAAATTTGTCCGGATTTCAGTAATCGACTCAACTCGCTTTTCATATAGTCCAATTTTTGCAAGAATTATATGGAACACTGAAGTATATCCGCGGCCCTTCGGGCCGCCCCTCCGAACCTAACCGGCAGGTATCGGCTCAACTCGCTTTTCATCCAACTCGCTTGTAAATGTTTGAAAAATGGTTCGCCTTAATTTTTGCAAGAATTATATGGCACAATGAACTATATCCGCGGCCCTTCGGGCCGCCCCTCCTAACCTAACCGGCAGGTATCGGCTCAACTCGCTTTTCATCCAACTAGCTTGTAAATGTTTGAAAAATGGTTCGCCTTAATTTTTGCAAGAATTATATGGCACAATGAACTATATCCGCGGCCCTTTGGGCCGCCCCTCCTAACCTAACCGGCAGGTATCAGCTCAACTCGCTTATAAATGTTTGAAAAATGGTTCGCCTTAATTTTTTCAAGAATTATATACTGTACTTTTTACTTTTGCACAAAAATAAAGTATGCGAAAATACTTTATTTTGAGTCTTTACTGTAATGCACGAAACGAAACAATCTCATACGTAATTTCCGAACGATTTATCGATGCCTAAGATAAAACAGAACGGAACACACACGATTAACAATGATTATTTATTATTGAACGAAACGGTAGATGGCAGTCCATATCGGTTTCCTTTCTAGATCATTATTTATATGTTGTTGTGCTCCTTGTGTGTTTGTTTGAAGTGTAAAGTGGCGAGAAGAGAGAAACAGAGCGTCCATAAATTTAATAAAAAATAAGTTATTTATTTATTTAAATCTAGATTTAGTTTGTAATACTGTGACAATTTAAATGGTAATAAAAAAAAATTAATAATAAAAAGAAAAGAAAACGAAAGTAAGTAAGTATTTTAAATCGCACGATTAAACCAAATACCCCTGAACTAACTCAGAATAGTTATGAGAATTAAATTAAGACATCTAACTAAATAAGTAATAAAAAGATCGTAATGTAAAAAGTTAAGAATAATACAGTTAACCCTTTAGTAAATTATCATGCGTTGACCTGCTTAATTCCAGACACAACGTGCATAGCGAACCGGCTGTAACTTAGAAATATCTGAAAATCGTAATGTAAATAATTAATAATTTGAAGTCACAAGTAGTAGTTATAATAATCCCTGTAAATTAAATAAGTCTAGATAATTTGTTTTGTCTTACTATAAGAATGTATATTTAATAAAAAGTTGGAACTATATTATGGCGGAGTACCCACTCCGCTTCGTTGCAATCTACCTGTCGTAGCAATGCAAGAGTTACGATGCGGCGTTCAGACTGTAAACACCTCCAAGCGAGGGCTCTTCAAACAATGTTTGTTTTAAATTTTTAAATGAGTGTTAGCTACCACTAAAAACGTGGAGAGCTAGTTCTAATCATATATAAGATGTAGTGAGGAATTCGTTAAAGAAATGTGCTAATGTAAAATAAAAAGAACTCGTATATAAGGTGATGTCTCAAGTTAATTAAAAGACGATCTCTCGAATATTGTTCGAGTGATGTAATTCAGATAGTAATGTAAAAATAAGAAGATGCAAACTCCAGTACTACTCTACCAGTGAATATGTGACGTGCTCAACTGCATATACGGACGACTACCACCTATACAACACTTACCAGAACCGCCGAGGATCAACCCGACTTCACGCAGCATAACATACATCTCCTCATAAATACACCTAGAAGGCTTTCACCGGAAACACGACCCAGATGACTACCCCGAACACCAGAGTTCCGAAGATTCACGCCCCAGGACACGGACCGCAAAAGCTTATTTGAGAGGTGACTCGGTGGCTTGCCTACCGAGAATTATGTGCATTTAAAATATAACTTTTCATACATGCCAGAGACTTTTCAAAAGACAATAATCTTCTCTAAGCATTAAGTAAAACAAAAAGAAATGTAAACAGTAATTTCTAAAATCATACGTTGTAACATTAATCTTGAAATATAAGTTATAATCCCTTAACTAAATAATACCATTCTTCAAATGGTTTAAGTAATCTTGCAAGCTCCTTGATAAGCAAAGTAAAATTCAGACGTCTTTACTATATTTAAAGAGACTCGGATCCGAGGTAAATTACATGATCAATATGATCCCTTGTTTGACAGAAAACCTTTTTAAATATTTCAGTATAAATATTTATGTAATGGGATCTATATATATATAATTTGTTAATAAAGAGATGTCATCTTATTACAGATTGAAGTGAGTGCATAAATCAGTGAAAATACCTTGTGTCCTAATAATTAGAGTAAATATTATTGTTCTATGTGTTGAGTTGATTTTCAGTTTGTTACAACGTAGGCAGCCTGTATAATTGGCTAGCGTCAATTATCACGGGTTCCCTGGATTTGTAATGTAGCCCGGAACGTTACAAAGTTGCGCCACTCTGCTAAAGTTAAAATAGTTGTAAGCATCGTGACGCAACAAAGTTGCGCCACTCTGCTTAATAAAAAAGTTTGTGAGCATCGTGACGTATAAAGTTGCGCGTGTAAAATAATTGTTACGTAGTAAAATAAAATCGATAACTCTCTACTGATCTATGCACTCAGTTAAAGTATTTCATGTTAATATTAATTTACATAATGTATTTCATGTATTAGCGGTTAATACTGTCGCTACCATTAATAGATTATTACACAATATTAATTTACCATTGTGAATTTATTTTGTATAAGATTACGCACGAACTTGCGTATAATATAATTTAATTAAGATACGCAAAATAATACAAACTATCATTGTATTACCACCAATGCAAGTACGTACATTGAATTTTAGTGCTTGTCAAACTGTTCAGTCTTTAACAGGTTTATATTGCGACAATTCAAGACCTGTAGTTTCCTGAATATGCCTGTATAGAATGTAAGTTGTATGTCTGTCGTCACGGTGAAACATATAAACTCTTGACTAAAGTAGACCAGGTTAATTACGTGTAAATAAATTCGTAACTTAATTTTGTTTAAAAAAAATAAATAAAAAAAAATTAAAATTACAAAAATTAAAATTAGAACGTAAGACAATTAATAACTAAACTCAGCTTGTTACAGCCCGTAATACACCTTGTAACTTGTAAAGCATGCATTCTTGCATCGGATTCACCCCTTGTTGAGACTGGCTTCCCCAGTTGAAACCGGTCGATAAAGATAGCCATCAGCTATTGTTATAGAGAACAATACCTGAGTGTGTTTCTCGCGTTCCCACGCATACAACAAGTATGCCATTGTTTACAAAGTAAACTAGGGTGACCTACATTCCAGCGAACAGCCGATCGTTGACTTTACAATGACGTCTGTGTGGAATTTTTGTCTTTCCCTTAGAAGAGAGATTATTCTCTTATGAACAATGCAAATGCTTTAACCATGAAATAAATTGTCTATGTAATAAGTGTATAGTGTAGTAAAATAAATTTTACGTAAATTTTAATGTGTTAGAAATAAGGTAAAAATGGCACAATTTAATCCGGATTTACTATTAAAGGACGAGCTGTCTTATGAAGCTCTTTTGCGTGGTCTACCCCATGCGGATGTAACAGTCGCGGAATTGCGCAAGTCAATACGCGAAAGTGGATTTGATACACCCGCGCAGTTAAGCAACCTGAGCGGACTCGATTATGAGAACGAGAGAGAAATTTGTAATGCCAAGTATAGTGAGTTAACTTTATTGTCCAAAACCCTCCAAGACGAGAAATCTCCTGCGGTAATATTGCGGACAACTCAAAGAATAGAACATTTAACCCGGCGAATGAAAAATTTATTGAACTGGCCTAACCTTACGGAAATACCTCCTGAAGTCCAAAGTTTTGCAGATGAAGCTTTACGTCAATTACCCACTCTTATCAGGGAATTACGAAGAAAATCCGACTCGTTCCGAATGGATGAAATTGAGAAGTCCTTGAAGAAACTACACATCTCCCCAGTTCAATCCCCTACACAGTAGAACACCCTCCACCCAACACGGATCGGGACTCACCCGCCGTATCGCAAGTACAACCTACTCGAGAGCAATACCCAAATAAAGATTTAATTGCCCCGTCTATATTTGAAGCCCCTCCTCCCAGTGGTTTCCAGATTCGCCCCGGAATGCACGAATTGACAACCCCGAACGCATCATCTGGTCCTCCTAAAGCGATACCACACGTGAATTATAACGCAGACCTCTATGGAAAAATCACTCATCCCGTAGAGAAACTTTTAACTGAAATCCCATACACTGATGGTTTAAATGTCACTAAACTACTGAATTTCATCAAATATCTCCTGCAGATAAAGGATCTACAGCAGCTAAATGACTGGCAAATTTTGCAAGTCCTCCTACCGAAATGTAAACCCCCGTTAAAGAATCGTGTGCTAGAATCTTTAAGCTCTACCCTTCCAGTAGAAGAACTGCATACCACAATAATAAAATATTTTATTCCCACCGGGATTTATGAAGAACTTAAAAGAAAGACAATTAAAACAAATTAGTAAAAGTTATTAATGAATCAAAGGAATTCAGAAATTCAACTGATAATTACACATTAGTACATAGTGTTACTAATTTCACAAGTCCACAAAATTTGTAATTATTAAATTCCACTAACCCATTGTTAATACTTAATCATTTGCGTGTTAACAGAAACTGCACATTGCTTTTTATTGCATTATGTTGAAAAAAGGATTTTAATGTACTTGTTTGGTTATACGTTAGATTGTACTGGGTTCTAAATTGGAAGTAGAATTCTTGAAAAGAACGAATCCATAATATTTTTACCATTGGGGCGCATTCCTTGAAACATGTGGGTGTTAAAGCTGCAAAACTCAATGCAGATGTGATGACATTTTTCGGGCATGTTGCAAGTCTTTACTCATTTTTCTCTAGCAGCCCTAGAGAAAAATGTTGGGAAGTTTTGAAAAAGCGCATTCCTTTATCACTGCAGAGCTTCCCTGAAACAAGATGAAGTGAGAAGATCCAAGCTGTCAAACCGATAGTTAAGCACTACCCAGGAGTACTTAAATTGTTGGATATATTTTAGAAGAGATGTCTTCTAGTCTAACTCCCTCTGCCTACATCATATTAGGGCTTAAGAAATATTTCAATTCCACAAAGAGCTTAATGTTGGCTCAAGTAATCTTTTTGGTTCAAAGTGCTTTCATATATTGACTAAAAAAATGTTGTTATTCAAAGCAAAGGAATCACACTCAATGTTGAAATAACTCTAGTGGAAGATTTGCTGACAGAATTGAAATTGTTGCGTGATAATCCAGACAGCATAATTGAAGAACCAAAATTAATTAATTGCAAAAGAACTAATAAAAGTTCCTCCTGAATCTCCCAAAAGGTGGAAAAAAAGTACAGATCAATCCAATAGTGATTTTTCAGTAAACAAAGATTAAGAAAATATATTTAAAACCTCAGTCATGTACCCAGTATTAGAGTTTGTAATGGGCAACATAAAAACACGATTCACTGCAATTAGTTCAATTCGTGACTTGTTTCCACCAGTATTGAACTTTACGGACATGGAAAATGATGAATTAGAATTGAAAGTAAAAGTTCTCATTAGCAAGTTTAAAAAGGATTTGGCAATGGATCTATTTGAAGAAATATTACACTTGAAGAACATTTATAAAACAGAGTTTGAATCAGAAAAGAATCCACTAAGCCTACTCCAAAAACCTTCAAGCTGTATTTGTGAACTTCTGTCTTGCCTATAGGCTTTTCTGTACTATTCCAGTTACAGTTTCGTCTCCTGAAAAATCTTTCAGCAGGTTAGCGAATTCACTGAAAACTTGGCAGAGGCACTACCTACCAAGATAGGCTTAATAATTTGGCAATTTTAGCTATTAAAAATGAATTGGCTAACAGTATTAATTTATCAGTCAGATGTTATTGACCAGTTTGCTCAAATGAAAGCAAGAAAAAAACTTTGCACTACTTAAGCCGTTTTAGAAACGGGTCTCTCACTTATAATTGGTACTCTTAGACATATTTTTGTTTATCTTTGTAACAACTGACTTATGTATCACTTATGTGTTGATAAACACAGATTATGTTTATTTTTTGTCTTAAATTTAGACCATAGTAACACTGAATTCCACTCTAACCCATTATTAATACTTAATGATTTGGGTGTTAACAGAAACTGCACATTGCTTTTTATTGCATTATGTTGAAAAAAGGATTTTAATGTACTTGTTTGGTTATAGGCCTACGTTAGATTGTACTGTGTTCTAAATTGGAAGTAGGTTTTAATTCCGGTACTTCGAATAAATACAGCCTTTGAATGTACATTAAGTAAGGAAATTTTTGTTAAGTCTAATTAATTTTAAAAATCTAAAAGGTTAAGTTAGATAATTAAACGTTGACACAACCTCCCAAAATCGTCTCTGTACCGTAATTATGTGCAATAAATGGAAACTAATTTCTGTACTTCCAATAAATACACCCTTTTAATAAAATATGTGCCAATAAACCCCAATAAAATATGCACCAATAACGAAGCCTACTATCTAAGTTAGATAATTAAACGTAGACACAACCTCCCAAAAACGTCTCTGTACCGTAATTGTGTGCGATAAATGGAAACTAATTTCTGTACTTCCAATAAATACACCCTTTTAATAAAATATGTACCTATAAACTCCAATAAAATGTGTACGAATAACGTAGCCCACTAGGTTATACGTTCTAAATTGGAAGTACCGATAGGTTTTAATTTGAATAAATACAGCCTTTAATGTATATACAGCCTTTTATCCATACAATAAATACAGCCTTTGAATGTACACTAACAAAGGAAATTTTTGTTAAATCTAATTAATTTTAAAAATCTAAAAGGTTAAGTTACACTGTTAAACGTAGACACAACCTCCAAAAATCGTCTGTGTATCGTAATTATGTGCAATAAATGGAAACTAATTTCTGTACTTCCAATAAATACACCCTTTTAATAAAATATGTGCCAATACTCTGAATTCAAATTAAATAAAGAAAAAAAGGAATTGTGTGTGTGTGTGTGTGTGTGTGTGTGTGCGTGTGTTTTCTGTGGTTGAGGCTGAAGATAGAAGTAGTTTCTGTAGAAATATTTCATTTCTAAAACGATTTTAAATATAAATCTTAAAACATGGAAGTCATGTATAGTTCTCCACACGGATATTTTCATTATTTGCATCAAATAGTATTATTGTTTAATACACGTTCTATCCAGATCAAATTATGTGTATACAGTTCTGGAAAAATTAGAAATAAAATTTTTTTTGTTTATTTTAAACTGTATTATGTTTGGAAGTATCCCAAAGTAAATTTAACATTAATCATGTCAATCAATGAGGCCAGTCCAGATTTTTAAGGCTAGGAGAATCCTTGAAATGTTTGGAGCATCACTAGGTCATGATGGATCAAATCAACAAACTTCAGTTTTCTGTGAAAAACTGCAGATTTGAGTAGTCAGTTGATAAAGGATGGTACTGTAAAAGCAACAATTCTTTCAGAATTATTTTATAACCCTGTCAGTCTGCAAATAACTATCACTCCTTTAGATCATCATCAGATTTAAACTTTTCTTATTTGTGCTAAGAATGTATGTAAAACTGCTGGAAATATGGTATACAAAGTTTCTATTATCCTTTTCAAGGTTGATGACCAAAACAAAAAGTACTACTTATAATTCATCGTTGTAGCAGTTACACAGCAGTATACTAAACATCTCTTGGTTAATACCTGTACTCTGGTCAGGTAGCACACAATGAATCATTCAAAACAAGTACAATTCAGTGTCAATGTCAAGTGTTTATGTGTCACTGCTACCCATAGTGAATCATTTGTATTGTACATAACAAACAGTATTCTGACTGTACACGTTTTTCATCTGACAAGAATTTTATACTTAGGCAAACTCATTTAATGGTGTAACCTTCTGTAATATGTGCCAAACAAGTATTCATAAAATTAATATTTGTGTCAAATTGTGTTTTATTTATTTCAAACAAAATCTGTTTTGTGGACATAACTTTATGTCCAATACAATTATTATGTTATTTCTTTTTAGTATCCCTTATAGATTTGCGTGATCAAAACTTTTAAAAATAAAACTTTTTTGACATGATAATGTCTTTTGGCTGGCCATCATTTGAAAATTTCTGTAACGCTGAAACTGTAACATGTAATGCTGTATGACGTCATCATTGCGTGACGCTTCCACACTTTCGATTCCCCACAGTCTAGAAATTTGATATGTAAACGCATCAAGACAGAAATGATCGCTGCTGACATTGAATTTAAGCAAACGTTTTAGTGAGAATAAATTTGGTTTTACATGCTCTTTTGTCTGTACTGCGTTGTTTGAAACTTTCTGTAACATGTAACGCTGTATGACGTCATCACTGCGTGACGTCATCATTGCATGACGTCATTGGGATTGTTGTATTGTAAATAAAGGTTTGTTTTGATACGTCGCAATATGTAAATAAAAGTTTGTTTTGTGTTGTGGCGAAATACACTGCTGTTGATATATAGTAAACAAACGTGACGACTGACTAAAATAGCATTCGACAATGGATAGCAGCGACGAGAAGGCTCAGATCAAGAAACGACAAAATGCCGAGCGAGTAAGAAAGTGTCGGGAACGAAAGAAGCTCGAGAAGGAACAGCAACGAACGGCTGCTGTCGGCGGTGAAGCTTCGGTACCAGCGGCCCCATCGCAACAAAAACGAAAGGAAGATGACTTGATGCGCGAAGAATTGAACGAGTACTTAATAAATACACCGTTCGCGTCGATGATGACTGAGCAGGAGAAAATCGATGCATTCTACAACATGAAACTGAAAGAGAAGCGAAGGGAAACCAACGAACGAGTAAAACGTTGTAGATTGAATAAGAATATTGAGATGGCAACTAAACGCAACATTTGCGCAAAAGAAACAATCAGTCAGTTAGTAACCATAATAATGTTGCGTTTTGCTGGCGGCTGAAAGACATTATCATGCTCTTTAGCTTTTGCCACTAGGCAGACGGTACTTGAATTTTTTCAGCTGATAACCATGCTTTGTTGAGATTATTAAAGAAAAGTTTTGCTCATTCAGTGATGTGGCATCTTCAGTGATAAAGTTGAGTCTCATCATGGTAAAACTACTGAAGACTTCATAGAACTGGAAAAAATTAATGAAAATAATATTCTTACAACCAGTGACAAGAATTATGAACTTAAAACAGTGGAATGAATTATTGAATACCAGATACTCTCAATTGCTAAAACAAACACACTTATATTACAACAGTTCTCTTTATATAATTATCCAGGACACATTGTATAGCCTACAAACAGTAATAAAAAATCACAATAGTTTACAACACAAATAAACAATTGATCATTTGTCACTTTCATTAAAAACTGCTGTCTAATATCATCCTATATGAATGCACAACCTATTACACCAACTTTCTAAAACTCAGCTGGTGGCAACATCCTAATTATCAGGCTAATGTGAGAAAGTTCCAGATGAATGCCAAGAGTGTGGCTCTAGAATATTCTGCAGTGCTGCTGATTAACAGTATGTGATCAGCATCACATAGAGTACTACACATATAAGCTATCTAATTGACTTGGTATTACAATATTAGTAAAATGTGCTTGTTAACCAAATAGTGTGTTGTTACTCCTGAAAATCCCATTTCACTAAGAGCATTTTAGAAGTCTGGGTTATCTTTTATGTTTCACTCCACAAACATGCCTTTAGTTCAGCATTTCTTAACCTATTGGGCATGAGCCACTGCTGGGTCCCGAGAGGGCATTTGGACGGTTGCAAAGTCAGGTTCGGAAATTTATTTACTGTGTCTTAAAAAGCTACTACATGTAAATAACTAAGATATATCATTTTAACAATTTAAATTCAACCTGTTTTGTACATAGTCTAAACTGTACATTTTTGTTATTCATGCTCTACCATTGCTTTTTACCAGCTCTGATGTTTAACTCTCTATAACCAGATTGAAAGTTGCTTCCCAGAGGGATACAGTGAATTCAATTGGATTCAAGACCCATTCTTGTATTTTGAAAGTTCTAACATGTTCTCAGTAAAACTAAATGAGCAATTGCGTGATATCATCTGTGATGCTGGGATTAAAACTAAATTTTTAGCAAATTATTTTGTATAGTTAGTGATAACATGAGACATGTCATGGACAACAAAATCCACAAACTTTTAGATTCTGACTTAACAAAGTTCTGGATATCTTTAAGAGATGAATATCCTGAACTTTCGGAGTTGCTCATCCCATTCACCACCTCATTCTTGAGTGAAATGGGATTTTCATCTCAAGTGAAAAGCAAGCACAGAAATGGACTTGACGCACACTCAGATTTATGACTTAATTTAACCACTCTTGAATCGAACATACCCCAGCTTTTGCAGAAAAAGCAGCCCCAACTGTCACATTAGTAACTAATGAAAAGTTAGGCAAGTAAAAACTCTTTTGTTTTTACTTCAGCATGTGTTTATTGGAGCAAATTAGTCTTTTGAATTACATATTTGCTTTTTGCTTTTCTATAATTAACTGTATATATAATTTGTTTAAGCATAAAAGAAGGCTTAAAGTTCTCAGTGTTACCAAAAATATGATTATAAAGTGGGTGCACACCCCTACAAGTCTAATTAATTTTAAAAATCTGAAAGGTTAAGTTAGATAATTAAACGTAGACACAACCTCCCAAAATCGTCTCTGTACCGTAATTATGTGCGATAAATGGAAACTAATTTCTGTACTTCCAATAAGTACACCCTTTTAATAAAATATTTGCCAATAAACCCCAATAAAATATGCACCAATAACGAAGCCTACTATCTAACTTAGATAATTAAACGTTGACACAACCTCCCAAAATCGTCTGTGTACCGTAATTATGTGCGATACATGGAAACTGATTTCTGTACTTCCAATAAATACACCCTTTTAATAAAATATGTGCCAATAAACCCCAATAAAATATGCACCAATAAAGAAGCCTACTATCTAAGTTAGGTATTTAAACCTAGACACAACCTCCCAAAATCGTCTCTGTACCGTAATTATGTGCGATAAATGGAAACTAATTTCTATACTTCCAATAAATACACCCTGTTAATAAAATATGTACCAATAAACTCCAATAAAATATGTACGAATAACGTAGCCTACAAGGTTATACGTTCTAAATTGGAAGTAGGTTTTAATTCCTGTACTTCGAATAAATACAGTCTTTAATGTATATACAGCCTTTTATCGATACAATAAATACAGCCTTTGAATGTACACTAAGTAAGGAAATGTTTGTTAAGTCTAATTAATTTGAAAAATCTAAAAGGTTAAGTTAGATAATTAAACGTAGACACAACCTCCCAAAATCGTGTCTGTACCGTAATTATGTGCGATAAATGTAAACTAATTTCTGTACTTCCAATAAATACACCCTTTTAATGTACACGAACAAAGTAAATTTTATTTAAGTTACATTGTCGTACATAACCTCCATAAGCTGGCATTACTTACTTCGAATAAATACAGCCGTTAATGTTATATACAGCCTTTTATCCATACAATAAATACAGCCTTTGAATGTACACTAACTAAGGAAACGTTTGTTAAGTCTAATTAATTTTAAAAATGTAAAAGGTTAAGTTATATTGTTAAACTTAGCAACAACCTCCCCAAATCGTCTCTGCACCGTAATTATGTGCGATAAATATAAACTAATTTCTGTACTTCCAATAAATACACCCTTTTAATGTACACTGCCAAAGTAAATTTTATGTAAGTTACATTGTCGTACATAACCTCCATAAGCTGGCATTAGTTACTTGTGAAGAAAACTGTTGGATGTACACATCGGACACCGAAATATAGTACACGCGCGGCGACGGAAGTTTATTTTGCCGCTGACTATTCCCAAAGACCCAAAATATGTATTTAAGGCAATAAAAACTTAAAAAAAGAGGGTCTTTCACTGTTTCCTGCGGCGAAGGACAACTTCCGTCTCCACGTTTGTATTTCTTTTCCGTGTTCGATGTGTACTAGAACTGTTTTCTTCACAAGTAACTAATGCCAGTTTATGGAGGTTATGTAGACAATGTAACTTTAATAAAATTTACTTTGTTAGTGTACAATAAAAGGGTGTATTTACTGGAAGTACAGAAATAATTTTCCATTTATCGCACATAATTACGGTACACAGACGATTTTTGGAGGTTGTGTCTACGTTTAACAATGCAACTTAACCTTTTAGATTTTTAAAATTAATTAGATTTAACAAAAATTTCCTTTGTTAGTGTACATTAAATTATTGTATGCATACAAGGCTGCTGTACATAACATTAAAGGCTGTATTTATTCGAAGTACCGGAATTAAAACCTAGTTCCAATTTAGAACGTAGACCTATAACCTATTTGCATATTTTATTGGGGTTTATTGGCACATATTTTATTAAAAGGGTGTATTTATTGGAAGTACAGAAATTATTTTCCATTTATCGCACATAACTACGGTACACAGACGATTTTTGGAGGTTGTGTCTACGTTTAACAATGCAACTTAACCTTTTAGATTTTTAAAATTAATTAGATTTAACAAAAATTTCCTTTGTTAGTGTACATTCAAAGGCTGTATTTATTGTATGGATAAAAGGCTGTATATACATTAAAGGCTGTATTTATTCGAATTAAAACCTATCGGTACTTCCAATTTAGAACGTATAACCTAGTAGGCTACGTTATTCGTACATACAGTATTTTATTGGAGTTTATTGGTACATATTTTATTAAAAGGGTGTATTTATTGGAAGTACAGAAATTAGTTTCCATTTATCGCACATAATTACGGTACAGAGACGATTTTGGGAGGTTGTGTCTACGTTTAATTATCTAACTTAACCTTTTAGATTTTTAAAATTAATTAGACTTGTAGGGGTGTGCATGGCAGAACTACTTGTGCACCCACTTTATAATCATATTTTTGGTAACACTGAGAACTTTAAGCCTTCTTTTATGCTTAAACAAATTATATATACACTTAATTATAGAAAAGCAAAAAGCAAATATGTAATTCAAAAGACTAATTTGCTCTAATAAACACATGCTGAAGTTAAAAACAAAAGAGTTTTTACTTGCCTAACTAATCATTAGTTACTAATGTGACAGTTGGAGCTGCTTTTTCTGCAAAAGCTGGGGTATGTTGGATTCAAGAGTGGTTAAATTAAGTCATAAATCTGAGTGTGCGTCAAGTCTATTTGTGTGCTTGCTTTTCACTTGAGATGAAAATCCCATTTCACTCGAGAATGAGGTGGTGAATGGGATGAGCAACTCCGAAAGTTCAGGATATTCATCTCTTAAAGATATCCAGAACTTTGTTAAGTCAGAATCTAAAAGTTTATGGATTTTGTTGTCCATGACATGTCTCATGTTATCACTAACTATACAAAATAATTTACTAAAAATTTAGTTTTAATCCCAGCATCACAGATGATATCACACAATTGCTCATTTAGTTTTACTGACAACATGTTAGAACTTTCAAAATACAAGAATGGGTCTTGAATCCAATTGAATTCACTGTATCCCTCTGGGAAGCAACTTTCAATCTGGTTATAGAGAGTTAAACATCAGAGCTGGTAAAAAACAATGGTAGAGCATGAATAACAAAAAAGTACAGTTTAGACTATGTACAAAACAGGTTGAATTTAAATTGTTAAAATGATATATCTTAGTTATTTACATGTAGTAGCTTTTTAAGACACAGTAAATAAATTTCTGAACCTGACTTTGCAACCCACCAAATGCCCTCTCGGGACCCTGCAGTGGCTCATGCCCAATAGGTTAAGAAATGCTGAACTAAAGGCATGTTTGTGGAGTGAAACATAAAAGATAACCCAGACTTCTAAAATGCTCTTAGTGAAATGGGATTTTCAGGATTAACAACACACTATTTGGTTAACAAGCACATTTTACTAATATTCTAATACCAAGTCAATTAGATAGCTTAAATGTGTAGTACTCTATGTGATGCTGATCACATACTGTTAATCAGCAGCACTGCAGAATATTCTAGAGCCACACTCTTGGCATTCATCTGGAACTTTATCACATTAGCCTGATAATTAGGATGTTGCCACCAGCTGAGTTTTAGAAAGTTGGTGTAGTAGGTTGTGCATTCATATAGGATGATATTAGACAGCAGTTTTTAATAAAAGTGACAAATGATCAATTGTTTACTTGTGTTGTAAACTATTGTGATTTTTTCATTACTGTTTGTAGGCTATACAGTGTGTCCTGGATAATTATATAAAGAGAACTGTTGTAATATAAGTGTGTTTGTTTTAGCAATTGAGAGTATCTGGTATTCAGTAATTCATTCCACTGTTTTAAGTTCATAATTCTTGTCACTGGTTGTAAGAATATTATTCTCATTAATTTTCCAATTCTATGAAGTGTTCAGTAGTTTTACCACGATGAGACTCAACTTTATCACTGAAGATGCCACATCACTGAATGAGCAAAACTTTTCTTTAATAATCTCAACAAAGCATGGTTATCAGCTGAAAAAAGTTTTAGTATTAAAAGTTTTGATCACGCAAATCTATAAGGGATACTAAAAAGAAATAACATAATAATTGTATTGGACATAAAGTTATGTCCACAAAACAGATTTTGTTTGAAATAAATAAAACACAATTTGACACAAATATTAATTTTATGAATACTTGTTTGGCACATATTACAGAAGGTTACACCATTAAATGAGTTTGCCTAAGTATAAAATTCTTGTCAGATGAAAAACGTGTACAGTCAGAATACTATTTGTTATGTACAATACAAATGATTCACTATGGGTAGCAGTGACACATAAACACTAGACATTGACACTGAATTGTACTTGTTTTGAATGATTCATTGTGTCCTACCTGACCAGAGTACAGGTATTAACCAAGAGATGTTTAGTATACTGCTGTGTAACTGCTACAATGATGAATTATAAGTAGTACTTTTTGTTTTGGTCATCAACCTTGAAAAGGATAATAGAAACTTTGTATACCATGCTTCCAGCAGTTTTACATGATACATTCCTAGCACAAATAAGAAAAGTTTAAATCTGCTGATGATCTAAAGGAGTGATAGTTATTTGCAGACTGACAGGGTTATAAAATAATTTTGAAAGAATTGTTGCTTTTACAATACCATCCTTTATCAAGTGGCTACTCAAATCTGCCAGCTTTTCACAGAAACTGAAGTTTGATTATTAGATCCATCATGATGACCTACTGATGCTCCAAACATTTCAAGGATTCTCCTAGCCTTAAAAAACTAGACTGGCCTCATTGTTGACATGATTAATGTTAAATTTACTTTGGGATACTTCCAAACATAATACAGTTTAAAATAAACAAAAAAAATTGTTTTTCTAATTTTTCCAGAACTGTATACACATAATTTGATCTGGATAGAACGTGTATTAAACCATAATACTATTTGATGCAAATAATGAAAATATCCGTGTGGAGAACTATACATGACTTCCATGTTTTAAGATTTATATTTAAAATCGTTTTAGAAATGAAATATTTCTACAGAAACTACTTCTATCTTCAGCCACAACCACAGAAAACACACACACACACACACACACACACACACACACAATTCCTTTTTTCTTTATTTAATTTGAATTCAGAGTATTGGCACATATTTTATTAAAAGGGTGTATTTATTGGAAGTACAGAAATTAGTTTCCATTTATTGCACATAATTACGGTACACAGACGATTTTTGGAGGTTGTGTCTACGTTTAACAATGTAACTTAACCTTTTAGATTTTTAAAATTAATTAGATTTAACAAAAATTTCCTTGTTAGTGTACATTCAAAGGCTGTATTTATTGTATGGATAAAAGGCTGTATATACATTAAAGGCTGTATTTATTCTAATTAAAACCTATCTGTACTTCCAATTTAGAACGTATAACCTAGTAGGCTACGTTATTCGTACATATTTTATTGGAGTTTATTGGTACATATTTTATTAAAAGGGTGTATTTATTGGAAGTACAGAAATTAGTTTCCATTTATCGCACATAATTACGGTACAGAGACGTTTTTGGGAGGTTGTGTCTACGTTTAATTATCTAACTTAGATAGTAGGCTTCGTTATTGGTGCATATTTTATTGGGGTTTACTGACACATATTTTATTAAAAGGGTGTATTTATTGGAAGTACAGAAATTAGTTTCCATTCATCGCACATAATTACGGTACAGAGACGATTTTGGGAGGGTGTGTCAACGTTTAATTATCTAACTTAACCTTTTAGATTTTTAAAATTAATTAGACTTAACAAACATTTCCTTACTTAGTGTACATTCAAAGGCTGTATTTATTGTATGGATAAAAGGCTGTATTTATTCAAAGTACCGGAATTAAAACCTACTTCCAATTTAGAACACAGTACAATCTAACGTAGGCCTATAACCAAACAAGTACATTAAAATCCTTTTTTCAACATAATGCAATAAAAAGCAATGTGCAGTTTCTGTTAACACCCAAATGATTAAGTATTAATAATGGGTTAGAGTGGAATACTGTTAGCCAATTCATTTGTAATAGCTAAAATTGCCAAATTATTAAGCCTTTCTTGGTAGGTAGTGCTTCTCTGCCAAGTTTTCAGTGAATTCGCTATACTGCTCAAAGATTTTTCAGGAGACGAAACTGTAACTGGAATAGTACAGAAAAGCCTATAGGCAAGACAGAAGTTCACAAATACAGTTTGAAGGTTTTTGGAGTAGGCTTAGTGGATTCTTTTGTGATTCAAACTCTGTTTTATAAATGTTCTTCAAGTGTAATATTTCTTCAAATAGATCCATTGCCAATTCCTTTTTAAACTTGCTAATGAGAACTTTTACTTTCAATTCTAATTCATCATTTTCCATGTCCGTAAAGTTTAATACTGGTGGAAACAAGTCTCGAATTGAACTAATTGCAGTGAATCGTGTTTTTATGTTGCCCATTACAAACTCTAATACTGGGTACATGACTGAGGTTTTAAATTTATTTTCTTGATCTTTGTTTACTGAAAAATCACTATTGGATTGATCTGTACTTTTTTTCCACCTTTTGGGAGATTCAGGAGGAACTTTTATTAGTTCTTTTGCAATTAAGTTTGGTTCTTCAATTATGCTGTCTGGGTTATCACGCAACAATTTCAATTCTGTCAGCAAATCTTCCACTAGAGTTATTTCAACGAGTGTGATTCCTTTGCTTTGAATAACAACATTTTTTTAGTCAATATATGAAAGCACTTTGAACCAAAATGATGCCAACATTAAGCTCTTTGTGGAATTGAAATATTTCTTAAACCCTAATATGATGTTGTAGGCAGAGGGAGTTAGACTAGAAGACATCTCTTCTAAAGTATATCCAACAATTTAAGTACTCCTGGGTAGTGCTTAACTATCGGTTTGACAGCTTGGATCCTCTCACTTCATCTTGTTTCAGGGAAGCTCTGCAGTGATAAAGGAATGTGCTTTTTCAAAACTTCCCAACATTTTTCTCTAGGGCTGCTAGAGAAAAATGAGTAAAGACTTGCAACATGCCCGAAAAATGTCATCACATCTGCATTGAGTTTTGCAGCATTAACACCCACATGTTTCAAGGAATGCGCCCCACATGGTAAAAATATTATGGATTCGTTCTTTTCAAGAATTCTACTTCCAATTTAGAACCCAGTACAATCTAATGTGTGGAGAACCATACATGACTTCCATGTTTTAAGATTTATATTTAAAATCGTTTTAGAAATGAAATATTTCTACAGAAACTACTTCTATCTTCAGCCTCAACCACAGAATTGTGGTCACTAACATCTACCACCTCACATTAGCGCACTTGATTTTCACTGATGATGGCAGTCGATGGCACTTCCGAAACGTCTGGTTTTGCAGAATACATTGGACCACGGCCAAACAGCCTGGAAAGGAATTTTATCAACAAACTACTTCATCGTTGCCGATAATGTAGTACACATATAAAAAATTATCCCCTCCCCTTCACCTATCATTTTAAATTATAGAAAATTATCCCCTCCCCTTCAACTCCCCCCTACCCCTTTTCATTTATCGATATTTCATCTACCTTTCTAGAGTGGATTATTATGACCTTTTCAGGATACTTTATTTATCAAAATTAAGTACTTTACACTTGTTAAAACATAAAACGTTGCTGGTAAACTACCCCTTCTCCTTAACCGATCTTCACCAAAATCAACAGACCTTGAGTCCTCTACAATATGCAAAAAATTATTTGAATTTGCGGCAATTATCATTCACCATAGACAAAATTCTATACACAGACATCTTTCAAAAAATTACTTCTTTATGTATTGAGGGTAGTACAATCAGAATCAGCCCTTATCTCGAACACGATTTTTTTCGCCATCCATTTCCTTATGGAACATGGAAGTAAAAACAATATCCTTCTTTTATAATATGTATTGCACATGTTTTCTAACTCGGGACACTAATTATTAGATAAAATGTTTACCTTCATTTAAGCCAGCTTCCACTCACTGTGTTCTTTCTCAGAGGCCATAACATGTTTTTTTTTTAACGTCGCTGAACATAAATTGATGTTGAATTAAAAATAAAGTAAAGGATTAGCACCTGAATTTTGCAACGTGCAAGTTGAAGAATCTATTTAATTATTGCACTCAACTTGATATAAGTACTGATTACATTTCAGGATTATTATTTTCAGAAATAATGTTATGTAAACCAGATTTCCCCATATAAAGTTAATTAAAATTCTTTAACGCATAGCATTCCAGGCCTTTATGGTAGTAGATTTGTATTACTAAATTTGAATTTACACAAATAATTCTCTTTGATTAACCAGAGTTACACACACAAACTAAATGCTGAGTGTCCTCCTAGTGTATAAATTCAGCTAAAACAGTATTCCAAAAACTTACCTTGTTACTAGAATATGTGACATGATGAACTTTTCATGTTAAATAGTTTAAATACTTTTTGTTGAGAGTTAAGCAATTTAATAATTTTTATTTATGCAGGCGTATAGCAAAATCTGATCGTCATGAAAAAGGAATAAGGCATTTTGTAATAGCAATTAACTGATTAGTTCCTGCTGTATTACTGACTGATATTACAAGACCAATTTTTGTTTAATTGAAAAGATATATTTTAACTGTTTCTTTTGGTGCAATCTGTAAATTCCTTGACACACATCCATAAAGGTTTGAAAATATGCTTATTGCAGTTTGATAGGAACAAATTCTCAAAAAACTAATACAAATTTGTTATGACTGATCACACCAGCTATCCTTTCTATTTGAAATGAGCCTTTTATCCAAATTTATTACATAGTATTGTGCCAAGATATATCACTACATTTGTATACTGTAATACAGTAGTGGTAGAATATTATCATTCCACTAATATTACCCTAACATAATAAATGAAAATACATTATATACACATCTTTTGACATAATCATCCTTTCACTTATCACTTTTTGCTTATCAATTTATTTGATGAATATATATTTAACGATTTATGTAAAATACAACAGGTGTTTAACGGACACGTACTATGTGTAGACCTCTTATTTCCCTCCTCGGCAGGTTGAAGCTCAACTGGCACTAGAGTTGGGTATGAAATTATACTATGCTCATAGTCTGTCTGTTAGCAGCTAGTGGCATCTATTGACATTCACTCATGTCAAATTACAGAGTCGGTAAAGGATGTTCGAAATTTGAATGTAAACAAATTAATAGTTAAATAATTAATATAATGGAAGTATCACATATATAATGTATGTAAATGTAATTGTGAAAAAACGATGTAGGGCCTACTTCATATACAGATCAGAAGTAAATGATGAACTATTCTCTTTATGTAATAAGCCTTGTTACTAAACAATATATATTTTTAAAAGCTTCTTATCATATTGAGATGAAATGGAGCGGCATTTGAAACATCTCTTAGGTATAAAAACAACATAACGACCTTTACAAAATTTGCCGCCCGTAGGCAGTAGCCTACTTTGCCTATGCATAAATCTGCCTCTGGTGTACATGCTAAATGCATCTGAACAGTAGTAAGAATGACTTAGTATCCTGTTGAGTTATTCACATTTCTGACGGATGATACGCAAATACTGGAAGGTAGGATGTGAGAGCCAGCAATAACCTTAAATAAAACTCTCATTGTTAAAGTGTGGAATGAAGAAATATAAGAGTTTTCACAGTATAATAAAGTTTATTAAACCATACACAATACATACTTAATACACAGTGCTACGACACGTGCATCACTCACGGCGTCTTGTTACAAACTGAAAACTAACAAACTTATACATGCTCACGCGCATTACATATATTATACAATATAAATGTATTGCATATATCCAACACGCCTCCTTACATTTATATTGTATTTACAAATTCAATTTTTACAGATAGACATTTCAAGTTCAACTTTTCAAGTTCAGCATAGTTCGAAATCTCTCAAACTTTTCTTTACACAATGACTTTGTAAATATATCAGCAATATTATCATCAGAATTTACCTTTACAACATTAATCATATTTTCTTTTATACATTCGTGTACATAATGGTAATGAACTTCAATATGTTTAGAATTTTTCGTAAAACTTCCATACTTTGCTAAACTTATCGCTCCCGAATTATCTTCAAAAATATTAATCGGGTTTTCTACAGTTACATTAAACAATTTTAGCAATTCTTTCACAAATTTCAATTCACTCACAGCTTCCGACAACGCTACATACTCTGCATATGTCGAAGCCTTTGTTACACACTTTTGTTTTCTAGACTTCCAATAAATTACATTACCAAATAATCGAATTACATAACCAGTTGTAGATTTTCTGTCCAAATGGTCACCAGCCCAATCGGCATCAACATAACAATCTATAATTTCAGAATTATCATTTCTTTTATAAGTCAATTTTAAATCTTTCATTAAATACAAGTACTTTAATATTCGCAAAGCATATTTAAAGTGTGTTTCATTATAACAATTCTGATATCTACTTAAATAATTTACACTAAAGCTTATATCAGGCCTTGTAGCTGAGCTTATATATAATAATGCACCAATTAAATTTCTATATTGAATATTCCTTCCACAAATATCAGACTTTTCAACTTTTAAATTTACCTCCATAGGTGTATTATACATCTTACTGTTTTCTAAATTATACTTTCTTACTAATGACTCAATATATTTTGTTTGACTTAATTTTATTTCACATTTACGGAACTCATACTCTACGGTAATACCAAGATATTCTTTAATTTTACCAAGATCTTTCATTTTAAATTTTCCTGATAAAAGTTTCTTAATATTTTGCATTTTTTCTTTGTTATGTCCACAAATTAATAAATCATCCACAAATATTAATAAATAAATAGTATCTTTTCCATTTCCAAAAGTATATAAACAATAATCTAACTTACTTTTCTTAACACCCAAACTTATTAAAAATTTATCAAGACATTCATACCAAGCTCTGGGACTTTCCTTTAAACCATACAAAGCTTTTATTAACTTGCACACTCCATTTGTGCCATCCTCATAACCTTTTGGTTGATGGACATATACCTCAGAACTTACTTTACCATTTAGAAATGCAGTTTCTACATCCATTTGTTCAATAATTAGACCCATTTGACAACAGTATGATAATAAAATCTTTAAAGTTTGCATTCTTGCAACAGGAGAATAAACATCATCAATTTTATCGGTTTGCTGAAAACCTCTTACAACTAACCTGGCCTTATAAGCATTGTCAGACTTTTTTGTATAAATCCATTTTACATCCAATATTTTTTTACCATTTACATTTTCAACTAATTGCCAAGTCTTATTTTTATTTAACGAATCAATTTCTTTATCCATAGCTTTTGACCAATATTTACTTTCATTGCTTTCAAGCGCCTCCTCAAATGCACTAGGAGTATCTGCTCTACAATAATTTGCAAAAATATTACTATTATATACATAATAATCTTCATATCTTTTTGGTGGGTTTCTTATGCGCTCAGATTTTTTTACTTTATTTTCATTTTCATCCCCTAGATTTTCATCTGTACCTTTAAAGCTATCATCAAGAGATTCATTATCTGTAGATTCATATACTTCTACATCAGATTCACATTCATTCAAGCCAATACAATTTACATTTTCTTCAACAATATCAACATGTCTAGCCACTATTACTTTTCCATTAATTAGCACTCTATAACCAACTTCACTATAACCGATCAAAATTCCCATATCAGCCTTTTTATCCCACTTAGAAAATCTTTTTTGTTCCGGTTTTCTTACAAAAACTTTACTACCATATAAATGTAAATTTGAAACATTCGGTTTCGTCCCAAAAAATATTTCATAAGGAGTTTTCTTTTCTATAGTATTTGATAACGTACGATTTTTCAAATAAGTAGCAGCACAAACTATTTCAGGCCAATATTTTTTATGGATTTGTGCTTCAGCTAATAAACAACGTGACATATCCATTATCGTTCTGTTAAACCGTTCTGCGGTTCCATTTAATTCATGTATGTAAGCAGGACAATTATTAATTATAATACCTTTTTCTTTGGCAAAATTATAAATATTACCATTTAAGTATTCTTTCCCATTATCACACCTCAAAAATTTAATTCTTTTACCCGTTAAGTTTTCACATTCATTTACATATTGAACAAGACAATTGAAAACTTCTACTTTAGACATCATGGTATAAACTTTAGCTATCTTACTGTAATCATCAATAAAGGAAATAAAGTATTTTTCCCCGTTTAGACCAGCTGTTTTAAAAGGTCCACACACATCAGTATGAACAATTTCTAAAATATCTTTTGCTCTTTTTCTATTATTTTCAAATGGAATATTATGCATTTTATTTTCAACACATATTTTGCACTTCATGAATTCTGATTCAAGTTCATTTGGAATACCACTTAACAATTTATGTTTACACAAATTATTCAAATAATTAAAATTTACATGGCCCAGCATACGATGCCACCTTTCTTTTTTACTCATATTATCACAATTTTTATTTGCAACATTTACCAATGACTCTACATTTTTTAATTTACTTTTCATCTTATATAGACCATTTTCTTTCCAAGCTACAGCTGTAGTATTTCCAAAATTATCAATAATTTTTGTCATTTTACCTTTAGAAATAATAGTATTATTTTCCGTTATTTTACCATAACTTATTAAATTTGTATGCATATCTTTAGCATAAAATACATTTTGCATGTTTACTTCATTTTTCTTACCAAAAAGATCAAAGTAACTTACCACATTACCAATTTTAGTTGCTTTTACAACTCTATTATCTCCCAAATAAACATTAACAGGTTCTTTAAGTATCGTAGATTTATCAAAATATTTATCATTATTTATTATATGGTCAGTACAACCGCTATCTAATAACCAATTAATCTCGCAATTATTAAACTTATCTTTATCTACCTTACTATTATGCGCCGTGTGATAGTCGACTCTTATAACCCATGCGCTCGTATCTGGATTCTTCTGCTGCGACTGAGTTGCTTGATGTGCTCTTGCACCTCGCTGACTTCGAAAATTGCCATGCCGTCTGGCATAGTTACTTTTTTCGGTTTCTTGTCTGCCTCGTGGTGCTCGCCATGTATTGCTGCTGCCTGCCGCTTGGCCACCATATTTACAGTCTCTCTTGATATGACCAGTTTTGCCACATTGAAAGCATGTTCGCAGTTGTCGACTCTTATCCGCCATGAATGCGTTAGATTTTCGTCCAGAATATTCATCCTTTTGATGCTTTATTTCAGTCATTTGAATTTTACTTTTCACATAATCCACAGTTTGATCTTCTTCTTTTAATGCGTCTATTAAATCGCCTATATAACTGTATGAATCCGGCAACGTATTTAACATATAATTTAATTTTTCTTTTTCTGACACAGTAGCACCCGCGTTTTTAAGCTCGTTCACAGTTTTTTCAAAATCACTGAAGAATGTCGCTGCATCAGTATAATTTTTAAGTCTTAATTTTTCCAATTTATTTCTATATACAATTTGCAATGCCGTAGACTTTTTCAAATACATTTCATCAAAATTTTGAATTATTTCATACGCCGTTGTTTTATCACTAATAAATTCCAATTGCTTATTCGTTATATTACTGTATATATAGTTCATAACCTTTAAATCATTATCATCCCACGGGTCTTTATCCTGCGCCGTTTTTGCTCGTGTTATCACTTCATCACATTTTTTAAATTTCAAAAACAACACAATACGTTTTCTCCACATACTATAGTCCTCTCCATCAAACACTGGAATTGTAATGCCATTGTACTTCGCCATTTTTCCGTATCACAGCATGCGACAGGACAAAAAAACGATACTATACTCACTTAAACTCTTGACCACAAGTTTATTAAACCACGCACCTCTGCTATCATGTTAAAGTGTGGAATGAAGAAATATAAGAGTTTTCACAGTATAATAAAGTTTATTAAACCATACACAATACATACTTAATACACAGTGCTACGACACGTGCATCACTCACGGCGTCTTGTTACAAACTGAAAACTAACAAACTTATACATGCTCACGCGCATTACATATATTATACAATATAAATGTATTGCATATATCCAACACTCATATATTTCAGTTATTACAGACAAGTGCTTGATTTGATAATTTTTTTTAAATAAAATTGTATATTTTAATGTAGCTTTACAGTAGCTTGACAGAAAGTGTAAAAATGTAAAATAAAAACGGCATGACTTAGGTGTAAATAAAAAGTGAACACTTTACAGTAGCACAAAAAATGACAAAAAACTGAGACAATGAAATGCTACAGTTCAGTTAAAAATTTTGCAATCTCCCTCACACAAAATTTTAAAGAATAAAGACATCAACACAACAAAATATTTTTTTTGGAGCAAAAGGAAACACAATGGAAAGGCATCTCAGGTAGTATCACTTTGAAATTATGGTTTCAAAATGTTTAGGGAAAAGAATAAAAAAATGCTAGCATTAACAATCCAACAATGTATCTAAAAGATCAGGATCTTGCTAAGTACATTATAGGGAAAATTGGTTTTGTAGCTGCTAGTGGATGTTTGTTTCTATAAAAAATAATTGCAGTATCTAATAAATTATGGTACATATTTAATCATTTATTGAATAATTTGTCATTTACATAATTTTGTTTTTTTTTTAATTTCTATAGATACTTTTGGTGTGTTTGTTGTAATTTTGTGTTTTAAATAATCTTTTGTGATTAAATCATTTGGTATAAAATGTTCCAGATTATAAAATACTCCTCACAGTTTTAACATACAATATGTATAGTAACACCTCTATACATAGTAACAGGTATATCAATATGCCTGTAATCACAGGTATAGGAAAGTAATGGCAAATCTTGCATAATCTTGTTATCAGTTATTGTTATTATTCGGCTAGTGCTATTAAATTCATATTGGCCCAAAGTGATCACAAAAGGAATTTGTTGTATTTGTTTACAGTCAACAGTGTAGATTCCGGTGATGATTTGATAGGCAACATCCTAATTATCAGGCTAATGTGATAAAGTTCCAGATGAATGCCAAGAGTGTGGCTCTAGAATATTCTGCAGTGCTGCTGATTAACAGTATGTGATCAGCATCACATAGAGTACTACACATTTAAGCTATCTAATTGACTTGGTATTAGAATATTAGTAAAATGTGCTTGTTAACCAAATAGTGTGTTGTTACTCCTGAAAATCCCATTTCACTAAGAGCATTTTAGAAGTCTGGGTTATCTTTTATGTTTCACTCCACAAACATGCCTTTAGTTCAGCATTTCTTAACCTATTGGGCATGAGCCACTGCAGGGTCCCGAGAGGGCATTTGGTGGGTTGCAAAGTCAGGTTCAGAAATTTATTTACTGTGTCTTAAAAAGCTACTACATGTAAATAACTAAGATATATCATTTTAACAATTTAAATTCAACCTGTTTTGTACATAGTCTAAACTGTACATTTTTGTTATTCATGCTCTACCATTGTTTTTTACCAGCTCTGATGTTTAACTCTCTATAACCAGATTGAAAGTTGCTTCCCAGAGGGATACAGTGAATTCAATTGGATTCAAGACCCATTCTTGTATTTTGAAAGTTCTAACATGTTGTCAGTAAAACTAAATGAGCAATTGTGTGATATCATCTGTGATGCTGGGATTAAAACTAAATTTTTAGTAAATTATTTTGTATAGTTAGTGATAACATGAGACATGTCATGGACAACAAAATCCATAAACTTTTAGATTCTGACTTAACAAAGTTCTGGATATCTTTAAGAGATGAATATCCTGAACTTTCGGAGTTGCTCATCCCATTCACCACCTCATTCTTGAGTGAAATGGGATTTTCATCTCAAGTGAAAAGCAAGCACACAAATAGACTTGACGCACACTCAGATTTATGACTTAATTTAACCACTCTTGAATCCAACATACCCCAGCTTTTGCAGAAAAAGCAGCTGCAACTGTCACATTAGTAACTAATGATTAGTTAGGCAAGTAAAAACTCTTTTGTTTTTAACTTCAGCATGTGTTTATTAGAGCAAATTAGTCTTTTGAATTACATATTTGCTTTTTGCTTTTCTATAATTAAGTGTATATATAATTTGTTTAAGCATAAAAGAAGGCTTAAAGTTCTCAGTGTTACCAAAAATATGATTATAAAGTGGGTGCACAAGTAGTTCTGCCATGCACACCCCTACAAGTCTAATTAATTTTAAAAATCTAAAAGGTTAAGTTAGATAATTAAACGTAGACACAACCTCCCAAAATCGTCTCTGTACCGTAATTATGTGCGATAAATGGAAACTAATTTCTGTACTTCCAATAAATACACCCTTTTAATAAAATATGTACCAATAAACTCCAATAAAATACTGTATGTACGAATAACGTAGCCTACTAGGTTATACGTTCTAAATTGGAAGTACCGATAGGTTTTAATTCGAATAAATACAGCCTTTAATGTATATACAGCCTTTTATCCATACAATAAATACAGCCTTTGAATGTACACTAACAAAGGAAATTTTTGTTAAATCTAATTAATTTTAAAAATCTAAAAGGTTAAGTTGCATTGTTAAACGTAGACACAACCTCCAAAAATCGTCTGTGTACCGTAATTATGTGCGATAAATGGAAAATTATTTCTGTACTTCCAGTAAATACACCCTTTTATTGTACACTAACAAAGTAAATTTTATTAAAGTTACATTGTCTACATAACCTCCATAAACTGGCATTAGTTACTTGTGAAGAAAACAGTTCTAGTACACATCGAACACGGAAAAAAATACAAACGTGGAGACGGAAGTTGTCTTTGGCCGCAGGAAACAGTGAAAGACCCAAAAAAGATAATACTTTTTTCGGGTCTTCGGGAATAGTCAGCGGCAAAATAAACTTTCGTCGCCGCGCGTGTACTATATTTCGGTGTCCGATGTGTACATCCAACAGTTTCTTCACAAGTAACTAATGCCAGCTTATGGAGGTTATGTACGACAATGTAACTTAAATAAAATTTACTTTGTTCTTTGTTAGTGAACATTAAAAGGGTGTATTTATTGGAAGTACAGAAATTAGTTTACATTTATCGCACATAATTACGGTACAGAGACGATTTTGGGAGGTTCTGGCTACGTTTAACAATATAACTTAACCTTTTGCATTTATAAAATTAATTAGACTTAACAAACGTTTCCTTAGTTAGTGTACATTCAAAGGCTGTATTTATTGTATGGATAAAAGGCTGTATATAATATTAACGGCTGTATTTATTCGAAGTAAGTAATGCCAGCTTATGGAGGTTATGTACGACAATGTAACTTAAATAAAATTTACTTTGTTCGTGTACATTAAAAGGGTGTGTTTATTGGAAGTACAGAAATTAGTTTACATTTATCGCACATAATTACGGTACAGAGACGATTTTGGGAGGTTCTGGCTACGTTTAATTATTTAACTTAACCTTTTAGATTTTTAAAATTAATTAGACTTAACAGACATTTACTTAGTTAGTGTACGGTACATTCAAAGGCTGTATATAACATTAAAGGCTGTATTTATTCAAAGTACCGGAATTAAGACGTACTTCCAATTTAGAACCTAGTACAATCTAATGTATAACCAAACAAGTACATTAAAATCCTTTTTTCAACATAATGCAATAAAAAGCAATGTGCAGTTTCTGTTAACATGCAAATGATTAAGTATTAATAATGGGTTACAGTGGAATTTAATGTTACTGCGGTCTGAATTAATGCAAATAAAATTGGGAGAATCTCGTAAACATATTAAAGAATGCTTGTATATTGCACACAAAATTATTACAGTACGGTTTCTTTTATGAATTTGCTGTAAAAACGGTTGGTTGTTTAAGACCTGAAGATGTCAGTAATGACGAAAAGCTTAGTCGAACAATAAAAAATTATAGCAGTTAGCAAATTCATAAAAGAAATAGTAAGGATGGCTGCTAATTTAAACAATACGAAGAATACTACAGTACGGACCTTTGTTAATGAATGGAAACAAATTTTGTAACCCCTCTTTCAACTTTTAGACTTTATTAAAAAAAAAAACCTTTTTTTTTTTAATTTTATTTTATTTTATTTTTTTTTGAAAGAGGGGCCACTGGTTATTTAAAACTAGGCCAGAGCCTAGGGAAGCCAAAACTGCGCTGGGTCCAGTATGACGGGACTTGCAATTAAACTCATTGTTTAGCAACAATAACAATTTTATTTAGCTATTTCAACTAACATGCAAGTATCCTTTCATCAAATTAAATTACATGTAGACATCAGCATAATAATAACTCCTTACATGTAGACATCAGCGTAGTAATACCTCCCCAAATATAAATAACTATAACATCAATCAATATGCACACATAATTACACACAAATAAATAGTTACATAAATACACATGGCGGACACATATCGATATGCATGTGACGGTACGGATTTGTGAGCCACCCCAGTTTAATTTCATATTAATTCAAATCATCATTTTAAGCACTTTCCAAATTGCTAGACTTTCACCTGTAAGGAGCCTCCAGTACAGCAATGCAACATACACAGCCAGCCAAAACAACTGCCAGACGCATTGCACAATCACATAGCAGCAGCCTTGTGACACAGTCTGCAGTCTGCTGTGTGTGCAGTTGGGTATCAGACAGTAAGCACACTTCTTCACCAGTGTTTGCATCGGACAGTAAAGAGCAGTTTGACAAGTTCGTTAAAACAGTGGCCTCGGGAGTACAAGATAGGCCGTAAAATAAATTCGGCCTATCTAGTTAAGTGTTAAAACATTTATAAAAAGTTCTACTGCAACTCATGGCCGCGTGGCTAGCCTATTTACCATCCAAGCGCTCGAGCAAATTTTAAAAGCCAGCCAGCTATATAAATATATACCTTACAGTGCATAAAGTTTAAAGTAATTAACAACAACTAAACTCAATGCAAACTAGTGTCGGAGTGCGTCGAAACCAAGCAAGCGTCTCAACAGGCAGTGCTACGAATCGGACCATGGGCAGTTAAGTAAAAGCGAAAGCACATAATTAAATGGCCAAAACAAATTATAATTTTTCCATAATAAAAAAATCTATTATTTTCAATAAAAATGTCCAGTTTAAATGAGATCTCTAAGGGAACAGATAAATTACGTATTGGTTCATTAAATAGAATTCATTATAGTTAATTCTTTACTATACGTTACGGTACTATTTAGAAATAGTTAAGGAAAGTTTTTTTTGGATGTATACCCGTTCTGATTGATAATTACTTACAATTTATTGATAACAGCAAGAAAAGGTAGAGTCATAAAAATATAATAACCTGTTGTATTATGAGTGCTAAATAAAAAAGAAAGATAATTTGTTACAATTTGAAAATTTTGGTGTTAGCGTAATTATTGCGTAATTCACATCCAAATAATCCTTTTTGCAGCAGTTTCGTCTGAACGACCCTTGGAATAAAACCCGAAGGTAAGAGATAAATATAATTATAATTTTGTAATTAATTAGTAGAGTTACATTTGGCGCCCGAACAGGGACGCGAGTATAGGTTACAACCTATATCCGCCAGACCTAAATAAGCTGCAGAACGGGTTATTTGGAAGTGAGGGTGAGGGTAAATAAAGTAATTTTATAATGGAGAATGAAAATATGTCAACTGAGTCGGCCAATAAGGGCGATTCAGGTATTCAAACAGAGTCACTATTAACGAGTGAAAGTAATATAGACGAATCGAAAATGATGAATGAAGTTGCAATTCATTCAACACCTATTGTAGCAAATCAAAATAAAAAAGTTGACGACAGTAGTATGTTAAAAGATTTGTACAGTTTGATATGCAGTATGAAAGAAAATTCAGAGAAACAACACGATGAAGTAAATAACAAATTTGAGACAATGAATAATAAATTTGATTGTCGTTTTGATGAAATAAATAAACAGAGTGTTAAGTTAGAAGATAATATTAGTAAACGTTTAAATGAGACGAATGAATGTTTCAATACATTGAAAGAACAAATAGTAGAGTCAGTAGCAGAACAGATTAAAAGTAAGAAATTAACAAATGCTAACAACGATATTGAAAATGGTATTGTAACTGAAAAGGTGGTATCAGAAAGTGATACGTTGAAAATAGGTAGTGAAACAGTAAGTGAGAGTGAGAAAATGATAAGTTGTAATGGAGTAATAATTAGTGTTGTTGAATTAGAAAAAGAATGGAAAGAAAGAGTAGATGAATGTGTAGAGCAGAGGGTAAATTTTCCCTTTATTTGTGATGAACCAGAGTGTTCAAAAGTGTTATTTTTGGGCAAGAGACCCTTATTAATGAAAGATTTGAGTTGCTTATTTTTGTTGAATAATTTTGTACCCTCTGCATGGAATGAGAGAGAAAGTATGATATGGCATTATGATGAGAGAAGTTTAAATATAGAATGGTGTAGTGAAAGAGAGACAGAGTTATACAAAGTAAAGAGAGACTATAACGAGTTGAAAGAGATGTTAAACTTACTTGTTAAAATAGAAAGTGAAGATTATTTTGATAATACATGTTTAAATAATAATAATTTACTTTATGAAGAAAAAATAACTGACTTGATAACGAATATTACTGATGGAGACTTAACCGTGTAGCGGGGCATTTTGGGCATACCTGGGGTAATAACACAATTTGTATTTTTTCATAAATAAATAATAAATAACTTGTTGAGTGATAGGGACAGAAATTATAAATTTTGTAACCGAGAGGTAAATTTGTTTGAAGTGAAAACAACCGTGGCAACATTGACTGTGCAGAATTGTTTAACAATGTTTTGTAAAACCAGTATGAACGTATTTGATAGCCGACAAGCTGTGTCAAGGTCGGACAATGACGAACACGTTATGTAACAGTAAACACGTTACACAACCAGACATCAGGCGATGTGTTGCGTCAGCAAATTATATAACGATGTGTGTCACCAGTTCTGTCAACAAGCCAAAAACAGTCCACTGGCGAACGAATACAAAATATAAACCAATCAGAATTGAAAGAACAACGGCGACTTCATAAAATAGCGCCAGTGGCTAAGTCCCAGTATAAAATTAGTCAGTGAACCGGCCGGTCACAGATATAAGTTCCGGAACGCAAATCGGGCGCCCGTATATAACAATTGGTTTCAAAATGTGAACTTTCAATAAAAAATAAACAGTTTTATAGAGTTACAGTTCCGGAGAGTGAATAAAATAAGAAAATGTGCGGAATCGAAACGAAATACGTGGTAGAGACGGACTCATCAAGATCTTTGGCAGATAAGTAACCAACATTGGTTAAATCTAAAACCTTTTGAAAGCAAATTTTGAGAATGTTTAACAAAGAACTGGCAGCCTAAAAATAAAATTAAATTAATGAATCAATTAAACATGGGAGGGGAATAGAAATGTAGAGAGAGAGAGAGAGAGAGAGCGAATATAGAAATTTAAAAGAAGTGCTGGTTTGTGAAGATATATAATCATTAAATGTAATTATTGGTGAAATATAATCAAAGAAATATAATTAATAAATAAGACCAAATTAATAATGAAAAAGATGTAAGAAAAATAATTTTAATGACATTCATTTCACGAGTTCATAGTAAGTTGGCAATAGTATATAAGTGTAGGAAAAGAAGTTTTATTTTTTGTTGTTGTGTGTATTAAAGAATCAATAAACCTTAGGTTCATTGCCAATATGAATTAAATTAATTATTACAAATAAACCATTCTGATCTCCTGTTCGCCTAAAAAGAACCCTCATAAATTATTTTCTTGCAGTTGGCAAGATGGCGCCCGACAAATATACAATGTTTGTTAGTGAATTTTATGTGATACAAAAAGGTAAGTAGCTTCACATTTGGCTTCCGAACGTAGGGACGATTTATATAATAATATTATATAAATATAGGCCCACTGGGAAAGCAGAATGGTTGTTTAAGGTAAAATAAATTTTTTTTTTCATACGTAAAATAGACGTATAGAATAAGGTTATGTCATGTTTTGTAATATGAGTGAGCAGAACATTTTTTTTTTTTTTTTTTCTTTTCTCAATAATAATTATGTATGACAAAATAATATTTTGCTAAGAAATATATATATAAAAAAAAATTTTTTTTTTAAGAAAAATGGCAGACAATCAGGAAACTGTCAGCGTCACTGACAGTGTAGATGAAAGCCAGATAAGCATAACTGAATCTCAAATCATGCATGAAGGTGTTCACTCAACACCAGTCGCGAATAAAACGGCTGAAGATAATGATTTGATCAAGATGATGAAATTACTTTTTAATGAACAGAAAAACGATATGCAAGAGTTATTAAAAAATCAGAATAAAGAGTTGAAACATGAGATACAAGAAATTAACAAACATTGTGAAAATACCACAGTAGAATTTACTAATAAAATCAGTCAAGTAGAAACCAAGTTAGATGATTCAATACAAAAGACAGATGTTAAATTTAGTGAAATAGATAGTCAGATAGATAGAGTTGAGAAGCAAATCAATGAAAATAACGAAATATTAATAAATTCAATGAATGAGTATAACAATGACATAGAATCTAAAATTATTAAATGTAATATTGAAACTGAATGTAAGTTGAGTAGCGTAGTAATGACAGTTGAAAAATTTAGTCAGAATATTGATGAACACCAAAATAAGATAGATTCAAAAATATATGAAATTGAAAGTAATTATAAGACGGAGATACAAGCAGTAAATGAATCTATCGAAATAATAGCAAAAAATAATGTACAGTCTGAATATAGTAATGATAAAAAATTGTATTCACTTGAACAAAATATTAGTAGTATGCGAGATGAATTAAGTTTAGTGAAAAATCAAAATGTAAACAATGTTATTGAACGAGTATTTATGACACGAGATACAAATAATGAAATAGAATTAGAAACTTTCAATTGTGACAATCGTAGAGTACACCCAATGCAATTTTTAAATAGGGTTAGGGAATTTAATCGGTTTAATAATAGTAGCTGGGAGGTTAAGTTGTTGAAGATTATCAAATGTTTCAAAGGTAGTGCCGAGATATGGTCGGAAGTACACCATACCGAATGGGAAAGTTATGAAGATTTTGAGATAGCTTTCCGCAACAAATATTGGTCAGAAGAAGACCAAGAAATATTAAGAAGTAAAATAATGGGTAATGGGAATTTTGGTAGGATTAATAACCACCTAACCATATATGTGATGACCATTTATAACGAAGCAAAGTATTTAGAACCGCCGTTGCCATTCCGATCATTTGTACGACATATTAGCAAACACCTGCCCAGAGAGGTGCAAATAACTTTAATGACTAGAGAGATTACCAATATAAGTGAGTTAGAAAACATGTTAGATGTATTACAGAATATAGGGGAACGCGACATGGGACGACGTCCAAACACACCAATAGTACCACACAATAATAATAATAATAATAATAATTTTTTCCATCATAACAGGGGTACACAGAATTTTCATAGAGGAGCGCGGGGAGGAAGTTTCGATAATAGGGGCGAGAGTTGGAGGTGTAGAGCCTGTGAAATTGATAACTATGCTAATAGAACGAATTGTTTTAGATGTCATCGAACCAGGGAATGCGCCAGAAACGAGAGGACAAACCCACCACCAAATCAACAGTCGAGAGGAGGAGAATTTTATAGAGGAGCGTCTCGGGGAGGAGGAAATCACAATAGAGGTAGAGGAGGAAATCAGCAAGCTGTAGCAGGTCCATCCACGGAAAACTGAGGAAGACAATGGGGAAGCGGGCCCAGCCATTGTCAACGGAGGACCGGGTCCAAGTAATTAACGAATACACAAACAACGTCATCAAGATGGATATGGCAAAAGAGTTGTTAGAAGAAGAGGAGAACAAGGTGGTGGAACGCAGAACAGGATTGACTGAGGTGACGATTAACATTGAAGGTAAGAATTATAAAACTTTAATTGATACCGGTAGCGAGATATCAGTGATTTATGAAAATGTCATGGGTGAATTAAAAGAGTTAAACAAGAATATACCGTCATTACCAGTTGCAGGGGTTACAGTAGTGGGGGTAACTGGGGTGAGAAGTAACAGAATAACCAGACAAGTACAATTAAATATTTTAATAAATGAAGTAGAATTTGAAAATACTTTCCTAGTAGTTAAAGGGTTAAGTCTAGATGTAATATTGGGAAATGATTTTTTGGAAAGAAACGGAGCAGTAATAGATTTTAATAAACAAATAGTAAAATTTGAGAAGGGGAATAAACCAGTCAGAATAGAGTTTAAGAAAGTAGTAAATGAAGCTAAAGTCACTGGAATAAAAATGTTACATAAACAGATAAGTGATAGAGAGATAGAAACTAAAATAAATATATGTCTAGAGAGTGATGGTTTAGAAAATGAGGAGAGAGAGATGCATGAGCGTAATGAGAGTGTGTGGGCAAATAGAGCCGATAAATTTTTCAATGAAAATACAGTTGTAGGAAGTACTCAGCGAGAGGAGCTGTGGGCAGTTGTGGAGCAGTACAGAGGGGTGTTTGATGAATCACCAGGGAAAGCGAAGGACTACATCTGTGAGTTGAAAGTTCGGGACCACGCACCATACATGCAGAGAAGCTACCCGGTGCCGTTTTCGAAGAGGAGGGCCGTACAGGAGGAATTAGACCGGATGATGCAAGGAGGCATAATTGAACGCTCAGTATCACCTTATTCAAACCCTTTGGTGGTAGTGATAAAGAAGGATGGCAAGGTAAGGTTATGTTTAGATGCTAGAAAAATAAATCAAATTATTATACCGGACAGAGAATCTCCGGAACCCATAAATGAGATTTTACAAAAGTTTAGCGGAGTCAAATACATGACGTCTTTAGACCTGACCGCTGGATACTGGCAGGTACCATTAGCAACAGAGAGTAGGAAATATACAGCTTTTCTTTTTAATGGTAAGAATTACCAGTTTAAACGCTTACCTTTTGGATTAAACACCAGTGTTGCCAGTTTTATCAAATGTTTAGATAATATTTTACAACCTAAGGACGTAGACTTTTTAACTGTGTATGTCGATGATATTTTGATAGCCTCTAGAACATTCACTGAACATTTAGAACACATAGAATATGTATTAGATAAGCTTCAGAGAGGGGGTTTAACAGTGAATTGGGACAAGTCTAAGTTTCTGCAGACAGAAATACACTTTTTAGGATTTATTATTACACAGGAGGGGATATTAGCCAACCCTGACAAAGTCGAAGCAATAATGCGATTCCCTGAACCTAAAAACATTAAGCAACTACAGGGTTTTTTAGGCTTATGCAATTTTTACAGGAAATTTCAGGAGAACTACGCACACACAACATCCAAACTGAGTTCTGTCCTGCAGAAGAATAAACAGTGGAGATGGGGCGACGCGGAACGAGCTGCATTTAATGAAATTAAGAGAAAGTTCAGTCACATGATAATGATGAATCATCCCGATTTTAATAAGATCTTTTATTTGCAGACCGACGCCAGCAATGTAGCGCTAGGTGCTGAGTTATACCAAGAGAGCTGCGACAAGGAACACCTAACGATCGCCTTCGCCAGTAGATCGCTGTTATCGGCAGAAAAGAATTACACGACAACAGAAAAGGAACTTCTGAGCATTGTGTTCGCCGTGGGTAAATTCCGCACGTACATACTAGGGAATACTACGATCATCCGGACGGACCACAAGGCACTATCATTTCTGAATTCATGTAAGCTAACACACAGCCGATTAACCAGGTGGGTATTAGCCTTACAGGAATATAACTTTTCATGGGAGTACATAAAGGGGTCAGATAATAAGGTACCAGATACACTTTCTAGAATAGATGTTATAGATAATAAGACTGGTAGGGACCTTAAAGAAATAGAAATTTTTATGTTAACTAGAGAAGATAGGATTTTTGGTGAGGAATTAAGAGACATTAAAAACTTGCAAAGATCTGATAGCAAACTGGGTAAAATAATTGTTAGTTTAGAAACAGACGTAGAGGGATCTGAATATAATGAGCGATTTCAAATATATCAAGGCATTTTGTTTAAAAAAGTAGATGGTGGGGAGCGTGATTGGAGGTTAGTTATACCTGATGGGTTAATAGATAAAATTATTTGGGATTGTCATTTAAGGTATGGTCATTTTGGTGCGAGAAAGTGTGCAAATGTTTTGAAAGAGTCATGTATATTTAAGAATACGGAGAGGAGAGCGACGAAAACAGAAACATGATGCTAAGGGTAAATGGACCAAATATGAGGTAGGTCAGTTAGTGTTAGTAAAAAGACATGATTTGTCCAGTGCTCAAGATAGGGAAATAAAAAAGTTTTTCTTGTTATATGAAGGACCTTATGAAGTCATAGACATAAAAATGCAGAATGCGTATGTGCTGAGGAACCCAGCGACGCAGGAAATAGTAGGTACTCAAAATGCGACGAATTTAAAATTATATAGGTCACTTTAATGGTTATGTTTATAAATAAGTTTTTCAGATATTATTGTATGTTTTCAGAAGGGATCCTCCCCCATTTTCGGGCGGTCACGATCTTACCAGTCCTGGCCGTGGAATTCGGAACTCGGAGGCGGGCCATGGTTGGCGGATCTTCCTTCGGGCGGTGAAAACAACGATGGTCCGGCTCCACCAAAATTGGTATAAAGTAGAAAACCTAACTGCACATTTGAACGGGGAGGGGGACCCCACAGGTACGTGACATAAATTATTTTCTTATACACTCCCGGTGCAGCGGTTTTGGTGTGCCTGTCACGTACCTGCACTGCCTTAGAGTGTTTGTAAATAATGGAGGCTGCATTTAAGTAAAAGGCAGTGCATTCTATTTAAATTTTTTGGTGTCAAGGGCAAAATTAAAATGGAGCCTTTGACAATATTTTCTGTTTGGCCCGAAACGACGAGTTTTGGGGCAGGACGTATTGGCGCACGGTAGAAGGCGGGGTAGAAGAAATGGTAGGAGAGAGGGGGTAGTGTGTTTTAGAGGGGGGACGTGAATTCACGTAGTATATCTACCTGGTGCCGATGCGTTTTGCGGCAAGACCCGGCATTTCAGGCGATGTGTTGCGTCAGCAAATTATATTATGACAATAGTGTCAGCCTCCTCTATATATAAAAAAAAAAAAAAAAAAAAAAACCAAAATAATTTTGGATGTGTATAATTCTAAATTTAAGAAAAAAAAAATTTTTTTTTCTCTTCTAAATTTTTTAGCATTAGGTGACCAAATATAATTGTTAGATTTTAGTATTAGTGGGTATAGGAACGTTTTGAAGAAATGTGTAGTAATATAAGAACTTGTTATCAATACAAGCTGTGGGGATAATTTTGGGGGGTAGTTTGGTGCTCAATGAAGTGACATAACAGTGTAGTGTGGAACTGCTATGGGGGAAGGTTGTAGATTTTGTATTTAATATTTTATGTTAATAATGGTTAAGCTTCCATACAAAGTGGGTTAAAACCCCATCTAAATTAATATTGTCATTTAAATATAAATTCGTAAATTTAATTTTACTTGTGATTCCCCAACTTTTCGGGCGGTCACGGCCTCACCGAACCCTGACCGTGGAATTGGTTTAGCTTTAACAGCTATGGTTGGGGCACATTACGATTACGCGCTGACCATAACTGGCCATAGCTGTTATCGTTGTACAGGTGCATTTTGAAATTGATGGGGGGTAATAAAAGGGGAATCACCAAACTATGGAACAGCGGCTGCCACTCTGTTCGAGAAGGAACAGCAGAGCCAGGTGGTAGATCCGTTTAAGGGTGTATAATTATTAACGAGAACATGTTGATGTTCAACAATTTTAAACTTAACAGCGGAAGCAGAGACACGGAGAGGTAAAACCCTGCTCCAAAATATACAGTCTCTGTGGAAGCGAAAAGGCGCCACAGTCTTCCATAATTCTGAAATAGTGTGTGTGGCTGGGAGGTTATCCAAGGGGATAACGTATTAATGATGATTTGCTACTCAATAATTTTGTTTGAATTTAAAAAATAGATGCACTAAATACTTCTTATATTGTGTTCTTATGTCTTATTGTGTTGATTGCATTAGTATGTTAGGAATAAGTATTATAAAAATATAATAATATGTTTTCAATGTGTTTATAGATTTAAAAATAAAATGAAAAATAGTTGTGATAGGTAAAATTTTCAATGGGTTGTAAAAGATAGAAATGGGTGATAATAATTAGTTGAATAAAATGTTGGAATCAGTTCAAGTTGAATTTTGTGGGACATAGATTTGTCCAAATCGAAGTAAAAGTTAAAGTAATAGTGGAAATGAAAATAATGCAATGTTGTTTTGAGGTAATGTATGTTATAGAATTTTGAGAAATAAGTGGAGACCCAGTAGAAATGGAGATTTTATGTAGAGTTTGGAGCGATATATTGTTTATTTGTTGATGTTAATTTGTTGTAATTGTAGTGAGATTATGAGATTGAGATTTTTTGGGGATGGCAATTTTGTAGTAGTGGTAGTGTATTTGGGGAGTCCGCAACAAGGGTTGGGACGGGATAGGGACCGATTGGCGCCGGAAAGGGTTACCTAGGGTGAGTCCAGGGACCAACATAAGGGAATGAGTTTTGGGAAGGAAACACGTATCCTATGTACAAAGGGTTAGAGAGTATTTTTTTATATAAGAGTAGAAGGTGGCGATTGGAGTTAAAGTAGTAAGTAGTTAGAGGTAGAGAAGGGTTAGTAAATTTTTGATAGAGGGGTGTCATACTAGTTAGAGATTTTGTAAGGGAGCATTAGAGTAATAAAAGGGGAAGTTTATGAGTAAATGCCAAGTGGATAAAGTAAATTATAATGAATAACGTAGAATCACCCAAAGTAATGAAATGGAATAATGATGGCCATAATTGAAAAAAAAAAAAAAAAAAAATAATTTTTGTAATTTTGAGAAACGAATTAATAAGAGTAAATCAAGTTTAAAAGTAATTTTTTGATTTTATATGTCAATTTAATGATGTAAAGTGTGTAACATTTTAATTGTAAGTTGTTTATTTTAAAATGAATTATTAATGTACTGTGTTTTCTTATGTTAAGTTATGTTAGGTATTCTGATATATACATGTTAGTAATAAGTGAGTAAAAACAAAACCAGTGCTTCTTAGCGCAAACCAGCACCGCTAGGGGGGAACAGATCAGTTGGGGATATGGTGTTGTATAAGGCCACTATTTAATATTTTGATTTGTTGTTTCAGTGTTTGGTGATGCTGTGGCGGCGGACCTGAGCTGGCCTGCGCGTCAGAGCAGGGGCGTTGAGTATCTGTCTGACTCTACGGTGTTGGGATCTCGAGAGAGAAGTCCAGTATTGTCATGCAGATGCGGTCACAGTCACCGGACCAAGGGTGAGTTGTTTATTAATATTTTTTTTGTGTAAACCGTACAGGGGGTAGTGGCGACATATCCTGGCTGATCCCTTTAGCAAGTATGAATGTGTCAATGAGATTTTTTATGCTTCGGCATAAAATATCTCATTGAGGGGGTATTGTAGCGGGGCATTTTGGGCATACCTGGGGTAATAACACAATTTGTATTTTTTCATAAATAAATAATAAATAACTTGTTGAGTGATAGGGACAGAAATTATAAATTTTGTAACCGAGAGGTAAATTTGTTTGAAGTGAAAACAACCGTGGCAACATTGACTGTGCAGAATTGTTTAACAATGTTTTGTAAAACCAGTATGAACGTATTTGATAGCCGACAAGCTGTGTCAAGGTCGGACAATGACGAACACGTTATGTAACAGTAAACACGTTACACAACCAGACATCAGGCGATGTGTTGCGTCAGCAAATTATATAACGATGTGTGTCACCAGTTCTGTCAACAAGCCAAAAACAGTCCACTGGCGAACGAATACAAAATATAAACCAATCAGAATTGAAAGAACAACGGCGACTTCATAAAATAGCGCCAGTGGCTAAGTCCCAGTATAAAATTAGTCAGTGAACCGGCCGGTCACAGATATAAGTTCCGGAACGCAAATCGGGCGCCCGTATATAACAATTGGTTTCAAAATGTGAACTTTCAATAAAAAATAAACAGTTTTATAGAGTTACAGTTCCGGAGAGTGAATAAAATAAGAAAATGTGCGGAATCGAAACGAAATACGTGGTAGAGACGGACTCATCAAGATCTTTGGCAGATAAGTAACCAACATTGGTTAAATCTAAAACCTTTTGAAAGCAAATTTTGAGAATGTTTAACAAAGAACTGGCAGCCTAAAAATAAAATTAAATTAATGAATCAATTAAACATGGGAGGGGAATAGAAATGTAGAGAGAGAGAGAGAGAGAGAGCGAATATAGAAATTTAAAAGAAGTGCTGGTTTGTGAAGATATATAATCATTAAATGTAATTATTGGTGAAATATAATCAAAGAAATATAATTAATAAATAAGACCAAATTAATAATGAAAAAGATGTAAGAAAAATAATTTTAATGACATTCATTTCACGAGTTCATAGTAAGTTGGCAATAGTATATAAGTGTAGGAAAAGAAGTTTTATTTTTTGTTGTTGTGTGTATTAAAGAATCAATAAACCTTAGGTTCATTGCCAATATGAATTAAATTAATTATTACAAATAAACCATTCTGATCTCCTGTTCGCCTAAAAAGAACCCTCATAAATTATTTTCTTGCAGTTGGCAAGATGGCGCCCGACAAATATACAATGTTTGTTAGTGAATTTTATGTGATACAAAAAGGTAAGTAGCTTCACAACCGATGTACTCAATGTTGACTTAGTATATGATTATTATGGTAAAATGAATAAACAGAAATTGTATGGTTACAAAACACAAGATAACCGTATACGGAATGTAAATAAAATTCAAAATTGTTATTTGAAACCCCGATTAATTTTTGACGATGGAGGTTGAAATTCATAAACGAACAATTTAAATATGTCAATATATGATAATGACCTAGCTGATTTTGATATTGAAGTGTGATACAACTGAATAATTATTGTTGAAGAGTTGTAAATACATGTGTAGTGAAAGTAATTGTATGTATTATAAAATGTTGAATTGTCTGTATGAAATAACATTGTTGTTAAATGTTTCAGAGGTTACACGGAGATATTGGTGTGTGTGTGGTGTGTATTTTGTATTCATGTCAATAGGTGGATAATGTATTGTAAGTATAAAGTTCATTATACCAGTCAGATAGAATAAAATGCTTACAGGTGTGAAAAGAGTGTACTAATAATAACAATGGTATTGAAATAATAGCATTAAATAGAAACTGTAATTAAAAGAGAAATAATAATTGAAAGGTGAATTAAAAGTATATTTGGTTGAACTGTAAGAAATAGACATTGATAAATATGTTATCTAAAAAATTTATAAAGACTGAAAAGTACAGGTGTTAGTATGATGCAACCAGGATGTTTAGACTATGTGAGTCTTGCAGACTAGTGTTTATATAAACAGGTGTGGTATGTTGAGACTAATGTCTGGAGTCACGCTTGGTGACAATAACAAAAAATGTTGTAGTCTGCTGAATCAGTATCTTGAGTAAAACCTTATTGTGATAGAAAAGAATTGAAACTAAATTTTTTTTTACAGACCAAATAATAATGAGGCAATTACTGTAACTTTTGAGATTAATTGAATTAATTAAAGTAAATTAAATACAACTAAACTAATTTAGTAATAAAATTAATAGAAACAATGATTTTTAACAATGAACTTAACTTTATTTTCATTTAAATTCAAATTGGAATTATAAATTAAATGCTAATTGATGCCAATAATGATTAAAACACTTATTTAACACTGACAACTGATGGAAAATGTTCAGGATGAGATAGTGTCTGGAAAATAAGATGTGTATATTACTGTCCAAGTAATTTGTACCAATGCTAATCTATGTTTTATGTTTTAACTGTAGATTCCCCACCTAAGTGCGGTCATGGCCTCACCGGACCATGACCGTGAAAGTAGTTAATTGTGGCAAATCATAAATTTTACTTGATATAACCGGCTTGTGGTTTGTTTTATTTTGTCAACCCGATGGTTTGTTAGACTTAGTAGGGGGGTTATTTTTTGGGGAATCTACCAAATTTTGGAACAGGTCTATTTTCACCCAGATAGGGGTGGTAGTCCATTAGGGGTGTATAATATAAAAAAGAATAGTAGGTTATATGTATACCGAATTTTATTGTAACGCCGAAGCAAGGATGGGGTGGAATAAAAGAAAAAAATGTCCACCCCTTCCGCATCAGTCCTTGTGAAAGCAACTAGACGCTACAGTCTAGGGGGGGTAATAGTGAGTGTGGATGGGCGGTGAACCAGTTACAGGTCACGAGGGAGATGTGGGTTACGGCGAGGATGAGGCTGAAAAAGGCCAAGAAGCCTCGTGCAGACCACATTCAAATGTAACGGGTATCAGGGGTTAAGGGATTAAAAGGGGGTATATATATATATATATATATATATATAAAAAAAAAAAAAAAAAAAAATTTTATAGTAACTAAGTATAAATGGAGTTAATGTCCTTTTGTGTAATTAAGGCGTTATTTTGGATGGGCAACATTGTATGGGGAATATTATTCAATTTAACTGGAATTTATGTGTATCATTGTAAACCAATATTGTTTTATTAATATTATTCTTTAGGGTCTATAATATAAAATGAGCCAGTACATTGTCAATGAACCAGTACGGTTAAGAGGAAACAAATCAGATGTGGGATATGGAGTGATGGAAGGCCGTTTGTTGATTTCTTTATTGAATGTTTTAAAAGTCAGGCGATACTGGGACGGGTATCTGTTCGGTTTTTCGGTGTTGGGATCTCGAATAGAGAAGTCCAGTAAGATCGGATGGGTGCTGTTGCAGTCGCCAGACTAGGGGGGTAAGAACCCATGATTTAGTAGTGTTCAGGGGGGTTGCGGTGCCATGTCCTCACTGATCCTCTTAGGTTTAGGCAATAAGAGTTTGAACGCTTCGGCCTTCAATCTCTTATTGGGGGGGTATTGTGACGGTACGGATTTGTGAGCCACCCCAGTTTAATTTCATATTAATTCAAATCATCATTTTAAGCACTTTCCAAATTGCTAGACTTTCACCTGTAAGGAGCCTCCAGTACAGCAATGCAACATACACAGCCAGCCAAAACAACTGCCAGACGCATTGCACAATCACATAGCAGCAGCTTTGTGACACAGTCTGCAGTCTGCTGTGTGTGCAGTTGGGTATCAGACAGTAAGCACACTTCTTCACCAGTGTTTGCATCGGACAGTAAAGAGCAGTTTGACAAGTTCGTTAAAACAGTGGCCTCGGGAGTACAAGATAGGCCGTAAAATAAATTCGGCCTATCTAGTTAAGTGTTAAAACATTTATAAAAAGTTCTACTGCAACTCATGGCCGCGTGGCTAGCCTATTTACCATCCAAGCGCTCGAGCAAATTTTAAAAGCCAGCCAGCTATATAAATATATACCTTACAGTGCATAAAGTTTAAAGTAATTAACAACAACTAAACTCAATGCAAACTAGTGTCGGAGTGCGTCGAAACCAAGCAAGCGTCTCAACAGGCAGTGCTACGACTCGGACCATGGGCAGTTAAGTAAAAGCGAAAGCACATAATTAAATGGCCAAAACAAATTATAATTTTTCCATAATAAAAAAATCTATTATTTTCAATAAAAATGTCCAGTTTAAATGAGATCTCTAAGGGAACAGATAAATTACGTATTGGTTCATTAAATAGAATTCATTATAGTTAATTCTTTACTATACGTTACGGTACTATTTAGAAATAGTTAAGGAAAGTTTTTTTTGGATGTATACCCGTTCTGATTGATAATTACTTACAATTTATTGATAACAGCAAGAAAAGGTAGAGTCATAAAAATATAATAACCTGTTGTATTATGAGTGCTAAATAAAAAAGAAAGATAATTTGTTACAATTTGAAAATTTTGGTGTTAGCGTAATTATTGCGTAATTCACATCCAAATAATCCTTTTTGCAGCAGTTTCGTCTGAACGACCCTTGGAATAAAACCCGAAGGTAAGAGATAAATATAATTATAATTTTGTAATTAATTAGTAGAGTTACATGCAGACATATATATATATATATTACACACATGTTCACCTGGCAGGCAGCTCAGAAACATTTAACCATGCCACCGAAGAATAGCATCTTCAGTATCAGTGACCTAGATCCCCATCCCAAAATACTGTAAAAGGGTAAAGTACCCAGCCTACATAAACCTTCATAAACCAAACCATAAACCAGTCCAGTTATGACTACTTGCAACCAAGAAATTATCACAAAATTTCAAAATTTTAGAAAAGCTCCCCCAGATAGGACTGTGCCATGGCCAGGTCAACATGGGCGCACGGCCGTACGAAGGTATAACAGAATTTATGAATAGCAGTAAGAATCAATAGTGTACTCATATTAACAACGGCACCAGTAGTACACTGGCTATGGCAGTAGAAGAACTGAATGAAATTTCACTTATATAGAATTGTTACTGAGTTAATATAATTTTTATAAAACATATAAAATATGGTTTATGATTGAACCAATAGTGTGCTCATATTAACAATTTAACTAGTAGTACACTGGCTATGGCAGTAAAAGAACTGAATGAAATTTCACTTACAGTATATTGAATTGTTACTGAGTTAAAATAATTTTTATAAAACATATAAAATATGGTTTATGATTGAACCAATAGTGTGCTCATATTAACAATTTAACTAGTAGTACACTGGCTATGGCAGTAAAGAACTGAATGAAATTCACTTATATTGAAATATTACTGAATTAAAATAATTTTATAAAATATATATATAAAGACCATTTTAATTAAAAAAACCTTATAACATCAGCCCCTAATAAAACACGTTTGAGTTGTTTCTACAGTGTTGGCTTGGCCACAGGCGAGGCCATGCGCACCACCAGTTTCAGCAACCTAAAACATGCTATAGACCTGTACTAACGGCACCAGCGGGTGACGTCCACAGGTTACAGCACCACCCCAAACCTTTAAATCTACAAAAAAAACGAAACCCATATAGCTATGAATACCCTTAATCAATTTAAGCATAATTCACCCCCTACAAATCAGTAAACTTAAGTCACCCACACTTTTACCCTTTAAAGAAAATTTCACAGCAAAATTCAGTAGCGCATGACCCCGTCCGGGCTCACATTTACTAAGGGGGCATAAGCCTTAATAAAATATACTGACAAAATTTAAAAGCACTTATTGTCTCGCTGGACTTGTGTCCCAACAACTTTAATTGGAGAAGTTCCAGGAAGAGAATACGGTGTTCTACATTGTAGAGGCCAAAATATAGATAAATGGTTAAATGTCACCTGTGAAATCCGGCACAAAACCTGGTGTATTGTCCATTTCTTCCTCCCGACGGCACAGACGGAGAATTATTCGTGTAATGTCATTGGTGGCAGACGTTCGGCCACCCGCTGGAGTGGATCGAGATCGTCTTAGGTCGGGAACCCTGAACAATTATATATATTGACAATTACTTAATGTTACCCAATTCACGATCCCCCTAATATTCATGACTCCAGCAAAATCACACTCTACCACATGCTCAGATTAAAGAAAATTTGCAATTTTTAAGAAAGCACAGAAGTTACCTTCAGTAGAAAATTGTTAGAATTAAAATTACTAGTATTTATGGACAGTTCGTCAACTTAATAAACACTTATTACAATACCAAGATGAGTTGCAAACTTAAACAGGTTCATAAGACATATACAGTTCATATACCTCTACATTTAGTGCATAAAACATTCTCTTATGCCCCCCTATGATTATAAAGAAATTATTATGATATAATTAGAAAAAATACACAGCTATAATTACTTTATAAATGCTTTAGCTCAGCCAGTGTTAACTTTCAAGGCATGCATACACAGAGTTTAACTTGCACTCGCCACGTGGTGACTTTCGTATTTATATCGCATTGCATCGGCATTACTTTAAGCTAAATAACTATTCTTTTCTTAAATAATAAATAAGTTACTTTTAACAGACTTACCGAAGAGTCGCTTAGTCGATTATCTAGACATGAAGGTTAATAGCAGAGAACGAAATCAAACTGATGGCCGCCGGGAGAAATTGGTTTCGTGTTTCGTGTTCGGTTGCCTGACGATAACTGAACTCCGTAGTCACAAGAAAAATATCTCTATCACTCCCGCCTAGAGCGCGCACGGATCGCGAACGAGGCATGCCGATAACGGCTCATACTTCGCTCAAATAATTAAATCACAAACCCCCGCAATGACCGTCACATAATTAACTAGGAAAATGGCCGAGTATTCCAAAACTCGGCACAATTTGACTCTATACTTTAGTATGTACCAATAAAATTCGCCTTTTTTCAAATACCAATATCTGTTGTTGTTTTAATACCCTTAAAAAAAGGTCATGAACAACATACATTATGAGAAAACGTGATTACAAATAACCAGCCATTAGTTACTTGTGAAGAAAATAGATATAACATTTAAAAACATCAAATCTTCAATTCTCTCCCTATTTGTTTTATAAAAACTGGAGTTTCTACTGCAGGTTTTAAGTCCACTAACTACTTAATTAAATATACATAATTGTTCCTGTATCTTGTTGGGTAACATATTATATTAATACATCTGCTTCCTACTCATATGTGCAAACAATGTTTTTAGTGTATGGTCCTAAAATCTTTATCAACACTTTATATCTTTAAAATTTAGACAAAGTCTAATGAGCAACTTGGCCTAACCTGAATTTACATGACCTGGCTCCAGAACAACTTTATTTTGGCAAATACAAAGATGAAGACTGGTTGCAATTTCTTCAGGGTTCACACCTGCTGACAGGCTTAGTTCTATAACATGATAAGGAAGAAAGAAATCAGCCCAAACCTGCAACCGCTGTGGGAAGGCTTTTACACCATTACCAATAAGATTAATGATGTCATCTAAGAATAACTCATTAGCTATAATAACAATTATCATTAAAACACACAGAGGACTGATCCTCTTTTGCAAGATCACAAGTATGTTTCAAGTATGTTTTTAATTTTTTTAATTGTATGCAATGTGGACACATACAGAGGAGTGTCAGTTTTTTATGTCTTTTCAAAAAATACAATGAGAGGAGGAGAGAGAGAGAGAGACCAAAAATAACACGTACAGAAATTACATCAGAACTTTTCCTGACAGTAAAAAAATAACTAAATAATGAATGGTAAAGAACATTAACAAAATTAATGGAAATTATAGTTATTATTTGTTGTCTAATGAACAGGTACTAGTAAAGGCTTCATATACTTCACATCTTAAATTATAAACCTATTACAAACATATTTGGTATATTCAGCTTGAAACAAACGTTCAGACCAATAAAAATGGTTTAAATTTTGCCATGCTGCATTATTAGTACTGTTGAAACAGCAGTTTGATTATAATTGTTTTTAGAACAGACTTCTGGAATGATGTGTGCAAAATGATTAAAACATACCTCCTTAAAGTGTGCCTTAATAAGTTGTTGATTATTCTAACTGATACACTGTCATCCCATTATCATATGACAGTTCTCAGAGCTTCAGTAATAGTCATCTTTGCTGTTAACATGGACACAAGTCTCTTTTTTAAAAAGACTTTTCATTAGTAAAGTTACTTATAAGTAGGCATACATTTGTACTCATAATATGAGGTTAAGAATTAAGAAAATTAAAGAATGATATTTACTTACTAACCATTGAGTGTAACATTATTTACAGTAATTAATAATGTCCCAATTTATAAAAGTCATGTTTGGCTAACTAGGCATAACCCAACCTGTGTTCCTGACATCCTAATTCTCTTTCTTCTAATAATATTACTTAACTTTATTGTGATATAACTGATCACAATTGTTCCTTATAACTCCCTACAACTTTTACAACATTACTAATGACAAAAATCAATAATAATTTCTTACAATTGACATACATAATTTGTCTAGGCATATTGGCCTATTATAGTTTGAACATTAATTTTTCATATTTTAACAATTTTATTCTTGTTTTTAATACAAGACAACTATTCTAAATTGTTCTTGATCCTTGCCTTTCACTTTTGTTACACTAATAATGACAATTATTAACAATAATTGTTTACAAATAGTAGAAATAAGTTATTCAGGTATAGGGCCCACTGGCCCATTGTAGTGGACACCTTAGTTTCTTTCGTACATTTAAAATAATTACTTTTGCTATCAGACAATTACTTTACATTGTTCTTGATACCCTTATTCAACTTTCACTACAATAATAATGACATAACTTAACAATTATTTACTATGAATAACATACAAATGTTCTAGGCTCATTTGCCTATGATATTGACCCTTAATTTCATTCATACCTTGAAAATACATGTTTCTTCCTATTACATCATTATTCTAAAACATTCTTCACAATTTACTGAAGCTTTGACAACATAGTTTGTCCTTTAATATTGTTTTCTTACTTATTCTAGTTGTTATTATCTTCAGTATCAGTATTCTGAAGGTTTAGTCCATGTATCTTGTTTCATTATTTACTTTGTTTATACTTATTGGTTAATCATATCTTCCTTACTAGAATATTATTCTAATAATAACGATTCTAGTATTATTTATACAGTATAGTTTGTTTAATAAGTTTACATTAAAACTGTTCTTTTTACATACAATTATTGACAAGTTTTAGTTTCTCATATTTCTTCTTCTTCATGTTATAATTCAAATTATAACCATTGTTATCTAGCTATTATAAGTTTATTTACTACTTCATTGGTAGTTTTCACCTTCTGTTTACAATGCATGGATTTTACAATGCTTTTTTGTTCTTTCTGTTGTTTGAAACATTATAAAGTTACATAACCTTACTTGTAGGCTTACATTTAGCTCTATTGTTGTTTTATTATTACATTTTTGTAATACTCTTTTTGACTTACATTATTCTATTCATAATCATAAATAAAATTTGATTTCATTATTTTAGTACTTAGAAACTAATTATTGAATTAATAATTTTCTTTATTGAGTATCCAGTTTATTACTGCAGTTGGAGTATAGGTTTTATCTTTTTTAACAATTTTTAATGCAGTTTACTGGAGTAAAATCTTCTTATTGATAATGTTCTTATCAGTTTCATTACATTATTCTTATCTCTTTTTATTACCTCAGACAATATTTATAGTACACAATTTAGTTAATGACTTAGTATTTTGTTCTTCATGTATCATGGTCATGAAATGGTTTAAGTTGGGGCCTATTTTATGTAAGGGGAAAACATAATGTTACAATATTGTAATTACTTTTATTTCTATATCTATTTATAAGTATTACTTGTACAAACAAAACTGGCTTTATTGTCTGAGGTAATAAAAAGAGATAAGAATAATGTAATGAAACTGATAAGAACATTATCAATAAGAAGATTTTACTCCAGTAAACTGCATTAAAAATTGTTAAAAAAGATAAAACCTATACTCCATACTGCAGTAATAAACTGGATACTCAATAAAGAAAATTATTAATTCAATAATTAGTTTCTAAGTACTAAAATAATGAAATCAAATTTTATTTATGATTATGAATAGAATAATGTAAACCAAAAAGAGTATTACAAAAATGTAATAATAAAACGACAATAGAGCTAAATGTAAGCCTACAAGTAAGGTTATGTAACATTATAATGTTTTAAACAACAGAAAGAACAAAAAAGCATTGTAAAATCCATGAATTGTAAACAGAAGATGAAAACTACTGATGAAGTAGTAAATAAGCTTATAATAGCTAGATAATAATGGTTATAATTTGAATTATAACATGAAGAAGAAGAAATATGAGAAACTAAAACTTGTCAATAATTGTATGTAAAAAGAACAGTTTTAATGTAAACTTATTAAACAAACTATACTGTATAAATAATACTAGAATCGTTATTATTAGAATAATATTCTAGTAAGGAAGATATGATTAACCAATAAGTATAAACAAAGTAAATAATGAAACAAGATACATGGACTAAACCTTCAGAATACTGATACTGAAGATAATAACAACTAGAATAAGTAAGAAAACAATATTAAAGGACAAACTATGTTGTCAAAGCTTCAGTAAATTGTGAAGAATGTTTTAGAATAATGATGTAATAGGAAGAAATATGTATTTTCAAGGTATGAATGAAATTAAGGGTCAATATCATAGGCAAATGAGCCTAGAACATTTGTATGTTATTCATAGTAAATAATTGTTAAGTTATGTCATTATTATTGTAGTGAAAGTTGAATAAGGGTATCAAGAACAATGTAAAGTAATTGTCTGATAGCAAAAGTAATTATTTTAAATGTACGAAAGAAACTAAGGTGTCCACTACAATGGGCCAGTGGGCCCTATACCTGAATAACTTATTTCTACTATTTGTAAACAATTATTGTTAATAATTGTCATTATTAGTGTAACAAAAGTGAAAGGCAAGGATCAAGAACAATTTAGAATAGTTGTCTGGTATTAAAAACAAGAATAAAATTGTTAAAATATGAAAAATTAATGTTCAAACTATAATAGGCCAATATGCCTAGACAAATTATGTATGTCAATTGTAAGAAATTATTATTGATTTTTGTCATTAGTATTGTTGTAAAAGTTGTAGGGAGTTGTAAGGAACAATTGTGATCAGTTATATCACAATAAAGTTAAGTAATATTATTAGAAGAAAGAGAATTAGGATGTCAGGAACACAGGTTGGGTTATGCCTAGTTAGCCAAACATGACTTTTATAAATTGGGACATTATTAATTACTGTAAATAATGTTACACTCAATGGTTAGTAAGTAAATATCATTCTTTAATTTTCTTAATTCTTAACCTCATATTATGAGTACAAATGTATGCCTACTTATAAGTAACTTTACTAATGAAAAGTCTTTTTAAAAAAGAGACTTGTGTCCATGTTAACAGCAAAGATGACTATTACTGAAGCTCTGAGAACTGTCATATGATAATGGGATGACAGTGTATCAGTTAGAATAATCAACAACTTATTAAGGCACACTTTAAGGAGGTATGTTTTAATCATTTTGCACACATCATTCCAGAAGTCTGTTCTAAAAACAATTATAATCAAACTGCTGTTTCAACAGTACTAATAATGCAGCATGGCAAAATTTAAACCATTTTTATTGGTCTGAACGTTTGTTTCAAGCTGAATATACCAAATATGTTTGTAATAGGTTTATAATTTAAGATGTGAAGTATATGAAGCCTTTACTAGTACCTGTTCATTAGACAACAAATAATAACTATAATTTCCATTAATTTTGTTAATGTTCTTTACCATTCATTATTTAGTTATTTTTTTACTGTCAGGAAAAGTACTGATGTAATTTCTGTACGTGTTATTTTTGGTCTCTCTCTCTCTCTCTCTCCTCCTCTCATTGTATTTTTTGAAAAAACATAAAAAACTGACACTCCTCTGTATGTGTCCACATTGCATACAATTAAAAAAATTAAAAACATACTTGAAACATACTTGTGATCTTGCAAAAGAGGATCAGTCCTCTGTGTGTTTTAATGATAATTGTTATTATAGCTAATGAGTTATTCTTAGATGACATCATTAATCTTATTGGTAATGGTGTAAAAGCCTTCCCACAGCGGTTGCAGGTTTGGGCTGATTTCTTTCTTCCTTATCATGTTATAGAAGTAAGCCTGTCAGCAGGTGTGAACCCTGAAGAAATTGCAACCAGTCTTCATCTTTGTATTTGCCAAAATAAAGTTGTTCTGAGGCAGGTCATGTAAAATCAGGTTAGGCCAAGTTTCTCATTAGACTTTGTCTAAATTTTAAAGATATAAAGTGTTGATAAAGATTTTAGGACCGTACACTAAAAACATTGTTTGCACATATGAGTAGGAAGCAGATGTATTAATATTGTAGCATGACAGATAAACACATAATAATGAATGGCATTGATCATTAAAATAATATAATATAATAAAATTAAATCCGAAGAAAGCATTATAATATAAAGAATTAATTCAGAGCAACCGTGCCGAACAATCATTGATATTAAAAGTATAAGTTCGTATAAAAGCAATGTTACTAGTGATGAATCATCAAAACCAGTTTAATAACTCAAGGTTTAAGAATATAACCCAGGAAGGTAAGGAGTATATAAGGAAGCAACCCAGAGTATTACTAAACCCACAACGAAGATGAGGAATGAATAAAAAAGGAACCCAGAACAAGGCAAGATCCACCATAAAAGGTGATACATTTAAAGCAACCAGAAGAGTAGATGAAGTAACCCCAAGAAACCCGATGAAATCCAGAAGAAGATGAAGAACATACAATTCAAAGAAGCCAGAAGAAAAGAAGACATCATTGAAGAAAGAAAAAGAAGACAGCATCCAGAAGAAGAAGGAATGCTCTTATAAAAAACACCCATATCCCCATATCCCAAATAAATAAAAACCATAATAATAAAAGTATAACGAAGTATTCATGAACAGAAACCATATGTACAATAAAATTAAGAATAAGAGTGTATAGAGTAAGAGTTGCCAGTGGACCAAGGTGAAACAATAATATAATGCCCAAAGAACAAATCTTCATTGTAACCCACAAACAAATCTCTTGATGTTAATAAGACTAAACAACCATTTAGAAATAGCATCAAGGAGTGTAAAGTGAACCAGTGCTAGTTTGTGTATTATAAAAAATAAACCTTATGTTTCAACCTTGGCATCCACAAACTGTGTAGATAATGAAAAATACAACTTTTGAATGACTTATGATTTGTACAAGAGGGAATCTAATATATGTAATAATATCAAGCTGTCAATCTGTTTGAAATGACATTTCTTTAAAAATGAACAAAAACAGATGCAGACATAAAGTGACAGGGTACAATTACCCTAAACCATATTAAAAACAGTTAAAAACTGCATAATTAAATTTAGTATAAGAAATAGAATAAGAATATAGGAATAAGGTTTTGTGAATATAAAATAAGAATTTTAAAAATGTATTAGTAATAAGAACCTTTTAATAAGTTTGGAACCACTAACATCCTAATTGTAAAATTTTATTACTTGTATTGGTGTTAATGATTGAATAGGATGTTAGCATGGAAAAAACATTCTTTGTAAATAATATTTCTGTATTAGTATTAAGCTTTGTTTATAAAAAATGTCTAATTAGTTTGAAGACAACCATTATTTAAAATTATTTCTTATCTGTTAATAGTATTGAAACAGATACTAATTGTTATGTTTAATAGAAAAAATGTTTAATTTATATTACAATGTTAAAAAGTCAGAGAGGGTATAACTAAATATGTATTGTTTATATAAAAATTTGTATGAAAAATTGTTAGGAATCTAGGGAAAATGATGAAAACTAAACATCATTAAAACTGAGAAATTAAGTACTTAAATGCATTTAAACTGAAGGGATTTAGATAACATAAACCAGAAACAAAGCCAGATAATTAGAAATATAACTTAAATTTAAAATTTTGTAAAATTATAGCCAGGATTATTAATAAAAATGGAAATGACAGAACTCAAAAATTTGGAGAGGGGAGTCATATATTCCAACATAATATTTTAAAACTTAACCAATTCATATAATTGCAAGAAATTAAGGGAATATAAACCTTTTATTACAATATGAGATTTAATAATCATAAATATAACTTAAAAATGGCAGAATTTGCATAATGACAGGAAGCTGATCTTGAAAATTTACAAGATACAAAAAGAAGGTAAAATTGCCAATTTTAGATAAAAAACATAATAAGACGGCATTATTCGATATCAAAATATGCCGAATGAACTGAAGGATAAAATTAAGTAACAACTAGCTAATAAATTTGAATAATAACCAAAGTTTAACCAGTAACTTTAATACATGCACAGGATGCTAAATAAAATTCGAACAATGAAAGGAATAATATTGCTTTGGCTAAGATTTTAGTCAAAAGTGAAGGAAGTAGAGAGTTGATTATTGAACGTTGTACGGGACACTTGACACGAGAAATTAAAACGATTTAACCTAGTTTCTAGTACCGTAATGGCGAGTCAGTGTATGATACGAATTTGAAAATCGCGAGTGGCGACAAAAAACATTTCACAACATCGACACAGTGACATAAACACTTACAAAGGACTAACTAACATTATATAGCATCAAAACGACAGTGAAATAACATTTAAAACACCATAAAACAGTATATAACATAACCATCGAATAGTGCCTGATCGACAAAAAGTGAACTGACTTATAAATACACCACTTTTCAAAATACAACACAGAAACTTAACCAGAGACACTACACCAACATCAGAAGGAAGATTTGCCGACACCAGGACGTGAATTCGGCAAGAAAATATCTTTATTGGAACGCCAAATCTACGAAGGAACGATTGACAACTTCGACGGTGGCCATTTGCTTTTCGTCACCACTCAACTGAACAGCGCCTCCTAGTTGGTTGGCGACACAGTTCGCAATATATTTCTTTATTTTAATCTTTTCAATTGAATATATGTACTTTGGTATTAAGAATTATTATTGTAACGTTATACTTTTTTAATCTTTGCCCGATTTCTCTGACTTTTCCAATGAATAGCTATTAAAAGAACCTTATTGTATTTTATATAAAAACTTGTAACATTCGATACCCTGAGAGTCGATTTTAAAATCGACAAGAGTCTTTATAACCAATTGTCCAATAAATAATTTATACTTTTCATCTCAAAACAGTTCTTTCTTTTCTAAACATAGCAATTTACACTTAATATAATTTAAACAACATCTACTACGAGAATTTCACACACATTGAAGGAAGATAACCTCCAAAACTGAAAGTAAACAAAGATCGATTGTATCTGGAGACAATCCTATAAGTGGTTGGAGTTTCTTAGAATATACAGAAAAGCTTATAAAATTTTTTAAACAAGTGAGAGACGTTTTGGAACTTCACGAACATCAAATAATTAATTGTTTCTAATTAATTAATCAATATAAAAAAAAATTTAATTAGAAAAAATTTTTGAAACAAACAATTTTAATTTCTTTCAAGAACACATATTTATATTTTTGTAACACTACACCAATACTTAAACACCAGATACACGTTCAGTTACAAATTGGCTAGCCCAAACAGTGGGGCTTAAATTAAACTTAAACTAAAAGGAAGACGAGACCAGATTGAAGAATTTGTAACCACAGCATTAAGTTCAGTTACAAATTGGCGCACAACTGAGGGGTTTTAATTAGCGATTGAAAGGCCACTACAATCTGCCCAATCACTAATTGGAGTTTGGCAGCAGCTATAAAGCCAGAGAAAGGGAAAAATGCAACGACGTGCAACATCAAAGAAACGGGCGGCGGAGGCCGAAAAGGAAATCGAAATGGACATGGAAAATAAAGAGGCGACGCCAGTAGAAGTTGGGGAAAAATTATTGCCACCAGTATTGTCGAAACAACCTGCACAACCAGAGGAACAACCTGAGATGCCCACACAAACAGGGGAAATCAATGTTCCGGAGAAGGAAACAGAGAACATGACAGTAGAAGAAATGTTAAGAGCGATGATGGAAAACAATAAATCTTTGAATAAAGAAAGGAAGGAAGATAAATTAGCACTAAATAAGAAATTGGAAGATTTGAAGGAAGACTTGAGTAAGAAAATGGGAAGTGATAACCAGTCTTTGGAGGAAAGGATACGGGGAAAATAGAAGAAAACAGAAAGAAGATGGAAGAGAGGATGGGAGAGAAATTAGAAGAATTAAAGAAGGATAACCAATCCACAAAAGAAGACTTGAATGAAATAAATCAGAACATAGAATCCACAAAAGAAGGATTAAGAAAGGACGTTGAAGAAAACAGTAAGAAGATGGAAGAAGAAATGGGGAAGAAGTTAGAAGAATTGAAGGAAGACAACCAATCTTTTAAGGAAGAATTCAAGTCGACTAAAGAAGAATTGATTAATAAAATTGAAAACACCAATCAGAAAATCGATGAAACTAGGAAGAAGATAGAAAAGAACAACCAACAATTGAAGGAAGAGTTGAGGGAGAATAGCAAGAAGATGGAAGACAAATTGGAAGAGAATAACAAGAAAATGGAAGAGAAGATGGGGGAGAAATTGGAAGAATTGAGAGAGGACAACCAAATGTCAAGAGAAGAATTAAGGGAGGTCAATCAGGAGAATCTGGACAAACTTGACGAAAGAATGGAATTGTTAAGAGAAGAACTGAACAAGGAAATCAACGTTAACAAGAAAGCAATGAATAAAAAGTTAGAAGAAGAAAACATAATGGTGAATCGACAGATCCGAGAAATTGACGGGAAGTGCAACCAGACCGAAAAGGAGGTACAAGAATTTAAGGAAGTAGTAAACATCAAGTTTACAAATATAGAAGAGCATAGCCGCAGGAAAGTGGAAGAACAACGGAAGGAGACTCAGGAAGAATTTGGGAGAGTACGGAACCAAGTCGCGGAACAGTGTGATGGGATGCAAGAGGCTATGACCAATATCACGGGTCAGGTACGGCAAAGCCAAGAAGAGATGGAAGCTTTAAGAAATAGACCAACTCATTTCACCGGATTGCCCATCAACGAAAGCCGAGAATGGCTCAACTTCCGGCAGTACAAGCGGAACCAATGAAGTTCCTGGCGAGGGTAGATGAGTACTTTGCCAAACATAGAGTAACTCAATGGAGCCATAACCGGGAAATACTGGACGAGTCATTCAGGGAGATGACTGATAATTGGTGGATGGCTAACCGCAGCGGGATTGCCGACTACCAGCAGTTCAGGCGAATGTTCAAGTCAAAATGCTGGTCCGAAACAACCCAGAACCTGATCCGAGATAACATTTGCAACGGACGATACAGGGCACAAATAGGCAATAGCATGACGGCCTATTTCCTAGGGAAGGTGTGCATGGCGAAACACCTCGAGCCGGCTATACCCGAAGAGTGCCTAGTAAATAAACTTTCCTATCATTACGATGAAGATATTGTCAGGGCAAGGAGAGGTAGCCAGATCAAGACGGTACAGGCCATGACGGAATTACTGGAAGGGTACAAAAATGAAGAATACTACCGCCAGAGCAGGAGGAGGAATGAACGACTGGAGGCGAGAACGAATCAGTACCCTAATAACGGCAATAACCATCCCGGAAACCGAAACCAGCCCAGTAATTACGACGACAATAATAACCCGCCGCGTAATAACCACAATTTTAATGGCAACGCAAACGGTATTAGGAACAACAACACCTATCCTAATAACCGGAACAATTATAATCAGCCCACTAACAACCCGTATAGTCAGAGAAATCCATACCCCGGTAATAATGATAGACATTACCAACCAAATAGAAATTATTATAGCAATAATTATAGTAATAATAATAATAGAGTGTCACGCCCGAGGGTTAATTTTATAAGAGCGGAAGATCGCGGTCCGAGAAGGTACTACCAACCACGGAGGAACAGTTTCCACAGTGGAGACAGAAGATGGAGAAGTGCGGAACGGGACGGTCCACGCCACGAACAAGGAAGAAGAAGTACCAGCCTGGAGGATCTTGGCCGACAACAAAACAGGGTAATAAACCTCGAACAGGGTACAGAGCGGCTGGAAACGACACAGAGTTTCCCGAACGATGCCTCGGTCAATCCTAGTCCAAACGATGACCACAATACTTTAAACGGGAGGAGGCAGTAATTAACGATTACGACCCGTTGCTGCTTATACTTCCTGGGTTAAATAAAGATGAGTTGCCACCAGCAACCAATGAAAAGAACATCACAATAATTAGTAACCACTATTTGAAAGATATTAGAACTGAACTTTTAGAGGAGAACGAAAAGAGCCTCAATAATAATAATAACGAAATATTATATATAACAGCGGAGGTAGAAGGAATTCCCGCAAAAATCATGACTGACACAGGTGCCAATATTTCCATAATAAATGCCAATGAACTGGAAAGGATACAGAGAGAATGTGGGAAAACTTTGCCAATGTTACCAGTGAATAACATTGTATTAATAGGTGCAACTGGCCGCCAAAACAAAACCATTAGGAAGCAAGTTTCCTTAAGTGTCGTTAGCCGTGATATAGCTTTGGACATGGAATTTTTGATCGCCACCGGATTACCATTTGATATACTGGTAGGTTGCGATATTCTAAGAAGGTACTCCGCCATTATCGACCTTAACTTAGAGAGAGTATCACTTTCCCAGACGGAATAACATGGACCGCAAATTTGGTAGGAGGCGCAAATATACTTCCCAGCCCTATACACCAACAACTTCGTAAAATAAATTTCATAAGGAACAGCCCCCTTCATAAACCAATTGTATACAACAATGGAGGAGAGGATTTATGGTCAGTAAAAATACAAGAGATACGGGACTTCCGGTGCGGAACCAATAACGAAAAAATACCTGTACATTTAGCACATCGTTTAGTCAGTGTATATGAGAAATACAAAGCAGTGTTTTCAGACGAACCAGGTAAGGTTAAAAACTATCAGTGCAAACTTGAATTCAAAGAAAACGTGGAGTTTAACCGGAGGTCATATCCAATCGCGCATTCGCTTAAAGAGGCCGTGAGAACAGAAATTAATAAAATGATTGAAAATGACATAATTGAGATTAGTCAATCTCCTTACACTAGTCCAATTATTGCTGTTCCCAAGAAAGACGGACAAGTCCGGCTCTGTTTAGATGCGCGCGAGCTGAATAAAACCATTGTGAATGACCGAACCTCACCCGGTGAAATAGAGGAGATACTAAAACATTTTCATGGCACTAAGTTTATCAGTACCTGGGACACTGTATGTGGTTATTGGCAAGTGGAGTTGCATCCACAAAGCCGTCAGTACGTGGCGTTCATTTTCGAAGGGCGCAATTACCAGTTCAAGAGACTGCCCTTCGGACTTGCAAATTCTGTCGCCATCTTTGTGGCATGTATGGACCAAATACTTGGACAAGAAGCACTCCAATTTACCACAGTCTATGTAGACGATTTACTCATTACGTCAGAAACCTGGGAGGAACACTGTTATAGAGTAGAATATGTACTCAGAAAGTTAGCGCAAAACAACATAACTTTGAAGTTGGAGAAATCCAAGTTCATTGCGCGCGAAGTACAATTCTTAGGTTTCAATCTAACCTAAATCGGATAGAGGTATTACCCCGTCTGCAGAGAAAGTGGAGGCAATTCAGAAGTTCCCGTAACCAAGAAACAGGAAACAGTTACAATCTTTCCTCGGACTCTGTAACTATTACAAAAAGTTTCAGAACAGATATTCCGAGTTGACAGCCAAGTTTCAACCACAATTATCTGCTAAAAACAAATGGACCTGGGGTGAGGAACAAGATATTACCTTCCGCTTGATAAAAGAAAAGTTTCTGGAGAGCGTTATACTTCGTCACCCAGATTTTAAGAAACCATTCTTTTTAAATTGCGATGCTAGCGACATAAGCTTAGGAACAACTTTATACCAGGAAGATGAGGAGGGTCAACATTTGGTAATAAGCTTCGGTAGTCGCACGCTGAATCAATGCGAAAAGAATTATAATGTAACCGAAAAGGAATTGCTTAGCATGGTGTTCGCATGCAGCAAGTTCCGAACATACATTCTCGGGTATCAAGTAACTGTTCGTACTGATCATAAATCCATGTCGTTTCTACGTAGGTGCAAATTGAGTCACGGCCGATTGGCTAGATGGGTATTCGCCCTACAAGAATATGATTTAAAATGGGAGTATATTCCGGGAAAAAAGAATGTGGTAGCAGATGTATTATAACGGATAAATCTGGAAGATCAGACCTTCGAGGGAGAGAAGGAGAGCTTGGTTAAAATTTACAACCTATTTAAAACCAGATCCAATCTACAAGTTCTATTAGTAAACATCCGTATCCACCAACAGTCTGATCCTAAACTGAAAAACATCATCAGTCGATTGGAAGCTGATGATGACACCGCTTCCAAATACTACCATCTAAATAAAGGAATATTATTCATAAAAACGGCTTCGGATGAAGAGACATGGAAGGTGATAATTCCGCACCAAATCGAAAAGGAAGTCATAATAGATTATCGTATCAGGTATGGCCACATGGGAGCGCTAAAAGTGATACAGGCTTTAGAAGAAAACTGCAAAATAAAGAATATCAACCGAAAGGTGAGAAATTACCTAAAGTCCTGTAATATTTGCCAATGCGTCAAGATAAACAATGAGAAGAAAGAGGGTATAATGATACCTATAACATCAAATACTAAACTAGAAAAAGTGTTCTTGGATATCTGCGGGCCATTTCCCCGGAGCGGCGGTAGACACAGGTACAAGTACCTGATAATAATCATGGACCATTATACCAAATATATAAAGCTGTATCCGGTTAATCGGGCAACAACAGCGAAAGTTCTTACGGTAGTCATAGATTCGTATGTGCCAGAGATCGGTAGACCATCTTCAATTATTACCGACCATGGTACTCAATTTAAGGGGAGGAGATGGCGAGACACATTATTCTCACTTGGGATCAAAACCTATAAGACGTCAGTCTACCACCCAAGTAGTAATCCGGCTGAAAGGGTACTGAGAGAAGTGGGTAGGATCTTGCGGACGTACTGTCACAACCAACAGAGAAAGTGGCAAGAGTACTTAGCAGCAACAGAGAAATTCCTAAATTTCGCCCACCATCCAGCTATAGGAATTACCCCTTACTCTGCCATGTATGAGAAGCCAACTCCCCGAGAAATTTAAGAAATCATCGAGTTTCCACCAAATAACGATCGCAAATTTAACCAGGTTAGATTCTATAACAAGGTGGCTGAAGACCAAGAGAAACGGCAAGCCAAATATCAAAAGGCAATAGGGCGTATAATAACCTACAAAGAGGGTGAGAAAGTTCTTTTAAAAAATCGAGAACTGCCCAGCACCCTAGAAGGGATAACCAAAAAGTTATTATTGCTCTATACAGGCCCATATGTTGTGGTAAAGGATAATCATAATAATACTTATGGACTGAGAGAAATAGTTTCCGGAAGAGTTAAAGGTGTGTATAATCAAGCATCTATGAAAAAGTACTATGAAGAATGAGTTTGGAATTTGAATTTAATACACAGAAAAATTCAAAAACAATTGTAAGAACATCTTACAACCAAATATTTATGAGAAAAAACTTTTTTGGCAAAATAAAAGAAAGAATTTGGAATTTTATAAATACATAAAATTCAAAAACAATTGTAAGGACATCTTACTACCAAATATTTTTGAGAAAAAACTTTATGGCAAAATAAAAGAAAGATTTTGGAATTTAAGATACAAAAAATTCAAAAATACAGTGAGACCAACTTACTATAACTAATTTTGTGAAAAAACTTTATGGTAACTAATTAAGAAGAATTTGAATTTGGAGAATACCAAAAAATTCAGAAATAATTGTAAGATCACCTTACTACACACAATTTTGAAGAGAAACCATTTGGAATAATTAAAAAGGAAGAATAAGAATTTAGAATTATATATAACAAAAAATTAAAAATTAAGTAAGCACATCTTACTATAAACAATTTTGAAGGAAACAATTTTGGGAATAAATGAATTAAACAGAATTTGAATTTTGATAAAACGTCAAAACTTTGAAACAAAATACGATCAACTTATTACAATGATTTATGAGAAATGTTATGGAATTAAATAAAAAGAAGAGTTTGAATTTTGCATAAAACTAACAAAGTTCTAAAAATAAATATGTGCCATTTATAATTAAATTTAGAAGAAAATAAAATGATTAATTCAGAAAAAAGAATTAAATATAATCCAGAATAAATGTGAATATCTAGCATTTGAAGGAGTAGAGAAGAAAAACAAAAAAAAGTGTGATATACAAGAGAAGGCAATAATTTGGAAACAAAGAGAAGAATCTGTTATTATAATAAAATTATAAAAAATCCAAAGAAGGAAAAATAATAAAATAATAATGAGAACAACCTATGACTAATTACTTATGAAACGATAATGGAAACAGTTAATCAAGAAAAAGGAATACGATATTACTCAGTTCTGAAGAACAACTCATACCAAACATATGGAGAAGATGATTTTGAACAAATAATAATAATAAGACCTATATGAAATGCAAAGAGAAGAAGTACCACATGAAATATAATATAAATGAATTAATGTTAATGAATGCGAAGGCGGATTAATAACTTTCTAAGAGAAAGGAAAGAACAAAATGTTTAAATAAAATGATCAAAATAACAACCTGAATATCTAATATAAAGAAACAAATTTAAAAAATTAAATATAATAAAATAAGACCATTTAAATAATGAATAAGAAAATACTATATATAAAGACCATACTAACACTGTAAGTAACCAGAAGGAAGTATAAAGAGAATTCAGATGGAGAAGAAAAAGAGTTACACTATAACCAGTAACAAGAATTATTAAGAGAAGTTTTCAACCATAATTAAAATAAATATATCAGACAAGTTAAGAGTTCAGAAAAATATATATATATAATGAGTATAATAAGAATTAAGAAGATTTATTAAGATAGAAAATGAGAGATAATCTGAGAAACTATGAAGTGAAGAATCCAAAGATATTTTTATTAGTCAAAAATGAGACTACTTTTTATTTATTTATTCGATGACTGACTGAAGATAATTCCAGCAGCATTATGTTTTTTGAGCAGAGATGAATGTGCCTCTGGACTCAAATTGTAGAAGCGGTGTATGGCCAGCAGAGTTTGTGTAGCCTACAGTGCCCCTCTGTTCTGCCCCAGCCCACGTGATAGGGAATGTTAGGGAATTAATATCCCAAGGATGCAACACGAAGTTTATAAAGAAAGACAATGTATAACAATAATAATAATATATCTCAGAAGACACTAACTATCCAAGAAGGATCAAAAGTAAAATAAGTAACTATATATATAAAATTTACTAAACTCAAATATAAAAAGTCGATATAGAAATGGAGAGGAAAATGAAATATAAAAAAAATAATGAAATTATCAGAAGAAATTATTTCATCCATAAACATGTCTGAAATAATTACTTCTGGAGGAGAGCAATCTGTAGCATGACAGATAAACACATAATAATGAATGGCATTGATCATTAAAATAATATAATATAATAACATTAAATCCGAAGAAAGCATTATAATATAAAGCATTAATTCAGAGCAACCGTGCCGAACAATCATTGATATTAAAAGTATAAGTTCGTATAAAAGCAATGTTACTAGTGATGAATCATCAAAACCAGTTTAATAACTCAAGGTTTAAGAATATAACCCAGGAAGGTAAGGAGTATATAAGGAAGCAACCCAGAGTATTACTAAACCCACAACGAAGATGAGGAATGAATAAAAAAGGAACCCAGAACAAGGCAAGATCCACCATAAAAGGTGATACATTTAAAGCAACCAAAAGAGTAGATGAAGTAACCCCAAGAAACACGATGACATCCAGAAGAAGATGAAGAACATACAATCCAAAGAAGCCAGAAGAAAAGAAGACATCATTGAAGAAAGAAAAAGAAGACAGCATCCAGAAGAAGAAGGAATGCTCTTATAAAAAACACCCATATCCCCATATCCCAAATAAATAAAAACCATAATAATAAAAGTATAACGAAGTATTCATGAACAGAAACCATATGTACAATAAAATTAAGAATAAGAGTGTATAGAGTAAGAGTTGCCAGTGGACCAAGGTGAAACAATAATATAATACCCAAAGAACAAATCTTCATTGTAACCCACAAACAAATCTTCATTGTAACCCACAAACAAATCTCTTGATGTTAATAAGACTAAACAACCATTTAGAAATAGCATCAAGGAGTGTAAAGTGAACCAGTGCTAGTTTGTGTATTATAAAAAATAAACCTTATGTTTCAACCTTGGCATCCACAAACTGTGTAGATAATGAAAAATACAACTTTTGAATGACTTATGATTTGTACAAGAGGGAATCTAATACATGTAATAATATCAAGCTGTCAATCTGTTTGAAATGACATTTCTTTAAAAATGAACAAAAACAGATGCAGACATAAAGTAACAGAGTACAATTACCCTAAACCATATTAAAAACAGTTAAAAACTGCATAATTAAATTTAGTATAAGAAATAGAATAAGAATATAGGAATAAGGTTTTGTGAATATAAAATAAGAATTTTAAAATGTATTAGTAATAAGAACCTTTTAATAAGTTTGGAACCACTAACATCCTAATTGTAAAATTTTATTACTTGTATTGGTGTTAATAATCAACTAAACGCTATAACTCACCGTCTGTGGCTTAAGTAAATGTCTTTTGTTCTTTTATTCAGTTGACATGTTTCGGGACACTTGTCCCATCATCAGAATATTTAAAAAGGTCTCTTTATACCATCTTATGATGGCACAGTCGTCAATATATTAAAAAATATTAAAACCACATAACACAAAACACAAATACATTACACAAAGTACGCACACGACAATTTTCGGTTACCGTGTGGTGTACACCGAAAATTGTCGTGTGCGTACTTTGTGTAATGTATTTATGTTTTGTGTTATGTGGTTTTAATATTTTTTAATATATTGACGACTGTGCCATTGTAAGATGGTATAAAGAGACCTTTTTAAATATTCTGATGATGGGACAAGTGTCCCGAAACATGTCAATTGAATAAAAGAACAAAAGACATTTACTTAAGCCACAGACGGTGAGTTATAGCGTTTAGTTGATTATAAAATACGTGGCTTGGACTATAAGCGGATTTATTCCATTAACAATTGGTGTTAATGATTGAATAGGATGTTAGCATGGAAAAAACATTCTTTGTAATTAATATTTCTGTATTAGTATTAAGCTTTGTTTATAAAAAATGTCTAATTAGTTTGAAGACAACCATTATTTAAAATTATTTCTTATCTGTTAATAGTATTGAAACAGATACTAATTGTTATGTTTAATAGAAAAAATGTTTAATTTATATTACAATGTTAAAAAGTCAGAGAGGGTATAACTAAATATGTATTGTTTATATAAAAATTTGTATGAAAAATTGTTAGGAATCTAGGGAAAATGATGAAAACTAAACATCATTAAAACTGAGAAATTAAGTACTTAAATGCATTTAAACTGAAGGGATTTAGATAACATAAACCAGAAACAAAGCCAGATAATTAGAAATATAACTTAAATTTAAAATTTTGTAAAATTATAGCCAGGATTATTAATAAAAATGGAAATGACAGAACTCAAAAATTTGGAGAGGGGAGTCATATATTCCAACATAATATTTTAAAACTTAACCAATTCATATAATTGCAAGAAATTAAGGGAATATAAACCTTTTATTACAATATGAGATTTAATAATCATAAATATAACTTAAAAATGGCAGAATTTGCATAATGACAGGAAGCTGATCTTGAAAATTTACAAGATACAAAATGAAGGTAAAATTACCAATTTTAGATAAAAAACATAATAAGACGGCATTATTCGATATCAAAATACGCCGAATGAACTGAAGGATAAAATTAAGTAACAACTAGCTAATAAATTTGAATAATAACCAAAGTTTAAGCAGTAACTTTAATACATGCACAGGATGCTAAATAAAATTCGAACAATGAAAGGAATAATATTGCTTTGGCTAAGATTTTAGTCGAAAGTGAAGGAAGTAGAGAGTTGATTATTGAACGTTGTACGGGACACTTGACACGAGAAATTAAAACGATTTAACCTAGTTTCTAGTACCGTAATGGCGAGTCAGTGTATGATACAAATTTGAAAATCGCGAGTGGCGACAAAAAACATTTCACAACATCGACACAGTGACATAAACACTTACAAAGGACTAACTAACATTATATAGCATCAAAACGACAGTGAAATAACATTTAAAACACCATAAAACAGTATATAACATAACCATCGAATAGTGCCTGATCGACAAAAAGTGAACTGACTTATAAATACACCACTTTTCAAAATACAACACAGAAACTTAACCAGAGACACTACACCAACATCAGAAGGAAGATTTGCCGACACCAGGACGTGAATTCGGCAAGAAAATATCTTTATTGGAACGCCAAATCTACGAAGGAACGATTGACAACTTCAACGGCGGCCATTTGCTTTTCGTCACCACTCAACTGAACAGCGCCTCCTAGTTGGTCGGCGACATGGTTCGCAATATTTCTTTATTTTAATCTTTTCAATTGAATATATGTACTTTAGTATTAAGAATTATTATTGTAACGTTATACTTTTTTAATCTTTGCCCGATTTCTCTGACTTTTCCAATGAATAGCTGTTAAAAGAACCTTATTGTATTTTATATAAAAACTTGTAACATTCGATACCCTGAGAGTCGATTTTAAAATCGACAAGAGTCTTTATAACCAATTGTCCAATAAATAATTTATACTTTTCATCTCAAAACAGTTCTTTCTTTTCTAAACATAGCAATTTACACTTAATATAATTTAAACAACATCTACTATGAGAATTTCACCACATTGAAGGAAGATAACCTCCAAAACTGAAAGTAAACAAAGATCGATTGTATCTGGAGACAATCCTATAAGTGGTTGGAGTTTCTTAGAAAATACAGAAAAGCTTATAAAATTTTTTAAACAAGTGAGAGACGTTTTGGAACTTCACGAACATCAAATAATTAATTGTTTCTAATTAATTAATCAATATAAAAAAAAAATTTAATTAGAAAAAATTTTTGAAACAAACAATTTTAATTTCTTTCAAGAACACATATTTATATATATAAAAAACTTTCACAAATGAACTTACTTTTGTTCTCACTTTCACAAACGTTTCAAGGTGTTGTGCCTCTTCCTCAGTGTGAGTAAATACTGAATGTCATTGTTGCAGAATAACGATTATGGACTATAGGTGTGTGTGGTGGGAATTGATGGTGGGAGGGAATTGGCGCTGAGGTTCAAATTTTGTGTTTGGATCAATGTATCAAATAGTGTATGTGATCTGTAATGTACTTGTTCATTTAATATGTTGTTTGGTTGTAATGTGTGATATCTGTATATTTCAAATTGTTCGGCTGTGTTTAATTTTCTACTTTTTGATAAGTAGTGTAATATTTCCATGTTGTGTTCTATGTTTGTGTAACTATGGTTTTCATTTTGTAAATGTGTGGCAAATGTGGAATGTATGTAATTTGTGGTGAGGGCTTTTATATGTTCTGAAAATCTGGAATAAAAAGATCTTCCCGTCTGGCCGATGTAGAATTGGTTACAATCATTACAATTTAATTTATAAACTCCTGTTTTACTGTATGTGTCTGTGTCTTTGTTAATATTTATATGTTTCTTAATGGTGTTGTTGGTTCTGTAGGCTATTTTATAATTGTGTTTTCTAAATGTGTTAGCAATTTTGTGTGTATTGGAGTTGTAGTATGTAAGTGTTATGTACTTACTGGGTTGTGTGTTGTTGGTCTGATGTGTTTTATTTTTATTTTTTGTGTTTAGGATGCGTTTGTGTATTTTATTTACCAAATCGGGGTTGTATCCATTTTTAACTGCTATATATTTGATTGTGTTAAGTTCTTCTTGGTAATCATGTGTGTTTAGGGGTATTGAAGTGAGTCTATGGAGCATGTAGTTGAATGCTGCATGTTTGTGTTGAGTTGGGTGGTTGAATGAGTTATGTATGACCATGTCTGATGTGGTGGGTTTCCTGTATATTTTGTATGTGTGTGTGTTGTTTGTTTTGGTGATTGTGAGGTCTAAGAAGTTTAAACTATTATTTAGTTCTATTTCAAGTGTGAATTTTAATTTATGGTGTATAGTGTTAATATATTTGTAGAAATTTTCTATTTGTCTTTTGTTGCCGTTGTATAGGAGTATAATGTCATCAACATACCTGTGCCAATATATTATTTTATCAGTATATTTGTTATTGTGTAATATGTGTTCTTGTTCTATGGTGTGTACAAATATTTCGGCTAGTATACCTGATATAGGTGAGCCCATGGGTAGTCCATCTGTTTGTGTGTAAAACATGTTATTGTGTGTGAAATAATTTTGATCTGTTATAATTTTAGTTAGATTTATGATCTCATTTATGTGTGTTTCAGGTATGTTGTTTAATTTTAGTAATTGTTCTAATGTAATTAAAATTTCTTTTATGGGAACATTGGTGTATAGGTTTGTTATGTCAAATGAAGCTGGTGTGGAATTATGAGGTATATGGATATGTTGAGTTTTATTCACTAGATCTAAATTATTTATGACAGTGGTGTTGTTAGTTAAATTTATGTTTTAGGTTTAATAACCATAGGTTTCCGTGTGTTTATTAGTTACAGGTCGTTATTCGCATTATTTATTTAGGCGGGTTTAGGATATTAGTTTAAAACTACGTAACTACGTATCAAGCCATCACTGTATATCAGTGTTCCCAGATGTAGGGATTTTTCCCTATGCGTAGGTACATTTACTCAATTAAATCACGTAGTGAATTTTCATTGAAAACCCCTCCATCCGTAGGTACAATTACAAAACTCCATGAGTATATTTTTCAATACTGAAAATTGCATAAATATAACAATACAATTATTGTAAAAATTGCTTGAACAGCCTTTAGAAGATTGGATCAAACTTCTGTATGACGTAGTCTATAATTTATGCTTACATCTGGTAAAAGCAATTAGAAGAGTGCGAGCAACAGAAATGCAGTTCTAAAGTTTCCACCCTCATGCAGACACATCGCACTGTGTAGAATATATGATGTAACTGTGAAAATGACTAAATTTTTTAACTTTATTTAACGTTTGGTACTCATAAAAGTAAATAATTAGTAGTAAAATAGTTCTAAGTAAATTGAAAAAGAAAGGCAGTCTCCCTTTGATTTTATGTGTTAATGTGGAATTTGAAGACACCGCCACCACTGTTTTTAGTGTTTTTTGCTATTTCCTCACTGTTGAACCGAGTGTCACTTACTTAGCAGCTTAGCAATCAGTCTAAAAATTTTTAGTGAAGTAACGCGTACAGTATAGTGCGGTTATTTTTATTTTCAAAATGTCGTCCGAAGAAGATGAGAAGGGCCCATCTACACCTAAAAAATTGTGAGCAGCAAGGGGGGAATTGGCGAAAAGTGAAAAATCTTGGAGAAAACAGGCATTTTCGAAAAAGTGGTTAGAAGAAAAGGAATTTCAAGGTTGGATTGCTCCTCATGAGAGTGACAAATTTAAAGCGAAGTGCAAGTGCTGTGATAAAGTTTTAAATGCAGGTAAAAGTGAACTATTGAAACATAAGGATAGTGCAAGCCATTGGAAAAATGAAGGCAAAACCAAAGGTATGACAAAATTGAAAAACATTTTTTCAACTGTAAAAACTGATAAATCAACAACAGCTGAAATTCGGTTAGCTCTGTCAGCAGTGGAACATAATTTTAGTTTCAATTCAATGGAGCACACTGTGAAACTATGCCAAGCAATTTGGTTAGCTCTCTCAGCAGTGGAACATAATTTTAGTTTCAATTCAATGGAGCACACTGTGAAACTATGCCAAGCAATTTTCCCCGATTCAAAAATTGCTGCAGATATAAATATGCAGCGAACTAAAATTACTAACGTAGTAAAAAACGTTATTAGTAAATGTGTACAGAATGAAACGAGTCAGCAGCTAAAATCAAAATATTTCTCTATATTAATAGATGAAAGCACTGACATATCAGCTGAGAAAAATTTGTGCATTTTAGCTAGATATATAAATGATGGTGATATTGTGGTATCATTGCCTGGCATAATTAAAATAGGGGCAGATGGTGCCAATGCCGAAAATCTTTTCAAAATCCTTGAGAAATGTTTATATGAACATGGACTTTCAGTAGACCAGATCATTGGATATTGTAATGATAATGCCAGTGTGATGATCGGTAAAAATCAGTCCCTTGCTGTCAATATTTTAAAAAGCAATTCTGAAACAATAATTTTGTCTTGTATATGCCATACAGCACATTTAATTGCAAGTGCTGCTTCTGATGAATTGCCGAAAAATGTAAAGACACTCCTTCATTTAATTTTCACATATTTTTCGAGAAGTCCAAAGAGACAGGCAGAATTGGAGGAGTTGCATGAGTATATGAGGGTAGCTAAGTACAGAATGATTAACCCTAGTCAGACACAATGGCTGGCTCTTTGTCATTGTGTCAGTAGAGTTCTTAATCAATGGCCAGTTTTATGGAATTTATTTTCAAAGGCAGTGGCAGAAGATAAAAACAGTGTTGCAGAAATAATATTCAATGATTTAGATAATTTATTCACAAAGGCATATTTGCAGTTTATGCAATTTGTTTTGCCTGATTTCAATTCATTTAATACCATGTTCCAATCTGACACAGTGCTCATCACGGTATTGGTGTCAGAAAGTGAACGATTTCTGCGGCTGATTGGCAGTAAATTTCTGAACTCTTCTGAAATACAAGGCGAAAAAATCTTCATGTGCAACCCTAAGCTCCCTTCTAATTTGTTGCCTTTAGAGGAAGTAAGACTGGGTGGTGAAACGGAAAATATTCTTCATGAAATTTCGAACAATGTTAAATACAATAAATCAGATATAATGACTTTCAGACTACGCTGCTTAACATTCTATCAGGTTGCTTTCCAAGAATCTCTTAAACGGTTCTCTAAACAAGATCATGCTATAAGCAGTGAATTCAAATTGTTTGAACCTTCAATAGCATTGAACAGTAGATCAGACCTAAGAATTGTGCCAGAAAATTTGATCAAGAGATTCAAATCTAAATTCAATGAAACAAAACTGTTAGACGAATGGAGAAATTTGTCTCATTACTTTTCAGAAAGTGAAAAATCTGGTCTTTTAAGGTTATCTACCATCCAGTTTTGGGACAAAGTGTCCCAGTGCAAGAATTACAACGACATCAAACAGTTCGAAAATATAGGGTGGCTAGCTAACATTGTACTTTGTTTGCCACACTCAAATGCTGCCGTCGAAAGAATTTTTTCAATGGTGACAGACATCAAGACAAAAAAAAAGAAACAGAATTGCTACAGACACATTAGAAGCATAATTTATAGTTTTAATTGAAAGTTTAACTAAGTTTACTAAATTAAGTATTTACAGCAGTCAAGGAGGAGGATGAGAGTGATTCAAATTAATATAGCATAGTATTTGTCTTGTTAATTTATTTTTATTACAAACATACAGTATTAAATAATTACAAATAGCTTTCCTACCAATGCGTATTGTTTAATTATAAGAAATTACTGTTTAATATGGAATACTTTATTCACAGTTATAATACGAGTTAATTATATTGTTTAGTTTTGCAAGTACTATGTATATTCTTGTGATTTTATAGTTGTAATTAAAAGCCTAATTACATTGATTTATTATAATAATTGTTGTTCAACAAACATTTATGGTAATAATAAAGATAATTTACAAATGAAAAAATTTTTTGTTAATTTTTGTTCTTCAATATAATTAGTATTGCTGAATTCATTACTCAAATGATTTTAATTACTTAATAATCAGCATTTCTAACCTTTTCCTATTGCCATGGAATGAATCCTCCCATGCATGAAAAAAAATCAATCAAATTTTTTCTTACAGTTAGTAAACAAATTTAGTAAACTTAGTTAAACTTCAATTAAAACTATAAAATCAAAAGAACATACATAGTACTCGCAAAACTCAAAAAAATAATTTACTTTTCTAATAATTGCAAGTAGAGTATTCGTTATTACACAGTGATTTCTTATAAGCCGTAACAAATAGGTAACAAAGTTATTTGTAATAATTAGGATTCTATCAATTATTTTTTCAATTTAGTTAGAACTATTTTACTACTAATTATTTACTCGAGGAGCTAATAAGTTACTGTACTATATTTCTCAAGTAAATATAACAATATATTCTCAAAACAACAATATCGAACTTTGTGTTTTTCAAAATTCCCGCCTTATATAAAAATCCCTCCTTGAATAAAAATGCTTATAATTACCATTTTTACCCAAAAGAAACGAACCCGTGTTTCCTTCGTTAAGAAATAAATCGCAGCATAAACAACTATTTTAGCGACCTAGTTTATAAGTCCAAAACAATATCATCGAACTTTGTGTTTTCAAAATTCCCGCCTTATATAAAAATCCTTCCTTGAATAAAAATGCTTATAATTACCATTTTTACCCAAAAGAAACGTGAACAAATCGCGAATAAATGTGAGAAATAAATCGCAGCATAAACAACTAATAAACGACCTTGTTTATAAGTCCAAAACAATATAATCGAATTTTGTATTTTTAAAAATTCACTCTCCGCAAAAAAGTCCGCGCATGTGAAAGCACCCTTAATAATATATTGCTGAAAATTCGATGTAGGGACTTCGATAAGGTGATAGGGAAAAGTAGGGAAAAAGTAGGTACTTTCATGTTTGACTGTAGGTATTTCCTTCCTCTGCCATCTGGCAACACTGCTGTATATAGGTATAGTGTAAACAATGGAGGCTGTATGCAGACTTTACGTTTTGTTCCTTACTTTTTGTAACGTATTCATTTGGATACTTAAAAACCATTTTAACGACATCTAATCCTTTTCATTTTTCTCTACACATTTTCTACTTGGGGTAATCGTACGGATAAAAGATTTAGTAGAACTCGACAATTTACGGTATCCATTAACAAGGTTAGTATGATTTCATGAAAGTTTTATTAAGAACATCATCATCATTGTAATCAATAACCAATCGTAGTTTGCATAGCCGACTGTTACCTACTATTAGACTCATTATGTCTAAGATAGTAATACTATCTTTAGACTTAACATATTTCCAAATGTGAACTGCTTTAGAATAAACTTAAAAGATACGCAGTTAGACTAATGCCAGTTGTTACTCTAAAATAAAAAAAAAAATACAATCAATATAAAAGCTATGTACTGGATTGAACAATAACCCTGTACAAATTGCAGCTTAACCTTATAATTTTATAGTATATTGAAACTTTCACTTGTGAAACTTACTTGTCTTTTCTTCTTGTCCGCGTTTCGGCGTGGTGTTCGCCTTCGTCAACTTCGAGACAGACTGCCATTAATTTGTAACGGGTTTTAATGTATAGTGGGGGTGGTGTGTGGAGGAAGGGGTTTGGCGAGGGGATCCAAATTATTGTTAGTTTTTTGTATAATTGTGTCAAAAAGTGTGTGTGATTTATACTGTAATTGGCCGTTAAGTATGTTGTTTGCTTGTGTTGTGTGGTGTTTGTATATTTCATATTGTTCTGCTGTGTTAAGTTTTCGACCTTTGGGTAAGTAGTGTAAGATTTCAAGATTAGTATCTATGTTGGTGTAGCAGTGGTTTTTTGTGTGTATGTGTGTGGCAAACGCGGAGTGTATATTGTTGTTGGATAAAGCTTTTAGGTGTTCAGAGTAACGAGATGAAAAAGATCTTCCCGTCTGGCCTATGTAGAAACTACTGCAGTTATTACAATTTAATTTGTAAACACCTGTTTTGTTGTATTTGTCTATGTCCGTGTTTGTATCATTGATGTGTTTTTTGATGGTATTGTTTGTTCTGTATGCTATTTTGTACTTGTGTTTTCTCAATGTGTTGGCGAGTTTGTGTGTGTTGGAGTTGTGGTATGTGAGTGTGATGTATGTAGTGTGAGGTGTGTTGTTGGTATTTTGTGTTTTGTTGTTTTTGTTTATGATGTGTTTATGTAGTTTGTTTATTAAATAAGGGTTGTATCCGTTTTTTATTGCTATGTATTTGATTGTGTTGAGTTCGTCATTATAGTCCTGTTTACTTAATGGTATTTTAGTTAGTCTATGGAGCATATGGTTGAAGGCCGCATGTTTATGTTGTGTTGGGTGGTTTGATGTGCTGTGTATAACCATGTCGGTTGTGGTTGGTTTTCTGTATATTTTATATGTGTATGTATTGTTAGTTTTGTTAATTGTTAGGTCCAGAAAATTTATACTATTGTTTTGTTCAATTTCCAGTGTAAATTTTAGTTTGTGGTGTATTGTGTTTATGTATTTGTGGAAGTTTTCAACCTCTTGTGTTGCCTTTGAATAAAAGTAATATATCATCTACATACCTGTGCCAATAATTTTGTTGGTGTATCTGATGTTGTTTATTATGTGGTTCTGTTCTATGTTGTGTATATATATATTTCTGCCAGTATTCCTGATATGGGGAACCCCGTCGGGAGACCGTCTGTTTGTGTGTATATCTTGTTATTGTATGTAAAGTAATTTTGCTCGTTATTATTTTGGTGAGTGTGATGATTTCTTGTATGTGTGTTTCGGGCGTGTTATTTTGTCTGAGTAAATGTTCACAGTATAAATTACAGTATAAATCACACACACTTTTTGACACAATTATACAAAAAACTAACAATAATTTGGATCCCCGCGCCAATCCCCTTCCTCCACACACCACCCCCACTATACCTTAAAAACCGTTACAAATTAATGGCAGTCTGTCTCGAAGCTGACGAAGGCGAACACCACGCCAAAACGCGTACAAGAAGAAAAGACAAGTAAGTTTCACAAGTGAAAGTTTCAATATACCATAAAGTTTAATGCTGTGAAAAAAGATGAACAATCAAAACAACTTATAATTTAGCCTTACCTACCCATTGCACTCCACTTTAATTTCAGCATTTTTGCCTACAATGCAAGCTGACAGTGTGTATTGTGTTGTAAATATTTACAATTTTTACAACACTAAGTATATCTTGTTATGAATTTGGGGTTTTATTAAAATTAAAAACTACCAGGCTGTTGGTCCGATGTCGTTTGCTTACAATTTGGTTCATTTTCTAAATGTTTCTGAAACCCTCTGAAATGTTGGGTGGCCGAAACGTTCTGAAAATAACCCAAGTTGTGAATATCACAGTCTGAATATTCTAACAATTGGAGTATTGATGTTCAGTTACCAGAATTTTATTTAAATCTCACACTATTAAGAATAAACATGTAAATTATTTGTAATAATGTCAGTTTGGAGGTTAGTACAGCTGAATTTTCAAAACGGACATGAGCTGATGTATTTTTTACTTCCGTGCAAATATTTTCTTAAGGTCTCCAGAGAGTCCAGCACTCAACAGAATGTTGGTATATACCCACCAATCAATCTAAATTCATTCGCAAATACATGTCGGAGCTGCCCTGCCCAGGAGCGGTAAGGGTTCATAAGACATGATTGAATATAAATGAATTACAGTAGGCTAAATCTAAACTGTTATTAATTATTATTATCAATTACTTAAAAGTTACTGTGAGCGTATTACGTATAACATATGAGATTATAGAAAAGTTTTTAAATGGTAACAATGTACCATTGTCCAAGTCAGTAGGCCTATTGTGTTTTATAAGCAGAATACCTGTGACATGACTAGGCGATCGCTATAAATAAGCAGGGAATTATTTCTTTATATTCATAGTGCTGACTTAACCTCCATCATGTCTCTCTGTGGAACTTTACCCCCTCACATGCTTTAGGCTTTAGGCTCTATCTTTGCTGATTTAATTTGTTAGTTCTTGTTGCTGCCATCCATGTAGCCTGTATTCATTTCTTTCTGTATTTACTCAAACCTCCATTGGAAAATGTATTTGAATGGATTTTAGTTAGGCGTGTACTAAAATTTCAATTTTTGTATTGTAAAAGATTATTTTTTATTTTCCACTACAACTGACAAAGTTGTACAGGTTGAATCTGGTTGCCATGGCGTGCACAACTTGTCATCTCTCGCGGATTCGCTCAGTATTATTTCCAATAAATAATTCTTCAGTTTTCCAGTTTAAAACTGCCATGGCAAACTACCCATGTACGTTTGGGTAAAATAAAACAACTCGGAATTAAATCTAGTTTCCAAATGTAAAACGTATTGTTGGACTGACGTAAGTAAGCGAATGTGAAACATAACTTTAATAAAACTAAATTATTGTAAAGTACTAAAGCAAAACATGCAAGTGTCACATTACAACATGTATATTACATTACAGTAAGTAATAGGATAATCTACAACATTTACAATATAATTGATACCTGTACTGTAAACTGAAGTAAACTTTTCAGTACAGAAGAAGATAGGTAATAATTGAAATTCAGACCTTTCTGTACATAATCAAATATGTTGTTTAATTACGTTGTTATTTTTGTTTTCGTATTCCGGTATAATTACAGTTAATAAATATAACAATTACAATAAGCAGTTTAAACATTAAAAATCATTTTGCAACCAGATAAGACAGACGTGGTGAACTTAAACTACCAGATTATGTCTTAATTTCAGGTTGCTTTGTCGGAAGTAGAAGTTGGCATGATGGAAGAGCATGTTCTATATGAAACATATAAAACAGATGTCATCAAGCAAGAACCTTATGAGGAATTGACAAAGTATCAGCATGAAGATGAGGTACGTTATGCATGACAGTTTTTATTCTGAGATAAAGAATGGCCATCAGTTATTTAAATTTAATTCTTTTTTATTGCAATAATAACATGAAATTGTATAAAAACATATTGATTTAAATTTTTATTGGTTGTTAATAATTATATTTCATAGCTCGTACTTACCAATATTTCGATATTCCTCGGGTCCCAGAGTTCTTTCATAAGCGAGGTCAGAAACAGTGTGAGGTTACGAAATAATTATTCTAACAACATATGTAGTGAAAAAGAAAGAAATTTTTGTTTTATTAGCTTAAAATTGCGATTACTGCCAATTACACCACCTCTCTACATGCGCCTCGCCATGTGGCGTAGTTGTGCAATCAAACAAGATATTTTCCATTAATAGTTTTTTCAACATGTTACTACCAAAATAAACAGAATTAATTATTTCTTTTTATACTTTACCAAAGGTACAAAATATTTACTTGTTGATTATTAAGACATAATAGTAAAGTATACATACCAATTACTATGAAACATCTTATATCTATGTAGGCCGCCCAGCCTGCTCTCTCTCACACTAATTTACCCCTTTTTTAATAGAAACGCGCCCCATTATTAATAAAATTGATACTTGTACCCCTTGCCGGCACGAGGCATCCTCATCGCGTGGCCACTCCTTTATAACTCCATGGATATAAAACGAAATAGATTTTTTGTTTGTTTATGTCCTTTGGTTGGACCCGAACGCCACTGTCACATCACTGTTTAGCCGAAATTCACTTTTCTACTTGAAAACTTCTAAATTTTTTAAAAGAGCCCCTTCGGGCGGTACCTGGCCAGGCACAGTCTGGAAGAGAACTGGAGAGAAGCGTCTCTCTTTCACGGCCAACTAGATTACGTCGTTTTTGGTGGAACACAAAGCCTTGTGTTTCGTCGCCACAGCTATGTCCTATTTAATCCATGCAGTTGATTGAGTGTGGGTCGCAGACGATATTCGTTCAGCACTGGCTGACGTCACTAAAAGGGTTGGACTTAGGACTCACATCCGTCAACTTGGTACATGTGCTCAGAATTTTTGTCTCTTAGCCATCTTTGAGTTTCACAAACCGGCGTCGCTCCGCGCACCTGCTGGTCGGGTGCGATCGGGCGTACTGCCACACACTCGCAGAGTTCTTGGAAATGACGCTGAGTACATTCCTCAACAACGATTGCACAACTGTCGAGACGTATTGTTCCTTTGTTAGCATGATGTTTCAGTTCACCACGTGGCCTGGTCACAAATGGAAATTATGTCCATGAATATTTTTTATAAATCCCAAAAATTTAATAAAATGAAATCCCCTGTATTTGTCACGTTACAAAATGTATTTTTATTTATAGACATGCGCGTGCGCACGCACACACACACACACACACACACACACACACACACACACACACACTTTTAGTACTGTCAGACTGTTAGTACAATATGTGAATGCATTGCCTATACTAGCCTATTTTGGGGAGCCAGAGATTTTTTTTTTACAATCTGAGGATCAAGTTAAATACAATCAAGTATTGGATTAACAGTTAGATAATTTATTAAAATTTTTCAATATTTTATTTTTCAAACTAATTTATAATGTAGTAAAATATTAAAGTAATATATGGCATTTTGTACAACCAACATGACTTTTTAAAAAAATACTTCTTTCATACTTAAGTGTATATAATATGTGCAAGATGATGAAGAAAACTTAAGAGTCAGTACAAAAAAATGGCAAAAACTGATGTTGTTATTGCATGTGCCAGTGAAAATAATGCTGGTTCCCAAAGGGTAATGGAAACTGCTAACAAACTTGTTGTGACTCAGAATAAAAGTATGTTACTTCTCCAATCGTACAGCTGCAACTGCAGCCAACATATTTTCCTAGGATTTGTAGAGTCTGAAAATCTTGCATGACGTTCTTCCTACTATACAAACTGTTATATATCATGTTATATAACTTAGTACTGTACGTAAGATAGTAACCTAGTGATATCTGTATACTCCTTGCAGCCGGCCGTGGTCAATTTTGTATTTTGTACTGTATGTCCTAACGTTCTGAAAAAATATGTAATGTATTATGTATGAAATAAAATTTTAAACTTTATTTAGTAAAATATTTTTGTCTTGACTAAAGTAATAACCAATAAGAGGGAAAATATTGTGTGTTAACAAATCAATGGAACAAGTACACGTTTTTATTATCTAGGCTGTCTGGTAAATTTTGATGTCAATTATGATTCGGAGAAGAAAATACCCATATTTCAAGCACCCAAAAAAATAAACTTGCAGAAACGTGCTGGTTAAGATTTTAAAGTGATGGCATTACTTGCGTCAGTCTGTGGTGTGAAACGTGGACTCTATGAACAACTACCAGAGTACAAAGGCCACGGAAATGAGATTCCTCAGAGCTGCCACTGGGTATAAACTAATCAATCAGCAGAAGAATGTAGATATCAGCACTGAACTGAGTATATTTAGTCTTTGTAGTAAAGTAAAAGAATATAGACAGGACTGGATAGGCCACGTGCAGCGACAGCCGTCATCAACTAACATAGCTAGGTGCTGCATTACGTTGCATGAGGGTGGCCAAGAGCAAGGTTTATTGAACAGGACAAATGAAGGGCAGTAGAGCCAAACGCTTAGAGTAGATGACAATGATGACAAATCTTAAATAAATATAACAATTGTAAATTACAAATCATTTTACCACTAGGTTAGTTGGAACTTAAACAGCTAACTTGTGTCATAATTTCCAGGTTGCTGTATCAGTATCAGACGTTGGCATGGAGGGAGAGCATATCCTACATGGACCATGTGAAACAGATGTTGCCATCAAGCAAGAACCTTCTGAACAATTGACAGGAGACAAGGTATGCAGAGCCTGATTGTGTTTTTTAATGTATTTTTTCTTATTTCTTTTATCCACTCACACACTAATGTTTATAACTTTGAACAAAAATTACATCCAGTTAAGGCCTTTATAGTAATGATAATAGTAATGCTCACATTCTCACCTATCTCATCTGTTAGAAGAAATACTTTTACAATGGTGGTGTTGTGGTTTGGGGTTGTACTACTTCCGCTCCTCACTCTGTCGTAGAAGGAATTGTAGAATTACATCAGCCCAATGATGTTGTTGAGTGTTAGTGTGGGGTTGGTGGTGGGGATTTCACCTGCGCATGATGCCAGGCATAGGAGATCTCAATAGGCAGTCAGTGTGGACAGCTTGCTCGGGTCGGACTCTGTATACGCATTGATACAGTATTAAACAAACTGATATTTGATAAACCTAAGGGATTTGGTTATTTAATTCAATTATTTACTAAATAGCTCCTTCGAGCGCCATCTTGTTACCAACTGTAATAAGAAAATTACCAAGGTTCGTTTCAGCGAACTAGGAGAACAGAAGGTGGTTGCTGAAATAATAACAATCATTTATGTTCATCAATAATTAAACGTTATTATTACTTTATTATTATTCATATTTCATGTTAATAAAATCATACAGACAAAATTTGAATTAATAATTGACAAAGCGTGAATAATAGTTGTTGATTACCTTGAATCTCTTTTAATTTACTTACTCGCATTACAATAACAGATTCTTGAAATACATTTTTTAAGAATTATAACGGGAACGCAAACCAGCCTTCTTATTACTATAAACTATAGTAAAACTATATTCTCACATACACACACAACACACACAAAGCTACTTTAGAGATCTCATTTTTAAATATTTTATACTTTCTTCAAAATTTATTTCCCCATCTTATTTAATTTTTTAAAAAAGAAAAAAAAACCAGCATTTTTAATTATTATTTTGAATGTCTACTTTCCTGTTTACGAGTAGAAGTTCGACTCCTGGGGTGTCTCCTCATGGCGTGCACTGTTTTACTGTTTTATAGTTCGCACTATCACATTTTACTGCCGAACTGTTAATTTTGGATGACTATTGGCCGGAAAACTGTTTGTATTTTAGATGTACATATAAAGATTCACATTTTTTATTGTATGCGGGCGCGTCGGCGAACACACAATAACTTCGCCCAAAACCGGCGTGAGCCGGGCAGACGCTACAGTTTATTTTGCGTCTGGTCCGCTGAGATGTTAATTTCCGACTGTTTGTTCGGTGCCTCACACAGTTGCTGGCGTGACACACCCAGGATAGGCTCTGACGAAACCGATGACACACAGTTGTTATATAAATTGCTGACGCAACACATCGCCTGATGTCTGGTTGTGTAACGTGTTTACAGATCTTGTTACATAACGTGTTTACGTTTTTCGTGTTCGTCATTGTCCTTGAACTGACTTTGGTACAGTTTGCCGGTTATTAAAACTGTTTATATGAATATTGTCTAATAACTTTGTTTTCAACGCCTCAAGCAGTGTTGCCGTTGTTGGGATCGCTTCCACATAACAAATTTACCCAAGTCTATAATTTCTGTCTCTATCACTCGACAAGTTAATTATTTATGAAAAAATACAAATTCTGTTATTACCCCAGTTATGCCCAAAAATGCCCCGCTACAATACCCCCTCAATGAGATATTTTATGCCGAAGCATAAAAAATCTCATTGACACATTCATACTTGCTAAAGGGATCAGCCAGGATATGTCGCCACAACCCCCTGTATGGTTTACAAAAAAGAATAATCAACTCACCCTTGGTCCGGTGACTGTGACCGCATCTGCATGACAATACTGGACTTCTCTCTCGAGATCCCAACACCGTAGAGTCAGACAGATACTCCACGCCCCTGCTCTGACGCGCAGGCCAGCTCAGGTCCGCCGCCACAGCACCACCAAACACTGAAACAACAAATCAAAATATTAAATAGTGGCCTTATACAACACCATATCCCCAACTGATCTGTTCCCCCCTAGCGGTGCTGGTTTGCGCTAAGAAGCACTGGTTTTGTTTTACTCACTTATTACTAACATGTATATATCAGAATACCTAACATAACTTAACATAAGAAAACACAGTACATTAATAATTCATTTTAAAATAAACAACTTACAATTAAAATGTTACACACTTTATATCATTAAATTGGCATATAAAATCAAAAAATTACTTTTAAACTTGATTTACTCTTATTAATTCGTTTCTCAAAATTACAAAAATTTTTTTGTTTTTTTTTGTTTTTTTCAATTCTGGCCATCATTATTCCATTTCATTACTTTGGGTGATTCTACGTTATTCCTTATAATTTACTTTATCAACTTGGCATTTACTCACAAACTTCCCCTTTCATTACTCTAACGCTCCCTTACAAAATCTTTAACTAGTATGACACCCCACTATCAAAATTTTACTAACCCTTCTCTACCTCTAACTACTTACTACTTTAACTCCAATCGCCACCTTCTACTCTTATATAAAAAAAATATTCTCTAACCCTTTGTACATAGGATACGTGTTTCCTTCCCAAAACTCATTCCCTTATGTTGGTCCCTGGACTCCCCCTAGGTAACCCTTTCCGGCGCCAATCGGTCCCTATCCCGTCCCAACCCTTGTTGCGGACTCCCCAAATACACTACCACTACTATAAAATTGCCATCCCCAAAAAATCTCACTCTCATAACTTCACTACAACTACAACAAATTAACATCAACAAAATAAACAAAATATCGCTCAAAACTCTACATAAATTCTCCATTTCTACTGTGTCTCCACTTATACTTCTCAAAATTCTATAACATACATTAACTCAAAACAATATTGCATTATTTTCATTTCCACTATTACTTTAACTCTTACTTCGATTTGGACAAATCTATGTCCCACAAAATTCAACTTGAACTGATTCAAACATTTTATTCAAACAATTACTATCACCCACTTCTATCTTTTACAACCTATTGAAAATTTTACTTATTACAACTATTTTTCATTTTATTTTAAAATCTATAAACACATTGAAAACATAATATTATATTTTTATAATACTTATTCCTAACATACTAATGCAATCAACACACTAAGACATAATAACACAATATAAGAAGTATTTAGTGCATCTATTTTTTAAATTCAAACAAAATTATTGAGTAGCAAATCATCATTATTAATTAAAATATATCAAATTTTTAATACGTTATCCCCTTGGATAACCTCCCAGCCACACACACTTGTACAATACATTACATAACATAATACACAAATATACATTGAACAAACAATTCTCTTTTAACTAATTTAGATAAAATTTATAAACATTATTATTTAAAATTTTTTCCACAAAATAGACCATTTAACATTTATTTACTTATTCATGATTATTAAATTAAAATCTCATCACACAATTTAAATTCCTTATAAAATTCAAACACATAACATTCAATCAATATCTAAACATCTCAAATTATTTACTTCAATTGATTATTAAAATTTAAATATTCATTTGATTATTAAAACATATTTCAATTATTATCAAACTTCTACAAATCATTAACTATGGTCTTCATAATTATTTTATTATTTAATTAGAATGCAAAAATATTAATAATATTATTATTTTTAACACAACATTTTCTAAAACATATACACATTACTTTTCTAACATTTCCCAATACACACATGAATTCAATATTATTTACAAAATATGCGTCAAAACTGTTCAAGTGTATCTCACTTCAGATGTCCAAATCAGCAAGGTCATTACCAAAAATTTACAATATCTAACAAGGTCTATACACTGATATTCTAGTTCAGCCACCATCGTCATATATATATCTAGTGTATTTGTAACATTCATCATTTTTATCAACATACAAATTATTATAATGGTTACTATCATAATAATCCATCAACTCTATTTCATCCATTATACCACTAGAAATCTTGTTACCATAGGTTAGGATTGTCCTGTCTATATCAGTGTTATTTGTTAATGTCAGGTAAATCGTTTTCTCGGTTTTGTATTCCTCAACTACTACGTCAGGTAAATCATTATAGTCAGGTAAGATATTATCAAAATTATTTTCTGTCTCTCTTTCAACAGGTACGTATTTCACATGATTCATCATCATTAATTTTCTCAATTCATCATACTTTCTTTCTAACTTATATAATTCTATTTCACTCTCAATACATAACCCTCTTTCTTCATAGCACCACATCACACTCTCACAATTATTTCGGACAGAGGGTACAACATTATACAACATTACTTCATTTAACAATAAGGGTCTCTTGCCCTGAAAAAACAACATTAAATCATCATCATCATTATAAACAATAAGGGGAAAATTTGCCCTCTGTCCCCATTTAATTACTACATTATTCTTCCACTCTCTCTCTACTTCATAAACACTCATTAACATTTCAGTATCGCATTCTAAAACTTCATCAGTACTATTTGTTATTATATTTTCATCATTTGCTTCTACATTATTCTTCACCCCCACTATACTCTCAAAATTGTCTACTATTTCGTCATTTTTACATTTTGTCTTACTTAAAACATTGTCACCTAATTTCTCGAACTTCTGTTCTAACTTATTTAAACCGTTTCTTATTGTTTCGTTAGTGCTTTCTAAATGTTTATTCATTTCTTGTATCTCATGTTTCAACTCTTTAAAACTATTCTTTTGAATATCGAACTTCTCATTGATTTCGTTTTTCTGTTCATTAAACAGCAATTTCATCATCTTGATTAAATCATTATCTTCAGCCGTTTTGTTCATGACTGGTGTTGAGTGAACACCTTCATGCATGATTTGAGATTCAGTTATGCTTATCTGGCTTTCATCTACACTGTCAGTGACGCTGACAGTTTCATGATTGTCTGCCATTTTTCTAAAAAAAAATTTTTATATATATATCTTCATATAATCTTATTATACGTAACATATACTCATTGAAAAATATTCTACTCACCAATATCAAACATAACCTTTAACGTCCATCTTACGTATATACGTAAATACAAACTCCAAACAACCATTCTGTTCTCCCCGTAGGCTTAAATTTATATAATTATATTATATAAATCGTCCCTACGTTCGGAAGCCACTGATACAGTATTAAACAAACTGATATTTGATAAACCTAAGGGATTTGGTTATTTAATTCAATTATTTACTAAATAGCTCCTTCGAGCGCCATCTTGTTACCAACTGTAATAAGAAAATTACCAAGGTTCGTTTCAGCGAACTAGGAGAACAGAAGGTGGTTGCTGAAATAATAACAATCATTTATGTTCATCAATAATTAAACGTTATTATTACTTTATTATTATTCATATTTCATGTTAATAAAATCATACAGACAAAATTTGAATTAATAATTGACAAAGCGTGAATAATAGTTGTTGATTACCTTGAATCTCTTTTAATTTACTTACTCGCATTACAATAACAGATTCTTGAAATACATTTTTTAAGAATTATAACGGGAACGCAAACCAGCCTTCTTATTACTATAAACTATAGTAAAACTATATTCTCACATACACACACAACACACACAAAGCTACTTTAGAGATCTCATTTTTAAATATTTTATACTTTCTTCAAAATTTATTTCCCCATCTTATTTAATTTTTTAAAAAAGAAAAAAAAACCAGCATTTTTAATTATTATTTTGAATGTCTACTTTCCTGTTTACGAGTAGAAGTTCGACTCCTGGGGTGTCTCCTCATGGCGTGCACTGTTTTACTGTTTTATAGTTCGCACTATCACATTTTACTGCCGAACTGTTAATTTTGGATGACTATTGGCCGGAAAACTGTTTGTATTTTAGATGTACATATAAAGATTCACATTTTTTATTGTATGCGGGCGCGTCGGCGAACACACAATAACTTTGCCCAAAACCGGCGTGAGCCGGGCAGACGCTACAGTTTATTTTGCGTCTGGTCCGCTGAGATGTTAATTTCCGACTGTTTGTTCGGTGCCTCACACAGTTGCTGGCGTGACACACCCAGGATAGGCTCTGACGAAACCGATGACACACAGTTGTTATATAAATTGCTGACACAACACATCGCCTGATGTCTGGTTGTGTAACGTGTTTACAGATCTTGTTACATAACGTGTTTACGTTTTTCGTGTTCGTCATTGTCCTTGAACTGACTTTGGTACAGTTTGCCGGTTATTAAAACTGTTTATATGAATATTGTCTAATAACTTTGTTTTCAACGCCTCAAGCAGTGTTGCCGTTGTTGGGATCGCTTCCACATAACAAATTTACCCAAGTCTATAATTTCTGTCTCTATCACTCGACAAGTTAATTATTTATGAAAAAATACAAATTCTGTTATTACCCCAGTTATGCCCAAAAATGCCCCGCTACAGCATGTTCATTATCTATATCATCTATTATATTCTACTTTATATTGTTGAGGTTATACGTTTATACAGTTTGTTTATTAAATCTTTAAACTTAATATGTTTTGTTTTTGTACGTATCCTATAAGTTAAGCAGATGTAATAGTCAACACCTTTGAGCTGAATGCGTTTTTTGAAAGTGTCATTCAAAACTTTTTCATTTTAGTTTTTTACCGCTCTGTTTAGGTTACCGTCTATCAGTAACTAACTGCATATAATGATATCTATGCCACAGTAAGAAACGCTCCCGAGCAAGAACACAGTTATTATTTTATCGAATTATTATATTAAGTTTTTTTAGTCCAAAATATAGAAAACCATTACAGGTCTCAACATTAAAAGATTAGCAATTAAGAATTTTCATGAACATGTAATGGGACAGATCAGGGACGGGAATGAATTTTAATAATTGTACATAATTCAAAAAGTCTTGAAATAGAAGATGATTTCAGTAGAGGAAAATGTGATAAGGCATATTTAAGGATAAAATCGTTACAGTTGAAGCATAAGACTCGAAGTAATGTTGTTAAGGATAAAAATGGTAAAATACTTTTCGAAAATGATAAGGTCAGCGAGCGTTGGAAGGAGTATATAGAGGAACTATATGACGGGGAAGCTGTGGTAGTCACGCAAGAGTTTCTAGAAAATGAGAATGCTGTAGATAGAGCTATGGTAGGACCGCCAATTAGCAGGGTGGAATTTGATTATGCCCTTAAAGGTCTGAGTATGAAAAAAGCGACAGGGCCTGACAGTCAGCAGAGCTTTTGAAAAATGTAGGGGAGAGAACGAAAACCAGCTATTTCGAATAATTACTGGGTGCTATGAAGAGGGAGTATTGCCAATTGATTTCATTAAAAGTCGAACAATCATAATACCAAAGAAAGGGAAAGTAGACAACTGTGCTAATTATAGAACGATAGCCTTAATATCTCATGCTGCTAAGATTTTGCTGAACATAGTGAAGAACAGACTGGAAGGAAAGATTAATCACACTTTGGAGGAGGATCAGTTTGGATTTAGAGCAGGTAGAGGAACCAGAGAAGCAATCTTGGCTCTGCGGCAGATCTTGGAGAGGAGAATTGAAGTGAATAGGAAAACCTATTTAGTATTTGTGGAGCTCGAGAAGGTGTTCGACAATGTTGATTGGAAGCTGTTGTTTCAAACTATGAGGAAGTCAGGACTTGACTGGAATGTTAGTAGGGTAATCTTCAATATTTATAGGTTGCAAAGTACTAAAATAGACATAAATGGATGTAAAAAGGAAGCAATAATAAGAAGAGGGGTAAGACAAGGTTGCCCGCTGTCACCGTACTTGTTTAATTTGTTTATAGAAGAGGTTGTAACTCAGATGAAAAGGAGTTCTAGGGGAATTAAAATAAATGGGGAACAGATACACAGTATTCGCTTCGCAGATGATATTGTACTGATGGCTGACTCAGAAAAGGATATGACCCGAATGTTAGGTAGTTTAACAAAATTCTTCACGCTTGGAGATTGAGGATAAATGTTAAGAAAACTAAAATAATGGTTGTAAGTAAAAAACGAGAAGACATTAAATCGACCATTATGTTGAACAACACAATATTGGAGCACGTTACTGAATTATGTTACCTGGGTAGCATAATTACAAGTGGGAAAAAGTGTCTGGCAGAGATTAAGAGGAGAGTAGCTCTGGAAAAACAAGCATTCCAGAGCAAAAGGAACTTATTAACAAGCAATCATATTAGTATTGAAACAACGAAAAAGTTTGTTAAGGTATTTGTATGGAGTGTTTTAACTTACGGGTGTGAATTGTGGACCTTAGGGAAGGTGGAGAGTGACAGACTTCAGGCAATGGAGATGTGGATTTGGCGGAGAATGACAAAAACTAGTTGGACAGATAGGAAGACGAATGAACAGGTCTTAGAGGAAATAAATGAGAATAGAACACTGCTTAGGAGTATAGAGATGAGGAAGATTAAGTTGATAGGGCATGTGATCAGACATAGTGCTTTTTTAACTAACATCTTTGAGGGCAAAGTAGTGGGGAAGAAGCCCAAAGGAAGACCAAGAACTGCATACTTCCGCAGCACAGTGAGTGTCGTGAATAGTGGGTCCTATAAAGAAATGAAGAATATCGCAAGGGATAGAGTGATGTGGCTACAGCGACAAGGCATTGCCTTTAGGAGTTAAAAAAAATTCAAAAAGCAGTCAGTGTTCACCTTTGGTGTACCTCATTTTAACCAACCATATATACAATGTTATTACAAAACACTACGTCTGTGTTTTGTCTCTGGAGTCAGTTAGTCCAGACATATTACATAATGACATACAGTTCGTGGCATCCGTGAATCACGGAAAAAATGAAGCCAATGTACAGATTTCACCAGGCGGCAAAATATTGCAGAATTCGCTGGCCTAGCTTCTAGAACTTTTTAAAACAACCAATCAGGGCTTGAATTGGTGATCATGTGACGCCTCAAACCCTGAGCATTGCGCCCTAACGCAGATTAAGTGTCAGTCAACTCGTATCTTTTGACCACGCAGTCGTAAAAAGAAAACCAGTGCTTAAGCTAAATTAACGTCGGCCGACAAAATGTCACAAAAGTGTAATCTGAAATAATAGTAAACTACATAACGCAGAGTATACAGCGGCAGTGAAAAACTTATAAACATTTGAAACAATATTTCGGAGTGATCAGTTGAAACAGCGCATAAACGTGGCGATGATGAAACTGTTAGGAACGCCGTGGATTGGTTAAGTACCCTTCATAAAACTACCAAATCAATTTTATAAATATATGAAATAAATACAGATACAGAGCTCTAATAACGGGGATTAAAAAATAAAAGTGTAAAAAGGGTGAAAGAGTGAGTGAGACAAAGTACTGGGTATTAAGCATATTAAACACCTGGTTGTAGTTATATAAGAATAGTAATTGTAAGAATTGTTTTTTTTATCATTTTGTATATCTATACTTTATATGTTATTTCAATGTAACCGAAAACTAAAAACTTATAATCAATGTATTAATTGACCAAAAGTGAGGAGGAGCTGAGCCTTTGTTATCTAATGAAATTTTATATAATAAACAAAAAATAATTTGTTTTAGTCATAAACTGTGTTAGCTTTATGATTTAGCAACACAACCCAAGTAACCCCTCTGCAACTGTTTCGTCTATACGACCCAGGAGATCACCCGGGAAGGTAAGATAAAAACGAAGTTGTTATAAATTTAATTAATTTTATATTAACGCAATAAATTTATATAGCAACAGTAGCGCCCGAACTTTGAGACCATTTGTGTGATTTATTATAATCACACAAATTAGACCTAATACATAAGTTGCAGAGAAGGGTTATTTGGGAGTGGGGGCGATGTTGTAAATGATTGTAGATTGTGAGGAGAAAGGGGTAAAGCAAAACTAAGCTAAAGTGTGTATTATTGTATAGGTAAGCCGTAATCATATAAAAAAATGGAAAATAAGAGTGACGAAGTCAACAAAATTGACTTAACTAATACTAATACAGAGAATCAAATAAATGCAACTGGTGTTAATGAGTCAGAAATCCAAGCAATGACCGAGTCAACGGTCATGATTCATTCAACTCCAATCGTAGTCCAAAACGGAGAATTAAACGTGTCAGGTGTTACAGATGACTCTGGAATTCAATTAACACCAATTTTAACTAATAAAAATAATCAACCTGATAGTAATGATATAATGAGTATTTTACGAGCAATATTGAGGGATATTAATGAAGTAAAAAATGATTTCACTGAAGTAAATGTTAAATTTGATGTACAAAATGCAAAATTTGATAAATTAAGCAGTGATGTTAATGAGTTGAAAGAACAAAATAAAGAAGTAAAAAGTAATTTGAATGAACAAAATAATAAAGTTGATGCATTAAGTAGTGACATAAATGCAAAACTGAATGAATTAAGCAGTAATGTAAATGAACAGAGAACAAAATGCGAAAACAATTTTAACGAATTAAATAAACGCTTTGGTATAAATGATGTTAGATTTGATGAACTAAAGAGCGATATTAATAATATGAAATTACAAAATGCTAACGTTGATGAGCGCATAAATGATCTAGATGAACGATGTACTATTATTCAAGAACAAGTAGTAGAGTCAGTAAAGGAACAAGTTAAAGAACAAATTAATGAATTTAAAGAAAGTGTAGAAAGTAAACTAAACGATGTAAATGCACAAGTAGCAGATACGATAACAGTACAAGTTAGGGAACAATGTAGTAAAATAGAAAGTAATTGTGATAGTGAAATAAATGAATACAGTGCTGATATTGAGTACAAAATAAGTGAATGTAAATTTACTATTGCAAACAAAATTGAAGAAATTAATGAGAATATTGACAGTAAGATTAGTGAAACAGAACGACAGAAATACAGCTATTAAAAGGTGCTGTAGAAATGGTAAATAATGCCAGGATTCAATCTGAACATGTAACTAACAAGTTTAATTTAATTGAACAAAAACTAGTCAGTGTCAAAGATGATTTAAATACGGCAATAAGCAAAAAATTAGATAGTGTCGGCAAGCGAATAGTAATTACCCGCGACGCAGATAGCGAGATCGAGTTAGAGTCATTTAATGGGGACAGCAGGGGTGTACACCCTATGCAATTCCTAAATAGAGTAAGAGACTTTAATCGTTTGTAATAATAATTGGGAGGTGAAATTGTTAAAAGTTAGGAAATGTTTTAAAGGAAGCCCTGCGGTGTGGGCGGAAGTGCATAAGGGAGATTGGGTAAATTACCAAAGTTTTGAAAGGGATTTCAGAAATAAATATTGGTCAGAGGAGGAACAAGAAATATTACGAAGTAAGATCATGGGGCCCGGTAATTTTGGGGTCCACGGAAGTAATGTAACTGTGTACGTAATGCGACTATATAATGAGATAAAATATTTAGAACCATCGTTACCATTCCGATCGTTCATGCGACATGTAAGTAAACACCTACCGCGAGAAATACAGACCAACCTGATGACAAGGGAAGTGGTAGATATAAATGAACTAGAACGAATATTAGATATTTTCCAGAATATAAGGGACTGGGAGATGGGTAGGCGCCCAAACCTGTCAGTATTGCACACTAATGAAAATCATAATCGATCTAGTGGGACACCAACCGTATATAGAGGGGCGAGGGGAGGTAACAATAATAACATCAGACGCGAGGACTGGCGGTGTTTTGAGTGCCATTTTGAAAATTACCCTATAAGAACAACCTGTTATAGATGCAACCGGGCAAGAAATTGCCAACGTAGCGAACCAGTGATCAACCAAAACAATCAACACCAGAGTGGAGTAAGCAGCAGCAGAGGAGCACCAGGAAGCAGCGGACATTCTACTAGAGGCCCTGGTGGGTACACCCCAGGCCTTACAACAGCTCCAACGGAAAACCAAAAAAGGACAGTGGGTGAAAGGACCCAACCATTGTCAATAGGTAGCAGCGGGGTCCAAGAGGGGCGTCACTATCAGAGCCAGCTGATTAAAACAGACATATCAAAGGAATTCCTGGAGGAAGACGACGTTGAGGTTATTGAACCGGAGACCGGACTGACAGAGGTGATGGTAAACATAGAAGGTAAGGAGTTTAAAACATTAATAGACATGAGTAGTGAGGTATCAGTGATTTAGGAAAATGGGCTAGAAAAATTAATAGAAGTAAATAAAAATATTCCCTCTTTACCAGTCGCGGGAGTCACTATAATAGGGATTACGGGGGTTCGAAGTAAAAGAGTAACTAAACAAGTTCAATTAAACATGTTGATAAATGGGGTGGAATTTGAGAATACCTTCTTGGTAGTCCGAGGGTTGAATTTAGAGGTAATTTTGGGAAACGATTTTCTAAAAAGACAGAAAGCAGTGATTGACTTTAATAAACGGGTGTTAGAGTTAGATCAAGAAACTAAGCCGGTTAGGGTCAGTTTTAAACGGGTAATAGATGATATAAGAATTTTGGGAATAAGGGTAGTACACCATCCAGCTGATAGGGGGGGACACAGAAGCTAGGGTGAATGCATGCAGAGAGAGAAAGATAGATGAAAGCGGAGAGAGAGTATGGGAGGAGAGGGCACATAAGTTTCGTAGTGAGGGTGACGTTATAGGGAGTCCCCAACATAAAGCGTTGTGGCGGGTTGTGGAGAAGTATAGAGAAGTGTTTGCTGAGTTACGTGGAAGAGCCAGGAACTATGAATGCGAGTTGAAAGTACGGGAACACACACCTTTTGTGCAGAGAAGTTATCCAGTGCCTTTTTCTAAGCGTAGAGCTGTTCAGATTGAGTTAGATAGAATGATCGAGGGGGATATAATAGAGAGATCAGTGTCACCCTATTCAAACCCTTTAGTAGTTGTTATAAAAAAGGATGGTAAAGTGCGGTTATGTTTAGATGCACGCCATATAAATCAGATTATTATTGCCGACCAGGAGTCACCCGAACCCATTGACAAAATTTTTCAGAAATTCAGCGGGGTTCAATACGTGATATCATTAGATTTAACCGCGGGTTATTGGCAGGTCCCGTTAGAGATAGAGAGTAGGAAATACACTGCTTTTTTGTTGACTGGTAAAAATTACCAATTCAAACGACTACCCTTCGGACTCAACACTAGTGTGGCTAGTTTTATAAAATGCTTAGATGAGATTTTGCAGCCAAAGAACTTAGAGTTTTTAACTGTGTACTTAGATGACATTTTAGTAGCGTCAAGAACGTTATCAGAGGATGTAGAACATTTGGAGTATGTACTAGATAAGTTACAAAGAGGGGGTTTAACAGTAAACTGGGAGAAGTCAAAATTTTTACAGCAAGAGGTACATTTTTTGGGTTTCATAATTTCACCGGACGGAATTCGGGCTAACCCCGAAAAAGTAGAAGCAATAATGTGATTCCCTGAACCTAAAAATATTAAACAATTGCAGAGTTTTTTAGGTTTATGTAATTTTTATAGGAAGTTTCAAAAGAATTATGCACAAGTAACCTCTAAATTAAGTGCGGTATTACAAAAGAATAAACCATGGTGGTGGGGAGAAGCGGAAAGAGTTACATTTGACGAGATTAAAGAAATGTTTATGAATATGAAATGATGAACCATCCCGATTTTCAGAAAAAATTTTATTTACAGACGGATGCCAGCAACTTTGCCCTTGGTGTGGAACTATACCAGGAGGGTGAGGATAAGGAACATCGGACAATCGATTTTGCTAGCCGGACTTTGTTAGCAGCGGAGAGGAACTATACAACCACTGAGAAGGAACTGTTAAGTATCGTTTTTGCAGTGAAAGAAATTCCGTACCTACCTTCTAGGGAATCAGACCATTATCAGGACAGATCACAAGGCGTTATCGTTTTTAAACACTTGCAAACTGACACACAGTCGACTTACCAGGTGGGTGTTAGGTTTACAAGAATATAATTTTTCCTGGGAACATATAAGGGGAGTAGAAAAAGTACCTGACATTCTCTCAAGGGTAGACATGGAGGGGAATAGAACTGGGAGAGAGTTGAATGAAATAGAAATTTTTCGGTTAAGTAGAGAAGATAGGCTTTTTGGGGAAGAGTTGAAAGACATTAAAAAAATGCAAAGATCAGAGGTTGTAATGTGTCAAAATGGGGGCTTTTATTTTTTATCGAATTTATTTAAATTTCTATAGTATCATCATTGCAAGTCCCATGTGAAATAGTGTTGGATTCAAACAATGAACGGTAACATAACTTTTTGGGCTGGGTGTAGCCGGAGAACACAATACTTGGTTGTGAACCGAGTATTTGTCACGTACTGTGTGCGCGTACACGAGCCCGGGCGCACCTTCTACGCACAACAGTTGGAACCAATGCTACAAAAATGGCTAAGCAGAAAGATTTTCTTTCCATGTTGTAGCGGGTCAATTTTTGGGTGTTTTTATTTTTACCGTATGGGGCAAGTACATTTTTATTTCTTTCATTTTGGTGCGGGCTTGTAAAAAGAAGTTGTGAAAATTATTGGGTAACGAAATTCAGTCCAGTATAACAGACCGCATTGCAACGTTATTTTCCATGCAACAGCACGATGTTGAGAAACAGTGAGACAAAAGCGATACGCAGGTGTTATTGTGTCACGCGGCGAGCGAAGCATTTACCCCCTTCTAAATCCTCAGAAATCTGTACTTGTGTAAACAGCACATAGACACAACTGTATCACCACAAATCTGAGTGACGGATCCAGCCACAAAACAGGATGCCCAGGGACGAGCAGAATCTAGCAATGTGCTTTTTTGCGCGGCAGGAAGTCATGGCTAAATCCGGCCTTTCCAATGACATCAGCAGAGCAGACGCCAATATTGTACTCTGGTACCACACATATACCAGCTATAATCCATGCATAAAATGGTTATGCCACCACAATTAAGCACAAACGGCGACTAAAACCTGATGGCCGTGACTGCTCATTTCCCGCGACTCAACGAAGCACATTGCCCAGTTCGAGCTCGACACGCGAGCTCAATACGCTCGTATAATATCGTTAATTTTCAATAATGAAAGTAAAGCAGTTCTTTTAAAAGCAGTGATAGGATGGGAGGAGTGTAGAACACTAACATGTAAATTTGGAATTCCTTTTCGTCTTTTTCATAGACATCTTCAATCTACCGCGGGCTGGCCACGAGGTCACCGAAGAAAGCGTTATCGGTAGTGCTATAAAAAAAAAATTATGTATTCAATCTGGTAATTGGGGTTTGAAAACGGAATGTGAGTAGAGAGTGTGCAAAGCTGGGCTGTGTTTTTTGTTTATGTGTGTATAATTATGAAGTTATAAAATTGTCCAGTACAAGGTAAGCTATATTTAGTAAGGTATAATAATTGCGTAACATGTCGCACGAAGATTTGTAATGTCAATAATTCAGACTAATTAAAGAAAAATCTAATTTCTCTTCCACAAAATTGCGAGTTGAAATTCTTTCAAAACCTTAGTTCGTTTTATGTGCTGTCATAGTTCGTCGAACGAAATGGGTTTACCTCCACTACGAGATCCGGCCAGATCCAAGTCGTAAGGTAAGTGGAAGTTGTTAAATTAATTTGAAAAATAATTTTACTGAAAAATTGTAAAAGTTACAATTGGTACCGCGTGACCAGGATGTAATATAACAAAAAAGTTATTGCCCGACCTACATTTGACAGTACGTTGAACGGAGTACGGTTGCGAAAGAAAAAAAAAAAAGTAGTGATGTAAACTTACGTAATTATGATAAAAGGGTGATTTTATGTATGTTGTAATATCAATTTTGAAAAAAGACTAATCATTGGTAGTTGTTACGTAAGACAAAATAGATTAAATAAAAATGTCTGAAAACGCAGAGAAGAGCAGTATAATAAATTCAATTATGAATGAAAGTGGCCTTGAGTCGCAATCGTTGGAGGAAAGTGGTATGTTGAGGGAGGAGATGAGTACTGTTACAGAAACAGCTGTCGGCAGTAATGTAATAGCTCATTCCACGCCGATTGCGTCTCAACCACAAGTAAATGAAACAGATGTTGACTCGGGGATTCAGTTGACACCAGTTTCAACTAAGATAAATAAACAATCAGAGGAAACAAATATGATGAGTATTATGCTCAGTCAATTCGAAAGAATGAATAATAATTTTGAGACCAAATTTAATGTAATGAATAGTCGTTTTGATGATAATGATAAACGCTTTGATAACAATGAAATAATTTTAAATAAAATGAAAAGTGATTTTAACTACAAATTAGACCAATTAACGAATGATTTTAATGAACAGAAAATAAAATGCGAACAGCAAAATATTCAAAACGAGATCAATTTTAAAGCAATTAAAGACCAGAATGTGCAGTTACAGCAAAATATAAATGTAAAATTTAGTGAGTTGATAAATAATATACAAGACAAGAATGTATGTCTTGAAAATGCCGATGAAATGACAAGAAATAGTCTGAATAAAGTAGAATCAAGTACGAGTAATACAAACGAAAGTTGTAATGACAATGTTGTATTAGGTAATGAATTAATAAATAATAATGATGTTGATAATAATGTCATTGAAAATATAATATCTGAGAGTACTAATGAAGGTGTAGAATGTGATTATGAAATGTTAATGTGTGTTAAGGAGTTAGAGAGAGAATGGAGAGAGAGTTATATTACAGGTATGAAACAGGGGGTAAATTGTTTACGAGGTAGAATGGGGGGTGAAGGAAGACCTTCACATATATATTGTGTAGGCAAGTGGGCTACAAATAATTGTTTTTTGAAGTTTTTTGTTTTTCCTGGAGAAGTCAGGAAAGATTTAATTGAATTTATACCCTCTGTCTGTAATACTTTGGAGAGTGTGATTTGGGGTTATGAAGAGAGAGATGTAAACAGAGAATTGTATGTTTGTAAAGAAACAGAAATATATAACTTAAATAGAAAGTATGATGAATGGAAGGAAAGTTTAGAAGTATATGTGAATGATAACGATTACAACGATTTAATAAAAATGATTAACCCAATAGTTAATGAATTTAATGACGGAGACTTAACAAAAATACCTAATGTAGACTGGTTTAACGAGTATTTGAATAAGTTGATTGAAGTTAGTTTTTCTGGTTACAACACACAAAACAGTCATTTGTGTGCTGATAAAATTGAACGATGTTATGTAGAACCAAGGTTGATTTGGAACGATGGAGGTTAAACTATTAAAACAAAATACAGTATAAATATTTTGTTTTAATGGTTCTGACATGGCAAATCTAGACAAATGAAGTGCGGAAAAACTGAACAATAAATAAGAGTTTGTAAATAAAATATAGTGAATTCATATGTGTGTATGTAAGATGATTGTTGTGATAATAATATTGAAATATTTGCAAGTAAATAAATATCAGAATTAATTTTGAAAACAGTAAGTGACTAATGGTGATTGTTTCGATAACTATATAATTTATATTGTCAGTCATTAATTAAATTAAACCAATTTGATATGCTTAAATATTTTGATTGCTTATTTAAATGTTAATTAATTAATTTTTTAATGACTTTATTTTATTTTACGAGATGGAAAGGTGGCAATGAATGACGAATTGTTTAATTTAAATTAATTTTGTGTAAAATGTTTCAGAGATGGTAGTGATTACGTTTTGTGTGTATATCGTGTTAAATGGAGTGTAAGTATGAAAATTTTATAATCATGTATAATAAAAAATGTTTATAGGTGTGATTGAGGTGTTAATGCAATAGTGAGATTTTGTGCAATCATTGTGTTTAATAAAAATAACAATTAAAAATTTTAATAATAAATGAAAAATGATATATAATGATTATTAATAATAAATTTTGAAAATTTCAAGAAAGTCAAACGGTAAAAGGTTATGAATGGGTTAGACGATTATTGATGCAAATATTATATGATAATGTATACAAAAATTTAATTAATTTTCAATTGTAAGTAGCTATTAAGTGGCTATTAAGGGGGTGGCCTGTGCTCTCTTAGATAGCGAAATGGGTTGGGGGTAACAGTGAGTGTTACCTCCATCGGAGGCCAAAATGGCGATAAATGTGCGGCACACCTTATCAGTGTAAATTAAAAGTGTACACACTGCCAAACTACAGTGTCGCACATAGTAGTGATGTGAAACAGGCAGTGAAATGAAAGTTCAGATTTCCTCGACTTTTCGGGCGGTTACTGCCTTACCAGCACTAACCGTGGTTTTGGCTAGCGGCCAGCTATGTTCATATCAAGTCCCTTGACCATAGCTGACTTGAAATTGGTATATATTTGAAATTCAATGGGGTGACATTAGAGGAAATCTCTCCGGAACTAGGGAACAGCGGCTGCCACTCTGCCCGCTTGGGGGTAGCAAGACCGGTGGCAGATCCGTTTTAAGGGTGTATGATTATTAACAAGAACATGATGATGTTCACTACTTTAAAACTTAATAGCGGAAGCAGAGACACGGAGAGGTAAAACCCTGCTCCAAAATATACAGTCTCTGTGGAAGCGAAAAGGCGAGACAGTCTTACATAATCTGAAATAGTGTGTGTGGCTGGGAGGTGACGCAAAGGAGTCACGAATTTAAATTTTATGACATAAAAGTTTTTGCTTATTCAAAGTTTAATCCAATCAAAAATGCTTGTGCTCTGTCCACATAATTATATGCTCAGACTCGTAATATAAGGTGTGCATACTATAATTTTAAAGGTATCATTTTATTGTTGTGTGTTAGATATAGTTGTTGATAAAATGTATTTTCATTATGTGTGTGTATTTTTTTCTAAGCCAATAATTAAATCGCCTGGCAGGCAATCAACATAATAGAAGTAAGTATTGATAATGTATTCCATGTAATTTGTTCAATTTGAAATGCATTTTCATTGCGTTAGGATATCAGCTGATCAGCAATAACATGTCACTGGTGTGTTAGTTATAAATGTTTTAAGTAATTGATGTTCAATGTAATGTTTGATGTATTACCGATATTTTAAAGTGATGATAAAAATAATTTGCTACAATGAGAAATAAAGTAACGACTTGGGAAATCTAATAAAAGATAGTTTTTGGGTGATGAATATTTTGCGGGACATATAGATCTGTCCCAATGGAATTCAAAGTTGAATTTGAAATAGTATAGATGAATATGATGTAATGTTGTTTTTGAGTTAATGTAATGTGACAGAATGTTTGAGAAGTATTAATGTTGACACAGCAGTTGTGGAGAATAATTGTAGATTTTGAGTGATATATATTTATGTTTATGATTAATAATATTATTTTGTTGTATTTGTAGTGAGGAAATGAGATTGAGATTTTTGGGGATGGCAATTTTGTATTAGGGGGTAGTGGCATGTAGGAGTTCGCAACAAAATATGTTGGGACGGGAATTGGTATCGATTTTAGTAAGTAGGGGCCGCCTTAGGTAGAATCCGGGCCGCCAAATAAGGGAATTGAGTTTTGGGTAGGGCAAACATATATCCTATGTACAAAGGGTTAGAGAGTATTTTTTTTTATATGTAGAGAAGGTAGCGATTTTGTGTTCAATGATAAGTTGGAGCTTAGAGAGTCTTGATTAGTAGATATTTTGGTAGAGATGGGTGTCATGTTACTTGAAGTTGATTAATATTAGAGCCATAAGAGAGAGTAAAGATTTAGATATTAGAGAGTAAAGATTATATATGTAGACAGAATAAATGAGAATAAACAATTTACATCACCCACCGTAGATTGAAGTAGGATTGTTAAGAATAAAGAGAGGAATTTATGATGAAGAATATAAAATTTTTATTTTTTCGAAACCAGTGACAGAATTTTGATGTAATTGAAAGTAATGTAAAATTAAGAATTGTTTGTTTTAAATAATTTAAATATCAAGTTGATGATTATTTATATTAAATATTTGTTTATTTTAAATATTTTGTTTTATTATGTTTGTATTTCAAGTTAGGATATTACAGATGTTCAGTGTATTTTCAGAAAGCATACACAACATATGTAGGTCAAGGATTCTGGAACTTGACCCAGTTTCGATCAGCTGATGGGGTCATACACCTAATAAGCTTGTATAGTAGGAATCCAATTTTAATTTGTTTAATTAAGTCAAACCAATATTTGAATAATTTTAATAAATATGTTATTTAATAAATAAATTTAATAAAATTTTTTAATGAATAAATTTAAATTTTTTTGAATTTTAAAATTTTGAAAATTTTAATTTTTTTTGGAAAAAAAAAGAAAAAAACTTGATTTTTCGCCTGCCAGCGAATGCAAATTGTTAGATAATGATTCTTTTATTATATGTGCATTAACCATGTTTATTTTATTGTATTGTATTGTATTGGTAGACTATAAGTGGTTCTCATGTTAGAGTAAGGATGTGTTTATATTAGTAGAAATGTCTAGGTTAAGTCATGTTAAAGAAAAAAAAAAGAAAAAAGAGGAAGAGAATTTTTTGATAAAAGATTATTTTTTTTGACTTTGGAATTTTTTTTAATTTTTGATAAATTTTAAAAGAAAGTTTTATTTTTATGTGTTATGGTAATATGTAATGTCAGTGTGTGTGAGCCCAGTATCTGCTAAAGGCAGCCCAGCTTGCATAAAAGGGGATCCATATCGGTTGAGGATCTGGCGTAGTCTGAGCCAGGGAGTGAGGGTTTTTGGGGGTAGCATGTTAAAAGGCGAGGTGCGCTGTGGTGCGAGTCTGTTCGATTTCTCGGTGTTGGGATCTCTTACGGAGAAGTCCAGTGATCTCGTTCAGATGAGTCCATGGTCGCTGAGCCAGGGGGGTCGTGTACCCAGGAGATTAAGAACCAGGGGGTTGTTGGCACCAGTTCCTCACCGGTCCTCTTCGGGGTTTGTCGATGAGATTTCTTCTGTCGTGAACAGCAGAATTCTCATCGAGGGGGTATTGTAGCGGGTCAATTTTTGGGTGTTTTTATTTTTACCGTATGGGGCAAGTACATTTTTATTTCTTTCATTTTGGTGCGGGCTTGTAAAAAGAAGTTGTGAAAATTATTGGGTAACGAAATTCAGTCCAGTATAACAGACCGCATTGCAACGTTATTTTCCATGCAACAGCACGATGTTGAGAAACAGTGAGACAAAAGCGATACGCAGGTGTTATTGTGTCACGCGGCGAGCGAAGCATTTACCCCCTTCTAAATCCTCAGAAATCTGTACTTGTGTAAACAGCACATAGACACAACTGTATCACCACAAATCTGAGTGACGGATCCAGCCACAAAACAGGATGCCCAGGGACGAGCAGAATCTAGCAATGTGCTTTTTTGCGCGGCAGGAAGTCATGGCTAAATCCGGCCTTTCCAATGACATCAGCAGAGCAGACGCCAATATTGTACTCTGGTACCACACATATACCAGCTATAATCCATGCATAAAATGGTTATGCCACCACAATTAAGCACAAACGGCGACTAAAACCTGATGGCCGTGACTGCTCATTTCCCGCGACTCAACGAAGCACATTGCCCAGTTCGTCTCTGACTGTGTCGGCGCCGACACGCGAGCTCAATACGCTCGTATAATATCGTTAATTTTCAATAATGAAAGTAAAGCAGTTCTTTTAAAAGCAGTGATAGGATGGGAGGAGTGTAGAACACTAACATGTAAATTTGGAATTCCTTTTCGTCTTTTTCATAGACATCTTCAATCGACCGCGGGCTGGCCACGAGGTCACCGAAGAAAGCGTTATCGGTAGTGCTATAAAAAAAAAATTATGTATTCAATCTGGTAATTGGGGTTTGAAAACGGAATGTGAGTAGAGAGTGTGCAAAGCTGGGCTGTGTTTTTTGTTTATGTGTGTATAATTATGAAGTTATAAAATTGTCCAGTACAAGGTAAGCTATAGTTAGTAAGGTATAATAATTGCGTAACATGTCGCACGAAGATTTGTAATGTCAATAATTCAGACTAATTAAAGAAAAATCTAATTTCTCTTCCACAAAATTGCGAGTTGAAATTCTTTCAAAACCTTAGTTCGTTTTATGTGCTGTCATAGTTCGTCGAACGAAATGGGTTTACCTCCACTACGAGATCCGGCCAGATCCAAGTCGTAAGGTAAGTGGAAGTTGTTAAATTAATTTGAAAAATAATTTTACTGAAAAATTGTAAAAGTTACAATGTGCTTTGGAGATGGAGGAAATCAACGAAGAGGCTCCACCCACCTAAGCCTCTAATATTGTCACCGCCTAACGTCGCTGGTTAAGTTGGCCCGTGGACAGTCCATACTTCCATGTACGGCGACGAAAAAGTCGCAGTCTGATGGCAGTGCCTTCCCGTTCAACTAAAAGGTATAGTGGGGAGTCTTGTGGTCACTCTTAGCCCAGTCATAACACCGGCTGGTGGTATTAGACTCGACTTGTAAAAACCGAGTCTAATTTTAATAAAATGTATTAAATTTCATCAGATGTGATAGAAGAATAAATTAGGAGTTACTAAGATAATAACAATGAACAAAATTTAACGATCTTCAGTGAAATAGTGAAAGTGCGTAAACTCGCAGTGATGCAACAGCATTGGACCACGTAAGTTTGGAGTACGCAACAGTTTTTTTGATAAATGGGCGAAGAAAATAACAGTTAAAATCTAGATTCATTTTGGGGAATAAACTAAAAATAAAATAAAATGAGATCTCAAATAATTTTGGATGTGAGTCGTGTATGTATATAAGAAAAAATAAAAAGTATTGGTTCTCTTAGAATGAATAAGTTTAGATGTTAGATAGTTAAAGTTTTTATGTATATAAAAATGAAATGATATATTTCATATGTTAAAAATAATAATGTGAAAGGGTTTACGCTTTTTTATATTTCATGCATAGAAAGAAGTTTGAATACTAAATGACACGTTAATATAAAATAAAATATTATCTACTATCTTATATAATTTGTTAAACAAGTTATTTGCAATCACCTCATTTCATTTGCTGCACTGATCAGTTCGTCGTACGAATGGGGTTAGTCCACCACCAGAGATCCGGCCGACACATATAAGAATTTAAGGTAGGTGGAAGTATAAAATTTTTTATTATTATCAAATAATTTAAATATATAGTTACAATGGTGCGGTGTGACCAGGATGTAATATAATAATAAATTGTATTACACCGGCCTATTTTGACAGTGCAGGAAGTGAAATCCGGTTGTGAAAGCAGCAAAATTTAATTTACGTAAAATTTACGTAATTATGGTGTAAGATTTATGTTATAGTATAATGTTTTGGACGGAGGATTAACCAGTTGTAGTTATATGTGTCGGCCGGATCTCTGGTGGTGGACTAACCCCGTTCAATTTTTATTCAACCAAATAAATGTTGGGAGTGGACTATAAAATTGAGACTGGTACGGTTCGGCACAGGAATGTGAAGTTAGCAACTAGGGTGTGTATTCGCCCACAAGAGCGTGCACAGTCAGCTAACGTTCTCAAGACATTTTGTCACGTACGTATACGTTCTTTCTCGCTGGGTGAGCAGAGAACAAAGGCAGTCGGCAAATAACATCTCAATACGACGGACGCGAGCTGGGCACAGTTTCCATCTCGCCCGTATATAAAAAATGTGAAGATAAAACAGTTTTTGTGGTTACGTAGTGGCGGCTCCGGCCGGTTCGACATAAAAGGCTCGGAGCCGAAAACTTATTTGTTTTTATTTTTAATTTATTTATTATTTGTAATTATTTATTACAGGTTAAGTTAAATAAAATCATATCAAGTTTAGAATCCGACTTAGATCATTCTGTATATAGCCAATATTTTCAAATCCATCAAGGGAGTTTATTTAAAAAAGTCGAGGGGGGAGAGCAGGATTGGAGGTTAGTTATACCGGAAGGGCTGGTAGACAAAATAATATGGGACTGTCATATTCGGTATGGGCATTTCGGGGCTAGGAAATGTGTAAACGTACTGAGAGAATCGTGTTTCTTTAAAAAATATAGAACGGAGAGTTAGAACATTACTCCGGGGTTGCGATTTATGCCAGAAGTCAAAAGTGGCTAATTATCGGTGGAGGGAGAAATGAAGTACATTAAAGTAGAAAAACCTTCTGATTTAGTTGCGGTGGATTTGTTCGGCCCACTACCAAAGGGTAGGGAAGGGGTGATGTACATTTTTGTAGTATTAGACACGTTCACTAAATTCGTAAAACTGTATAGTGTCAAGAGGGCGACGAGTAGAGTTTTAAGTGAACAAATAACGAAGGATTATATGATCAAAACCGGGAAACCTAAGGTAATACTCTCTAATCATGGGCCCCAATTCATTAGCGGAACTTGGCTACAAACTCTGGGGTGGGAAGGAATTATACCTAAACACACAGCGGTATATCATCCCCAGTCAAACCAGGCCGAAAGGGTCATGCGCGAATTAGGTAAGATTTTTTGGGCGTACTGCCATACTAAACACAGTGAATGGCCAACCTATGTGAATAAAATCGAAGACGGGTTAAATTGTACCACGCATGAGTCAACCGGTTTTACGCCATATGAGTTAGTTAAGGGGACATGCCCACCGAGAATTCTGCAACAGCTGTTCAACTATCCACCTGAGAGTAATTCCAGAGGTCTGGACATAAAACTGAAACTTGCTTATGAGAACTTATTGACTAAGGGGGAAAGAAGAAAGCGACGTCATGATGCTGCAGGTAAATGTACTAGATATGACATAGGCCAGTTGGTGTTGGTGAGGCGGCACGATTTGTCCAATGCACAGGACAAAGAAATTAAGAAATTCTTTTTGCTATATGAAGGACCGTATGAAGTAATTGAGATTAAAATGGACAGCGCATACGCTTTGAGAAATCAAGTGACGCGGGAGATAGTGGGTACCCATAACGCCACAAATTAAAAAATGTATTGGTCAAAATAAAATATCTAAATAAATTACGTAATTGTATATAAAAATTTAATGTTTTCAGAAGGGACCCTCCCCCATTTTTGGGCGGCCACGGTCTCACCAGCTCTGGTCGTGGCTTTTGGACACATAGGGAAGGACCATGGTTGTAGCCACTTCCCATTGGCTACCCTACCAAATTTGGTTTCCCTACCAAATTGGTAGAAACTAGAAATTTGCATAGTACAAATAACGGGGAGGGGGACCCCTAAAGTCCGTGGTTAAAGAAAAAACAAAAAGGAGGTGCATAAATTGGCACATCCCACGGACCAACGGTTGCCTTAATTCTAAATTAAAACATAATAAGGTAATCTTCAAGTTTATAAACAGGTGTTATTTACGGGTTGTAAACTCATCCCTTAAAAAGTAGGTAGTGGAGGAGTTTGGTGGCGGAGTAGACAAACCGAGACAACAAAGTTTCCTTATAGCCTGACTGAATGATGGCCTATAGAGATGGGGCCGTAGATTGGCGGTTGGGGTTTTTGTGTTTTTTTTCATGACCGGACAGGGGGGCAGGTAAGGAATTTAGGGCTGCCAAAAGGGTTGTTATTCACATTCATTGATGTATGGGTTCTGTTCGTTTTTGGTCGCATCTCTGTAGACCATTATTCTGTACATATAAAATATGATCTATTCACAGGTAGTTAAAGAAAAATAATTTGTGTAAAAATCCTAAAATAAAACAATCATGTAACCTAAAGGTTAAACTATTATTTTGTGGTACCTGCTATGTTAGACCATGAGTAGAGATATTTGGTTTAGAATGTAATCATGGAGGAACTTAAGTAAAGATTGGAGCCAAACAATGTGAGGTTTGTAAACCTTATTAAAACGCAAAGGGGGCCCTAAACAAATTAAACGAACTAGAATCATTTTGAATATAATGTAATTAAAGTAACGGAAACTGTTTTGAACAAATGAGGTAATGAAATTAAATTTGAGTTGGAATTAAATCAATTTAAAATGTGAATGTCAGTAATGAATTTAAATTTATTGTGATTGGAATTGTAAAATAAATGGTAACTGATTAAAATGTAAAGACTAAAATATTTGTTCAGATTGAAAATTGAAGCTAAAGTGGTCACATTTTAAACCCCATTTGAATTTAACAAGGAAATGTTTGTGTTGAGATAGTATTTGTAAAACAAGTCGTGTATACATGTTATATGTTTAACTGTAGATTCCCCGTTTAAGTGCGGCCATGACCTCACCGGATCGTGACCGTGAAAGTAGTTAATTATAGCTAATCATAAATTTTAATTGTTATAACCGGCTTATGTTTTGTTTTTGTTTTGTTAACCCGGTGGTTTGTTAAATTTATGGGGGGGGGGGGTTATTTTTAGGGGAATCTACCAATTTTTGGAACAGGGCTATTTTCACCCACATAGGGGTGGTAGTCCATTAGGGGTGCATAAATCATTATTAGTAAGTATGTAATACTGAATTTTTACTATAACGCCGAAGCAAGGATGGGGTGGAATAAAAGAAAAAAATGTCCACCCCTTCCGCATCAGTCCTTGTCGAAGCAACTAGGTGCTATAGTCCAGGGGGGGTCATAGTGAGTGTGGATGGGGGGTGACCAAGTTACAGGCCATGAGGGAGATGTGGTTTACGGCTAGGATGAGGCCGGCGATGGTCAAGAAGCCTAGCCCAGAACACAGTAAATTGTAACGGGTATCAGAGGTTAAGGGATTAGGGGGGTTGTACAAAAAAAAAAAAAAAAAAATAGCCTAAGATCAAGTTGTGAGTTGATAAAATATTCTTGAGGGTGTAACCTGTATTTTATAGTAAGGTTGTTATGATTTATTTGTATCTTATGTAATCAATCAATGTGTAATTTGGCGGGGAATAATGTTTTGTCAAGGGAGAAAAGTACCAATATATAATTTGTATGGAATTTATATGTATTAGATGTAAGTATACAGTAAGTTTATATTGCCATGTGGACATTGTATTTTATGTAGGCCAGTTAACAGTGTTGTTTGAGACTGATGCAAAACGTTTATGATGAATTGAGATTGAGGTGATAGTGTCTGAGTATGAACTGAAATAATTGGAGTTGGGTTAATCAATGTAACAGATGGACAATATAATAAATGTGAATAATTTATTTGTGACTCGAAGTGAACAAGGTGGTAATGTTTTGTTTGTAACTCGATGTAAAATTCAAGGTGAAAGATGTAGTTGAATATAAACATGGTAATGTTTATTTGGAATGTTTATTATGTTGGATCCTGCTTATGTAACTGCGGATGACTGTAGAACAGAGGTAGCTGTATATTAACAAATTAGATAAGAATCCAGTACTTTGCAAAAAATCAAACCAGTACTTTGTTAATGACATACCAGTATGACTAAGAGGAAACGAATCAGTTGGGGATATGGAATAATGGAAGGCTGTTTATTGATATTTTAATTGAATGTTTCAGAGTCAGGTGATACTGTGGTGACGTGCCTGTCTGATTTTATGGTGTTGGGATCTCGAGCAGAGAAGTCCAGTAAGGTCGGATAGGTGCAGCCATAGCCACCGGACTAGGGGGGTAAGTACCCATGATTTTAGTAGAGAGTTAAGGGGGTTGCAGCGCTATATCCTCATTGATCCTCTTAGGTTTTAGGCAATGAGAGTTTTATGCTTCGGCATAAAACCTCTCATTGGGGAGGGGGGATTGTAACGGGACAGATCAGGGACGGGAATGAATTTTAATAATTGTACATAATTCAAAAAGCAGTCAGTGTTCACCTTTGGTGTACCTCATTTTAACCAACCATACATACAATGTTATTACAAAACACCACGTCTGTGTTTTGTCTCTGGAGTCAGTTAGTCCAGACATATTATGTAACGACATACAGTTTGTGGCATCCGTGAATCACGGAAAAAATGAAGCCAATGTTGTAGAGGAACAAACTTTCTACCTTTTTATACGCCCCATAATTTACTTATCCTGATCCGTTAAACTTACCTTTTAATAAAAACTCCCCAGAAGATTCCAAACTCGCTAACAAGGTCGCCACGATGTTTTCAGGATATACATCGAAACCATAATACTTACAGTTACTTAATTTTAATCATGTAGTGCCCTTAGATCAGAAGATTCACAGGTTTCGTTTAGATGAATTCTCGATGCAGAACTCAGGTTACGGGTGTAACGTAATAATTAGATTAACACATTTTTATGCTATTTAAACCAACTCTTTTATTTCAAACACTTTTCAGATACTTTCTTTCTTTCTCTTTTCTTTATGAAATATTATTTGTTTCTTATTTATTACGTTATCTCTTATTTATTCTTACCTCTATCATATAAAAGTTAAAAAGTTTTATTCTACCTAACAAACCAGTACCGTACTTTTACTTTTGATGTCTTTTTTCAAATTTCCTCTCTCACACACACACACACACACACACACACACACACACACACACACACACACACACACACACACACACACACACACACTTTATATTTCTCTTTCACCCCCCTTTTTCTGAATTCTCAATTATTTAAATATTTAAGACTTTGTTGGCCAACATATTCACAGTACTCAACTTTCTCCTTGCCATTCCAATTGTTCTGCCATCTTCACGTTCACTTACACTGTCCCTACCACACAACAGCTATCACTGTTTTTTTTTAAGTTTCTGTATTTAGTAAATTCATTTTACTTTCTTTGCAGTCTCGTTCGAATAAATTTTGGGGTAGGCCGGGTGTACTCACACGTCACTATTTCACTGATACTGTTGCTGAGCTACCAACTATGCTGGTTGACGAGTGGTGAACAACTGCGAACCTCGTGCGTGCTTGGTTGCATGCCTGCCAAGCGTTAGGCGTTGGCCGCGTGGTCTCAACTCATTCTGTGATTGGTTGAAATGCGGCGAGTGGGAATAATTCGCCTTACTTCCGTTATGAATTTTGGGTTGGAGATTACATACTTTCCCATGCCCTTTTGTGTCCTCTGAGCACATGTTGCAAAAGGCGACACACGCGAGCTCGCACACACAACACACATTCCAACGTTATAATTTCTATAGTGCCTGACTCTGCCTCGTATGGTTTCAACCATAGGGTGTTTCAAAAAGTTACATACAAGTAGTTAAATTCAAAGTTATAAAATTAAAAACCCTCTTGCTTTGTTCCGTTACAATACCCCCCCAATGAGAGGTTTTCTGTCGAAACAGAAAAACTCTCATTGCCTAAAAACTCTTAAGAGGACCAGCAAGGATATGGCGCCATTGACGCCCCGTAAATCCTTATTAAAATCATGGGTAACTTACCCCCTAGTCTGGTGATTGTGGCCACTGAATCACCAGACTCTGAAACAGTTCATAAAAACATCAATAACTGGCCTTTCACTATACCATATCCTCAACTGATTTGGTTCCCCTTAGTCGTACTGGTTTGTCTTTCGTTCAGTACTGGTTTTATCTCAATAATCTACTTAAATAAACAATATTTATTTTTACTTCTGTAACTTATACAATACACATTTACCATTTAGGTTAGACACAACAAACAAAATAAAAATTTTAACTCCAAAATAACTCAAATTAATCAAACAATCTACTCCACTACTTCACTATTCTCAGCACCATTACAAAAATCATCAATTTTATTTTATTTCTTTTTCAATAGGAACTTATTTATTAACAATTTAAAAACCTTCTTCCACACACACTATGGGCCCCCTGGACTGTAGCGCCCAGTTGCCTCCACAAGGACTGAGGCGGAAGGGGTGAACACTTTTTTCTTTTCTTTCACCCCCATCCTTGCTTTGGCGTTACATAACCTTCAGGGTACCAGTACCCCTACTAATAAACTTATTGATACGCCCCTATTCGGTCTACCACCCATACATAGGTGTATAGCCGTGTGCCAAAAATAAAATTCTTAGATTCCCCTTTTGTTCCCCGTTAAATTTCTATGTTATACCAATTTCAAGAACAACCAAAACCACGGTCTGGGCTGGTAAGGCCAGGACCGCACGAAATGTGGGGAATCGCATTTAAAAACATACTATACATGTTTTATATATACCCACACAATTACATAATCAACATAATAAAAACTCAAAATAAACATTACCATTGTTACATTAACATAAATCTTTCACACTTGAATCTGAATAAAATTTCTTACCATTACACAACTTCTAATTTCAATTTCTATTGATTCAACATTTTAATCTTTCAAGTTTAATTTATTATCTATCATTTATTATCCACTTCAAATCAAAAATTTTCAAATTGATTACCAAGATTTCTATCTTTTAAATGAATTTAATTTGCATGAATTTAAATTTCACTAGAAACATTCATAATTGCATACTGACAATTATTCAAATAAAAATTTATTACTATTACAAAATCAGTTACAACTATAAATTGGGTACACAAAATATAATATACACACAACACAGTGTATCAGCTGATATCTGATCATAACAGCATAACCTCATACAGAGAACATGAAAACATAATACAACTTTAATTTCAATTTTTTAATTAAATTTTCCAACTGTTACATTATAATTTCTACTCAGAATTTTTTATTTTATTTCATATTCTCATCAATAAATGAGTGACTCCCTTTCAGCAATAATAATCTGTTTTATCTACGGGCATTTAAACCTAACCCCACTCTCACCTCCTTCATATCAACAACTAACGGATTTGAAATAGGGTGACACCGTTCTCTCAATAAGATTTCCCTCCACCATTTCTCTAACTCTACTTAAATCATTCTCCTCTTATAACAAAGCCCGTGATACCCTTTTTGTACATAGGATGTGTGTTCCCTTCTCTTATACTCATTCCCTTATTAGTTTCTGGCCTCTCCCAGGTAACTCCGCCAAACCTCTTTAAAACTATTCACCTCCCGCCACAATGCCTTGCGTTGAGGACTCCTTACCACACCACCCTCACTACAAAATATATGTACCCTGCTCTCACCTATTTACTCTCCACTTTCATCACTCCCTTTCTCTCTACACACATTCACTCTCACTTCTGTGTCCCCCCCTACTGACCTGTGTTTATCTCACTTTACCTCCAGAAATTCTTATGTCGTCTAATACCCGTGCAAAACTAACTCTGACTGGTTTAATTTCATTACCTAATTCTAACACCCGTTTACTGAAATCAATTATTGTTTTATTAAAAAATCGTTACTCAAAATCCAACTTTTACTACATTTTAATTTCATTTAAATCCATCTTTCGATTAATTTAAATTAATTACCTCAAATTACTTCAATTACATTATAAAATTTCAATAATGTCAATTACTTTATCAAAATAAAATATTATTGTTGTTATTACTCACTCAAAACTGTATTATCATACACTCAATAAGAATTATCAATGTTAAGTACCCAAAATACAATGTACATACACATAATATAACCTATTCTACAGTCCATACTGCCTGTAATCTCAGTGCACCTTTTAACACCTTTTACGTTTAATTATTCATCATTTATTATACAATTCAATTCAAAATAAATTTCTCAAATTTATTATCAAAGTTTCACATCTTTTAAATTAATTAACCCATCTCAAATTAATTTAATTCCATCATTTTTCAAAACATTGTAAGTCACTTTAATTACCTTATTCAAACAATTTCAATTCATCTAATTTCCTTATAAACTTCATAATTATATCCTGTTAATTATTTAGTCAAATGAAATATTATTATTATTATAAAATCACTCCCTACTACAAACACTCGTTACATAAAATACTGTGTACTACATAACCTATTACACATATACATTTCATACCAATACACATTTATATGCCATCTGTTTTACATTAATAGTCATTGTTTACACACAAAATCATTCCTTTTTATCAAAATTTAGTCTGATATTATTCCAACACTTTTCGTTTTTGTTTACATTTATTATATTATCTTTTTTAATATAATACCCATTTACACCCAGGTAAGTGCTTATTGTCAAAATACACATTTGCTACCGTGCTGTTTACTTTATAAGGTAAGTCTTTATTTCATTAACTCTCTATTTATTTATACTCTGTCTTTAAATATTCCCCCCCCTCTCTCTCTCTCTCTCTCCCCCCCCCCCCCTCTCTCTCTCTCTCTCTCTCTCTCTCTCTCTCTCTCTCTCTCTCTCTCTCTCTCTCTCTCTCCAAAAACAACTTATTGGACTATTTGTTGACACCTTGTCACCCCAAATATCCTTACTAAAACATCATCTGGCCTTTCCAGATACTGTACACAAAAACACTTTATTGGACTATTTGTTGACACCTTGTCACCCCAAATATCCTACAACAACATTTATTAAGCTTTTCTTCACATATAACCCGGGAAAATCTGCCCTCTGACCCCGATATCCACTAAAACACACTTCAAATATGCCTCTAACCTCAAGTAACTCTCTACTCTTAAAATACCTCTCATCATAACGCCATTATTTACCGTTATTACTTGTTATTACGCTATTAAAATCGTTACCATAATTACTGCTTACCCCGTTATTATTTCTTCGTTACTCATGTTTTCCTTTGCACTTAACCTGTCAACCTTGTATGTTACCTGATCGTCATATTACAGTAGAACTTGGCTAATTCGAAGCTGAAGGGACCAGTAAAAAATTCGAATTATCCAAAAATTCGAATTAGGAAAGTTTTAATAAGGGTAGAAAAATCAAATCAAAAACCGAAATTCAGTAAAGCAATATGTTATTTTATTAAACAATTTCCTTATACATATGTATTACAAACGTATGAAGATGTTACAGTACAAAATATAGCATTTACAGTTTTTTAAAAAAGCTAGAAACTTTTGATTGCATATTGCAATTAATACACTGAGTTGTAGTAAACTCTTCAAGTTTATTAAGTGCTTGGAAAATAGCGTCACTTACGTTCTGCTGTCCTTCAACAAACCGTCTCAAGTCTTGAATGTAATTTGATGCCTGGAACTGGAAGTTCTAGCTGGTCCCCTTCTTCATCTGAAGATGCACCATCATTTCTTTTGTTCATAACATCAGCCACGATCTCTGCATCTGTCTGTTCACCGCACACCGCCAAGTCTTCATCCATGTTTACAAACTCTTCGTAACGAATGTCTGCATCATGTCCAACATCTTCCCAGTTATCCGCAGTGGGTACGACTTCTCTAGCAGCTTTATTCTCCTCTTCACCTTCAGTGTGGCAGAAACCACCTTTACGAAAGCAATTAGCAATTATTTTTTGCGTAACTTGGTCCCAAGCACTGTGTAGCGGGGCATTTTTGGGGCCTACCTGAGACAATGTAAAGAAGTTTATATTTTATTGATAATAAATAACATATTTTGTAAATAATAATAACTTTATCCCTTGTTGAGTGATAAGGACAGAAATTATAAATTTTTAACCGAGCGGTAAATCTGTTTGAAATGAAAACAACCGTGGCAACATTGACTGTGCAGAATTGTTTAACAATGTTTTGTAAAACCAGTATGAACGTATGTGATAGCCGACAAGCTGTGTCAAGGTCAGACAATGACGAACACAAAACCAGTAAACACATTATGTAACGGTAAACAAATTATGCAATGAAACATCAGGCGAGCGTTACGTCAGAGCCTATCCTTGATGAGTAATTCCGTTACATAACGGTGACATGCAGCTGGCGGAGTGATATAAACTTTAAGACAATAAGAATTGAACATCCTACAACAGTCGCTTCACAAAATAGCGCCTTTTTCTCAGCCCAGTATAACGCCATCACCACTCGCGAGTGGTACATATAAAAAGTTTCGAAACGTAAATCACGGGCGCCCGCACCGAAAATGAAAGTAACGCATTTTACTTCTTAAAAAGAGTGTAATAACAGTTTTAGAATATGTAGGAATTCAGAATATAAAATGTAGAGACAGTTTCGGTTTTAATCATCAGTGTCAAAAATAGCAAATGTGCGGTTAAATTAAGGCGACGTCTTCTGGACAAAATTGAACAGCTAAGTACCAAATAATTAAAATGAATTTTAACAAGGGCTAATTAAAAATGAGAACACAACAAAATTTTAATAAAAAAAAAATGAGATCTCATGGGATATAAATTAATTGTGTGCGTGTGGGCGTGCATGAGTATGTGAGAATATATTGAAATTAAGATAAAAATTAAGAAGGCTGGTTTGCGTTCCTATTATAATTCTTAAAAATGTATTTCAAGAATCTGTTATTGTAATGCGAGTAAGTAAATTAAAAGAGATTCAAGGTAATCAACAACTATTATTCACGTTTTGTCAATTATTAATTCAAATTTTGTCTGTATGATTTTATTAACATGAAATATGAATAATAATAAAGTAATAATAACGTTTAATTATTGATGAACATAAATGATTGTTATTATTTCAGCAACCACATTCTGCTCTCCTAGTTCGCTGAAAAGAACCCTCATAAATTATTTTCTTGCAGTTGGCAAGATGGCGCCCGATAAATATACAATGTTTGTTAGTGAATTTTATGTGAAGGTAAGTAGCTTCACATTTGACGCCCAGAACTAGGGACTTAATTTGTATTATCACATTTGGCGCATTCCGACCAGGGACATAGCTTCACATTTGGCTTCCGAACTTAGGGACGATTTATATAATAATATTATATAAATATAGGCCCACTGGGAAAGCAGAATGGTTGTTTAAGGTAAAATAAATTTTTTTTTTCATACGTAAAATAGACGCAAGTATGGGGTTATGTTTTGATAGGGTTATGTATGTAGTGCATTATTTGTTTATGTGTTTATGAGTATTGTGAGGGTAATTAGTGTGTATGAGATGAATTATATTATATAAAGGGTATTATAATAAAATTTTTTAATATGGCTAAGATACAAGAAAATGATAGTGGTTTCGTATGGAACGAGTGGGAAAGCGAATTTAGAGGGGTTGTAGGTGAAATGACGGACGAGGAATGGGGGAGGTTAGACGATAGTTTAACACGAATGGAAGAAATGGAAGAGGGAATATTTGCAGAAATTAAGAAGCACAGTGATGATATTGATAGTGAGGTGCCAAGCAATAAAGGTAAGATCGTTGAAGCGACAGTGGTAGAGATTAAGACGGAAAATAGGCCTAATGATAACGGTAGTTTAGGGGTGGAAGAAAAAGAGTATACAGTATATGACCTATTTAACCTACTAAATGAGTTAAATGCAAAAATGGATAAGAATTTTGATATGATGAATAAATGGCTTGATGAGAGGGGGGAAATGATGAGTAAACATTTTGATAATATGAACAAGGGTTTTGATGAGTTACATATAGGATTAAACGAAACAAAGGAAATAATGAGTAAGGGTTGTGATACAATAAAAAATGCTTTTGATAAACCAGATGAGAAGTGGGAGGGAGATAGATGTCAGGTAAAAAAGAATACAGAAGTTGAGTTAACACAGGTAAGTGGTGTCTTTGATAATAGTGAAGAAATAAGTAACCAGGTGAGTGACAATTCGAATAATGAGTTAATAGCTAACAGTGATCAAATAGTGGGAGAAATAGTGTTGACTAGTGATGATAATGGTATTAATTACAATTCTGAGGTAAGTAGGAATGATAATTATGACAATATAAGTGAAAATATGATGTTAAAAAATAATGGAGTAAATATAGAGAGTACTGATGAAGTTTTAGAATGTAATCATGAAATGTTAATGAGTGTTTATGAAGTAGAGAGAGAGTGGAAGAATAATGTAGTAATTAAATGGGGACAGAGGGCAAATTTTCCCCTTATTGTTTATAATGATGATGATGATTTAATGTTGTTTTTTCAGGGCAAGAGACCCTTATTGTTAAATGAATTAATGTTGTATAATGTTGTACCCTCTGTCCGGAATAATTGTGAGAGTGTGATGTGGTGTTATGAAGAGAGAGAGGTAAATAGAGAATGGTATGTAACAGAATTGTATAATTTGAATAGAAAGTATGATGAATGGAAAGAAGGCTTAGAAATATATTTGAATAATAATGATTACAATGATTTGATAAAAATAATTAGACCGATAGTGACTGAATGTAATGACGGAGACGTAAAAAAAATACATAACGTAGACTGGTTTAATGAGTATTCTGGTAAAATGAGTGAATTTGGTTGTTCTGGTTATGACACACAAAGTAACCATTTGTTTGTAAATAAAAAGCAACAGTGTTATATAAAACCAAGGTTGATTTGGGACGATGGAGGGTAGACTGTAAGACAATAAAAGACAATTAAACATTTTGTTTTATGGTTGTTTGACATGGCAGATGTGGACATGAAGTGAGATACACTTGAACAGTTTTGACACATATTTTGTAAATAATATTGAATTCATTTGTGTGTATTGTGAAATGTTAAATAAGTAATGTGTATATGTTTTAGAAAATGTTGTATTAATAATAATAATATTATTAATATTTTTGCACTCTAGTTAAATAATAAAATAATAATGAAGACAATAATTAATGATTTGTAGAATGTTGATAATAATTGAAATATGTTATTTTAATAATCAAATGAATATTCAATTTTAATAATCAATTGAATTAAATAAGTTGAGATGTTTAGATATTGTGATTGAATATTATGTGTTTGAATTTTATAAGGAATTTAAATTGTGTGATGAGATTTTAATTTAATAATCATGAATAAATAAATGAATGGTTTATTTTGTGGAATTTTGTGGAACATAATGATTAAAAATATATGTTAATAATAAATTTTAAGCAATTTTGAAAAGCTGATGGCAACACAGGATAAGTCAATAATGATGATAAACAAAAACAGTTAATGAAAAATTTTAAATAATGTTTATAAATTTTATATAAATTATTTAAAAGAGAATTGTTTGTTTGATGTATGCTAATAATCCAGGTTTATTGCTATTTGTGTATTGTGTTATGTGATGTATTATAATAGTGTGTGTGGCTGGGAGGTTATCCAAGGGGATAACGTATTAAAAATTTGATATATTTTAATTAATAATGATGATTTGCTCCTCAATAATTTTGTTTGAATTTAAAAATTGGATGCACTAAATACTTCTTATATTGTGTTATTGTGTCTTATTGTGTTGTTTGCATTTAGTATGTTAGGAATAAGTATTATAAAAATATAATAATATGTTTTCAATGTGTTTACAGATTTTAAAATAAAATGGAAAATAGTTGTAATAAGTAAAATTTTCAATAGGTTGTAAAAGATAGAAGTGGGTGATAGTAATTGTTTGAATAAAATGTTTGAGTCAATTCAAGTTGAATTTTGTGGGACATAGATTTGTCCAAATCGAAGTAAAAGTTAAAGAGAATGAGAGATGAAAATAATGCAATGTTGTTTTGAGTTAATGTAATGTTATAGAATTTGAGAAGTATAAGTGGAGACACAGTAGTTATGGAGATTTTATGTAGAGTTTTGAGCGATATATTGTTTATTTGTTGATGTTAATTTGTTGTAATTGTAGTGAGGTTATGAGATTGAGATTTTTGGGGATGGTAATTTTGTAGTAGTGGTAGTGTATTTGGGGAGTCCGCAACAAGGGTTGGGGCGGGATAGGGACCGATTGGCGCCGGAAAGGGTTACCTAGGGTGAGTCCAGGGACCAACATAAGGGAATGAGTTTTGGGAAGGAAACACGTATCCTATGTACAAAGGGTTAGAGAGTATTTTTTTTTATAAGAGTAGAAGGTGGCGATTGGAGTTAAAATAGTAAGTAGTTAGAGGTAGAGAAGGGTTAGTAAAATTTTGATAGTGGGGTGTCATACTAGTTAAAGATTTTGTAAGGGAACGTTAGAGTAATAAAAGGGGTAAGATTATGAGTAAATGCCAAGTGGATAAAGTAAATTATAATGAATAACGTAGAATCACCCAAAGTAATGAAATGGAATAATGATGGCCATAATTGAAAAAAAAAATAAAATAAAAAATAATTTTTGTAATTTTGAGAAACGAATTAATAAGAGTAAATCAAGTTTAAAAGTAATTTTTTGATTTTATATGTCAATTTAATGATGTAAAGTGTGTAACATTTTAATTGTAAGTTGTTTATTTTAAAATGAATTATTAAGGTACTGTGTTTTCTTATGTTAAGTTATGTTAGGTATTCTGATATATACATGTTAGTAATAAGTGAGTAAAAACAAAACCAGTGCTTCTTAGCGCAAACCAGCACCGCTAGGGGGGAACAGATCAGTTGGGGATATGGTGTTGTATAAGGCCACTATTTAATATTTTGATTTGTTGTTTCAGTGTTTGGTGATGCTGTGGCGGCGGACCTGAGCTGGCCTGCGCGTCAGGGCAGGGGCGTTGAGTATCTGTCTGACTCTACGGTGTTGGGATCTCGAGAGAGAAGTCCAGTATTGTCATGCAGATGCGGTCACAGTCACCGGACCAAGGGTGAGTTGATTATTCTTTTTTGTAAACCATACAGGGGGTTGTGGCGACATATCCTGGCTGATCCCTTTAGCAAGTATGAGTGTGTCAATGAGATTTTTTATGCTTCGGCGTAAAATATCTCATTGAGGGGGTATTGTAGCGGGGCATTTTTGGGGCCTACCTGAGACAATGTAAAGAAGTTTATATTTTATTGATAATAAATAACATATTTTGTAAATAATAATAACTTTATCCCTTGTTGAGTGATAAGGACAGAAATTATAAATTTTTAACCGAGCGGTAAATCTGTTTGAAATGAAAACAACCGTGGCAACATTGACTGTGCAGAATTGTTTAACAATGTTTTGTAAAACCAGTATGAACGTATGTGATAGCCGACAAGCTGTGTCAAGGTCAGACAATGACGAACACAAAACCAGTAAACACATTATGTAACGGTAAACAAATTATGCAATGAAACATCAGGCGAGCGTTACGTCAGAGCCTATCCTTGATGAGTAATTCCGTTACATAACGGTGACATGCAGCTGGCGGAGTGATATAAACTTTAAGACAATAAGAATTGAACATCCTACAACAGTCGCTTCACAAAATAGCGCCTTTTTCTCAGCCCAGTATAACGCCATCACCACTCGCGAGTGGTACATATAAAAAGTTTCGAAACGTAAATCACGGGCGCCCGCACCGAAAATGAAAGTAGCGCATTTTACTTCTTAAAAAGAGTGTAATAACAGTTTTAGAATATGTAGGAATTCAGAATATAAAATGTAGAGACAGTTTCGGTTTTAATCATCAGTGTCAAAAATAGCAAATGTGCGGTTAAATTAAGGCGACGTCTTCTGGACAAAATTGAACAGCTAAGTACCAAATAATTAAAATGAATTTTAACAAGGGCTAATTAAAAATGAGAACACAACAAAATTTTAATAAAAAAAAAATGAGATCTCATGGGATATAAATTAATTGTGTGCGTGTGGGCGTGCATGAGTATGTGAGAATATATTGAAATTAAGATAAAAATTAAGAAGGCTGGTTTGCGTTCCTATTATAATTCTTAAAAATGTATTTCAAGAATCTGTTATTGTAATGCGAGTAAGTAAATTAAAAGAGATTCAAGGTAATCAACAACTATTATTCACGTTTTGTCAATTATTAATTCAAATTTTGTCTGTATGATTTTATTAACATGAAATATGAATAATAATAAAGTAATAATAACGTTTAATTATTGATGAACATAAATGATTGTTATTATTTCAGCAACCACATTCTGCTCTCCTAGTTCGCTGAAAAGGACCCTCATAAATTATTTTCTTGCAGTTGGCAAGATGGCGCCCGATAAATATACAATGTTTGTTAGTGAATTTTATGTGATACAAAAAGGTAAGTAGCTTCACAACTGTTGGAAATGCGGGCAGCTTGAAGGATGTTAATCTTGATAGTATTTTCGTGCTCATCTACATAAGCACCTGACAGAACGTTTTGGACCACAAGCCGTCTGAAAAATGCTTAAAATTCATTATTACACCTTGGTCTATAGGTTGAACTACTGAAGTCATGTTTGGGGGGAAAACACAATCTTTACATTTTCCATCACAGGAATAGTGTTGTGCGCTCTACAGTTGTCAATAAACAAGACGATTCTTCTGTTTTGATTCCGAAATTGCCTGTTGTTTTTCAAAAGCCATCTTTCGAAAATTTCATCTGTCCCATCCAAGCTTTATTGTTTGATTCATATTCAACTGGTTTTGTTTTTACATTTTTGAAACAACGTGGGTTGGCTGACTTCCCTATCATTAGCAAAGGCAGTTTTTCAGAGCCATCCATATTTGCTCCGACTAAAAGTGTTATGCACTCCTTGCTGTGTTTGCCTCCACTACAAATTTCTCCTTTAAAAGCAAGTGTTTTGTCGGGGGTGCATCTGAAGAATAAGCCCGTCTCGTCTACGTTAAAAATGTCTTTAGCGTCTCTATCAGAAATCACTTGCAACAAGTCGTCTTTCCATGAATTTGCAGCTTCAACGTCAACAGATTAAAGTACTATGAGTTAATTACTATTTGAAATATTTAAATTTATCCCACTTACCTTTATTGATAATTTACCAGGGTGTCGTCTGATGTACTTTGGCAGAGAAAAAACTACAGGTGGTGCAATGACAAACACATATTTATATGTCTAATTAACCCATTTTATTGTTATTTTATCGTCAAATGATATCAAAACTCCCACATCAACAATTTCTTTTATGTTACATCGCTAATAACTGCTGGATAATAACGTTAATTTATGTATTGCTCACTGTCTTCAAAAAACTATTATTTATTTTACATTCATTTAAATATTTGATTTTACGTTACTTCTTCTCAGAAAACACTGCTATTTATCTATTATACATGAAAAATAAAAACTTGAATTACTTATTGATAATCATCTTAAATTATGATCATAATAATAATAATAAAACGACCCAGTTTGCTCATACACCTCATTCATACATATTTAGGTTTGATTTAGCGCTTTTATAAAAATTATGGCAAGAATTAAGAAGAAAGTTGCACTATTACTTCTCTGTATGTCCTGGTCGACCCGTGTTGTACTCTGTGGGTTTATTTCCTCACATGTCCGAAAATAGTTCTCACTTTTTGTTTTCTATGTCACTGTAAAGTAATTTGTTCTCACATTGTTTTTTATTCCACTTTATATTATCAATTTAGCCACATTTTAATACTTTAAAATTACAAGCTGAAGTTTTAGGCTGACGAGTCTATGTGTTAACGCCCGGCCGTGGTTCGGTCTCTCAATAGACTGCGGAGTTTTTTGCGCGCACACAGCGAAAGAATTTCTTAATACGTGACCAAACTCTGGGAAAGTTGGCCGTCCGAGTGCGCGGTTGTAAGCGCGGGTGCGCCCTCTTTGCAATCTGCACATACCAATGTCAAATCACACCTGTCTCGACGCTATAGTCTATTCACCATAATTTCTTAGTTGCAAACAATGTTGAAAAGATTTCACTTAACAAAACCCCATCGGTCTGTACCGTTACAATGCCCCCCCCAATGAGAGGTTTTTTGCCGAAACAGAAAAAAATTCATTGCTAACCCCTAAGAGGATCTGTGAGGATATGGTGCCAACAACGTTAATTTCTAAGTACATCATGGGTAAACTACCCCCCTAGCTCGGCGACCATGGCTGCACCTGAACGAGATTACTGGACTTCTCTGTACGAGATACCAGCACCATAAACTCGGACAGATACTCACCGTAGTACACCTAACCTTCTAGCATTCCATTCCGCCCAAAAAATCAAAACCTGGTCTTATACCATACCAGATCCTCAACCGATATGTCCCCCCTTACGTGCATACTGGGTCTCTTTTAGCAATTACTGGGTGCGTACACATTTTCGTTATTAATTAAACACAAACTCCCTACTTCTTGACATCAACTTTCAAAAATAGTTCCTCAAATCAATTATATAAGATGAGTCATATGGTTTACTTTAATTAGTGAAGTTAATCATAAAAAAGTTTTTTTTTCTTTAAAAACATTCCCAAATTTTCCAAATGCATTTAATTTAATAAATAAATAAACAATGTAATAAATAGTATAACTATATAGTAATATAGTAACCCATATAATAATAAACAAATTTATTACATTAAACTTATAATAAACAACCTATGACTACCATAACTTCGAAAATAGCTACACTTGATTACAAAGATAACATAAGATACACATCATGAATCAGGTGACACCTTCCCTACTTATAATGAACATTACAATTTACAATGACGTACTTTAATGAATTTTTTTTTTCAAAAATTTGAATTTCCCAAAATATTTCTTTTATCAAAATCAAGGAAAAAAAACAAGATTATTGAATTTAATTGAAATAACGAAATTCATGAGTTAATCACTATAAACCTATCCTGGCTCTAACATCAGTTATCAGTTGATCTCTCTGGGTCAGGTGACTGACCTTGCCCTATATACACCATATAAAATTATACCATATAAACACAACATAAGTTCATAATCCTTACACTCTTAACATAACAAAATTAATGACACCATAAAACATAATAAACAAAATCAGATAAACGTCTTCTCTACTTGAGATAATCTTTTAAAAATCAGTAAAGTCATTTATAAAATATCATACAGAATATAACACATGTAAATCAATTACATGTCTGAATATTTATACGTAAATAAATTCATACAAGTTGTCTATGGTCAAACTACAATCATTTAGTTAGCTTGTCAGCTAGTCAGCGTTATTAAGTTTCAAATTTTAGTTCGTTACTCCCCTGAGTAACCCCTGCCACATACACTATGACTCCCCCAGACTGTGGCATCCAGTTGCGTCCACAAGGACTGAATTGGTGGAGGAATTTTGGCATCTCCTTGTCCTTGCTTTGGCTTTACATATTTTAAAAGGGTCAGATATAATAATATCTGATTTTACATATTGACAACCTTAAGACGGGTCTATCACCTGTTTTACTGTTCCTACACGAACAAGGTGATAGCCGCTGTTCCATAGTTCCGGGAATTTCCCCTAAGTGGCCCCCCCGTTAATTTCAAAGTTCACCAATTTTAAGGACAACCAACTATGGTCAGTTTTACAATTGCTGCCCACAGCTGGCTGTCGTCCAAAACTACTATTAGTGCTGGTAAGGTAGTAATCACCCGAAAAGGCGGGGAAATCAACTTTCATTTCATGCATGTTCTACTTCATCTCATAGTACACTGCACGGCAACAAATCAACATATAATATAAAATTATATAAAAGTTGTGCAGTGTATATTATGCCAGTTTGGCCTCCGATGATGGTAACGTACCTTGACGTTACCACCAACACTCATTGCTATCTGCAGTAGCACATACCGTCACTGCAATAGCATAACTAATAGCTAAACTTAATGTCCTTCTACTTTGCAGTCTCTACACGCCATAATTGATTTACACTTCGATTAACACCAAACAACCCCCAACATCACCCTTTAACCTTGTATGATAACAAGTTCTTTCATTTTATTTAACATTTTTTCACATAAACACTTTTGCAAGTCCAAGCTTTCCTTTTTCTCTAACATTCTCTATGACCAAAATAGGAACTACAACAATGGGTCATCTTATAAATTTACATTAAAAGTAAAATACATTTTGTTTTCTGAAGGAAAACAACTTCTTGAAAAGTTAAATATTTAAGCTAGATAATTTTGATTGTTTCGTTTTCTAATTTTTCTAATTTTCTAGTTTCAATTTCTAAAACAAACTACTGTAGTTTGTGGAAAAATACTACCATAATTTTTTTTTTTATAAACCTACCCCACCTTTCCACGAAACTAGGGGTCCCCCTCCCCGTTCAATAACAGTGTTAAATTTCTAGTTTACACCAATTTGTGGATGAGGACCATTATTGATTTCACCCTTTGCGGGGCTACCATCAACCATGGCCCGCCTCCAGAACGCCAAAAACCACGATCAGAGGTGGTGAATCTGTGACCGCCTGAAAATGGGGGAGGATCCCTTCTACTTTTAATATACCATAATGTATGTATGTTTATGTATTAACTTTAAAAATAAATAAAAAATGTCTAACATCACTCAGCTAGATAATACTTTTTTAATTGTGTCACATTATATGTTCCTTTTATTTCTCGGGTTTGCAAATCTATTAAAACGTAAGCATTCTCCATTTTCACTTCGCTAACCTCATATGGTCCGTCGTATAATAAGAAAAATTTTGTAATCTCTTTGTCTAACGCTGATGATTGATCATGATTTTTTGTTAATACTAATTGTCCTACCTCGTATTGTATGGGTGTTAAATTTCGGTCGTGTCTTCGTTTACGCTGTTCAGCTTTACTTAGAAGCCACTCCTTTGCAAGCAACAAGTTCCTACCATGTGGCATCTCTGTTCGGTTCGGAAATTTTATCAGTTCTTCCAATATGCGTGATGGCCTCCTCTGAAACATCAACTCATATGGGCTGTAGCTAGTGGATTCATATAAACTACTGTTAATATATCCTTCTGTCTTGCACACAAACGTAGCCCACAATGAATGTTTTTTGTGGCAAAAAGTTCTAAACATTCTCCCTAACTCCCGCATAACACGCTCACTAGGATTTGATTGTGGATGATACACTGATGTATGTTTAACTAAAATGTTTTCCCAACCTAAAGTTTCCCGCCAGGTGTTGCTGGTAAACTGAGAACCATGATCTGATAATACTATTTTGGGTTTACCTACTTCTGTAATGTACTCATTTACTATTTTCCTAGCTAATACTGAGGAGGTAGCTTTTTAATTGGGTATAATTTTACAAATTTGGTAAAAACATAACACAATAAATAAATAATTTACCCCTCCTCGACCTTTGGGTAGGGGGCCATATAAATTGACGGCAACTATTGCTAAAGGACTGTCTGGTATTACATGTTGCATTAAACCCTCCTGTTTACGATTGTTTACTTTGGCTTTCTGACAAATTTCGCATGTTTGTAATATTTTACGCACTGTTCTTTCCATATAATTGAATTTACATGACTCTTTTAATATGTCACTACATTTCTTGGGGCCTATATGACCATACCTTAAATGACAATCTCTCACTACTTCAGATATTATAACTTTAGGGATGCACACTTTCCAATCGTCTCCCTGTTCATTTGCCCGGTGAAATAAATGTTTATTATACAAACTAAAATGCTTTTCCCACTTATGAGGTATGTTGGGTATCTGATTTAAAGCTAACATTATCTTGCCAAGTTCGGCGTCTTTTTCTTGGTTTGTTGCTAGGTCATTTATTAATTTTTTCATATCTACTCCCCCCACTTCTTTTGTTATAAATATCTTATACGTATTTCTTGGCTATGTCTACTTCGGTACTGTTATCAAAATCGGTTCTGGACAGGACATCAGCTACTACGTTCTCTTTACCCTTACAATACTCGATAGTTAAGTCATATTCTTGTAATATTAACATCCAACGCACTAATCTACCATGCGTTAGTTTGGAGTTCTTTAAAAATGTTAAAGCTTGATGGTCTGATCTTATTATTACTTTTTTTCCTAATAGGTATGTCCTAAACTTTCTGCAGGCGAAAACTATTGATAACGCTTCCTTCTCTGTGGTTGTGTAGTTCTTTTCACTAAGTAATAAGGACCTACTAGCAAAAGCTACCACTTTATTATTACTTTTATGAAATTGCTAACTGCTATAATTTTTATTGTTTAGACAAAGCTTTTCGTTATCACTGACATCTTCAGGTCAAAGAACCAGGTTGTTTTAGACCTGAAGATGTCAGTGATAACGAAAAGCTTTGTCTAAACAATAAAAATTATAGCAGTTAGCAATTTCATAAAAGTAATAGTAAGGATGGCTGCTAATTTAAACAATACGAAGAACTACCACTTTATGATTACCATTCCCATCTAACTGGAATAATTCTACTCTTAAGGCAATGTCCGATGCGTCTGTGTGTATATAAAATGGTTCTAGAAAATTAGGATGAGCTAATATTACCGTATTTAAAAATTTAATTTTTATTAATTCAAATATAGTTTGCTCTTTTGCATTCCACTGCCATCGATTATCTTTATTTAATAAATGCCCCAATTGTACTGTTAAATAGGAATATTTGTCTACAAACTGCCTATAATAATTGCACAAACCTAAGAAACTTTGCAACTGCTTAACATTTTTTGGTATAGGAAAATTCTGTATTATTTCTACTTTCTTAGGGTCTGTACTGATACCCTTTGCTGAAATTATATGACCTAAAAAATTAACTTGTTCTTTCAAAAATTCTGACTTTTTAAACTTAACTGTTATTCCATATTCATGCAGCCTACCTAATCTTTCGCAATGTGTATCAATGTCTGGTGATGTAATAACTATATCGTCCACATATACGGTTGTGAATTCTAAAATCTCCCTCCCTAATACGTAGTCTAAACATTTAATGAAAATCGCAACACTTAACGTTCAGTCCGAAAGGTAACCTACGGAATTGGTAGTTCCTGCCGTTGTATAAAAACGCTACATATTGACGGGATTCTTCTTCCAGCTCTATCTGCCAGTACCCGGCTGTTAAGTCCAACGTTGTTATGTACTTGGTTCCACTGAAACACTGAAGAATTTCACTCACTGGTTCTGGTGATTCTCTGTCTGGAACAATTATTCTGTTTACTTGTCTCGCGTCTAAACACAGTCTTATCGATAAATCTTTCTTGGTAACCACTACTAAAGGGTTGGAATATGGTGAAGTGGATTTTTCTATTATACCTTCACTTAACATTTTATTTATTTCCTCCTGTACTCTAACCCCCTCTTGGAGTATGGTACCGGATAGGTTTTAGGTGCAAAGGGTGTTTTTTCTTTAACGACTAATTTACCCTTAAAATTTTTAACTAAACCTGGTTCATCTGAAAAAACTAACTTATTTTTATTTATTATTTGTACTACTTTTTCCCTACCTTGATAACTAAATTCCCCATCTTGATATAAGATTTTATTCATTTTTTCACCCCAACTATCTTCAATTTCAAATAATTCATTATTATTTACCCTCAAGTTACAATAATTAATCATCAAGGGCCTACATTCGTTTATATCGTTATCAGAAATTAACATTCCCTTATTAATTATTTTTAATGCTTTCATTTCTACAGTTTTCTTTTGTATAAACGGTATTTCAATTATATTATTATCATTGTTTAATTTCACAGTCTGTGTGTAATAGTTTAACTCCACTTTGAAATTATTTAAAAAATCGTTACCCATTATAGCTCCCATATTTAAGCCTGGAATAACTAAGAAAGGTACATTTATTGTGTTTTTATTTACCTTTAATTGTAGCATTATTTGTTTAGTTACCTTTTTACTGCGAACACCTGTTACCCCTATAACACTAATTCCCAGTACTGGCAGTTGTGGAATTGTCTCTGTAGTTTTATTTTTTATTTTTTCAAAAATGTTATCTATTGCAGTCAGTTCACTCCCTGAATCTACTAGAAAAATGCATTTAGAATCAAACACTTTAGCTTCAAATTCTGCCATCCCAAAAGTATTGCTGCTCTCCCCCACTTCTTCATCGGATAAGTCATTATATGTTGGTGATAAGTGACCCTATTGTCATGTGATTTCTAGACGGCTGGGGGCTTTCCTTTTCAACCGCCCTGATTAGTTTAACTGAACTGACTGGAGGTGGTGGTTCACTATAAACCCCCCTTTGATCTCCTCTACTGTTTTGGTTATTAGAAGGTGCTTCTACACCCCTAGTGTCGTTTGGGTTACCAACATATCCCTCTCTACCTCTGTGGTTAAAATTTCCTGGCATTCCCCGATTACTGGTGAAGCCTCTCCCCCTATGACTCCCTCTAAACTCAGTATGATCGAAACCTCTATTATAATTCTCTACTCTCCCTTGGGCACTACCCCTCGGACCCTGACACCTGTAACATTGATTCCGCGAACCATTATAATTATTAGCTCTACAACTAGGGTTTGGGACATAACCATGCTCCCTCCCCCGATCTACACATATTATTAACAAAATGGTCTGGTTGTCTTACGTCGGTATTTGTTTGATTTGATTCATTGATTCTAAACTGATATTTATTATCTTCTTCCTCTTTCATACTCTGGTATGCTTCTAGTATTTTTTCTAATTCTGCAATATTAGCAAACTCCCGGGTTCTGATTGTGGACCTTATGTCCTTAGGTAAATGCTTACTAATGTATCTTATAAAAGATGAAAGAGGCATTTTTTAATTTTTGATATTTGCTTTTTTAATTTGCTCACACTCGTCAATTACACCTTGAACATTACTGTCAATTTTGTTTTTTAATTTTATCGTTAAATTTATTTGTTAATACGTCAAACTTTTTACTTGTCTCTAGCATTTTCTCGTATTGTTTTTCGTTAATTATTTTTATATCATTCTTCATCTCGGTTTGTATTTTATTTATGTCTATAGTTAGTTCATTTTTCACTCCCGCAATAGTTTTATTCTTCTCTTCTAATTTATTGTCTATTTCTCTTAATTTTTTGTCTTGTTTGGTTATTGCCGTTTTCAGTTCTGTGTTACTAGCATTTATCTCTGACTTGATTTCAATTTTAAATTCATTTAAACTCGCGTTTAGATTATTATTTTCTGATTTCAACTCATTTAAGCTCATATTTACGACATTTATTTCTGATTTGACTTCCGTTCTAAATTCGTTAAAATTCGTGTTTTGTTGGTCAAATTTCTCATTTTGGTGATCAAATTTACTACTCATCATTTCCATAAATAATGCTAATTGACTAAGTACGTCTACATTCTCGAGTCTGCTACTCTTAGCGTCTACCGTCTTGATCGTTAATTCGTCTGTTGTATTGTCTATGCTCTCGTTAATATTTGTCGATATTATATCGTCTTGTGTAACATTTAAAATTGATCCTTCTACATTTTCACATAAATTTGCACTCCTGCCTTTCTCTACCATTTTCGATCAGGTTGTAAATTAATTTGTTTTAATTGTTAATGCACAACGTCGCTGTTTACGGGCGCCATTTAAAGTATTACGAGTTAATTAGTATTTGAAATATTTAAATTTATCCCACTTACCTTTATTGATAATTTACCAGGGTGTCGTCTGATGTACTTTGGCAGAGAAAAAACAACAGGTGGTGCAATGACAAACACATATTTATATGTCTAATTAACACATTTTATTGTTATCTTATTTTATCGTCAAATGATATCAAAACTCCCACATCAACAATTTCTTTTACGTTACATCGCTAATAACTGCTGGATAATAACGTTAATTTATGTATTGCTCATTGTCTTCAAAAAACTATTATTTATTTTACATTCATTTAAATATTTGATTTTACGTTACTTCTTCTCAGAAAACACTGCTATTTATCTATTATACATGAAAAATAAAAACTTGAATTACTTATTGATAATCATCTTAAATTATGATCATAATAATAATAAAACGACCCAGTTTGCTCATACACCTCATTCATACATATTTAGGTTTGATTTAGCGCTTTTATAAAAATTATGGCAAGAATTAAGAAGAAAGTGGCACTGTTACTTCTCTGTACGTTCTGGTCGACCCGTGTTGTACTCTGTGGGTTTATTTCCTCACATGTCCGAAAATAGTTCTCACTTTTTGTTTTCTATGTCACTGTAAAGTAATTTGTTCTCATGTTGTTTTTTATTCCACTTTATATTATCAATTTAGCCACATTTTAATACTTTAAAATTACAAGCTGAAGTTTTAGGCTGACGAGTCTATGTGTTAACGCCCGGCCGGGGTTCGGTCTCTCAATAGACTGCGGAGTTTTTTGCACGAACACAGCAAAAGAATTTCTTAATACATGACCAAAAGATCCACTTTCCCCACAAACAGTTTTGAAAGACACGCCATTCCTTTCTTTAAAACCATCTAGCCAACCAGTGCTGGCCTTAAAATCATTTTTCCCTAAGCTAGATGCGAATTCCTCAGCTTTGGCTCTGATGAGGGGCCCACTGACTGGAATTTTGTTGTCCCTTGCTTGCTTAAACCACTTCACTACACATTCATCTACGTCAGGATTTTCTGGTCCTCGCGCTCTTATCCTATCTTTGTCGCTGGCTTTACACACACTATTCAAAATCTTCTCTTTATTTTTTAGATACGTTGACAGTGTATTTGGCGGTATCCCGAATTCCTTAGCAATTTCAGATTTCTTTTTTGTCCCTTTCCACTTCCCGAATAACGGCAACTTTTTCGGCAAATGTCAATGATTTGTATTGGATCCATGTTGGTTTTGAAAGTGCCATGATGAACACAGAACACAATAAAACTGCACAATAAACGTCACTAAAACACACCAGTCTGTATATACAGGACTGTATAAAGAAAGGAACGGTCTCTCACTACAGGACACAGCTCGCACAGTAGAAACTCAAAAAGACTTAACCCTTCCACGAATGCAGGCAGACTGAACCTAAACTGAAAGCAACAGTGAGGGTGGCTGACTGACAAGGCGTGGAACAAGGGACAATGGCAGACGGTACCGTTACACGAGCCAGTCACGTGTCATCGCGAGATACTGGTGCCAATTCTACGAATTTGACACAAAGGACAAGCATCTGTTCACAAAGGGCGATGCCTGCTTGTCTGTTTCCAGTCGTGTCTGTATTGTTACATGGTCTAGCCCATACTGCAGGCGATTTTTTGTAGTTTGAGCAACATTTTATTTCGAATTAACCAAAAAAAGTTCGAATTACGGACGATGTTTTTGCACGGTTTTACATAGGATATTCAAGGGACCACGGTAAAAGTTCGAATTATGCACGTTCGAATTAGCCAAGTTCTACTGTATTAGATATTTTTCCCTATTATTAATTATTTGTTTTTGAATATTAATTAACTTATTAAAACCCTTATCCCATGATGGATCTACTTCGTTTTCCCAAAATACCCCACACATAAAATCGTTATCAGTACGTAAAAGTAAACACAAATTTCACAGGCACGTGCACTACCCAAACATAACCATAGAATCTAAGTTTAACATATACAATACTTTCACAAATTACGCATTACCCAAAACCTATGTTCTGCATCTCAAATAGATCTACCTCGTATAATATTTATATACCAGGATCCTGGCAGGGTCGCCACTTGTAGTGGAACAAACTTTCTACCTTTTTATACGCCCCATAATTTACTTACCCTGATTCCGTTGCTGCAGCAGCACTATACACAGATAACATAATTTATTATCTAAGTACACCAAAATGCTTAAGACACTTTTTCTGTGTTGTGACTTACCTCTCAAGTATTTCTATAATTAATATAATTTTGTAAAGGGAGGAGGTGTAAGTAAAAGAAATTGTTGAATGCATCAATCTGTGAGCAGAGTCGGTTGCGACCCGTTTATTTAAAAAACATTACGAGCCTCAAAATTTATCTAATTATGTGCCAGTCTGCAACGGTCAGTACTGAGCTAATTTTCTTTTGAAAAACTGAATATAAAAAATGTTAAATGCTAAATATGTGGGTGTCGCATAAATCAATGCTAGTCTACAAGATGTGTTCAGCGTACACGCTGTGATCTACTTAAAATTTCTGACACTGTTATCTATCGAAAAGGTTTATAAAATTGTTTCAGACACTTGTAAGTAACTAGTTTGTCTCGTTTTTTGCTTCGTGATTATGCAACTCTTGCCACCGTAAGTTGTTAAAGGTAAAAATGTTACTTGGCAATTCAGATAAATCCTTTTTGCAACCTGCTGTATCTGGTCGCTACGGCCGCGTGTTCCTCCATACCTGGTCTGAACCACTGCTATGTCTGTGCTGGAAGATCGTGTAAAACTGTACGAAGTTCGTGTTCTCGTGTCTTCTGTCCGGAACGTTGAACCAAGTTTTAAACTTGGTTATTGAGGCTCCCATACTTGACGAAAGTCCGGCAACGGGCCACTCAGCTCACAGCGTTTGATGGGAGACTGACTAGATTTTACAAAGCAAGCGATCGGGTTGGTAAAGGGGAGGGCGTGACATCAGTGCGTTGGGCAAGGTACAATTCGCGGATTGTTGCATTCGGCAGAAGACGAATGATTGCAACAGACTCCCCCCCCAAAAGGCAAGCGTCGGGAGCAGGAGCGACGGTTGTCCAAGGTCAAATTCAGCGAAATTAATCGGCACGGTCAGTGTAACTAAACAGAGTCGAGTCAGGGGAACCACGTACCTTATGTAATGGGAAAACTCAGACACTAGTGTGGCACTAGCCGCCATCTGGAAACAACTCAAAGGGCTACTTTCCGTCACCTTAGAAGCGCTGCCTGCGCGCAGCAACGCTTCCTCCCTGAAAGTGAACGACGAGGGGGTGATCAGTCCCCACGCCGCTCACCAGGCAAGGCGACGGAAGCGAGGTTACAGTATAATATTTTGATGAGCATGGAACATGTTCACGCCCGAACATGAGGACTGCGACTCAGTATGTGAGGGTACAACAGACTTGAGTTACAACAAGAGCCGAGAAGGGTGATTGGTCAAGAGCATCGACAACCAACCGCGCGACTGAGAGCGAGAGATCAAACTGGAGGGGTCACTCACCTTAAAAGCGCTTTATAACCACAGCAACTTCTCTTTACGGCACACGGACGACACGTTGGAGAGCACATCTCTCCCTCGTCCGATCGTGCGAGGTGAGACAAAGGGGGTAGGTCGCACCATTACCGCTACCTGGGTACATGGCTAAACTGCGACCGGGGGGGGGGGGGGGCACACCAGACTACATTCACTGGCAAACGGGGGTACACCAGACTACATTCACTGGCATAAGGGGGGGCACGCCAGACTACATTCACTGGCAAAAAGGGGGGGCACGCCAGACTACATTCACTGGCAAAAGGGGGGGTCACTCACCTTTAAAGCGCTGTATGACCACAGCAACTTCTCTCTACGGCACACGGACGACAAGTTGGAGAGCACACCTCTCCCTCGTCCGATCGTGCGAGGTGAGATAAAGGGGGTAGTCGCACCATTACCGCTACCCGGGTACATGGCTAAACTGCGACAGGGGGGCACACCAGACTACATTCACTGGCAAAGGGGGGTCACATTCATTACTTTCTTTTACGAGTTTCTTTCCTGACCTCTCTCTCTCAGCGCGAAAGTTTTGCACTGTCGCTTATTACAAAGTCATTGATTCATTATAAAATAGTTTACCGTGACAAGGAAATGCTAGTTGACATGACTGGACAGTCGGGTTCTGTTTTTTATGAATGCCGCGTATATTAATTCGTAGTTAACGCAAACGAATTGACATGAAACAGGTGATAACGTGTGTGTGACAACTGACAACGAACATTTTCCATTAGTAAAAGACTGCTATTTTATGAAAATTTTAATTTTGATTTTCTTGTAACGCCTTCCACGAACCAAAATCGGATTTATAGAGATGCACACGTTTCTAAATAAAATTTACCGAATTAATAGAGTACGTCACTTTTATACAAACAACAGATGCACTAAACATATTTTGAATAACAACAGAATGGGAGGCGGTTAGCGAACTGGACAATCGGACATACGGCACGGTGAGCAAGGTACGGGGTTATTAAGCCGAGTATGTGGAGAGACCAAAACATTCAAAGCGCAATGATAAGGAGCAGCTGTTCGGTGGAATGTAGATTAGACGTGCACAGGTTAGCCTTATCTGCCAGACAAAGTTCAACTTACGGTTTTCTACTCCTGAGCGAATAATTTGAACAATCTGATTTTACGACAACTTACAGCAAAGACCTACTCGTGACAAAATTGTTAACTACGCATATAACATTTACAATACATAATCCTATACAATACAAAATTCTATACAAAACTTCACGCGACCAATACCGTGCAATACAAACAATACAAAATTTCAACATACACAACATCAACAAAATTACTCTTGATAACTATGGCTTATATCCATTAAATTAAATTAAATACCTAGTAACCCATGGAACAAGGAAAACCCAAAATAATCACGCTCTGGTACCACTTCTGCTGCAGCAGCACTATACACAGATAACATAATTTCACTGATACTGTTGCTGAGCTACCGACTATGCTGGTTGACGAGTGGTGAACAAATGCGAACCTCGTGCGTGCTTGGTTGCATGCCTGCCAAGCGTTAGGTGTTGGCCGCACGGTCTCAACTCATTCTGTGATTGGTTGAAATGCGGCGAGCGGTAATAATTCGCCTTACATCCGTTATGAATTTTGGGTCAGAGATTACATACTTTCCCATGCCCTTTTGTGTCCTCTGAGCACATGTTGCAAAAGGTGGCATACACGCGCGCTCGCACACACATTCCAACGTTGTAATTTCTTTTGTACCTGACTCTGGCTCGTACGGTTTCAACCATAGGTTGTTTCAAAAAGTTACATACAAATAGTTAAAATCAAAGTTATAAAATTAAAAACCTCTTGCTTTGTTCCGTTACAATGTACAGATTTCACCAGGCGGCAAAATATTGCAGAATTCGCTGGCATAGCTTCTAGAACTTTCAATCAGGGCTTGAAATGGTGATCACGTGACCGGCCTCAAACCCTGAGCATTGCGCCCTAACGCAGATTAAGCTTCATTCAACTCGTATTGTAACTTTTATGATTTTATCCATGTCTTAAATAACAACAAACTCCCACTTACCTTGAATTTGTTTACTTATTCGGCCAGATCATCTAGTGGTGGAAACCCTTTTTCGTATAGCGAATTTACCAGCACAGAAAATGAAGTTAGGTGGTTGAAATGATTATTCTAACACACATATAGCAAATTGAAATAAAATATTATTTTATTATACTCTAGTGTGACATTCTTTGTTATATTCCCTTTTACATAAAATATCCTTCACCCTCTTCTACACATCTACTCTGTGAACATTAATTTATTTCGTTTTTTTATTTAAAATTTTCCCTTCTTTATGAAGTTAACGAAACTGACACTACATTATACTCAATGAAAACATACTGTTAAAAACATTATTCTAAAATTTACTTAACGCTAACCAGTGCCATTAATTACGTAATTTCCACTCGCTCATATACTCGCATACGCTCACCCACTACATGATTTAAATTCCCCTTAGAGCTCATTTTATTTTTATTTTTTTAATTTTGCTTAATTTTGATTACTTCCCTTATGGAGTCCTTGGTTGAAAACATTCATAAGATGTCCCCTCGTTCACACGCACTACATAGCTGATTCCCTGTTTTCACTTTTTTGTCTCTAGCCGAAACTGTTATTTCATTTAAATTTGTCACTGCCTTTAACTTGTTGATAAAACACGGTTTTTTATACATATATAATTCACATTTTATGAGGTGCGCGCTTTTTGTTCCGCAACTTGGTTCGGCTGTACAGTGTCACGGATGATAGTCGACTGTCTTTATTCTGTGCGCACTGGGCGAGAAGGAATTTTTGACACGTGACATTATCGTGTGAATGTTGGCCGACACCTGCGCGCATAACGTGAATACGCACCCTTTCTGACACTTAACATTCCCAGACTCTTAATTGCTTGTGTGCCTCACACGGTTTGGTACGAGGGGGACTGCAAGGTGTTCAAAAATGTCAAACGTTTGTGATCCAAACATTGTTCAGCTTGAGTTGCTACTTTTTTTACAATTATTAAAGAATAAAATAAATCCGAATCGTTTGTCCCGTTACAATACCCCCTCAATGAGAGGTTTTATGCTGAAGCATAAAAACTCTCATTGACACTCATACTTCCAAAAAGGGATCAGCCAGGATATGTCGCCACAACCCCCTTACCTTTTATTTAAAATCATGATTAACATACCCCCTGGTCCAGTGACTGTGGCCGTACCTGAATGACCTTACTGGACTTCCCTTTGGGATCCCAACACCGCAAGGCCAGACAGGCACTTGACACCCCTGCTCTGACGCACAGGCCAGCACAGGACCGCCGCCACAGCATCACCAGACACTGAAACATCACATCAAAATATCAGATAGTGGCCTTATTTAATTACCATATCCCTAACTGATCTGGTTCCCCTTAGCTGTACTGGTTTGCATTAAGAAGCACTGGTTTTTTTTTGTCTTATCTTCTAACATATATATAGGGGTACATACTGAACATGATATAAAACATTTAAATTTCCAATATTTAAACTCATTATCAAAATCTCTTAAACATCCCAGTTTACCATTGTTAATGCAAATGCCTACTGCTACCATTAACTAATACAGAACATAATTAATAAAAAATGCAAAGTTATTCGATACAACAGATACATGGATAATCAAAACAACTTCCTTCAATACTTCACTGTTATCGCATCATTACAATAATCATCAATTTTATCTTCTTTTTATTCAATCAGAAATTATTTAGTAACAATTTAAAAACCTTCTTCCACACACACTATGGCCCCTCCTGGACTGTAGCGCCCAGTTGCCTCCACAAGAACTGAAGTTTTTTAGGGTGTAGACACTGCCTACCCCGTTCTTGCTTTGGCGTTACAAAACATTCGGTATTACTAATGCCCGAGGACACCAGTAATCCGACTAAAACTTAGGTATATGCCCTTAAACGGTCTACCATCCCATTCGATGGTAGCCGCTGTTCCAAAGTTATGGTGATTCCCCTGATTTACCCCCCGGATAATTTCTAAATTCACCTCTTACAACGATAACAAGCTATGGCCAGACTTAAGGCAGAACGAGACGTAATGTGCCCTGACCATAGCTAGTCAAAGCTGAGCCAATTCCACGGTCAGGGTTTGGTGAGGCAGTGACCGCCCGAAAATGGGGAATCACTTTAGTTTAAAATCTATTACATTTACCTTACCACTATAAGTCACAAAAAGTAAAAGAACTCATTATTTGTTATACCGAATTTCATAAACATTATCATTATAGTTTCATAAACACTGTCTCTTTATCAGTTCTATATTGCCACCATAGATTCACTATGTTCTTTGAATTACTCCACTTCCACTATAGATTACACACAATATTGGTTTTATTTACAATTTACATCATTTTACTTTTCATTACTACCAGATTTTTCTTATTTCTGATATTTCAGCTACTATCTATCATAGAGTTAACCTAAACACGCATGCATACTCTCTCTTTTATTTTCAAACCCTTTTCTCCAGCTATAAAATAACAAGTGCACTATCACGCGAATTGGTCACCTCAACATGCCTATTTTAAATCTAAATTACGACTATTATGTTACAACTACTTTCTTTAAGCACAGCTATACTCCGTCATAGGTTTGACCGCCATCTAAAATTATACAAAGGTTTTGTAAAATATATAAAAACACTTGGTAAGTTTCACAAATTTAAAATTATTTTGTATTTCGTACCAAGCAAAATTGTCATGAACTTTAGGGGTCCCCCTCCCCATTCAACAATATAATTAAATTTCTACTTGTTACCAATTTTGTGAAGCCGGACCATCATCGTTTTCACCACCCGAAGGAAGTTACCGCCAACCATGGTCCGCCTCCAATCAGCCAAAACCCACGGTCAGGGTTGGTAAGTCCGTGACCGCCCGAAAATGGGGAAGGATCCCTTCTGAAAACATATAAGACATATTAAAATTCATTCACACATCAATATTAATGATGCTCCCTTCTAAAGTTTCTAAGATGACCAATACGATTTTAAATTTATTGCATTGTGTGTCCCTATTACCCCTTGTCTCTCTATTCTGTAGTACGTACGCATTATTCATCTTCACTCCTATTACCTCATAAGGTCCTTCGTACAGTAAGAAGAATTTCTTAATTTCCTTGTCCTGAGCACTCGATAAGTCGTGTCTCCTCACCAATACCAGCTGTTCTATTTCATATTTCATCCACTTACCTTTTGCGTCATGTCTGCGTTTCCTTCACCTTTACTTAATAGATTTTCATTAGCCAACCTGATTTTAATGCTCACATCCGTTTTCTCACTCTCAGGTGTGTAGTCCAACAGCTGTTCCAAAATCCTCGGGGGGCGTGTTCCCTTTATCAGCTCATGAGGTGTAGATCCTGTCGACTCGTGGGTGGTACTGTTCAGCCAATTTTCAACCCTTTTTACATATAACGGCCACTCGCTGTGTTTGGCGTGACAATAGGCTCTAAAAATCCTGCCTCATGACACGCTCTGCCTGGTTGGACTGAGGATGGTAGACTGCCGTATGCTTCGGAATGATTCCCTCCCATCCGAGGGTCTGGCGCCATCTTCCACTGATGAACTGTGGCCCATGGTCCGATAAAATCACCTTTGGCTTCCCCACATTTATCATATAATCCCTCGTCACCTTCTCACTCAGCACATGACTTGTAGCTCTCTTCACACTATACAATTTTACATACTTTGAAAAAGTGTCCAACATTACAAAAATATACATAACACCTCCTCTACCCTTTGGCAACGGCCCATACAAATCTACCGCAACTAAATCAAATGGCTTTTCTACTTTTATAAAATTCAACTCCCCTTCAACCCTATAATTCACTACATTTGACTTCTGACACAAATCACAACCCCGTAACAATCTCCTAACTCGTCTCTCCATATTCTTAAAAACACAAGACTCCTTTAAAACATTGGCACACTTTTTTGCCCCAAAATGCCCATACCTTATATGACGATCCCAAATAATTTTATCTATCAACTCATCTGGTACAACCAGCCTCCAATCACGCTCACTCCCCTCTACTTTCTTGAACAGAATTCCCTGATATACTTGAAAATGCCTATTATATTCAGACCCATCTAAATCAGACTCTAAACTAGTTATTTTTTTTTCAATTTAACATCTGTTCTCTGCATGCTATTAATATCTTTCAATTCCTCCCCAAAAAGCCTATCTTCCCTACTTAGTCTGTATATCTCTATTTCTTTCAAGTTTCTTCCGGTTCTCATTCCCTCTGTATCTACCCTGGATAAAGTGTCGGGTATCTTGTTTTCCACCCCTTTTATGTACTCACAAGAAAAATTATACTCTTGTAACGCTAGCACCCACCTGGTTATCTGCTATGTGTCAATTTGCAGGTGTTTAGGAAAGATAATGCCTTGTGGTCAGTCCGGATGATGGTAGAATTTCCCAACAGATAGGTTCTGAATTTCTTCACGGCAAAGACAATACTTAGTAATTCCTTCTCGGTGGTTGTATAATTCCTTTCGGCAGCTAGCAATGTACGGCTGGCGAACGCAATAGTGTGGTGTTCCTTTTCATCGTCCTCCTGGTACAACTCAGCACCTAGAGCGATATTGCTGGCGTCCGTCTGTAAGTAAAATGTGCGTTCAAAGTTAGGGTGATTCATCATGATCATGTTAACAAAATGGTCCTTTATCTCATTAAATGCATCTCGTTCTTTGTCCCCCCATTTCCACTGCTTATTCTTTTGTAATACTGCACTCAACTTCGAAGTTATATGGGCATAGTTTTTCTGAAATTTTCTATAAAAATTGCATAACCCTAAAAAACTTTGCAATCTTAATATTTCTAGGTTCAGGGAATTTTAAAATTGACTCTACCTTCTCTGGGTTGGCTTTTATCCCTTCTGGTGTTATTATGAAACCTAAAAAATGTATTTCTTTCTGTAAAAATTTAGATTTCTCCCAGTTGACAGTCAACCTCCCTTTGTGCAATTTGTCTAACACATATTCTAAATGTTCCATGTGTTCTGAGAAAGTGCGTGATGCTATCAGTATATCATCCACATAAATTGTCAAAAAATCTAAATTTTGTGGCTGTAGGATTTCATCTAGACATTTTGTGAAACTGGCCACACTGGTATTCAGTCCGAAAAGTAACCGTTTAAATTGGTAATTTTGTCCATTGAAAAGGAACCCTGTATATTTCCTGCTTTCACATGCTAACGGGACTTGCCAATACCCCGCGGTTAAATCTAATGAGGTAATGTATTCAACTCCGCTAAAGTTTTGAAATATCTCATCTATTGCTTCGGGTGATTCTCGATCCGGACTAATTATTTGATTGACCTGCGGGCGTCTAAACATAGCCTGACTCGACCATCCTTTTTGATAACTACTACTAACGGGTTTGAATACGGTGATACTGATCGCTCGATTATGTCCCCCTCTAACATTTTATTTAATTAAACCTGAACCGCTTTTCTCTTCGAATATGGCGCTGGATAACTTCTTTGTACATAGGGTGCGTGTTCCCTCACCTTTAATTCACATTCATAATTTCTTGCCCTCCCGGGTATATTGGCAAACACTCTTCTAAAACACTCTACTACTCGCCACAACGCTTCATGTTGAGAACTCCGTACTACGCCACCCTCACTACAAAATTTCACCGCTCTATCCTCCCAAATTCGTTCTTCACTCATGTCACCCTCCCTCTCACTCTCTCTACATACACACATATTAACTTCCGTTTCTAGTTTACTAACCCGATTTAGTATCACCTTAACTCCCGAAATTCTCACTGTGACTATTACCCGCTCAAAACTAATCTGAACTGGTTCGACGTCACTATTCAGCAATAACAACCGCTTCTGAAAATCAATTACCACCTTATGCTTTATCAAAAAATTATTCCCCAGAATAACCTCCAGATTTAACCCTCGTACTACTAAAAATGTATTTTCGTACCCTACCCCGTTAATTACCATATTCAAATGTACCTGTTTAGTTACCCGTTTACTCCTAACCCCGGTAATACCTACAATAGTCACACCTGCAACTGACAAAGATGGGATATTTTTGTTTGTTTCGTGCAATTCCTCTAGTATGTGTTCGGAAATAACAGAAACTTCACTACCTGTATCTACTAATGTTTTTATTTCCTTACCTTCAATTTTGATTATTACTTCTGTTAATCCAGTCTCCCGTCTTTCTGCTCCGGCATCGTCTTCTGCCATTAACTCCTCCGACAAGTCTGTTATGATGATATTATTCTGATATCGGTGGTCGCCTTGGACCCCAGAGTCCTCCATTGACAATGGCTGTGCCCAGTTCCCCATTGTCTCTTCTAGTCTCCCGTAGATGTACCCACCACAGCTTGGGTGTATCCACCTCCACTCCGGTTGATATTGCCATTTCCTCTCGGCGCTCCTCCTTGGTCCTCTCCCCTTCGTTGATACATGTGGTTATTATGCACGGGTGGTATTCTATGTCGTGGACCGGGTCTCTCCCTCCTACATCTAAAACAGAAACTCTGAGTGGCATAATTCTCGCTCGAACATACCATGCATCTCCACATGTTGCCTCGATTAATTGGTTCTTGTCGGGCGTATGCCTGTCCAGGTTGCGGCCCCTTCTGTGGTGCATGGTTCCCTCCGTTGTTTGTACTTGGCGGGTAGTGACGTCTATTTACTTCTCGATCTCGTATGTTCTGAAACACATCTAAAATACTCTCTAATTCGCTGGTAGTTGCTACCTCCCGCGTCATCAATGTTATTTGCACCTCCCTTGGCAAGTGCTTACTTATATTCCTCACGAAGGACCTGTACGGCAGTGGCAGTTCTAGGTATTTCGCCTCACTAAATATTTTCATTACATACCCCATTATGTTATTATTGGGTCTCCCAAAATTCCCAGTTCCCATAATTCTGCTGCGTAACACTTCTTGGTCTTCTTCAGACCAATATTTATCTCTAAAGGCGGCCTCGAAACTTTCAAAACTACCCCACTTTGTCTTGTGTACCTTGGCCCATATTTCTGAACTACCCTTGAAACATTTTAAAATCTTTAACAACTGTACTTCCCAACTACTGGTATTAAATTTGTTAAATTCCCTCACTCTATTTAGGAATTGCATTGGGTGTACTCTCCTATTATCACAACTAAAAGGTTCTAATTCGACTTCACTGCTTACGTCGCGAGTCATAATTACTTGTTCAGTAACAGTATTTACTTGTTGGCTGATGGCCATACTCAATTCGTTTTTTACATTCATAATATTCTTTTCAACGTTTATAAATTTATTGTAATTAGCATTTTCAAAATCACTTATTGTATTTTGTATGGTTTGAAATTCGCTCTTACAACTATTTTCTATCTCACTTATTTTATGGTCATTGCTTTCAATTTTATTCATAGCATAACTAATTTTACATTCAGTACTAGCATTGCATTCACTCATCTGTTTCTCGACATGGTGTGTTTATTACACTACATTGTTCCGTGATTTGGTTTTCTAATTTATTTGTCATCTCATTTTTTATATCAGAAATACGGCACTCTACTTGGGCGTTCATAGACTCTGTCAATTGTTCTTTGACATTTTCACAACATTCATCAATACGTTTACATAATACGTTACTCAGATAATCAAACTTTACATTTATACTACTCTCAAACTTCGTGTTCTGTTCTTTAAGTTCTTTAAAATTAGTATCATTTTTAACATTCTGTTGTTCACATTTTATTTTCTGTTCGTTAATGTCATTACTTAATTTGTCAAATTTACTATTTTGTTCGTTCATTTTCGTGTCATTAACATCGAGACGACTGTTTATTCTATCGAACTTTTCATCATTGGCATCAAAACGTTTACTCATAAAATTCATTATATCGGCCAATGACGGTTCTCTTATTTTTGTAACTACAGGAGTCGACTTCGCTTCTGCGTTATTTATTATAATTGACTCGGTTACTGATTGAATACTCGAATCAGCTGTTTGACTCGACTGACCTTCTAACTCACTCACACTCAGTGACGGGTTCATTGACCCAAGGCCACTATCACTCATAGCTGAGTCTATCAAATTAATTTTTTTCGTTCTCAGACATTTTTCTTGTTATTATTTCTTGGTTTACTAATTAATTATTAAATCTTACTTGTAATCGAACATGCACAATTTATCAACACCTCGTAAACTTTACCTCACAAAACTTTATTATGCATGTGTTATGTACATTTTTACGTAAGTTAATCTCGATTTCCGCCAACCCTATTCCATTCTCTGTGCTTTAAAATAGGCCAATTTGGGATAAATATAATATTTATTCCAAATCCTGGTCACGGCATCATTGTAACTTTTATAATTTTATCCATGTCTTAAATAACAACAAACTCCCACTTACCTTGAATTTGTTTACTTTTTCGGCCAGATCATCTAGTGGTGGAAACCCTTTTTCGTATAGCGAATTTACCAGCACAGAAAATGAAGTTAGGTGGTTGAAATGATTATTCTAACACACATATAGCAAGTTGAAGTAAAATATTATTTTATTATACTGTAGGTGACATTCTTTGTTATATTCCCTTTTACATAAAATATCCTTCACCCTCTTCTATACATCTACTCTGTGAACATTAATTTATTTCGTTTTTTTATTTAAAAATTTCCCTTCTTTATGAAGTTAACAAAACTGACACTACATTATACTCAATGAAAACATACTGTTAAAAAAATTATTCTAAAATTTATTTAACGCTAACCAGTGCCATTAATTACGTAATTTCCAGTCGCTCATAAACTCACACACGCTCACCCCCTACATGATTTAAATTCCCCTTAGAGTTCATTTTATTTTTATTTTTTTAATTTTGCATAATTTTGATTACTTCCCTTATGTAGTCCTTGGTTGAAAACATTCATAAGATGTCCCCTCGTTCACGCACACTACATAGCTGATTCCCTGTTTTCACTTTTTTGTCTCTAGCCGAAACTGTTATTTCGTTTAAATTTGTCACTGCCTTTAACTTGTTGATAAAACACGGTTTTTTATACATATATAATTCACATTTTATGAGGTGCGCGTTTTTTGTTCCGGAACTTGGTTCGGCTGTACAGTGTCACGGATGATAGTCGACTGTCTTTATTCTCTGCGCACTGGGCGAGAAGGAATTTTTGACACGTGACGTTATCGTGTGAATGTTGGCCGACACCTGCGCGCATAACGTGAATACGCACCCTTTCTGACACTTAACATTCCCAGACTCCTAATTGCTTGTGTGCCTCACACGGTTTGGTACGAGGGGGACTGCAAGGTGTTCAAAAATGTCAAACGTTTATGATCCAAACGTTGTTCAGCTTGAGTTGCTACTATTTTTTACAATTATTAAAGAATAAAATAAATCCCAATCGTTTGTTCCGTTACAGTATCTTTTGACCGCGCGGTCATAAAAAGAAAACAACCAGTGCTCGAGCTAAACTAACGTCGGCCGACAAAATGTCACAAAAGTGTAATCTGAAATAATAGTAAACTACATAATGCGGAGTATACAGCCGCAGTGAAAAACTTATAAACGTTTGAAACAACATTTCGGAGTGATCAGTTGAAACAGCGCATAAACGTGGCGATGGTGAAACTGTAAGGAACGCCGTGGATTGGTTAAGTACCCTTCATAAAACTACCAAATCAATTTTATAAATATATAAAATAAATACAGATACAGAGCTCTAATAACAGGGGTTAAAACAAAAATGTAAAAAGGGTGAAAGAGTGAGTGAGACAAAGTACTGGGTATTAAGCATATTAAACACCTGGTTGTAGTTATATAAGAATAGTAATTGTAAGAATTGTTTTTTTTCTCATTTTGTATATCGATACTTTATGTGTTATTTGAATGTAACCGAAAACTAAAAACTTATGATCAATGTATTAATTGACCAAAAGTGAGGAGGAGCTGAGCCTTTGTTATCTAACAAAATTTTATATAATAAACAAAAAATAATTTGTTTTAGTCAGCATAAACTGTGTTAGCTTTATGATTTCGCAACACAACCCAAGTAACCCCTCTGCAACTGTTTCGTCTATACGACCCAGGAGATCACCCGAAGGTAAGATGAAAACTAAGTTGTTATAAATTTAATTAATTTTATATTAACGCAATAAATTTGTATAGTAACAACAGAGCCTTAAAACGATCACTTGTCATGAAATTTGTTTGTTAATTTGCGTGTAGTGGAATTTTCTGCATGTAAAAAACTTTCATGTTGAGACATAGCTATATGGTGTCAGCAAGTGAAATTTAGAGAAAATTCCAAATTTTATTTTGGTTTTTGTTTCAATTAAAATGCTCTTGTTTGTTTTTGAGATATTGGTGGTTTTGTAAAAAATTTGGTTGTTTGGCACATGCAGTCAGGCGCATCAGTGCTGCTAATACAGTATAAACTATTTCTTATTATAATGATTTTTGTTAATATTAAATTTTACTTTATTATAATAATCTTCTTCTACTTTGCAAATATAAGGTTGAAAGCCTATTGCATCATCTGTTGTTACAATTGATCTATAACTTTTCATTGGCTGTCCTAGACTTCTATCTTTACACTTATGTGTGGTATTCTTGATGGGTCCTGTATGATCAAACAATTTCTCTCTACATTCCCTCACTGTGTCATTCACTGGTTGCTAATCTAAGGAGCCTCATCTTCGCATTTTGCAGTTAACTTTCATGCGCATTCATCATTGTCCATGTTTCACTACCATTTGGACAGCTTGGAATGGACAGTCTTGTAAAATTTTAATAACATCTCTTGCCTAACCATATTCCTTAAGGTATGCTTGATAGTGCCATTCATCCTATTAAAGTCTTTTATCTTTTCCGTACATCAACCTCTCCAAGATGTAATATATTGCATCCTAAGAAATTAAACTATAAAACTTGTTCAGTAGTTCTGTTTTCAATCCCTTTTTTCTTCTTTTTGGAAATGCTACACAGAAACCATTACTTTAGATTTTCCAACAGATAAAATGTAATCTGTTAATTTAATGTAACACAATCTGTTTGATATGAATTTTAATATTTATTATATTTAAAACACAGAAATTTAGAACACAAAAGTAAAACAGCAGCGGCATCGCATCACATAATTTCATATTACTCTCACTACATTTATGAAGTATAACAAATTAAACGTTTGAATATCTCTTATTTTTGTACATCTCTTTTTGAAAAAATGAATATACTTGTATCAGTATTGATAAATTTCATGTCCAATTTATTGCATGAACACTTTGATGCCAATGGACGTCAATTGATGTCCACTGAAAACTTCTGAGAATGCCGAAGGACATCAATGGATGTCCTGAAGTTTCAATGTGTTTTGCATGATTCCATATGTATAAAGACATCCTTGGAGCTGTTTTGAAATGATGGCAGGTCTTGTAATACCCAAATCATGCGCTAGATTGCATATGCGTTCACTTTCGTAGATACAGTTGACATGAAACAGTGCACAGCAAACTGTTATGTTGGTTGGCTAAACACCACTTAACGTGTCAAAATGTCAGACAAGCGTTTCTTATAAAAAATTACAAAAGTACACCTTTATAAACCAATATATATATATATATTATAAACATTAGGTAATTTATTGTTTAATCCATTTCTAACAAGTAAAAAACATGTGTTTGGCCAATTTTTTTCTTCCAAAAACATCACTTTTTTGAAAATCAATTTCAGGGAAAATAACCAACAATGATATACTGTATACACCATTTTAAAGAAGACACTTATATCTTCAAAAAAACATAGCATAGTTTTTTCCATATAGTTTAGAAGATACAACATTTTAAATATATGCAAAAATGGCCCAGCATGGGCGAAGGACCACTATGTTAAGGGCCTGGGGCATCAAAGTGTTAATACTTATTAATAAAGCAACATATTCTCACATGGCCTTGATTACGCCTGATAACACGCTGTCGACACTCAACACACAATACTTCCTCCCCTGCCAGACTGTCATTAGCACAGGGATGTATTCATTACAATTATACCACAATCAGCTAGGCTTCCCTATTGCTTTTCTTTTGGTTCCCTGAGTAGGCCAGTGCGGCATTCGACTGCCTTGTAAATTGGTAATGTTCTATCTCTCACCACCCATAGATTAAAGTTTTCTATTTCACAATGTTGTACTTACGATTTTGTAAATCCCTTCTTAGACATATTTTTATTGATTTGGATATTATTATTCATAATAAAAGTATCCAAAAAACACTCTTGACTTGTCTACATTTCCGTAACAACTTTGAACGGCCTTTGGACATACCATTTGTAATAGAAAAATAAATTCTAAAATAAAAATAATTTCTACTTGTTAGATACTTGTAACGCCTCACGTTGTTTGCGCCAAATATATAACACAATTCAAATATGTATGTGATGAATCAAAATTCTACTGTGGGTAAATATATGATTCTATTTTTGTTTGTTTATTTATTTAATTAATTGAAATAATTAATTAATTGACTTGTTACTTTTCGCCTCACTGTGTGGAAGATAATGTGTAAAGTTTCAGTTATATGGGTTAAATATATTTTGTATATATTTATTACATTTTTATAAATGTTGATATGATTATTTTTTATGAGTTAATAAAACTTACCACTTCTATAAAACTTTGCTTTTTCTTACCTTCAATTTCATCCAGGGTCCTATAGACGAAAACAGTTGCAGAAAGGTTATTTGGGTTTGATTAAGAAATAATAGTAATACAGTTTGTGCTAACTAAAACAAATTATGTTAGGTTTATTACGAAAACTTTACTTTATATTCTACATTGGTATTCTCAGCGTTTCTGATCGACTACGTATATTAAAAAATTGACAAGATATACAACTCTTATAACTACCATTACAATTGATTTATATTATTACTCAACCAGTACTCTGCACAATAACAGATTCATACCCCTTACTGAGATCTCATTCCCAAAGTATTTGAATTTTGAAATATGATTTTGTAAATGGGATTTGTGCTTTGAGTAAAATTCTTTCTTTATTTATTTTTTTTTGATGAATTGTTCAGTAGTTACCCATCCGTCCGGTGTTTGTACTGTTGTTTCACCAAGGTCTTCATTTGACACACTGCGAATTTTCAGGTTTTATAGTCACTCACCAATATCTTTATCATTCCTTACCTCGCACTGCACATTTCTTTGCGTTAAAATAATAGTCGTTATTTAGCTGGCTGGCGATGTACTTGCTCAAGCACTTATAGGTTGACCGCGCGGTCAGGGTTACGAGTTGACTAACTGACCGCGATATATTGTTCTTACTGATTAATAATTTAGAACCGCGTGCTCCTGAACTGCCCCGCGCGGCCCTGCTGTCTCTTGGCTGGTTTAACAAAGACTGACTGCTTACTGTGGCTCTCGGATGAAAACTGAGGTGGCAATTACTCATTCTTTCTGTACTTCACAGAGCGACTGCTTGCCAGCGGTTACATAATAGTCTAGCCGGGCAGGGTCCAGACATCAACATAAACATATGTTTTGGAATAATGTTGCATGTGTTGCTGGTTGATACGAGGTACCCCACAGGTGAACACTAACTGCTTTGAATTATGTAAAATTATTAAAATTCCTTTCCGTCCCTAATATGCCCCGTTACAGTACCCCCCCTAATGAGAGGTTTTATGCCGAGGCATAAAAACCTAAAACCTAAAACCTAAGAGGATCAGTGAAGATATGACACCGCAACCCCCCTTAGTTCTTTACTAAAATCATGGGTACTTACCCCCCTAGTCCGGTAGCTGTGGCTGCACCCATCCGACCTTACTGGACTTCTCTGCTCGAGATCCCAACACCATAAAATCAGATAGGCACCCACCACAGTATCACCTGACTCTGAAACATTCAATTGGAATATCAACAAATGGCCTTCCATCATTCCATATCCGCAACTGATTCGTTTCCTCTTAGTCGTACTGGTTCATTATTGGCATAGTACTGGTTCGATTTTTTATAAAGTACTGGTTTTTCATTTAGTTTGGTTAGCCACAATGACAGCTGTTCTATATTCATACACGAACAGGATACAACATAATAAACATTCCAAATAAATATTACCATTTTTACATTGAACTGAATTTTTCACTGTGGATTTTTCATTGAGTTACAAACAAAGCATTACCACCTTATTCACTACAAGTCAAAAATAAATTATTCCAATTTATTAGATTGTCCATCTGTTAAATTAATTAATTCAACTTCAATTATTTAAATCCATACTCATACACTATCACAATGATTTCAATTCATCATCAACATTTTACATTGGTTTCAATCAACCCTATAACTGGCCTTCATAAAATACAATGTCCACATGGCCATATAAACTTACGGTGTACTTGCATCTAATACATACGAATTTCATACAACTTAAATAATGTTCACAAAACACTATTACCCATCCAAAATAACACATTGGTTACACAAAATACAAGTAAATCATAACAATCATAACTATAAAATACAGATTATACCCTCAATAATGCCTTATCCTTAACTTCTAAAAAAATTTTTTTTTTTTTACAACCCTCCCCCAAATCCCTTAACCCCTGATACCCGTTACAATTTACTGTGTTCTGCGCTGGGCTTCTTGACCATCGCCGGCCTCATCCTAGCCGTAAACCACATCTCCCTCATGGCCTGTAACTTGGTCACCCCCCATCCACACTCACTATGATCCCCCTGGACTGTAGCGCCCAGTTGCTTCCACAAGGACTGATGCGGAAGGGGTGGACTTTTTTTCTTGTATTCCACCCCCGTCCTTGCTTCGGCGTTACAATAAAAATTCAGTGTAACATACTTACTAACAGTTATGAATACACCCCTAATCAACTACCACCCCTATATGGGTGAAAATAGCCCTGTTCCAAAAATTGGTAGATTCCCCTAAAAATAACCCCCCCCAACTAATTTTAACAAACCACCGGGTTAACAAAAGAAAACAAACCACAAGCCGGTTATAACAATTAAAATTTATGATTTGCTATAATTGATTACTTACGGTCATGATCCGGTGAGGTCATGACCGCACTTAGGTGGGGAATCTACAGTTAAACAGAAAACATAGGTTGATTATTTGTACCTGTTTACATCAACAGTTGTATACACATCTTGTTTTACAAACACTAACTCAGCCTACACATTTTTGATTAAATCAACACTAATATTTCCTTCAATTTTCAATTTAAACAAATATTTTATTCTTTACGTTTTAATCAGTTACTATTCATTTTAAATTCCAATCACATTCACATTTCACATTTTAAATTCCAATCACATTTAAATTCATTACTAAAATTCACATTTTTAAATTAGTTTCATTTCAACTCAAATCCAAACAATTTAACTTTAGTTACATTATTAAAACATTTTTGATTTAAATACACAATTCCAAAATAAAATTAATTAGTACCTCCTGTTAATTATTTAGTAAAATAAAATATTATTATTATTATTATTATACCATTCATCCTTACTACAAACGTGTTACATAAGCTATAGTCTACCTTGACACAATAAATTTAACACCAACACTAACACCAAAATTTCGTCATATCCAGTTATTAGTTACCAGACTTCATTACCTAAATAAGCCAAGTAATTGTACCATTAACTCAAATAATTAAATGTTCATTAATTATTTATCTAACCACCGTCATCGAAAATTAGTCTCATTTTCGTATAACATTTTTCGTTCTTATTGACATACATTACAATTTGTGTGATAACCATTTAAATTTGTTTTTTCCATTATACCATAATAATAATGCTTAGGGTCGTCCCCCATTAGTATTTTATCATAAGCCATGTCTACATCGGGTATGGTTAAGTCTACGTCAGTATCATTTGTCACAATTAAAGCGTTTATATTTCCCTCACTATAGTTGTGAGCTGTTACTAACGCTAACCCTCATAACAGGTGTTTATTATTTTCAGCCTCAATGCAATCCTCTTTTGCTACTACACAAGTACTAAAAGGTAAGTCTCTATTATTTATTATAATTCTCTCATTATTTAACTTCTCCACTAAACCTTTATAACCTCTAGTCAACTTAAATATCTCTACCACTCTCTCTCTTTTTGTATGATCACTTTCCCAACCCAATTTCCCATTCTCAATCCACACAGAGGGCAATACCACTTTATTATCTAAACACCATATGGACTTACCAGATAAACCACAAAAAATCAAGGGACATTTTGGAGACCATTTGCCTCCCACAAAAACTCTCGAGGAACATTTGTCCTCCAACAACATTTGTGAAGCCTTTCCTTCACATATACCACAAGAGAAATTTGCCCTCTGTTCATACTCTACATTTAAACTATCTCTCCATTCTTTCTCCAACTCATAAACACTAACTAGCAATCCTTGATTAACCTCAACTCTCATTTTATTCTCATTACCACCCCTATTACTTAATGTATCACCATTATTTTTATTCAATAATGTTTCATCATTACTTATTTTAACACTGCCACTTACCTTGTTTACTGTCACTTGTTTGACGCTTAAACTAACACCATTATCATTTATATTTCCGTTATTTTCACTTACCCTGTTGTCCGTTACTTCATTATTTTCAATATTTCTCCCAAGCTTATCTAACTGTTGTATCAATTTAATATTTATTTTATTTAGTTTATCGTCAATATTCTTTTGTGACTCTGTTACTTTTTTATTTATTTCATTCATTTCCCCCTTAATTTCGTTAAATTTAACATTCTGTTCATCTAATTTTACGTTAATATCCCCCTTTAATTCATTAAATTTAACATCCAATTTATTATTTTGTTCATTAGATTTTTCATCACTACTATCAAAATGTCTACTTATAAAATTCATCATATCATTCCTTGACCATTCTTTTTCTTTTATTTTTGTTATTATGGGGGTTGATTTCGCTCCCGCATTACTAATTGTAACTGAATCTGTCAAATTATTTTCATTAACTATGGTTGGAGTCGTTTCCAGCCCCGAATCATTCGTAATTGCTGACTCAGTTAAAATATTTTCTCGGACCGTTATATGGTTTACATGGTCTCCTGACTCACTCGTAACTGTTGAGTCTGTCATTTTTATTTCGTTAATGGCTTCCATCTTTAGCAATATAATTAATTTAAGTAAACAATAAACTGCCTGCACAATTATAAACCTCTTAAATTAACATTTATATAAACTTATTGTGAAGTTATTAAATTAACACATTTATATCATAATATTTTTTCCCACTTACCTTTTTCTTTCAGCCCAGGGTTACGTCGCACGAACTGCGAAATGCAAGTATGATTGAAAGGTTACATGAAAAATGTACACTACACTCATTTGTATAAAGGAATTCAAAATTTTATTATATAATTATGTCATTTTCTGACTTCAAATTATTGAAAATTTTTGTTTCTTCCCTCAAATTAAACTATCTCAATTATACATAAAACCAAACATTTCTTTCAATAATATATCCTTAATCTAATTATATTTCTACATAAGACGAACCCAGCTTGCTCACTCACTCATTCATTCAATACAGTTTAAACCCCCATTGTATGTCAAAATACTGATAATAATATTTTCATTGTGGAACGTTACGTGTGTGGCGTCCTTTTCCCCGACCGCATGGTGCGTCTCTCAGAGTTTTCTTTTATTAGTGTCCAAAAGTTTGTGACCTCACTTTCTCTAACTTTCTTTGTTCACTGTTTCATGTCGTTTTCACTGTTGTACACATTCACGGGGAAATAAACTGAGTTTTGGCCGGCCGACCTTTAAAATTGCCCGAGCAGAAAATTGAGTTGGACCACGCGTGGCCTATATTGTTAGTCGACTGGGGAACGCTACCAAAATTTCTCCCACCTTGTCGAGTTGCTGGAGAGGAAAACAATGCCTGTTTGCGTGAAAATGTTCGTCACGGTACACACAGTATGGGTTATTTATGTCTTAGACGTCGACAAAATCTTGAAGCCACTGGTTACGTCACTCAAATAGGCGTATTCTTAATCATACTTCCGTCAGCACCCGACCACATGATGAACAAATTTTACAGTTAAGCCATGTTGGTTTGGCTCGGCCCGATGCGTCTAAGTGTCGGCTGTGCGCCCCGCTGGTGTTCGCGCGTTTGTGTGCGCCACACAGCACTGAAGTTCCTGGAATTATGCTACGTTGTCGGACACACACGGCATTCTATTGTCCTTTGTCTGAACAACACCGTTTTATGTAGTGGACTTTCTGCGTCGATTACAAATGTTTAATAATGTTGAATAAAATTTATATTATAATAAAATACCCCCTTTGTCCCATTACAATACCCCCCAATGAGAGATCTTCTGCTGGAACAGAACTCTCATTGCTAAACCCCTAAGAGGATCGGTGAGGATATGGCGCCAACAACCCCCCATTAATTCTTAACGCATCATGGGTAAACTACCCCCCTAGCTCGGCGACTATGGCTGCACCTGAACGAGATTACTGGACTTCTCTGTCCGAGATCCCAGCACCATAAAATCGAACAGACACGCACCACAGCGCAACTAACCTTCTCTCATTCTACCCTCAAAATCAAAACCCTGGCCCTATACCATACCAAATCCTCAACCGATGTGTTCCCCCTTACATGCACACTGGGCTGCCTTTAGCAAGTACTGGGCGCGTACACATATTCATTAATACATACTAACAAATTCCTTATTTAAAATTCATTAAATATTTATCTTTAAATTCAAAATTCATTTAAGTTCAAAATCCGATTGTTATATCTCCATTACTTCCTCAAAAAAACAAAAATAAAAAAAATCTTTTACATGAATCCATCACCTCTATTAATTCTCTTCAATACTACTAACAATCACAAAAAATTTGAATATCTCATTAAAACATGAACTCTCTTATCCTAACATTTGATTATACATGAGAAGCTACAAATTAATAGCCAAATAATTATTTAAAAATAATATACAGTCTTTGCAACTCTTACCTTGTTCAGGTCCCAGGTTGTTCGCATGAATTCGTGAAGAATAAGCGTGACTTAGGTTAACACTCTTCAATAAATCATACTCTCAATTATATTCAGAAATAGATGTATTTACTTACATGATCATTATGTGACATTGAATTTTATTGTTATATTCTTTCATTTACTCTCAAAAACTAACCTTGATCTCTGTTAGCATTTTCAAAAAACAAAACGTATGTCAACCCAACAGTAGTTTGTTTATTCTGTTATACTGTGAATATTCATTAGTTTTAATTTGCCTTTCTCCCGGAGTTAATTTCCAAATAACATAAATAAATTCTACATATTCTCTAAAATTATTCTTTACAAAAAAAAATATAAGTTTCTTAAATTATTTGCTTAAATTCTAATTGAGACGACCCAGCAATGCCCACACACAACTCTCATTCCGTTTTACCCCCCCATTAATTTAATTTTTGGCAATCATTAAAAATTTTTTGTATGAATACTTTTACTTGTGGTTGCGGCATCTCCTCTGACCTCAAGGCGCGGCCCGCACAAAGTCCTCTTTTAAATGTCCGAAAGTTATGAGTTCATCTTTTCTTTTTTCTTTAATTAAACACTGTCCGCTCTGTTCATTTTTAAACTGGTTTCGCCACTATACGGTTCTTTTGAATTAATATTTGGAAAATTTACTAATGCCACTGTTGATACTTTCCCTGGCCAGGCGAAGAGTGGGTGAAGAACTGCCGTGAGAGTTAACCAAGTACCCCACCCCCCAAGTTTTGGACAAGACGGAAAACAATGCCTTCTAGCGATAAAAGTTCGTTACCATACTGAAAGTACGCTGTTGTTCATGTGTGTTAACTGTCGACGAAATTACACTGCCTCTCTGCACATCACACAAATGGGCGTGGTCTTTAATTATGTTTCCGCCCGCTTCTGAACACGTGGCAAACAAAATTCACAATTTCACCATATTGTTCGGCTTGTCCCAAGACTGTTGGTGTCGTCTGTGCGCCCCGCTGATGTTCGTGCGTTTGTGCGCGTCACACAGTACTGAAGTTCTGGGAATTAAATTGCGTTGTCGCATACATGCTGCATTCCATTGTACCGACTTCTTACACAACTTCACCTCACAGTTCCTTTGTTTGACGATATATGGGACTGGCCACACAGATGGGAAACAAAATTGTGATTTTTAATAAAAATAAAAACCCCTCTCCTTTTAGCCCCGTTACAATACCCCCCAATGAGAGATCTTCTGCAGGAACAGAAGAACTCTCATTGCTAAACCCCTAAGAGGATCGGAGAGGGTATGGTGCCAACAACCCCCATTAATCCTTAACGCATCATGGGTAAACTACCCCCCTAGCTCGGCGACTATGGCTGCACCTGAACGATATTACTGGACTTCTCTATACGAGATCCCAACACCATAAAATCGAACAGACATGCACCACAGTGCACAAACATCAGCGGGGCGCACAGACGATGCCAACAGTTTTGGGACAAGCCGAACAATATGGTGAAATTGTGAATTTTGTTTGCCATGTGTTCAGAAGCGGGCGGCAACATAATTAGAGACCACGCCCATTTGTGTGACGTGCAGAGATTTGTGTAATTTCGTCGACAGTTAACACACATGAACAACAGTATACTTTAAGTACGGTAACGAACTTTTATCGCTAGAAGGCATTGTTTTCCGTCTTGTCCAAAAGAATAATTTTAGAGAATATGTAGAATTTATTTGTTATTTGGAAATTAACTCCGGAAGAAAGACAAATTAAAATTAATGAATATTCACAGTATAACAGAACAAACAAACTACTATGTTTGGTTGACATACGTTTTGTTTTTTGAAAATGGCAACAGAGATCAAGGTTAGTTTTTCAGAGTAAATGAAAGAATATAACAATAAAATTCAATGTCATATAATGAGTAAATAAATACATCTATTTCTGAATATAATTGAGAGTATGATTTATTGAAGAGTGTTAACCTAAGTGACGCTTATTCTTCACGAATTCGTGCGAAGAACCTGGGACCCGAACAAGGTAAGATTTGCAAAGATTGTATATTATTTTTAAATAATTATTTGGCTATTAATTTGTAGCTTCTCAATGGCACCACGAACAGTGACAAGTTTATAAAAATCAATTTTAATAAACCGCACCTAAATGTGAGCATAAGCGTGAGTTAGGAGTACGTAAAAAGTACGAAAAATTAGGTTATATGTAACTAAGACCTAATGAATGCCTAAGGTATGTAAAATAAGAAGTGTTAAAGTATAGTATAATAAAATAAAGGTGATAAATTTATACAATTTAAAAATGTCAGAAAATAATGAAAGTACTGTAAGTGAAATGGTTGAATTTGATGAATCAGATGTTATGAGTAGTCTTGAAGTACATTCAACTCCGAATGTAGGTCAGGACGACAAAACTATGAATAAAAGTAGTACGAATGAAACAGATAGTACAGAGGATTCAGGGATTCAAGTAACCCCGACCTCAACAAAATACAATAAGGTTGATAATGATATGATGAGTATTATACTGAATCAATTTAATGAGTTAAATAAACGTTTCGATAGTAATGATAAAAAATTTGATAATCGTTTTGATGAGTTGAAAAGCGAAATATATGAACAGAAAGTAAAATGTGATAACAATTTTAGTGAATTAAAAAACCAGATTAATGAGGTCAATAAGCATGTAGAAAATACCCATGAAATATTAAAAAATAACTTGAACAAATTAGAACAGAATATTGAGAGAATGGGAGTGTGGGTGATAAATACAGGTAAGAGCAAAATAAGTGAAAATAACGGAGAGACATGTATTAACAGTGGTAGTAGTTTAGATGCAAAACAGGTGACGGAAGACCAGGTGAGTAATAGCGATAATTATAATAATGGGTTAACGAGTGACAACAGTGGTGAAAGTGAAAACGTGGTGTTAGAGAGTAAGGTTATGAGCAGAGAAAGTGTGGAAGAAATGGGGAGTGTGTGTGATGGAAGTTTAGAGGTGCAAAGGGCAAGTTTTCCCTTAGTTTATGGTGAAACAGGGTGTTCACAGTGGTTTTATGAGGACAGAGTTTCCTCCGGTGGTGGTGTGAAAGACGAGGTGTCTTCGAATGGTCCCTTAGTTTTTTGTGATTTACCTGGTAGTAGAGGTAATAAGTATTTAGTGGTGCCCTTTGCATGGAATGGGAGAGTTGAGTGGGGTTATGAGAGGTGTCGTAATGAGAGAAAGGAAGAAATAGAGATTTTTGAGGTTAATAGAGGCTATGAAATGTTAGTGCAGGTTTTAGATATTGAGAGAGGGGAAAAAGTGACACGTTGTGAATCTTCTCACACATTACACAAATATAAATACATGATTTTATATATTTCACTCACCTTTATGATTTTCTTGGGTCCAGAATTCGATTGCACGAACGTAGGATGCAAACGTGTTTTACAGGTTAATGGAATAAGTTATTCGACTCATTGTTTGAAGAGAATTAATGAATTTTATTTTTTAACTTGCTTTAAAAAACTTTATCAGATCTTTACTCAGAATTTAAACAGTGAAATCAGGGCATAATCATTTCTTATTTGGTTAGTTACTCCATGACCATAATTATTATATTTAACTTAAACTAACATCTTACCTTATTCTAGGATACACAAACACAGCCCAGTCTGCCATTCTCTCATTCACTCAATTTAATACCCTCCCCTGATCATTTTAATTAACACAAAAACCCTTAACATATTATGAAATACCCCCGGCCGGCAACGTGGTTTTTTTCTCACGCTAATGACTTCTCATTTTTTTAACTGATTCGTGTGTCCGAAAATACACGTGGGTGTTCTTCACTGAATAATCTCGCCACTGTCACATTATTTTAACTGATAATTCACTTTTTACTTGTAAATTATAAAATTTGGAAAAGAGCCCACTTGGGGCTGTACCTGCGCAGGCACTGTCTGTATCGGACTGCCAAGCGGCTTTCCTTCACTGCTAACTAGATTGTGTCTTTTTCAAAGTGGAAAACAATGCCTTGTAATTCGTCGCCACAGCTATGTCCCATTTAACCCATGCAGTTGATTGTGTCTTGGTCGTAGAAGATATTCGTTCCGCACTGGTTGACGTCACAAAAAGGGTTTGGCTTAAGACTCACATCCGTCAACTTGGATCATGTGCTCGTACAGATTTCGTCTCTAGCCATTTTTGAGTTTCACAAGTCTGCGTCGGTCCGCGCACCTGCTGGTGTGACGCGCTCGGACGTACTGCCACACACTAGCAAAGTTCTAGGAAATGACGCTTAGTACATTCCTTCGTACAGATTGCATAATAGTTAAGGCGTATTGTTCCTTTGTTAGAACACTGTTTCAATTCAACACGTGGCCTGGTCCCAAATGGAAATTATACTTATGGATATTTTTAACAAACCCCAAAAATTTAATAAAATGAAAATAACCCTCCCCTTTTTGTCACGTTACAATACCCCCCCAATGAGAGATCTTCTGCCGAAAAAGAAGAAATCTCATTGATAAAACCGCTAAGAGGACCGGTGAGGAACTGGTGCCAAGAACCCCCTTTTGCTCTTATACTTCATGGGTACACAACCTGCCTGGCTCGGCGACTATGGCCGAATCTGAACGAGATCACTGGACTTCTCTGTACGGGATCCCAACACCATAAAATCGAACAGATACGCACCACAGCACACCTCCCCTTCTAACATGTTTCCCCAAAAAATCCAAATCCCTGGTCTTATATCATGCCAGATCCTCAACCGATATGTTCCCCCTTATCGTGCACACTGGGCTGCCTTCAGCAGTTACTGGGCTTGCACACACACTTATAACTACATACTATCAAAATTGAAACATTCTTCAAAAATTTATTTAAGTTAAAAATCACCAGCTATTTTCTTTTAAATCAAAACAAAAATATTTTTATCTAAACTGAATAATTCTCTTTTTTTTTTTTTTTTTTTTTTTAGAAAATAAACAAGTTGAACATTGCTTAAAATATGAACATCCTTATCCTAACATGTGATTATACCTATATTCTAAACAATACAATTCAATAAAAAAACAAAAAAACACGATTAGTACACAAACAATAACATAATCAAAGTTCAAAAACATCCATTAGATGGCAGGCACAACATCAAGAAATATATATATATATTTTTTTCAAAAAAATTAAATTCTAAAAATTTAAATTTATTAAAATATATTCTTTTTTCAATATTGAAATTATTTAAAATTATTCAAATTAGTTAAAAGCAACATTGGCTTTACTTCCTTGCCAAAACGGGTTTAGTATAGAACATCACCTATCAGCTGATCAAAACTGGGTCAAGTCAAGAACCTTGACCTACATAAGTTATACCTAAGTTACATCTGAAAATACATAGCACATCTTTAAAAGTCTATCTTTAAACACAAAAACATGATAAAATACAACCTTTAGAAATAACAAAATATTATTATTATTCACAATCAAATTGATATTTAATTTACTCAGAATAAATACTCTATAGCGTTACTTGATTCTCAAATTGTATTAAAATTGTCACTGGTTTCAATCAAAATTTTATACTGTTACTATAAATCTCTTTATTTAATCATCTCATTCTCCATTACTTTGGGTGATTTAATTATTTATACTAGCTTGATTTGCCACTTGGCATATATATATATATATATATATATTTCAATCACTTTCTGCTACAGTCCGTTTCTTGATGTATATAATACTATAATACTTATAACTATTTTACCTCAAGATGTATTTTTTCCTTTAGGGACATGTTTCGGGAGATCCTGTTCTCCCATCTTCAACCTTCGCCATCTTGCTTCTGGTCCAGAAGCAAGATGGCGAAGGTTGAAGATGGGAGAACAGGATCTCCCGAAACATGTCCCTAAAGGAAAAAATACATCTTGAGGTAAAATAGTTATAAGTATTATAGTAATACAGTGGAAATCGGTTAACACGAAATGACGGGGACCAGTTATTTTTTTCGTGTAAACCGAATTTCGCGTTAAGCGAACAAAAAGTGAAACAAAATGAGGAAGTGAACAAATAGTGTACTGTAGATTATTTATTGTACTGTCTAGTAAAATGCAACAAATAGCCCTACAACCTTTTATTTATCCTCATTGTTTATTATTGTTAATTTTTCTTAAAATTATTATTAGCTGTTCTAAATTTAGTCCCATGATTTAGGTTTTCTTATAGACTACTGTATGTCTTTCAACTTTACCGTAGTTTTCGTGTTTATCTTTATTTAAAATAATCCGTTATTTTCTTTTGCACACAATTTTGCACTATTTTATTTTCAACAAATTGTTCTAATTTATCAACGTGTTCAAACATTTCACCTTCCGAGTTGGCTTCAAAATATCGACGAACACGGCTCAGCAACGAAAGCATATCGGTAGCGGTAGGAACATTTTCACTATCATTTTCCGTGTCAATCGTGGATAACGTCGAGTTTGGTATACCGAATGTTTTACAGATTTCTGTTTTAGTTCGAATACCCTCATTAACAGCTTGGAGGAGTTCAACTTTTTTTTTTAAAGAGAGGGCACTTTGTTTACGCACTTTCTTCTCCATTTTACTTCCGGACTGCAAAAACGTAATTTACGAAAGCGTAACTTCACTTAACACGTACACGTCACACGCTTAACGTCACTTAACTGGCTGTAAAAGACTAAGAAGTTTGTACAGTAAAAAAGTAAACAGTTAATCCTCACAACTGAGTAAATTTTTTATAATAAAATGTTATCGGTACCGTACCGCAAACTTTACCACCGCTGTAGGCTACACGCACAGAATACAACTGAACTGAACTCACCACACCCTATAGAGTAGGTAGTTAATGTAAGCGATAACGGTTTATTTGCGGTCAATGAACAACACATTTGGTGCTGAAGGAGAGGCTATGGTTTCCCGTAAACAACGATACACTGTATACAGTACGTACTGTAAATAGAACTTGGTACTGAAGACAAAACAAAACAGGTAGACAAAACAAACTATGGTCACTACCTGCTCTTTCTCTTTGAGAGATGAAGAATGGATTCCGTTACATCGAAAACAAGCTTTTGGGCGTACTTGTGTGGCTTTATTTTGTATGCAGTTACTTAAAAGCCAGCCAAAAAAAAATTATTTTTAACAAAAATTTTTCGTGTTAACCGATATTTTTCAGGTAAACCTTTCGTGTTAACCGTACAAATAATACACTGTACATAACAAACGGCGATCGGTACCCGAGTGGTATTTCGTGTTAACCGATATTTTGTGGTAACCGTTTTCGCGTTAAACGATTTCCACTGTATATATATATATATATATATAATCTTTCTCACTCTTTGATTCTAATACACCTAACAACTTTAACTATCAGGACACCCATTTCTATCAAAACATCTATCAAACCATCTCTACACCCAGCTTACTATTAAACTCAATTCGCCACATTCTCTCGATATATAAAAAAAATATTCTCTAACCCTTTGTACTTAGGATGTGTGTTCCCCCCCCAAAAAGCTCATTCCCTTATGTTGGTTCCTGGACTCCCCCTAGGGTAACCCTTTCCAGCGCCAAACGGTCCCTTCCCGTCCCAACCCTTTTGTTGCGGACTCCTACACTACACTATCCCCTATTACAAAATTACCATCCCCAAATCACCATTCTTATTACCTCACTTCGACTACAAAATAACATCATCATTTATAAACATCAATATATCAATCAATACTCTACATATATTCCCCATATCTACTGTGTCAACATCAATACTTCTCAAATTCTATTACATTACTTCACAACAACATTACATTAATTCAAAACAATATTATTCTCTCTACTACCACTTTAACTTTAACTTGGACTGATCTATATGTCCCACAAAATATTAATCACCCAACATCTATCTTTTACCATCTTCCACAAATCATTAAAATCTTAACTTTATCAAATTACTTTTCTCATCATTTGAAATAGCATCTTTAACACATTAAAACATTATATTTAACATTAATTACCTTGGAAATTAATAAACAATTTATCAGTGACATTCTATTACTGATCAGCTGACATTCCTAGCAAGGTGAATGACCTCACTGCAAACTCATTTCAAAATTTTACACATTATATAAAACACATATTTTTTATCAATTCTTACCTCAAACACAATAAAATAATACATTTATACAACAGAATGAACACAGTATACTGAACGTATGAACACCTATTTATCAAAGCATAACACAAGCATTTTATTAGAGCAACATTGATTTATAATTTTTACATTATGAAATTTAATTTCGTTGCTCGCCGGAGCAACCCCCCAATCCACACACACTATTGTATTTTCTGTTGGACTGTGGCGCTCATGTACGTTCATAAGGACTGCATAGTTGGAGGAATTGAACATCTCCTTGTCCTTGCTTCGGCTTTACATTTTAAAAATTTTAGGTATCGACATACCTTCGTTTTATAGTTACAAGCCCTTAAAATGGGTCTACCACCTGGCTATGCTGTCCCTACTCGGACAGAGTGGCAGCCTCTGTTCCATAGTTCCGGGATTTCCCCTAGTTTCACCCCCCTGTTAATTTCTAATATCAGCCAATTTCAAGTCAGCTATGGTCAAGGGACTTGATTATGGCCATAGCTGACCGCTAGCCAAAACCACGATTAGTGCTGGTAAGGCAGTAATCGCCCGAAAAGTCGGGGAAATCAATCTTTAACTTCAGGCATGTTATACTCATCACTAGCTACACGGCACGAAAGTCTATCAGGGTACAACATACAATTGTACGAAAAGGGGTGCCATGCATTTTCGCCATTTTCGCCTCCGGTGGAGGTAACACTCCCTGTTACCCCCAACCCTTTTCGCTATCTACTGGGGCACATTCCACCCCAGCAATAGCACCCTAATATCTAACTAAAACTTTATATAAAACATTATAATATGAAATTTTCATTAACTCTTTAGCCATCAACATTTAAGTCATTCATCATTTTCTACAGTTAGATTCCTTAAAATTTTCAGATTTATTATTAACATTTATTTTACATTACCCTTCAGTTATTATTACTTTTTAACTTATTATCTCAAATTATTTTCATTATTGAAGTTAAAATTCTTTCCTTTGAGTTAAACACTTGTAAACATTTTTTATTTTGCCTCACTGGTATTGTAAAATTTATACTTACAGTACATTATTCACATACTGACATACACAAAATATACACACCATACACACCCATATCTCCACGTAACCTCTGAAACATTTAACAAAAATGTTATTTCAAATCAAACAATTTAACAATTAATTACCAAATTCACATCTCGTAAAATAATTTAAATTCATTAGAAAATTCAATTATATAACCTTTGAACCAATCAAAAATATTTAAACATTTCAAATTATTTTAATTAAATCAATTATTGAAAATACAAGTTCCATTGCTATCAAAACAATTACACTTCGCTAATTACTGTCTTCAAAAGTAATTTTGTTATTTATTTAGATGGCAAATATTAATATTATTATTATCACAACCATTGCTACTACATATACACATTGTTTACCTGACATCCTACAATACACACAATTAAATTCGCTACACTTATTTACAATTCTTCATCATTGATTACTCAGTTATATCACACTTCAATGTCCAAGGTTGCGAGGTCTAAACTGTAAAACAAAGCATTTAAAATTGTCCATTGATTGTTTTATAGTTTACCCTCCATCGTCAAAAATTAGTCTTTGTTTCAAGTAACAATTTTCAATTTCCGTTACATACAAATGGCTATCTTGTGTGTCATAACCATAAAAATCAAATTCATTTGTTTTATCACAATAATCATGAACCAAGTCAACATTAAGTATTTCTGTCAAGTCTCCATTAGTAAATATTTCCAATATCGGGTCAGTTACTTTTTCATCATACATCAAATTACTCTTGTTTAAACACACTTCTAACATTTCTTTCCACTCAGCATAATCTCTCTTTAATTTATACAATTCTGTCTCTCTCTCAACACACAATTCTCTATCTAAATCTCTCTCATCATAATACCATCTCACACTTTCACTATTATTCCACACAGAGGGTACAAACTTATACAAAAAAGGGAAACAAATTAAATCTTCCATTAACACGGGACTCTTGCCCTTCAAAAACAACACTTGTGGACACACTGGATCATTACAAATATAGGGAAAATTTACCCTCTGCCCCCATTCTACCACTATACTATCTTTCCACTTTCTCTCTGACTCATAAACACACATTAACATTCCATCACTACATTCTATAACTTCATCAGTACTCTCACTATTTATTTTCAACGCATCACTCTCTGATACTACCTTTTCAGTTACATTACTATTCTCAATATTATTTTTGTTATTTTCGACATCATCATTATCATTTATTAACTCATTCTCTGGTACCACATTTTTATACCTCTCATTATAATTTTCATTTGTATTACTCTTGTTTGGATTCATCACATCTACTCCCATTCTCTCAATACTCTGTTCTAATTTATTCAAACTGTTTTTTACTATTTCATTAGTATTTTCTAAACGTTTATTAATTTCTTGAATATCATTTTTTAATTCATCAAATTTGTTATTCTGTATATTGAATTTAGCGTCAGAATCACTCTTCTGTTAATTGAATTTCATATCTAACATTGCTTGTATCATTTTGATAATTTCATTATTTCCTGCCATTTCTTATTTTTTCTAATTGATATGTGTGCGAAAATATAATATAACCAATATATAGTATACAATATAACCAATTTTGCGTAAATGACGCCCTTTTATTTCATTACACTAACCTTAAAAACACGCTTGCATCTTATTTGTAGGTGCGGAATTGTCATTGTTAATTTAATCAAATTCGTCCCTGTTCGGGCGCCATTGTGAATCTTCTCACACATTACACAAATATAAATACATGATTTTATATATTTCACTCACCTTTATGATTTTCTTGGGTCCAGAATTCAATCGCACGAACGTAGGATGCAAACGTGTTTTACAGGTTAATGGAATAAGTTATTTGACTCATTGTTTGAAGAGAATTAATGAATTTTATTTTTTAACTTGCTTTAAAAAACTTTATCAGATCTTTACTCAGAATTTAAACAGTGAAATCAGAGCATAATCATTTCTTATTTGGTTAGTTACTCCATGACCATAATTATTATATTTAACTTAAGCTAACATCTTACCTTATTCTAGGATACACAAACACAGCCCAGTCTGCCATTCTCTCATTCACTCAATTTAATACCCTCCCCTGATCATTTTAATTAACACAAAAACCCTTAACATATTATGAAATACCCCCGGCCGGCAACGTGGTTTTTTCTCGCGCTAATGACTTCTCATTTTTTTAACTGATTCGTGTGTCCGAAAATAGATGTGGGTGTTCTTCACTGAATAATCTCGCCACTGTCACATTATTTTAACTGATAATTCACTTTTTACTTGTAAATTATAAAATTTGGAAAAGAGCCCACTTGGGGCTGTACCTGCGCAGGCACTGTCTGTATCGGACTGCCAAGCGGCTTTTCCTTCACTGCTAACTAGATTGCGTCTTTTTCAAAGTGGAAAACAATGCCTTGTAATTCGTCGCCACAGCTATGTCCCATTTAACCCATGCAGTTGATTGTGTCTTGGTTGTAGAAGATATTCGTTCCGCACTGGTTGACGTCACAAAAAGGGTTTGGCTTAAGACTCACATCCGTCAACTTGGATCATGTGCTCGTACAAATTTCGTCTCTAGCCATTTTTGAGTTTCACAAGTCGGCGTCGGTCCGCGCACCTGCTGGTGTGACACGCTCGGACGTACTGCCACACACTCGCAAAGTTCTAGGAAATGACGCTTAGTACATTCCTTCATACAGATTGCACAATAGTTAAGGCGTATTGTTCCTTTGTTAGAACACTGTTTCAATTCAACACGTGGCCTGGTCCCAAATGGAAATTATACTTATGGATATTTTTAACAAACCCCAAAAATTTAATAAAATGAAAATAACCCTCCCCTTTTTGTCACGGTACAACGTTGTGAAATAGAGATAGATGAATATTTTGATAATACGGTTGTAAATGATAAAATAACTTACCTGATGTTGACCAAAAGTACTGATGGAGACTGGACAAAAATAACTAATATTGACAAGGTTTATGAAATAATAAAAGGGAGTAATCCTGTAAATTATAATGGTACAATGAATGGCATAGAGCTAATTGTTTATAATAATAATAATAATAAATTGAGTTTGAGTAAGAATGAGAAGTGTTATAAAAAAATAAGACTAATATATAATGTTGGAGGGTAAATATAGACTCAATGAATGGACATTTTAAATGTTTTAATTTATGGTTCTGACCTTGCTAGCTTACAAAATGAAGTGTGGTAAACAGAAAAATTAATGACAAAGATTTGTAAATAAATTTTAGTGAAATTAATTGTGTTTGTATTGTAACAATTATGTAATATAAACAATATGTGTATGTAGTAGAATTTGTGTAAAAATAATAATAATGTTTTGGCAGACTAAATAAATAACAAGAATAATTATGAAGAATATTAAATGAATTGTAATTGTTTTTGAGAAAGTAATTAAAATATGTTGTGTTTCAATAATTAATGGAATTAAAATAATGTGAGATGTTTAAATATTTTTGATTGATTTTAAAATGTTGTATAAAGGAATTTTTCTAATGAATTTAAATGATTTTATGAGATGTAAACTTGATAATAAACAGTGTTTGAATAAATGTAATATGTATTTAGTTGTGGAATCATATGGTTGTTAAAATGATTGTTAAATCAAAATTATTGATATGCTAAACAATATAATTCAATAAAACACTAGTAATACACATAAACAATAATATACTTGAAACTCAAACATCATCTATATGGCAGGCATAAAAATAAAAAATTTTTTTTTGTTTTTTCCAAAAAAATTAAATTCACCAAAATCTCTTTTCTCAATTTTCAGAAAACAAAAATATTTAGTTCAATCAAGAAACAAAATGCAAAATGGCATCAATCAATTACTAAAAACTGGTCTTGTCTCTAACCTCAACCATTAGCTGATCTCTCTGGGTCAAGCGAATGGCCTTGACATACATATGTTACACAGAGCTACATCATAAAATACAGGAAACATCTTTAAAATCCTTTACCTTCAAACATAGTACAACATAATAAAATAAGACATTTAAAATTAACTTGGTTATTATTATCTTACAATAAACAATAAAATTTGCATTTAAATTGACCAAAAATTACACATTTTATAGCTTTATTTTATTTTCAAATTCTATTAACATCTGTCACTTGTTTCAATTATTTTTTACATTTTGACTATGACTTTCCTTCTTTAATATTTTTATTCTCAGTTAGTTTGGGTGACTCAATTATTCATAATAATTTGACTTATTAACTTGGCATCTACATATAGTCTTACCCCCTTTTTGACTCTAACACTCATTTAACAGCTTTAACTAGTATGACACCCATCTATCAAAACATCTACCAACCATTCTTTATCTTTAACTTACTACTCTAACTCATTTCACATCATTCTACCCTTATAACAAAATACTCTCTACCCCTTTGTACTCAGGATGTGTGTTGCCTTCCCAATGCTCATTCCCTTATTTGGTTCTTGGACCCTCCCTAGGTAACCCTTTCTGGCGCTAATCGGTTCCCTTCCCGCCACAATGCTTCTCATTGAGGACTCCTTATCACACCACCCCCCTTACAAAATTCCTCTATCAACTAATCACTCTCCCAATACATCACTTTCATCTACAAAATATCTCCATTTATTTATTACCTCAATATATCACTCATTGCTCTACCTATTTTCCCCATAGCTACTGTGTCACTATTACTCAACTTCTACATTACGTTTATTCACAACAATCTTACTTTGTTCAAACTCCCCTTCTAAACTTAACTTGGACTGATTTAAATGTCCTAACGAAATAATAATCACCCAAATTCTAACTTTTACCACATTTCACATTTTAACTCTTGCAAACTCAAAACTATCTCAATTCATTGTACCATTTAATTCAAAATCTATTAAACACATTGAAAATCTATTATTCACTCATTAATTATATTCAAGCATTTAATTACATTGAAAATTTGCAAATCTTTTATAAGTGATATACTACATAGATAACTCCAGCAATCAGCTGATTTTCTTGGCAAGGCGAATGACCTTACTACAGATATGTTTTAAAATTATATAAAGTGCATATGTTTATAAATTCTTATCCCTAACATACTAACAATAATGACACAATAAAACATACTAAACAGAATCTGATAAACATCTTATATACATGAAATAGTCTTTTATTTATTAGCAAAGTTTTTTATGAAATCATTACACACGGCACATCACATTTAAATCACTTACTCCTAAACAGCCTATCTATTACAATAGTATTTTTGAATCAAAATAAAACATTATAATTGACTCTATCACTTAAAATTGGTTGCTCTCATAGGGACTTACATCGCTACTCATCGAGTCATAGTCATAGCAACAGTTACTGAACAGCTCTATGGAATGTCAACCCCCAACTCTCTCTATAGAGTCGTGTTATAAGCTGACCGCCCGCTGTTTACAGAGGTCGTCACCCTCTCACTGAATTTACAGCTACACTCCCACTACATCGTTACTTAAAGTCCCCCCTTTACCCAGTTACAATTAGGTAAACCACCTGCCGGTCGGTCTAGGTATTTACCTTGTGCACAGATGCGTTATCTGTGCCCCTGGCTTGTAACTGCCAGCTCCTTTTCCACACACACTATTGTTTACTGCTGGTGGACTGTTGCGTCCATTTGCATCCCCAAGAACTGAAGTTTACATGTATAAGGTATAGGCGCTGCCTATACCGTTCTTGGTTCAGCGTTACATAAAAGTTTGGTATTACTGATCTCCGAGGACACCAGTAATCCTACTAAAATAATTCACACACCCTTAATCACGGCACTATCGACACCTTCGACGATAGCCGCTGTTCCATAGTTATGTAGTTCCCCTGTTTTACCCCCTGGTTCAATTTCAATATTCACCAATTTTGTAACTACTTACATAATTCCACGGCCAGGGCCTGGTGAAACCGTGACCGCCCGAAATGGGAAACCACCCAAAAGACATATAAAGCTCACACTGACGCCGCTACTCCAGTTCACAGAAGGTCAACTCTTATATGTTTGGGTATATTTATTAATTGATTAATTTTCATTCTTAACATAATACATACAATACACTCATAATTAACATTGCGATTATTCTATTAAAACAAACAACTCATATTTAAGGTTGATCAGAAATTACACAACTTACATCCTTACATTTACATATAAAATTATCAACATTATATTTTAATTTCAATTTAACTGCTATTAATTAATTATCAAGTATTTATCATTTACTATACCATTAACTTTTCCAAAAATGTTTCTTTATAACATTCATTTAAAATTTGCTATTTAAACATTGAACATTTTGATTTACATAAATTGCATTATAAAATTCATACTTACAGTACATCACTCATACACTGTCATAAACACAAAATATAAACACCAAACACCAATAACTCCATGTACCTTCTGAAACATTTTAACAACCATGTTATTCCACAAACTAAACACAATTTAACATTTATTTATTTATTAATTATTATCAAATTTAAATCTCAAAATAATTGAAATTCATCATCACAATTCAATTATATAACATTTTAAATCAATCAAAAATATTTAAACATCTCAAATTATTTTAATTCCATCAATCATTAATATAACATATTTTAATTACATTACTTCAAAACAATTACATTTCCTTTATTACAAACTCATTATTTATTTGGTCTGATAAAATATTATTATTATTATTATGTATAAAAAAACTTTCACAAATGAACTTACTTTTAGTTATCACTTTCACAATCACAAGTTCATTTGTGAAAGTTTTTTTATACATAATAATATTTAAAAAAGTGAACGAAGAGGATGAGTCAACAAGATATTTATTATTATTAAAACAATTTCTGCTACACACACATTGTTTACATAAAACATTTTACAATACAAACACAATCAATTTCACTAGAATTTATTTACAAATTTTTGTCATTAATTTTCTGTTTACCACACTTCATTTCCTAATTCAGCAAGGTCATAACCACAAATTAAAATATTTAGAATGTCCATTTACTTATTTTTTGATCAACCTCCATCATTGTATAAATATCTAACATATTTAAAACATAAATCATTTTTATCCACATACAATTTATTATTATAATGACCCTTATCAACATAGTATTTGACACTATTATTATCTATTAATTCATAAAACCCGTCTACATTGGTAATTTCAGTTCTGTCTCCGTCAGTAATTTTGTTCAACACCAGGTAAGTTATTTTATCATTATATTCCTCTACTACATTCATTAAAACCTCAGGTAAGTTATTATCATTTATACAGGTAGCATCAAAATATTCATCTATCTCTATTTCACCATGTAAGTCACTTTTTTCCTCTCTCTCAATATCTGAAACCTGCACTAACATTTCATAACCTCCATTAACCTCAAAAATCTCTATTTCTTCCTTTCTCTCATTACAACACCTCTCATAACCCCACTGAACTATCTCATTCCATGCAAAGGGCACCACTAAATACTTATTACCTCTACTACCAGGTAAATCACAAAAAAATAAGGGACTATCTGAAGACACCTCGTCTTCCACACCACCACCGGAGCAAACTGTCCTCATAAAACCACTGTGAACACCCTGTTTCACCATAAACTTGGGGAACATTTGCCCTTTGCCTATCTAAACTTTCATCACTCTCTCTCACCATTTCATCCACACTTTCTCTGCTCATAACCTTACTCTCTAACACCACATTTTTAATTTCACCCCTGTTATCACTCGTTAACCCATTATTATAATTATCGCTATTACTTACCTTGTCTCCCGCCACCTGTTTTGCATCTAAATTACTACCACCGTTAATACATGTCTCTCCGTTATTTTCACTTATTTTGCTCTTACCTGTATTTATTCCCCACACTCCCATTCTCTCGATATTCTGTTCTAATTTGTTAAAGCTATTTTTAAATATTTCATTGGTACTTTCTGAATGCTTATTAATTTCATTCATATGGTTTATCAACTCATCAAATTTATTATTTTGTACTTCAAAACTACTCTTGACTTCGCTAACGTCACTGCTCAATTTATCAAATTTACTATTTTGTTCGTAAAATTTTACATTAAAATTGCTATTTTGAACGTCAAAACGACGATCAAATTTTTCATCATTACTATCAAAACGACTGTTCACACTCTGCTTAATATCATCAGACATTGCCCTCATAAAATTGAATATATGATTTATTGAATACTCTTTTTCTTTTATTTTGGTTGCTACGGGAGTGGAATTCGCTCCCGGCTCATTAATTACCGATTCATCTACATTACTGTCACTTATTGACAGTGACTCTGTCTGAATACCTGAATCACTTTTATCAGCCGATTCAGTTAACATATTTTCATTGCTTTCATCCATCAATTTACATTCGACTTTATCGCCTACAATTACATCAATTTCATTTTCGTTAGTAGCCATCATTTGTTCTTTATAATATTTGTTAATTTAATCTAATCAATTTAATTAATCATAACACAATTTCAATCTTGCATATATTCAATATTTTTTCATCTTGTACGTCTTAATCAAGTATACTACATATCGTTTAACCTGTACGTAATTTACGCATTTTTACCCAACCTCCAAATCAAACTTGCATTTACTGTAGGTGCAGAATTTAATGAAATTTAATTTATAAAATTCGTTCCAGTTTGTGGCGCCAACTGTGAAGTTATTAAATTAACACATTTATATCATAATATATTTTTTTTTCTCTCACTTACCTTTTTCTTTCAGCCCAGGGTTACGTCGCACGAACTGCGAAATGCAAGTATGATTGAAAGGTTACATGAAAAATGTACGCTACACTCATTTGTATGATGGAATTCAAAATTTTATTATATAATTGTTTCATTTTCTGACTTCAAATTATTGGAAATTTTTGTTTCTTCCCTCAAATTAAACTATCTCAATTATACATAAAACCAAACATTTCTTTCAATAGTATATCCTTAATCTAATTATATTTCTACATAAGACGAACCCAGCTTGCTCACTCACTCATTCATTCAATACAGTTTAAACCCCCATTGTATGTCAAAATACTGATAATAATTTTTTCATTGTGGAACGTTACGTGTGTGGCGTCCTTTTCCCCGACCGCATGGTGCGTCTCTCAGAGTTTTCTTTTATTAGTGTCCAAAAGTTTGTGACCTCACTTTCTCTAACTTTCTTTGTTCACTGTTTCATGTCGTTTTCACTGTTGTACACATTCACGGTGAAATAAACTGAGTTTTGGCCGGCCGACCTTTAAAATTGCCCGAGCAGAAAATTGAGTTGGACCACACGTGGCCTATATTGTTAGTCGACTGGGGAACGCTACCAACATTTCTCCCACCTCGTCGAGTTGCTGGAGAGGAAAACAATGCCTGCTTGCATGAAAATGTTCGTCACGGTACACACAGTATGGGTTATTTATATGTCTTAGACGTCGACGAAATCTTGAAGCCACTGGTTATGTCACTCAAATAGGCGTATTCTTAATCGTACTTCCGTTGGCACCCGACCACATGGCGAACAAATTTTACAGTTAAGCCATGTTGGTTTGGCTCGACCCGATGCGTGTAAGCGTCGGCTGTGTGCCCTGCTGGTGTTCGCGTGTTTGTGTGCGGCACACAGCACTGAAGTTCCTGGAATTATACTACGTTGTCGGACACACACGGCATTCCATTGTCCTTTGTCTGAACAACACCGTTTTATGTAGTGGACTTTCTGTGTTGATTACAAATGTTTAATTACAGTATTACACGTTTATATGATTTACAAAAACGCCCTCACTCTCAAATAACCAATTTCTGCAACTTATAGCTTAGGTCTAATTTGTGTGATTACAATAAATCACACAAATCGTCCAGCTGTTCGGGTGCCATTGATATGATTATTTTTTATGAGTTAATAAAACTTACCACTTCTATAAAACTTTGCTATTCCTTACTTTCAATTTCATCCACGGTCCTATAGACAAAAACAGTTGCAGAAAGGTTATTTGGGTTTGATTGCGAAATAATAGTAACACAGTTTGTGCTGACTAAAACAAATTATGTTAGGTTTATTACGAAAACTTTACTTTATATTCTACTTTGGTATTCTCAGCGTTTCTGATCAACTACGTCTATTAAAAAATTGACAAGATATACAACTCTTATAACTACCATTACAATTGATTTATATTATTACTCAACCAGTACTCTGCACAATAACAGATTCGTACCCCTTACTGAGATCTCATTCCCAAAGTATTTGATAATTACTTACCTAGTTTGATAATTTAAACTCATGTGGCACACCAAAATTGTAATGCCAACTTATTCTTCAAATGTTTATGAAAACGCAAGCACTCGTAAATTTAAAAAATATTAATTATCAGAAATAATTACTCATACAAAATTAATTCCATTAAAATTCCTTTTATTTACTTTTGAAATCATTTTCTTTTCTTCTGAATTTAAAATAACTAAAATATTTCTTAATTTGAATTATCCAGGCTAGTTAATTTATCACTCAGCGGTTGGTACTATGAGCTTCCAAAACTCAGACCTAGGTTAATATTTTACGTTGTAAATATAACCTCGTGGTTTCTTTATACTACAATAACTATTGTTACGACAGTCTACTCGATCGTCGTAGGTACAGTGGAAACAAAATAAGTACAAGACAGCAATTAAGTCACTAATCACACCTTTACTTTTTACAGTTAAACAGTTCGTAATTAACAACACAGTGTCTACAACAAATCAAATGAAACTTGTTCACATGCAATAAAATGTCCACTATTATTAAAACTCAGTTGTATTACAATTATACTGTCCGAATATAAAACGCAATACTTCTCTAATAACTACTTGAACGTACACAGTAATAACTCGAACCGCTCTGTAAATATATCGCACTAATACTCTCGAACCGCACCGTCAAAAATTCGCCTCATACTAAACTGAACGTCGTTTGAGTACCGGTATTTATAGCTAGTCAAATATCTAGATGATTCCTAATTGCGTCGTAGCATGCGTATGAACTACGTAATTAACTGCGGCCTTGACACAGTCCGCACAACTGGCGGCATCGAGAACTTTCTCGTAGATTCGTATACAAGCACGTACACCACACGCTTACACTCTGGAACGTTCGACAAACACGTAGATTGTTCGTGATGCCATAACACTATTTACGAAAATGTCCTTTGTGAAGTACAAAACATAACATGATAAAATAATAACACCATAAAACATAGTAAACACAATATGATAAACATCTACTGTATCCATTTCTCAAATCAAAATAAAATTGTTTAATTAGCTCAGTAGCGAGTCACCATCATTAAGTTTCAAATTTTAGTTTGTTACTCCCCTGAGTAACCCCCCTGCCACACACACTATGACCCCCCCTGGACTGTGGCGTTGTTGCGTCCACAAGGACTGAAGTTTTGGAGGAATTTTGTCATCTCTTTGTCCTTGCTTCTGCGTTACATATTTTAAAAGGGTCAGATATCATAATATCTGATTTTACATATTTATAACCTTAGTGACGGGTCTATCACCTGTTTGACTGTTCCTACGCGAACAAGGTGATAGCTGCTGTTCCATAGTTCCGGGGATTTCCCCTAAGTCGCCCCCCCATTAATTTCAAAGTTCACCAATTTTAAGGACAACCAACCATGGTCAGTTGTACAATTGCTGCCCACAGCTGCCTGTCGTCCAAAACCACGATTAGTGCTGGTAAGGCAGTAATCGCCCGAAAAGGCGGGGAAATCAACTTTCATTTCATGCATGTTTTACTTCATCTCATAATACACTGCACGGCAACAAATCAACATATAATATAAAATTATATAAAAAATTGTGCAGTGTATATTACCCCAGTTTGGCCTCCGATGATGGTAACGTGCCTTGACGTTACCACCAACACTCATCGCTATCTGCAGTAGCACATGCTGCCACTGCAATAGCATAACTAATAGCTAAACTTAAGTCCTTCTACTTTTGCAGTCTCTACTTTCCATAATTATTTCACTTCTATTAACACCACACAACCCCCCAAAATCGCCCTTTACTCTTGTATAATAACATAACCTAACATAATAAACAAATAGATGTTAACCTTTAACATTAGGATTGCTACATTCACATTAAACAAACAATTCACTTTTAAATAATTTATATAGAAAATTATAAACATTATAACTTGAAATTTTTTTTTTATTAACTTTTATATCATTTAATTATTTATCACTTACTACAATTAGATTCTTCAAAAATTTCAAATTTATTATTAACCTTTATTTTACATCACATTTCAGTTATTATTATCTTTTAACTATGGTTTCTATTTAGTATAACTATCTTAGATTAGTTTCATCATTGAGTTTAAAATCTTTTCAACACATGTAAACATTTTACTCTATTTAACTTGTATCATAAAATTCATACTCACAGTACATCATTCAAAACATATGATTCCTGTTACTGACACAAAATTATAAACAATTCATCACAAAATCATGTACACATCTCCATGTACCTTCTGAAACAATAACGATAATATGATTCCACAACTAAATACAGCTTACATTTATTCAATTACTGTTTATTCTCCAGTATAAACCATATAAAATCATTTAAATTCATTATCAAAATCTATATAACATTTTAAATCAATCAGTTACTTCATCTCAATTATTTTAATTCCATCAATTATTAAAAACACAACATATTTTAGTTACTTCACTCTAAAACAATTACAATTTATTTATTACCTTCATAATTATTCTTGTTATTTGTTTAGTCTGTCAAAATATTATTATTATTATTAAAACAATTTCTACTGCATACACATATTGTTTACATACCATACATTTTACAACACAAACATAATTAATTTCACGATATTAATTGATGACTCGTTGGGCACTTGGTGAAACATATTAATACAAAGGTTTTGTAAAATATATAAAAACACTTGGTAAGTTTCACAAATTTTTTAATTAACTCTGACAGCTGTTTCGACTAACTTAAGCCATTGTCAAAGAGGGAGTGAATGAAATTACTGAACACAGGATATAGGGGAGTGTAGGTGGTAAACATCTGTTTAGGGCGTATCTGGAACATCTGTGTTGTGATGGCGAGGGGGGGAGTGTGTGTATGAGACAAGGGAAGGTCTGGTGTCTTTAAAAACTAAATACAATCATGAATGCAAAATATAAAATTAACTGAACTAAATATAAACTGAATGCAAAATTTAAAATAATGATGAACATACAAAATAATATAAAATAAACTAAACTAAATAACAGATTTTAATAAAGGGGATACACAAAATTCAGTCTGTTCATTGGTTAAATTTTTGTTATTTTTTATTGCTTTTTTAATTTCTAAAATTTCTAACAAATCCATTTTTTTACCTTTTTGTATGTTGTGGAGTAGTGTTATGTTTTTTGTGTCTATGAAGTGATTGTGTTGTAAGCAATGATCTGCAAAACCTGTATTAGATGTATTGGTTAAAATCGCCTTCTTATGTTCAGAAATGCGATGTTTCAGAGCACGGCCACATTGTCCGATATAAATAGCATCGCATTCTGCACAGTGTATTTCATAAACTCCATTTTTCTCCAGTGTGTTAGATTTTTCTGTATTATTGACTAGTAGTGAAAAAAGATTACGTTTGTTTACTTATACCATGTTAAGACCATGGTTTTTTTATAGCTTTTTTATATTTATAGCTAGTCGAATATCTAGACGATTCCTAATTGCGTCGTAGCGTGCGTACGAACTACGTAATTAACTGCGGCCTTGACACAGTCCGCACAACTGGCGGCATCGAGAACTTTCTCGTAGATTCGTATACAAGCACGTACACCACACGTTTACACTCTGGAACGTTCGACAAACACGTAGATTGTTCGTGATGCCATAACACTATTTACGAAAATGTCCTTTGTGAAGTACAAAACATAACAATATAAAGTTAACTATAATAGAACAAAACAATATCTTATAACTAAAGTAACGAATAGTTCATAATTGCCGAACAGTGTCTTGTTGAGGTTAATAGTTTTTTAGGAGGTTATACTCCTTTAATTTTTAAACACAAAGAAATAATTATTGAAGTATGAAAAAAATTACAAAAGTGTTAGTGTTTTAGTACTATAATTCTCTTCTGGTCATTTTAACAATTCACACTTTTTATTTAACACTCGTTGGTCATTAACTATAGTCACTCTTCACCTAACCTGTCTTGGGATTGAGTCTGATTGTAACTTCTTGTATTAAGGTGTAACAGAGGCTCCGTTCTTTACAGCTCGAATTCCAACAATCAACTAACTCGCTTGGCTTCACATTTTGGGGCTGGCTAATGCAAAATGTGAAAAATTCTCATTGGTTGAAACGTCAAGCATTGTTGTTTATGGCGTCACCTGTGATCAAAATTACCAAAAAATCTTAATATTAACATATCTTCCTTATACTATGTCCAATTGTAATCATATTATCACCAAATGAAATTCTTTTTCCCTCCTGATCATTTTGAGATCTCACAACATAGGTTTCTATACAGTATTTCACAAAATAACATTTCTTAGTTTTGGCCTAATCTAACATTTTATGTTTAAAAGTAGTCGATTTTAATATATAACTAATTTCTTTTGCTTTACGTGTGATCTTATGTTAATACAATAGATTTTAATACTACTGATTACAAATGCGAACATTAATTTTTATAAAAACATCTTGTTTGTACTATAGACATAATAATGTCTAGTGTACCTTGGAATATTATTTGCTTCTTAAAGTACTAATGCTTATTTCTAATACAAGTGAATATTCAATATCTATTCCTTATACACTACTTTAACTATTATTATACATAACATTATCTAATACATTCTTTATACACTATATTGTTCCTTTCTACCTTCTACAGTAGATGCAGGTTCTTGGTAAAATTAACGTCTTACATAATATGTGATAGTACAATTAATTACCACATAATAATTAATAAAAAGACAATTCTTACCTTCTCGTATTCCAGGGTTCTACACACGAACTCGTAGCCTATAAACGTGATTTAGGATTGACTTTATCAATGAATTCGACTCATTTCTTTTTAACTAACTCAGCTTTTATAAAACATTTTATTAAGCATTCTCATAAAACAATAATAGAACTTCATTTGATTATAAATCTTCAGAACTCTAATCCGACAGATTTTATTATTCGTATTGTTTAAATTAGCAGCCATCTTTACTATTTCTTTTATGAATTTGCTAACTGCTATAATTTTTATTGTTCGACTAAGCTTTTCGTCATCACTGACATCATCAGTAATGACCTGATAGGGTTGTTTAAGACCTGATGATGTCAGTGATGACGAAAAGCTTAGTCGAACAATAAAAATTATAGCAGTTAGCAAATTCATAAAAGAAATACGACAGATTTTAGCTGTGAGGCCGAGATCCCATTTAACTTACACACAAAATTTAGCATTTTTTCTTATTAAATTAAATATTACTTAATGATTACTTAAATACTTACTTAAATAAAGGCAACCCAGTAATTGCTCATACGCACACACTTTCATACCTTTTCCCCTTTTACTTTAGCGCTTTTTAATTTTCAAAATGATATATATGTATTATACGGTTACTTGGTTGTGAGTGTCCTTGCAGACCACATGTTGCACTGATTTCAATTTTTAGTCATTGGTTTTCCGAATTTAGTTCTCACTTTCTGATTTTTTTATATCACTGACGATTAATAAATGTTACACATTTTAGACCATTTTAGATTCTTTGTTTAAGTCACATTTTTCGGCTCGCAAGCCTGTATATTGAACCGCGTGGTTCTACTAATTGACACTAAGTAGGTTTTTCAAGATGGCTAAACGTCGTCCTGCTCGTGGCAACTTGCGATTTTATAGGTCGAGCTGGCGTCACGTGATATCTCACTAAGCCACGCTAATTACTGTAGATTCGCTTTGGCAGACTAGCGAACCTTATACGTGACAATTCATCTGTTCGCGCAGGCATACGCGCACTCTTTCACATTCCACAGCACCTGGAATTGGCGTATCTGGCCGAGCTAACTGAGCCAACGTGCAACTGGGTGTCTCACAAGTGAACGCTGTTCTGAAATTGAAGCCTTGTCCGGGCAAGTCCCCGTCTTTACCATTTATTATTTATTAAAAGAAAACCCCTCAAATCTGTCCGGTTACAATACCCCCCCAATGAGAGGTTTTCTGCCAAAACAGAAAAACTCATTGCTAAACCCTAAGGGGACCAGCGAGGATATGGTGCCAACAGTCCCCCTTAATTCCTTAATAAATCATGGATACTCTTCCCCCCTGGTTCGGCGACTATGGCTGCACCTGAATGACTCTACTGGACTTCTCTTTTCGAGATCCCAACACCGTAAAATCAGACAGGCACTCACCACAGTATCACCTAACCTTTTAACATTCCAGATAAAATCAACAACAGGCCTTATATCAGACCACATCCTCAACCGATATATCTCCCCTTATATATACTGGATTGCCTTTAGCAAAGTACTGGGTGCGCACATAGTTGCCCTACTATCTTAACCACAATATCTCCCAATATTCATCATTAATGTCAAGTTCATATAAACATTTCATATTTACCTTTACATAAAATTCACTCCCATTTCTCAACATTCAATTGTTTGTTTGATATTACCATTTCAAATCAAATAAATTATTAAAATTTCATTCACGTAGTTTAATAAATCTAAGTTCATTACCAAAGATCCACACTAAAGTTAATTTACATCATCCCTTTTAATTAATCATTTTAATTGCAACTTTAAAAACTCAAAATCTTTAAATGAATTTAATTTTCCTTATAAATCCTCATAATTGTATGCTAACAATTATTGTAAACTAAACAACTTATTTCTATCATCAACTCAAATACAATTACACTTGGTTACAAAATATAATATAAACATTATGAATCAGCTGATACATCATCAACATACACAATCTTTACTTTATATAGTGAACATGAAAATAAAATACCATCTTTACTTCAAAAAAAAAAAAAGAAAAAAAAATTAATTTCCAGAAATATATATTCTGACAATTAATCAAATGAAACAAAATTAATTAATTAACAAAAGAACCTATGACTTGATTACATGAAACATACTATACATTTAACACCAGTCATCAGCTGATGTCTCACTATCAGGTGAATGACCTTTCTCTAGGCCCATTGAATACAAACAACACAAATACACACAATTATCCAATTTAAATCATACAATATCGAATCTAGCATTTAAAATCATTTGTTCTCATAAGTGAATGTTCATCACTAATCATTGAATCATAAACTCATAGTAAACATTACTGAACAGGAACTGGGTCATCAACCACCAACTCTCTAGTTAGAGTAAGTAAACTTGATTGTCCCGCTGTTACGGTCATTACTTCTCACTGATTTCTCAGCTACTTCTCCTACTTCATCATTTTATTATTTCCCCCCTTTTACCCAGTTACAATTAGGTAAATCATCTGCCGGTCGGTCTAGGTATTTACCTTGTGCACAGATGCGTTATCTGTGCCCCTGGCTTGTAACTGCCAGCCCCTTTTCCACACACACTATTATATCCTGATGGTAGACTGTAGCGCCCATGTGCATCCACAAGAACTGAAGTTATATTAGGGCGTAGACGCTGCCTACCCCGTTCTTGCTTCAGCGTTATACAAAATTCGGCATTACTGATGTCCGAGGACACCAGTAATCCTACTACATATTACTTATAAGCCCTTAACACGGCACTACCACCCCTATGATGGTAGCCGCTGTTCCATAGTTTGGTGATTCCCCTGATTTACCCCCCGGTTGATTTCTAAATTCACCAATTTTGAAAATAATAACTTGTATGGTTAGGATACAATCTGCCTAACCACACCTGCTATCAATAATCCGAATCCACGGTCAGGGTTTAGTGACGCCGTGACCGCCCGAAAGTGGGGAATCACAAATAAATAATATATATTACATGTTTAAAATTCCTATACACTAACATAGTAAACATAATACAGCATAAACATTCATAAGATCTCATTCCATTATAATAAACACCTCATTTGCATCTGAATAAAATTTACAAACATTTTAATTTTCATTGAATCTTTTATTCCTCAACCTTCAATTATTTATCATTTATTGTACCATTAAATTCTCCAAAATTCAAATCTATTAACATTCAATTCACATAACATTTCAAAATAACATCTTACCTAAGTTAACTTCTTTCAAATTCATTTAATGCCATTATAAGACTCTTTTACTTCCAAGTCATTATCAAATTTATACTTACATATGGTTAATCATTCCATCAAATGAACACATCATCACTTGTCATAGACTCAAACTATAAACAATTCTCACCACAAATATAATGTACAAAACCATATGTACCTTCTGAAACATTATAACAACCATATGACTCAACAACTAGACACATTTTACTTTTACTCATTTACTATTTATTATCAAGTTCAAATCTCAGAAAATCATTTAAATTCATTAGGTATCCAAATTTATCTATACAACATTTTAAATTAATTAACTCATCTCAATTTATTTGATTCAGTCAGTTTTTTAAAACATTAAGTTACTTTAATCACCTTACTCCAAAACAATTACAGTTCATTGCATTATAAACTCTCTAATTATTTATTTAGTCTGATAAAATATTATTATTATTATAAAGTCAATTCTTACTGCATACATACATTGTTTATATAAAATACATAGTACAACATCACCTATTATATAAACACAATTAACCTCACTATGAATTTATTTACAATTTTTTTGTCATTATTTTGTTGTTTACCACACCTCATTACATAATTTAGCCAAGTAATTACCATAAACTAAAATAATTAAATGTTCATTCACTGTTTATCTCTAACCACCATCATCGAAAATTAGTCTTATTTTCACATAACAATTCTCATCTTTATGTATACTCATTACATTATTATTATTATTCATATCATACCTCTTTATTATTAATTTATCCTCTATATCACAAAAATAATTCACCAAATTATTCTCCCCTATTAACTCATAAAACCCGTCTACATTGGTATTTTTGGTCCAGTCACGCTTAGTATCTTTGGTTAACATAAGGTAAGTTATATCATCATATTCGTCTACTATATCCATCCATCACAAGGTAAGTGTTTGTCATCTACAGTTGTATAATCAAAATAATCATCAACATTTACTGCACAAGGTAAGTCGACAATATCACTAACTCTCTCCCTATTTATTATCTATATCAACTCTCCATGACCTCTATTTAACTTAAATACCTCTATCATTCTCTCTCTCTCAAAATATCTCATCATAACGCCATCTCACATTTTCTCTACTAATCCACGCAGAAGGTAATACAATTTTGTTACTACACCACCTGGCTCTACCAGATGCACAAAAATCAAAAGACAATTATTTCTAAACCATACGTCTCCCAAATACACTCGTGAAGACCTTTCTTCACCCCCCACAACACCATGGGAAAAATTTACCCTCTGCAACTCCTCTCCCTGTAAACCCTCTCTACACTCTCTCTTTAACCCATCAACACTCACTAACATTCCATTGTTAAATTCTACTCCCACTAAAACTTCATCAGCACTCTCAATATTCACAACCTCACTCTCTAACACCACATTTTTAATTATATTGTCGTTTTTCTCACCCCTACTTACCGTACCGTATTATACGTTAACTGATCGTCTTTATTTTCGTTTAATTGCTCGGCCTCTTCACCACCTGCTACCCCCATTATAATCTCATAATTATCATCACTACTCAATATTTTATTTTCTAACTCTACCACTTCCACTATTTTATCATTATTATTTTTTGTCATATTTCTAACACTGTCACTTACCTTCTTATTCAATATCTGATTTAATTTCCTATCTAACCTTTTATTCATTTCGTTAATCTTCGCCTTGCAATTGTTATTTATTGATTCTAATATCTGCTCCTTAATACCATCACAACGGGTATTAATTTCATTCATTTGCTTACTAATATTAAAATTTTGCTGTTTTATTTCATTTCTTATTTCGTTAAAATTACTATGTATTTCATTGAATCTACTATTCTGTACATCAAGTTTAATATTTTGTTCCTAAAATTTTATGTTCATATCTCTTCTTAGTTCATTAAAATTGCTATTTTGTTTTTCTAAACTGTTATACATCATATTATACAACCGTTTTAACATATCATCGTCATCGGATTTCTTATTTTGATTAATTGAAATAATTGAATGAATTTCAATTTCATTCATTATTTTTGACCCGGTAAAATTACTTTCACTTGTTATCATTTCATTTGTTTGAATTCCCGAGTCGCTTCTATTAAGCGACTCAGTTGACACATTTTCTTTAGTTTCAAACATCGATTTATTTTCAGCTTCATCGCCGACAATTACGTCAATCTCATTTATTTTAGTCTCCATATTTTATGGAATTTTTGTATACTAACAAAACTCACACTTACTATTGTTTTACTACTCACTTAACCTAACATCATTTTATGTACGTATACATAATTTATACTTATTACTGCTTAACCTCTCAAATTACGCTTATATCCACGAGTAGGTATGGTTTGCATAAAATTTATTTGCACAAACTATCCCTGTTCGGGCGCCAATTGTGATAGTACAATTAATTACCACATAATAATTAATAAAAAGACAATTCTTACCTTCTCGTATTCCAGGGTTCCACACACGAACTCGTAGCCTATAAACGTGATTTAGGGTTGACTTTATCAATGAATTCTACTCTCATTTCTTGATAACTAACTCAGCTTTTATTAAACATTTTACTAAGCATTCTCATAAAACAATAATAGAATTTCGTTTGATTATAATCTTCAGAACTCTAATCCGACAGATTTTAGCTTTGAGGCCGAGACCACATTTAACATAAACACACAAAATTTAGCATTTTTTCTTATTAAATTAAATATTACTTAATGCTTACTTAAATTAAATAAAGACAACCCAGTAATTGCTCATACGCACACACTTTCATACCTTTTCCCCTTTTACTTTAGCGCTTTGTAATTTTATAAAATTTTCAAAATGATATATATATATATTATACGGTTACTTGGTTGTGAGTGTCCTTGCAGACCACATGTTGCACTGATTTCAATTTTTAGTAATTGGTTTTCCGAATTTAGTTCTCACTTTCTGATTTTTTATATCACTGACGATTAATAAATGTTACACATTTTAGACCACTTTAGATTCTTTGTTTAAGTCACATTTTTTGGCTCTCGAGTTAGATTTTCGGCTCGCGAGCCTGTATATTGAACCATGTGGTTCTAGTAGTTGACGCTAAGTAGGTTTTTCAAGATGGCTAAACGTCGTCCTGCTCGTGGCAACTTGTGATTTCATAGGTCGAGCTGGCGTCACATGATATCTCATTAAGCCACGCTAATTACTGTAGATTCGCTCTGGCTGACTAGCGAACCTCATACGTGACAATTCATCTGTTCGCGCAGGCATATGCGCGCTCTTTCACATTCCACAGCACCTGGAATTGGCGTATCTGGCCGAGCTAACTGAGCCAACGTGCAACTGGGTGTCTCACAAGTGAACGCTGTTCTGAAATTGAAGCCTTGTCCGGGCAAGTCCCCGTCTTTACCATTTATTATTTATTAAAAGAAAACCCCTCACATCTGTCCCGTTACAAATACATTATTCGTTGTCCATTACTAATACTTGAGATTACCTATTCTCTAATCTAATAAAATACATTATCTATTATTATCTATAACATTGTCTAATACATTCTTTATATACCACATTGTTCCCTTTTACCTACTAAAGTAGATGCAGGTTTTTGGTAACTTAACATCGTAATGAATACATTATTCGTTTGACTATTTCCAACAATAGTTATTACTTAATTTCTAATCTGATAATCAGTTTATGTCTTGCTTCTTAACACCAAAGTTTACCTAACACTATTCTTTACATCTTTTTCTTTCTTCATTATACACTAATGGTCCTTTTTATAACTCAATATTATACCAGTTTTAATACAAATAAAACCTTTATCACATTTTTGTGTAATACGAATCCCTGTCTGAATTGTCTATGTTTTTATCTGTCACAAGCAGATACAACTGCTCAGTCTAGTTGTCTTGTTTTTATTATATTTTATCTATTTTTTTACAATTATTATGCAAGGTACTGGTTACCAAGCTATGCTAGACATGATAGACTTTTAACCTATTCTGAACATAACTTATTATGAAGTTTACTGGAATTATGGTTACCAAGTTCTATCTAGACATATTTAACATTTTTGTTTTCTTATTCTATTTTGTAATAATCTCAACTTAACCTAATAATACATATATTTCATGACATAAGTTTACTATTTTCTTATTGCTTTGTACTTCAATCTATTTATGTTAAAATCTTTATTCTGAGGGAACCGTCACGTTACATATCCCCCCCCCCTTTAAGTCTGGTTATTTCAGTAATATCTTTGAAATTTACTGAAATAAACTGCTCAAAAATTTTTTTTAAATTCTCATAAAACTTTCATTTTTGATTGGTTAAAAATATCTTTGACTTTATTTGTTCCCAGTGTAGTCAGTTCATATGTATTGTTTCCCTTGTCTTGTGTAATTATAAATGGTCCATAATATAATAATAACAACTTCCTGGCTATCCCTTCAACCGAACTTGGCAGTTGCCTATTTTTAATCAACACTTTATCTCCCAAATTGTATTTTGTTACTTTCACTCTATTCTTTTCTTCTCTTCTTCGGCGTAGTTCAGCCTTATGAAGAACCCTATTATATAGTGCTGTGATAGCCAACTCTTCGTGCTCCCTAGGTGGGAATTGTATCATAGATGTGATTTCTTTTGGTGGTGGTCGGTTATACGTCACCTGGTAAGGGCTGGCTCCTTTGGTATCGTGATAAGCCAGGTTTAAGAATGTTTCAGCGGCTTCCACGTACTTACTCTAGTTACGATGTTCCTCATGACAATAAATTCGCCAGATCCTCCCTACTTCTCTGAGGACTCTTTCAGCTGGGTTACTGCTGGTGTGATAGACTGATATTTTATAAGTTTTAATTCCCTCAGCTAGTAATTCAGTTCTCCATATCTTGCCTTTGAACTGTGTATCATGGTCCGTTATAATTGTTTCTGGTTTACCCACCTCTGGGATGTATTTCTCTCTCTCTCCTATGGCGCTACAGCCCAAGTCGGGCCCTGGCCTTCACCAATCTCCGCCTCCAATCTACTCTATCCACTGCAACCCTCCTCCAGTTTCTTATCCCCATGTCTCTCGCGTCCTCTGCAACGCCATCTTCCCACCTCTTCCTCGGTCTACCTCTAGGTCTCGTTCCCTCCCATGTACCCAGCAAAGCCCTCTTAGGGTTCTTGCCATCCTCCATTCTCATAACATGTCCGGCCCAACGCAATCTTTGAATTCTTATAAATTTTGAGACTGGTATCTCTTTATATATTTGATACAGTTCGTTGTTGTATCTCAGTCTCCATGAGCCATTTTCTTGTATTGGGCCTATAATGCGTCTGAGGATTTTCCTTTCAAAGGTGTCTACTATGTCGACTGTTTTCTGTGTGATTGCCCATGCCTCACACCCGTAGCATAGCACCGGTCTGATGACAGTCCTATATATTTTCATTTTTGTTTCCCTGTGCACATCCCCAGACCTAAATGATGGCAGCAATGCGAAGTATGCCTTGTTAGCCATGGTGATCCGTCTTTGGATCTCTGGCTCCTCTGATCCAGTCTTTGCTAGATTCACTCCGAGATACGTGAAATTGTCCACCACCTCAATTGTGTCCTCCTCTATCTCGATGTTGTTATGAACCTGGTCCCTTCTTGTTTGGATAAGCATTTTTGTTTTATCCATATTTATGGCTAGCCCAACTTCCTTGGCTTTGTTTTTAAGCTCTATAAATATTTCTTTAGCTGCCGTGATCCGTCTTGACATGATGTTAATGTCATCTGCATATGCGGCTATCTGTACAGTTTTATTTGTTAACAGATTGGAGCTTTTTATTGATAAGCCTCTAATTACATATTCCAATGCAATATTAAATAGTGTTGGGGCCATGTATTTACTTAATATAATATTGAGAATTTTCCAGGTGGTTGCCTTACTTATAGGATATAATTTTGTGAATTTAGAAAAATGATCGAAAATAATGACTATATATCTATATTGGCCTCTTCCTCTGCTCCTGGGGAATAGTCCACATATGTCTATAAAGAGTTTTTCTAGCTTTCGGTGAGAAGTGATGGTAACCATGGCTCCTTTTCCCTCATTGTTCACCTTTACCATCTGACAGATACTGCAACTCCTCACCGTCAGTCATACCTTCTTGTTTATCCACTTTACATCATATATTCTTCCAATGCCCTTACTATCTTTAGAGATCCCATATGTCCCTACCTGATGTGATAGTTCAGAATTATTTGTGACTCAGCTGCTTTAGGGATGTACAATTTCCAATAATTATCTCTTGATGTGGGCCGGGTGAATATCAAGTTGTTGTGGATACAATAGTAGGGTATTAGAGTGGGGTCATTCTGTTCTAATCGTTCCTTTATTGATGTTAGTCTGGGATCTGTGTTTTGCTGTTCCTTCACTTGGTTTAGTATTCTTTCCAAATCTTCTCTTGATTGAATAGTGTGGTAGACCTTCCCGATGTCTTCTTGGTCAATTTCAATGGTTCCTTTCTCAATGTTCACTCTCGACAATCCATCAGCGACTATGTTCTGCTTTCCTGGTATGTACTCCCATTGAATATTGTACTCTTGCAGAACTAGAATCCATCTGGTCAATCTACCGTGGTTTAATTTACATTTTTTGAGGAAAGATATGGATTTATGATCCGACCTTATGGTTAAAGGATATCCCAAGATGTAAGTGTGAAATTTCATACAAGCAAATACTACACTAAGTAGTTCCTTCTCAGTGACCATATAATTCCATTCGCAACTACTTAATAACCTGCTTGCGAAACTGATCACTAAATGATTACCTCCTCGTCTTCCTGATACAATTCTGCACCTAGACTGACGTTGCTGGCATCACAATTTAAGAAAAACCTCTTATTGAAATCAGGGTGGTTTAACACAACGCTTGTTGTGTAATGTTTTGTGTTTTACACTTTACTTATTTATAATCCATAAAGTAAGAGAAATGCTGCCACTCTTAGGGTTTACTGTTGTCATAAATATGAATAGGTTCTTAACCCCACAGCGATACACTTCTGGGGCACTTGCCGGTCCCTCTAATGTGAACACTGGAATTTTATGTAGATTGCAAAAGATACAGTTAATAAATTGTCAATTATATTATATGATTGAATAAAGTTAAACACATACCTTGTGTCGGTAGAGTTTCTTTTAAATGCTGAACTCACGTACACACAGTATGTTGCCTGAGGTCATGATGCTGGATGATGAGATGAAAGGGGTTAAGGGCGTTGTTAGGGAAGGCCTCCCCAAAGGGATGCTGTGGATGTTGCTGCAGATCCTTTACTAACGAGGCCACTAGATGTAAAATAAAACACTGAATTGACATGTACGATTTGTACTCATGAAATGTTCATGCGCACTGTTGTCGGCGAACTGAAGTTAATTGAATGTAAAAAAATATATATATATTAAATGAAAACGTGAAGTAAGGTGATGCCACAAATATATTGTATAGGCATACTTTGACCTAACAACCTCCACGCATGATATGTAAGTATTGATTTGAATTGTTCTGTCCTGTAGACTTTGCTTAGCCCCCACTAATGGGGTGATTGGTTTCGACCAATCAGGATGCATAAATTTAATTGTAAATTAAAATCATGTTCAAACAATGTCTTGTTACATTAATAATAGTAAATAAAAATATGAGTAAAAAGTATTATAGTAATATATATATATATATATATTACTATAATACTTATAACTATTTTACCTCAAGATGTATTTTTTCCTTTAGGGACATGTTTCGGGAGATCCTGTTCTCCCATCTTCAGCCTTCGCCATCTTGCTTCTGGTGCAGTATTTGTGTGTTGGCTTCTGGATGTTATTATGGTGGTTTGTTGGTCTTTGGTCCTTCAATGTTGCATTATTGTGTGTGGTTGTGGTATCTGTTTTTGTATTTTGTGTATTTTCGATGTTGAGTGCTTTGAATATTGTGTCATGTTTTGTATTGATTTGTATTTGTTCTGGTATTAATTTGTTTTGTGTTTTATGTTTGTAAATCTGTAAATTTTCCCAAATAATGAACATTTGGGAAAATTTACAGATTTACAAACATAAAACACAAAACAAATTAATACCAGAACAAATACAGATCAATACAAAACATGACACAATATTCAAAGCACTCAACATCGAAAATACACAAAATACAAAAACAGATACCACAACCACACACAATAATGCAACATTGAAGGACCAAAGACCAACAAACCACCATAATAACATCCAGAAGCCAACACACAAATACTGCACCAGAAGCAAGATGGCGAAGGCTGAAGATGGGAGAACAGGATCTCCCGAAACATGTCCCTAAAGGAAAAAATACATCTTGAGGTAAAATAGTTATAAGTATTATAGTATTATATACATCAAGAAACGGACTGTAGCAGAAAGTGATTGAAATATATATATATATGACGCAAACTAAAATAAGTACTGTCCAACGCTATTTAGAAATTTACTTTTGATTAAATTGAAGTTATCATCTTCTTGCCTACCCCACTTCCACTTGTTTTTTGATAATAACAAATGCTTAAATTTGGTAGCCAGCTCAGAATAATTCTGCTGAAACTTTCTGTAATAGTTGCAAATTCCTAAAAATGATTGCAATTGTTTGTCATTGTGTGGTTTAGGAAAATTTTGAATTACTTCTACCTTCTCAGGTGATGGCGTTATTCCGGTTTCAGATAAAATAAACCCTAGAAATTATAATTCTTGAGTGATAAATTTAGATTTATCGAGCTTGAGTGTTATATTATTCTGATGCAGTTTTCTTAATACCAAATCTATTCTGTTCAATGCTCTTCCTATGTCGCTGAAGTTATCAGTATGTCATGTACGTATACAGTGGCGAACTCCAATGCTTCTTTTCCAAAAATCTGATACATACACTGTACGAAGATTGCTACTGAATTTACCAGTCCGAAAGGTAACCGTTTAAATTGGTAGTTCCTTCCTTCGAATATAAAAGCAACATACTGGCGACTATTCGGGTGCAACTTTATCTGCCAATAACCGCAGACTGCATCCCACGTGCTCATGAACTTACAACCATGGAATTTTTTCATGATCTCCTCTGTCTCCCCTGGTGATGTCCTGTCGTTAACTATCATTTTATTTATTTCTCTGGCGTCGAGGCATAAACGTACCTGTCCATCTTTCTTAGGTATAGCTACAATTGGGCTGGTGTACGGCGAATTGCTTCTTTCAATGATGTCTTCTTCCATCATTCTCTGAATTTCTTGCCTAACGGCTTCTTTTAATGACTGGACAATTGGATATGAGTTTCTATTGAAGTTCACTGAATCATGGAATCTTAATTCACTCACAAAATTTTTGGCTTTTCCTGGTGAGTTTGAGAATACACACCTATATTTATTATAAATATTCACTAAATCCTGCCTTTGTTCCACACTTACTGCTTCTGTTGAGCCTTTTATTTGAAATGACAGTATTTCCTGCAAGTTCTCCTTCCATAAATCCGGTTCACTTGTTACAATTTCATTATTTCCTATGGGTGTCCTAATATTCTCCCTAACATGGTATGAACGTCGGTACTGAGGGGCACATTGGCTTCCTATTATCTCAGTTGACTGTTCATCACCTTCTGATTTCAGTGTCACTATTCCACTGTTCAGATCAGTTATGGCAGAGTGGCGCCGTAGTATGTGACACCCTAATAAAACCTTAAAAGGTAGCCCCTGGGCTACTAAAAACACCATAGGAATTCCTATTCCTTTACTTGTAACATTCATGATTACTTGTTGCTTAACTGTTTTGTTCTGTCTTCCTGTAGCTCCTATTATTGTTATATTGTGGATTGGCAATGTTGGTATTCTCTCAGTTCAAGGTTCCTGTATCCTATTTAATTCAGTTCTGTCTATCAGTGAAATTTTAGCTCCAGTATCAATCATCATTTCAGTAGGTACACCTTGCAATTCTACCTTGACGTATACGATTTCATTGTTTGGTTTTGCCTCTTCGGCTGTTCTTTCTTCCATCAAATCAGATTGAATGTCTTTTAAATAGTTATTTCTAATGATAGTAATTGGTTCTTCTTTTTTACTGATTATTTTTATCTGCCCTTCTTCGCTTGCAGTGACGGGCCGTCCTGAGTTTTTACTGCAGACTCTCGTTTCCTCTATTCCCGTCAGAAGTTATTGGTCGATCTTGGTCATTTCTACGCTGGTTTTCGGAGGGTGCTTCTTCTTCCTTCCCAGCTTCTGGATCGTCGACTCTCAGCACTTCTACTCCTTTGTGGGCGCCTATTGTCTTTGTCTCGTCTATACTGATTTCTATGTTTGGTCGTTATTAAAATTTCTTCGGCGGCCTCTGAATCGATTGTTGGGTGGACTCCTGTTGTTACCATTGGCTCTGACGTGATTAACTCTGTCTGTTGTCTCGGTTCGGTTCGTTTCTTTGCTCATTTTGGGTATCTGACCTCCGGTGATTCCTTCTATAATAGTCTTCCTGTTCGTAACTCTCTAAGAGAGCTTCCATTGCTCCAATCGTCTTCACCTATCCACATAACCTGACACGTACTATTCCTTCTTCGAAGTGGTATGAAAGTTTGGTCACCAGACATTCTTCTGGGATTCTTGGTTCCAAATGTCTTGCTGAACAAACTTTACCTATGAAGTATGCCGTAAGTGATTGGCCTCTTGTGGTTCATACTTTCCGTTGCATAAGTTGTCTTGGTTTATGTTCTGTATCGATTCAGACCAATTTTTGGTCTCGGATACCTGTTTAAACTCTAGATAATTGTGAACATCATTTCTAATTGCCGTCCACCAATTATCGGTAATATTCTTAAAACTCTCATCCAGAAGATTTTTGATCATATGCCACCGGTTGTCTTTACTCCGACTAATTAATTCCTCTAACCTCTCTAGGAATGCTAGTGGATTTTTCCTGTACTCCTTAAAATTAATAATTTCTCTGTTTTCTCCCAGTGGTATGTGGGTGTAGCTCATAGGTCTATTTCTGAGTACCTCTAACTCTTCTCGGATGTTTATTAGTTCTCTCTTCTGTATTTCTTCTATCTTTTCTTTATTATTGTTTACTTGGTATCTTACCTGTCCTACGTTATTTCCTATATGGTCTAATTGTTCGTCCATTTTGCCTTGCAATTTCTCTTGCGTTTCTTGTTGGCGTATTTCAACCCTTATTTTGCTATCGTCTTCTACATTATTAATTTGATTGATTATTTCTTCTTGGAATTGTATCAACGTTTCATTAGTCCTTTCAATTTTCTCATTTGTTTCTGTTATTCTCTGTTTTATCTCCTACCTGTATTCTTCTAACTATTGTTTCAGTGTTTCGTTATTCTTCTCCATCTGTTGTTTCAACGATTCGTTGTTTTGTTTTAATGTTTCATTATTCTTTTCAATTTTCTTGTTAAGTGCTTCATTGTCTTCTTTCATTTGTTGTTTCAACAATTCGTTGTTTTGTTTTAATGTTTCATTATTATTTTCAGTTTTCTTGTTAAGTGTTTCATTGTCTTCTTTCATTTGTTGTTTCAACGATTCGTTGTTTTGTTTTAATGTTTCATTATTCTTTTCCATTTGTTTTTTCAATGTTTCGTTGTTTTGGTTAATGTCCTCCTTCATTTGTTTAAATGCCTCTTTCATAAATTCCATTAGGCTGTTGGAGTTCGTCTCCACTGTAGGTAATATCATTTCTACTTCTTCAACAGGCGTTGCCTCCTTCTCTTGCATGTCTACCTCGGTTTCGGTGTTTGCTGTCCGTTTACATGAAGTTGCTCTTTGTGGCATTTTCGTTTTTTTATTGTAGTCGCCGCTAGAGTAGAAAACTGTTAAAAGAAGACAGTACAATGATATAATATTATCTTCTACTTCTAGCCTCATGTTGGGCACCAATTATGTAATAGAAAAATAAATTCTACTTGTTAGATACTTGTAACGCCTCACGTTGTTTGCGCCAAATATGTAACATAATTCAAATATGTATGCTATGATTCAAAATTTGACTTGTGGGTAAATATATGATTCTATTTTTTGTTTTGTTTATTTATTTAATTAATTAAAGTAATTAATTAATTGACTTGTTACTTTTCACCTCACATTGTGGAAGATAATGTGTAAAGTTTCAGTAATATAGGTTAAATATATTTTGTATATATTTATTAAATTTTTATAAATGTCAATTATTTTGTAGAGTCGCAAATTGTTGGTTCTAATTTTTTAATATCTCTACAATCTATAAAAATTCAAAATATAAGCTGAATAAAATATTTGGGTTCAATTACATTTACTTTTCCTAGCCTCACTGTGTAAGTGCCAATATTTGTAATGGTCAATTAACAAATGTAAGTTTTCTAAAATTTTTTAATTTTTCTTAATTTTTGTGTTAATTCATTTCTTTATTTATTTCTTATTCACTTACCTAGTTTGATAATTTAAACTCACGTGGCACACCAAAATTATAATGCCAACTTATTCTTCAAATGTTTATGAAAACGCAAGCACTCGTAAATTGAAAAAATATTAATTATCAGAAATAATTACTCATACAAAATTAATTCCATTAAAATTCCTTTTATTTAATTTTGAAATCCTTTTCTTTTCTTCTGAATTTAAAATAACTAAAATATTTCTTAATTTGAATTATCCAGGCTAGTTAATTTATCGCTCAGCGGTTGGTACTATGAGTTTCCAAAACTCAGACCTAGGTTAATATTTTACGTTGTAAATATAACCTCGTGGTTTCTTTCGACTACAATAACTATTTACGAAAATGTCCTTTGTGAAGTACAAAACATAACAATATAAAGTTAACTATAATAGAACAAAACAATATCTTATAACTAAAGTAACGAACAGTTTGTAATTGCCGAACAGTGTCTTGTTGACGTTAACAGTTTTTTAGGAGGTTATACTCCTTTAATTTTTAAACACAAAGAAATAAATTTTATTGAACTATGAAAAAATTACAAAAGTGTTAGTGTTTTAGTTCAGTGATGGTGAAATAAATAGTTCACAAATGTATATAAAGTGTTGCAAGTTGGGTTATGAAAATTAGTTAATAAGTCGTTTTAAAAATTTAATTATTGACACTATACTTTCCTTTTATATGCACACACTTTCTGATTCACTGTTATTATTTTCACACTATAATCCCCTTCTGGTTATTTTAATGATTCACTCTTTTTATTTAACACTCGTTGGTCATTAACTGTAGTCACTCTTCACCTAACCTGTCTTGGGATTGAGTCTGATTGTAACTTCTTGTATTAAGGTGTAACAGAGGCTCCGTTCTTTGCAGCTCGAATTCCAACAGTGAACTAACTCGCTTGTCTTCACTTTTTGGGGCTTGCTGTTGCAAAATGTGAAAAATTCCCATTGGTTGAAACGTCAAGCATTGTTGTTCATGGCATCACTTTCTGTGATCAAAATTACCAAAAAATCTCAATTTTAACATATCTTCCTTATACTATGTCCAATTGTAATCATATTATCAGCAAATGAAATTCTTTTTTCCTCCTGATCATTTTGAGATCTCAACATAGGTTTCTATACAGTATTATTTAACAAAATAACATTTCTTAGTTTTGGCCTAATCTAACATTTTATGTTTAAAAGTAGTCTTTTTTAATATATAACTAATTTCTTTTGCTTTACATGTGATCTTATGTTAATACAATAGATTTTAATACTACTGATTACAAATGTGAACATTCATTTTTATAAAAACATCTTGTTTGCACTATAGACATAATAATGTCTAGTGTACCTTGGAATATTATTTGCTTCTTAAAGTACTAATGCTAATTTCTAATACAAGTGAACATTCAATATATATTCCTTATACACTACTTTAACTATTATTATACCTAACATTATCTAATACATTCTTTATAAACTATATTGTTCCTTTCTGCCTTCTACAGTAGGTGCAGGTTCTTGGTAAAATTAACATCTTACATAATACACTATTCGTTGTCCATTACTAACACTTGAGATTACTTATTCTCTAATCTAATAACAACATTATCTATTATTATCTATAACATTGTCTAATACATTCTTTATACACCACATTGTTCCCTTTTACCTATTAAAGTAGATGCAGGTTTTTGGTAACTTAACATCTTAATGAATACATTATTCGTTTGACTGTTTCCAACAATAGTTATTACTTAATTCCTAATCTAATAATCAGTTTATGTCTCGCTTCTTAACACCAGATTTACCTAACACTATTCTTTACATCTTTTTCATTCTTCATTATACACTAATGGTCCTTTTTATAACTCAATATTATACCAGTTTTAATAAAAATAAAACCTTTATCACATTTTTGTGTAATACTAATCCCTTTCTGAATTGTCTATGTTTTTATCTGTCACAAGCAGATACAACTGCTCAATCTAGTTGTATTGTATTTATTATATTTTATCTATTTTTTTACAATCATTATGCGAGGTACTGGTTACCCCAGCTATGCTAGACATGATAGGCTTTTAACCTATTCTGAACCATGGATGTTAATATAACTGGATGACCGACAGGGCGCTCTCTAGTGAAGCAAATCAGATAACGGCAGCCATATTTGAAGCAGGCAAAAAAAGGTAAACAGACGTGAGTTGGGTTGATTTGTGCGGACCTTTTGGAGTGTAAATTGATTTAATGCTTGCTTGACTTATGACTTCGAAAAGAATACAAAATACGAAACTAACATACAAACAACATATCTTCCAACATAGAAACTAAAAGTCTTTCAGCATAATCTGACACGTAATTATATGAATAAATAACCGAACAATGTCTACACTCAGATCTAGCTAAACAGTCGTATAATTGCTTCTGCGTTACAGTATAAAATTATTACATCTCACTGCATATAACAACAAGGTGTACACAAACAGAAGGTATAGTTCCATTTCTCCCAGACGCAAAATGTTTAGCAAACGCATGAAATCAAAGTCAAGTGAAATGGCTTATAATGCAAACAAGATTTATTTAGTCACAGAATACAACCAAATATGTAATTAAATAAGTTTAGTTATGATCGAGTTTCCATTGATTTTTGACAAATTTTGAAAATCACAGAGTTCTAATTAATTTTATGCAGTAGTGGAATTTTTAATTTCTTACAAATCACGATATTGGCCAGCAAAACCTAATGCCTAAGTTTTATGGTAATCTATGGCTAACACTTACATTCATTGTCAATAAGTTTACACATTCATTGTGTTTATTATCATTATGTACTCTCTTCTAAAAGCCATTATTAAAAAACACCAGTTGTGAATGAATGATCAAAAACCTGTAAAACTATTAATAACCATTTTACTGGGTTGGCCACATTTCTGAGAAAAAGTAAGGATAGATTACTGGGTTAGATTCTGTGTGTTTTTCTTGTTTTATTTTGAATATAATTTTTGAAAGGAAGAAAGCGCTTATTTTATATAGTCTGATAATAATAATAATAATAATAATAATAATAATAATAACAACAACAACAACAACAACAACAACAACAACAACAACAACAACGACGACGACGACGACGACGACGACGACGACGACTGCCTTCTACAGTAGGTGCAGGTTCTTGGTAAAATTAACATCTTACATAATACACTATTCGTTGTCCATTACTAACACTTGAGATTACTTATTCTCTAATCTAATAACAACATTATCTATAACATTGTCTAATACATTCTTTATACACCACATTGTTCCCTTTTACCTATTAAAGTAGATGCAGGTTTTTGGTAACTTAACATCTTAATGAATACATTATTCGTTTGACTGTTTCCAACAATAGTTATTACTTAATTCCTAATCTAATAATCAGTTTATGTCTCGCTTCTTAACACCAGAGTTTACCTAACACTATTCTTTACATCTTTTTCATTCTTCATTATACACTAATGGTCCTTTTTATAACTCAATATTATACCAGTTTTAATAAAAATAAAACCTTTATCACATTTTTGTGTAATACTAATCCCTTTCTGAATTGTCTATGTTTTTATCTGTCACAAGCAGATACAACTGCTCAATCTAGTTGTATTGTATTTATTATATTTTATCTATTTTTTTACAATCATTATGCGAGGTACTGGTTACCCCAGCTATGCTAGACATGATAGGTTTTTAACCTATTCTGAACCATGGATGTTAATATAACTGGATGACCGACAGGGCGCTCTCTAGTGAAGCAAATCAGATAACGGCAGCCATATTTGAAGCAGGCAAAAAAAGGTAAACAGACGTGAGTTGGGTTGATTTGTGCGGACCTTTTGGAGTGTAAATTGATTTAATGCTTGCTTGACTTATGACTTCGAAAAGAATACAAAATACGAAACTAACATACAAACAACATATCTTCCAACATAGAAACTAAAAGTCTTTCAGCATAATCTGACATGTAATTATATGAATAAATAACCGAACAATGTCTACACTCAGATCTAGCTAAACAGTCGTATAATTGCTTCTGCGTTACAGTATAAAATTATTACATCTCACTGCATATAACAACAAGGTGTACACAAACAGAAGGTATAGTTCCATTTCTCCCAGACGCAAAATGTTTAGCAAACGCATGAAATCAAAGTCAAGTGAAATGGCTTATAATGCAAACAAGATTTATTTAGTCACAGAATACAACCAAATATGTAATTAAATAAGTTTAGTTATGATCGAGTTTCCATTGATTTTTGACAAATTTTGAAAATCACAGAGTTCTAATTAATTTTATGCAGTAGTGGAATTTTTAATTTCTTACAAATCACGATATTGGCCAGCAAAACCTAATGCCTAAGTTTTATGGTAATCTATGGCTAACACTTACATTCATTGTCAATAAGTTTACACATTCATTGTGTTTATTATCATTATGTACTCTCTTCTAAAAGCCATTATTAAAAAACACCAGTTGTGAATGAATGATCAAAAACCTGTAAAACTATTAATAACCATTTTACTGGGTTGGCCACATTTCTGAGAAAAAGTAAGGATAGATTACTGGGTTAGATTCTGTGTGTTTTTCTTGTTTTATTTTGAATATAATTTTTGAAAGGAAGAAAGCGCTTATTTTATATAGTCTGATAATAATAATAATAATAACGATAACAACAACAACAACGACGACGACGATGGTTAATAATGGCTTTTTCTGGTGGTATGGAATACTGGCACATTTTTAAGCCCAAGTTTCTCAAGATTTATAATTTCATTTATGTCTATAGAATTTTCCAAACTTTTACATCGATCTACCTCCCCCGGATTTGAACTCACGAGTTCCTGGTGAGTACGGGTACTTTTTCATACAGATAAATAGCCCTAATAATAATGAAAGTTGGAAATACAGCCTTTTATTTCTAATTCTTCGTTGAGAAACTTTTGTTTTTAAATTTCATTTTACGTTCCCATAACACTATGATCCCACGGTATCGGCTAGTAAATTCTTTGATTACGAGTGGAAATAGAAAAAGATTTAACTTGCAAGTGAGAATTACCATTCGGGCTGATGGGTTTGACAAAAAATCGTATTATTCAGGACGTACCGTAGCATGTATTTATCATCAAAAATAATTAATTGTCACGTAATTAATGGCGCAATTATGTACCAGTTGTATAGGTAGAACTGTGGGCTCGAGATCTCGTGCCCGGGTTAAAGATGGCGGCGTGACATCACACTTGCTTCAGCTCTCGCAAGCATACAGGGTTGGCAGTCGGGCATCCAGTTAGTATATAAATATTCATGTTCTGAACATAACTTATTATGAAGTTTACTGGAATTATGGTTACCAAGTTCTATGTAGACATGTTTAACATTTTTGTTTTCTTATTCTATTTTGTAATAGTTTCAACTTAACCTAATAATACATATATTTCATGACAAGTTTACTATTTATTTTATTGCTTTGTACTTCAATCTATTTATGTTAAAATCTTTATTCTGAGAGAACCGTCACGTTACACAGTGCACTGTCACAAACCTTCATATGAGCTCGGTAATATATCTTCTACCATAACAAAGTAAATGCTTTTAATTATCTAGACAGCCTGGTAAGTTTTCATGTTAATTGTGATTTGGAGAAGATAATATCCATATTATGAACCTATTTGGCACAGTTATAAGCACTCTAAAAAATAAAAGCTTGCAGAGATATGCTGGTTAAGTTTTCTAACGTGATGACAGTGCCTTCTTTCCTCTGTGGTGTGAAACATGGACTTTAACTCTGGAGGACTACAAACATATACAGGCTATAGAAATGAGATTCCTTCAAGCTGTCACTGGGTATAAACTAATCGATCAGCAGATGAATGTTGATATCTGTGCTGAACTGAATATTTTTAATCTTTGTAGTAAAATAAAAGAATATGTACAGAAGTGTATAGGCCATGTGCAGCGACAACCATCATCAACTAACATAGCATGGAATGTGCTATATTAGGTTGCTTGAGGATAGTGTTGTTTGGGACGGTCAAGAACAAGGTGGATCAAACAGGACAAATGACGCAGTGCAGCCTAATCTTTGGAGTCAATGACAAATCTTAAATAACTTATACAGCTATCTTGTGTCTTATTTCCAGGTTGCTTTAGCAGTATCAGAAGTTGGTATGAAGGAAGAATATATCCTACATGAACCACATGAAATAGATGTTGTCATCAAGCAAGAACCTTCTGAAGAATTGACAGAAGATGAGGTATGTTGTACCTGATATTTTTTGTCTCTTTTTGAAATGCCAATACTTTTAAATTTACAATTTAATGTTTTTCTGTGGCAGAAGGAAGTAAAATGTATTTTCTCATGTGTATGTACACACACATACAAACACCCAGTGTAAAATATTAGAAGAGATATGGTTCATATTCTTAACAGGAAAGTGTCCTGTAATCAGTAAATGGTTATAGGTTTGTGGAGTTTATTCTACATAAATTATAGGGTTTCTGTTAATGTATTGAATAAATTGTTGTACTAAAATGATTATTAATTGTATAAAGTGACAAGATATATTAGCAATACATTCAAGTCATTAATCTTCACTTTTTTATTTTGAAGTAGATTAAAAGAAGACATACAAATGGTGGGGATAAAAGTGTTACCAAAACCTTTCACAAAAGTGAATGTGAGACATATTCCTCCATTAATATATTTAATACTTTAAGTCGCAAGCTCAAGCCTGGGTTGTCATTTGCATATTTTATTTACTACACCTGTGTCTACTAGAAATATTTGGGCAGAGTGTATCTAGTGTAAACCTTTGGAGTGGATACTTCACGTTGGGGTTTAATGTATTGGGCCATTTTCAAAGTAAAAGCAAGAGTTTATTGAGAACATGTGAACTTAGTAGAGTTTCTGTAAGTTATAGGTTTCAATTCAAGTAAAGTTAACAAAACTCTTCAATTTGTTGGTACAGAAATAGGCCACCATATTTTTCACAAGTCAGCAATTTTTTTTAAATGGTCATGTTCTTTAATGATTTAAAAAACAGAACTGAAGCATTAAAAGGCTATTAACGTGCAACAGTAAAATAGTAAAATAAAAAACCCAGGGTCGATAGCTGCACTTGTATTGTCTGTGATACAGCAGCTACAATGCAAACCCTCCACACCCGTTATATGGATTCAACTGAACAATAAGAATATGTTGTGATGATATAAAAAACAAATTACTCACATGTACATTAACATACACTTTTATTCTGATCTTTGAGTACAATTTCTAGGCACAGGGACTGTATTTGATTAAAATGATTCTTAGCTCACATTTTGACAGCACATATGAAGTGTGTTAAAAAAGAATCAGACCTTTTTTTTGTATGCGATCAAATGAAGCATGGGTGTTGACCTTGAGTACATGCATGCAGCGAACCCTAGTGCACAAGCGCTGACTGCCACCATCCCTCTACAACGAATCTGTCGCTGCCTGGCTGCGTGTCAGCAAGTATGAGTATAGAGTGCCCATCGGATTTCATTTACTGTAAAATGACAGAAAAACTTGAGCAGCAGTACTGCATTGAATTTTGCCAATGACTTGTTGATACCCAAGCAGATACTATTCGAAAAATTCAGCAGTCTTTTGGGGACGATGCTATGAGTGTCACACGTATTAAGAAGTGCTATAATCGCTTCAAAGGTGGGTGCACCTCAGTGGACAGTGAACCACATTCTGCCAGGCCCTCAACAAGCTGTAATGATGAAATCATTGACCAAGTGCAAACTTTGGTCATGGTGTGAATGATGGAGCAGAAGGGACTCCATTTAGATGTTTCGCAGGACATGTTGGACTGTGTAAAAACTGGCCCAAATTTTCTCAACACTGTGATCACTGGTGATGAGACGTGGGTTGTGATGGCAGCGAGGCAAACATCTGCTCCCAGTACCAGCCGGGAGGTCGTCGCTAACACCTGGCGGGCACGTGGATGAGTTCACAGCGTGCTAATCAGAATAGACCAGAAGATAGCAGCCATCTGATAGGTTCGCTGCAACCAGCAAAAATTAGGAATAAGAAGAGGACAGCAGGGAAAAAATCGCCATTCCATCAGATGACGCGAAGCCACCCAGAAGGAAAAGGAAGAAGAGAAGAATGGAGAAAAAAGAAGAACCAGTGATGGATATCTGCTGGGACAGCAGTGGACTCTACATACCGGTCGAAAGAAGAAGAGGACTGCAGAATGTCATGAACAGCGGGCGTAGCTGCCGAACATCACCACGCGGCTTGGGCGGAACATACATCGCAGTTAGTGTCCTCGCCACACGGCCCTTCTAAGGGCCACAAAAATGAAGAGGTGTACAATTGGTACCATTTGTCCTGTGACAGGGTATATGGGTACGTACTTTGAAGGGGATAAATGTTTAAAACCTGCAGATAAATAAATGTATTTTTACTGAGCAAAGGTCTGATACTTTTTGAACACACCTTGTATAGTTTTGGGCCCTTGTTACTAGCGTTGAGACAGTTTTCCACTGAAGATAGCAGCTCTGCATGATGAGAAGTACTAGGAAGGAGTATTTTTCATATGTATCATACTTTAACTATAGACTTTGTCTGGCTATTAGATTAAAATTTTGGTTAATTTTTTATGTTCGCTTAAGCCAGCTTTTGCTACATAGGTGAGGGTAATAGGTTTAACTAAAATTAGTGTTCTGTGGTTAGAACAGTACAATACTTATTATTAATACTCAGACATGCCTTGGAAGGAATAATTTTATTCACAGACCATAGCCATTCAGGCAGGAAATTGTAGAATGACCAGACCAAAAGCCTACTGTAGTTTAATAAATTTCATTATTAATTTGAACATGATTAAAGGAGCATAGTGCGTCCTCAGTTTTAACTTGACGTTTGGGATTTGTCTGTCTATACCTGTCTGGTCTATCTATGTATCTTTGTCTGTCCGCCTCTCTGTTTGGGTTATAGTTCATAATAACTTTTGAATGCATGAACTGCAGTTCAAAATATGTGGAATTTATGTCTGTACTTTTACCTTACAGGACCCAATTGTTTTTGAAATTGATTCCCCCAAAATAAGGGGGAAGGCAAAAATATGAGGGGTTAAAATTTTGAAAAAATCACAAAAGTCCACGTGGAGTGTCAGATTAAAAGAAACTGTAACAAAAATATGAATTTAGTGTTAATGTTTTTTAATTCCAAGACATTGGGGGCCGAAAAGTGGATAAAAATTATATTAAAACTGCAGATAACATTTTGGGACACAGGTCCAAAAAAGGGGGCGAAAGTTTGGCAAAATTGGAAAATCTATGCGAGACATTAAACGAAATAGAATTTTTTTCTTCAAAACCCAAAAGTGGGTTCAAAAATATTTCAAAACTTCCAGTTGGGTGTCAGACTAAAGGGAATGTCAACACAAATCCAATTGTTCGGAATTTTTAGCGTTTATTGTATGATTGCTCTGGAAATGTTACTGTGCTAAATAAAAAATAGGGTAATCAGGATTTTCATTATTTTTTCACAATTTAAAAATTGTCTAATATCAAAAATTTTTCCAACAATAAGTGCGCTTTGTTCAAAATAGCATGCGAGTTCTCCAGATCAGGGAGCATACTAGTATGACTATTTAACACATTTACTTTTTTAAATAAAATTTGATTTATTATATGAACCGTTGTCTGTTGTACTGGCAGAAAGAGAATTATAACATAAGAGGAAAGCTTACATACATTCTGAGTCCATGTAATGTGGAGACTGCTGTTGGTTACAAGCACTTTTTTTATGTGATTGTTAAATTAATCTTTTGGAGACCGGCATTCTTACACTGGTACTTGTGAAAAGCCTCAGGCCGTTTTTGTGGTGGCTGTTGTGATGGTACAGAATTGGTAGAGTCGTTTAAATATTGTGCAATAATATGATCTATGTAAACCCGGAGTAAAATATGACTAGAGATCGGCGTGGTATGTATCAGTCAGTATGACGTAGGCATTGTTGTCTCAGACGAAAGAAACCGAGCCTTATAAGGCAAGACATTTTTATGATCCGATTGACGTCATGAGAATATCACGAAGAGAACATGTGTTTTCGAATAACAAAACGCAATTCGGGCTTCTGCAAGCTTCCAGATTCTTCGACGTGGCCCAGTCAGTGAGGAAGGAGAGCCAGGTGACCAGCCCATATAGTATACGCTGACAGATCGTCATTCGGGCAGTCTATGAGCAACTCAAAACCATGTAACAGTGTCGGGAGGCCTACACGGAAACAATAATCAGTGTAGGCCTGCAAAAGTGTGAAAATGTATTTAAAACAAGTATAAGTAAATCTCTGCAAGTATAAATGTAATTATCAAAATTAATTAACAGTTTTAGTGAGTGTTGGAATAAAAGTGAATTGACGAGAAATGATGCAACATTTGGAATAACTTCTACAGATAAGTACTTTCAAAAATAGGTCGACCAAACAACAGTAAATTACTATTTACCCAGTACTAAGTACTACATTCCGATAATAATGAGATCTCAGAGTTCAAGGGGGTTTTAAGAGCGTGAAAGCGAAGTACTGGTTCGCCTCAATAGTTTAAGTAAGTTAGTCTTGTTCAATTAATGATTATGTATGTTCACTGATGGGTGAGTTGTTAATCACCAAATGAATAGGGGTAACACCCTTGGAATTTCTAAATGAGAATAAATACAGATTTCTGTCACCATGACCACATGTTCAAGGTAATTATTGCGCTGAAACCTAGCCTATTTGCTGCGTCCAAATCTTGCCTAATCGAGCGTTAGAATCTTCTGAGTAGAGGGAAATAAAGTGTTTAAATGATGCAGGTGTTATTTAATGCAAAGAGTGAAATGGTTTGCATATGTTAGCCTCAGACTATGCTGGCGACCCTGTAATGTGCTGAGGAAGTGGAAGGTAGGTACGAAGAATAGATCGTGGAGATAAGTGAAAATAAGGTGGGTATGGTTTGTAAAAAGTGGGTAAGTTTACAATTGGTGACACTGCCAGGATGTTTTAAAATGAATTGTAAGATTACAATTGGTGACACTGCCGGGATGGTTAAAAGAAGAATTATAAGTTTACAATTGGCGAATCCCTGCCAGGATTTTCATGTAAAATAGGCCTGAAATTGGATGACAGGAAATAGGCTCAGAAGCGGCATACAATTTTGAAATTTATAGACATGCAAAATAGCATGTGGTGCAAAAAAGTTTTTGTTTAGTATATATAAACTTATTTATCTCAGTAATAAATTGTAATCAGTATTTAACTAAAAATAAATAAAAAATATGGAGAATAATGAGGAGGAAGTCAGAGTGACTGATTCAACTGACATGAGTGAATCAGAAATGCAGTCAACTCGTATATTAAATAAAGAGAGCTGTTTAACCGAGTCAATTATAATGAGTAAAGCGGGAGCAGAATCTACTCTCGTAACAACCAAAATAAAAGAAAAAGAATGGTCAATGGCCGATATGATCAAGTAAATGAGAACAATGTCTGATGATATTGAGCATAATATGAATAGTCGTTTTGATATAAATGATATTAAATTTAATGAAGTAAGGAGTGATGTCAATGAACTAAACATTAAAAGTGAGAGTAATTTTCATGAAATTAAACAAAATAATGTTAAATTTGAAATTAATATGAATTGATGAACATTGTAGTACCATGGTAAAACAAATGCAAGATGATGTCAATGACATTAGGAAGAGGAAGGAGAGTAAAAGAGATACAGGTAAGCGTAATGAAAATAATAATACTGAAATAATGGAGAACAAGGTAATCGGTTCTGATAGTGAAGACAGAGAAAATATAAGTGATAATCATAATGATGACAAGTTAAGTGCAAATGAGAATATAAATAATGAAGGAATAGTTGACAAGGTAAGTAATGGTGTTAATATAAGTGATGATTATAATGGTGAGATAATGATGATTAAGAATAATAAAGATGTAGTTGAAAATGGGGTATCAAAAAGTGATACAGTGAATAATAGTAGTGATGAGGAGAATGTAATGGGAGTTGAGGTTAGTGAGGGGGTAATAATAAGTGTTAATGATCTTGAGAGAGAGTGGAGGGAGAGTTTAAGAGAGTATTGGGGGCAGAGGGCAAATTTTCCCTGTGTTGTATATGAAGAAAAGGCTTCACAAGTGTTTTTGGAGGATGTAAGTTCCTCTAGAGTTTCTATGGGAGACAAATGGTCTGCAAATAGTCCCTTTATGTTTTATGATGTACCTGGTAAAGCCAGATGGTGTTGTAAAAATGTTGTATTGCCCTCTGCGTGGAATGAGAAAGTTAAATGGGGTTGCGATGATTACGAGAGAGAGAGAGAGAGAGAGAGAGAGCGAGAGAGAGAGAGAGAGAGATAGATGTTTAAGGTTAATAGAGGTTATGAAGAGTTAGTAGAGAGATTAAAAATTGAGAAAATGGTTAATAATGAAGACTTACCTTGTGGAGTAATTAGTACAACAGTAGTCAATGATGATAATGCTGGTTATAATGAGCACTTACCTGATAATGAAACTGGTTTAGTAGATGATGAAAATAATGGTGAAATCATAACTTACCTGGTGATGACAAAAAATACTAAGGGTGAATTGACCATACCTAATGTTGACAAGTTTTATGAGATAATAATGTGGAATGATCCTGGGAATTGTTATGGTATAATGGATAAAACAGATTTAAATAGTTATATTATAAAAGATAATATAATGTATGTAAACAAAACTGGAATGTGTTATGTTAATATCAGATTAATTTTTGATGATGGAGGTTAGATATATAGTGAATGAACATTTAATTATTTTAGTTAATGGTTTAAAGACTTGGCTAAATTATGTAATGAGTTTGGGTAAACAATGGCATGTGATATGACGTAGATTGTATATAAAATTGTATTTTGTTTACATGTGCTATGTATAAGGTTATGTGGTTATTATGATAAGGTATCAGAGGATACAGAGTGTATGAGTATGATGTGTACTCAACATTAATAATTCTGATTGAGTGTATTATGATAATGAGGATTGATTGTTAGTAATAATTGACATTTATGTAATTATGAATTTTTATAATGGAATTAAACTAATTTGAGATGGTTTAATTAATTTACAAGATAGAAATCTTGGTAGTAATTTGAGAAATTTGTGTAGATTTGAATTGTATAATAAATGGTAAATAATTAAAATGTGATAATGAAAGTGTTGAATAGAAATTCAGATTCTTGGATTTCGTTGTCCATGACGTGTCCGTTACTTAACTAAATATCACTATAATATTGACGACTCGGAACACAAAGTTTTTTATAAGTAAAAACGTAAAGTTTTACCTTACAGCCTAAACCGGCTTTCACCTATAGAAGGCTTCATCAGAGGCTGTCGTTAGTAGCGCTGCTCGTCTTGTTGTTGGCAACGAGATAGTGTTTCGAAAGATTGAAGCTGTGTGTGTGTGGTGAGATGTGTTCGAATAATGCGTGCGATTTGAATTGTGTCTGTTCGTTTAGGATGTCGTTTTTATTTGTTTTTGTGTGTTTGTATATTTCTAATTGTTCTAGAGTGTCTAGTTTTCGGCCTTTTGTGTGTACGTGTAGTATGTTCATGTTATTGTCGATGTTTTTATATGTGTGGTTTGCTTCTATGAGGTGGTTTGCGAAGGTAGATTCTGTAGTGGTGTGGAGTGCTTTTGTGTGTTCAATGTATCTCTGTTTGAAGCTACGTCCTGTCTGGCCTATGTAGAATTTTGTAACTTTTATATTTTTCGGTAAATTATTTATTCAGATTAATTTAACAACTTCCACTTACCTTACGACTTGGATCTGGCCGGATCTTGTAGTGGAGGTAAACCCATTTCGTTCGACGAACTATGACAGCACATAAAACGAACTAAGGTTTTGAAAGAATTTTAACTCGCAATTTTGTGGAAGAGAAATTAGATTTTTCTTTAATTAGTCTGAATTATTGACATTACAAATCTTCGTGCAACATGTTACGCAATTATTATACCTTACTGACTATAGCTTACCTTGTAATGGACAATTTTACAACTTCATAATTATACACACATAAACAAAAAACACAGCCCAGCTTTGCACACTCTCTACTCACATTCCGTTTTCAAACCCCAATTACCAGATTGAATACATAATTTTTTTTTTATAGCACTACCGATAACGCTTTCTTCGGTGACCTCGTGGCCAGCCCACGGTAGATTGAAGATGTCTATGAAAAAGACGAAAAGGAATTCCAAATTTACATGTTAGTGTTCTACACTCCTCCCATCCTATCACTGCTTTTAAAAGAACTGCTTTACTTTCATTATTGAAAATTAACGATATTATACGAGCGTATTGAGCTCGCGTGTCGGCGCCGACACAGTCAGAGACGAACTGGGCAATGTGCTTCGTTGAGTCGCGGGAAATGAGCAGTCACGGCCATCAGGTTTTAGTCGCCGTTTGTGCTTAATTGTGGTGGCATAACCATTTTATGCCTGGATTATAGCTGGTATATGTGTGGTACCAGAGTACAATATTGGCGTCTGTTCTGCTGATGTCATTGGAAAGACCGGATTTAGCCATGACTTCCTGCCGCTCAAAAAGCACATTTCTGGATTTTGTTCGTCCCAGGACATCCTGTTTTGTGGCTGGCTGCGTCACTCAAACTTATGTTGGGGCAGTTGTGTGTGTATGCCGTTACACAAGTACAGATTTCTGAGAAGTTTGAAGGGGGTAAATGCTTCGCTTGCCGACTTACACAATAACACCTACGTATCGCTTTTGTCTCACTGTTTCTCAACATCGTGCTGTTGCATGGAAAATAACGTTGCACTGCGTTCTATTATAACGGAATGAATTTTGTTACCCAATAATTTTCACAACTTCTTTTTTACAAACCCGCACCAAAATGAAAGAAATAAAAATGTACTTGCCCCATACGGTAAAAATAAAAACACCCAAAAATTGACCCGCTACAATACCCCCTCGATGAGAATTCTGCTGTTCATGACAGAAGAAATCTCATCGATAACCCCAAAGAGGACCGGTGAGGAACTGGTGCCAACAACCCCCTGGTTCTTAATCTCATGGGTACACGACCCCCCTGGCTCAGCGACCATGGACTCATCTGGACGAGATCACTGGACATCTCCGTAAGAGATCCCAACACCGAGAAATCGAACAGCCTCGTACCACAGAGCACCTCACCTTCTAACATGCTACCCCCCAAAATCCTCAACCCCTGGCTAGAATTATTCCAGCTCCTCCGCCGATATGGATCCCCTTTTTGCAAGCTGGGCTGCCTTTAGCAAATACTGGGCTCACACACACTAACATTATATGTGACCATAACACATTAAAAATCAAAAATTTCTTTTAAAATTTATTAAAATTAAAAAGATTCAAAATTCAAAAAAATAATCTTTTATCAAAAAATTCTCTTCCTGGTTTTTTTTTTTTTTTTGTTTCAAATGACTTAACCTAGACATTTCCAATAATATACACACATCCTTAATCTAACATGAGAACCCCTTATAGTCTATCAATACAATGTAATGCAATAAAATAAACATGGTTAATGCACGCATAATAAAAGAATCATTATCTAAAATATTCATTCGCTGGTAGGCGAAATTTTTTTTTTTTTTCAAAAAAATTAAAAATTTTCAAAATTTTAAAATTCAAAAAAAAATTTAAATTTGTTCAAAGGTTTCATTTATATTTAGAAATTATTCAAAACTGGTTTACAGTGATTAAATAAACAAATAAAATTAATTCCCTACTATACAAGTTTAGTAGGTGTCTGACCTCATCAGCTGATTGAAACTAGGTTAAGTTCCAGACCCTTGACCTACATATGTTATGTATGATTTCTGAAAACACCTTGAACATCTGTAATATCCTAACTTGGAATACAAAACATAATAAAATAAAACATTTAAAACAAACAAAAGATTAATATAATAATCAAGTTAACATTTAAATTAGTTAAAATAAACAATTTTTACTTGTATCTTGTTTTCCAAACTTTATCAAAATTCTGTCACTGGTTTAAAATAAAAAGTTGATATTCTTTATCATAAATTTCTCTCTTTTTGCTTAACAATCTTACTCTATTCTACTGTGGGCGATTTAAATTATTTATTCTCGTTTTTCTGTATTAGATCTGTATACATATATGAACTTTCTCCCTCTGACTCTAATATTAATCAACTTCAATTATCATGACACCCATCTCTATCAAAATCTCTACTAATCAGAACACTCTAAACCACAACTTATCATTGAACACAAATCGCCGCCTTCTCTCAATATATAAAAAAAAAAACTCTAACCCTTTGTACTTAGGATACGTGTTTCCCCTACCCAAAACTCATTTCCCTTATTTGGCCCCTGAATTTTACCTAAGGCGGCCCCTTCCCCACTAAAATCTATCCCTATCCCGTCCCAACCCTTGTTGCGGACTCCTACATTACACTATCCCCTAATACAACATTGCCATCCCCAAAACATCTCCATCTCATAACCTTACTACAAATACAACAAAATAACCTCATTAAATATAAAAACAACAATATGTCACTACATACTGTCTCCACGTACTGTCTATGTACATATGTCTACGTACTGTCTATGTAAATCTACATAAAGTCTCCATTACCACTGTGTCAACATTCATACTTCACCAACTCTGTTACATTACATTAACTCAAAAACAACATTACATCATATTCATCTCTATCATTTCACATTCAACTTTTAATTCAATTTGGACAGGTCTACGTGTCCCATAAAACATTTATCACCCATGAATCATCTTTTATTAATTTGCATAAATTATTGTTATTTTATTTCTCATATTCTTTGCATCCTTACTTCAAAATATCTGTAGTACACTAAACATTAATTACTTGTAACATTTACAAACCACTATACCAGTGACGTTATTGCTGATCAGCTGATCCTCCTAACACAATGAAAATACATCTCACAATTGAATAAATTACATGGAATATACATATTTATTTTTATTTATCCTCCATTCTCACCTCATTGTTTCCCATTTCTCTGATTCTGGTTATTTATGTTAGCCTGCCAGACGATTTACTCATTAGCTTAAACAAATACACACATAATAAAATTACATATTCTTATCAGTGCTTATCTAACAGACAACAATAAAATAATACACTTAAAATTATAGCATGAACACCTTATTTTTAAATATCTAAACAGCTAGTTACCTGAACAGAGCACAAGCAGTTTTATTTGATCAAACTTTGAATAAAAAAAAACTTTTGTCATAAACTTTAAATTCGTGACTCCTTTGCGTCACCTCCTAGCCACACACACTATTTCATATTATGGTGGACTGTGGCGCCCATTCGCTTCCACAGAGACTGTATATTTTGGAGCAGGGTTTTACCTCTCCGTGTCTCTGCTTCCGCTGTTAAGTTTTAAAGTAGTGAACACCATCATGTTCCCATACATAATCATACACCCTTTAAAACGGATCTGCCACCGGTCTTGCTACCCCCAAGCGGGCAGAGTGGCAACCGCTGTTCCATAGTGCCGGAAGGATTTCCTCTAATTGTCCCCCCATTGAATTTCAAATATATACCAATTTCAAGTCAGCTATGGTCAAGGGACTTGATATGATCATAGCTGGCCGCTAGCCAAAACCACGGTTAGTGCTGGTAAGACAGTAACCGCCCGAAAAGTCGAGGAAATCTCTTTTATTTCACTGCCTGTTTCATCAATACTATTATGTGCGACACGTTATTTAGTATTGTGTGTAAAAGTTTTTACTTTACACAGATAAGGTGTGCCGCACATTTATCGCCAGTTTGGCCTCCGATGGAGGTAACACTCACTGTTACCCCCAACCCATTTCGGTATCTAAGAGAGCACAGGCCACCCCCTCAATAGCCACTTAATAACTAACTAATTACTTAACAAATGAAACTAATCTTTCTACAAATGCAGTTCAACACTCCATTGTTATTATCACTTCATTGAGCACCAAACTACCCCCCAAAATCATCCCCACTTCTTGTATTGACAACAAGTTTTTATTCGGTTATACATTCTTTACAACGTTCCCATACTCACAGATACTAAAACTCGACAATTATGTTTGGTCACTTAATTCTAAAATTTATTTACATTTTAAACTTATACTTATAATTTATAACTAAGTAGTCAGTATCCCCGCCTGAAACGGGGGTGTTTTGCGATGAGGCAAAAATATGTTCCAGCTCAGATCTGCTTTGTGCAGTTACTTCCCCTTTTGTGCAAATTGCACTACCTTATCATCTCATTTCTTCCAACCCGTCGTCTGAGCGGGAACATACCCTGCCTCTCCGTAAAACTCTTCATTTCGGTTTAAGCAAAACTGTTGTCAATGGCTCATTTTGAACTTGCCAGTGACACTGAAATATTTAAGTTTGTATGCACTGCCTTGCATTTAGGTGTAGCCTCCTTTATATAATCACTCTAGGGCAGTGCAGGCACGTGACAGGTACCTCAAAATTGTTGTACCCAGAGTGCATAAAAAATTTTAATTCGTCACGTACCCCTTTTGGGGTCCCCCTCCCCGTTCAAATATGTGGTTAAATTTCTAGTTTGTACCAGTTTTGGTGGAGCCGGACCATCGTTGCTTTCACCGCCCGAAGGAAGATCTGCCAACCATGGCCCGCCTCCGAGTTCCGAATTCCACGGCCAGGACTGGTAAGATCGTGGCCGCCCGAAAATGGGGGAGGATCCCTTCTAGAAACAAAAAAATAATTAAATAACATTCATATCTTTACAGTGTAACAAAATACTTATGCTGACCAAAATAATTTCAAATTTGTAGCATTGTGCGTACCCACTATCTCCCTGGTTTCTCTATTCTGTAATACATACGAATTTTTCATTTTTATTTCTACTATCTCGTACGGCCCCTCGTACAATAAGAAAAACTTCTTGATCTCCTTGTCTTGTGCACTTGATAAGTCATGTCGTTGTATCAATACCAGCTGTCCAACCTCATACTGCGTCCACTTACCTTTCATATCATGTCGCTTTTTTCTCCTCTCGCCCTTCGTCAACAAACTCTCATTCGCTAGTCTAAGTTTAACATCGTTACCAATAGTGTTGGTTTCCGGTGGATATTCAATCAATTGTTCCAGAATCCTCTGTGGACGCTTTCCTCTTATTAGCTCATAAGGTGTGAACCCCGTCGACTCGTGGGTGGTGCAGTTTAGCCAGTTTTCAATCTTCTGCACATAGAGTGGCCACTCGCTATGTTTGGCGTGGCAGTATGTTCGAAAAATTCTGCCCAGCTCCCTCATGACTCTCTCCGCCTGGTTGGACTGTGGGTGATATACGGCGGTGTGCTTTGGGATGATACCTTCCCATCCTAGAGTCTGGCGCCATCTTCCGCTGATGAACTGCGGCCCATGGTCGGATAATATCACCTTCGGCTTTCCCACGTTGATCATGTAGTTGCGTGTGATCTCGCTCAGCACCTTACTTGTGGCTCGCTTTACACTATATAGCCTGACATATTTGGAAAAAGTATCAAGTACAACAAAAATATGCATCACTCCACCCCTACCCTTTGGCAATGGGCCGTACAAATCTACCGCTACTAAATCGAATGGCTTTTCTACCTTAATATAATTTAGTTCTCCCTCTAACCTATAATTGACAACTTTGGATTTCTGACATAACTCGCAAACTCTAAGTATTCTTCGGACGCGTTTCTCCATATTCTTAAATAAACAAGATTCCTTTAACACATTCACACACTTCCGTGCCCCAAAATGCCCGTACCTAAGATGACAGTCCCACACTATTTTCTCTATTAACCCTTCAGGTATAACTAACCTCCAATCTCTCTCTCTCCCCTCTACTTTTTTAAACAAACTCCCTTTAAACACTTGAAAATATTGCTTGTACCCAAACTCATCTATATCTGATTGTAAGCTAATAATGATCTTATTTAATTTACCATCAGCCCTTTGCATTATATTTATATCCTTTAATTCTTCCCCAAAAAGTTTATCTTCCCGGGATAGTCTATAAATTTCTATCTCTTTAATATCTCTACCTGTTCTATTTCTGTCTGTGTCTACTCGTGATAGTGTGTCTGGCACCCTGTTCTCTACACCCTTAATGTATTCCCAAGAAAAATTATACTCTTGAAGAGCTAACACCCACCTGGTTATCCGGCTGTGCGTGAGTTTACAAGTATTGAGGAACGACAGCGCTTTATGGTCCGTCCTGATGATGGTTCTGTTACCCAGCAGATACGTTCGGAACTTCCTCACAGCCAACACTATACTGAGGAGCTCCTTTTCGGTGGTAGTGTAGTTACGCTCTGCAGCTAGCAACGTCCGGCTGGCGAAGGCGATGGTTTTATGCTCTTTTGCCTCGTCCTCTTGGTAAAGCTCCGCTCCCAGTGCGTTATTACTAGCATCTGTCTGTAAATAAAATTTTTCATTAAAATTAGGATGATTCATTAGTATCATGTCTGCGAACTTAATTTTGATGTCATTAAACGCCGCTTTTTTGTTATCGCCCCATCTCCATTGTTTATTCTTTTGCAGCACTGCGCTGAGTCGGGCCGTCGTCTGGGCGTAATTCCGCTGGAACTTCCTGTAAAAATTACAAAGACCAAGAAAACTTTGCAATTGTTTTATATTTTTGGGCTCCGGGAACGTCAGGATGGATTCTACCTTATCCGGATTGGCACGTATTCCTGTAGGTGTTATGATGAAACCTAAAAAATGTATCTCAGTTTGCAAAAATTTTGATTTGTCCCAATTCACTGTCAAACCTCCCTGATATAACTTCTCCAAAACATATTCCAAATGCTCTACATGCTCTTCAAATGTTCTGGATGCTATTAAAATATCATCAACGTAAATAGTTAAAAAATCTAAGTTGTGTGGTTGCAAAATTTCGTCAAGACACTTGATAAAGCTAGCTACACTTGTGTTCAAACCGAACGGTAGTCTCTTAAATTGATAATTCTTTCCATTGAATAAAAAGGCTGTATATTTTCTACTATTTGCTGCTAATGGAACTTGCCAGTACCCGGCGGTTAGGTCTAAAGAGGTCATATATTGTACGCCGCTAAATTTCTGAAATATTTCTTCAATAGCTTCGGGTGACTCCCTGTCTGGAATAATTATTTGATTGATTTTGCGGGCATCCAAACATAACCTAACTCTACCATCTTTTTTAATCACTACAACTAAGGGGTTAGAATATGGTGACACAGATCTCTCAATTATATCTCCCTCTAACATTTTCTCTAACTCCAGCTGAACCGCTCTTCTCTTCGCATAGGGCACCGGATAACTTCTTTGCACATAGGGTGCGTGTTCCCTTACCTTTAACTCGCATTCATAGTTTCTTGCCCTCCCTGGTACATCGGCAAACACTTCTCTAAAATTCTCTACTACCCGCCACAACGATGCACGTTGAGAACTCCCTATCACGCCACCCTCACTACAAAATTTCAGTGCTCTTTCATTCCATAAGTGATCCACATTCTCCTCATACTCTATCTTACTCTCACTGCATACATTCATACTAACTTCCATTTCTTGTTTATTAGCCCGATTATGTATCACCCTCACCCCCGAAATTCTTACCGCATCTGACACCCGCTCAAAATTAACTCGAACTGATTCTGCCTCATTGTGCAATACTAACACCCGTTTATGAAAATCAATCACCGCCTTGTTTTTAATTAAAAAGTCATTTCCCAGTATAACCTCAAGATTTAGTCCCCGTACAACTAGAAATGTATTATCATACCCTACCCCGTTAATTATCATGTTTAAATGTACTTGTTTCGTGACTCTCTTACTTCTAACTCCCGTAATACCTACAATCGTCACCCCAGCTACTGGTAAAGATGGAATATTTTTATTTATTTCTCTTAATTCATCTAGTACATGTTCAGAAATAACAGAGATTTCACTACCTGTATCGATTAGAGTTTTAATCTCCTTACCTTCTATGTTGATGTTCACCTCAGTCAGCCCATTCTCCCGTCTCACTGCTTCGAAGTCTTCCTCCTCCAATAATTCCTCCGATAAATCTGTAATCACCACGTTGTTTCGGTATCTATCATCCATTTGGACCCCAGAAACGTCCGGCGACAACGGTCGGGTCCGGTGTTCCATTGTCCCTCTTAGTTTCCCGCAGAGGTGCTCGCAGATGCAGGGTTGTATACTCGTTCGTGCTGGTTTCCTCGCTGTTCATGAGCGTGGCCTCTCGGCGCTCCTCCTTGGCCCTCTCCCCTTCGTTGGTATGCATGCTGGTTCTGTGTGGGTTGTGGACCCTGTCGCTGCCCCGGTCTCTCTCTCCTGCATCTAAAACAAAAATTCTGTGAGGCATAATTCTCCTGTGAACACGCTGTACAAGTCCACATGGGTCCTCGATTATTTTGTTCTCGTCTAGGGTAGGCCGGTCCATTTGTAGGTCCCCTCGGCGGTCCCTGATTACCTCCATTATTTCCAGTCTGCTGGTTCTGACGGCGACTCAATTCTTGGTCCCGGATATTCTGAAACACATCTAAAACATTTTCTAGCTCGCCAATATTCGCTACCTCCCGTGTCATAAGTGTTATCTGCACTTCCCTTGGCAAATGCTTGCTGATATGCCTCACAAAGGATCTAAATGGCAATGGCGGCTCTAAGTATTTCGCCTCGTTAAATATTCTCATCACATACCCTGTTATATGATTATTGGGCCCCCCAAAATTCACGGTTCCCATAATCCTACTTCGTAACACTTCTTGGTCTTCTTCAGACCAATATTTATTTATAAATGCAGACTCAAAACTTTCAAAACATTCCCATTCCGTTTTATGTACTTCGGCCCATATCTCCGAACTACCTTTAAAGCATTTAAAAATTTTTAATAATTGGACTTCCCAGTTATTAGTACTGAACTTATTGAATTCTCTCACTCTGCTTATGAACTGCATAGGGTGTACTTTTTTGTTATCACAACTGAATATCTCTAACTCAACTTCACTGCTTACGTCACGAGTCATAATTACTCGCTCGGTAACAGTGTTAACTTGTTGGCTGATGGCCTTGCTCAATTCATTTTTAACATTCATTAATTTAAGGTTATTATCACATTCAAGGTCACTTATTGTATTATGTATGGTCTTGAACTCAATCTTACAATTATTTTCTATGTCTCTTATTTTACTATTATTATTTTCAATCTGGCTCATAGCATGACCAATCTTACATTCAGTATTGGTGTTACATTCACTTATTTGTTTCTCAACAATTGTATTTATTACGCTATATTGTTCCGTGATCTGTTTCTCTACTTTATTAGTTATATCATTGGTTATATCAGAAACACGGCACTCTAATTGCTCAGTTAATGACTCTGACAGGTGTAATTTCATACTTTCACAACGTTCATCAATATGTTTGTCTAATACACTACTCAAATTATCAAATTGCATATTAATATTCTGCTGAAACTGAATATTCTGTTCTTTAATTTCATTAAAAATAACATCATTTTTAATATTCTGTTGTTCGCATTTTATTTTCTGTTCTTTGAATTCGTTACTTAAAATCTCAAGTTTCTCGTCATTTCTATCAAGACGCTTATTTAATTCATTATTCTGCATGTCAAATTTGTTGTCCATTTTTCGTAAAAAACTCATTATATCTAGTTCCTCTGATTGTTTACTTTTATTAGTTGAAACGGGGGTCAATTGAATCCCCGAATCAACATCTGTTTCGCTTGGTTGTGCTCGAGTCGCAAACGGAGTGGCATGAACTATTACATCACTGCCGACAGCTGTTTCTGTAACAGTACCCGTCTCCCCCCTCAACATACCACTTTCATCAAACGATTGCGACTCAAGGCCACTTTCACTCATAATTGAATTTACTATACTACTTTTTTCTGTATTCTCGGACATTTTTACTTTATCTATTTTGTCTTACGTAACAACTACCAATGATTAGTCTTTTTTCAAAACTGATATTACAACATCAATTTACTTTCACAACCGTATTCCGTTCAATGTACTGTCACATGTAGGCCGTTGTAATAACTTTTTTGTTATATTACATCCTGGTCACGCGGTACCAATTGTAACTTCTTTTCTTATGTAATCTGTTATATTTTATTCAAATTCAATTTCACACTTACCTTTTATCGATGATCTGGCCGGATCGAGTAGTGGAGGTACACCCATTTCGTTCGACGAACTATGACAGCACATAAAACGAACTAAGGTTTTGAAAGAATTTTAACTCGCAATTTTGTGGAAGAGAAATTAGATTTTTCTTTAATTAGTCTGAATTATTGACATTACAAATCTTCATGCGACATGTTACGCAATTATTATACCTTACTGACTATAGCTTACCTTGTAATGGACAATTTTACAACTTCATAATTATACACACATAAACAAAAAACACAGCCCAGCTTTGCACACTCTCTACTCACATTCCGTTTTCAAACCCCAATTACCAGATTGAATACATAATTTTTTTTTTTATAGCACTACCGATAACGCTTTCTTCGGTGACCTCGTGGCCAGCCCACGGTAGATTGAAGATGTCTATGAAAAAGACGAAAAGGAATTCCAAATTTACATGTTAGTGTTCTACACTCCTCCCATCCTATCACTGCTTTTAAAAGAACTGCTTTACTTTCATTATTGAAAATTAACGATATTATACGAGCGTATTGAGCTCGCGTGTCGGCGCCGACACAGTCAGAGACGAACTGGGCAATGTGCTTCGTTGAGTCACGGGAAATGAGCAGTCACGGCCATCAGGTTTTAGTCGCCGTTTGTGCTTAATTGTGGTGGCATAACCATTTTATGCCTGGATTATAGCTGGTATATGTGTGGTACCAGAGTACAATATTGGCATCTGTTCTGCTGATGTCATTGGAAAGACCGGATTTAGCCATGACTTCCTGCCGCTCAAAAAGCACATTTCTGGATTTTGTTCGTCCCAGGACATCCTGTTTTGTGGCTGGCTGCGTCACTCAAACTTATGTTGGGGCAGTTGCGTGTGTATGCCGTTACACAAGTACAGATTTCTGAGAAGTTTGAAGGGGGTAAATGCTTCGCTTGCCGACTTACACAATAACACCTACGTATCGCTTTTGTCTCACTGTTTCTCAACATCGTGCTGTTGCATGGAAAATAACGTTGCACTGCGTTCTATTATAACGGAATGAATTTTGTTACCCAATAATTTTCACAACTTCTTTTTTACAAACCCGCACCAAAATGAAAGAAATAAAAATGTACTTGCCCCATACGGTAAAAATAAAAACACCCAAAAATTGACCCGCTACAATTTACTGCAATTTGAACAATTTAGTTTATATACACCGGGTAGATCGAATTTTTTGTGTGCTTTGGGCATGCGTTTTGATAGTGTGTGTTCTGTTTTGTTAGTAGTTTTGTAAGCGATTCTGTATCCTGCTTTTTTGAATTTGTGGGCAATTTTTTCTGTTTGTTTGTTGATGTATGTTAGTGTTATGAATTTGTTGTTTTCTGTCTTTGTCTGTTGTTTGTTTTGTGTTTTGTGTAGGAGTTTACTGACTATTGTTCTGTCATAACCGTTAGATTCTGCTAGATATTTTATCGTGTTTAGTTCGTCTTTGTAGTCTATTTCATCTAAGGGGATGTTGTTGAGTCTATGTATCATGGTTCTAAAAGCAGCTAGTTTGTGTTGTATTTGGTGATTGGAGGTGTTGTGTATTAGTGTGTCAGTTGTAGTTGGTTTTCTGTATATACTGAATTTGTGCCTGTGTTCTAGTTTTGTGATGGAGAGGTCTAAGAAGTTTATGGTATTGTTGTGTTCGTATTCGGCAGTGAAGGTTATGTTTTTATGTATTTTGTTTATGTGCGTTAGTAACTGTTCACATTGTCTTTTGTTTCCCCTGTATAGTATTAGAATGTCATCAACGTATCTGTGCCAATATAGTATTTTATGTGAGTGTCTGTCATTGTTTGTGAATATTTCTGTTTTTTCTAAGTGTTGGAGGAAGACTTCTGCTAGAATCCTGGATATGGGGGAGCCCATGGGTAGGCCATCGTTCTGTGTGTAGTATTTATTGTTATAACTAAACTACTTTACTTATAAGTATGAACGACGACAAAATCCGTTGGCAGTGGACATCGGTTTCTGCCCACTTGCAAAGGACGCTACGCAGTCTATGTTAAGCAGCCCACGATCAACAGAGTTCACATACAGCCGTAGTTGTGCTACGAGGGCCCGGTCGGGTTGAACTGTTTAAATAATGAATAATTCCACGTAACAACGTCGTAATACCGACCGGGACCCGAGAAAGTAATAAACGTAATACAGCGAGTGTATTGAAAACAATTGGGAATTGAAACAGTGGATAACGGGCGGTGGAAGCGCGGAACGATAACCACGTGTTTGGCCGGCATCGCGATAGTGCGGTTCCCCGATTTAAAACTGAAATTTATAAAAATGTTGAGGGGTTTGTAAATATTATGTGTAAATGTGCGAGTGTAAATTGCAGGCTGGGCGGTCTACCTAGTAATAAGTAAGTAATAGGTAATTATAACCACATAAAGCACATGTACACAAGTTTAAGTCACTTTACTAAAAAAATTAATAATGCAATATTTAAAGCAATTACTCATTAAAAATACTGATTCTCGTTGAAAAAATGTGTTAGACTAAGTTATTTCGTCATTACCACTTTCTCATTTCTGTGCTGCAAGATTCGTCTAAACGTTCCGTGGAGCTTTCTGAATTATTAATGGGTGCGGTCAGATAGCGAAATTGTCCCTTTTATTTAAGGTGGAGTATAAAGGTTTTCGATATTTTAACATATGAAAAATAATCGTGGCGAACTTGGCCTTCTGATGAAATTTATGCAGCAGGTGAGTACAAGGCTGAGTACAGGTAAGTCCTGGCAGTATTTTATGTATTAATATATTTCGGCGTATTTTTTAGCATCACAATGCACACTGGGCTGCCTTTAGCAGTTACTGGGCTTGTACACACTCGTAATATTTTATAAACAAACTCATCATTTAAAAGTCACAAAATATTTATCTTTCAATTTACCATTTTTTAAGTTCAAAATCAGATTGTTATGCTATTATTATTTTCATCAAAACCAAAAAAATCTTTTATCTGAATTGATTAATTCTCTTCGTTACTATTAATACTTAGAAAACAAATAAATGGAACATTTAATTAAAACATGAACTTCCTTATCCTAACATTTGATTAGACATATATCCTAAACAATACAATTCAATAAAAACACTATTAATACACCTAAACACTAACATAATCAGAATTCACAACATCAATTATATGGCAGGCACAAAAAAACAAAATTCAAGATTTTTTTTTTTTTCAACAAAAATTTAAATGTATTAACATATACTTTTTCAATATTAAGAAAATTTAAAATTATTTAAATTAATTTAAACAGCAAAATTGGCATTATTTCATTGCCAAAACTGGTTTAGTTTACAACATCGCCCATCAGCTGATCAAACTGGGTCAAGTCAACAACCTGGACCTACATAAGTTATGTATAGGCTACATCAGAAAATACATTAAACATCTTTAAAATTTTTTATCTTCAAACACAATGACACAATAAAAATAAGACATTTAAAATTAACAAAGTATTAATACAATTAACAATAAAATGGACATTTAAATTATTCAAAATTACACATTTTACCACTATACTTTATTCTCAAATTCTCTTCAAGTTTGTCACTTGTTTCCATTAAACTTTATGATTTTACTATGACTCGCTATCTTTTAACATTCTCAATAAATTTGGTTTGGGTGATTTAATTGTTCATAACAGCGTGATTGTATCAACTTAGCATTTATATATATATTCCTAACCCCTCTGACTCTAACACTCATTTACAGCTTTAACTAACATGACACCCATCTCTATCAAAACATCTATCAAACAATCTCTAAACCCAACTTACTACTCAACTCAATTCGGATCATTCTACCCTTATAAAAAAATACTCTAACCCTTTGTACTCAGGATGTGTTCCCCCCCCAAAAGCTCACTCCCTTATGTTGGTTCCTGGATTCTACCTAAGGCAACCCTTTCCGGCGCTAAATGGTCCCTTCCCGTCCCAACCCTTTTGTTGCGGACTCCTACCACACTATCTCCTCTTACAAAATTCCCATCAACTCTAATTACCATTCTCATTACATCACTTCAATTACAACAAAATATCATCATTTACTTATTACATCAATATATCAATCATTACTCTACATATATTCCCCATAGCTACTGTGTCACTATCAATACTTCTCAAAATTTACCTTACACTTTTTCATAACAATATTTCTCTCTCTATTACCACTTTAAACTCAACATGGACTGATTTAAATGTCCTCACTAAATATTAATCACCCAAAATCTACCTTTTACTATCTTTTACAAATCATTTAAAATTCTCAACTATATCAAATTATTTTCATCATTTAAAATAAAATCTTTAACACATTAAAATCACTATTCAAACATCAGTTACCTTGGAAATTAGCAAACAATTTATAAATGACATTCTACAGTGGATCAGCTGATTTTCTTAGCAAGGTGAATAACCTTACTACAGATGCATTCTACAGTTATATGAAATACATATTTTTACAATCCTTATATCTAACATACTACCTATAATTAGTACACATCTACATCGCTTCATTGTTTCCCCCTTTTCTGACTCTGGTACAATTAGGTAAACCACCTGCCAGTTGGTCTAGGTATTTACTTTGTTATAACCACATCTCAAAATTATATAGATTACATATTTCTTCAATCCCTATATCTAACACAACAAAATAATACATTTATGAGACAGAATAAACACAGCATAATAAACATATGAACACCTATTTATCAAATCATAATACAATTATTTAAATTAGTGCAGGAGCGAGTTATAATCTTTAAGTTATGAAATTTTAATTCGTTGCTCACCTGAGCAATCCCCCAGCCACACACACAATTGTTATTTCTGTTGGACTGTGGCCCATGCGCCCATGTGCTTCCACAAGGACGGCATAGGTGGAGGAATTTGACATCTCTGTGTCCTTGCTTCAGCGTTACATTTGAAAGATTTAGACATCAACATATCTTTTGTTACATAATTACACACCCTTAATGCGGGTCTACCACCTGGCTTTGCTATTCCCTCTCGAACAGAGTGGCAGCCGCTGTTCCATAGTTTCCGGGATTTCCCCTAGTTTCACCCCCCGTCAATTTCTAATATAAACCAATTTCAAGCCAGCTATGGTCAAGGGTCTTAATTTATGGCCATAGCTGACCGCTAGCCAAAACCACGATTAGTGCTGGTAAGGCAGTAATCGCCCGAAAAGTCGGGGAAATCAACTCTACTTTCAGGCATGTTACATCATCGTTAATCTGCACGGCACTGCAGTCTATCAAGATACAGTATAAAATTGTAAAAAGGGGTGTGCCGTGCATTTTACGCCATTTCGGCCTCCGATGGGGGTAACACTCTCTATTACCCCCAACACTTTCCGCTATCTACTGTGGCACATGCCACCACAGCGATAGCACACTAATAACTAAACTAAATCTTTATATAAAACATTATAATGTGAAATTTTCATTAACTCTTTTATCCATCATCATTTAAATCATCACTTTCTACAGTTAGATTCCTTAAAATTTTCAAATTTATTATTAACATTTAATTTACATCACCTTTCAGTTATTATTATTTTTTAATTATAGTTTCTGTTTAGTACAATTATCTCAAATTATTTTCATTATTGAATTTAAAATTTTTTCACCTCTGTAAACATTTTATTATATTTAATTGGTATTATAAATTTTATACTTACAGTACATTATTTACCTACTGACCTAAACACAAAATATACACACCACACACACCAATATCTCCACGTAACCTCTGAAACATTTAACAACAGTGTAAATAAATATTTCATACCAAACAATTTATCATTTATTTATTAATTACTATCAAATTCACAAATCATAAAATAATTTAAACTCATTAGAAAAATTCAATTATACAACATTAAACTCAATCAATAATATTTAAACATTTCAAATTATTTTAATTAAATTAATTATTGAAAACAACATTTTTAATTACTTCACCAATTACAATAACTACAATTCATTTATTATCTTCTTCCAAATTATTTTTGTTATTTACTTAGACTGCAAAATACTATTATTATTATCACAACAATTACCTACATACACTGTGATGTTATTTATTACATACAAATACCAATAAATTATTTATGTATTCCACTCACCTTAAAAATCCCTTTTGCTACAGCCAGAGTTACGTCACACGAACAACTAGGATGCAAACGTGGTTTACGGGTTATTTGAATAACTTACGCTAACCATTTTTGAAGAGAATTAAATTAAAATTTTCTTTATTAAACTTTTAAACCTTGATGTCAACTATTTTTCAAAATTTGGAAAATGAAATACATACATAATATTTTCTGTGATTCACTTCACGGCTACGACAATGCAATTATAATCTTATTCTAGCATCTTACCTTATTTTAAAATACAGACAGCCCAGCCTGCTAGCGTTCACTCATTCACACTAAATTACATAAAACCCCCATTTGAATTAATTATAAAAAGTTGTATTAGGCATGGTGCAATACCCTTGTCGGTAACTAGGGTATCTCTGAAGTAGTGGCGATTCACTTACGAAATTTGTGTTATAAGTCCGAAAAAGTTTATAATTTCCTTCTCTGCCGATGAACTTCAACCGCCTTCACATTTTTTCTTTAATATAAACGCACTTTTTACTTGAAACTCATAAATTTTGAAATAGCCCCTTGGGGCAGATACCTGGCCAGGCACTGTCTGTAAGAGAACTGGGGAGAGCGTCTCTAAGCTCACTCTCAACTAGATTGCGGTCTCACAAGGCGGAAAGCAATGCCTTCTATTTTATCGTCACTGCTGTGTCACATTCAACACACGTGGTTTTTTTGTGTGTTTGACGTCGATGACATTTGGTAAGCACTGGTTGACATCACAGTTATGGGCTGTACTTAGTTTCATTTCCGCCAGCATGGACCACGAGGCGAACAGAAATATAGTACTCAAGCCATTTTGCGTCCAACAATTCCGCGTCGGTCTGCGCACATGCTGGGGTGGTGCGTTTGGGCGCAGGTGTCACACAAACGTTAAGTTCTTAGAATCGACGTCTTGCACATTGTTTTGCCAATGTTTCACAACAGTTACGGCGTACTGTTCCTTGGTCCACACAATGCTTTTATTCAAACACGTGGACTGGCCACACAGATGGAAATTAATTTAGAATATTTTAATAAAAAATCCCCAAATTTAATAAAATAAAAATCCCTCAAAATTCGTCCCGTTACAACACCTTGTTTACCTAACATTTTACAATACATACAATTAATTTCATTAAACATTTATTTACAATTCTTCATCATTATTATTCAATTTATCACACTTCATTGTCCAAGTTTGCGAGGTCAGAACCATAAATCAAAATATTTAAATTGTCCATCTATTAAGTTTATGTTCAGCCTCCATCGTCAAAAATTAGTCTTGGTTTCACATAATTTTCAATTTTATTTACATTCCACATATGGCTATCCTGTGTGTAATAACCATAAAATTTTATCTCATTCATTTTACCACAATAATCATAAACCAAGTTAACATTATTTATTTCTGTCCAGTCTCCATTAGTAGTTATATTCATTATCAAGTCCGTTATTTTCTCATTATAAGTTAAATTATTACTATTTAGACAGGTATTCTCAAAATAATTCTCACTCTATTTTAACAGGTAAGCATTTCATATCATTTATTTTTATCACTCCTAACATCTCTTTCCACTAATCATAATCTCTCTTTAATTTATACAATTCTATCTCTCTATCAATACACAACTCTCTATCTAACTCTCTCTCATCATAACACCATCTCACACCTTCAACACCATTCCACACAGAGGGTACTAATTCATACAAAAAGGGGGAAACAACTTAAATCTTCCACTAATAAGGGACTCTTGCCCTGGAACAATAACATTTTTGAACACCTTGGTTCATCACAAATATGGGGAAAATTTACCCTCTGCCCTACATACTCATCTATTTTCTCTTTCCATTCTTTCTCTAACTCATCAACACTAATTACTACTCCATTACAACCTATTACTCTCTCTCTCTCACTCACTATCTCACTATCTATTTTCAACGTATCACTCTCTGATACCACCTTTTCAATTACATTACCATTTTCAATATCATTGTTATCATTTGTTACCTTTTCTCTAATATCACATTCTTAATTATATTATCATTTTCAACCTCATTTTTGTCACTAGTTACTTGTTTATTATCATTATTATCTTTACTTTTAATCTGTTCTCCTACTGACTCTACTATTTTCTCAATATCTCGTTTCAATTCGTTACAACTACTTTCGCATTTAATTTTGACCTCATTAATGTCCAATTTAAGTACATCAAATTTAGCGTCAAATTTATTCAATTTTATATCGTTATTGTCAAAACGACTATTTATACCATCAAATTTACTATTCTGTTCATTGAATTTCATATCTATCATTGTTTGTATCATTTTGAACGTTTCATAACTATCGTCAGACTTTTTACTTTGGACTGGTGTCGACTGACTTTCTGTATTATTGTCAGTGAAGCTGACTTCATCGTTATTATTTTTACTTTCCCTACTCGATTTTGGGGTTATTTGAATCCCTGAATCATCTGTACTATTTGTTTCATTTGTAATATCTTTTGTTTTATTTTCCGGACTCACGTTTGGAGTCGAGTGGATTTCAACGTTATTCATAATATTTGAATCATCACAGTTTTTGACACTAGTCATTTCATTTATATTGTTTTCATTCTTTCCTGCCATATTTATAAGTTTCTTAATGTAGATTTTCTTACATAAAAATATCTACCACTTAACTCTTAACCTCTGAACATTGATGTTCTATTTTATGTGCTGCGTATTTTTTACGTAGTTACTTAACCCTCAAATCAAACTTGCATCTATCGTAGGTGTGGAATTTTGACGTAATTTAATTAATCAAATTCGTTCCTGTCGTAGCGCCAATTGTGAAGTTAATTCAATACTACAAATATAAATACATACAATTATTTATTTTCCACCTACCTTATAAACTGTTTTCTCCGCCTAGGGTCTCGTCACACGAACGTTAGAATGCAAGCATGGTTTACAGGTTATGTGAATAACTTACACAACTCGCTTTTCGTGAAGAGAACTTAATTAAATTTTATTTTTTCTTTAAATTTTTCTATATCAAATTATTCTTTATTCATTCCTGTATCTTTAAAAAAAATCTAGTACTTCTAGTCAAATTTTAAATTGAATACAAATTTCTTGAAATAATTGAAACCTAATCTGGTACAATTTAACTTATTTAAGACATCTTACCTTATTTTAAACAGACAGCCCAGCCTGCTAGCATTCTCACATTCACTCTATTTAAATAAAAAACCCCTTTTTTATTTTAACATATGTGATAAAACCCCTTGTAAAGAAAAATTGACATGATTCTGATAGGTTACCCAACCGATGTTACTCCTTTCTTGCCCACGTGCGTATTAGTTACAAGTTCCACTCACATCTTCACTTCACTTTGTTCTATTTATTTTCACTATATGCCGTTTTAATTTAGCTCGCCCGTTATTTTTCTTGGATCCCGGTCGGGAGGATAGTTGTATTAAACGGGATCCTTCATGTTTTATAAAGTTCAGTCCGACCGGGACCACGCGGTACTGGTTGCGTCCGTTAGGTGCTGTGGTTTCTAGTGGACTGCTCATACATGATGCTGGACATTACTGCCTTGGCTGCAATCAAATTTCTTTGTCATTCACGACCTTCGCTGACAAAGTCTTGGTCGCTGTTCAGGTAACACGTGTGTTTTTCGTGTATTTGACGTCGACGATATGTAGTGTGCACTGGCCGACGTCACAAAAGTAGGCTGGACTTAAACTTACATCCGCCAGCTAGGACCATGTGTAAGACAAAATTCATCGCCAAGCCATCTTGAGCGTCTTTTGGTCAGCGTGGGTATGTGCACATGTTGGTGTAGTGCGTTTGGGCGTAGATGCCACACAGCCGCAAAGTTCTAAGAATTGTGCTACAGTCGACAACACGACATCCCTTTGCATTGTTTCACCACAGCTACAGTGTACCGTTTCTTTGTTTGAACTACGTTTTAGATTCAACCGGGGACTGGCCACACATATGACAATGAATTGTGAAATAATATTTTAATAGAATGAACCCAAATTGTTAATAAAATAAAAAGCCCCTTTTTCTGCCCCGTTACAAGACTGTCATTTAGAATAGGCATACCCTTCAGGTATTTACATTACATTACACCAAACAGTCTTCGTAATGAAATTTTATAAATTACTAGGGCTGACGATATGAATTAGCCTTTCAAGTCAAACTCATGGGGTAAAATATCAGTGAATTACAACAGTTTACTGAATATGAAATAGTAGACAGTTTAAAAGCATCAAACACTAAAATACTGTTACGTAGTGCAAGAAAAGTGTTAAAATATCAGTGAATTACAACAGTTTACTGAATATGAAATAGTAGACAGTTTAAAAGCATCAAACACTAAAATACTGTTACGTAATGCAGGAAAAGTGTTATGTCATTATGGAACATTCTGGTACATTGGAGAATGATTCTGCAGCTGTAATGCATATGTGGAACTTGACATGTGAGGCAGTAGACATTATCGATGAAGTGATTCTTGGCACGGACGTTATGAATGCCTACAGATTCGTTGTGGACTTAAAGAGAGAATGTCCTGAAGGTTGGCCAAGAGAAGATACAGCTTTGCATGACTAAAATGACAGGGTCTACCAACCATTTGATTAAGCAAGTGGCATTGGCCGAAGAAAAAGTCAACAGGTCTGGTCAAGAGGAACCCTCCCTATTGCAAGCGGAAATGGAGGAAGAACTAGCAGAGGAAATACAAATAAGTGTAACGACAAAAGAAGTGATTGGAAAGCCAACTATTGGTGTCGAGACAGAACTCTTGCTTATTCCTGAGCTGATAGATGCGCCTGAGGGAAAAGTGGCTGAAGATAAGGTTACACAAGAGTTTGTTGACAAGAACCAAACGGACTTGGATCAGCCAGTGGTGTTTAGGTCATCAGCACATGACACAACGGGAGTGACTCCAGCAAAACTAATGGTTGAGCAGAAGATTCATCTTCCTGGGGACTTGATGTTTGCATCACCTGAGACAATCCCAAGAGCCAAAGAACTATTCCTCGCAATTGGAAAACCAACTGCGAGAAATGAATCACTTGATAAGAGGACGGCTGAAGATAGCCAGAGATAAAATGAAAACTCGATATGACATTCGCAGTAATATTGTGGGTTTCCAAGAAGGCAATCAGGTTTGGTTGTTTAACCCAAAGCGCCTTCGTGGTCGCTCACCTAAACTTCAGACTAACTGAGAAGGACCCTACACTGTGAAAAAAAGAATCAACGATGTTGTATATTGGATTCAACAGGAAGGACAGCGGAAGTTCAAGGTCGTCCACGTAGATCGCCTGGCCAAGTATTACTTCAGAGACGGTTTGCCAGTTCGGGACAAACAGGCTTAGGGAGGGGCAGTGTTATGTAATGCAGAAAATAGTTATGTCATTACGGAATGTTCTGGTACATTGGAGAACGATCCCGCAGCTGTAATGCATACATGACACTTGACATGTGAGGCAGTATTACGTAATGCGGCACGTCTCGTGCATTCGGGAAGCATCTCAATTAGCCCAGCTGTGCGTGTTTCTGCGAAGGTCGCGCTGCAGTGTCCTCTAGAATTTTCTGTGGCTTGTTAAGGACGCATGTTATGGAACACTGTAGACTATAAATAGCCCATACCTGCTTCTTAGTTCTCAGTTTATTGTTGGGCGATTACAATTGATTATTGAGCAATATTACTGTGAAGTGCTGCTTGTGTTTTATAATCGGGCAGTATATTGTAATACAATTGTGTTTTAATATTAGCTGACATTTTAGTGCGTGTGAACAATTTTTATTTGATTTATTGTAAGAGACTGTGTTGTTAATTACAAACTGTTTAACTGTGAAAATTAAAGCCGGTGATTAGTGACTTAATTGGTGTCTTGTATTTTGTTTCCACTGTACCTACGACGACCCCAAGTAGACCGTCGTAACAATACGCTACTTCTAAAGTCGGACAGATTACTGTTCAGGAAAACCTAATAAACATAATAAATTAGAAACCAGTAATAAAATTCAGATAAAATGATTATAATAAAATAGAAGGGCTTGTGTGCACGTGCTTGACCTATTTTTGATCATTATATTTTTAACATGCAAGTTGCTTGTAGACATGTATTCCCACAATATATACTTTGTTAAAAAGTGGATAAAAATGTCCACTAAACGATTGTTCCTCCATCTCTTGATTGAGGAATGTGAATGCTCACTTTTTACAAAACCATTTGGCTTTGTCTATCTCTTAGGGATATGTCTCTTGATAACTTTTGAACACAACTGATTTTTGCAAAACTTGGCATGTGTGTCCATAAATTTTCCCTACAGAATTCTGTTGTTTTTTACTTTGGCCCATCAAAAGATAGGATGAAAAGATAGTCCATGTGCTGGTATCAAATTAAATAGAATTTTAACCAAAATATGAATTAACCTAAATTTTAAAAAATTCCAAATTTTGGATGACGGGCATCATAATAATGGCTGAAAATTTTGATAACCCAAAATTGTGTGTAGCATTCCAATTAAACAGAATTTTTTAACTGAAATCTGAATGTAGTTTTAAGTTTTGGAAATTCCAAAAAATTTTGTAAGTCCACCAGGGTGTAAGACTAATGGGAATTTTGTTGTAAGTCGGATTGTGTAAAAATTTTTAGTATTTATTGCTTGATTACTGTACAATTGTTACTTCAGTAAACAAAAATAATAGGTTAATCATAATTTTTGTAATTCTTAGGATAAATGAAAACGTATTTAATATCAAAATTTATCCAATAATGCACTGTGTGCAAACTGATGAATTCTGCATACTAGTGTAACTTTTCTTATGAATGAGAAGTTTGCCAGAAAATAATGTTGTGTAAATATTTTTCAGTGCATTTCAGATGGAAACAGCATTTGTTCTAAACACACTAATGAAGGAGATATTTGTTATACACATTCATATGGACGAAAAGATCATAACTCAAGTTTACTGAAAGCTAATTGTGATTCATCAGAAATGTACAGATGTGGTAATTGTCACAAAAGCTTTAGAGACTTAAAAACGAAGTCTCATCATGAATTATTGTGTAGTGGTTTAAATTCATACCAGTGTGTCATTTGTAACACAACGTTCATTAATAAGAATAATGTGCCAACTTATAAATCAGTTCACAGTGAACTAAAGAAACATTGTAAAATCTGTAACAAAGTCTTAAGAAAGAATAATTTGTCGGCCCAGATGTTAATTCACAGTGAAGTAAAGAACTATCAGTGTGAAATCTGTTGCAAACGTTTCTCACTAAAGAGTCATTTGTCAAGACATATGTTTAGTCACACTGGAGTAAAGAATTATCAGTGTGAAATCTGTTGCAAACGTTTCTCACTAAAGAGTACTTTGTCAAGCCATATGTTAATTCACACTGGAGTAAAGAATTATCATTGTGAAATCTGTAACAAAACGTTCACACAAAGGACTGGTTTGTCAATCCATATGTTGATTCACAGTGAAGTAAAGAACTATCAGTGTGAAATCTGTTGCAAACGTTTCTCACGTAAGAGTCATTTATCAAGACATATGTTAATTCACACTGGAGTAAAGAATTATCAGTGTGAAATATGTTGCAAACGTTTCTCCCTAAAGAGTACTTTGTCAAGACATATGTTAATTCACACTGGAGTAAAGAATTATCATTGTGAAATCTGTAACAAAAAGTTCACACAAAGGAATGGTTTGTCAAGCCACATGTTAATTCACAGTGAAGTAAAGAACTATCAGTGTGAAATCTGTAGCAAACGTTTCTCATATAAGTGTAATTTGTCAAGTCATATGTTAATTCACACTGGAGTAAAGTGTGAAATCTGTTGCAAACGTTTCTCGCATGAGAGTCATTTGTCAAGCCATATGTTAATTCACACTGGAGTAAAGAATTATCAGTGTGAAATCTGTAACAAAAAGTTCACACAAAGGAATGGTTTGTCAATCCATATGTTAATTCACACTGGAGTAAAGAATTATCATTGTGAAATCTGTAACAAAAAGTTCATACAAAGGAATGGTTTGTCAAACCATATGTTAATTCACAGTGAAGTAAAGAACTATCAGTGTGAAATCTGTTGCAAACGTTTCTCACGTAAGAGTCATTTGTCAAGACATGTTAATACACACTGGAGTAAAGAATTATCAGTGTGAAATCTGTTGCAAACTTTTCACTACAAAGGATGATTTGTCAATTCACAGTAAAGCAAAGAAATATCAGTGTGAAATCTGTTGCAAACATTTCTCACAGAAGAGTCATTTGTCAAGCCATATGTTAATTCACCCTGGAGTAAAGAATTATCAGTGTGAAATCTGTTGCAAACGTTTCTCACATGAGAGTACGTTGTCAAGCCATATGTTAATTCACACTGGAGTAAAGAACTATCAGTGTGAAATCTGTTGCAAACATTTCTTACAGAAGAGTACTTTGTCAAGCCATATGTTAATTCATACTTGAGTAAAGAATTATCAGTGTGAAGTATGGTGCAAATTTTTCTCAGAAAATAGTAGTTTGTCCAGGCATATGTTAATTCAGTGAAGTAAAGAATATCAGTGTGAAATCTGTAGGCAAGTCTTCAAACGCAAGGGTGATATGTCAAGACATTTGTTAATTCACACTGGATTAAAGAATTATCAATGGAAATCTGTTGCAAACTTTCCTCAAAAAAGGGTCATTTGTTGGATCATATGTTAACTCACAGTGGTGTAATGAATTATCAGTGTGAATTATGTTCCAAATTTTTCTCAAGAAAATGTAGCTTGTCAAGTCATATGTCAATTCACCGTGCAGTATAGAATTATCAGTATGAAATCTGTGACAAACTGTTCTATCAATAGTATAGATTTTCAAAGTCAAAGTGAGACAAAAACATTTGTGAAATCTGTAATGAAATCCTCATACAAACATCATTTGTCAAATTACTTCGTTTTTCAGTCAAGTACAGAATAAAATTATCATGTAAAATCTTTTAAAAAACTGTTCTCTTGTGAGGGTAGTTTGTTAAGACTTAATTCATAGTGGAATTGAGAAATGTCAGTGTGGTATAACTGAGATTTTACACACTTAAGCTCATAAAATAACTCACTGTGGATGAAAGAAATAGAGTGGCATGTTATACCATCTCTGATAAGGGACGTTTATCACAAAACACATTAATTGCTCAATGAATTGGTATTCATTTGTGATATAGTTCTTGCACAAAATATTTCTATTTAGTTTTTTGTTAGTAAAGAAAGCATTGAATACTTGATTAAAACATCCTGATCCTTAAAATGCATTCCAAGCGTATATACCAAATAAATGCATAGCTATGAAAATTGAAATAAATTGTTAATCAACATAGTTTTTCTGTGAAATTATATTTTTACTCTTTCTTCAAGCTTCATATCTCTTTCCCACTCCTTTGTCAAACCCCCCACCCACCACCACCATTCCTACTTATTACTACCTCATCTAAAATGCGCATGTGTGCATGCACGTACACACACATTTTCTTTTTGTTCCTTTTAAGACACATTTTGTTAGTACATACATGTCTTTTTTATCTGCAAAGCAAACAAGGAACAATTTTGTTTCTAACAAACACTGATGACCCTCTGTGTAATGCTGTGTTGACTGTATGCAATTCGCCCATGATATCATATCTTTGTAGATACTCAGCAAGATGTGTTGGCATGTACCAGTTGTCTAAAATAATTTGTCTTCCATGCTGGAGCAAATTTTTGGCCAAACGATTACCACATGCTCAGATGCCGGTAGATGAGAACTCTGGATACCCTTGAATTTTACATATATCCTTACCGATTTATAAGGAAATATTCCAAGTACATCCCTGAAATATTTCCTCATTCTGACACCTACAAAACAACTTGAGACCAGAACTGAAGCGTTTGTCCTTTACATATAGGATGATTCAAATTTGCATGGCAATCTCTCATGACCTGAGATTCTGTAGCTAAAAATAATTAAAAAGTTCATATAAACAGGTCTGAAAACGGTTTGTTAGCAAGTTACAGCTTGCGAACCAGTTTGCCCTTTTTTCTGCTCCCACGGTAAAATGACGCCACACTGAAATTTGTGGGTTATAAAGTGAAGGGTAAATTTCGTAGTTTCTTATAGTTTTTGATCTGAAAAGTTGAATAAAAGAGGTCCCAGAGCTCTATCTCAATTAGTTTATAAGAAGAACTGGGTAAAACATAAAAATTGGAGTCAAGAAGCAAATATTTGTAGATTTGGGATAAAATAACTTCAATCATTTTCCAATAAACAAAAATTTCTAACTAACTTTGTAGAGAATTTAATAACTATGAGAAAATTGATCTGTATAATCTCTATTAAAAATAAGTAAACATTTGAGAAATTTGACTTTAATTCGAATCAAAACAGACCAAAATGCGCCAGAAAAGTGTTACAATTTACAAGAAATGGCATTGTAAACTTTCTAATAAACACCTACACTTGGGCAAATGAAAACCCACGGGACTGCTACAAGACATGACCAGCATACTTTTTCATTTAATGTGTGGTGTGGTCTTCTTGGTGATAATCTCTTAGGGCATTTTTTTCTTACTACCAAGGCTTATTGGAAGACAATACTTACATTTTTTTGCAAATGAATCTAATGGAACTCTTGGAAGATATTCCACTTGCAGATAGAGTGCAGATGTGGTTTTTGAATGACGGTGGATCTGCTCACTACTCTTGTCATTTGATGAGCCACTTAAATAATACATTCGGTAAGCGATAGATTGTTCGAAACATACCAGTAAAATATATATATTGTTACAATAAGTAACTTCGTTCCTATCTAACTTGTTCTTGGTTTGTATTTTAAGGATGAATATATTGTCAGGGTAATGTTGTAATGTCAGGTTCTATTAAGCTCCTTCTTTTATTTTTAAAATTACCTATTTCTTGATGTTCAGTATAGGATGTTAAGTACATTAATCAGTCCATTGTTCATCATCTCCAACTCTTCTCATGTTTTTGTTAGTTTCCTTTGATGCATTTGTCTCATTTTCTTTTTCTTCATTTCCAAATATTTATTATTCTCTTTGTTCCTGTTATTTTTATTCTCATATGACAATGTCCTTTTGTCTTCTTTATTGTTTACTTCCTTACTACTACCTTCTATTTTCTGATTTACTGGTTCCTTTGACGGGTTCCTGTCACTGTTTAATCCTTCCCTCCGCCATTTGTTATCATTTATTATTTCTTCCATTATTTGTTTCTGTTCATTCATTATTTCTTCCTGCCTTTTTAGGGATCCCATTATGATATCAAATCTTTCTTCTGTGAGTCCTGACATTCTCTGTTGTTTAACCATAGTCGCCACTAGAGTAGAAATTGCTATAACACTCACAATAAGAACACAAAGTTATTCTATCTCTAGCCTCACTAGTTGGGCTCCAATTCCACAACACTCTGTTTATTACGGGTTATTTAACCCTACGTTGGGCGCCTATTTGTTACATTAAGTAACTTCGTTCCTATCTAAATTGTTCTTGTTTTGTATTTTAAGGATGAGTATGTTGTCGGGGCAATGTTGGTTGAGCACCAATTTGCAATCAGATGTTGCAAATAAGATGTATTGGTAAATTGGTAAGTAATATTGCATATATCATAAGGGTTTCTTTTTCCTTCTAATTTTTTATCTTTTTTAATCTTTTATTTAACATAATATTATGAATACTAATTCTCAGTAAGGCAGATTCAAATCTGGTGCCATACTTTTCTTGTCGGGAGTGTTACCAACCTATGCCTGGCTGATGAAAAAATTAACATTCGATTGTATGTTGTACATAATATCATTTACATAAAATTATCCACTAAGTAAAGAAAAGAAAACCTTTTATCTGGTGTTATTTAACTCAAATACTTTGTTCTCCTTATTAGATGTTTTTAAATAAAAGTATAATTGTTAAAGTCTTGCCGGCTGTTCTTTAAATTTGCTCAGAATGGCAGCAGTTACTCCTACTTCTCAGGGCAAACCATGTTTATGTTTTAATAATTACTAAATAAAATGGTTTTAAGTTAGATCCTTTTGACTACGGCATAAACTACAATGATCTTCAGAAAAGTACCAAAATACATGGACTTAAAATTAAATACAGAGTGTCTTAACAAGAGTTTATTATTAACTTTGCAATGTTCGGTGTCTAGGTTATGTTGAACTATGTATTTTCAATGTTAGTACACTTTAAATGGTTATATTAGCATACATTATTAGTTTTTTACCATGAAAATAAGTCTGTTCATTAATTATTTTCCCAGTGAAAGTTCAAATATAATTTTAATTAGAAAGTGTAAACTGTTTCTTTGTCAAGTGTAAACTTAGCACATTAAGGTAATTTCCTCAGTATAGTTATTAGCAAAAATTCTTTTCCTGGATATGTTGAATTTGCTTCTTCGTATGTTAATTGGTTTCCTTCTTTTGAATAACGGTTTACTTATTTCTTCTAAACATTTAATCTTGTATAATGAATTAACTTTAATTATCTACACTATTATTACCCCCGAAATATTTGTAGATTGGTCTCTTATTTTTTTATATCAGCCTTTCTCATTCAGTTCTAATAATGGAAAGCCCTCAATTAATTTTATAACATGTCTGTTGCTAAGGCCTATAACTTAGCTTTCATTGGTTTAAACTGTATCATGTTGAGTTACCGTATTTTGAGCCTCAAAATAAACAAACTTCTAACATCTTACATACAATTTTCTTAAAATTGTTATAACTTTTTTATATGATCTTTGATCTTCAAGATATTAGTATCTTTGAATTTCTGATGGAACACTGATTGTTTTGATATCACTTTTGATTAATTTCCATTCCATATTTCCAGAGTTACTAGTTTACACTTTTAACTATTTGTACCAAATTATTTATAATTAGTTCTTTTTTATACCTTTCACTTTACTAATAACGGTTAGCTACAATCAGTAATAACATAGTTCAACATGACACATTAATTGTACTAGTTTTACTGTAAACTCTTTTCCAAATTCCTTAACTATCTAGGCCTAACATACCTAGTTTCACAAAGACCTCTGTTATTATAATTTTTGTACTCTTCCAATAACATTAACAGTTGTTTAAATAATATTACAGCATATATTATCATTCAACATCAAACAATTAATTACTAACACAACTATTATGAAACATATGACAATTCTGATTAAACTTATGGATCCATTCCAGTTTTTACAAACATAATAAAACTGGTATTCACATGGTAAGTAGGCCCCAAAAACATTGTCCTCCTTACTTACTAACTTTAATATCTCAAAACATAACTATTAAAACATTATTTATTATTAATCACTTCCCATATAAATATAACACAACTTTTATTGAACTTATGAGTTAATCTCAACTTTCACACACATAGTGGGATAAGTATTAACATGGTAAGTATTTACAAGACATTGTACTTCAAGTCTTACTAACTTTAATAGTTCCAAAACATAATAAGTAAAACATTATTTGTGATTATTCATTAGTATAAAACCTATAATTATTAGTCATTTAAGCAGGCTACTTTGTTTTCTGGTACTTTCCTAAGGTTTGTTATTATCTTTACTTAGACAATCATACACCAAGATGATGGGAAAAATATCATGTATCAATATATATATTGCAACAAAACACAGGATGATGATCTATGTACTGTATAAGAATATCTGAGCATGGATGACGGACATTAACAGGTTTTAAATGGATTTATACAATTTTTTGTCAATTAGCTATAATTTTTGTATTTAGTGTTGGATAAGGACTTATGGTATATCAAATTCTTTGTAAATTTTTGTTCTTTTATGTCATGTACTTTGTGTGTGAATATGTGCGTGCGTTTGCATGTGATAAACCTTATTCGCTATATCTTCCGTGTTAATTAACCCATCTGCATGAAACTTGGACAGTGAATTATTTATGAAAATAGCTACATTTTCTATATACTCTGTTATTCTCAGTTATTTTTAAAATATGGATTTTTAATGATTGAAAACTCAACTTTTAATGCTTATCTATTGAAGAGTAATAAAATTTCTAGATAAAATCTAGGCAGGCTCTTGCCAACTTATACAAAGATTCGCCTGCAATCCGTGTATCTTTTGTTATAACTGCCACGTAGACAGTTGATTGACCAATCAGAAGCCCCTAATTTCAGTCAGATTCATCCATTGTAAGGTGTACTTCAGGAGTTCATCGGAAGCCTTTGCATAGTGAACATGTGCTCCTCATCAAGAGTTTTTCTTGCACAAACTTGTGAATCAAAAGTAACTATAAGTCTTGGAACTCTATTCTAGTTTTTCGATTAGAACCAAGTGAGTGAAGTAAATAACATCCAGTATTATTATTACTAAGTGCTATTCCGCGTTAGTAGAAGATTTCCGCATAGTGAGGTTTATCTACCGGGGTAAATCTATTGTATGCGGAACACTTCAAGAGTTGCCAGAAAGTGTAAACCTAATACACCGCATTTTATAACTAAAATCATTATAACCCTGAGATTCTATTTCATTTCGCATAAATAAAATAATAAATTTCCGATCGATATAAACTCAAAATTCAGAAAAGTTACAGTTTATGTGTGACAGCTTCAATTAGTGTTATCAGTTGTTCTCACCACAGCGCAGAGAGAGATTGAGAGAGGAGAGCAGGCAGTGCAGAGAGAGCAGAGAGCGGCGGTCATCGTGCAGAGTTTGGCAGCAGCAGAGCGAGGACGTTACACCGAACATAAGGAATTCGACATTTGAAGTAAAAAACAGCCAAGTTGAACTATATAGACTCTTTAATAAATAATAAAATACTATTCATGACATTGTGTAATTATAGAATATATCACATAATCAATCATTTACTTGTGTGTCAAATAAATAATTTTTCTACACCTCCAATATAGACTTGTTCATAATTTCACACACACAACTATCCTATACAGGAGTATTGATTTGTATCGTCGCAATATATACCAGTAAAACATACCTCCTGAAGTTGAACAACTCAGTATTTTCTTAATGTGAATGAAATTAATGACAAAATTGATTACTTCGGATAACATTTTGCCTAAAGATTGAAAAACAAAAATTGGTTTCAATGTCAAAAATTGAATGCCTTTTTGAAGAGCTTATAGAAAATCAAAATAGTGGACATACCAGTTTCACAATTAGTAGCCAGAGACTACTTAATTAAGTGGTTCTGAGTGAATTAGTTTTCAATTACATGATTTAAATAACTTTGGTTTCTTTTTTTTTTTAAATAGAAAGTAGGATCTTGGTGGCTATGGGATGCAATTTTATTCCCCCCATAAAATGTGTTGTCATCTTGTCTTCAATTCGTGTGGTACCACGCACATGCACAGTATTTCTCACTAGGTACTACGCGCTGACTGTTTCTCTTCCACTGTAGATAACATACAAACCATATTACTCCGTACTACCTCACGACAATTCGTGGAGGTTATGTCTAAGATTAGAAATCTATCATAACTAAAATTTCCTTTGTTAGTGTAATTAAAAGGCTGTATTTATTGGGAGTACAAAAATTGAAACCTAATTTCCATTTATTGCACTTGATTACAGTACAGAGACGATTTTTGGAGGTTATGTATACGTTTTAACAATCTAACTTAACCTTTTAGATTTTTAAAATTAATTAGACTTAACAAAAATGTCCTTAGTGTACATTAAAATGCTGTATTTATTGTATGGATAAAAGGCTGTATATAACATTAAAGGCTGTATTTATTCGAAGTACCAGAATTAAAACCTAGTTCCAATTTATCGCACATGATTATGGTACAGAGATGATTTTATGTAAATCTAACTTATAACCAAACAAGTACATTAAAATTCTTTTTTCAACAGTGAAATAAAAAGCAATGTGCAGTTTCTGTTAACACGCAAATGATTAAGTATTAATAATAGGTTACAGTGGAATTTTGTGTTACTGCGGTCTGAATTAATGCAAATAAAATTGGAGAATCATGTAAAAATATTAAAGAATGCTTGTATATTGCATACAAAATTATTACAGTATGGACCTTTGTTAATAAATAGAAACAAATAGGACTCTATACTTTAGTATGTACCACTAAAATTCACCTTTTTCCAAATACCGATATCTATTGTCTTTTTTCATACTCTTAAAAAAAGGTCATTAACAACATACATTATGAGAAAACATGATTACAAATCATAACCTGCCATTAGTTACTTGTGAAGAAAACATATAACATTTCCAAACAAGAAATCTTCAATTCTCTCCCTATTTGTTTTATAAAAACTGGAGTTTCTACTGCAGGTTTTTAAATCCACTAACTACTTCATTTAATATACATAATTGTTCCAGATCTCGTTAGGTAACATTATATTAGTACATCTGCTTCCTACTCATATGTGCAGAGGCGTACGCAAGGGGGGTTACCTGGTTTGAACCTCCCCTTGAATGTTTAACCACTTTTTTTAATATTATATAAAACCAAATTGGCATATTTATTTGAGTATCTTTTTAAAAATCCATAATCATTTTCTCTCCTCTAATTTCTCACTGTCAGAGTAAAAAAATCTATCGACATAAGATACAGTCCGCCCTCCCCTTCTTCAATAATATAATCTCTGTGCTTGGTGGTGCAGCACGTAGCTGTCATTCAGCATTCTGAGAACGTGGCAGTGCTCTCATTGGCGCGGTGAGTGTCAAAGCAATATACCCCTCCTCGTCTACTGAAAGAGAGAAAGGAGCATCAAAGCCGTGCCGCTTGTTAAGAAGGTACGATAATAATACCGACCTTATAATAAAATAAGGCCGACACCATATAAACTTACTTGTTGTGAAACATATTGTTTTGACAGTTCTGCAGTGCAGTTGTGATATATTGTACATTGTCAAGCGGTGTTCACCCGTTAGTCTGAGTTCAGATTTTGTTGTGGAACGTTCGTTTTGTGCATTTGGCAGTTCATATTTTTAAATAGAAACTTCACATTATCATTCCGGGTTCTTTGATATGTCTAAGCGACGCAAAGCTCAATTTTACAATTTTTTAGCAAAAAGTTGTGTACCGGTAGTGATTCTTGTGAGGTTAGTGAAAATTTCACATTGCCAAATGTTTCTTCACAATCGCAGCATGACGATGTCACAGACATTCTTCCCAAAACTAGTTTCACACCCCCCTGTGAAAACTCGGCTGATATTGAATGTACAGCAACATCATTCAATAATGTCAACGTGCCTGCTGAATTATTTAGAAGTGATAAGTGTATTGTTCTGATTCCGGAAGCATCAACATCTTCAAGGTCCAGTGAACCACACGCTTATGATATTGGAGTTTACATAGGAAAAGACGTGTCTAATGAAAAGAAACTGGATGTCTTGAACAATGTCTAGGAACCAAATCCAGGGTTTGTTTTTCCAACAAAAGGAAAGAGAAATTTGCGATTTCAGTTTAAATGGCTTTACCGTTGGAAGTGGCTTGCATATTGTAACATCACAAAATGTTCCATAATAATAATAAAAAACACTAGAAGGGTGAATTATGCTAAAATAACTATAAATGAGTAACCAGGAAGAATGTAACAGTAAAAATAATAAACCAATAAAGAATGGAAGGAGAGAAGAAATTCAAATGAACAGTGGTAAATGCACTTCATTTTATCTTCATAAAATGACACTACAACATAAATAAACAGAATGACAAAGACAAAATGAGAAGACAAGTTTCCCACATAATCTGTCAAGTGAGCGCAATAAAACCTTTGATGAATAAAATAAAATAAAATAAGTAAGATAAGAAGTGACATGAATAATATTTGTACCATGTATTGTAAATAGAAACAGCATATTAGCTGATCCATGTCAGAGGACTGATTTAAAAAGACAAATATAAAGAACGATACAATGATTGATTATAAACTATAAAAGATAATAAGAAAACCAATAATTTGTGTTATAATAGATTAAAGATAACAATCAATGTAAACACTGAATGTGTTTAGGTAACAGTATAAGCAGATAAAATATGTAAAGAAATGTCATAATAGTCAAGGAACAAACATTGTAAAGGAATGATGACAAACCCAGAATGACCAAATTAAGTCATGAAAATAAGAATCAGGTAGAGACCCTACTAAGCATAGGGAAGTAAAATAATGATAATGACAAAAAGAATGTAAAGCACCACTATTTGAGTGATGTTATAAGAATAAGAGATAAGAAAGACATGTTGAAGTAAAAATAATTAAATATGGAAGTTTATAACAAAAAATTCATCAAATATATACTAATAATTAATATTGTTCAGCTGGATACAGCATTTACATATAATAAGGTGTTCTTTTTAATCAAATAATCATGTTCAAATTAGAAATTAAGAATAATTAAACGAATATTAAGAAAAAGTTATTAGTCGGATCTGCAACATTTAGCAGACGACGAATGTAAACAATGCATTAGTTTGTTTAGAATAAAGAAATGTTAATGAGAACTATGAGCAAACTGGCATCAAGCCATGTCAAAATAAAGAGAAATAGACAAGGTTTATAATGATAGTAATAGAACATGAATTGTAATTGTAATAATTGAGATATAAACGTTAGCATCATAAATTTGGTGAATTTCGAATAAATACAATGAAATAATAACAATAGCGACAAAGACGCTCCGAATACAAATATGTAATGCCTATAAATAGAATTACGTCACCATGACATCATTTTCAACCAATCACGGACTACTTTAGAAACCCACCGACACTGCCTAGCAGATTTCTAAAAAAAAGTATATAAACGATCGCAATTGTAAACAAGGAAGATTTAGTCTCTTCTCTTTTTCACTCAATCAACAACAACTAATCCAGGCCGATTTATCATCCAAAATTCAATAATCAACGAGAAGGAAGAAGTGTAATTAAATATCAGTGCATCAATAATAGTAGTGATACTTTTACTAGAAGTGCGTGTTAACGAACGAGGTTAAGTATCCTACATAACCAATGAAATAGTCAGTCAAGAAGAAAATAAACTCGTTCATGTGCGAAATAAAGTGAAGTGTAACCACGATCAGTGTATCAGATCATGAGGAGTGTTAATAAATAATCATTGAGATTAATAACCATAGAGTACAGTGCATATATTTACATTGTTTACAAATAAGCTATTAGCAGTATAATATAATACACCTGAAACTGATGCAAGAAACAATAATACAATATGTACAGAACACTGTTTTAAATTTATTTAAAGGAATTATAATATTCCGACATAAGATTTAATGTATTAACATTATCATAACTAACCTAAGACTGGTACAAATTGAACTAACTTTTCGCTTACTAATTTTAATAACTAAAGGTGTCTAACCTAATATTCTAATATTTTGTAACAGCATTGTAAAGTAAGGCAGTGGCGTTTTATTCTGTAAATTAAAAGAAGTCACCCTTGAGATAGCTAATAATTATAAATAATCAAACGATTAAGACTAGAGTTTTCATTGCAAACAGGCTGAGTTAGAAAAAAGTTAAAAGCCGGATGATATGTAATCCGTTTGTTGTATTAAACTGGATGTATTTAATTGAATCAATTATATAGAGTGAGCAATAAACAAATGAATTGTAAAATAACAACTATTGTCAACAATTATTTAAAAAAGTGAATAATTAATCTTTATTACTAGTTAATGAGTTACAATTTCAAGGTAAGCAAACCGTTATGTTGGTTACAATTCAAACAGGCGAACCGCCAACAATTAGAATTAATTAAACAGAAAAAAGGGAAATTAACTCCTGATACTGATATAATCAATCAATCAATTGCTAAATTAAAATCAATCAAAATTAATCATTCGATTAATCAAAGGAATTCTTTTTTATGAGACGTTTCTCACGAAATCCCATATGGCACCCAAGTAAAATTTATAATTGCTCACTGAAACATTAACAGCACTATTATACTGTTTGATAAAAAACTTGACAGTTTATCACACATAAATTTCCCATTGGGGTAAATGTAAATGTGGTTTTGGAGTAATTGTGAATGCTGTTATTTAAATAGTCTTGTTAGTTTAGTACTATTAAATATCAGAATAACAAATCTAGATACTATTATGAGCTTACCACTCTTAAAACATATTCTGCTAAAAATAAAAATTATAAAAAAACTAAAACATTTCCAAATAATTGGTTAAGCTGTAACGGGACATTTTGGCCTACCTGGGGTAAAATAAAGAAATTGTATTTTGAATAAAAGTGAATTAGCATTTTTACGATAATTTTGGGGAAACGTAAACAGAAAGGTAAATTTTGTTGATGGTAGTGAAGTTGGCGGCCGTGAGTGTGAAGTTATTCATGAAAACAAAGACGTAGAAAGCAACAAGCTGAAACTGTGCCAAGGTCAGCTCCAGCGACTATAAACTGTAAACAAGTTATGTAATGACATCGGACCATGTGACGTCAATATATACGTCAGAGCCTATCCTCGCTGTGGAATTCGGGTGTGTAAACAAAAAACATTATGCTGGCGTAGTGATACTAACTTCAGAACAATAAGAATTGGTCAAATAACCAAGGCCACTTTACAAAATAGTGCCGTTCGTCTAATCCCAGTATAAAATTACTCCGTGAGGCGGCCGGTCACGTATAAACGATATAAAACAATTTCGGGCGCCCGTGCATAACAATTTATTTCAAAATGTGAATTTAAATCAAAAGTAAACAGTTTTAATGAAGTTATAGTTCCGGTGTACAAATGAAATAAGGAAAATGTGCGGAATAGAGACAAAATGCGTGGTAGAGACGGACTCGTCAAGATCTTAAATTTGGCAGATAAGTAACCAACAAGGGGTAAATCTAAAAGCTTTAAAAGAAAAAAAAAGAAATTTTTGAGAATGTTTCACCAAAGAACTGGCAGCCTAAAATAAACTTAAACTAATGAACTAAATAAACCGGGGAGGGGTGTAGAAATGTAGAGCGAGAGAGAGAGAAAGAGAGAGAGAGAGAGAGAGAGAGAGAGAGTGCAAATATAAGAATAGAAAAGAAGTGCTGGTTTGTGTATAAAAGAAAGAAATATAATTAATAAATAAGACCAAATCAATAATGGAAAAGATGTAAGAAAATTAATTCTAATGGAATTCATTTCGTGAGTTTATAGCTAAATTTGCAATAGTATGTAAGTGCAGGAAAAGAAGTTTTATTTTTTATTATGTGCATTATAGAGTAAATAAATCTTTTGTTCATTGCCAATGTGAATTAAATTAATTATTGCAAATAAACCATTCTGTTCTCCTGTGTTCGCCGAAAAGAACCCGAGAAAATGGTAAGTACATATATATTTTACAATAGTTAATTTCTTGCAGTACTGATTGCAGTAACTTTAAAATCAGTTCAGTTTAATTATTAATAAAAGTAATATATCACAAATGGCGCCCGAACAGGGACAATTTATATAAATATATTTATATAAATACGGCCTACTGGGCGAGCAGAACGGTTATTTAAAATAACAAAATTTTTTTTTGAGGTACGTGAAAACAGACGTACTATGATAAGGTTATGTTATGATTATGTGTAGTATGGGTAAATAGAATATCTTTTTGATAATAAGTATATGTTATATATAGTAATATTTTGAAAAGAAATATATGTAAAAGATTTTTTTTTTAAATGGCAGATAATAACGAGAATGTCAGCTTAACTGACATTGAAAATGAAAGCCACATGAATATTGAATTAAGTGGAACTGAGTCAAAAATTATGGATGAAGGAATTCATTCAACGCCAGTCCAAAGTAAAAAATCTGATACAGATGAGATGTTAACACGTTTATATAGCATGATAAATGCTAGACTTGATGTTAGTGACACTAAAATGAATGACAAATTTGACAGACAAAGTAGGGATTTTAATGAGAAATTTGACGTTCAAAAGAATAGTTTGGATGAGTTAAAAAACCAAATTAACGAAATTAATGAGCGTTTTGAGAATACCAATGAAAAATTTGTTAGCAAATGTAACGATTTAAGTACTAAATTAGATGATGCAGTTAAGAGTATAGATGTTAAAATTAATGAAAGAGACGAGAAAGTTGACAGACAAATTTGTGAAATCACACTAAGTATTGAAAGTAAAATCAGTAACGTAAATGAGCAGATGGCAAACCAAATTAAAACTCAAATTGAAGAGCAGTGTATGGAAATAGAAAATAAATGTGTAACTAAAATTAATGAAAATAATAATGATGTAGAAATTAAGATAATGGAAGTAGAAAGTGCATGTAAACAATCAATACAAGGAGTGTGGGGTTATTAATAAACATAACCTTCAATATGCAAATAAATGTGATAACAAATTTAGCATGATAGAGCAGAATATCATAGAAATCAAAGATGAATTACATGTGGCCGTAAGCCAAAATTAGAGTAATGTTGCGGAGCGAGTAGTGTATACTCGCGAAGCAAAAGATGACATAGAGCTAGAACAATTTAATTGTGACAACCGTAGAGTACACCCGATGCAATTTTTGAATAGGGTAAGGGAATTCAATCGATTTAATAGTAGTAGTTGGGAGATTAAATTACTGAAAATTTTGAAGTGTTTTAAGGGTATGCCGAAATATGGGCAGAAGTACATAATACAGAATGGAGTAGTTATGAGAAATTTGAGGTAGCATTCCGGAACAAGTATTGGTCAGAAGAGGACCAAGAAATTTTACGGAGCAAAATAATGGGAACTGGGAATTTTGGGAGAATCAATAACCATTTAACTATGTACGTAATGACAATATACAATGAGGCCAAGTACCTAGAACCGCCATTGCCGTTCCGGTCATTTGTGAGGCATATTAGCAAACACCTGCCTAGAGAGGTGCAAATTACATTAATGACGAGAGAAATTGCAAATATAAATGAACTGGAGAGTATGTTAGATGTATTACAAAGTATTGGGGAACGTGAAGTAGGGAGGCGTCCAAGTCCACCAGTAGTACTAAACAATAATAATAATTACCATCAGTATAGGGGAACACCAAACTTTCATAGAGGAGCGCGTGGGGGAAAGTTTGATAATAGAGGTGAGAGTTGGCGATGTATAGACGGTAATGTAGATAATTATTCAAATAGAACAACTTGTTTTAGATGTCATAAGAACAGGGAGTGTACACGTAGTGAGAGAATGCATCACCCGCCGAATCAGCAGCAGAGGGGAGCAGAATACAGTAGAGGAGCGCCGAGGGGAGGTGGAAATTACAACCGAGGGAGAGGAGGCAACAACCAAGCAGTAGCAGGTCCCTCCACGGTAAACTAGAAAGGACAATGGAGAATCGGACCCAACCATTGTCAACGGAGAACCGGGTCCAAGTGACTGATGAGTACCAGAGTAATATAATCAAAGTGGACATGGCGAAGGAGTTATTGGAAGAAGAGGACACCAAAGTGAGGGAACACAAAACCGGATTGACGGAGGTGATAGTCACCATAGAAGGTAAGAGTTATAAAACATTGATTGATACAGGTAGTGAGATATCTGTAATTTCTGAGAATGTAATGGGAGAATTAAAAGAAATAAACAAAAATATACCATCGTTGCCAGTTGCGGGAGTTACAGTAGTGGGGGTAACTGGGGTAAGAAGTAAAAGAATAACTAGACAAGTACAATTAAATATTTTGATAAATGAAAGTGAATTTGAAAACACATTCCTAGTGGTTAAAGAGTTGAGTTTAGATGTAATATTAGGAAATGATTTTTTGGAGAGAAATGGGGCAATAATAGACTTCAGTAAACAAATAGTAAAATTTGAAAATGGGAGAAAACCAGTCAGGGTAAAGTTTAAGAAAGTGGTAGATGAAGCTAAAGTTACGGGAATAAAAATGATACAAAAGCAGGTAGGCGATGGAGAAATAGAAACTAAAATAAATATGTGTCGAGAGAGTGAGAGTATAGAAAATGAGGAGGGAGAGATGCATGTGAGTGATGAGAGTGTGTGGGTAAATAGAGCCAACAACTTCTTTAATGAAGGTGTAGTTGTAGGAAGTACTCAGCGAGAGGAGTTGTGGGCAGTTGTGGAGCGTTTCAGAGATGTGTTTGATGAGTCGCCAGGGAGAGCTAAGGATTATATATGTGAGCTGAAGGTTCGAGAGCACTCACCCTACATGCAGCGGAGTTATCCAGTACCATTTTCAAAGAGAAGAGCCGTGCAGGAGGAATTAGACCGGATGATGAAGGGAGATATAATTGAGAGATCGATATCACCTTACTCAAACCCGTTAGTCATAGTGATTAAGAAGGATGGAAAGGTAAGACTATGCCTAGATGCTAGAAAAATAAATCAGATTATTATACCTGACCGGGAGTCACCGGAACCAATTAATGAAATTTTACAGAAATTTAGCGGCGTAAAGTACATGACGTCATTAGACTTAACAGCAGGATATTGGCAGGTGCTGTTAGCAGCAGAGAGTCGGAGATATTCTGCCTTTCTTTTTAATGGTAAGAATTATCAGTTCAAACGTCTACCATTTGGATTAAACACCAGTGTTGCTAGTTTTATTAAATGTTTGGATAAGATATTACAACCTAAAGATTTAGACTTTTTAACCGTATACGTAGATGACATACTGATAGCATCCAGAACATTCTGTGAACACTTAGAGCATATAGAGTATGTGTTAGACAAGTTACAGAAGGGGGGTATGACAGTTAATTGGGATAAATCTAAGTTTTTACAAACAGAAATACATTTCTTAGGGTTTATTATTACGCAAGAGGGAATATTAGCTAATCCGGACAAGGTAGAAGCTGTTATGCGCTTCCCAGAACCAAAAAACATTAAACAATTACAAAGTTTTTTAGGTCTGTGCAATTTCTATAGAAAGTTCCAAGAAAACAACGCACACACAACAACGAAACTAAGTGCAGTACTCCAGAAGAACAAGCAGTGGAGATGGGGAGAAACGGAACGCGACGCCTTTAACGAAATTAAGAGAAAATTTAGCCATATGATTATGATGAATCATCCTGATTTTAATAAAACTTTTTACTTACAGACTGATGCAAGCAACGAAGCTTTAGGGGCGGAGCTCTACCAGGAGGACTGCGATAAGGGACATCTTACCATCGCCTTCGCCAGTAGGTCGCTTCTGTCTGCGGAGAAAAATTATACCACCACCGAGAAAGAACTTTTGAGCATTGTGTTCGCCGTGGGAAATTCAGGACATACATCCTGGGAAACGAAACGGTAATCCGAATGGACCACAAGGCACTCATTTCTGAATTCTTGCAAATTAACGCACAGTCATCTGACCAGGTGGGTATTAGCTTTACAAGAATATAACTTTTCCTGAGAGTACATAAAGGGGTCAGATAATAAAGTACCAGACACACTTTCCAGGGTAGATTTTATAGAAAATAAAACAGGTAGGGACCTTAAAGAGATAGAAATTTTTAGATTAACTAGAGAAGATAGAATTTTTGGTGAAGAGTTGAGAGACATTAAGAATATGCAAAGATCTGAGGGTAAATTGGGTAAAATAATTGCTAGTTTAGAAACGGATGTAGATGGGTCTGAATATAGTACACGTTTTCAAGTATATCAGGGAATCCTGTTTAAAAAAGTAGAAGGGGGTGAGCGTGATTGGAGACTAGTTATACCAGAAGGGTTGGTAGATAAAATTATTTGGGATTGCCATATAAGGTATGGGCATTTTGGGGCAAGAAAGTGTGCTAATGTTTTAAAGGAATCATGTATATTTAAGAATATGGAGAGGAGAGTTAGAAGAGTGTTAAGAGTTTGTGATTTGTGTCAGAAATCAAAAGTAGTGAATTATAGAGTAGAAGGGGAGATGAATTATATAAAAGTTGAAAGACCATTTGATTTAGTTGCAGTTGATTTGTATGGGCCATTACCCAGAGGTAGAGGTGGTGTATTGTATGTATTTGTAGTTTTAGACACTTTTTCGAAATTTGTTAAGTTGTATAGTATTAAGAGAGCGACGAGCAAAGTCCTCAGCGAAAAAATAGTAAGAGACTACATGATTAATGTAGGGAAACCAAAAATAATTTTATCTGACCATGTACCACAGTTTATAAGCGGCAAGTGGCGACAGACTCTTGGATGGGGAGGCATCATACCCAAACATACGGCAGTTTACCATCCACAGTCCAACCAGGCAGAACTGGTGATGAGAGAGATTGGTAGGATATTTCGGGCGTATTGTCACGCCAAGCACACAGAATGGCCATCCTACGTTAAGAAAGTAGAGGAGTGGCTGAATTGTACCACCCATGAATCCACCGGATTTACGCCGCATGAATTGATCAGAGGAACACGGCCGCCTAGGATATTGGAACAACTTTTTAGCTATCCACCAGAAACGCGAACTATAGACGTGAATATGAAGATCCGACTAGCGAATGAAAATTTACTTACAAAAGGAGAAAGGAGAAAGCAGAGGCATGATGCTAAAGGTAAGTGGACTAAATATGAAGTAGGGCAATTAGTATTGGTAAGGAGACATGATTTGTCTAGCGCACAGGATAGAGAGATAAAGAAGTTTTTCCTATTATATGAGGGACCATATGAAATCATAGAAGTAAAGATGAGTAATGCGTACGTGTTACGCAACCCAGCAATACAGGAGTTAGTAAGTACACAAAATGCGACGAACTTGAAGTTGTATTGGTCACCATAAGTGTTTGGATTTTTATGTATTATTTTATGTTGTTTCAGAAGGGACTCTCCCCCATTTTCGGGCGGTCACAGCTTCACCATCCCTGACCGTGGATTTTGGCTGTTTGGAGGTGGACCATGGTAGGTGGAACTTGTAAGGGGTGAAAGCAACAATGGTCCTACTCCACAAATTGGTGTAAATAGAAATTTAATCTTTTTGTTGAATGGGGAGGGGGACCCATAAAGTTCGTGGATGGAATATATATATATTTAAAAAAAAAAAGTTGTTGTTATACAAGAAGTGTGGGTAATTTTGGGGGTAGAGTGGTGTTTATAGAAGTGATATAATAATGGAGTGTAGAGACAGCAATTGTAGAAAGGTTTAGTTTAGATATTAGTGTGCTATTGCTGTGGTGGCATGTGCCACAGTAGATAGCGGAAAGTGTTGGGGGTAACAGAGAGTGTTACCTCCATCGGAGGCCAAAATGGCGTAAAATGCACGGCACACCCTTTTGTACAATTTTATATTGTACCTCGATAAACTGCCGTGCCGTGCAGTTAAATGATGATTGTAACATGCCTAAAGGTAAAGTTGATTTCCCCGACTTTTCGGGCGATTACTGCCTTACCAGCACTAATCGTGGTTTTGGCTATCGGTCAGCTATGGCCATAAATTAAGTCCCTTGACCATAGCTGGCTTGAAATTGGTTTATATTAGAAATTAATGGGGGGTGAAACTAGGGGAAATCCCAGAAAATTATGGAACAGCGGCTGCCACTCTGTTCGAGGAGGGACAGCAAAGCCAGGTGGTAGACCCGCATTAGGGGCGTATAATATGTACATTTAGATATTATGATATCTAGTTTTATTAAAATGTAACGCAGAAGCAAGGACAAGGAGATGACAAAATTCCTCCAAAACTTCAGTCCTTGTGGATGCAACTGGACGCCACAGTCCAGGGGGGGGTCATAGTGTGTGGCAGGGAGGTTATCCAGGGGGGTAACGAATTAAAAATTTTTTGTATTTTAATAATGATGACTCGCTACTGAGATAACTGAATAATTTTGTTTTTGATTTGCAAAATAGATGCACTAGAGACTTCCTATATTGTGTTTATTATTTCTTATTGTATTAATTGAATGTAGTATGTTAGGAATAAGGATTATAAAAATACAATAATATTTTATAGAATAAGTTTTCAATGTGTTTAAAGGATTTCAATGAATAATGAAATAAATTTGAGATAATTAAAATTTTCAATGGGTTATAAAAGATAGAAGTTGGGTGATAGTAATTGTTTGTAAGACATTTGAGTCAGTCCAAGTTGAATATAGATGGGTGTTAAAGAGAATAAGAGATGAAATACAAGTAATAGAGAATTTGAGTGTAAGTGGAGACACAGTAGTAATGGAGAATTTATGTGGAGAAATGAGACTGATATTGATGTTTATAAATGATGATGTTATTTTGTAGTAGTAATGATGTAATGTTAGAGTAATTATTAGGTAAGTGGGAATTTTGTATGAGGGGATAATGTGGTAGGAGTCCGCAACAAAAGGGTTGGGACGGGAAGGGACCGTTTAGCGCCAGAAAGGGTTGCCTTAGGTAGAATCCAGGGACCAGATTAAGGGAATGAGCTTTTGGGGGGGGGGAACACACATCCTGAGTACAAAAGGGTAGAGAGTATATTTTTTTTTATATAAGAGTAAAATGATGCGAAATGAAGTAGAGTAGTTAGTTAGGGGTAGAGAAGGGTTAGTAGATGTTTTGATAGAGATGGGTGTCATACTAGTTAAAGATTTTGTAAGAGAGCGTTAGAGTCATAAAAGGGGTAAGATTATGGGTAAATGCCAAGTTGATAAAGTGAATTATAATGAATAACTGAGAATCACCCAAGTTAATGAAATGGAATAATAAATGAAATGATGTGTAAAACGAACGAAGATTGAAAAAAAAAAAAAAATTAATTTTTTTTTTTGGAAAATGAATTAATAAAAGTTCAATTGAGATTAAAAGGTAAATTTTATAATTTTATATTCAAAGTTAATGATGTAAAGTGTGTAAATTTTAAAGACAAATTGTTTATTTTAATGCAATAATAACAAGGTGAATTATGAATGTACTATGTTTTCTTATGTTGTATTGTGTTTGTTAGTATGTAAGAGACTTTTATGAATTTAAATATTTTGGATGTAAATTGGGGATGAGAGAGATGTGTAATATGGTAATGGGAAATGTTCATTTAATTTCTGATGGGAATCAGGGCAATAATTTTGAATTTTGGGATAAAAGTTAACAAGAGAAAGTAGACAGAATGAGATTATGGAATTTTAAAATGGGTATCATGTTGTGTTGTTAGGTATTCTTATATATGTTAGAAGTAAGTGAAAAAACAAAACCAGTGCTTCTTAACACAAACCAGCACCACTAGGGGGAAACAGATCAGTTGGGGATATGGTGTTGTATAAGGCCACTATTTGATATTTTAATTTGTTGTTTCAGAGTTTGGTGATGCTGTGGCGGCGATCCTGAGCTGGCCAGCGCGTCAGAGCAGGGGCGTTAAGTATCTGTCTGACTTTATGGTGTTGGGATTTCGAGAGAGAAGTCCAGTATTGTCATTCAGGTGCGGTCACAGTCGCCAGACCAAGGGTGTGTTAATTATATTTTTTTTTTGTAAACCATAAAGGGGGTTGTGGCGACATATCCTGGCTGATCTCTTTAGCAAGTATGAGTGTGTCAATGAGAGTTTTTATGCTTCGGCATAAAACCTCTCCTTGAGGGGGTATTGTAACGGGACATTTTGGTCTACCTGGGGAAAATAAAGAAATTGTATTTTGAATAAAAGTGAATTAGCATTTTTACGATAATTTTGGGGAAACGTAAACAGAAAGGTAAATTTTGTTGATGGTAGTGAAGTTGGCGGCCATGAGTGTGAAGTTATTCATGAAAACAAAGACGTAGAAAGCAACAAGCTGAAACTGTGCCAAGGTCAGCTCCAGTGACTATAAACTGTAAACAAGTTATGTAATGACATCGGACCATGTGACGTCAATATATACGTCAGAGCCTATCCTCGCTGTGGAATTCGGGTGTGTAAACAAAAAACATTATGCTGGCGTAGTGATACTAACTTCAGAACAATAAGAATTGGTCAAATAACCAAGGCCACTTTACAAAATAGTGCCGTTCGTCTAATCCCAGTATAAAATTACTCCGTGAGCCGGCCGGTCACGTATAAACGATATAAAACAATTTCGGGCGCCCGTACATAACAGTTTATTTCAAAATGTGAATTTAAATCAAAAGTAAACAGTTTTAATAAAGTTATAGTTCCGGTGTACAAATGAAATAAGGAAAATGTGCGGAATAGAGACAAAATGCGTGGTAGAGACGGACTCGTCAAGATCTTAAATTTGGCAGATAAGTAACCAACAAGGGGTAAATCTAAAAGCTTTAAAAGAAAAAAAAAGAAATTTTTGAGAATGTTTTACCAAAGAACTGGCAGCCTAAAATAAACTTAAACTAATGAACTAAATAAACCGGGGAGGGGTGTAGAAATGTAGATAGAGAGAGAGAGAGAGAGAGAGAGAGAGAGAGAGAGAGAGAGAGAGAGAGAGAGAGAGTGCGAATATAAGAATAGAAAAGAAGTGCTGGTTTGTGTATAAAAGAAAGAAATATAATTAATAAATAAGACCAAATCAATAATGGAAAAGATGTAAGAAAATTAATTTTAATGGAATTCATTTCATGAGTTTATAGCTAAATTTGCAATAGTATGTAAGTGCAGGAAAAGAAGTTTTATTTTTTATTATGTGCATTATAGAGTAAATAAATCTTTTGTTCATTGCCAATGTGAATTAAATTAATTATTGCAAATAAACCATTCTGTTCTCCTGTGTTCACCGAAAAGAACCCGAGAAAATGGTAAGTACATATATATTTTACAATAGTTAATTTCTTGCAGTACTGATTGCAGTAACTTTAAAATCAGTTCAGTTTAATTATTAATAAAAGTAATATATCACAAAGCCTATGTATGTTAGTGTGAAAAATATATTTCTGCCATCTGATAAATAGTCTGTTGTATTTATATGTTAGTGCTTAGGTGGGTGCTTAATTGTTACCAAGTCACTTAACTTACAAAATTCAATCCCTTGATAAATGTGTTTTTGGCCCTGTAAATATTTCTTGGCAGAAAAAAATTGATAAGCTTTGGCAAAAGAAAAAAAAAACAAAGATTGAAAGGCAAGGAGTTTTGATTGTCAAAATGTGAATTTTATACGCTATTAGGCCAGGTGTTTAGAGAAGGCATGATTAGTAAAAATGTCATAGGTAGTTTTATAAGAGGAATTTTTAAATTGATGGAAGAAAGTTTCCAGAATCTGCTTCCAGTCCAAAAGAACTAAACGAGTATAAGACGAGTAGGGCTATTATACAGATTTACTGTTGACTACACCTACAAGCAACTCTATTGGTGATGTAGCCATGTTGTCTATACCAGGCACACCTGCTTCTCAGATAAGTACTCCACCAAGTAAGATTATTGAGAGACGCCTATTAAAACACCACAACAAAAATAAACTCCAGAAACACCAGCTGGAATTATAAAAATATTTATGTCAGAAATTAGCAAACTCAAAAATCTATATACATATTGTAGTTTTTTAAAGAAACATTGAAGTTGCAAGGAGGAGCATCAGTGTACCTGGATACACAAGGTAATATTAAATATAGTCAAAAATCTATGATGTCTACAGAACTCAATACAAAAAAAAGGAATGAAAAATACCTCACTTGAAACAAGAAAGGTAAGAAGTTCAAACAACAGAAGGGTCCTGGAAAAAGTTAAGCTGAAGACAGTATCAAGAAAAAAAGCTTGGAAATAATCAAGAAGAAATGTCTAGGAACTGAAAAAACAAATCTAAGAAGGAAACTGTATTATGATCATAAAGTAGTAAAGAAATCTAAACAAGATTCTGAACAAAATTCTATTTATTGTGATGACTCTGATGATAACAAAGATGCATTTGCAATAAGTGTTTTGAGAGGCAATAGAATGGAAGTAACATGAAATATCAGAATGACAAAAGATTCAACTAAGCAAATTTATTCTTGTTGATTTTGTTGGAGGACCAAGCAATACAAACTCATTACAAGTATGTTTGCTGTGTACTGAAAGTAGATGATAATGAAAGAGAAATTTATATCACAGGATATCAAAGCAAAAATGGAATTTCTACAAAGTTTATATTAAAAGAAAATGATGAAAGTACTGTTAGCTTTTAACAAATATTGGCAATTTTGCCCAATCCATAAATGAAGGAAACTGACAGACAATTTGTAAGAGTTCCCTGAAAGTGTTTGAAAAATGATAGTTTTATTCTATCATTTACTTGTTATATTATATAACAGAAAAACATTCATCATTTCTTTATGATTTTTAATAAACATAGTATTTGAATTAACTTATTTTGTAACGGGACAGATCAGGGGCATAAATAATTTTCAGAAGTTTCAAAGCAGTCAGTGTACAACCTTTGGGGAACCCCTGTTTTAACCAAAGCTGCATACAATGTTATGAAAGATCAGTCTGTATGTAAACGAGCATGCAAAATGAACTTTCAAACGTTTTTAAGTTACTTTCGGAGTGTTTGGTGGGAAAAGTGATAACAACTGGACAAGTCTACAAGAAGGCTGAGTACCAATATAATCAATTTCTAATTTAAACTCAGTAACAGCATTTAAATTCATATACGGGGATGTCCCCAACCATTATGAGATCTCAATAAACGGGGAAAAGAATAAACATGTAAAGTAGAAAGAGAGAGAGAGAGTATGAGAGTGTGCATAGTTATAGAGTCAAAGTGCTGGTTGACTAGTAAACAGTAAATTAATTAATCTTGTAATAGCTTTTAATAAGAAGTAAATTTTATATTTTTTGGAAGTTTGTTTGGAAGTGTTGTGAGGCCAAGGAAATTAAAAATTAGACTGAAAGAAAGTATGAATTAAAGGAGAAATTGGGAAATAATTTTGTTTAATAAAAGAAAACTAATGTGTTAGAATTAAAAAAACTGTGTTAGCATAATTATTTTGCAACTCACACCTAAATATTCACTCTGCAACTGTTTCGTCTATAAGACCCTGGAGGTGAACCCAAAGGTAAGAAAAAGTTCTTAAATCTTGGTTAACATTTTATATGAGCGGAAATTATTATTGTTACAGTGACGTCCGAACTAGGGACGAATTTATTATTTGCATAAAAATTATTAATGTTACAGTTTCCTTTTATTTTCTATATAGACGAAGACAGGGTAATTGTAAACATGCAGTTAGGATTATAAACACAACATGAAATAGTACAAAGACAACTAGTTTACAGTTGTCACTATTTTTGTTTCAGTATTTCAAAGGATAAAGAAAACACTTGTTTACAATTAACTCTAAGATGTCAAGGGTAATTGTAAATTGAAGTTTAGAGCTGTATTTAGTATTTATATTTAAACAATTTTTTGTACACAGCATAATAACAAAGGTTGAAGTAACTATTATTATTTGCAATTATTTCAATTTTAAAACTTATACGTGATTTTTAATCAATCAAAATGTTTCAATCCTTCATTTTCCGTTTACAATTACCCCACCTAACCCCAAATGTATGGTATGTCTCTATCTCCAGTTAGCACTTTTAATGTTAATTGCTATGAAAATAAGTTGAAATAACAAGTGTATGAAAAAAGAGACATTAATTTAGTAGACTTTAAAAGACTTAATACAGGGCATCTTTAAATTTGTTTTAAAGAGTTTTTTTTCCTAAAGCTCTTGAATTTTTCTTAGAATAGCCAAAGACCCAATAAATTCATTTTTATAGTTTTCTAATTTCATATGATGCTGTTTCCTCTCTCACTGTTTTAGTTCTTTTAAGTTGTAATTTGCAACATTTATTGCAGTCATCTTCTTAATAATATCTTGATAGAGGCCTGCACTGAATATGTTTTAATAAAGTATAGGGTCTCAATAATACATTACTGTGAAGCAAACTGTGACATCCAGTTATCAAAATAAACAATTACTAGCCTGCACTTTTGATCATATGATTAACAAGTTTTGAAAAATATATAACACAATTCAACTTGTTCTTGTGTTTCATACTTCCAGCGGTTTTATATGATTAGAAAAAGTTTTACACTATACATTCTTAACATGATTAAGAAAAGTTTAAATATGCTGAACTTCTAAAAAGAGTGATAGCTATTTGCAGACTCCCAGAGTGAATTGTCTAGGTTAATGATCTGTATATACTTTGCAAGAGTAAAATATTATTGTGCTTAGTCCAGTTTTAGAAGACTCCAGTGTAGTGAAGTTAGAAATATTGACTACTTCAAATTGTAATGGTGTGCAAGTTTGAAAGAATACAAATGTCTTGAAGGAAAAAAAACACTGTTGTTCAACCATGAATATTGGATGCTTGGACTATTCCTCTTTTGCAAGATCACAAATATATTTCTAGACCATTTGCAGGCCTTTGATTACAAAGACAGTGCTGTAAGTACTGTCAGGTATTGTTCTGTCTGTTCACTTTCTGAAAGCAAGGGGCAAGAGGTCTCCATTAAAACGCGCACACACACACACACACACACACACACTCACTCACTCACTAGCACGCACACAATTCCTTTTTTCTGTATTTAATTTAAATTCTGTATTAGAACAAATGTTTTCAGAGTTTACAGTTTTTTGTACTAAATATAATTAAATCACTACAGACTCGGAACACAAAGTTTTTTTATGGGTAAACACGTAAAAGTTTTACCTTATAGCCTGAACCGGTTTTCGCTTTTAAAAAGCTTCTTCGGAGGCTGCTGCTGGGAGCACTGTCCGTCTTGTTGTTGGTGACGGTATTGACTTTTGAAAGATCTATATTGTGTGTGTGTGGTGTGATATGTTCGAATAATGCGTGTGATTTGAATTGTGTCTGTTTGTTTAGGATGTCGTTTTTATGTGTTTGTATATTTCCAATTGTTCTAGAGTGTCTAGTTTTCGGTCTTTTGTGTGTATGTGTAGAATGTCCATGTTATTGTCAATGTTTTTGTATGTGTGGTTTGCTTCAATGAGGTGGTTTGCAAAGGTGGATTCTGTAGTGGAGTGTAGTGCCTTTGTGTGTTCAATGTATCTTTGTTTGAAGCTACGTCATGTCTGGCCTATGTAGAATTTGTTGCAGTCTGAGCAATTTAGTTTGTAAACACCAGGTAGATCGAAATTGTTTTATGATTTGTGTGTGTGTTTTGATAGTGTGTTCTGTTTTGTTAGTAGTTTTGTATGCGATTTTGTATCCTGCTTTTTTGAATTTGTGGGCTATTTTTTCAGTTTGTTTGTTGATGTATGTTAGTGTTATGAATTTGTTGTTTTCTGTCTTTGTTGTTTGTTTTGTGTAGGAGTTTATTGACTCCTATTCCAAAAACTTAGCTTGTTACTAGAATATGTGACATGATGAACTTTTCATGTGTTGAATAGTTTAAATACTTTGTGTTGAGAGTTAAGCATTTTAATAATTTTTATAATCAAGAATTATTTATGCAGGCGTATAGCAAAATCTGATCATCATGAAAAAGGAATAAGGCATTTTGTAATAGCAATTAACTGATTAGTTCCTGCTGTATTACCGACTCATATTACAAGACCAATTTCTGTTTAATTGTAAAGGTATATTTTAATTGTTTCTTTTGGTGCAACCTGTAAATCCATGACGCTCATCCATAAAGTTTTGAAAATATGCTTATTGCAGTTTGATAGGAATAAATTCTCAAAAAACTAACACATTTTTGTTATGTCTGATCCTACCAGCTTTCCTTTCTATTCGAAATGAGCCTTTTATCCAAATTTATTACATAGTATGTGCTAAGATATTTCACTATGTTTGTATACTGTAATACAGTAGTCGCAGAATAATTTCATTCCACTAATATTATCCTGACATAATAAATGAAAATACATTATATACTGTAACATTACAACGTTGCAAAGTTGCATAATATTATATTGTATGTGTACAAATTTTCATGTAATTTATGTTTGTGATGCCCCACGTTGGAAGCGACATTTTATGCAACGTAACAAATTTGCAAATTTAATATAATTTAAATTTGTGGAGCCCCACGATCTTGGAGCGCCAAATTTATGCAACGTTACATATACATAAAAATAGGCGTGACCGGTCTCACGTTCAAGATTGACAAATTATTTAACAATATAACATTTAAATTGGGTGTCAGGTGTATCTGCAATAAGAACTCTATGTAACTTGAAATGGTAATTAAAATTTATTTGATACTATTAAAAAATGTGCACATGGCACTGACTTCGATTTAAAACATTCATTATTATTTGTTGTTATGCTGTAAGGCTTAAGCTATATACATCCTTACTGACTAAATATTCTATTCTACTAATTATTGTATAAAAGAAAAATCTCATTTTCAGACTACTCAGTCAATTAATGTGTCTCAAAATATCAATATTTAAATCTCTTTTTCTATATTGTAATGTACTCAAAATATTAATAGTTATTGAATTTATCTTTTGTTTCTCAGTACTGTTTTCTCAAATACTAATTGTTTTCATTTAAATGCTTTGTAATCATTTATATCATATTAATTTGAGCTCTTGTTACGTTAATCGTATTTCTAAAACATCTATGATTTTAATTCTACTTTACAAGAAACATTGCTCTTACTTTTAAATAAAATAGAAATATCTTTAATTGTCTTTGAGTTCTTTGTATGATTAAGATATAAATAAGTTGTTTATCACCTTATTGTCGTCAATCATACTCGATCATTTTTTGATCCATCGGTATTCGTCCTCGTCTCGCCTCCAGCGTCGGCTGTCTCTCTTCTCCTCTTGTCCAGTGTCGTATCACTCTCTCTCTCTGGAACACTCCTCTTGTCCAGCGTCGTATCTCTCTCTGGAACTCTCCTCTTGTCCAGCGTCGTATCACTCTCTCTCTCTGTGGAACTCTCCTCTTGTCCAGCGTCGAATCACTCTCTTGTCTAGTGTCGAATCACTCTCTGGAACTCTCCTCGTGCTGTTTCTGACGTTAATGGATCTTCTTATGTATTTCTTCTTATGTACTGATGTTATTAATTAAAATGATTGTCTTTACAACTTAGTTGCATAGTTGTACGTAACTGGAACATTTAAAAAAATAAATACGCCGTGCTGACGGGCATAAGCTCCCGCTGCACCGTGGATGATTTAAGAAAGAGAACCACTGTAGCTTGCGTGTCCTATTTATACCCATGTCTTGGTCGACACCTGCAGTGGTACGAAATCGACATGTTAGAAACTGTCTCTGGATTCAGTTCCCCCACTCTTTGTCAAATTCGCTATTTTTTATATTTCTGCGAATTGCAGAGTCCTGTAAGTATACTCTTATACTTATCTTATAACTATTTTTACAACACATGTTCACTGTAATTTTGGACATTGCAACTTAACCCTTTCGATTTGTACACAGTTATTTCACTATTACACTCGTACGGTGTGTCACTTTCGCGTGGTTTTCGTACACAGTATTTAGTAAATTTTATTACATTTTATTGTGCTTTTGAATTTTAATTCTTAATTATAGTTTATGAATAATTACGGAAAAACAGTAATTGTGCAATTATTCATCTTGGGGTGGCAAACTCGGCTGCAGAGACCTGCATTCACACACACTAGCAAAATACTGGTGTACACACTTTCAGTTACATTTGTGTGTGTGTGCACGTCGATTCAGGTCAAAACACCTGTTCATATTTTTGTCTGAGCCAAGCTTGCAATCCCTGACATGCTTATTTCTAATATATTATTAATTATTTACAGTTTATTAGGTAAATTTAAATTTTTATATTCCATGCTCAGTACATCACTTATTTGTACTGTCGCATTATTCCTCTGCTTGGTAACAAAAAAAATTTAATAAATTTATTTTATTATAATTTTTTTATTATTTATTTATTATTATTATTTGCAAAAAAATGTAACAAATAATAAAGAATAATATTCGTCATTTCACCATTAATTGGAGTGTATATAAATGTCTTACCTCCCCTCTTCGTACGCTCACTGCTCATGACCTTGTAGTAGGGTGGCTTCAACAAACAGCTGATCTGACTGGTTTCATCGACCTCGTTGTTTTCATTTGTAGAACTTCCTAAATGACGTTGCGTGGAATTTACCAATTTCTTTCTTCTGTATCTCATCATATACGATGAAAGTGTTCTGTCCTACTCGCTGTGTTAACGTATACGGTCCATTATAAAGTCTGAAGAATTTCTTCGCCGTATTATCACTCCGTTTTCCCACTGGATTTGCTTTGAGTAGTATACTTTCTCCCACGTTGAATTGTTGTAGCTTGTGAGTTACATTAAATCTCTCTACTCTCTTGTTACCCCTTTCTATTATCCGTTGCCTTGCGTATCCAATTTTCACACTTATTGGTACAAGTACATTTTGGTTATTAGGTTTGTTTATATACTTAGTCCAAAATCTGTTTGGCTTCTTATCTTCTTCTAATTCCATTGGAGTGTATCCTGTTGCTTCACTATAATTTTCATTAATGGCTTTTTCAAGAAATGGTAAATATTCTGCCCATTTATTGTGTTGATCATGGCAATATATTCGTAAATATTTACCTAATTCTTTGTTAACTCTCTCAGCAAGGTTTCCTTGAGGATGTCTTATGGATGTGAGTACTTGTTGTATTCCATTTTCCCTTAACGTCCTCTCCCATTTTTCACTTTGGAATTGTACACCTTGATCACTGAGTACCTTCTTCATTTTTCCATATAACGGAATATATTTCTGCAGTAGTATCTTTAGAACAACTTTGGTTGTGGGTCGCATAATTGGGTACAGTCGGACTGCCTTGGAAAACACATCGATACATACCAATATGTGCTTCACACCTCGACTTGATCGTGGTAATGGTCCCAGAAAATCCACTGCAATTAGCTCTCCTTTGTTCTCCTTCTGTATACTCTGCATTCCTACATATGTGTGTAAATTCAGTCCTTAATTTTACATTATCTTACTCATACATTCTTACCTTCGCTTCTAATCTTCCTTAGCTCTTTTCTTAACATGACATTACTTTATCTAATACATTACTTATACACTTCATTAACATTCATTACCTTTTATTACATTTCTTTAACATTACCTTTCTGATCGCTACTACTTTCTTGAAATACACTTCCGTAACAGAATACTCTTTTAGCTTGTAGTGTGTCGCATGATCGGTTACAGAGAACTGTCTTGGAAAACAACAATATTTTTCTCGAAGTCCTTAATCCTGAGTAGTCTCTGCCCTTATGACTTTTCACTCTCGCTTTCTTCTGTGTCCTTGTATCTTCAATAAGTGTTCGCTTGATCAGTCGTTCTAACAATTATGGCAATTATTGCTCATCTTGATCATTTCTTCATATTTATAACATATCAATAATAACATTCCTTACCATTTCTTCTTAAATATTTCTCTACAATAGCATTCCTTACCATCAATAATACATTTCTTAATTAACCCGTTCAAATAATTTTCCTTATAACATTTCTTAATTATACTCTCTTATATTATTATTAATCATTAATAGTAATATTATTTTTCTCATTTAAAAATAATTATTTATTTTAGGGTATTGAGTTCGGTTCGGTGTGTCTTTAGAACTGACACCCCTCATTATAACAATAGGTTGTTGTACACAGGAAATTCATTGTGTTCACCCTCGCGAAAATTTCCATTGTATTACCCCCTCGTTTGTGTGCGTACTTACCTTGTGAATGTTTGTTTGGATCGTTTAAGTCACCTGTTTATAGTGCAACGTTTTCATTTTGCCTCTCTTTCTCTCGTTACGGTCGCATTCCATAATTCTCTCATCATGAATGCATTGCGTATGTTCAGTCTGCTTGAGGCCCATATAAACAGCTGTCGACGGTTTTTTCATACGTCGTTTATGATAACCTCTGTAGTTTTCATACTTACAGTTATAATTATCATTATTATAATTATCGTGCATATATCTAACATCATATTTACCACAATTTTGCGTAGTGTTTCGTCTAGATAACTTACTACGTTTCTTGTTATACCTACAGTGATATTTATCTCCGTAAGTGTAGTGCCTTAAGTGTTTCACCTTATGTGACTTACTAGTGTGTGTGTGACTCACAATAAGGATATCGCTATTAATAAGGTATGTTTTATTAACCTTTATTTGCTTCTCCTCCTTAATGTTAATTACTTTTATATAATTATCGTTAGTAATTACACACGTATTTTCAATTAGTATGAATTCTTCACATACTATCTTTTCACATATTAGCTCCGTTTGTTTATTAATTATTCCACAGACATTTTCTGCGATCATGTCAATACGTCTGTTTGTATTAACAATTTTTTCAGTTAACTGCGCATTACTGTCAATTATACTTTGTTTTATTTCAATATTATCAATTTTTAACTCTTCTAGACTCTCTGTAATTTTTATGGTGTCCTGTCTAAAATTTTCGGACTGTAGCTCTAATTTATTTTCTAAACTTTCTGTTTGTTTCTTATTAGATTCTTTTAATTTGTCTATTCTAGCATTTAAATTTTCTGTCTGTTTATTTAAATTTTTTGTCTGTTTTGTGCTTAATTCATCGACCCAGGCACGCATCATCATCTGGAATGCCTCGACGTCTAAATTTCCTGAAGTCGTCATGATGAAGTATTATTAAAAATATTTATTTAGTAGTAATTCTTTAACAATTATTATTGATAACCGTTCCCTACTTATTTATTTATTTCTTTATTTTTTATTAATAGTTATTATTAATACTCATTACAGTTACACCTGTTACATAGACAAATAATATTATTCGTGGGCGCCAGCTGTGTGATTACACAACAATTAACATTACATTCAGTTACTGTTTAATATAAATAATAATTACATATTATACATTTTTCCTTTAACACACTCTTTATATTTTAGAGCAACCATTTAGCTACATAAAAAATTTTAATAGTTAAATGATGGGGATCGGGCCATACGTTCATGGGCTACAATTTATGTAACAAATTTTTGTACATAAATTTAGGCATGTCGTGCCCCACGTCCAGGGTGACATTATATGTAACGTTTTTATTTTTTTTTTAATTTAATTTCAAATACAAATACACTCCTATTTGTTTTTGAATAGCCCCACGTTCTTTGGGAGCCATTATATATAACGTTACAATGGTGCAAAGTTGCATAATATTATATTGTATGTGTACAAATTTACATGTAAATTATTTTTGTGATGCCCCACGTTGGAAGCGACATTTTATGCAACGTAACAAATTTGCAAATTTAATATAATTTAAATTTGTGGAGCCCCACGATCTTGGAGCGCCAAATTTATGCAACGTTACATATACATAAAAATAGGCGTGACCAGTCTCACATTCAAGATTGACAAATTATTTAACAATATAACATTTAAATTGGGTGTCAGGTGTATCTGCAATAAGAACTCTATGTAACTTAAAAAGGTAATTAAAATTTATTTGATACTATTAAAAAATGTGCACATGGCACTGACTTCGATTTAAAACATTCATTATTATTTGTTGTTATGCCGTAAGGCTTAAGCTATATACATCCTTACTGACTAAATATTCTATTCTACTAATTATTGTATAAAAGAAAAATCTCATTTTCAGACTACTCAGTCAATTAATGTGTCTCAAAATATCAATATTTAAATCTCTTTTTCTATATTGTAATGTACTCAAAATATTAATAGTTATTGAATTTATCTTTTGTTTCTCAGTACTGTTTTCTCAAATACTAATTGTTTTCATTTAAATGCTTTGTAATCATTTATATCATATTAATTTGAGCTCTTGTTACGTTAATCATATTTCTAAAACATCTATGATTTTAATTCTACTTTACAAGAAACATTGCTCTTACTTTTAAATAAAATAGAAATGTCTTTAATTGTCTTTGAGTTCTTTGTATGATTAAGATATAAATAAGTTGTTTATCACCTTATTGTCGTCAATCATACTCGATCATTTTTTGATCCATCGGTATTCGTCCTCGTCTCGCCTCCAGCGTCGGCTGTCTCTCTTCTCCTCTTGTCCAGTGTCGTATCACTCTCTCTCTCTGGAACACTCCTCTTGTCCAGCGTTGTATCTCTCTCTGGAACTCTCCTCTTGTCCAGCGTCGTATCACTCTCTCTCTGTGAAACTCTCCTCTTGTCCAGCGTCGAATCACTCTCTTGTCTAGCGTCGAATCACTCTCTGGAACTCTCCTCGTGCTGTTTCTGACGTTAATGGATCTTCTTATGTATTTCTTCTTATGTACTGATGTTATTAATTAAAATGATTGTCTTTACAACTTAGTTGCATAGTTGTACGTAACTGGAACATTTAAAAAAATAAATACGTCGTGCTGACGGGCATAAGCTCCCGCTGCACCGTGGATGATTTAAGAAAGAGAACCACTGTAGCTTGTGTGTCCTATTTATACCCATGTCTTGGTCGACACCTGCAGTGGTACGAAATCGACATGTTAGAAACTGTCTCTGGATTCAGTTCCCCCACTCTTTGTCAAATTCGCTATTTTTTATATTTCTGCGAATTGCAGAGTCCTGTAAGTATACTCTTATACTTATCTTATAACTATTTTTACAACACATGTTCACTGTAATTTTGGACATTGCAACTTAACCCTTTCGATTTGTACACAGTTATTTCACTATTACACTCGTACGGTGTGTCACTTTCGCGTGGTTTTCGTACACAGTATTTAGTAAATTTTATTACATTTTATTGTGCTTTTGAATTTTAATTCTTAATTATAGTTTATGAATAATTACGGAAAAACAGTAATTGTGCAATTATTCATCTTGGGGTGGCAAACTCGCCTGCAGAGACCTGCATTCACACACACTAGCAAAATACTGGTGTACACACTTTCAGTTACATTTGTGTGTGTGTGCACGTCGATTTAGGTCGAAACACCTGTTCATATTTTTGTCTGAGCCAAGCTTGCAATCCCTGACATGCTTATTTCTAATACATTATTAATTATTTACAGTTTATTAGGTAAATTTAAATTTTTATATTCCATGCTCAGTACATAACTTATTTGTACTGTCGCAATACACATCGTTTGATGTAATCATCCATTCACTTATCATTTTTTGCCTATCAACTTATTTGATGAATATGTATTTAACGATTTATGTAAAATACAACAGGTGTTTAACGATAGTATATGTACTATAGCCTTTAAAATAAATGATCATGGAAAGTAATGGCAAATCTAGCATAATCTTGTTATCAGTTATTGTTATTATTCGGCTAGTGCTATTAAATCCATATTGGCCCAAAGTGATCACAAAAGGAATTTATTGTATTTGTTTACAGTCAACAGTGTAGATTCCAGGTGATGATTTGAAATTTATATAAATTAATTTTCACTCACATGAATGAAGTTTCAACCATAAAGAAATACAGAATATATTTTCTATGACAGCAGACAAGACAGAACACTTGTATTTTGCCTTTTATGTATGTACATACATACGGACATCATTTATTTGGATCGACTTCTGCAAGCTTGAAATCAGATAATAATGTTTTATATTTTACATTAGTGTATATGTATCTATATTTATATTTTACATCACACTATCAAGTAATTATAATCCTCAAATTATAATATTTAATTAAGTGGGATGTTTCGTTAAATTGTTACGACGGTCTCACCGACCGTCATATAGTACAGTGGAAACCAAAATAAAACACAATTATGAATTTGCTAATTCATATTATTATATTATCACATAATACAATATACATACTCAAATCTGTGTTGTGGTTTGGTCATGTTACATGCTTGTCAGGTTTCATTATATTTTTAAACAGTGTTCTTTGCTGTGAGTTTTACATTAATTATTCATAATGATTAGCTATGATGGTTGAATGTTATTGGTACAGAAGAGGATGCTGCAGTTTCTTTTCTTCAAGAAAAAGGATTACTTCATAATCCTCGCCGTTGCATTAATGGACATGATATGGTATTGAGTCTTGGACAGCGACACTGTTGATGTTGCAATAAGACAACTTGCCGCGAGTATAAGCCACTTCGCAATTGCACATTTTTGGAGAAAACTAAACTACCGCTGAGAAAAGTAATTTTGTTTATTTATTGCTGGTGTGATGAGCGTAGTAGTGTGAAAAACAGTAAAACTCAACTCCAAATCAACGCCACCTCACACACAGAGTGGACAGCTTATTTCAAACATACCTGTGCCTTGATATCCCATGGAAAATTGGAGGACCGAATTTAATGGTTGAAATTGGCGAGAGTGTCTTTGCCAGGCGAAAAAATAATGTTGGCTGGGTATTACCACAACAGTGGGTATTTGGTGGATACTGCCGGGAAACAAAGTAATTCTTCTTGTGTACAGTCGAAGATCGGTCAGAAACTACCCTTCTTCCTCTCATAGAGGAAAATATTGGACGAGGGTCCACTATAATATCTGACGAGTGGCGTGTATACCTACAAATAGGTAATTTGCCGCAACAGTACAGTCATTTGACTGTAAATCATCGTTATCACTTTGTGGATCCTCAAACGGAAGCGCATACACAAGGCATAGAAAGCCTATGGCGGTCCTGTAAACGCCGAAACAAGATTGAATGTGGCACAAGAAGGGAACTCTTAGGTTCCTATTTATGTGAGTTCATGTGGAGAACAAGAAATTCAAACCATGATTTGTTTGAGAAAATGCTGGAAGATATTAAAAAATATATGCCCCCTTCATATATACCCCGCAGAGTATTTTATGTTTCTAAAGGATTTTGATACAGTGGAACACGTTTAACACGAAATGACGGGGACCAGCTGTTTTTTTCGTGTTAACGGACAAAAGTGAACCAAAATGAGATACAGAAGTACTGTACTGTAAATGTTCAAATACTGAATAGATTACTTACTGAATTGTGTAGTAAAATATATCAGTAAAGAATATTCAAAAGGTACTTACATATGAACGTTTTATTTATCCTCCTGGACTATTATACAGTAATTAATTTTTCTTAAAATGGAAAGTTATTGTAGATGACAATGTTCAATTCTTTTTCAAATAGTCCGTTATTTTCTTTTGTACAGAATTCTGCACTACTTGATTTTCAATAAATTGTTCTAGTTTATCGACGTGCTCAAACATTTCACCTTCCGAGTTTGCTTCTAAAAATCGACGAACGCGTCTCAGGAACGAAAGTGTATCGGTAGCGGTAGGAACTCCTATCATATTTTCCGTATCAAGTTCGTCGGCACTCTCATCATTTTCACAGTTTTTAGCTTGCACTATTTCTACGATATCACTGTCTGTTAATACGGGAGCCGTAGTTACGTTCTCGTCGACAGACATGTACTCATTTAGAGAAACTGAAACATTTAATGCTGATGATACGCGATTAAACATTTCAGACAGGGTAGGCCCAATTTCATGTTCTTCGCGTTCGGTTTGTTTAATCTCTGAATTAAAAATGAATCGAGCATGAGTGAAAAAATTTTCAATAGTTTTAGGTGTCACGAGGTTCCATGCTGTTCGCAACAAATTACAAGCGTCTAGAAAATTTATATAGAAATTGTTTTTCACCTCTATAGTAGCCAACTATTTCCGCAGAAGTAATATTCTATACTGGAATTTGAAATTCTGAATAATACCTTGATCGCAAGGTTGTAGGTTGTACCTCTAATGTGACCACTGGGATTTTATGTAGATTGCAAAAGATACAGTTAATAAATTGTCAATTACATTATATGATTGAATAAAGTAGAACACATACCTTGTGTTGGTAGAGTTTCTTTTAAATGCTGAACTCACGTACACGCAGTATATTGCCTGAGGTCGTGATGCTGGATGACGAGATGAAAGGGGTTAGGGGCATTGTTAGGGAAGGCCTTCCCAAAGGGATGCTGTGGATGTTGCTGCAGACCCTTCACTAACGAGGCCACTAGATGTATTATAAAACACTGAATTGACATGTACGATTTATACTCATGAAATGTTCACACGCACTGTTGTCGGCGAACTGAAGTTAATTGAATGTAAAAAAAATATATATATATTAAATGAAAACGTGAAGTAAGGTGATGCCACAAATGTATTGTATAGGCATACTTTGACCTAACAACCTCCACGCATGAGATGTAAGTACTGATTTGAATTGTTCTGTCCTGTAGACTTTGCTTAGCCCCCACTAATGGGGTGATTGGTTTTGACCAATCAGGATGCATAAATTTAATTGTAAATTAAAATCATGTTCAAACAATGTCTGAACATGTGTGTTACATTAATAATAGTAAACAAAAATATGATTATTTATATATATTACAACGCCTTATTTCATCTAACACTATTATCTAATATTTTGAATGTTAGATAAATGTTACTTACCCGTGATATTACTTTACCTGGGCGCCAGAACAAATCCCAGATACAAATGACACGGTTTCAGCTTAGCTCAGCGCATGGAGACACTCTTTCTCAGGATTCGTTCAGTGATTGTGGATTCAAGGGGAATCATTACAAATAACACTTTAATATGTGCTTGATTATTTTTAATTAACATTTTCATTCATTGTTTTTAAAACTTGAAATTTCTGATGGTAGGACTTATTTCTACCCTAACACTTATAATTACTGAGTGAGTGTGAAAAGTCAAGATTAAGACATTCAAACGACCTATTGTTCTTATCTGATTTAATTAAGAGATTGCTATCTCCCAAACCAGTGCTAAAGAACAGGTCTACAATAATTTGCATGTCCAATACTACACCTCACTTTCCATTCAACACTCCTATACTATGTTAGAGCTAATCTTATAATTAAAATACAAAGTGTGCAATTCTTAGTGTCTTTTAAAAATTGTTTATTGTTTTTATTATTTGTTTAGTGCTTATTTCATTGATCAATGAATCTGTTTCTTACTGCTTGTTGCGTTGACTGAAGATAGGAATCCGTAGAGGTCCTCCTTTTGATGGTTTTGCACAGAAGAATTGATGTTGATCAATGCTGTAGAAGATGCCCTGGCAATTACAGATGCTGCAGCCTTCTGTTGCACAAGTCCTTCACGGCTGATGATTAATTAATTACTAATTTAATTAATTAATGTTGTTTTACGCAGCGAGAGTTGTTGAACGGTTACTGGTTCATCTACACTGCGGACTACTTCTCGAAATTGGATGCTTAAATTACCCTTTTGCGTGATTGAAAAATTTCTGTACGTAATTTATACACGTCTAGCGTATTGCAGATCCGATCGAATAGTGATGCTACCCCTCGGTTTGAGTTGGCGTCAGTTTTAAATACGGGCTGCTGATTGGTTGTTCAAATAAATCATACGTTTTTTCCAGTCTTGACAATCTCGAACAGGTCGAGCAAACACCCCGTGAGAGGTTTGAAACGGCAGAGAATTTCTTGTCAAAATCGTACTTCCTGTGTTTGCAAATGGATTGATTACAGGTATTTCCAAACGTGTTTTCAAAGATCTGACCACAGAATATTGTTGCTTAGGTCTTTATCTGTGCGTGTGTGTGTGTGTGTGTGTGTGTGTGTGTGTGTGTGTGTGTGTGAAAACACCTAATTCCTACGTAGCATAATTCTCTCGTTATTCCTTTTGGCGTGCGTCATCCGTATAACTTCTTCAGTGTTAATTATATTAACTGAGATTGCGGCTACTTATAAAGCTTCACTTGCTGAATACAATGCTGTTTTCAGAATTGCCGTATATTTATTACTTTTGAAGTTATTGCAGGTTGAACTGATAATTTGGTTTGAGTAAAATTTAATGTTTGTACTGGTTTCTGACGTCACTGTGACGAGGTTAGAGTGAGATGGCTGCAATTATACGCTCTCTCTCTCTTGCTTACGGCGCTACACTCGTACAGTCTATCACTTTCATATAACGCTCAGATAGGATGCTATTATCAATCGTTATAATATATATATATATTGCGACAGTACAAATAAGTGATGTACTGAGCATTGAATATAAAAATTTAAATTTACCTAATAAACTGTAAATAATTAATAATATATTAGAAATAAGCATGTCAGGGATTGCAAGCTTGGCTCAGAAAAAAAAAATATGAACTGGTGTTTCGACCTGAATTGACGTGCACACACACACACACACACACAAATGTAACTGAAAGTGTGTACACCAGTATTTTGCTAGTGTGTGTGAATGCAGGTCTATGCAGGCGAGTTTGCCACCCCAAGATGAATAATTGCACAATTACTGTTTTTCTGGAATTATTCATAAACTATAATTAAGAATTAAAATCCAAAACCACAATAAAATGTAATAAAATTTACTAACTACTGTGTACGAAAACCACGCGAAAGTGACACACCGTACGAATGTAATAGTGAAATAACTGTGTACAAATCGAAAGGGTTAAGTTGCAATGTCCGAAATTGCAGTGAACATGTGTTGTAAAAATAGTTATAAGATAAGTATAAGAGTATACTTACAGGACTCTGCAATTTGCAGAAATATAAGAAATAGCGAATTTGACAAAGCGTGGGGGAACTGAATCCAGAGACAGTTTCTGACATGTCGATTTCGTACCACTGCAGGTGTCGACCAAGACATGGGTATAAATAGGACACGCAAGCTACAGTGGTTCTCTTTCTTAAATCATCCACGGTGCAGCGGGAGCTTATGCCCGTCCGCACGGCGTATTTATTTTTTTTGTAAATAGTTTAAATTTTCCAGTTATATACAACTATGTAACTAAGTTGTAAAGACAATCATTTTTAAATAATAACAGCAGTAGATAAGAAGAATTACATAAGAAGATCCATTGACGTCAGAAACAGCACGAGGAGAGTTCCAGAGAGTGATTCGGCACTAGACAAGAGAGTGATACGACGCTGGACAAGAGGAGAGTTCCAGAGAGAGATACGACGCTGGACAAGATGAAGTGATACGACGCTGGACAAGAGGAGAAGAGAGACAGCCGATGCTGGAGTGCGAGACGAGGACGACTACAGATGGATCAAAAAATGATCGAGTATGATTGACGACAATAAGGTGATAAACAACTTATTTATATCTTAATCATACAATGAACTCAAAGACAATTAAAGACATTTCTATTTTATTTAAAAGTAAGAGCCAATGTTTCTTGTAAAGTAGAATTAAAATCATAGATGTTTTAGAAATACGATTAACGTAGCAAGAGCTCAAATTAATATGAAATAAAATGAATACAAAGCAGTTAAATGAAAACAATTAGTATTTGAGATAAAACAGTACTGAGAAACAAAAGATAAATTCAATAACTATTAATATTTTGAGTACATTACAATATATAAAAAGAGATTTAAATATTGATATTTTGAAACACATTAATTGACTGAGTAGTCTGAAAATGAGATTTTTCTTTAATACAATAATTAGTAGAATAGAATATTTAGTCAGTAAGGATGTACATAGCATAAGCCTTACGTCATAATAACAAATAATAACGAATGTTTTAAATCGAAGTCAGTGCCACGTGCACAATTTTTAATAATATCAAATAAATTTGAAATACCGTTACAAGTTACATAGAGTTCTTATTGCAGATACACCTGAAACCCAATTTAAATGTTATATTGTTACATAATTTGTCAATCTTGAATGTGAGACCAGTCACGCTAAATTTGTGTATATGTATATATATTTATGTATATGTATTGTTGCATATTTGGCTCCCAAAGAACGTGGGGCTATACAAATTAAAGTACATATAAAAATTCACACACATAAATACGTCGCATATATTTGGCGCTCCAAGATCATGGGGCTCCGCAAACACAAATAGAAGTGTATTTGTATTTGAAAGTAATTTTAACAAAATTTATTAAATACGTTATATATTTGTCGCCCTGGACGTGGGGCTCCACAAATTTAAATTATATTAAATTTGCAATTTGTTGCAATATATATGATGCAAACTAAAATAAGTACTGTCCAATGCTATTTAGAAATTTACTTTTGATTAAATTGAAGTTATCGTCTTCTTGCCTACCCCACTTCCACTTGTTTTTTGATGATAACAAATGTTTAAATTTGGTAGTCAGCTCAGAATAATTCTGCCTGTAATAGTAGCAAATTCCTAAAATGATTGCAATTGTCTGACATTGTGTGGTTTAGGAAAATTTTGAATTACCTCTACCTTCTAAGGTAATGGCGTTATTCCGGTTTCAGATAAAATAAACCCTAGAAATTGTAATTGTTGAGTGATAAATTTAGATTTATCGAGCTTGAGTGTTATATTATTCTGATGCAGTTTTCTTAATACCAAATCTATTCTGTTGCAATGCTCTTCCTATGTCGCTGAAGTAATCAGTATGTCATGTACATATACAGTGGCGAACTCCAATGCTTCTTTTCCTAAAATCTGGTCCATACACTGTACGAAGATTGCTACCGAATTTACCAGTCCGAAAGGTAACCGTTTAAATTGGTAGTTCCTTCCTTCGAATATAAAAGCAACATACTGGCGACTATTCGGGTGCAACTCTATCTGCCAATAACCGCAGACTGCATCCCACGTGCTCATGAACTTACAACCATGGAATTTTTTCATGATCTCCTCTATCTCCCTTGGTAATGTCCTGTCGTTAACTATCATTTTATTTATTTCTCTGGTGTCGATGTACCTGTCCATCTTTCTTAGGTATAGCTACAATTGGGCTGGTGTACGGCGAATTGGTTCTTTCAATGATGTCTTCTTCCATCATTCTCTGAATTTCTTGCCTAACGGCTTCTTTTAATGACTGGGCAATTGGATATGATTTTCTATTGAAGTTCACTGAATCATGGAATCGTAACTCACTCACAAAATTTTTTGGCTTTTCCTGGTGAGTTTGAGAATACACACCTATATTTATTTTAAATATTCACTAAATCCTGCCTTTGTTCCACACTTACTGCTTCTGTTGAGCCTTTTATTTGAAATGACAGTATATCCTGCAACTTCTCCTTCCATAAATCCGGTTCACTTGTTACAATTTCATTATTTCCTATGGGTGTCCTAATATTCTCCCTAACATGGTATGAACGTCGGTACTGAGGGGCACATTGGCTTCCTATTATCTCAGTTGACCGTTCATCACCTTCTGATTTCAGTGTCACTATTCCACTGTTCAGATCAGTTATGGCAGAGTGGCGCCGTAGCATGTCACACCCTAATAAAACCTTAAAAGGTAGCCCCTGGGCTACTAAAAACACCATAGGACTTCCTATTCCTTTACTTGTAACATTCATGATTACTTGTTGCTTAACTGTTTTGTTCTGTCTTCCTGTAGCTCCTATTATTGTTATATTATGGATTGGCAATGTTGGTATTCTCTCAGTGCATGGTTTCTGTATCCTATTTAATTCAGTTCTGTCTATCAGTGAAATTTTAGCTCCATTATCAATCATCATTTCAGTAGGTACACCTTGCAATTCTACCTTGACGTATACGATTTCATTGTTTGGTTTTGCCTCTTCGGCCATTCTTTCTTACATCAAATCAGATTGAATGTCTTTTAAATAGTTATTTCTAATGATAGTAATTGGTTCTTCTTTTTTACTGATTATTTGTATCTGCCCTTCTTCGCTTGCAGTGACGGGTCGTCCTGAGTTTTCACTGCAGACTCTCATTTCCTCTATTCCTGCAGAAGTTATTGGTCGATCTTGGTCATTTCTACGCTGGTTTTCGGAGGGTGCTTCTCTTCTCCCTTCCCAGCTTCTGGATCATCGACTCTCAGCACTTCTACTCCTTTGTGGGCGCCTATTGTCTTTGTCTCGTCTATACTGATTTCTATATGTTTGGTCGTTATTAAAATTTCTTCGGCGGCCTCTGAATCGATTGTTGGGTGGACGCCTGTTGTTACCATTGGCTGTGACGTGATTAACTCTCTGTTTATTGTCTCAGTTCGGTTCGTTTCTTCGCTCATTTTGGGTATCTGGCCTCCGGCGATTCCTTCTATAACAATCTTCCTGTTCGTAACTCTCTAAGAGAGCTTCCATTGCTCCAGTCGTCTTCACTTATCCACATAACCTGGCACGTACTATTCCTTCTTCGAAGTGGTATGAAAGTTTGGTCACCAGACATTCTTCTGGGATTCTTGGTTCCAAATGTCTTGCTGAACAAACTTTACCTAAGAAGTATGCCGTAGGTGATTGGCGTCTTGTGGGTCATACTTTCCGTTGCAAAGTTGTCTTGGTTTATGTTCTGTATCGATTCAAACCAATTTTTGGTCTCAGATACCTGTTTAAATTCTAGATAATTGTGAACATCATTTCTAATTGCTGTCCACCAGTTATCGGTAATATTCTTAAAACTCTCATCCAGAAGATTTTTGATCATATGCCACCGGTTGTCTTTAGTCCGACTAATTAATTCCTCTAACCTCTCTAGGAATTCTAGTGGATTTTTCCTGTACTCCTTAAAATTAATAATTTCTCTGTTTTCTCCCAGTGGTATGTGGGTGTAGCTCATAGGTCTATTTCTGAGTACCTCTAACTCTTCTTGGATGTTTATTAGTTCTCTCTTCTATATTTCTTCTATCTTTTCTTTATTATTGTTTACTTGGTATATTACCTGTCGTAAGTTATTTCCTATATGGTCTAATTGTTCATCCATTTTGCCTTGCAATTTCTCTTGCGCTTGTTGTTGGAGTATTTCAACCCTTATTTTGCTATTATCGTCTACATTATTAATTTGATTAATTATTTCTTCTCGGAATTGTATCAACGTTTCATTAGTCCTTCCGATTTTCTCATTTGTTTCTGTTATTCTCTGTTTTATCTCCTACCTGTATTCTTCTAACTGTTGTTTCAGTGTTTTGTTATTCTTCTCCAACTGTTGTTTCAACGATTCGTTGTTTTGTTTTAATGTTTCATTATTCTTTTCAATTTTCTTGTTAAGTGCTCCATTGTCTTCTTTTATTTGTTGTTTCAACGATTCGTTGTTTTGTTTTGTTTCATTATTCTTTTCCATTGGTTTTTCAATGTTTCGTTGTTTTGGTTAATGTCCTCCTTCATTTGTTTAAATGCCTCTTTCATAAATTCCATTAGGCTGTTGGAGTTCGTCTCCACTGTAGGTAATATCATTTCTACTTCAACAGGCGTTGCCTCCTTCTCTTGCATGTCTACCTCGGTTTCGGTGTTTGCTGTCCGTTTACATGAAGTTGCTCTTTGTGGCATTTTCGTTTTTTATTGTAGTCGCCGCTAGAGTAGAAAACTGTTAAAAGAAGACAGTACAATGATATAATATTATCTTATACTTCTAGCCCCATGTTGCGCGCCAATTATGTAATAGAAAAATAAATTCTACTTGTTAGATACTTGTAACGCCTTACGTTGTTTGCGCCAAATATGTAACATAATTCAAATATGTATGCTGTGATTCAAAATTCTACTTGTGGGTAAATATATGATTCTATTTTTTGTTTTGTTTATTTATTTAATTAATTAAAATAATTAATTAATTGACTTGTTACTTTTTGCCTCGTGTTGCGGAAGATAATGTGTAAAGTTTCAGTAATATAGGTTAAATATATTCTGTATATATTTATTACATTTTTATAAATGTCAATTATTTTGTAGAGTCACAAATTGTTGGTTCTAATTTTTTAATATCTCTACAATCTATAAAAATTCAAAATATAAGCTGAATAAAATATTTGGGTTCAATTACATTTACTTTTCCTAGCCTCACTGTGTAAGCGCCAAAATTTGTAATGGTCAATTAACAAATATGTTTTCTAAAATTTTTTAATCTTTCTTAATTTTTGTGTTAATTCATTTCTTTATTTATTTCTTATTCACTTACCTAGTTTGATAATGTAAACTCACATGGCACACCAAAATTGTAATGCCAACTTATTCTTCAAATGTTTATGAAAACTATTTATTTTATGAATTTGCTAACTGCTATAATTTTTATTGTTCGACTAAGCTTTTCGTCATCACTGACATATTCAGGTCTTAAACAATGAATTAAGACAGGTTGTTTAAGACCTGAATATGTCAGTGATGACGAAAAGCTTAGTCGAACAATAAAAATTATAGCAGTTAGCAAATTCATAAAAGAAATAGTAAGGATGGCTGCTAATTTAAACAATACGAAGTTTATGAAAACGCTAGCACTCGTAAATTGAAAAAATATTAATTATTAGAAATAATTACTCATAAAAAATTAATTCCATTAAAATTCCTTTTATTTACTTTTGAAATCCTTTTCTTTTCTTCTGAATTTAAAATAACTAAAATATTTCTTAATTTGAATTATCCAGGCTAGTTAATTTATCGCTCAGCGGTTGGTACTATGAGTTTCCAAAACTCAGACCTAGGTTAATATTTTATGTTGTAAATATAACCTCGTGGTTTCTTTCGACTACAATAACTATTTACGAAAATGTCCTTTGTGAAGTACAAAACATAACAATATAAAGTTAACTATAATAGAACAAAACAATATCTTATAACTAAAGTAACGAACAGTTTGTAATTGCCGAACAGTGTCTTGTTGAGGTTAACAGTTTTTTAGGAGGTTATACTCCTTTAATTTTTAAACACAAAGAAATAATTATTGAAATATGAAAAAATTACAAAAGTGTTAGTGTTTTAGTTCAGTGATGGTGAAATAAATAGTTCACAAATGTATATAAAGTGTTGCAAGTTGGGTTATGAAAATTAGTTAATAAGTCGTTTTAAAAATTTTATTATTGACACTATACTTTCCTTTTATATGCACACACTTTCTGATTCACTGTTATTATTTTTTCACTGTTATTATTTTCACATTATAATTCCCTTCTGGTTATTTTAACGATTCACACTTTTTATTTAACACTCGTTGGTCATTAACTATAGTCACTCTTCACCTAACCTGTCTTGGGATTGAGTCTGATTGTAACTTCTTGTATTAAGGTGTAACAGAGGCTCCGTTCTTTGCAGCTCGAATTCCAGCAATCAACTAACTAGCTTGGCTTCACTTTTTGGGGCTTGCTATTGCAAAATGTGAAAAATTCCCATTGGCTGAAACGTCATTGTTGTTCATGGCGTCACTTTCTGTGATCAAAATTACCAAAAAATCTCAATTTTAACATATCTTCCTTATACTATGTCCAGTTGTAATCATATTATCACCAAATGAAATTCTTTTTTCCTCCTGATCATTTTGAGATCTCACAACATAGGTTTCTATACAGTATTATTTAACAAAATGTAACTTTCTTTTTTTTTTTTGGTTATTATTCTATTTTATTCAGATCACAACTCCCACTTACCTTTCAACTTGGATCTGGCCGGATCGAGTAGTGGCGGTACACCCATTTCGTTTGACGAACTATGACAGTACATAAAACGAACTAAGGTTGTGAAAGAAACTAACTCGCAATTTTGTAGAAGAGAAATTAGATTTTTTAATTAATCAGAATCATATTTAAATTTTGTTCAAAAAACTTTTGATCATTGTTTTACAGATTAAGTTACAGTTTTCTTTGTTCGGTTAGCCTCTGCTACATGCTACTTATTCTAAGAGCTTACCTTAGTGATCACTATACAAAACAAATATACAGACAGAGCCCAGCCTGCCATTCACTCATTCTCTCAATTTATACCCCCTCCCCTGAACATTTTTATTACCCTGAACCCTTAAACATGTTGTGAAATTCTATAGTCGGCAACGTGGTCATCATTCGCACTCACTATTTAACGTTTGGCAATCACTGGTTTGTCCGGAACTAAACGTAGATATTCTTCACTGAATGGTATTAACCGCGGTTACATTGATTTAAACTGTTATTTCACTTTTGCTTTAAAATAAAACTGTAAGAGTTAGCAGGGCGCACTCGGCGCTGTGTCGGCCGACACGATCAACGACTAACTGGGCAGGAAAACGTCGCAGGTGTAGCTAACGTGATCTCATACTTTTTGATGGAAATCCCAGCCTTGGGCTTCGTCGCCGAAGCTTCGGCCCATGCTATGCATGTGGTTTTTGAGTCAATGTCGCACATGATCTTCTATAGGCAGTGGCTGACGTCATTTAAGTGGGCCGGACTTAAAACAGTGTTTCCGGGGGATCTTGAAGAAGACGACAAATATTAGTCTCTCTAGCCATCTTGGTTTTTTGTTAAAGCGTCCTTTTGAACGCGCTTGCGTGGGTATTCGCGCCTGTGCGTCGACACACTTGCAAAGTTCTTAGAATTTTGGTGGAGGTAAATTCTTCAGCCGTGTTACACCACTGATTGCGTTTCGCTTTGTTTCCAACTGTTTCTCAACACTGGTCTGTTATACGGACAAATACGTTGCACAATGACAATCCGCCCAAAAACGAAATAAATAAAAATATAAATCTATGCCCCAAACGGTTAAAATAAAACACCCAAAATTTGACCCGCTACAATACCCCCTCGATGAGAATTCTGCTGTCCATGACAGAAGAAATCTCATCGATAAACCCCGAAGAGGACCGGAGAGGAACTGGTGCCAACAACCCCCTGGTTCTTACTCTGCATGGGTACACGAACCCCCTGGCTCAGCGACCATGGACTCATCTGAACGAGATCACTGGACTTCTCTGTAAGAGATCCCAACACCGAGAAATCGATCAGACTCGCACCACAGCCCACCTTGCCTTCTAACATGCTACCCCCACAAATCCTCAATCCCTGGCTAAAATTATCCCAGTTCCTCCGCCGATATGTTTCCCCTTTTTGCAAGCTGGGCTGCCTTTAGCAGATACTGGGCTCACACACATTAACATTACATATTATCATAACACATTAAAATAAAAACTTCCTTTTAAAATTTATTATAAATTCAAAAAATTCAATATTCAAAAAAATCTTTTACCAAAAAATTCTCTTCCTTTTTTTTTTCTAATTTTTGTTTCAATGACTTAACCTAAACATTCCTATTAATACAAATACATCCTTACTCTAGCATGAGAACACTTTATAGCCTACCAATACAATAAAAGAAACATCATTAATACATACACAATAAAATAATCATTACTCAACATATTCACTCGCTGGCAGGCGAAACATCAAAAAATTTTTTTTTTTTTTTCAAAAAAAATTCAAAATTTTCAAAATTTTAAAATTCAAAAAAAATTATTCATTAAATATTTATTAAATTTATTTATTAAATAACATTTATTAAAATTATTCAAATATTAGTTTGAATTAATCAAACAAACAAATTAAAATTGAATTCCTACTCTACAAGCTTAGTAGGTGTATGAACTCATCAGCTGATCATAACTAGGTCAAGTCCAAAACCCTTGACCTATATATGTTATGTATAATTTCTGAAAACACCTGGAACATTTTCAATATCCTACCTTGAAATACAAAACATAATAAACAAAATATCTAAAACAAACAAATTATTAATACAAATAATAAACAGATTGACATTTAAATTATTTAAAATAAACACTTCTCGACTTTACATTATTTTCAAATTTTATCAAAATTCTGTCACTGGTTTAAAAAACAATTGTACATTCTTTATCATAAATTCCTCTTTCTTCTCAACAATCTTACTTTAATATACTGTGGGTGATGTAAATTATTTATTCTCGTTTTTCTGTATTAGATTTCTATACATATATAAACTTTCTCCCCCTGACTCTAACATCACTCAACTCCCACTCCTATGACACCCAACTCTATCAAAAATATCTACTAATCAGGCCACTCTAATCCACAACTTATCATTTAACACAATTCGCCGCCTTCTCTACATATATGAAAAAATACTCTCTAACCCTTTGTATATAGGATACGTGTTTCCTTCCCAAAACTCATTCCCTTATGTTGGTCCCTGGACTCCCCCTAGGTAACCCTTTCCGGCGCCAATCGGTCCCTATCCCGTCCCAACCCTTGTTGCGGACTCCTACATTACACTACCCTCTAATACAAAATTGCCATCCCCAAAAATTCTCAATCTCATTTCATTACTACAAATACACAAAATAACCTCATTAACTATAAAAACAACCATATATCATTCAAAATCTACATAAAGTCTCCATTACCACTGTGTCAACATCTATATTTCACAAAATCCTGTTATATCACATCAACTCAAAAACAGCATTACATTATATTCATCTCCACCATTTCACATTCAACTTTTAATTCAACTTGGACAGGTCTACATGTCCCATAAAACACTTATCACCCATAAATTATCTTTTATTAATTTGCATACTCTTTTTATCTTTACTTCGAAATATCTGTAGTACACTAAACATTAATTACTTGTAACATTTATAAACCAATATACCAGTGACATGGTATTGTTGATCAGCTGATATCCTAACATAATTAAAACACCATGGATACCTTTCAAAATTGAACAGTTACATGTAATACATTATCAACACTTACTTCTATTATGTTGATTGCCTGCCAGGCGTCTAATGATTGGCTTAGAAAAAAAATTACACCCATAATGAAAATACATTTTATCAACAACTATATCTAACACACAACAATAAAATGATACCTTTAAAATTATAGTATGAACCTTATTTTACGAGTCTGAGCATATAATTATGTGGACAGAGCACAAGCATTTTTGATTGGATTAAACCTTGAATAAGCAAAACTTTTACGTCATAAAATTTTAAATTCGTGACTCCTTTACGTCACCTCCCAGCCACACACTCTATTTCAGATTATGGAGGACTGTCTCGCCCTTTCGCTTCCACAGAGACGGTATATTTTGGAGCAGGTTTTTACCTCTCCGTGTCTCTGCTTCCGCTGTTAAGTTAAAATTGGTGAACATCATCATGTTCTCGTTATAAAATCATGCACCCTTAAACGGATCTACCACCTGGCTCTGCTGTTCCTTCTCGAACAGAGTGGCAGCCGCTGTTCCATAGTTTGGTGATTCCCCTTTTTATTACCCCCCATCAATTTCAAAATACACCTTTACAACGATAACAGCTATGGCCAGTTAAGGCAGCGCGCAATCGTAATGTGCCCCAACCATAGCTGTTAAAGCTAAACCAATTCCACGGTCAGGGTTCGGTGAGGCCGTGACCGCCCGAAAATTTGGGGAATCACAAGTAAAATATCTTTCGTAATATTAAATTAAAATTTAAATGACAATATTAATTGAGGTGGGGTTTTAACCCACTTTATATGGAAACTTAACCATTATTAACATAAAATAATTAATACAAAATCTACAACCTTCCCCCATAGCAGTTCCACACTACACTGTTATGATACATCACATCACACAATACACAAATAGCAATAAACCTGGATTATTAGCATACATCAAACAAACAATTCTCTTTTAAATAATTTATATAAAAATTTATAAACATTATTATTTAAAATTTTTCATTAACTCTTTCTATTTATCATCATGATGAATTTATCCTGTGTTGTAATAAGTAATTCAACAACTCTAAATTTATTATTAATATATATTTTTAACCATTATTTTTATTTAGCCCAATTATTTCAAAATATTTCATTACTGAATTAACATATCAATCACTCCTGTCAACCTTTTTTGTTATACATTATTCATATTGTAAAATTTCAATACTTACCGCCCATTTCTCAAAACATATACAACATACCACAATACTCTCACCTCACCACTGAAACATTTCACAACATATTAGTTCACCTCAAATAATTCAGCCATCTATTATCAAAATGATTTAAATTCCTTAAAAAGTTAATTATACAATATTGAAATAGTCAAACAAAATATTTAACATGTCTTAAATTGTTTAATTAAATTAATTATTAACAATATAGAATTCATTACCATCCAAACAATTACAATTCTCTGATTACTTGTTTTCCAAATTAATTCTATTTGTTTATTTAAATTGCAAATATTTCAATATTATTCTTACAACAATTATCTTACATACACACATATAAATTCACTATATTTTATTTACAAACTCTTATTTATTATTGTTCCATTTTTTCCACACTTCTGTCCAAATCTGCCATGTCGAACAACCATAAAACATAATGTTTAATTGTCTTTTATTGTCTTACAGTCTACCCTCCATCGTCCCAAATCAACCTTGGTTTTATATAACACTGTTGCTTTTTATTTACAAACAAATGGTTACTTTGTGTGTCATAACCAGAACAACCAAATTCACTCATTTTACCAGAATACTCATTAAACCAGTCTACGTTAGGTGTTTTTGTTAAGTCTCCGTCATTACATTCATTCACTATCGGTCTAATTATTTTTTTCAAATCATTGTAATCATTATTATTCAAATATATTTCTAAGCCTTCTTTCCATTCATCATACTTTCTATTCAAATTATACAATTCTGTTACATACCATTCTCTATTTACCTCTCTCTCTTCATAACACCACATCACACTCTCACAATTATTCCGGACAGAGGGTACACAATTACTCCACAAAAATAAACACCTCAATTCATCTACCAATACGGGACTCTTGCCCTTCAACCACAACACTTGTGGACTCAATAAATCATCATAAACATCATAAATAATAAAGGGAAAATTTGCCCTCTGTCCCCACTCTACTACAACATTATTTTTTCTCTCTCTCTCTAACTCACTGACACACATTAACATCTCATAATCACTGCCTTCTATACTCTCATTCTTTATTTTTACCGTATCACTTTCTGATACCAATTTCTCAAACACATTATTATTCTCGTTATTATTATCATCATTATTATTTATTAATTCATTGCCTAACACAACACTGTCATTACAGCTTTCGTTTGTATTATTCTTACTCTGTTCTACTTTATTCGAACTAATTTTTGTCATTTCATTGGCATTTCCAAGACATACACTCTTGTCTTGTATGTTGTTTATCAACTCGTCAAATTTTATATTTATATTTTGCTGAAGCTGAATATTCTGTTCTTCAAATTTTTTATTAAAATTGCTATTTTGAACGTCAAAACGACGGTCTATTTTGTCAAATTTTTCGTCATTAGAATTAAAACGACTTTCCAACTCACCTCTCATCTTTCGTAAAAAACTCAATATATCCGTATCATCGGACTGTTTACTTTTAGTTGTTAAAACTGGGGTTAGTTGAATCCCAGAATCAACATCTGTTTCGCTTAATTGTGTTTGAGCAGCAATTGGGGTAGAATGAATGATTACATTGCCCCCAACAGCTGTTTCTGTAACAGCGCTCGGCTCAGCTGTCCGCATATCACTTTCATTCAGTGACTGTGACTCAAGGTCACTTTCACTCATTATTGAATTTACTATACTGCTCTTCTCTGTGTTTTCAGACATTTTTTTTTTTTTTTTAGTTTATAGCTTAGTTTTACTTAAGTGTTAACTACAATTGGTTACTCTTCCCTTCCAAAACGTTATACTACAGCATATATAAAATAAACCTTACCATAATTACGTACATTTCACGTAACTAAAATTTCGCTTTCACAACCGTACTTCATTCAATGCACTGTCAAAATGTAGGCCGGTGTAATACAACTTTTTTGTTGTATTACATCCTGCAGTCACGGCACCAATTGTAACTTTATTATTTTTAGTTATTATTCTATTTTATTCAGATCACAACTCCCACTTACCTTTCAACTTGGATCTGGCCGGATCGAGTAGTGGCGGTACACCCATTTCGTTTGACGAACTATGACAGTACATAAAACGAACTAAGGTTGTGAAAGAAACTAACTCGCAATTTTGTAGAAGAGAAATTAGATTTTTTAATTAATCAGAATCATATTTAAATTTTGTTCAAAAAACTTTTGATCATTGTTTTACAGATTAAGTTACAGTTTTCTTTGTTCGGTTAGCCTCTGCTACATGCTACTTATTCTAAGAGCTTACCTTAGTGATCACTATACAAAACAAATATACAGACAGAGCCCAGCCTGCCATTTACTCATTCTCTCAATTTATACCCCCTCCCCTGAACATTTTTATTACCCTGAACCCTTAAACATGTTGTGAAATTCTATAGTCGGCAACGTGGTCATCATTCGCACTCACTATTTAACGTTTGGCAATCACTGGTTTGTCCGGAACTAAACGTAGATATTCTTCACTGAATGGTATTAACCGCGGTTACATTGATTTAAACTGTTATTTCACTTTTGCTTTAAAATAAAACTGTAAGAGTTAGCAGGGCGCACTCGGCGCTGTGTCGGCCGACACGATCAACGACTAACTGGGCAGGAAAACGTCGCAGGTGTAGCTAACGTGATCTCATACTTTTTGATGGAAATCCCAGCCTTGGGCTTCGTCGCCGAAGCTTCGGCCCATGCTATGCATGTGGTTTTTGAGTCAATGTCGCACATGATCTTCTATAGGCAGTGGCTGACGTCATTTAAGTGGGCCGGACTTAAAACAGTGTTTCCGGGGGATCTTGAAGAAGACGACAAATATTAGTCTCTCTAGCCATCTTGGTTTTTTGTTAAAGCGTCCTTTTGAACGCGCTTGCGTGGGTATTCGCGCCTGTGCGTCGACACACTTGCAAAGTTCTTAGAATTTTGGTGGAGGTAAATTCTTCAGCCGTGTTACACCACTGATTGCGTTTCGCTTTGTTTCCAACTGTTTCTCAACACTGGTCTGTTATACGGACAAATACGTTGCACAATGACAATCCGCCCAAAAACGAAATAAATAAAAATATAAATCTATGCCCCAAACGGTTAAAATAAAACACCCAAAATTTGACCCGCTACAAAAATAACATTTCTTAGTTTTGGCCTAATCTACCATTTTATGTTTAAAAGTAGTCTTTTAATATATTGTTATACTCTATAATGAGTTAAATTTTAGTAATCATCAAATCATAATAAATGTTCCACCTACCTGCAAAGACTCGGGTTCCAGGATTCGATCACATGTACGCTAGATACAAACATGTGTTTCATAGGTTAGTGAAATGACTTACTCTACACATTTTTATGAAGAGAAATTTAAATTTTCTTTTAATTTGGCATTATTTCAAATGGTTATAAATTTCACTGTATATGACATTTCATCAGAAATGATTTTTTGCTTGTTACATGACCCCCACTATTATTCTAACTTATATTCTAGCTTACCTTACATTTTTAAACTCACACACTCCAGACTGCCCAGCCTGCAATTTTTCACGCACCCAAACACACACAAAATTTATTTATCCCCTTAACATTTTATCCTAAAGTCCCTTAGCCCTTACGTCTCAACCGCCGGCAACGTGACTCGCGCGCGCGTTCATCGTTTCGGTAAATGTTTGATTTCTTAGTATTCGAAAAAACACTTCACTTGTTTCTACATTTTGGATTGACCGCGGTCTCAAACTTTTTACTATTGTTCCACTTTTTTTTCTGTTAAATTACAATTTTTGTGACGAGCCAACTTTGGCCGTCCCGGCGCCGGGGTGTTCAGTTAGTAGACTGTGAGCGGGAGGAAGTGGCGGTTCACGGCCACCTGATTTTCGTCGCCGTTCATGCTTATATTGTTGTGGCGTATTCCTTCTATACATGGAATATAGTTGTTATATGTGTGATAACCGGGGACGATATTTGCATCTGCTATACTGACGTCACTAGCAGTGGGCGGGGTTTAACGACGTTTCCTGTAGCCGGCTAGTTGGAGCTACAAACTGTTCGTTCCAGCGCCATGTTTTACAGCTTCGTTGGAGTTCTCACGGCGTCACTTCAGCGCCCCGTCCTGAAATGTTACGTACGGGCGTCGCCACACATATACAGAGTTCTGAGAAACTCGGGGTGTTGCGGATTCCTTTGCCGAGTTACACAACAATAAATTGCGTATCGCCTTCGTCTCAAACTGTTACACTTGCCATGCGTTCTGTTGTAATGGAAATAACGTTTGTCGTACCACCAAACTTTCACAATAAATTTTCTAAAAACCCGCACAAAATGAAATAAATAAAATGTAAATACCCCATACGGTAAAAAATAAAATAACCCAATTTTAGACACATTACAATACCCCCTCAATGAGAATTCTGCTGTCCAAAACAGAAGAAATCTCATTGATAAACCCCGAAGAGGACCGGTGAGGAACTGGTGCCAACAAACCCCTGGTTCTTACTATTCATGGGTACACGACCCCCCTGGTTTGGCGACCATGGACGCATCTGAACGAGATCACTGGACTTCTCCGTAAGAGATCCCAACACCGAGAAATCGAGCAGATAAGTACCACGGCCCACCTCACCTTCTAACATGCTACCCCCCAAAAATCCTCAATCCCTGGCTTAGATTATGCCAGATCCTCCACCGATATGGTTCCCCTTTTATGCAAGCTGGGGCTGCCTTTAGCAGATACTGGGCTCACACACACTCACATTACATGTTGACATAACACATTGTAAAATTGAAAAATTCTTTTAAAATTTATTATTTCATTTAAGAGACAAAATTCGGAATTCAAAATAAAATATTTTATCAAAATTCTCTTCCTCGTTTTCTGTTTTTCTTTAAAATGAATTAATTTAAACCTTTCTTCTAATTAAACATATCCTTAACCTAAACATGTGAATACTTAGAATCTAACAATACAATGCAATACAAGAAATCAATAAAATAAACATGGTTAACATACAAATCATAAAATAATCAATACTTAAAATATTCATTCGCTGGCAGGCGAAAAATCAAGATTTTTTTTTTCCAAAAATTTATTTTCCCAAAAATTTTAAAATTCAAGCAAAACTTTAATTTTATTTAAATGTTTCCTTTATATATAAAATTTATTTAAACTTGTTTAAACTGATTAAATAAACAAATTAAATTGGCTTCCTACTACACAAGCTTAGTGGGTGTATGACCTTACTGTCAGCTGATCAAAAGTAGGTCAAGTCCAAGACCCTTGACCTACATATGCCATGTATACTTTCTGAAAATACATTCAACATCTGTAACATTGTACCTTGAAACACAAAATATAATAACACAAAACGTTTAAAATAACAAAATATTATAAATAAGCAAATTGACATTTCAATTATTCAAAATAAACAATTCTTAATTTTACATCATTTTCAAATTCTATCAAAATTTTGTCACTGGTTTCAAAAAAATAAAAATTTTATATGTTCAACTATAACTTTCTTCATTTAACAATTTCATTCTACATTACTTTGGGTGATTTAAATTATTTATTCTCATTGAATTCACTACTTAATCTGTATACACATATAATCTTTCTCACTCTGACTCTAACAACTAACAACTTCAACTCCCATGACACCCATCTCTATCAAAACATCTCCCAGAACACTCTCTAACCCCAACTTATTATTAAACTCAAATCGCCACCTTCTCTCTATATATAAAAAAAAATACTCTCTAACCCTTTGTACATAGGATACGTGTTTCCCCCCCAAAAAAACTCAATTCCCATTCTCTGGCCCCTGGATTCTACCTAAGGCGGCCCCTACGCACTAAAATCAGTCCCAAATCCCGTCCCAACTTATCATTATGTTGCGGACTCCCACATTACACTACCCCCTACTACAAAATTGCCATCCCCAAAATCTCAATCTCATTACCTTACTACAAATACAACAAAATAACATCATTAATTATAAACATCAATATATCACTCAAAATTCTACAATTATTCTCCACCACTACTGTGTCAACAGCAATACTTCTGAAAACTATAATATTACATCAACTCAAAACAACATCGCATTACTTCAAAACAATATTTCGCTCTTTAACTCTAACTTTAACTTCACTTGGACAGATCTATATATGTCCCACAAAATATTCATCACCCAAAACTATCTCTTGTTAAGTTGCATAAATTATTACTTTACTTCTCCCTTTATCAAATTATTTTTATCATTACTTTAAAACATCTGCAATACACTAAAACATTACATTAAATTTTAATTACTTGAAGCATTTATAAACCAATATACCAGTGACATGTTACTGCTGATCAGCTGATCTCCTAACACAATGAAAACACATCTCAAAATTGAACAAATTATATGAAATATATCTTTATCAATACTTACTCCTACCCTCATTGTTTCCCCTTTCTCTGATTCTGATCATTCATATTAACCGCCTGCCAGACGATTTAATTATTGGCTTCAAAAAAAAATATACACACATAATGAAAACACATATAATTATCAATGCTTATATCTAACGTACAACAATAAAATAATACACTTAAAATTATAGCATGAACACCTTATATTGAGTGTCTGAGCAGCTAGTTATTTAACAATAACTTGTGCAGAGCACAAGCAGTTTTATTGGATCAAAATTTGAATTAGCAATTTTCTATGTTAGGTTGTAAAATTTAAATTCGTGACTCATTTGAGTCACCTCCCATCCACACACACTATTTCAAGTTATGTAAGGCTGTGGCGCCCCTTCGCTTTCACAAAGACGGCATATTTTGGAGTAGTTTTACCTCTCCGTGTCTTTGCTTCGGCTGTTACATTTAAAAAGTTCAGATATCAACATACCTTTGTTATATATTTAAACGCCCTTAATGCGGGTCTACCACCTGGCTTTGCTGTTCCTCCGCGAACAGAGTGGCAGCCGCTGTTTCATAGTGCTGGGATTTCCCCTAAAGTTCGCCCCCCATTCAATTTCTACTATATACCAATTTCAAGTCAGCTATGGTCAAGGGACTTGGTATGACCATAGCTAACCGCTAGCCAAATCCACGATTAGTGCTGGTAAGGCAGTAATTGCCCGAAAATTCGGGGAAATCTAACTTCATTTCAGTGCCTGTTTCATTCATTACTAGTATGTGCGACACGAGAGTCTATCAGTGTGTAAATTAAGTTTACACGAAAAGGTGTGTCGCACATTTCCGCCATTTTGGCCTCCGATGGAGGTAACACTCTCTGTTACCCCCAACCCATTTCGCTATCTACGGGAGCACAGGCCACCCCCGCAATAGCAACTTGATAGCTAATTAATTAAAAAATTTTATATACATTCTCATATACTACTATCATCAATATTCATTTAACTCATTCATAACTTTCTACCCTGGGACTTTCTTAAAATTTTCAAAATTTATTAATAATTAGTGTCAGAATGATCAATATTGCACACCACTATATAAAAATTATTCCGATTAGCGCTTTCAAGCTTCACAGCTCATCGTCAGATCAGGAATAGGCAGAAAATATGTAATACCCAACCCTTCACCCCTCTCCCCCACCCCGCTCACCCACAACAAACTAAAAATTAATGACCCTTCCCCACCCCTTAAACTCTGTCTCACCATCTGTACAGTTACATATTTTTCTAGTAAATTCCTTGTGTTTCAGTGTGTGTGTGTGTGTGTGTATCCTTTTAAACTACCCTCTTCCTCTCCACACACGTGGGTCAGTCACACACCCTTATTTTAAAACAACCAATTAGTACTATGAAATATAATTCTTAGTCTTATCTATCTGCCCTCTCTCATTTACTTCTTAATCATGTTATAAAATATTTCTTCATTATCAAATTTAATTTTAATATTAATTAAATTGTCTAATTCTTTTTCTCTTTCTTTTAATATTTCTAACTCCTCTCTAAGCTTCCTTTCAACTGTGTTATTTACTACTTTTACAATTTCGTATTCTTCCAAAGGATTAACAAACTTGTGGTTGTCTTCTATGAAATGTCTTGCATATAACGAATTGGTTGTTCTATTACCTTCTCCACGTTTGTGGTCAGACAACCTGCATGCGAATTTTCGTCCTGTCTCCCCTAGGTACACTTTGTTGCAGTCTTTACATTTTAATTTATAAATTCCGCTTTTCTGTAATACTGGAATTTTTTCTATATTCTTATTCCTTATCTTATCAAATACCGTTTCACATTTTTTAATAGCTATATCTACTCCATATTTATTAAAACATTTTATAATTTTTCTAGTATGTGAACCTATGTATGTCAATGACCCTGCATAATTCTTTTGTTCTGGTTCTATTTTAGCTTTTTGTATGTTGACCCTTTTCATAGCTTTATCCACTATGTTGGTGCTATAATTATTATTCCTTACAATTCCCTTTATCGTTTTTAACTCCCTATCTTTTGATTCGGTCTCTTTTAAACACTTCTGAGCTCTGTAACAAAAGGAATTGATTGCTGCCATTTTATATCTGTATGGGTGGTACGACTCTCTTGGAATAATTATATCAGAATACGACTCTTTCCTAAATATCCCAAACTGTAGTTTCTCATTATCTTTAATTTCTATGTTTAAATCTAAGTAATTTATTTGCTTACCTCCTATCTCTTCCTTAAATTGTAAGTTTTTATCCTTATTATTTACCTCCTTTATAAACTCGTGCACTTCTTCTATGCTTCCTTCCCAAACTACTAATACATCATCAACGTATCTAGACCATAATTTTATATTGTCTTTATACTCAGTGGAAGTTATTAATTGCTTTTCAAAATCATTCATGTATATTTCAGCAAGAATAGGGGATAATGAAGACCCCATAGGTAAACCTTTTTTCTGTATATAAAACTTGTTATTAAACCTAAAATAGTTCTGATTTACACATTCTTTATATGACAGACACATAGAATTATTAAGAATATACTCGTATGTAGAGTTAGAAGAAATATTATATAATTTTGGTTTGGGGTACATAGAAAAGAAATTGGAAAAGAAAAATAAAAAAATGGTAGATAAGTTAAATAAATTAATAAGAAAGAACGAAGTAAAAAAGGAACACCTCTCTAAGAATAACTATGAAAAAAGAGTAATAAACCTTACAGAGGTAAATTTCAATACGGAAGAAAAAGAAATGTTAGCGAAAGGCTTAAAATACGCACCGCCACCAGAATTAAATCAAGAAAAAACGATTATTGAATGCGAAAGCATAATACAAAAACTAGGAAATGAAAATGATAAAAAAAGAATAAGGTGGGAAGTAGGGAATGTAGTAGATAAAATATTTAAGAAAAGTTTGTATAATTCAAAGAATGAACAAAAAATCAAAGCAACTGTAACTAAACTAAAGAATAAAATAAAGAAGAATGATATTATAGTTACGAAGGCGGATAAAGGAAATACAATGGTACTAATGAGAAAGGAAGAATACATAAAGAAAACGGAAGAATTTATAAGGGAAGGACCATACGAGGAAATAAAGTATGATTATACAAGTAAGTACCAGTCAAGGATAAAACAAATGATGAAACAGATAACATTTATAGAAGAAAATAAGAAAAAGTATTTATTGGAAAGTAATCCAACAGCACCAACTTTTAAAAGTCAGGTTAAGATACATTGAAGTGTTATTAGCTTTAAATTAATTAATTAAATTGTTGACATACTGAAGAAACTGTCACTTACCAGTTGCAAATATATATAAGGGTTTACCAGGATGTCGTCTGATGTACTCAGGCAGAGAAAAACGGGCAATGCAATGACAAACACACATTGATGTGTTTAATTGACACTTTTTATTAACTTTTAATTTTTTGATATTAACTATTAAATTTTAACTCCCTCTTCATCAATTTCTTTTACATTACATCGTTAACAATTATTGGAATATCAATTCAATTTTAAGTTACTAGCGGTTCATTCGAAAAAACTTTGCTTGAAAACATTGATATTTGTCATACATAAAATGAAAATAGTTGCGATACTTATGACTAAACACTTAACATTCTAACCATGGTATCTAAATTATGAAAGCGACCCATATTGCTCTCTCTCTCTCTCTCATACTATCAGATTCCCTTTAATTTAGTTATAACCCCCGTTTTTTATGAATTTAAAAAATAATTGAAATTAGGTTTGAGTCGACTACTTAACCAGAGTCCTTCGGCTGACCGCGTGTGGCGTCGCGCATGTAAATGAATGTCCTGTTTATTTGTCACATTTTTCACTTTTGCTATACACTCTGCTAACTTCGTTCACACTGTCGGATTTAACTGTTTATCTTCAAATTTACTGTTACACTTCAGAATATGTTAAAATGCAAGATTTAAAGGTCGCGAACTGCGAACCTTGTCCCGGCCGGGCATGGGGGATTTCGTCGACTGACCACACTACAAATGCGTTGGTCAAAAAAAACATTTCCGCCAGCTCGTGCTGTGATTGGCTGCGGCATCTCACATGGCTGGTTCCGGTGATCGACTTTGGTGTCGAGAGTACAGATAGCGGCACACGGGCGCACACGCACTGCCACATTCCATTGTCGTTGAGCGTTATTCACCAAGTTTTTGTTACTCCTCCCCAACGGAGGATACACGCATGTGCGCACAAGCTGACATTCCACGGTGTTATCGTTGTGCGCTAGGCACGGACCGGTACAGGATTGTATACAGGGTGTCCAAATAAGTGTTAGTGGTCTCGGTGGCCGCAAAGGGTGTCCAAACCGATTATTTCCCAATAGTTGATATTAAATGAAATCATAAAAAAAACATACCTCCTTCAAAATTGTCCCATTACAATACCCCCCCAATGAGAGATCTTCTGCCGAAACAGAAGATATCTCATTGCCAAAACCCCTAAGAGGACCGGTGAGGATATGGAGCCAACAACCCCCCTTTAATTTCTTAACACCTCATGGGTAAACTACCCCCCTGGCTTGGCGACTATGGACTCATCTGAACGAGATCACTGGACTTCTCCGTAAGAGATCCCAACACCGAGAAATCGAACCGACCAGTACCACAGCGCACCTCACCTTCTAACATGCTACCCCCCAAAACCCTCACTCCCTGGCTTATATCAGGCCAGATCCTCAACCGATCTGTTCCCCCTTACATGCAAACTGGGTCGCCTTCAGCAATACTGGGCGCATACACGTACTTGTTAATTCCTACCTATCATTTTTTTTTTTTTCAAAACAAAAAAAAATTCAAATTCAAAAATTTACATTTTATAACATTTTTTCTCAATAGGAAATTTATTTTAACTTATTTAAATTAACGAATAAACAAAATTGGCCTCGCTTCTTTGCCAAAACTGGTTTAGTATAGAACATCACCCATCAGCTGACCAAAACTGGGTCAAGTCCAGATCCTTGACCTACATACGTTATGTACAAGTTACATCTGTGAATACATTAAACTCCTGTAAAATTCAGTCTTGCAACGCAAAAACATAATAAAATACAACATTTAAAATTAACAAAGTATTATTATAATTAACCATTGGATTGACATTTAAATTATTCAAATAAACACCTTCCCTAGCTAATTGTAAACACATTTCAAAATTGAGCAAATTGCATGAAATATATCTTTATCAATTCTTATATCTAACGTACAACAATAATAATAATACACTTAAAATTATAGCATGAACGACTTGTATTGACTTGTCTGAGCAGCTAGTTATTTAACAGAGCACAAGCAGTTTTTTTATAGGATCAAATTTGAATTAGTAAAACATTTTTATGTTATAAAATTTACATTCGTGGGTCCTCTGAGCCACCTCCCAGCCACACACTCTATTTCAGATTATGGAGGACTGTTTCGCCCTTTCGCTTCCACAGAGACTGTATATTTTGGAGCAGGGTTTTACCTCTCCGTGTCTCTGCTTCCGCTGTTAAGTTTAAATCGGTGAACATCATCATGTTCTCGTTAATAATCATGTACCCTTAAACGGATCTACCACCTGGCTCTGCTGTTCCTTCTCGAACAGAGTGGCAGCCGCTGTTCCATAGTTTGGTGATTCCCCTTTTTGTTACCCCCCATCAATTTCAAAATACACCTTTACAACGATAACAGCTATGGCCAGTTATGGTCAGCGCGTAATCGTAATGTGCCCCAACCATAGCTGTTAAAGCTAAACCAATTCCACGGTCAGGGTTCGGTGAGGCCGTGACCGCCCGAAAAGTTGGGGAATCACAAGTATAATATTTTTTTTTTTTTTTTTTTTTTTTTTTTAAATAAAAATTTAAATTACATGACATTTCTAGTCTTGGTGGTATTATATAAAATATTATAAAATACATAATGTGTGTATAAACAATAGTAACAATTTATAATAATAGAATATAAAAATGTCTGTTTATGTATGATAATTTTAATATGTACAAATACATCCATCATCACTCAGCTAGATAATACTTTTTTAACTGGGTCACATTATAAGTTCCGTTTATTTCTCTAGTTTGTAAATCTACTGAAACGTACGCATTCTCCATTTTCACTTGGCTAACCTCATATGGACCGTCATATAATTTTTTCAAAATTATTATTAACAGTTATTTTTAACCTTTATGTTATTCCACAAACTAAACTATTTAAGACTTATTTAGTTATTAATTGTTTTTCAATTGAAATTTCATCAAATAATTTAAATATCTCATAAAAATTCAATCATACAACATTAAATCACAATATTTAGCCATCTCAAATTATTCACTTCAATTGATTATTAAACTTTACATTTTTCAATTATTATCAAAATTTACAAAGCATCAATTATTGTCTTCATAATTATTCAACTTCATAATTATTATTACGCTAATTATTCATGTAAACTGCAAAATATTAATAATATATCTACACAAATGAATTCACAAATTATTTACAAATCATGCGTCAATAACTGTTCAATTGTTTCACGCTTCATATGCCCAAATCTGCAAGGTCATTACCATAATTTACAAGATTTACCAAGGTCTATACACTGAAATTTTAGTTCAACCTCCATCGTTATATATATATCTAATGTATTTGTAACAAGCTTCGTTGTTATACACACTCAATTGGTTATTACTATCATTATAATAATCATCCATTATCTTTATTCCATTCATTATATCATCATAATTGATAGGGTTATTCCCTATTAATATTTCATACAACTTGTCAACATAAGTTGTTATTGTCCAGTTTCCATCGGTAAATACATTCATGATCGGGTTAATTATTTTTGTCAGATCATTATATTCATTATTCTTCAAGTATACTTTTAAACTTTCTCTCCATGTGTCATACTTTCGATTCACATCATATAATTCTGTTACTTGATTAACATACCATTTTCCACTTATATCTCTCTCATCACAATACCAAATTAAACTTTCAACATCATTATTATTACAGACAGAGGGTACAACATTATACAACATCAATTCATTTATCAATACGGGACTCTTTCCCTTCTTAAACAACACTTGTGAACACCTTGGTTCAGAAAAATTAATAGGAAAATTTACCTTCTGCCCCACATACTCTATTCTCTCTTTCCACTTTCTCTCTAACTCATAATAATTTCTCTTTAACTTATACAATTCTATTTCTCTATCTGCATACAACTCTCTATATAAATCTCTCTCACTCACATTAGTTAACATCTGATTAATGGATACATTTAAGTCTTTTCTGACTTTAATTATTTCACGCTCATGTTCTGCTTGTTTATTCTTTAAGCTAGTTATATTAATTATACTTGCATCAACTGGTTCACCGTTACTTCTAAGTTCATCATTTATATTTTCTTGTATGTCACTTTGCTCACACTCATTAATTAAACATTGAACATTACAGTCCATTTTGTCATTTGGCTTTTTGATTTTATCATTACATTTACTTGTCAATGTGTCAAATATTTTATTTGTCTCTAGCATTTTTTCTTTTTGTTTTTCGTTAATTATTTTTCTATCGTTTCTCATTTCGTCTTGTACATTATTTATAACACTAGTCAGTTCATCTCTCATTCCAATAATAGTCTCATTCATACTTTCCAAACGGTTGTTCATATTTATTGCACTCGCTCTCAATTCGCTCCTCACACTTATGAACTCGTTATTTAAATCAGTCAGTTTAATATTTATAGTATTCACTTCTGATTTGATCTCTGTTTTCAAATTATCATTTTCTGATTTCATTTTCTCATTTTGTTTGTCAAGTTTATCATTGATTTCAGTTTTCATTCCTGACATCATTTCCATCATTAACGCTAACTGATTAAATATATTTACATTATCGCTTATTTTTGCGTCTACTGTCTCAATCGTTAATTCGTGTGTTGTATTGTCTATACTCTCGTTAATATTTGTCGATACTAAATCGTCTTGCGTAACATTTAAAATTGCCCCTTCCACAATATCTTCACATAAATTTACACTCTCGCTTTTCTCTGCCATTTTTCGATCAGTTTGTAAATTTGTATTATACTAATTTACAAAGTCACTGTCAAAGGGCGCCATTGAAGTGTTATTAGCTTTAAATTAATTAATTAAATTGTTGACATACTGAAGAAACTGTCACTTACCAGTTGCAAATATATATAAGGGTTTACCAGGATGTCGTCTGATGTACTCAGGCAGAGAAAAACGGGCAATGCAATGACAAACACACATTGATGTGTTTAATTGACACTTTTTATTAACTTTTAATTTTTTGATATTAACTATTAAATTTTAACTCCCTCTTCATCAATTTCTTTTACATTACATCGTTAACAATTATTGGAATATCAATTCAATTTTAAGTTACTAGCGGTTCATTCGAAAAAACTTTGCTTGAAAACATTGATATTTGTCATACATAAAATGAAAATAGTTGCGATACTTATGACTAAACACTTAACATTCTAACCATGGTATCTAAATTATGAAAGCGACCCATATTGCTCTCTCTCTCTCTCTCATACTATCAGATTCCCTTTAATTTAGTTATAACCCCCGTTTTTTATGAATTTAAAAAATAATTGAAATTAGGTTTGAGTCGACTACTTAACCAGAGTCCTTCGGCTGACCGCGTGTGGCGTCGCGCATGTAAATGAATGTCCTGTTTATTTGTCACATTTTTCACTTTTGCTATACACTCTGCTAACTTCGTTCACACTGTCGGATTTAACTGTTTATCTTCAAATTTACTGTTACACTTCAGAATATGTTAAAATGCAAGATTTAAAGGTCGCGAACTGCGAACCTTGTCCCGGCCGGGCATGGGGGATTTCGTCGACTGACCACACTACAAATGCGTTGGTCAAAAAAAACATTTCCGCCAGCTCGTGCTGTGATTGGCTGCGGCATCTCACATGGCTGGTTCCGGTGATCGACTTTGGTGTCGAGAGTACAGATAGCGGCACACGGGCGCACACGCACTGCCACATTCCATTGTCGTTGAGCGTTATTCACCAAGTTTTTGTTACTCCTCCCCAACGGAGGATACACGCATGTGCGCACAAGCTGACATTCCACGGTGTTATCGTTGTGCGCTAGGCACGGACCGGTACAGGATTGTATACAGGGTGTCCAAATAAGTGTTAGTGGTCTCGGTGGCCGCAAAGGGTGTCCAAACCGATTATTTCCCAATAGTTGATATTAAATGAAATCATAAAAAAAACATACCTCCTTCAAAATTGTCCCATTACAACATAAAGAAGGAAAACCAATTAGACCGATTGTTTCTTTTATTAATGCACCTATTTATAAACTATCAAAGGAAGTTAGCAGAGTACTGAAAGAGAAATATGAATTTGGGACAAAATACAACATAGAGAATAATATAAAATTGATAGAAAAATTAGAAAATATTAGCATTAATGTAAATACAAAATTGATATCACTGGATGTGAAGGACATGTTTACTAATATCACAGTAAATAAAGTTATTAAGTTAATAAACGATAATAATATGGGAGAATACAGGTATAAAAAGCAGTTGATGAAAGTAATTAAAGAATGTGTAAATCAGAACTATTTTAGGTTTAATAACAAGTTTTATATACAGAAAAAAGGTTTACCTATGGGGCTTCATTATCCCCTATTCTTGCTGAAATATACATGAATGATTTTGAAAAGCAATTAATAACTTCCACTAAGTATAAAGACAATATAAAATTATGGTCTAGATACGTTGATGATGTATTAGTAGTTTGGGAAGGAAGCATAGAAGAAGTGCATGAGTTTATAAAGGAGGTAAATAATAAGGATAAAAACTTACAATTTAAGGAAGAGATAGGAGGTAAGCAAATAAATTACTTAGATTTAAACATAGAAATTAAAGATAATGAGAAACTACAGTTTGGGATATTTAGGAAAGAGTCGTATTCTGATATAATTATACCAAGAGAGTCGTACCACCCATACAGATATAAAATGGCGGCAATCAATTCCTTTTGTTACAGAGCTCAGAAGTGTTTAAAAGAGACCGAATCAAAAGATAGGGAGTTAAAAACGATAAAGGGAATTGTAAGGAATAATAATTATAGCACCAACATAGTGGATAAAGTTATGAAAAGGGTCAACATACAAAAAGCTAAAATAGAACCAGAACAAAAGAATTATGCAGGGTCATTGACATACATAGGTTCACATACTAGAAAAATTATAAAATGTTTTAATAAATATGGAGTAGATATAGCTATTAAAAAATGTGAAACGGTATTTGATAAGATAAGGAATAAGAATATAGAAAAAATTCCAGTATTACAGGAAAGCGGAATTTATAAATTAAAATGTAAAGACTGCAACAAAGTGTACCTAGGGGAGACAGGACGAAAATTCGCATGCAGGTTGTCTGACCACAAACGTGGAGAAGGTAATAGAACAACCAATTCGTTATATGCAAGACATTTCATAGAAGACAACCACAAGTTTGTTAATCCTTTGGAAGAATACGAAATTGTAAAAGTAGTAAATAACACAGTTGAAAGGAAGCTTAGAGAGGAGTTAGAAATATTAAAAGAAAGAGAAAAAGGGTTAGACAATTTAATTAATATTAAAATTAAATTTGATAATGAAGAAATATTTTATAACATGATTAAGAAGTAAATGAGAGAGGGCAGATAGATAAGACTAAGAATTATATTTCATAGTACTAATTGGTTGTTTTAAAATAAGGGTGTGTGACTGACCCACGTGTGTGGAGAGGAAGAGGGTAGTTTAAAAGGATGCACACACACACACACACACACACACACACACACACACACACACACACACACACACACACACACACACACACTGAAACACAAGGAATTTACTAGAAAAATATGTAACTGTACAGATGGTGAGACAGAGTTTAGGGGGTGGGGAAGGGTCATTAATTTTTAGTTTGTTGTGGGTGAGCAGGGTGGTGGAGAGGGGTGAAGGGTTGGGTATTACATATTTTCTGCCTATTCCTGATCTGACGATGAGCTGTGAAGCTTGAAAGCGCTAATCGGAATAATTTTTATATAGTTGTGTGCAATATTGATCATTCTGATTGTGATTTCAACCACTAACACCAATTTCTTCATTAATAATTAGTGTATATCATTTTTCAGTTATTATTAAATTTTTTAATTATCATTTTTATTGAACACAATTACTTCAAAACATCTCATTACTGAATTAACATCTCAATTACACCTGTAAACATTTTATTATACATTATTCATATTGTAAAAGTCCTATACTTACAGTCCATTTAACATGATATACATAAAACATATTCATCATACCACAATACTTTCACCTTACCTCTGAAACATTTAACACAAACTATTAGTTAAATTAAACAATTTAGTCATCTATTATCAAATTCATCAGTCTCAAAAATAGTTTGAATTCATTAAAAGTTTAATTATACAACAATTAAATAGTCAAGCAAAACATTTAACATGTATCAAATTGGTTTAATTTAATTAATTATTAAAATACAAATTCCAATACTATCAAAATATTTACCATTATCCAATTCCTGTTTTCCAAATTACTTCTGATATTTATTTATTTAAATTGCAAAATATTATTACAACAATTAATTACCTCCATACACTGTTCACTTAACCACAACACATACAATTGGCTTTACTACATATTTATTTAGAAATCTGATTCATTATTTATTCAGTTATCACATTTCAATGTCCAATTCAGCCGAGTCAAAACCCATAAAACAAAAATATTGAACTGTCTTTTACTGTTTTATGGTTTAGCCTCCATCGTCATAGATAAGTCTTGGTGTTATATAACATTTTTCAATTTCATTAATACACCAACTATTGTTTTGTGTATTATAACCATACAAACTAACTTCACTCATATTACCAAAATACTCATTAAACCCGTCAACATTAGGCATTTTTGTTACCTCTCCATCGGTAGATACATTCATGATCAGGTTAATTACTTTAGTCAAATCATTACAGTTGTTATTATTCAAATATACTTTCAAACTTTCTTTCCATTCCTCATACTTTCTATTCAAATTATACAACTCTGTTACTTTATTAACATACCATTCTCTACTTCCATCTCTCTCATCACAACACCACATCACACTCTCACAATTATTCCGGACAGAGGGTACACAATTACTCAACAAAAATAAACACCTCAATTCATCTATCAATACGGGACTCTTGCCCTTCAACAACACTTGTGACCACATTAAATCATCATCATAAACATCATAAATAATAAAGGGAAAATTTCCCCTCTGTCCCCACTCTACCACAACATTATTTTTCCTCTCTCTCTCTAACTCACTAACACACCTTAACATCTCATAATCACATTCCACAAACTGATCAGTACTCTCTGATATGACATTTTCAATTGCATTATTATTCTTATTATTTTCAACAACATCATTATTATTTATTAATTCTTTATCTGGTATCGTATTTTTACATTTGTCACTACAATTTTCATTTGTTTTATTTTTCTCTGGATTCATCACATGTACTCCCATTCGCTCCACGCTTTGTTCTAATTTATTTAAACTGGTTCTTATCATTTCATCAGTACTTTCTACACATTTATTCATTTCTTGTATTTCATTTTTTAACTCGTCAAAACGATTATCAAATTTTTTATCATTACTATCGAAATGTTTATTCAACTCATTGATATCTCTACTTTGTCTGTCTAATTTTATGTCATTACTGTCAAAACGACTATTTAATTCTTTAAACTTATTATTCTGTTCATCGAATTTTGTATTGAAATTGCTATTGTTCACATCAAATCTATCGTTAATGAGATTAAATAAATCGTTTAATGACAACTCTTTTTCTCTTGTGTTTATTTTATTCGGTACGGGAGTAGAAATCGCTCCCGGCGAACTAATTGCAGATATTTCTACATTCTGCTCGTCTATTGACCTTGCTTCTGTTTGAATACCAGAGTCGGTCTGACTGTCAGAGAGGCTGATTTCATTATTATCTGCCATTTTTTATAATTGATACTCAATATTTTAATTAATTTAATTAATTAATTTCATTAGTTTTTTGTAGTGTACTTTCTGTATTACTTTCGGTATAGCTTTGCATCCATAACGCAATATTATTTTGCTACGCTAACCTAACACATGTTCGTATCTTTGTAGATGTGGAATTTAATTAAATATATTAATTTAATTCGTGCCTGTCACAGGCGCCATTTGTTATACTCTATAATGAGTTAAATTTTAGTAATCATCAAATCATAATAAATGTTCCACCTACCTGCAAAGACTCGGGTTCCAGGATTCGATCACATGTACGCTAGATACAAACATGTGTTTCATAGGTTAGTGAAATGACTTACTCTACACATTTTTATGAAGAGAAATTTAAATTTTCTTTTAATTTGGCATTATTTCATGGTTATAAATTTTACTGTATATGACATATTTCATCAGAAATGATTTTTGCTTGTTACATGACCCCCACTATTATTCTAACTTATATTCTAGCTTACCTTACATTTTTAAACTCACACACTCCAGACTGCCCAGCCTGCAATTTTTCACGCACCCAAACACACAAAATTTATTTATCCCCTTAACATTTTATCCTAAAGTCCCTTAGCCCTTACGTCTCAACCGCCGGCAACGTGGCTCACGCGCGCGTTCATCGTTTCGGTAAATGTTTGATTTCTTAGTATTCGAAAAAACACTTCACTTGTTTCTACATTTTGGATTGACCGCGGTCACAAACTTTTTACTATTGTTCCACTTTTTTTTTCTGTTAAATTACAATTTTTGTGACGAGCCAACTTTGGCCGTCCCGGCGCCGGAGGGTTCAGTTAGTAGACTGGACAATGTGACTGTGAGCGGGAGGAAGTGGCGGTTCACGGCCACCTGATTTTCGTCGCCGTTCATGCTTATATTGTTGTGGCGTATTCCTTCTATACATGGAATATAGTTGTTATATGTGTGATAACCGGGGACGATATTTGCATCTGCTATACTGACGTCACTAGCAGTGGGCGGGGTTTAACGACGTTTCCTGTAGCCGGCTAGTTGGAGCTACAAACTGTTCGTTCCAGCGCCATGTTTTACAGCTTCGTTGGAGTTCTCATGGCGTCACTTCAGCGCCCCGTCCTGAAATGTTACGTACGGGCGTCGCCACACATATACAGAGTTCTGAGAAACTCGGGGTGTTGCGGATTCCTTTGCCAAGTTACACAACAATAAATTGCGTATCGCCTTCGTCTCAAACTGTTACACTTGCCATGCGTTCTGTTGTAATGGAAATAACGTTTGTCGTACCACCAAACTTTCACAATAAATTTTCTAAAAACCCGCACAAAATGAAATAAATAAAATGTAAATACCCCATACGGTAAAAAATAAAATAACCCAATTTTAGACACGTTACAATATAACTAATTTCTTTTGCTTTACATGTGATCTTATGTTAATACAATAGATTTTAATACTACTGATTACAAATGTGAATATTCATTTTTATAAAAACATCTTGTTTGTACTATAGACAATAATGTCTAGTGTACCTTGGAATAATATTTGCTTCTTAAAGTACTAATGCTTATTTCTAATACATGTGAACATTCAGTATCTATTCCTTATAACTATACTTTATTCCTTATACTTTAACTATTATTGTACCTAACATTATCTAATACATTCTTTATAAACTATATTGTTCCTTTCTGCCTTCTACAGTAGGTGCAGGTTCTTGGTAAAATTAACATCTTACATAATACATTATTCGTTGTCCATTACTAACACTTGAGATTGCTTATTCTCTAATCTAATAAAATACATTATCTATTATTATCTATAACATTGTCTAATACATTCTTTATACACCACATTGTTCCCTTTTACCTATTAAAGTAGATGCAGGTTTTTGGTAACTTAACATCTTAATGAATACATTATTCGTTTGACTATTTCCAACAATGGTTATTACTTAATTCCTAATCTAATAATCAGTTTGTCTCGCTTCTTAACACTAAAGTTTACCTAACACTATTCTTTACATCTTTTTCTTTCTTCATTATACACTAATGGTCCTTTTTATAACTCAATATTATACCAGTTTTAATACAAATAAAACCTTTTATCACATTTTTGTGTAATACTAATCCCTTTCTTAATTGTCTATGTTATCTGTCACAAGCAGATACAACTGCTCAATCTAGTTGTATTGTTTTTATTATATTTTATCTATTTTTTTACAATCATTATGCAAGGTACTGGTTACCCCAGCTATGCTAGACATGATAGGCTTTTAACCTATTCTGAACCATGGATGTTAATATAATTGGATGCCCGACAGGGCGCTCTCTAGTGAAGCAAATCAGATCACGGCAGCCGTATTTAAAGCAGGCAAAAAAAGGTAAACAGACGTGGAGTTAGGTTGATTTGTGCGGACCTTTTGGAGTGTAAATTGATTTACTGCTTGCTTGACTTATGACTTCGAAAAGAATACAAAATACGAAACTAACATACAAACAACATATCTTCCAACATAGAAACTAAAAGTCTTTCAGCATAATCTGACACGTAATTATATGAATAAATAACCGAAGAATGTCTACAGTCAGATCTAGCTAAACAGTCGTCTAATTGCTTCTGCGTTACAGTATAAAATTATTAAATCTCACTGCATATAACAACAAGGTGTACACAAACAGAAGGTGTAAAAAGACGCAAAATGTTTAGCAAACGCATGAAATCGAAGTCGATCGAAATGGCTTATAATGCAAACAAGATTTATTTAGTCACAGAATACAACCAAATATGTAATTAAATAAGTTTAGTTATAATCGAGTTTACATTGATTTTTGACAAATTTTGAAAATCACAGAGTTCTAATTAATTTTATGTAGTAGTGGAATTTTTAATTTCGTACAAATCACGATATTGTCCAGCAAAACCTAATGCCTAAGTTTTATGGTAATCTATGGCTAATACTTGGATTCATTGTCAATAAGTTTACACATTCATTCTGTTTATTATCATTATGTACTCTCTTCTGAAAGCCGTTATTAAAAAACACCAGTTGTGAATGAATAAAAACCTGTAAAACTATTAATAACCATTTTACTGGGTTGGCCACATTTCTGAGAAAAAGTAAGAATACCAGCATACTGGGTTAGATTCTGTGTGTTTTTCTTGTTTTATTTTGAATATCATTTTTGAAAGGAAGAAAGCAGCTTATATTATATAGATTGATGATGATGATGATAATAATAATAATAATAACAACAACAACATCAGTTAATAATGGCTTTTTCTGGTGGTATGCAGTATTGGCACATTTTTAAGCCCAAGTTTCTCAAGATTTATAATTTCATTTATCTCTATAGAATTTTCCAAACTTTTACATCGATCTACCTCCCCCGGATTTGAACTCGCGAGTTCCTGGTGAGTACGGTTACCTTTTCATACAGGTAAATAGCCCTAATAATAATGAAAGTTGGAAATACAGCCTTTTATTTCTGATTCTTCGTTGAGAAACTTTTGTTTTTAAATTTCATTTTAAGTTCTGTCACAGGACAAAAGGCTTGCCGCATGACAAATGGCGCCAATTGTACACTAGATATTTTGGTGGCCCTAAAAAGGACCGACTGGCGAGAACGGTGATGTTGGTAGTGCCGCACTGAGATGTTCGGCGGCTGCACCCGCTGTTCGTGGCATACTGCAGTCCTCCTCTTCTTTCGGCACCGGTTGTAGAGTCGGCTGCCGGCCCAGCGAAATCCATCGCTGGCGCGGAACTGGAGGGCGAAGACGCAAGAACGCCGGTTCTATTCTTCGGCCGTTCCTTCCGGCTGACTCCGTGCCGATGTCGTCCGAGAGAGGAGAGGAGATAAAGTGCGTCTGATGGCGTGGCGATGAAGAGTACGTAAAATTTTCTGCTGGCCCGGGTTTTATTAACTAACCGGGATCGCTGATTGGCTAGCTCCGAACACATAGTTGGTCACGTCTCGGCGGCTGCTCATGCCGGATTGGCTCGCTGTGTCCACCGCTGGTACCGGAGAGCAGATGTTCGCTGCCGTCACAGTTCCCATAACACTATGATCCCACGGTGTCGGCTAATAAATTCTTTGATTACGAGTGGAAATAGAAAAAGATTTAACAGGTAAGTGAGAATTACCATTCGGGCTGATGGTTTTGACAAAAAATCATATTATTCAGGACGTACCGTAGCATGTATTTATCATCAAAAAATAATTAATTGTTGCGTAATTAATGGCACAATTATGTACCAGTTGTATAGGTTGAACTGTAGGCTCGAGATCTCTTGCCCGGGTTAAAGATGGCGGCATGACGTCACAGTTGCTTCAGCTCTTGCAAGCATACAGGGTTGGCAATCGGGCATCCAGTTAGTATATAAACATCCATGTTCTGAACATAACTTATTATGAAGTTTACTGGAATTATGGTTACCAAGTTCTCTGTAGACATGTTTAACATTTTTGTTTTCTTATTCTATTTTGTAATAGTTTCAACTTAACCTAATAATACATATATTTCATGACATAAGTTTACTCTTTTCTTATTGCTTTGTACTTCAATCTATTTGTGTTCAAATCTTTATTCTGAGAGAACCGTCACATTACACAGTGCACTGACACAAACCTTCATATGAGCTCGGTAATATATCTTCTACCATAACAAAGTAAATGCTTTTAATTATCTAGACAGCCTGGTAAGTTTTCATGTTAATTGTGATTTGGAGAAGATAATATTGTTATTCTACGTTTATTGCTGATAATAAAATATGCGATATAACGTCTTTGCTTTAATTTAATTTAATTTCAAAGGTCGGGCGCCATCTTGAATTGCATGAAAAAAAAATAGACGTAAATAACTTGTAATTTTACTTACCTTTCAAAGTCACTATAGGGCAGGAATTCGTTTAAGCGAAGTCTTGAGTAGCGGAAATTGTTATTTGAAATAATAATACCTTGTTACAATTTTTACCAATGGTATTACCCAATTTATTTTCCAAAAGACTCTACGTACATATTACGCCATGGTGCGTTTAGCAAACATTAAACCCTCCAAAATACCTACAAGTAAACAATGAAACATTTGATATGTGATTATTAAACATTAAACATATATATATCTCGCATAACCCAGCATGATTTAAGTCACTCTCTCTCTCTCTCTCTCTCACTCACTCTCTCTCTCTCTCTCTCTCTCTCGCTCTGGTACAATTTATTTATTTTATTGAGCTCATTTGAATTTTAAATAAAATCTTTATTGGTCATTATAATATTGAATGATGTTGATTTACTGAATGAATTTTGGAACGTTCTCACCAAATTTGAAAGCTACTTAGCTGCGGTTGTTTGTCCGGTAAAACATCGCACACCGCGAGTTCACCAATTTCGCTACCGGTCACATCTTGTAGTATTACACCTTACCGAATGGTAAGGTGTCACTGTTGATAAACACTTGTAATTAACCACTTTTGGTGGTGTAAAAGTTAAAATTTGCACTTGGTGAACCTTTTTGCCGGCCGGCTACGTTCACGCTTCCGGATGAAATGACACACAGTCTTTGTTTCACATTGCGTAGGTGGGGTAAAAGCGACGTCATCAGGCTTTTGTTCATATAGCCAAGCCTTGAGTTGTTTACGGAAATATGCATTCCTCACCACTGACATCATCAGGGCTAGGCACTTTATCGCTCTGTATTACATACGTTTTTTGCTGAGTTTGTTGTTTTGCAATGAAAACGGTCAGAATCCTGTCAATTCACATTTGCGTATTATAAAATATTTATATAGTCCACTCACCACAGCTTTACAGGGATTATGAAATATTTAAATAATTATTACCAAATTGTTAAAAATAAATGAATACAATAATTATGGTCTTTTGTACCATGTTTTTATAAATTTAATATTGCATCAGAATTGTACCATCACAAAACCCCCTCAATGAAAGATTTTGTGCCGAAGCATAAAAACTTTCATTGACCCATTCATACTTCCTAAAGAGATCAGCCAGGATATGTCGCCACAACCCCCTTACAATTTATATAAAAAGAAATCAATAACTCACCCATGGTCTGATGACGATGACAGTATCTGCATGACCTTACTGAACTTCTCCTTCGAGATCCCAACACCATAAGGCCAATTAGGCGCGTAACGCCCCTGCTCTGACGCGCTGGCCAGCTCAGGACCGCCGTCATAACATCACCAAACACTGAAACAATAAATTAAAATATCAAAATAGTGGCTTGGTATATTACTCTATCCTTAACTGATCTGGTTCCCCTTAGCTCTGTGCTGGTTTGTGTTAATAAGCACTGGGTTTGCTTGAGCTACTAAAAATATAAATACAAAAATGTAACATACAAGAATTACATAGAATTGCCATTCTCTTTATGGACTACCCTGAATTATAAAAATTGTTTCGATTCCCATCGATAATAATTAATTCTTTCTGTTTCATAATTAATGTAATTAAAAAAGAAACAAATATTTATATGAAAAAGAATTTAATTTAATTATAACAGAAACATGGAAATCCCCATATATTACTCAAACATGGAGAAAAACAAATTATAGAAAAAATAATTAATAAAATCTTATTGAAATTAAAATTATTATTAAAATTATTATTATTCTTATTAACAGTTAATAATTTGCGCTGTTAACAATATTTACCCCTCTTTCTCCTCCACACACACTATTTCCTATACATCATGTTAACATTTCATAACATAATACATGATACATTTAATCAACATTGATAATTAACATTAATACATTTAATACATTGAAATAGTCAATTCATATTTAATCTTGATTAAGATTTGCACATTCTATCTATTTAAGTTTGTATTTAAACTATAAAAATTACAATTTCAATTAATTAATTAATTAATTCTAAACTGTCATTAATTATCCATCAATTATTTATTATAATTATAAAATTCATTTCAAATTTATTATTAATATTCATGCTATATTATTATTATTTCATCATTCATTTTTTATTACCTCTCTTCTCTGAACTTTCTACCTAACTAACTACCTAACCTTTCACATTCTAATCATTATTTTAGTCTGGGTGACTCCTGTATTCACTATACTTTTACTTATTATAATCTTACTCATCTTTCTTCTAACTAACAACCAAATTTACCTATCATGACACCAATTTCTCAATTATAAACACCTTTACTAATTTCATTCTGACGATAAATCCTATAGCACCACGCGTCTTTGTACAGAGATGGGTGTTCCCTACATGGCTATATACATTCATAATATTTTGCCCTTCCAAAAAATTCGGCAAACACTCCCTTAAACTACGCTATTACCTGCCACAACGCTATACGTTGGCTACTCCTTATCACCTCACCCCCACTACAAAATATCATCAACAACAAATATATGTTTAACCTCTACTTTACTCACCTCTTCAAATAATCACTAACTACTGTGTCCCTAAATATCTAATACTCTCTTTGTATTATTATCTTCAAAATTCTAACTATCTAACTCCCATTAACTTCAATTAAATGTCACCTGCTTTTATCTATACCCAGGCACTATTCCCTGTTTAAACACTTGCTGTAATCATTGACAATTGTATTATAAAACTTATCTCTCACCTACTCATAACATTACCTCTCACTTTTCAAATATATATATTCTTATTTAATCATTTATTATTATCCATTAAGAATTACATTCATTATAAATTAATAATTGATAATTAACTTCATTAGAAACTTCTATGACAATTAATGATTTACAACTTTCTGTTACAAGTTTAGTACAACTTTCTTTTGTACCATATTAATTAAGTAATAAACCTCCAACTATTATTCAAGTATTTAAAAAAAATTTTACTTGTTTAGGTAAACAAAACAGGTTAATTGTTAATTATTAACACAATTATTAAAACATACATGGTATACACAGATATATAAAAGTTACCTGTAATACACGTCAAAATACATAAATACATGGATATAAACACATATAAAACAATGAAAAATATATAATCCAAACACATTATTTTGTCATTAATCAAAATCAGTCCATATGCAGTCCAGTTCAATACCACTTTGCACATATATTAAATGTTCATTACACAATTAAAACAATCTATCCTCCATCGTTGAATAACATCCTAATCTTAGGTCTATTTATCTTATTTTTTAATGAACAAATTTTATTATTAGAAACATTATATTCATAATAATTCTCAACTATTTCATAGTTATTCACAATTTCAATATCATATATCAAGTCACGATCGACCATGGTTCTGTCTACGTCAGTAAGATCATATGTGATAATCTTGTTAGTCATATTGTAATTATCATTATAATTTTCTACCACAGGTAAGTACTTGATACCATTATTATCATTATCTATTATTATTTCAATTTCACTGTTACTACAAGGTAAGTATTCATTATTTTCATCCACCCTCTCTATTCCTAACTTTTCTACAAGTTCTCTGTACTTTCTATTTACTTTAAAAAATTTTATTACTTTCTTTTTCTCACCATACCTCTCTACACTTTCTCTCTTAATATATTTCTCACCATAACACCAAATACACTCTCTCTCTCCAAATATGCAGGGGTCACTAACTCAAAATTACTGTACCACTTATGAGGTACATAAAAACACCAAGGAACTCTATTTGTAGACCTATTGTCTCCCAAATATAAATTTAAGGAACTCTCGTCCTTATTAAAAATACGTGAAGACTTTTCTTCACCCCCTAACACAACATCAAAAGAAAATTCTAACCCCTGCACCCCTTTTACAAAAATACTTTCTCCAAGCTCTCTCTCTGACTCAATACACTCAAACACCTCATTTTCACTCATAATACTTTCATTATCATTTCCTAACATCATATTCTTACTACTGTGACCCCTCTTTCCTTTTATGTTGTATATAAAAATTTTATTTTTTTTATTTTATTTTTTTTGTATTTATATTTTTTTTTGAAAGAGAAGCCACAAGTTATTTAAAACTAGGCCCGAGCTTAGAGAAGCCAAAATGCGCTGGGTCCAGTATGACGGGACTTGCAATGAAACTCGGCTATAATCTAACAATTACAACTTTTATTGTACCCCATAATTCGTTACATGTAAATCACAAAATTATCACATAATTGTCACATAATATCAGGAATAATGCACAAAATACATAATAAATAAATAAGTCCCATGTTCTTAATAGTGTCAAAAGACAAGGTCTGTATATCAGTAATGGTCATATATATATGTATATCAGACAACATTCAGTAATTATATAATTTTCCCCCTTTTTGTGACTAACGCTTAACATGGACAGAAACATAAAGACACGTACAGAAACATAAAGACACATACACTCATAATTCTAGACACATATTATAAACCCGAATACCCTTGGAATATGCATGCTCAACAGGCAGTGTTTCTACCAAGCCCTAAAACCGGCAATCATAAATGTTCGCCCTTCAGTCACCGTCATTCATCAATTTCCATTAATTTAAATAAATAAGAAAAACCCCCGAAAGGATGATAATCACTCATAAACCATAAGAGAGACCGGACCGCCCATATGTATAGATAGCATCTGAAAATTGCCCCACCATGAGCATATGAAATTCTTTAAGTTTCTGAGACATCACATAAATGAGAAAGATCCTCATCACCTGATTTTAAGCAATTGGTATGAGTTTATAACATTAATTTTTGTTTTACAAATCCAGATGGATACATGAATTAGTATGTGCTTTTACAAGATCAAAAAAAATTAATCAGTATATGCCCAGAAAAATATGAAAGTTCTTTTCTGTGAAAGCCAGATGGCTGTATATAAATGAATTTATAATAACTTACTGTTGTATCCTAGCAGATGTGGGAGCGCGCCAGCGTGTACTTAACCATGTGTGACAGGAATCAAACCTGCCTTAAACTGCATGAACATGTGCCTGGCAAAAACTATGTCCCCATTTATTCCCCGAAAACAGCCAGAAAAAAGAAAACGAAACCCCCCCCAGCCCTTACATGTTAACCCAAAATGAAATTAAAATATAAACCCCGTTCTGAACCAGCCGGAACAGAACCCCTAACATGTGACATAAATTTTGTAGCAAGCATAGTAATGACTATTGGCTATATATGAAAATATTTAAGTGTAAAAAATCTCTAGCACGCTCCCCCAGTGCAGCACACAATTACAAACATCGTACTTAGTTTTATGAAGTTAAATTATTTAAGTCACATAATGTTCAGCTGACACACCCTTTAGCAGACTGTCTGGCCACGTGGGCACATGGTTTCAAAAGAAATTTAAACTGTGAATCAGGAGCACGGCAGGCCCGGCCAACAAAAAAAATAAAGGAGTTCATATCACCTTAATTATGATGAGCATGTGATACATCTTGAGTTGGTCACCAGACTCCTTTCTCCGAACAGGTGCGTGAATGATGGTTCATGGCTGATGAAGATGGAGTTCTATCAGCAAGACCAGCATCTCCGGCTTAGGCGAGAACCCTGGTAATTCATAGAAATTAGAAATGCTGTTCATAAAAAAATTTCCACCCAAGTTCCCAGGTTAATAACCTCAGAACGGGCCTTCAACCAACTCAAGATAAATGCACAAAGTTTCGGTTATAATTTCTTTGCAAATTGCTTAAAGAGTAATAAAGTCTACCAGGGGATGATTAACTCAAAAAAATAAAAGACATTATTAAAAGGCGTAGAGTAAAGTCATTTGCACGAGCTCTTAACACGCTCCGACAGAATCCAACAGGTTAGATTGCGACGTGGCGGCACAATTATTGCAATTTGTCAAAAAATGATCACATTCAAGGCACTCACAGTTGCACACAACTAAAATCTTAATAGTGTTTCCTCTAAGGGTGGTCTCGCAAGTTATTTTTACTGCCATAGTTAATTAAAGAGAACCCGCGAGCAATCTGGTGCATGTACGTGCACAATTCACTTCATGCCTACGCACTGACTTTAGCTTATAATTTATATAACATTCTACGAAACGATTACAGTGACTTACAATATTATAATAATAATAAAAAGAACCTAAGCTGTACATACTGAACATTAAATAAATCTGTTAATATACACACTGCCGGGTCGCCCCACATACATTCGTATCTCTCATACGGCTGCATACATTTCGTTAATCAAATTTAATTATTTTTGATGTATCCAATAAGATGCTATGATCACTTACCGGGAAGTCTCATAAATTCAGCCAGCCATTAGAGTAGAAGAAATAACTGCGGAGTAAAATCTGTTCGGATCCCAGGAGTCGGTTGCTTTTCTGGTGACTTTCGCTGTGTGACTGACTCTGCACTCACAGCGCAAGCCACTGCAAAATTACACCGCCAGACGGTGCCATCGTTCACCAGTGCCGTCCGAATCGTTGCGGACCCCGACATGTGTGCTCGCATAATATTAAATACAATTTTATAAAACCTTCAACAGCCGGGTTAGGCAACTCCGGCACACCCCCACCCCGAAAGGGCAACCCGGTTGCCCCACTCTTAAACTCGGGAGAGTACCCTGCAGTGTACCCCCTTCCCAAAACAAGCTCGTGGACTTCGTGGTTATGGTGGCCCAGCAGCACTTGCTCTCAGGAGAACAGAGCCTCCTCACAACTGTGTCCATTCCCCATGCGACCCTCTCCGCCACGCCAACCCCACGGGACCGCCCCAACACATCACCCTCTCCGGTGACCATCACCTACTTCCACCGGTCCCACTCACATACTCGTCCTAAGACCAAACAAGGTATCTCCCACCTTGGTATGTGAGCGACCGTACTACCTCTCGTCCATCTCTTGGACCGACCAGCCACATGCACCCACAAGGCATCTCCATCCTTGCCATATGGCTGGCCCACATCCCTACACAAGGGCGGACGGCCCCGCTTAGCCAGACAGAGAGGACCGCACCAAGGGCACGCGAACATTAATCCTAAATTTTTATTCAACAAAAACACCATGACTAGCAAGGGGGTTTTACTTCTCCACCGACGTCGATACACAATAACACCCGGGAAACAACCGGAGAATGCGGCATGGCTCGACCTCTACACTAACCAAAGATCAAAATCAACCACTAATCAGGAACAACAGCGCGCTATCACTCTCCATCTTACTTTTAAAACAGGGGAAACCGACAATCTCGAGGACCACATTCTAAACACTCCCTCTACTTCCTTATCGATAGGTTTTTTTTTTTTTTTTTTTTTTACTAAGGGGAGGGGTAGGAAAATCGGGAAGATGAAACGGGCAAGGATCATTAAAGGGTCAATAGCTAGGAGTAAGGGTAAGGACATGGTTCCCTCCGGAAATAAGGATGAATGGAGGAAACCAAGGCTCGCGTGGGCAGGGGCGCAACCCTGAAATAGATGAACACCACTGGGACTGTGGGGAACATCTACCCGCTACCCATTAACCTCTTCTTCTTACCTTTCTATGACGGAGTTTGGGTATTCGTTCCTTTCGAATACCACTCTCTGCGAAATTATTCCGTGTTGAGCTGTACTCGCTGGTTTCCTCTGAATCAGAATCAAGGCAACTTACCTCACTACGTTCACTCCGCTTTGGATTATGCTCGTCGTCTAACTCCTCTGCTACAATTTCTTCCTTTTCTACTTCTTTCTTTTCTACAATTTCCCCTTCTTCATCCACATAATCCAAATCAACCTCCTGACACTGCACCTCCTCAGCATCTTCCAGTTGCTCCTCTGATCCATCTTCAACCACATGTTCCCGCAGCTCCTCACCAATTTCTTCATCACATTCGTCACCAGCCGCTTCACAAGCTTCTTCACTAACCTCTTCTCCAATCTCATTTTCCTCAACACGTTCATCATCAACATCATCGCCATCACGTCCACTACCACCATCAGAACACTGCACATCTTCATCCTCTAGTTGCTCACCTGGTCCGCATGAAACTTCTCTCCGTTCCTCAGAATCCTCAACACTACTTACAGAAGGCGTCTGCACATCTTCACACACTACATCATTCTCACTCGCACACTCCACAACGCTGCCACCAAATTTCTCCTCAACTCCTACCACACTTGCGGCATGAACATCCCCTTGTCCATCCACAACCTCAGAAACACTTGCAGCCCTGACATCCCTGTGTCCATCTGCAACTTCAGACTCTACAGTCTCCGTAACACCTACAACTATACCTTCCTGTGCAGCATCCGCAGACCGCTCTTCTGCCTCTTCTGTCAATTCCACTCCTTCACCACTTTCAGCAACTACAACGTCCTCAACATTTTCCACCCTGGAATCCAGCTATCCAGGTTCATGTGCAATGACTAAATTAATTTCTACTGGCGATGGTAAAGCTACACCATCAAGTGACTTCTCATATCCCGGCGTAGGCGATGATGATATTACCGGATCTGGATCCGTCACGAACCGAGATGGAAATACCGGAACAAATTCTGCGGCATCTGGATTCAACCATGATGTCCTCTTCGAGTCCTGTAACTCAGTATCAACAGCTGTTTTCTTGTCGTGCTGTATCGATCCACAGAAGTTATTCCGCTTTTCTTCTTCTGCTTCACCTTCTTCATTCACTACTCTCTCAGGCACTGGTACTTCCTCTGGAACCTTTAAACTCTCACTTTTCTCCAAATAAGAATAACGCCTAACTACAGGCTCCCTGCTTGCCGCTGTTTGTTCCCTAACATAATTTCTTCTTCCCCTGTTAAATTCATATTTCTTTGTTTTCCGTGCTGTAGCTGTTGTTACCGTCTTCTCACTTACCTCCCCCTTGTAACCTCCGTCACTTCCGGAATATTCAGGCTTTCTGACAGTCTCTTGTGTTCTCCTCCAACCACCATGTTTGTCCTTTTTGGCTCTTCCTGATGAACCACTGGAGTATTGGACATCTGCGGCATCTCTTCCCCGGGACTCGTCAACCTCCTGGACCGTTCTTGAAACCACACACAGCCGTTCAAGGTCCGCAAAACAACGTGGACGGTCCGCGAATACCAAACGAGATCTCTCTTGGGGATGCAGTCCTTCCAGAGTCGCTTGTATCACTTCTGTCTCGGGCAACCCCAGCCTTAACACCCGGGCAGCTTTCCATATATCGTGCACAAAATGCCCTAACGCCTCTCCGTTGGCCTGTAGGCGATAGAATTTTTCCAACTTAAGCTGGGCACATCGTCGAATGGGTAGGAAGAAGCTCAACACCTCCCCATGGAAAGCATCAACACTGTCACCCCGACGCAGAGTCTTGGTGACCAGCTCAGCCAGCGTACCCCGGCAATACGAGTATATAAGAGACAAGACCTCCCCATCGGACACTCCCGGGAAATCTGCCACCTGCAGGACCAGGTCCAAGAAAACCAGCAGCTGGTCCTCATCAAATCCATTCACCACCGGAAATTTCTGGAGAACGCCTGAAAGAGGGTGGGGCAATTTCTGGTAGCATACCGCCGCCAGAATTGCACAATTCAAAACAAACAATAATAAAACAAATCCCCACTAAACACCTAACACAAACATGACCTACACAAACATTTTCACAAGAATCAGAAAAAACCCAAGTACTGTCCTTCCTTTGAGCGACCCCCGGGTTCTCTAGCGCTGCGGAGACCTGGCCTACTTCGGAACCATCTACTCACACCACAGAAGGAGACAAGCAACAACCAACAATACTGAACACACATAACATCAAACATCAATCTGACACACACGTCTCACCAACACATAACTCACAGAAACCAACTAGCAATCAGAATTCATAATTTGGTAATTTAGTCGGTGACGGTACCGACTTCCGATCGGGCCATACCGCATCCCGCTAATGTCACACGCTAAACTCCGATCCTGAATCCGCAACATTCTATCACCCAGGCCACGCTTGAGACTCCCCGGCAGTTCAACCTATCACATTTTCCGAACACAAATAGCCGCCCCCAGTGGTGCGACCAGACTCACAAGTTATATGACCTAAACTAGCCTACACGGGCATATACCTAAGAAAAAACGATGTCATAACAATAGCATAGTATTTCCGAGTTTGCAAGCCCCGTCACACCCAAGGGTTCAACCCTAGAATGAACCACGCTCTCTGCTACCATTTGTGACCCCTCTTTCCTTGAAGTCAGGAGCACGGCAGGCCTGGCCAACAAAAAAAATAAAGGAGTTCATATCACCTTAATTATGATGAGCATGTGATACATCTTGAGTTGGTCACCAGACTCCTTTCTCCGAACAGGTGCGTGAATGATGGTTCATGGCTGATGAAGATGGAGTTCTATCAGCAAGACCAGCATCTCCGGCTTAGGCGAGAACCCTGGTAATTCATAGAAATTAGAAATGCTGTTCATAAAAAAATTTCCACCCAAGTTCCCAGGTTAATAACCTCAGAACGGGCCTTCAGCCAACTCAAGATAAATGCACTAAGTTTCGGTTATAATTTCTTTGCAAATTGCTTAAAGAGTAATAAAGTCTACCAGGGGATGATTAACTCAAAAAAATAAAAGACATTATTAAAAGGCGTAGAGTAAAGTCATTTGCACGAGCTCTTAACACGCTCCGACAGAATCCAACAGGTTAGATTGCCACGTGGCGGCACAATTATTGCAATTTGTCAAAAAATGATCACATTCAAGGCACTCACAGTTGAACACAACTAAAATATTAATAGTGTTTCCTCTAAAGGTGCTCACAAGTTATTTTTACTGCCATAGTTAATTAAAGAGAACCCGCGAGCAATCTGGTGCATGTACGTGCACAATTCACTTCATGCCTACGCACTGACTTTAGCTTATAATTTATATAACATTCTACGAAACGATTACAGTGACTCTTACAATATTATAATAATAATAAAAAGAACCTAAGCTGTACATACTGAACTTTAAATAAATCTGTTAATATACACACTGCCGGGTCGCCCCACATACATTCGTATCTCTCATACGGCTGCATACATTTCGTTAATCAAATTTAATTATTTTTGACGCATCCAATAAGATGCTATGATCACTTACCGGGAAGTCTCGTAAATTCAGCCAGCCATTAGAGTAGAAGAAATAACTGCGGAGTAAAATCTGTTCGGATCCCGGGAGTCGGTTGCTTTTCTGGTGACTTTCGCTGTGTGACTGACTCTGCACTCACAGCGCAAGCCACTGCAAAATTACACCGCCAGACGGCGCCATCATTCACCAGTGCCGTCCGAATCGTTGCGGACCCCGACATGTGTGCTCGCGTAATATTAAATACAATTTTATAAAACCTTCAACAGCCGGGTTAGGCAACTCCGGCACACTACCTGTAAACTCATTATTCAAGTTATCACTGTTATTTACTTTGTTAGTCGGTACTTCGTTTTTCGTCATATTTTCACTGCTACTCACCTTCTGATTTTCTATTTGGATTAATTGCTCATCCAACTTTGAAATTACTATATCACATTGCCTAATAAGATTAGTGTTACGGTTTTTAATTTCGTTTTTTAATTCGTTAAACTTGATATCTAAACTATTTCTGATTTCATTTTTCTGCTCGTTAAATTGTTTATCAAAATTATCAAATCTTACACTCTGTTTATCAAATTTGTCATTCAATTTAGTAAATTTTTCATCGAATTTTACACTCTGTTCATCAAATTTATTTAATAATAGCTGCATCAAAGCAGCTGTAGTACTCATTTTTGCTTTTTTATAATATACGCATGCATACAATCTTATAACATAACCTCGTAAAAGTTGGGTTATGTTTACGTTTTTAAAATTATGTTTATTACCTCAGATAACTTTTCCGCTCTCTTCGTAGGCTTCCCCACATAAAATTATATGTCGAGTCCCTGATCGGGCGCCATTTGTTATTCTACGTTTATTGCTGATAATAAAATATGCGATATAACGTCTTTGCTTTAATTTAATTTAATTTCAAAGGTCGGGCGCCATCTTGAATTGCAAGAAAATAAATATAGACGTAAATAACTTGCAATTTTACTTACCTTTCAAAGTCACTATAGGGCAGGAATTCGTTTAAGTGAACTCTTGAGTAGCGGAAATTGTTATTTGAAATAATAATACCTTGTTACAATTTTTACCAATGATATTACCCAATTTATTTTCCAAAAGACTCTACGTACATATTACGCCATGGTGCGTTTAGCAAACATTAAACCCTCCAAAATACCTACAAGTAAACAATGAAACATTTGATATGTGATTATTAAACATTAAACATATATATATCTCGCATAACCCAGCATGATTTAAGTCACTCTCTCTCTCTCTCTCTCACTCACTCTCTCTCTCTCTCTCTCTCTCTCTCTCTCTCTCGCTCTGGTACAATTTATTTATTTTATTGAGCTCATTTGAATTTTAAATAAAATCTTTATTGGTCATTATAATATTGAATGATGTTGATTTACTGAATGAATTTTGGAACGTTCTCACCAAATTTGAAAGCTACTTAGCTGCGGTTGTTTGTCCGGTAAAACATCGCACACCGCGAGTTCACCAATTTCGCTACCGGTCACATCTTGTAGTATTACACCTTACCGAATGGTAAGGTGTCACTGTTGATAAACACTTGTAATTAACCACTTTTGGTGGTGTAAAAGTTAAAATTTGCACTTGGTGAACCTTTTTGCCGGCCGGCTACGTTCACGCTTCCGGATGAAATGACACACAGTCTTTGTTTCACATTGCGTAGGTGGGGTAAAAGCGACGTCATCAGGCTTTTGTTCATATAGCCAAGCCTTGAGTTGTTTACGGAAATATGCATTCCTCACCACTGACATCATCAGGGCTAGGCACTTTATCGCTCTGTATTACATACGTTTTTTGCTGAGTTTGTTGTTTTGCAATGAAAACGGTCAGAATCCTGTCAATTCACATTTGCGTATTATAAAATATTTATATAGTCCACTCACCACAGCTTTACAGGGATTTTGAAATATTTAAATAATTATTACCAAATTGTTAAAAATAAATGAATACAATAATTATGGTCTTTTGTACCATGTTTTTATAAATTTAATATTGCACCAGAATTGTACCATCACAATATCCATATTATGAACCTGTGTGGCACAGTTATAAGAACTCTAAAAAATAAAAGCTTGCAGAGATATGCTGGTTAAGTTTTCTAACGTGATGACAGTGCCTTGTTTCCTCTGTGGTGTGAAACATGGACTTTAACTCAGGAGGACTACGAACATATACAGGCCGTAGAAATGAGATTCCTTCAAGCTGTCACTGGGTATAAACTAATTGATTAGCAGATGAATGTTGATATCTGTGCTGAACTGAATATTTTTAATCTTTGTAGTAAAATAAAAGGATATGTACAGAAGTGTATAGGCCATGTGCAGCGACAACCATCATCAACTAACATAGCAAGGAAGGTGCTATATTAGGTTGCTTGAGGATGGTGTTGTTTGGGACGGTCAAGAACAAGGTGGATCAAACAGGACAAATGACGCAATGCAGCCTAATCTTTGGAGTCAATGACAAATCTTAAATAACTTATACAGCTATCTTGTGTCTTATTTCCAGGTTGCTTTAGCAGTATCAGAAGTTGGTGTGAAGGAAGAATATATCCTACATGAACCACATGAAATAGGTGTTGTCATCAAGCAAGAACCTTCTGAAGAATTGACAGAAGATGAGGTATGTTGTGCCTGATATTTTTTTGTCTCTTTTTGAAATGCCAATACTTTTAAATTTACAATTTAATGTTTTTCTGTGGCAGAAGGAAGTAAAATGTATTTTCTCATGTGTATGTACACACACATACAAACACCCAGTGTAAAATATTAGAAGAGATATTGTTCATATTCTTAACAGGAAAGTGTCCTGTAATCAATAAATGGTTATACATTTGTGGAGTTTATTCTACATAAATTATAGGGTTTCTGTTAATGTATTGAATAAATTGTTGTACTAAAATGATTATTAATTGTATAAAGTGACAAGATATATTAGCAATACATTCAAGTCATTAATCTTCACTTTTTTATTTTGAAGTAGATTAAAAGAAGACATACAAATGGTGGGGATAAAAGTGTTACCAAAACCTTTCACACAAAAGTGAATGTGAGACATATACCTCCATTAATATATTTAATACTTTAAGTCGCAAGCTCAAGCCTGGGTTGTCATTTGCATATTTTATTTACTACACCCGTGTCTACTAGAAATATTTGGGCTGAGTGTATCTAGTGTAAACCTTTGGGGTGGATACTTCACGTTGGGGTTTAATGTAGTAGGCCATTTTGAAAGTAAAAGCAAGAGTTTATTGAGAACATGTGAACTTAGTAGAGTTTCTGTAAGTTATAGGTTTCAATTCAAGTAAAGTTAACAAAACTCTTCAATTTTTTGGTACAGAAATAGGCCACCATATTTTTCACAAGTCAGCAATTGTTTTTAAATGGTCATGTTCTTTAATGATTTAAAAAACATAAATGAAGCATTAAAAGGCTATTAACGTGCAACAGTAAAATAGTAAAATAAAAAACCCAGGGTCAATAGGTGCACTTGTATTGTCAGTGATACAGCACCTACAGTGCAAACCCTCCACACCCGTTATATGGATTCAACTGAACAATAAGAATAGGTTGTGTGATATAAAAACAAATTACTCACATGTACATTAACATACACTTTTATTCTGATCTTTGAGTACAGTTTCTAGGCACAGGGACTGTATTTGATTAAAATGATTCTTAGCTCACATTTTGACAGCACATATATGAGGTGTGTTAAAAAAGAATCAGACTTTTTTTTTGTATGCGATCAAATGAAGCATGGGTGTTGACCTTGAGTACATGCATGCAGCGAACCCTAGTGTGCAAGCGCTGACTGCCACCATCCCGCTACAACGAATCTGTCGCTGCCTGGCTGCGTGTCAGTAAGTATGAGTATAGAGTGCCCATCGGATTTCATTTACTGTAAAATGACAGAAAAACTTGAGCAGCAGTACTGCATTGAATTTTGCCAACGACTTGTTGATACCCAAGCAGATACTATTCGAAAAATTCAGCAGTCTTTTGGGGACGATGCTATGAGTGTCACACGTATTAAGAAGTGCTATAATCGCTTCAAAGATGGGTGCACCTCAGTGGACAGTGAACCACATTCTGCCAGGCCCTCAACAAGCTGTAATGATGAAATCATTGACCAAGTGCAAACTTTGGTCATAGAGGATCTTATCTTCAAATTACTTCACGGTGGGTGGGGGGGCTGAGAGATTACAGCGGATATGGGAATAAGCATTAGTTTCTGGCTATGTGAAGAATGTCTGCAAAATTTGCGCCAAAGCTGTTAATGATGGAGCAGAAGGGACTCCATTTAGATGTTTCGCAGGACATGTTGGACTGTGTAAAAACTGGCCCAAATTTTCTCAACACTGTGATCACTGGTGATGAGACGTGGGTTGTGATGGCAGCGAGGCAAACATCTGCTCCCAGTACCAGCCGGGAGGTCGTCGCTAACACCTGGCGGGCATGTGGATGAGTTCACAGCGTGCTAATCAGAAGAGACCAGAAGATAGCAGCCATCTGATAGGTTCGCTGCAACCAGCAAAAATTAGGAATAAGAAGAGGACAGCAGGGAAAAAATCGCCATTCCATCAGATGACGCGAAGCCACCCAGAAGGAAAAGGAAGAAGAGAAGAATGGAGAAAAAAGAAGAACCAGTGATGGATATTGGCTGGGATGGCAGTGGACTCTACATACCGGTCGAAAGAAGAAGAGGACTGCAGAATGTCATGAACAGCGGGCGTAGCTGCCGAACATCACCGCGCGGCTTGGGTGGAACATACATCGCAGTTAGTGTCCTCACCACACGGCCCTTCTAGGGGCCACAAAAATGAAGAGGTGTACAATTGGTACCATTTGTCCTGTGACAGGGTATATTGGTACGCCCCGAAACCAAAGTTCAGTCTTCACAATTGAAACATTCATCATCCCCGCGGCCGAAAAAGCAAGACAAGTGCGCAGCAAAATCAAAGTCATGCTGATTGTGTTTTTTGACTCATGTGGGATAGTGCATCATGAATATGCACCAAAAGGCCAAACAATTACCAAAGAATACTATTTAGAGGTTGTGCATCACCTCCCCATGATGCTATGCGGTGCAAAAAGCTAGACCTGTGGACAGCACAAACTTGGCAACTCCATCACGATAATGTACCTGTCAATTCTTCTCATCTAATTCAGACTTTATTGGCAAAAATGACACTCCTCAGCTACGCCAGTCTCCCTACTCTTCTGACATGGCTCCCTGTGATTTTTGGTTATTTACTAAGTCGAAAATGTTGCTGAAAAGGACCCGATTTGTGTCAAGAGAAGACGCTATACAAAATATGACAAGACAGCTGTACTCCATACCTAAAGATGGCTTCCAGACGTGTTTCCAAAAGTGGCAGGACCACTGGAAGAAGTGTGTGCAATCTAAATGGGAGTACTTTGAAGGGGATAAATGTTTAAAACCTGCAGATAAATAAATGTATTTTTCCTGAGCAAAGGTCTGATACTTTTTGAACACACCTTGTATAGTTTTGGGCCCTTGTTACTAGCGTTGAGACAGTTTTCCACGTAGATTTTCACTCTGAAGGTAGCAGCTCTGCATGATGTGAAGTACTAGGAAGGAGTATTTTTCATATGTATCATACTTTAACTATAGACTTTGTCTGGCTATTAGATTAAAATTTTGGTTAATTTTTTATGTTCGCTTAAGCCAGCTTTTGCTACATAGGTGAGGGTAATAGTCTTAACTAAAATTAGTGTTCTGTGGTTAGAACAGTACAATACTTATTATTAATACTCAGACATGCCTTGGAAGGAATAATTTTATTCACAGACCATAGCCATTCAGGCAGGAAATTGTAGAATGACCAGACCAAAAGCCTACTGTAGTTTAATAAATTTCATTATTAATTTGAACATGATTAAAGGAGCATAGTACATCCTCAGTTTTAACTTGACCGTTTGGGATTTGTCTGTCTATACCTGTCTGGTCTATCTATGTATCTTTGTCTGTCCGCCTCTCTGTTTGGGTTATAGTTCATAATAACTTTTGAATGCATGAACTGCAGTTCAAAATATGTGGCATTTATGTCTGTACTTTTACCTTACAGGACCCAATTGTTTTTGAAATTGATTCCCCCAAAATAAGGGGGGAGGCAAAAATATGAGGGGTTAAAATTTTGAAAAAAATCAAAAGTCCATGTGGAGTGTCAGATTAAAAGAAACTGTAACAAAAATATGAATTTAGTGTTAATGTTTTTTAATTCCAAGACATCGGGGGCCGAAAAGTGGATAAAAATTATATTAAAACTGCAGAAAACATATTGGGACACAGGCCTAAAAGAGTGGGCGAAAGTTTGGCAAAATTGGAAAATCTATGTGAGACATTAAACGAAATAGAATTTTTTTCTACAAAACCCAAAAGTGGGTTCAAAAATATTTCAAAACTTCCAGTTGGGTGTCAGACTAAAGGGAATGTCAACACAAATCCAATTGTTTGGAATTTTTTGCGTTTATTGTATGATTGCTCTGGAAATGTTACTGTGCTAAATAAAAAATAGGGTAATCAGGATTTTCATTATTTTTTTCACAATTTAAAAATTGTCTAATATCAAAATTTTTTCCAACAATAAGTGCGCTTTGTTCAAAATAGCATGCGAGTTCTCCAGATCAGGGAGCATACTAGTATGACTATTTAACACATTTACTTTTTTAAATAAAATTTAATTTGTTATATGAACCGTTATCTGTTGTACTGGCAGAAAGAGAGTTATAACATAAGAGGAAAGCTTACATACATTCTGAGTCCATGTAATGTGGAGACTGCTGTTGGTTACAAGCACTTTTTTTTATGTGATTGTTAAATTAATCTTTTGGAGACCGGCATTCTTACACTGGTACTTGTGAAAAGCCTCAGGCCGTTTTTGTGGTGGCTGTTGTGACGGTACAGAATTGGTAGAGTCGTTTAAATATTGTGCAATAATACGATCTATGTAAACCCAGAGTAAAATATGACTAGAGATCGGCGTGGTATGTATCAGTCAGTATGACGTAGGCATTGTCATCTCAGACGAAAGAAACCGAGCCTTATAAGGCAAGACATTTTTATGAACCGATTGACGTCATGAGAATATCACGAAGAGAACACGTGTTTTCGAATAACAAAACGCAATTCGGGCTTCTACAAGCTTCCAGATTCTTCGACGTGGCCCAGTCAGTGAGGAAGGAGAGCCAGGTGACCAGCCCATATAGTATACGCTGACAGATCGTCATTCGGGCAGTCTATGAGCAACTCAAAACCATGTAACAGTGTCGGGAGGCCTACACGGAAACAATAATCAGTGTAGGCCTGCAAAAGTGTGAAAATGTATTTAAAACAAGTATAAGTAAATCTCTGCAAGTATAAATGTAATTATCAAAATTAATTAACAGTTTTAGTGAGTGTTGGAACAAAAGTGAATTGACGAGAAATGATGCAACATTTGGAATAACTTCTACAGATAAGTACTTTCAAAAATAGGTCGACCAAACAACAGTAAATTACTATTTACCCAGTACTAAGTACTACATTCCGATAATAATGAGATCTCAGAGTTAAAGGGGGTTTTAAGAGCGTGAAAGTGAAGTACTGGTTCGCCTCAATAGATTTAAGTAAGTTAGTCTTGTTCAATTAATGATTATGTATGTTCACTGATGGGTGAGTTGTTAATCACCAAATAAATAGGGGTAACACCCTTGGAATTTCTAAATGAGAATAAATACAGATTTCTGTCACCATGACCACATGTTTAAGGTAATTATTGCGCTGAAACCTAGCCTATTTGCTGCGTCCAAATCTCGCCTAATCGAGCATTAGAATCTTCTGAGTAGAGGGAAATAAAGTGTTTAAATGATGCAGGTGTTATTTAATGCAAAGAGTGAAATGGTTTGCATATGTTAGCCTCAAACTATGCTGGCGACCCTGTAATGTGCTGAGGAAGTGGAAGGTAGGTACGAAGAATAGATCGTGGAGATAAGTGAAAATAAGGTGGGTATGGTTTGTAAAAAGTGGGTAAGTTTACAATTGGCGACACTGCCAGGATGTTTTAAAATGAATTGTAAGATTACAATTGGTGACACTGCCAGGATGGTTAAAAGAAGAATTATAAGTTTACAATTGGCGAATCCCTGCCAGGACTTTCATGTAAAATAGGCCTGAAATTGGATGACAGGAAATAGGCTCAGAAGCGGCATACAATTTTGAAATTTATAGACGTGCAAAATAGCAGGTGGTGCAAAAAAGTTTTTGTTTAGTATATATAAACTCTCATTTATCTCAGTAATAAATTGTAATCAGTATTTAACTAAAAATAAATAAAAAATATGGAGAATAATGAGGAGGAAGTCAGAGTGACTGATTCAACTGACATGAGTGAATCAGAAATGCAGTCAACTTGTGTATTAAATAAAGAGAGCAGTTTAACCGAGTCAATTATAATGAGTAAAGCGGGAGCAGAATCTACTCTCGTAACAACCAAAATAAAAGAAAAAGAATGGTCAGTGGCCGATATGATCAAGTTAATGAGAACAATGTCTGATGATATTGAGCATAATATGAATAGTCATTTTGATGTAAATGATATTAAATTTAATGAAGTAAGGAGTGATGTCAATGAACTGAACATTAAAAGTGAGAGTAATTTTCATGAAATTAAACAAAATAATGTTAAATTTGAAATTAATATGAATAAATGTCTAAACGAGATTGATGAACATTGTAGTACCATGGTAAAACAAATGCAAGATGATGTCAATGACATTAGGAAGAGAAAGGAGAGTAAAAGAGATACAGGTAATGAAAATAATAATACTGAAATAATGGAGAACAAGGTAATCGGTTCTGATAGTGAAGACAGAGAAAATATAAGTGATAATCATAATGATGACAAGTTAAGTGCAAATGAGAATATAAATAATGAAGGAATAGTTGACAAGGTAAGTAATTGTGTTAATATAAGTGATGATTATAATGGTGAGATAATGATGAATAAGAATAATAAAGATGTAGTTGAAAATGGGGTATCAAAAAGTGATACAGTGAATAATAGTAGTGATGAGGAGAATGTAATGGGAGTTGAGGTTAGTGAGGGGTAATAATAAGTGTTAATGATCTTGAGAGAGAGTGGAGGGAGAGTTTAAGAGAGTATTGGGGGCAGAGGGCAAATTTTCCCTGTGTTGTATGTGAAGAAAAGGCTTCACAAGTGTTTTTGGAGGATGTAAGTTCCTCTAGAGTTTCTATGCGAAACAAATGGTCTGCAAATAGTCCCTTTATGTTTTATGATGTACCTGGTAAAGCCAGATGGTGTTGTAAAAATGTTGTATTGCGCTCTGCGTGGAATGAGAAAGTTAAATGGGGTTGCGAGAGTGATTACGAGAGAGAGAGAGAGAGAGAGAGAGAGATGAGTTAGTAGAGAGATTAAAAATTGAGAAAATAGTTAATAATGAAGACTTACCTTGTGGAGTAATTAGTACAACAGTAGTCAATGATGATAATGCTGGTTATAATGAGCACTTACCTGATAATGAAACTGATTTAGTAGATGATGAAAATAATGGTGAAATCATAACTTACCTGGTGATGACAAAAAATACTAAGGGCGAATTGACCATACCTAATGTTGACAAGTTTTATGAGATAATAATGTGGAATGATCCTGGGAATTGTTATGGTATAATGGATAAAACAGATTTAAATAGTTATTATATTATAAAAGATAATATAATGTATGTAAACAAAACTGGAATGTGTTATGTTAATATCAGATTAATTTTTCATGATGGAGGTTAGATATATAGTGAATGAACATTTAATTATTTTAGTTAATGGTTTAAAGACTTGGCTAAATTATATAATGAGTTTGGGTAAACAATGGCATGTGATATGACATAGATTGTATATAAAATTGTATTTTGTTTACATGTGCTATGTATAAGGTTATGTGGTTATTATGATAAGGTATCAGAGGATACAGAGTGTATGAGTATGATTGGTACTCAACATTAATAATTCTGATTGAGTGTATTATGATAATGAGGATTGATTGTTAGTAATAATTGACATTTATGTAATTATAAATTTTTATAATGGAATTAAACTAATTTGAGATGGTTTAATTAATTTACAAGATAGAAATCTTGGTAGTAATTTGAGAAATTTGTGTAGATTTGAATTGTATAATAAATAGTAAATAATTAAAATGTGATGATGAAAGTGTTGAATAGAAATTCAGAGTTGGAGTTACAAAGTGACCATTGAAAGAGTCAATAGAGAATGATTATTGAAGTTGTAATGTTTGTAATTTTTAATCAAATTCAGAGGTGAAATGTTTCATGTTAACATGATGATTGTAATGTTTATTTTGAGGTAAATTGTTAATGAATAAATTCTTATTGAATAAGAAAAGAATAGAATTGGTAATTATTGTTATGATACTGATAGTAACGAAGTAGGGGAGTAGATTTGTCCAATTATCCAGGTATCTGTAGCAGTGAATAATTTTTGATTTTTTGTATTAATCATGTGTATCGTATAGAGGAAGCAGTAGTAATCTGGATTAATGATGAGGAAATTGAGAGATAAAATGAGAGGTTTAAATGAAAAAGTAATATGAAATTGTTGTTTACTTGAATTCAGACTTGAATTAATGAATCATTTTTGAAATTTGAACAATAACTTTCAAGAGTATGTTCATGTTAGAGGTTGGGAAGAAAATGTATTATGTTATGTTAAGGACATATATATGTTAAAACAATATTATTTGTATATGTAGATAAATAAGATAAAAAGCCAGTACTTTGAAAAAGGCAAACAGTACGGCTAAGAGGAAACCAAATCAGTTCAGGATATGGAATAATGAAAGGCCATTTAGTAATGTTTTATTGATTGTTTCAGAGTCTGGTGGTACTGCGGTGGCACCCTGTGCTGGCCAGTGCGTCAGGGCAGGGGCGTCTAGTGCTTGTCTGGCTTTATGGTGTTGGGATCCTAAGGTAGGAAGTCTAGTAAAGTCATGCAGGTGCGGCCACTATCACTGGATCAGGGGGGTGAGTGACCCATGATTTTAATAAGAAAATAAGGGGGGTCATGGTGCCAGATCCAAGCTGATGATCCTTTTAGGTTTTGTCAATGAGAGTTTTTATGCTTTGGCACAAAACCTCTTATTGAGGGGGTATTGTGACGGTACAGAATAGGTAGACTCATTTTAATATTGTGCAATAATACGTTCTATGTAAACCCGGAGTAAAATATGACTTTAGAGATCGGAGTGGTATGAATCAGTCAGTATGATGTAGGCATTGTCGTCTCAGACGAAAGAAACCGAGCCTGATAAGGCAAGACATTTTATGATCCGATTGATGTCACGAGAATATCACGAAGAGAACACGTGTTTTCGAATAACAAAACATAATTCGGGCTTCTACAAGTTTCAAGATTCTTTGACATGGCCCGGGCAGCGAGGAAGGTGAACCATGTGACCAGCCCATATAGTATACACTGACAGATCGCTATTCAGGCAGTCTACGAACAACTCAAAACCATGTAACAGTGTCAGGAGGCCTACGAGGAAACAATCAGTGTAGGCCTGCAAAAGTGTGAAAGTGTATTTAAAACAAGTATAAGTAAATCTCTGCAAGTATAAATGTAATTATCAAAATTAATTAACAGTTTTAGTGAGTGTTGGAACAAATGTGAATTGACGAGGAATGATGCAACATTTGGAATAACTTCTACAGATAAGTACTTTCAAAAATAGGTCGACCAAACAACAGTAAATTACTATTTACCCAGTACTAAGTACTACATTCCGATAATAATGAGATCTCAAGAGTTAAAGGGGGTTTTAAGAGCGTGAAAGCGAAGTACTGGTTCGTCTCAATAGATTTAAGTAAGTTAGTCTTGTTCAATTAATGGTTATGTATGTTCACTGATGGGTGAGTTGTTAATCACCAAATAAATAGGGGTAACACCCTTGGAATTTCTAAATGAGAATAAATACAGATTTCTGTCACCATGACCACATGTTTAAGGTAATTATTGCACTGAAACCTAGCCTATTTGCTGCGTCCAAATCTCGCCTAATCGAACATTAGAATCTTCTGAATAGAGGGAAATAAAGTGTTTAAATGATGCAGGTGTTATTTAATGCAAAGAGTAAAATGGTTTACATATGTTAACCTCAAACTATGCTGGCGACCCTGTAACGTGCTGAGGAAGTGGAAGGTAGGTACGAAGAATAGATCGTGGAGATAAGTGAAAATAAGGTGGGTGTGGTTTGTAAAATGTGGGTAAGTTTACAATTGGCGACTGCCAGGATGTTTTAAAATGAATTGTAAGTTTGCACTGTGATTTTGTCTTCATCATCTTCCACATATGAAACATTCTTGGGCAAAAATGGCGTTTTTTTAAAGATATAATTTTGGAATACAGAATATAGTATATTAATTACTTCCTAGTTAAAAATATTAATAAAATATTTGTAATGTCCAAATAATATTAAACCATAATGTGCAATTTGGGTGATAAGGTTGTATTCATCTCACTTTGTCTTATAAAAAAATCTGGCACTCCAAACTGCCATAGTTGATTCCTTTATATATTCATCTAACTGTGTGCAAAAAATGAATACTCTGTCTATAACAGAAGAAAAGATAATAGTGTAAATGTGTGTACTAACCATGGAAAAATACACACGTAGTCTATAGTGCAAAACGTAAACACTAGTGAACCACGAAAGTTTAAATAAATTTTTCAAAATTAGTACACAGTTACTTGTAAAACCACACTAAATACATGTAGAAATATATTTATTCAACATCACTTACAAAAGTAGAAACACGATGAAAAAACAACATAAATATAACCAAAAAGTTAAAAGCCCTCACCACAAACTACATACATTCCACATTTGCCACACATTTACAAAACGAAAACCACAGTTACACAAACATAGAACACAACATGGAAATATTACACTACTTACCTAAAAGTAGAAAACTAAACACAACAAAACAATTTGAAATATACAGATATCATGCACTACAACCAAACAACATATTAAATGAACAATTACATTATAGATCACATACACTATTCGATACACTGATCCAAACACACAATTTGAACCCCAGCGCCAATCCCTCCCACCATCAACCCCCACCACACACACCTATAGTCCATAACCGTTACTCTGTTTATGACATTCAGTATGAACTCCCACTGAAGAAGACATACATCATGTTGAAACGTTTGGGGAAGTGATAACCAAAGTAAGTTCATAAGTGAAAGTTTATATATATAATAAATATAAACAACACGAACGCCAGCAACGAAAATAACACAAGAACACTGCCACTTCAATATCATCTAATTTCTTCAAAAAAAAGGAAACTATCCTATTTGGTGGTTGGATTGAAAACTAGTAATGTTTGTTTACTATCTGACTTGTTGGCAGCACTCACAAACTATTCCTGTAAAAACAGCGGCAATTTAAAATGACGTCGGATATACTGGACATTGCTCCCCAACGGTGGATGTACATGATTAATAGTGTAATGTGGAATATTTTACATGGATAGTAGAGTATAGCTCCATAATGTGCAACCACATACTGGTGTTTGTAGGTTGGGTGGGGAGTAGTTTGCTTATAGCACACCAGCTTACACCTCTGGTATGGGAACTATTGTTGTGGCAATATAGTATGTACAGTAAAACTCCTATATAACGCTGCTCAACCAACAGATAATCTAAAAAGAGCTTTATATGTGTTTTTTGTAAACACACAAAACTGTTTAAACACACACAGGATCAGCATTAAAGATATTTTAGGATATTAGAATAACTAATAAAGCTGGGGTTCAAACAACAAAAAATATATTTTATTTGAGAACTCGATATATTGTGTCATCTACTGTTCGTTATTGTCTAAAATATTGCATACCATAGTGTTGGTTGAAAGGAAATAACAAGAGTTATTTACAACTGACAATTACTATAATCTGTGTATCAAATTCAGAGTTGTAGATGCTGAAAACAAACATAGTAAAAGCAACAAACTTATAACATTTTTCTCTACATAGTTGGGCAGTCACTGGTTCATCAGAATGAATTGTCTCAATTAAATGTTGTTAGCATTAATAACCTCTTATGGATGTGTTTGTTTCCAATGTGAAGATGAAACAGGTATATTTTCCTCAATGTTTCTTAATTTTTTTTTTAGTTTTTGTGTTATCATTATGGTGTCTGTTATCTCGTATTTTGTTTCTAGGAGTCCACATTTATCCAGTACACTTGCATCTGTCAGAATTCATTGAACCCTGTTTTGCCTAAATTGGTATTGTGCCTTCTTTTACTTACAGGATAGTTTACAAACATGTAACCCACGTTCTTCTATAGATGTGTAATGAAGACTGTCATTTAGAATAGGCATCCTTTCAGGTATTAACAGATGGAACTAATGCGTAGGTGATAAGCAGCCATGAAACTTAACATTACACCAAACAGTCTTCATAATGAAATTTTATAAATTACTAGGGTGACGATATGAATTTCTTGTTCAGGCGTGTTTTTAGCCTTTCAAGTCAAACTCATGGGGTAAAATATCAGTGAATTACAACAGTTTACTGAGTATGGAATAGTCGACAGTTTAAAAGCATCAAACACTAAAATACTGTTACGTAATGCAGGAAAAGTGTTATGTCGTTACGGAACATTCAGGTACATTGGAGAATGATCCTGCAGCTGTAATGCATACGTGGAACTTGACATGTGAGGCAGTAGACATTATCGATGAAGTGATTCTTGGCACGGACGTTATGAATGCCTACGGATTCGTTGTGGACTTAAGAGAGAATGTCCTGAAGGTTGGCCAAGAGAAGATAAAGCTTTGCATCTCTAAAATGACAGGGTCTACCAACCATTTGATTAAGCAAGTGGCATTGGCCAAAGAAAAAGTCAACAGGTCTGGTCAAGAGGAACCCTCCCTATTGCAAGTGGAAATGGAGGAAGAACTAGCAGAGGAAATACAAATAAGTGTTATGACAAAAGAAGTGATTGGAAAGCCAACTATTGGTGTCGAGACAGAACTCTTGCTTATTCCTGAGCTGATAGATGCGCCTGAGGGAAAAGTGGCTGAAGATAAGGTTACACAAGAGTTTGTTGACAAGAACCAAACGGACTTGGATCAGCCAGTGGTGTTTAGGTCATCAGCACATGACGCAACGGGAGTGATTCCAGCAAAACTAATGGTTGAGCGGAAGATTCATCTTCCTGGGGACTTGATGTTTGCATCATCTGAGACTTAATCCCAAGAGCCAAAGAACTATTCCTTGCAATTAGAAAACCAACTGCGAGAAATGAATCACTTGATAAGAGGATGGCTGATGATAGCCAGAGATAAAATGAAAACTCGATATGACATTCGCAGTAATATTGTGGGTTTCCAAGAAGGCAATCAGGTTTGGTTGTTTAACCCAAAGCGCTGTCGCGGTCGCTCACCTAAACTTCAGACTAACAGGGAAGGACTCTACACTGTGAAAAAAAGAATCAACGATGTTGTATATCGGATTCAACAGGAAGGACAGCGGAAGTTCAAGGTTGTCCACCTAGATCGCCTGGCCAAGTATTACTTCAGAGACGGTTTGCCAGTTCGGGACAAACAGGCTTAGGGAGGTAGCAGTGTTATGTAATGCAGAAAATAGTTATGTCATTACGGAATGTTCTGGTACATTGGAGAACGATCCCGCAGCTGTATTGCATACATGACACTTGACATGTGAGGCAGTATTACGTAATGCGGCACGTCTCGTGCATTCTGGAAGCATCTCAATTAGCCCAGCGGTGCGTGTTTCTGCGAAGGTCACGCTGCAGTGTCCTCTAGAATTTTCTATGGCTTGTTAAGGACGCATGTTATGGAACACTGTAGACTATAAATAGCCCATACCTGCTTCTTAGTTCTCAGTTTATTGTTGGGCGATTACAAGTGATTATTGAGCAATATTACTGTGAAGTGCTGCTTGTGTTTTATAATCGGGCGGTATATTGTAATACAATTGTGTTTTAATATTAGCTGACATTTTAGTGCATGTGAACAATTTGTATTTGATTTGTTGTAAGAGACTGTGTTGTTAATTACGAACTGTTTAACTGTGAAAATTAAAGCCGGTGATTAGTGACTTAATTGGTGTCTTGTATTTTGTTTCCACTGTACCTACGACGACCCCAAGTAGACCGTCGTAACAATACGCTACTTCTAAAGTCGGACAGATTACTGTTCAGGAAAACCTAATAAACATAATAAATTAGAAACCAGTAATAAAATTAAGATAAAATAATGATAATAAAATAGAAGGGCTTGTGTGCACGTGCTTGACCTATTTTTGATCATTATATTTTTAACATGCAAGTTGCTTGTAGACATGTATTCCCACAATATATACTTTGTTAAAAAGTGGATAAAAATGTCCACTAAACGATTGTTCCTCCATCTCTTGATTGAGGAATGTGAATGCTCACTTTTTACAAAACCATTTGGCTTTGTCTATCTCTTAGGGATATGTCTCTTGATAACTTTTGAACACAACCGATTTTTGCAAAACTTGGCATGTGTATCCATAAATTTTCCCTACAGAATTCTGTTGTTTTTTACTTTGGCCCATCAAAAGATAGGATGAAAAGATAGTCCATGTGCTGGTATCAAATTAAATAGAATTTTAACCAAAATATGAATTAACCTAAATTTTAAAAAATTCCAAATTTTGGATGACGGGCGTCATAATAATGGCTGAAAATTTTGATAACCCAAAATTGTGTGTAGCATTCCGATTAAACAGAATTTTAACTGAAATCTGAATGTAGTTTTAAGTTTTGGAAATTCCAAAAAATTTTGCAAGTCCACCAGGGTGTAAGACTAATGGGAATTTTGTTGTAAGTCAGATTGTGTTAAATTTTTAGTATTTATTGATTGATTACTGTACAATTGTTACTTCAGTAAACAAAATTTATCCAATAATGCACTGTGTGCAAACTGATGAATTCTGCATACTAGTGTAACTTTTCTTATGAATGAGAAGTTTGCCAGAAAATAATGTTGTGTAAATATTTTTCAGTGCATTTCAGATGGAAACAGCATTTGTTCTAAACACACTAATGAAGGAGATATTTGTTATACACATTCGTATGGACGAAAAGGTCATAACTCAAGTTTACTGAAAGCTAATTGTGATTCATCAGAAATGTACAGATGTGGTAATTGTCACAAAAGCTTTAGAGACTTAAAAACGAAGTCTCATAATGAATTATTGTGTAGTGGTTTAAATTCATACCAGTGTGTCATTTGTAACACAACGTTCATTAATAAGAATAATGTGCCAACTTATAAATCAGTTCACAGTGAACTAAAGAAACATTGTAAAATCTGTAACAAAGTCTTAAGAAAGAATAATTTGTCGGCCCAGATGTTAATTCACAGTGAAGTAAAGAAGTATCAGTGTGAAATCTGTTGCAAACGTTTCTCACTAAAGAGTCATTTGTCAAGACATATGTTAAGTCACACTGGAGTAAAGAATTATCAGTGTGAAATCTGTTGCAAACGTTTCTCACTAAAGAGTAATTTGTCAAGCCATATGTTAATTCACACTGGAGTAAAGAATTATCATTGTGAAATCTGTAACAAAACGTTCACACAAAGGACTGGTTTGTCAATCCATATGTTAATTCACAGTGAAGTAAAGAACTATCAGTGTGAAATCTGTTGCAAACGTTTCTCACGTAAGAGTCCTTTATCAAGACATATGTTAATTCACACTGGAGTAAAGAATTATCAGTGTGAAATCTGTTGCAAACGTTTCTCACATAAGTGTAATTTGTCAAGTCATATGTTAATTCACACTGGAGTAAAGAACTATCAGTGTGAAATCTGTTGCAAACATTTCTCACAGAAGAGTACTTTGTCAAGCCATATGTTAAATCACACTGGTGTAAAGAAATATCATTGTGAAATCTGTAACAAAAAGTTCACACAAAGGAATGGTTTGTCAAGCCATATGTTAATTCACAGTGAAGTAAAGAACTATCAGTGTGAAATCTGTAGCAAAGGTTTCTCTCATAAGTGTAATTTGTCAAGTCATATGTTAATTCACACTGGAGTAAAGAAATACCAGTGTGAAATCTGTTGCAAACGTTTCTCGCATGAGAGTCATTTGTCAAGGCATATGTTAATTCACACTGGAGTAAAGAACTATCAGTGTGAAATCTGTTGCAAACGTTTCTCACGTAAGAGTCATTTGTCAAGCCATATGTTAATTCACAGTGAAGTAAAGAACTATCAGTGTGAAATCTGTAGTAAACGTTTCTCACATAAGTGTAATTTGTCAAGTCATATGTTAATTCACACTGGAGTAAAGAAATATCAGTGTGAAATCTGTTGCAAACGTTTCTCACGTAAGAGTCATTTGTCAAGACATGTTAATTCACACTGGAGTCAAGAAATATCAGTGTGAAACCTGTTGCAAACTTTTCACTACAAAGGATGATTTGTCAATTCATATGTCAATTCACAGTAAAGCAAAGAATTATCAGTGTGAAATCTGTTGCAAACATTTCTCACAGAAGAGTCATTTGTCAAGGCATATGTTAATTTACCCTGGAGTAAAGAAATATCGGTGTGAAATCTGTTGCAAACATTTCTCACAGAAGAGTACTTTGTCAAGCCATATGTTAATTCACACTTGAGTAAAGAAATATCAGTGTGAAGTCTGGTGCAAATTTTTCTCAGAAAATAGTAGTTTGTCCAGGCATATGTTAAGTCAGTGAAGTAAAGAATATCAGTGTGAAATCTGTAGGCAAGTCTTCAAACGCAAGGGTGATATGTCAAGACATTTGTTAATTCACACTGGATTAAAGAATTATCAATGGAAATCTGTTGCAAACTTTTCTCAAAAAAGGGTCATTTGTTGGATCATATGTTAACTCACAGTGGTGTAATGAATTATCAGTGTGAATTATGTTCCAAATTTTTCTCAAGAAAATGTAGCTTGTCAAGTCATATGTCAATTCACCGTGCAGTATAGAATTATCAGTATGAAATCTGTGACAAACTGTTCTATCAATAGTATAGACTTTTCAAAGTCAAAGTGAGACAAAAACATTTGTGAAATCTGTAATGAAATCCTCATACAAACATATCATTTGTCAAATTACTTCATTTTTCAGTCAAGTACAGAATAAAATTATCATGTAAAATCTTTTAAAAAACTGTTCTCTTGTGAGGGTAGTTCGTTAAGACTTAATTCATAGTGGAATTGAGAAATGTCAGTGTGGCATCTCTGAGATTTTACACACTTAAGCTCATAAAATAACTCACTGTGGATGAAAGAAATAGAGTGGCATGTGTAACCATACCATCTCTGATAAGGGACGTTTATCACAAAACACATTAATTGCTCAATGAATTGGTATTCATTTGTGATATAGTTCTTGCACAAAATATTTTCTATTTAGTGTTTTGTTAGTAAAGAAAGCATTGAATACTTGATTAAAACATCCTGATCCTTAAAATGCATTCCAAGCGTATATACCAAATAAATGCATAGCTATGAAAATTGAAATAAATTGTTAATCAACATAGTTTTTCTGTGAAATTATATTTTTACTCTTTCTTCAAGCTTCATATCTCTTTCCCACTCCTTTGTCAAACCCCCCACCCACCACCACCATTCCTACTTATTACTACCTCATCTAAAATGCGCATGTGTGCATGCACGTACACAAGCACATTTTCTTTTTGCTCCTTTTAAGACACATTTTGTTAGGACATACATGTCTTTTTTATCTGCAAAGCAAACGAGTAACAATTTTGTTTCTAACAAACAATGATGACCCTCTGTGTAATGCTGTGTTGACTGTATGCTATTCGCCCACGATATCATATCTTTGTAGATACTCAGCAAGATGTGTTGGCATGTACCAGTTGTCTAAAATAATTTGTCTTCCATGCTGGAGCAAATTTTTGGCCAAACGATTATCACACGCTTAGATGCCGGTAGATGAGAACTGTCTGGATACCCTTAAATTTTACATATATCCGATTTATAAGGAAATATTCCAAGTACATCCCTGAAATATTTCCTCATTCTGACACATACAAAACAACTTGAGACCAGAACTGAAGCGTTTGTCCTTTACATATATAGGATGATTCAAATTTGCATGGCAGTCTCTCATGACCTGAGATTCTGTAGCTAAAAATAATAAAAAAGTTCATATAGACAGGTCTGAAAATGGTTTGTTAGCAAGTTACAGCTTGCAAACCAGTTTGCCCTTTTTTCTGCTCCCACGGTAAAATGACGCCATACTGAAATTTGTGGGTTATAAAGTGAAGGGTAAATTTCATAGTTTCTTATAGTTTTTGATCTGAAAAGTTGAATAAAAGAGGTCCCAGAGCTCTATCTCAACTAGTTTATAAGAACTTGGTAAAACACAAAAAATTGGAGTCAAGAAGCAAATATTTGTAGATTTGGGATAAAATAACTTCAATCATTTTCCAATAAACAAATAAAAATTTCTAACAAACTTTGTAGAGAATTTAATAATTATGAGAAAATTGATCTGTATAATCTCTATTAAAAATAAGTAAAAATTTGAGAAATTTGTCTTTAATTCGAATCAAAACAGACCAAAATGCGCCAGAAAAGTGTTACAATTTACAAGAAATGGCATTGTAAACTTTCTAATAAACACCTACACTTGGGCAAATGAAAACCCACGGGACTGCTACAAGACATGACCAACATACTTTTTCATTTAGTGTGTGGTGTGGTCTTCTTGGTGATAATCTCTTAGGGCATTTTTTTCTTACTACCAAGGCTTAGTGGAAGACAATACTTACATTTTTTTGCAAATGAATCTAATGGAACTCTTGGAAGATATTCCACTTGCAGATAGAGTGCAGATGTGGTTTTTGAGTGACGGTGGATCTGCTCACTACTCTTGTCATTTGATGAGCCATTTAAATAATACATTCGGTAAGCGATAGATTGTTCGAAACATACCAGTAAAATATATATATTATTACAATAAGTAACTTCGTTCCTATCTAACTTGTTCTTGGTTTGTATTTAAGGATGAATATGTTGTCAGGGTAATGTTGTAATGTCAGGTTCTATTAAGCTCCTTCTGTTATTTTTAAAATTACCTATTTCTTGATGTTTAGTACTTAGGATGTTAAGTACATTAATCAGTCCATTGTTCATCATCTCCAACTCTTCTCGTGTTTTTATTAGTTTCCTTTGATGCATTTGTCTCATTTTCTTTGTCTTCATTTCCAAATATTTATTATTCTCTTTGTTCCTGTTATTTCTATTCTCATATGACAATGTCCTTTTGTCTTCTTTATTTTTTACTTCCTTACTACTACCTTCTATTTTCTGATTTACTGGTTCCTTTGACGGGTTCCTGTCATTGTTTAATCCTTCCCTCCACCGTTTGTTATCATTTATTATTTCTTCCATTATTTGTTTCTGTTCATTCATTATTTCTTCCTGCCTTTTTAGGAATCCCATTATGATATCAAATCTTTCTTCTGTGAGTTCAGACATTCTCTGTTGTTTAACCGTAGTCGCCACTAGAGTAGAAATTGCTATAACACTCACAATAAGAACACAAAGTTATTCTATCTCTAGCCTCACTAGTTGGGCTCCAATTCCACAACACTCTGTTTATTACGGGTTATTTAACCCTACGTTGGGCGCCAATTTGTTACATTAAGTAACTTCGTTCCTATCTAAATTGTTCTTGTTTTGTATTTTAAGGATGAGTATGTTGTCGGGGCAATGTTGGTTGAGCACCAGTTTGCAATCAGATGTTGTAAATAAGATGTATTGGTTAATTGGTAAGTAATATTGCATATATCATAAGGGTTTCTTTTTCCTTCTAATTTTTTATCTTTTTTAATCTTTTATTTAACATAATATGAATACTAATTCTCAGTAAGGCAGATTCAAATCTGGTGCCATACTTTTCTTGTCGGGAGTGTTACCAACCTATGCCTGGCTGATGAAAAAATTAACATTCGATTGTATATTGTACATAATATCATTTACATTAAATTATCCACTAAGTAAAGAAAAGAAAACCTTTTATCTGGTGTTATTTAACACAAATACTTTGTTCTGCTTATTAAATGTTTTTAAACAAAAATATAATTGTTAAAGTCTTGCTGGCTGTTCTTTAAATTTGCTCAGAATGGCAGCAGTTACTCCTACTTCTCAGGGCAAACCATGTTTATGTTTTAATAATTACTAAATAAAATGGTTTTAAGTTAGATCCTTTTGACTATGGCATAAACTACAATGATCTTCGGAAAAGTACCAAAATACATCGACTTAAAATTAAATACAGAGTGTCTTAACAAGAGTTTATTATTACTTTGCAATGTTCAGTGTCTAGGTTATGTTGAACTATGTATTTTCAATGGTAGTACACTTTAAATGGTTATATTAGCATACATTATTAGTTTTTTACCATGAAAATAAGTCTGTTCATTAATTATTTTCCCAGTGAAAGTTCAAATATAATTTTAATTAAAAAGTGTAAATTGTTTCTTTGTCAAGTGTAAACTTAGGACATTAAGGTAATTTCCTCAGTTTAGTTATTAGCAAAAATACTTCTCTTCCTGGATATGTTGAATTTGCTTCTTCGTATGTTAATTGGCTTCCTTCTTTTGAATAATGGTTTACATATTTCTTCTAAACATGTAATCTTGTATAATGAATTAACTTTAATTATCTGCACTATTATTACACCCGAAATATTTGTAGATTGGTCTCTTATTTTTTTATGTCAGCCTTTCTCATTCAGTTCTAATAATGGAAAGCCCTCAATTAATTTTATAACATGTCTGTTGCTAAGGCCTATAACTTAGCTTTCATTGGTTTAAACTGTATCATCTTGAGTTATCGTACTATGGTTCTTTCTGAGTCTCAAAATAAACAAACTTCTGACATCTTACATACAATTTTCTTAAAATTGTTATAACTTTTTTATATGATCTTTGATCTTCAAGATATTAGTATCTTTGAATTTGTGATGGAACACTGATTGTTTTGATATCACTTTTGATTAATTTCCATTCCATATTTCCAGAGTTACTAGTTTACACTTTTAACTATTTGTACCAAATTATTTATAATTAGTTCTTTTTTATACCTTTCACTTTACTAATAACTGTTAGCTACAATCAGTAATAACATAGTTCAACATGACATTAATTGTACTAGTTTTACTGTAAACTCTTTTCCAAATTCCTTAACTATCTAGGCCTAACATACCTAGTTTCACAAAGATCTCTGTTATTATAATTTTTGTACCCTTCCAATAACATTAACATTTGTTTAAATGATATTACAGCATATATTTTTATTCAACATCAAACAGTTAATTACTAAGACAACTATTATGAAACATATGACAATTCTGATTAAACTTATGGATCCATTCCAGTTTTTACAAACATAATAAAACTGGTATTCACATGGTAAGTAGGCCCCAAAAACATTGTCCTCCTTACTTACTAACTTTAATATCTCAAAACATAACTATTAAAACATTATTTATTATTAATCACGTCCCTTATAAATATAACACAACTCTTATTGAACTTATGAGTTAATCTCAACTTTCACACACATAGTGGGATAAGTATTAACATGGTAAGTATTTACAAGACATTGTACTTCAAGTCTTACTAACTTTAATAGTTCCAAAACATAATAAGTAAAACATTATTTATGATTATTCATTAGTATAAAACCTATAATTATTAGTCATTTAAGCAGGCTACTTTATGTTTTCTGGTACTTTCCTAAGGTTTGTTAATATCTTTACTTAGAGAATCATACACCAAGATGATGGGAAAAATATCATTTATCAATATATATATTGCAACAAAACACTCAAAGTCTCACCGTGGATGCGTTCCTGTACAGGTTCGTTTGCGGCCGCGTTGTTTTATATTTTTATTATTGTAATGTTATTGTTGAGATATAGTTTATTTATTATTTATATATTGTTGTGTTGTTTTTTAAAATTTTTTAACTTCTGACGTGATGCATATGCATCAAAATGTTTTAACCTGATTCATATTGTGATCTGATGGTGACACCAAATGGTGTCGAAACTCGAGTCGTCCTAAAAGGATTTTAAGAAACGTTTGACAGAAGGTAATTAACCTATTTTATATATAAAAACTGTAAAACATTTCCAAATAATTGGTTAAGCCTATGTATGTTAGTGTGAAATATATTTCTGCCATCTGATAAATAGTCTGTTGTATTTATATGTTAGTGCTTAGGTGGGTGCTTAATTGTTACCAAGTCACTTAACTTACAAAATTCAATCCCTTGATAAATGTGTTTTTGGCCCTGTAAATATTTCTTGGCAGAAAAAAATTGATAAGCTTTGGCAAAAGAAAAAAAAAACAAAGATTGAAAGGCAAGGAGTTTGTTGATTGTCAAAATGTGAATTTTATACGCTCTTAGGCCAGGTGTTTAGAGAAGGCATGAATAGTAAAAATGTCATAGGTAGTTTTATAAGAGGAATTTTTAAATTGATGGATGAAAGTTTCCAGAATCTGCTTCCAGTCCAAAAGAACTAAATGAGTATAAGACGATTAGGGCTATTATACAGATTTACTGTTGATTACACCTACAAGCAACTCTATTGGTGATGTAGCCATGTTGTCTATACCAGGCATGCCTGCTTCTCAGATAAGTACTCCACCAAGTAAGATTATTGAGAGACGCCTATTAAAACACCACAACAAAAATAAACTCCAGAAACACCAGCTGCAATTATAAAAATATTTATGTCAGAAATTAGCAAACTCAAAAATCTATATACATATTGTAGTTTTTTAAAGAAACATTGAAGTTGCAAGGAGGAGCACCAGTGTACCTGGATACACAAGGTAATATTAAATATAGTCAAAAATCTATGATGTCTACAGAACTCAATACAAAAAAAAGGAATGAAAAATACCTCACTTGAAACAAGAAATATAAGAAGTTCAAACAACAGAAGGATCCTGGAAAAAGTTAAGCTGAAGACAGTATCAAGAAAAAAAGCTTGGAAATAATCAAGAAGAAATGTCTAGGAACTGAAAAAACAAATCTAAGAAGGGAACTGTATTATGATCATAAAGTAGTAAAGAAATCTAAACAAGATTCTGAACAAAATTCTATTTATTGTGATGACTCTGATGATAACAAAAATGCATTTGCAATAAGTGTTTTGAGAGGCAATAGAATGGAAGTAACATGAAATATCAGAATGACAAAAGATTCAACTAAGCAAATTTATTCTTGTTGATTTTGTTGGAGGACCAAGCAATAAAAACTCATTACAAGTATGTTTGCTGTGTACTGAAAGTAGATGATAATGAAAGAGAAATTTATATCACAGGATATCAAAGCAAAAATGGAATTTCTACAAAGTTTATATTAAAAGAAAATGATGAAAGTACTGTTAGCTTTTAACAAATATTGGCAATTTTGCCCAATCCATAAATGAAGGAAACTGACAGACAATTTGTAAGAGTTCCCTGGAAGTGTTTGAAAAATGATAGTTTTATTCTATCATTTACTTGTTATATTATATAACAGAAAAACATTCATCATTTCTTTATGATTTTTAATAAACATAGTATTTGAATTAACTTATTTTGTAACGGGACAGATCAGGGGCATAAATAATTTTCAGAAGTTTCAAAGCAGTCAGTGTACAACCTTTGGGGAACCCCTGTTTTAACCAAAGCTGCATACAATGTTATGAAAGACCAGTCTGTTTATGTCTAGACAGTTCGTCTAGATGAATTACGTAATCACTTGCAACCCAGGCTATCTGTGAATTACAGAAAAATACGTAATTACCACAAGCCAGCAGACAACAGTCGGTCATCGTTGGACCAGTCAAGTAGACACAGCAGAGCCGCACTGGGCAGTAAAGGAGCGCGCAGTTCCAGTAACCAGTGTTCGCTAGCAAGTCACGTCGGCCGACAAAATTAATGTTCTAAAGGTGATAAAACAGTAAAATAATGTATAACACAGAGAACAATTCAAACGAGCATGCAAAATGAACTTTCAAACATTTTTAAGCTACTTTCGGAGTGTTTGGTGGGAAAAGTGATAACAACTGGACAAGTCTACAAGAAGGCTGAGTACCAATATAATCAATTTCTAATTTAAACTCAGTAACAGCATTTAAATTCATATACGGGGATGTCCCCAACCATTGTGAGATCTCAATAAACGGGGAAAAAAATAAACATGTAAAGCAGAAAGAGGGAGAGAGAGTATGAGAGTGTGCATAGTTATAGTCAAAGTGCTGGTTGACTAGTAAACAGTAAATTAATTAATCTTGTAATAGCTTTTAATAAGAAGTAAATTTTATATTTTTTGGAAGTGTTGTGAGGCCAAGGATATTAAAAATTAGACTGAAAGAAAGTATGAATTAAAGGAGAAATTGGGAAATAATTTTGTTTAATAAAAGAAAACTAATTTGTTAGAATTCAAAAAACTGTGTTAGCATAATTATTTTGCAACTCACACCTAAATATTCACTCTGCAACTGTTTCGTCTGTAAGACCCTGGAGGTGAACCCAAAGGTAAGAAAAAGTTATAAATTCTTAAATCTTGGTTAACATTTTATATGAGCGGAAATTATTATTGTTACAGTGACGTCCGAACTAGGGACGAATTTATTATTTGCATAAAAATTATTAATGTTACAGTTTCCTTTTATTTTCTATATAGACTAAGACAGGGTAATTGTAAACATGCAGTTAGGATTATAAACACAACATGAAATAGTACAAAAACAACTAGTTTACAGTTGTCACTATTTTTGTTTCAGTATTTCAAAGGATAAAGAAAACACTTGTTTACAATTAACTGTAAGATGTCAAGGGTAATTGTAAATTGAATTTTAGAGCTGTATTTAGTATTTATATTTAAACAATTTTTTGTACGCAGCATAATAACAAAGATTGAAGTAACTATTATTATTTGCAGTTATTTCAATTTTAAAACTTATACATGATTTTTAATCAATCAAAATGTTTCAATCCTTCATTTTCCGTTTACAATTACCCCACCTAACCCCAAAGGTATGGTGTGTCTCTATCACCAGTTAGCACTTTTAATGTTAATTGCTATGAAAATAAGTTGAAATAACAAGTGTATGAAAAAAGAGACATTAATTTAGTAGACTTTAAAAGACTTAATACAGGGCGTCTTTAAATTTGTTTTAAAGAGTTTTTTTCCTAAAGCTCTTGAATTTTGCTTAGAATAGCCAAAGACCCAATAAATTCATTTTTATAGTTTTCTAATTTCATATGATGCTGTTTCCTCTCTCACTGTTTTAGTTCTTTTAAGTTGTAATTTGCAACATTTATTGCAGTCATCTTCTTAATAATATCTTGATAGAGGCCTGCACTGAATATGTTTTAATAAAGTATAGGGTCTCAATAATACATTACTGTGAAGCAAACTGTGACATCCAGTTATCAAAATAAACAATTACTAGCCTGCACTTTTGATGATATGATTAACAAGTTTTGAAAAATATATAACACAATTCAACTTGTTCTTGTGTTTCATACTTCCAGCGGTTTTATATGATTAGAAAAAGTTTTACACTATACATTCTTAACATGATTAAGAAAAGTTTAAATATGCTGAACTTCTAAAAAGAGTGATAGCTATTTGCAGAATCCCAGAGTGAATTGTCTAGGTTAATGATCTGTATATACTTTGCAAGAGTAAAATATTATTGTGCTTAGTCCAGTTTTAGAAGACTCCAGTGTAGTGAAGTTAGAAATGTTGACTACTTCAAATTGTAATGGTGTGCAAGTTTGAAAGAATACAAATGTCTTGAAGGAAAAAAAACACTGTTGTTCAACCATGAATATTGGATGCTTGGACTATTCCTCTTTTGCAAGATCACAAATATATTTCTAGACCATTTGCTGGCCTTTGATTACAAAGACAGTGCTCTAAGTACTGTCAGGTATTGTTCTGTCTGTTCACTTTCTGAAAGCAAGGGGCAAGATGTCTCCATTAAAACACACACACACACACACACTCACTAGCACGCACACAATTCCTTTTTTCTTTATTTAATTTGAATTCTGTATTAGAACAAATGTTTTCAGAGTTTACAGTTTTTTGTACTAAATATAATTAAATCACTACAGACTCGGAACACAAAGTTTTTTTATGGGTAAACACGTAAAAGTTTTACCTTATAGCCTGAACCGGTTTTCGCTTTTAAAAAGCTTCTTCGGAGGCTGCTGCTGGGAGCACTGTCCGTCTTGTTGTTGGCGACGGTATTGACTTTTGAAAGATCTATATCGTGTGTGTGGTGTGTGATATGTTCGAATAATGCGTGTGATTTGAATTGTGTCTGTTTGTTTAGGTTGTCGTTTTTATGTGTTTGTATATTTCCAATTGTTCTAGAGTGTCTAGTTTTCGGTCTTTTGTGTGTATGTGTAGAATGTCCATGTTGTCAATGTTTTTGTATGTGTGGTTTGCTTCAATGAGGTGGTTTGCAAAGGTGGATTCTGTAGTGGAGTGTAGTGCCTTTGTGTGTTCAATGTATCTTTGTTTGAAGCTACGTCATGTCTGGCCTATGTAGAATTTGTTGCAGTCTGAGCAATTTAGTTTGTAAACACCAGGTAGATCGAAATTGTTTTATGCTTTGTGTGTGTGTTTTGATAGTGTGTGTTCTGTTTTGTTAGTAGTTTTGTATGCGATTTTGTATCCTGCTTTTTTGAATTTGTGGGCTATTTTTTCAGTTTGTTTGTTGATGTATGTTAGTGTTATGAATTTGTTGTTTTCTGTCTTTGTTGTTTGTTTTGTGTAGGAGTTTATTGACTCCTATTCCAAAAACTTACCTTGTTACTAGAATATGTGACATGATGAACTTTTCATGTTGAATAGTTTAAATACTTTGTGTTGAGAGTTAAGCATTTTAATAATTTTTATAATCAAGAATTATTTATGCAGGCGTATAGCAAAATCTGATCATCATGAAAAAGGAATAAGGCATTTTGTAATAGCAATTAACTGATTAGTTCCTGCTGTATTACCGACTCATATTACAAGACCAATTTCTGTTTAATTGTAAAGGTATATTTTAATTGTTTCTTTTGGTGCAACCTGTAAATTCCATGACACTCATCCATAAAGTTTTGAAAATATGGTTATTGCAGTTTGATAGGAATAAATTCTCAAAAAACTAACACATTTTTGTTATGTCTGATCCTACCAGCTTTCCTTTCTATTCGAAATGAGCCTTTTATCCAAATTTATTACATAGTATGTGCTAAGATATTTCACTATGCTTGTATACTGTAATACAGTAGTCGCAGAATAATTTCATTCCACTAATATTATCCTGACATGATAAATGAAAATACATTATATACACATCGTTTGATGTAATCATCCATTCACTTATCACTTTTTGCCTATCAGCTTATTTGATGAATATGTATTTAACGATTTATGTAAAATACAACAGGTGTTTAACGGACATGTACTATAGCCTTTAAAATAAATGATCATGGAAAGTAATGGCAAATCTAGCATAATCTTGTTATCAGTTATTGTTATTATTCGGCTAGTGCTATTAAATCCATATTGGCCCAAAGTGATCACAAAAGGAATTTATTGTATTTGTTTACAGTCAACAGTGTAGATTCCAGGTGATGATTTGAAATTTATATAAATTAATTTTCACTCACATGAATGAAGTTTCAACCATAAAGAAATACAGAATATATTTTCTATGACAGCAGACAAGACAGAACACTTGTATTTTGCCTTTTATGTATGTACGTACATACGGACATCATTTATTTGGATCGACTTCTGCAAGCTTGAAATCAGATAACAATAATGTTTTATATTTTACATTAGTGTATATGTATCTATATTTATATTTTACATCACACTATCAAGTAATTATAATCCTCAAATTATAATATTTAATTAAGTGGGATGTTTCGTTAAATTGTTACGACGGTCTCACCGACCGTCATATAGTACAGTGGAAACAAAAATAAAACACACTTATGAATTTGCTAATTCATATTATTATATTATCACATAATACAATATACATACTCAAATCTGTGTTGTGGTTTGGTCATGTTACTTGCTTGTCAAGTTTTATTATATTTTTAAACAGTGTTCTTTGCTGTGAGTTTTACATTAATTATTCATAATGATTAGCTATGATGGTTGAATGTTATTGGTACAGAAGAGGATGCTGCAGTTTCTTTTCTTCAAGAAAAAGGATTACTTCATAATCCTCGCCGTTGCATTAATGGACATGATATGGTATTGAATCTTGGACAGCGACAATGTTGATGTTGCAATAAGACAACTTGCTGCGAGTATAAGCCACTTCGCAATGGCACATTTTTGGAGAAAACTAAACTACCGCTGAGAAAAGTAATTTTGTTTATTTATTGCTTGTAGCGGGTCAATTTTTGGGTGTTTTTGTTTTAACCGTTTGGGTGTTTTTATTTTCAACAGTTTGGGGCATTTATATATTTTTATTCAGTTCGTTTTCGGTCGGGAGCTTTATAAAACATTGCGAAATAATTGTATTGTGCAACGTATTTGTCCGTACAACAGAACAGTGTTAAGAAACAGTTCGAAACAAAGCAGTAAGGCGCAGTTGTTGTTGAGGAATGCGGCGGAGCATCTGCACCTCCACAAAATTCTGAGAACTTTGTACCTGTGTGTGGCAGCGCACATACGCAACTGCTCAATCACGCTCAAAGGACGCTCTAACAAAAAACCAAGATGGCTAGAGAGAATAATATTTGTCGTTTTCTCCAAGACCTTGCGGAAATGCTGTTTTAAGTCCCACCTACTTTTATGACATTAGCCAGTGCCTAGTTGAAATCGTCTGCTATCGTCACTCCAACAACTACATGACTAGTATGAGTCGAAACTGGGACGACTAACTGGAAGGCATTGATGTCCGTCGTCTTGACTAAAATGCTCCCGGAGTGGGGAACAGAGAGACGCCATATAGTCCACGAGGTACAGAGTTCACCTACAGACGCTGATCGTGTTGTGCGGGCCCGGTCGGACGAACTTTAAAAAATATGAACAATCAGTATAATACCGTTTTAACACCGACCGGGACCCAAGGAATTAATAGATAATAGACTTACTACATTGGTTAACTGAGGAAACGAAGTTATAAATAGACAAGTTAACGGGCAACGAATCGGGCGAACGGAATCCACGTGTTTGGCCAGAATCGCGACAGTGAGGTGTTACCGATACAAAAATGAATTTATAAAAAATGTTAAGGGGTTTGTTAATATTTTGTGTGTGTGTGTGTGTGTAAAAAATGCAGGCTGGGCAGTCTGAATGGTATAAAATAAGGTAAGCCGTAGATTGTAAGTCAGATTATAACAGAGTCACGTGTTGCACAACACCTGAATATGTATTTATTAAAAGTATGTTCTTAATTTCACTCAAGTAATAGTAAAACATTAAATGGAAATTCTCTTCTAAAATGAGTTGTGTCAGTACTTAGCATAACCCACAGACCATGTTTGTATCTAGGTACATGTGAACGAACCCTGGGACCCTGTAAGCTTTCGTAACGGTAAGTAACAAATTAATTGGAAAAATAATAATAATAATATATGTTCGTGACGGTAAGTCACAATGGCGCCACGAAACAGGCACGAATATAATTAATTATAATTAATTAATTGGATTCCGCATCGACATGGATACAAGCATGTTCTGGGTTAGCTTAGTAACCTAACGGTAGATTACAAAATTTAAATAATTACTGTATTTATTTTATTTTATTTAATTAATTATTCTATTTAAGCAATTTATATAATGTAATTTATATCAATAATATAAAATGTCAAATAACGAAAATGACGTAAATAAAATGAGTGTCGAAAATTTCGACGACTCGAACGTTAGCAACTATGAAACACATGCGAGTCAGAATGAAATAGAAATAAGTGAAACAGAATCAAGAATTATGGATGAAGGAATTCATTCAACCCCAATTCAAAATAAAAACTCAGATAACAATAATATGATGAAATATTTATGTAGCATGGTATGTAGTATGAAAGAGAGTTCAGACAAACAGCAAGCGATGTTAGAGTTAAAATTTAACGAAATAAAGAGTGATTCAAATATTAAATATAATGACATAAATGCTAGACTTGATGAGAAATTTGAGGTTCAAAAGAACAGTTTTGATGAGTTAACAAACCAAATTAAAGAAATGAATAAATGCTTTGAAAACAATAAGGAAACAATAAGAAACAATTTGAATAAGTTAGAACAGAGTGTGGAGCGAATGGGAGTACATGTGATGAGGACAGAGAAAAATAAAACAAATGAAAATTGTAATGACAAATGTAAAAATATGATACCAGAGAAAGAGTTAATAAATGATAACAATAATGTTGAAAATAATGAGAATACGGTAAAAATAAAGAATGAGAGTACTGATGAGTTGGTGGAAGGTAGTGATTATGAGATGTTAATGTGTGTTAATGAGTTAGAGAGAGAGTGGAGAAATAATGTTGTAGTAGAGTGGGGACAGAGGGCTAATTTTCCCCTTATTGTTTATAATAATGATGATGATTTAATGTGGTTTTTTCAGGGCAAGAGACCCTTATTGTTAAATGAAGTAATGTTGTATAATGTTGTACCCTCTGTCCGTAATAATTGGGAGAGTGTGATGGGGTGCTATGAAGAAAGAGAGTTATGTGTTGAGAATGAAATAGAATTATATAAGTTAGAAAGAAAGTATGATGAATTGAGAGAAAGAGTAGTAGGGGTGAATTATTTTGATAATGTTTTTATAAATGATAATGACTTACCTGATGAGAAAGCAAATTACCTGGCGTTAAACGATAATACTAAGATAGACGGGACAATCCTAACTGATGTTGACATGATGTATAATGGTATAATGGATGAAGTACAGTCGATGGGTTATTATGATAGTAATGATTATCATAATTTGTGTGTTGACAAAAATGATGAATGTTACAAATACACTAGATATATATATGACGATGGTGGCTGAACTAGAATATCAGTGTATAGACCTTGTTAGATACTGTAAATTCGGGTAATGACCTTGCTGATTTGGACATCTGAAGTGAGATACACTTGAACAGTTTTGACGTATATTTTGTAAATAATATTGAATTCATTTGTGTGTATTGTGAAATGTAATGTGTATATGTTTTAGAAAATGTTGTATTAATAATAATAATATTATTAATATTTTGGCATTCCAATTAAATAAGAAAATAATTATGAAGACAATAGTAAATGATTTATAGAATGTTGATAATAATTGGAATATGTTATTTTAATAATCAAATGAATTAAATAAGTTGAGATGTTTAGATATTGTGATTGAATGTTGTGTGTTTGAATTTTATAAGGTAATTAAATTGTTTGGTGAGATTTTGATTTAATAATAATTAATAAGTAAATAAATGGTAAATGGTTTATTTTGTGGAACATAATGATTAAAAATATATGTTAATAATAAATTTAGAATTTTTGAAAATCTGATTACAACACAGGATAAATTCATCATGATGATAAATAAAAAGAGTTATTTTTGTTGTGTATCATTTTATTGTTGTGTGTTAGATATAATTGTTGATAAAATGTATTTTCATTATGTGTGTAATTTTTTTAAGTCAATCATTAGACGCCTGGCAGGCAATCAACATAATAGAAGTAAGTGTTGATAATGTATTACATGTATTTGTTCAATTTTAAGATGTAGTTTCATTGTGTTTTTATTATGTTAGGATATCAGCTGATCAACAATACCATGTCACTGGTATATTGGTTTGTAAATGTTACAAGTAATTAATGTTTGGTGTACTACAGATATTTTGAAGTAAAGATAAAAAGAATATGAGAAATAAAATAACAATTTATGCAAATTAATAAAAGATAATTCATGGGTGATAAATGTTTTATGGGACATGCAGACCTGTCCAAGTTGAATTAAAAGTTGAATTTGCAAGAGTAGAGATGAATATAATGTAATGTTGGTTTTGAATTGATGTGATGTAACAGAGTTGGTGAAGTATTAATGTTGACACAGTTGTGGAGATTTTATGTAGAGTTTTGAATGATATATATTTATGTTTACAGTTAATGAGGTTATTTTGTGTATTTGTAGTGAGGTAAGGAGATTGAGATTTTTGGGGATGGCAATTTTGTATTAGGGGGTAGTGTATTTGGGGAGTCCGCAACAAGGGTTGGGACGGGATAGGGATAGATTTAGTGGGGCTGGGGTCGCCTTAGGTAGAATCCGGGGGCCAAATAAGGGAAATGAGTTTTGGGAAGGAAACACGTATCCTATGTACAAAGGGTTAGAGAGTATTTTTTCATATATGTAGAGAAGGTGGCGTTTTGTGTTAAATGGTAAGTTGGGGTTTAGAATGTCCTGATTAGTAGATATTTTTGATAGAGTTGGGTGTCATGGGAGATGTAGTTGATGAATATTGGAGTCAGAGGGAGAAAGTTTATATATGTATAGAGATCTAATACAGAAAAACGAGAATAAATAATTTACATCACCCACAGTATATTAAAGTAAGATTGTTGAAAAGAAAGAGGGATTCATAATAAAGAATATATAATTGTTTATTTTTTTGTTTCAACCAGTGACAGAATTTTGATAAAATTTGAAAATAATGTAGAGTCAAGAATTGTTTGTTTTAAATAATTTAAATGTCAATCTGTTTATTATTTGTATTAATATTTTGTTTGTTTTAAATATTTTGTTTATTATGTTTTGTATTTCAAGGTAGGATATTACAGATATTTAAAGTGTTTTCAAAAATCATACATAACATATGTAGGTCAAGGGTTTTGGACTTGACCTAGTTATGATCAGCTGATGAGTTCATACACCTACTAAGCTTGTGTATAGTAGGAAGCCAATTGTGATTTGTTTGTTTGATTAATTCAAACCAATATTTGAATAATTTTAATATCTGATATTTAATAAATAAATTTAATAAATATTTAATGAATCATTTTTTTGAATTTTAAAATTTTGAAAATTTTAAATTTTGTTGAAAAAAAAAAAGAGAAAACTTGATTTTTCGCCTGCCAGCGAATGACTATTTCAGATAAGGATTTTATTATATGTGCATTAACCATGTTTCTTTTATTGTATTGCTTTATATTGGTAGGCTATAAATTGTTCTCATGCTAGAGTAAGGATGTATTTGTATTAATAGGAATGTTTAGGTTAAGTCATTGAAACAAAAATTAGAAAAAAGAGGAAGAGAATTTTTTGATAAACGATTATTTTTTGAATTTTGAATTTTTTAAATTTTTGAAAAATTTTAAAAGAAAGTTTTATTCTTATGTGTTATGGTAATATGTAATGTTAGAGTGTGTGAGCCCAGTATTTGCCAAAGGCAGCCCAGCTTGCAAAAAGGGGATCCACATCGGCGGAGGAGCTGGAACGATTTTAGCCAGGGATTGAGGATTTTTGGGGGTAGCATGTTAGAAGGCAAGGTGGGCTGTGGTGCGAGTCTGATCAATTTCTCGGTGTTGGGATCTCTAACGGAGAAGTCCAGTGATCTCGTTCAGATGAGTACATAGTCGCTGAGCCAGGGGGGTCGTGTATCGATGAGATTAAGAACGAGGGGGTTGGTGGCACCAGTTCCTCTCCGGTCCTCTTCGGGGTTATCGATGAGATTTCTTCTGTCATGAACAGCAGAATTCTCATCGAGGGGGTATTGTAGCGGGTCAATTTTTGGGTGTTTTTGTTTTAACCGTTTGGGTGTTTTTATTTTCAACAGTTTGGGGCATTTATATATTTTTATTCAGTTCGTTTTCGGTCGGGAGCTTTATAAAACATTGCGAAATAATTGTATTGTGCAACGTATTTGTCCGTACAACAGAACAGTGTTAAGAAACAGTTCGAAACAAAGCAGTAAGGCGCAGTTGTTGTTGAGGAATGCGGCGGAGCATCTGCACCTCCACAAAATTCTGAGAACTTTGTACCTGTGTGTGGCAGCGCACATACGCAACTGCTCAATCACGCTCAAAGGACGCTCTAACAAAAAACCAAGATGGCTAGAGAGAATAATATTTGTCATTTTCTCCAAGACCTTGCGGAAATGCTGTTTTAAGTCCCACCTACTTTTATGACATTAGCCAGTGCCTAGTTGAAATCGTCTGCTATCGTCACTCCAACAACTACATGACTAGTATGAGTCGAAACTGGGACGACTAACTGGAAGGCATTGATGTCCGTCGTCTTGACTAAAATGCTCCCGGAGTGGGGAACAGAGAGACGCCATATAGTCCACGAGGTACAGAGTTCACCTACAGACGCTGATCGTGTTGTGCGGGCCCGGTCGGACGAACTTTAAAAAATATGAACAATCAGTATAATACCGTTTTAACACCGACCGGGACCCAAGGAATTAATAGATAATAGACTTACTACATTGGTTAACTGAGGAAACGAAGTTATAAATAGACAAGTTAACGGGCAACGAATCGGGCGAACGGAATCCACGTGTTTGGCCAGAATCGCGACAGTGAGGTGTTACCGATACAAAAATGAATTTATAAAAAATGTTAAGGGGTTTGTTAATATTTTGTGTGTGTGTGTGTGTGTGTGTGTGTGTAAAAAATGCAGGCTGGGCAGTCTGAATGGTATAAAATAAGGTAAGCCGTAGATTGTAAGTCAGATTATAACAGAGTCACGTGTTGCACAACACCTGAATATGTATTTATTAAAAGTATGTTCTTAATTTCACTCAAGTAATAGTAAAACATTAAATGGAAATTCTCTTCTAAAATGAGTTGTGTCAGTACTTAGCATAACCCACAGACCATGTTTGTATCTAGGTACATGTGAACGAACCCTGGGACCCTGTAAGCTTTCGTAACGGTAAGTAACAAATTAATTGGAAAAATAATAATAATAATATATGTTCGTGACGGTAAGTCACATGCTGGTGTGATGAGCGTCGTAGTGTGAAAAACAGTAAAACTCAACTCCAAATCAACGCCACCTCACACACAGAGTGGACAGCTTATTTAAAACATATCTGTGCCTTAGATATCCCACGGAAAATTGGAGGACCGAATTTAATGGTTGAAATTGGCGAGAGTGTCTTTGCCAGGCGAAAAAATAATGTTGGCTGGGTATTACCACAACAGTGGGTATTTGGTGGATACTGCCGGGAAACAAAGTAATGCTTCTTGTGTACAGTCGAAGATCGGTCAGAAACTACCCTTCTTCCTCTCATAGAGGAAAATATTGGATGAGGGTCCACTATAATATCTGACGAGTGGCGTGTATACCTACAAATAGGTAATTTGCCGCAACAGTACAGTCATTTGACTGTAAACCATCGTTATCACTTTGTGGATCCTCAAACGGAAGCGCATACACAAGGCATAGAAAGCCTATGGCGGTCCTGTAAACGCCGAAACAAGATTGAATGTGGCACAAGAAGGGAACTCTTAGGTTCCTATTTATGTGAGTTCATGTGGAGAACAAGAAATTCAAACCATGATTTGTTTGAGAAAATGCTGGAAGATATTAAAAAATATATGCCCCCTTCATATATACCCCGCAGAGTATTTTATGTTTCGAAAGGATTTTAATAAAGTGGAACACGTTTAACATGAAATGACGGGGACCAGCTGTTTTTTTCGTGTTAACGGACAAAAGTGAAGCAAAATGAGATACAGAAGTGCTGTACTGTAAATGGTCAAATACTGAATAGATTACTTACTGAATTGTGTAGTAAAATGTATCAGTAAAGAATATTCAAAATGTACTTCCATATGAACGTTTTATTTATCCTCCTGGACTATTATACAGTAATTAGTTTTTCTTAAAATGTAAAGTTATTGTAGATGACAATGTTCAATTCTTTTTCAAATAGTCCGTTATTTTCTTTTGTTCAGAATTCTGCACTACTTGATTTTCAATAAATTGTTCTAGTTTATCTACGTGCTCAAACATTTCACCTTCCGAGTTTGCTTCTAAAAATCGACGAACGCGTCTCAGGAACGAAAGTGTATAGGTAGCGGTAGGAACTCCTGTCATATTTTCCATGTCAAGTTCGTCGGCACTCTCCTCATTTTCACAGTTTTCAGCTTGCACTATTTCTACGATATCACTGTCTGTTAATATGGGAGCCGTAGTTACGTTCTCGTCGACAGATATGTACTCATTTAGAGAAACTGAAACATTTAATGCTGATGATACGTGATTAAACATTTCAGACAGGGTAGGCCCAATTTCATGTTCTTCGCGTTCGGTTTGTTTAATCTCTGAATTAAAAATGAATCGAGCATGAGTGAAAAAATTTTCAATAGTTTTAGGTGTCACGAGGTTCCATGCTGTTCGCAACAAATTACAAGCGTCCAGAAAATTTATATAGAAATTGTTTTTCGCCTCTATAGCAGCCAACTATTTCCGCAGAAGTAATATTCTATACTGGAATTTTAAATTCTGAATAATACCTTGATCGCAAGGTTGTAGGTTGTACCTCTAATGTGACCACTGGGATTTTATGTAGATTGCAAAAGATACAGTTAATAAATTGTCAATTACATTATATGATTGAATAAAGTACAACACATACCTTGTGTTGGTAGAGTTTCTTTTAAATGCTGAACTCACGTACACGCAGTATATTGCCTGAGGTCGTGATGCTGGATGACGAGATGAAAGGGGTTAGGGGCGTTGTTAGGGAAGGCCTTCCCAAAGGGATGCTGTGGATGTTGCTGCAGACCTTTCACTAACGAGGCCACTAGATGTATTATAAAACACTGAATTGACATGTACAATTTATACTCATGAAATGTTCACACGCACTGTTGTCGGCGAACTGAAGTTAGTTGAATGTAAAAAAAAAATGTATATTAAATGAAAACGTGAAGTAAGGTGATGCCACAAATATATTGTATAGGCATACTTTGACCTAACAACCTCCACGCATGAGATGTAAGTACTGATTTGAATTGTTCTGTCCTGTAGACTTTGCTTAGCCCCCACTAATGGGGTGATTGGTTTTGACCAATCAGGATGCATAAATTTAATTGTAAATTAAAATCATGTTCAAACAATGTCTGAACATGTGTGTTACATTAATAATAGTAAATAAAAATATGATTATTTATATATATTACAATGCCTTATTTCATCTAACACTATTATCTAATATTTTGAATGTTAGATAAAATGTTACTTACCCGTGATATTACTTTACCTGGGCGCCAGAACAAATCCCAGATACAAATGACACGGTTTCAGCTTAGCTCAGCGCATGGAGACACTCTTTCTCAGGATTCGTTCAGTGATTGTGGATTCAAGGGGAATCGTTACAAATAACACTTTAATATGTGCTTGATTATTTTTAATTAACATCTTCATTAATTGTTTTTAAAACTTGAAATTTCTGATGGTAGGACTTATTTCTACCCTAACACTTATAACTACTGAGTGAGTGTGAAAAGTCAAGATTAAGACATTCAAACGACCTATTGTTCTTATCTGATTTAATTAAGAGATTGCTATCTCCCAAACCAGTGCTAAAGAACAGGGCTACAATAATTCGCACGTCCAATACTACACCTCACTTTCCATTCAACACTCCTATACTATGTTAGAGCTAATCTTATAATTAAAATACAAAGTGTGCAATTCTTAGTGTCTTTTAAAAATTGTTTATTGTTTTTATTATTTGTTTAGTGCTTATTTCATTGATCAATGAATCTGTTTCTTACTGTTTGTTGCGTTGACTGAAGATAGGAATCCGTAGAGGTCCTCCTTTTGATGGTTTTGCACAGAAGAATTGATGTTGATCAATGCTGTAGAAGATGCCCTGGCAATTACAGATGCTGCAGCCTTCTGTTGCACAAGTCCTTCACGGCTGATGATTAATTAATTACTAATTTAATTAATTAATGTTGTTTTATGCAGCAAGAGTTGTTGAACGGTTACTAGTTCATCTACACTGCGGACTACTTCTCGAAATTGGATGCTTAAATTACCCTTTTGCGTGATTGAAATATTTCTGTATGTAATTTATACACGTCTAGCGTATTGAAGATCCAATCGAAGAGTGATGCTACCCCTCGGTTTGAGTTGGCGTCAGTTTTAAATATGGGCTGCTGATTGGTTGTTCAAATAAATCATACGTTTTTTCCAGTCTTGACAATCTCGAACAGGTCGAGCAAACACCCCGTGAGAGGTTTGAAACGGCAGAGAATTTCTTGTCAAAATCGTACTTCCTGTGTTTGCAAATGGATTGATTACAGGTATTTGCAAACGTGTTTTCAAAGATCTGACCACAGAATATTGTTGCTTAGGTCTTTATCTGTGTGTGTGTGTGTGTGTGTGTGTGTGTGTGTGTGTGTGTGTGTGTGTGTGTGTGTGTGTGTGTGTGTGTGTGTGTGTGTGTGTGTGTGTGTGTGTGTGTGAAAACACCTAATTCCTACGTAGCATAATTCTCTCGTTATTCCTTTTGGCGTGCGTCATCCGTATAACTTCTTCAATGTTAATTATATTAACTGAGATTGCGGCTACTTATAAAGCTTCACTTGCTGAATACAATGCTGTTTTCAGAATTGCCGTATATTTATTACATTTGAAGTTATTGCAGGTTGAACTGATAATTTGGTTTGAGTAAAATTTCATGTTTTTACTGGTTTCTGACGTCGCTGTGACCAAGTTAGAGTGAGATGGCTGCGATTATACGCTCTCTCTCTCTTGCTTACGGCGCTACACTCGTACAGTCTATCACTTTCATATAACGCTCAGATTGAGACAACTCACTTAAATCTTATTAATAATTAATTCTTACCTTCGGGTTTTTTCCAAGAGTCATACAGACGAAACTGCTGCAGAAAGGATTATTCGAGATACAATGGGTAAAGATCAAATACACAGTTTGTGCTAAAACAAATTGCCTCTGGTTTATTATGCAAAATAACTACTTCGTATCTCTTTTATGACATTTAAATTTCTTATTTCTTTTCGTTAGATTAAATACTTGTTGAATGAGTAACAAAATGTAAAATCAAACAAAGTAACAAAATGAATATTTCTTAATTAACTAGCTTATGACAACTATGGTATACCACAACTATTTATTTTTAGCAATGAACCAATACGTGATTTAGCTACACACTCACACACATTCGTTCTTTGATTTTATCGTTCTATTTAAACCCCACTTCGAGATCTCTGATGTACATTTTCGATTTACAATTTATTTATGTTGAATTATACTCTGGAGAAAAAGGTAAAATAATATTGGTTAAAACTCAGTTAATACTTAACGTCTGAAGAATTCCGCTGTTTTGCACCTCTGCTGTGAATGCACTGTTTAACACACCATAAATTAGTTTTGACACTGTTTAACCGCGGTACTGTTATTGATTATGTCGTATTAGGTTGATGCGCCACTATTATTTTAATCCACTTTAGAATAACATTTCTTTTTATTTTGTCGGCCGACATAAATTTTCGAACACTTAGCTCGTTTAGGTTGGCCGCGCGGCCATGAGTTACAACTGGAACTGTTTTTATGTTGTTTAAATAGATAGGCCCATTTACTCTAGGCCTATCTTACGCCCGAGGCCACTGGTTTTAATTCACGAACTTTACTGTCTGATGCTGGCTGTCTGTTGTTCACTCTCTAATGACAAACTGCAGACTGGGTTTCACACAAGCCTGCTGCTGGGGTGGTTACACAATCCGTCTGGCAATTGTTTAGGCTGTGTGCATTGCTGTACTGGGGCTACTCACAGGTGAAAGTTAACAATTTTAAAGATTGATTGAATTGATATAAAATTAAAACTAAGGCTACATACAATTCTGTACCGTTACAATACCCCCCCAATAAGAGGTTGAAGGCCGAAGCGTTCAAACTCTTATTGCCTAAACCCTAAGAGGGTCAGTGAGGATATGGCTCCGCAACCCCCCTGAACACTACTAAATCATGGGTTCTTACCCCCCTAGTCTGGCGACTGCGGCAGCACCCATCCGATCTTACGGGACTTCTCTACTCGAGATCCCACCACCGAAAAATCGAACAGATACCCGACCCAGTATCGCCTGACTTTAAAACATTCACTTGAAATTTAATAAACGGCCTTCCATCGCTCCATATCCCGCAACTGATTTGTTTCCTCTTAGCCGTACTGGTTCATTGACAACGTACTGGCTCATTTTATATTATAGAATATCTCTTAACCCTAGAACATAGTGGGAATAAAACAATATAGGATATATACACTACTATGGTACATATAAGTTCCAGTCAACTTGAATAATATTCCCCGTACAATATTGCCCATCCAAAATAATACCTTAATTATACAAAATTACATTTACACAAAATTTACTTCAGTTTTCACTTTTAAATAAAGTACATCTTTCATTTATAACAATTACATTTGAAATTTGAATTAGAATAAATTTAAATTTATTATTAAAATCATCTTTCCAATTAATTTAATTACCAAATTAATTTAATTATATTTAATTTCTCAAACTCTAAGTTCATTAATTCAATCTTATTTGTTCGAAACAATTTCATTTATTTTAATTACATTTTACTAACGTGAAGTTTAACGGTTAAGTTTTCTAACGTGATGACAGTGCCTTCTTTCCTCTGTGGTGTGAAACATGGACTTTAACTCAGGAGGACTACGAACATATACAGGCCGTAGAAATGAGATTCCTTCAAGCTGTCACTGGGTATAAACTAATTGATCAGCAGATGAATGTTGATATCTGTGCTGAACTGAATATTTTTAATCTTTGTAGTAAAATAAAAGGATATGTACAGAAGTGTATAGGCCATGTGCAGCGACAACCATCAGCAACTAACATAGCAAGGAAGGTGCTATATTAGGTTGCTTGAGGATGGTGTTGTTTGGGACGGTCAAGAACAAGGTGGATCAAACAGGACAAATGACGCAGTGCAGCCTAATCTTTGGAGTCGATGACAAATCTTAAATAACTTATACAGCTATCTTGTGTCTTATTTCCAGGTTGCTTTAGCAGTATCAGAAGTTGGTGTGAAGGAAGAATATATCCTACATGAACCACATGAAATAGGTGTTGTCATCAAGCAAGAACCTTCTGAAGAATTGACAGAAGATGAGGTATGTTGTGCCTGATATTTTTTTTGTCTCTTTTTGAAATGCCAATACTTTTAAATTTACAATTTAATGTTTTTCTGTGGCAGAAGGAAGTAAAATGTATTTTCTCATGTGTATGTACACACACATACAAACACCCAGTGTAAAATATTAGAAGACATATGGTTCATATTCTTAACAGGAAAGTGTCCTGTAATCAGTAAATGGTTATACGTTTGTGGAGTTTATTCTACATAAATTATAGGGTTTCTGTTAATGTATTGAATAAATTGTTGTACTAAAATGATTATTAATTGTATAAAGTGACAAGATATATTAGCAATACATTCAAGTCATTAATCTTCACTTTTTTATTTTGAAGTAGAATAAAAGAAGACATACAAATGGTGGGGATAAAAGTGTTACCAAAACCTTTCACAAAAGTGAATGTGAGACATATACCTCCATTAATATATTTAATACTGTAAGTCACAAGCTCAAGCCTGGGTTGTCATTTGCATATTTTATTTACTACACCCGTGTCTACTAGAAATATTTGGGCAGAGTGTATCTAGTGTAAACCTTTGGGGTGGATACTTCACGTTGGGGTTTAATGTAGTGGGCCATTTTGAAAGTAAAAGCAAGAGTTTATTGAGAACATGTGAACTTAGTAGAGTTTCTGTAAGTTATAGGTTTCAATTCAAGTAAAGTTAACAAAACTCTTCAATTTGTTGGTACAGAAATAGGCCACCATATTTTTCACAAGTCAGCAATTGTTTTTAAATGGTCATGTTCTTTAATGATTTAAAAAACAGAAATGAAGCATTAAAAGGCTATTAACATGCAACAGTAAAATAGTAAAATAAAAAACCCAGGGTCAATAGCTGCACTTGTATTGTTTGTGATACAGCACCTACAATGCAAACCCTCCATACCCGTTATATGGATTCAACTGAACAATAATAATAGGTTGTGATGATATAAAAAACAAATTACTCACATGTACATTAACATACACTTTTATTCTGATCTTTGAGTAAAATTTCTAGGCACAGGGACTGTATTCTATGATTAAAATGATTCTTAGCTCACATTTTGACAGCACATATATGAGGTGTGTTAAAAAAGAATCGGACCTTTTTTTTTATGCGATCAAATGAAGCATGGGTGTTGACCTTGAGTACATGCATGCAGCGAACTCTAGTGTGCAAGTGCTGACTGCCACCATTCCGCTACAACGAATCTGTCACTGCCTGGCTGCATGTCAGTAAGTATGAGTATAGAGTGCCCATCGGATTTCATTTACTGTAAAATGACAGAAAAAATTGAGCAGCAGTACTGCATTAAATTTTGCCAACGACTTGTTGATACCCAAGCAGATACTATTCGAAAAATTCAGCAGTCTTTTGGGGACGATGCTGTGAGTGTCACACGTATTAAGAAGTGCTATAATCGCTTCAAAGATGGCTGCACCTCAGTGGACACTGAACCACATTCTGCCAGGCCCTCAACAAGCTGTAATGATGAAATCATTGACCAAGTGCAAACTTTGGTCATGGAGGATCTTATCTTCAAATTACTTCACGGTGGGGGGGGGGGAGTCTGAAAGATTACAGCGGATATGGGAATAAGCATTAGTTTCTGGCTATGTGAAGAATGTCTGCAAAATTTGCGCCAAAGCTGTTAATGATGGAGCAGAAGGGACTCCATTTATATGTTTCACAGGACATGTTGGACTGTGTAAAAACTGGCCCAAATTTTCTCAACACTGTGATCACTGGTGATGAGATGTGGGTTGTGACGGCAGCGAAGCAAACATCTGCTCCCAGTACCAGCCGGGAGGTCGTCGCTAACACCTGGCGGGCACGTGGATGAGTTCACAGCATGCTAATCAGAAGAGACCAGAAGATAGCAGCCATCTGATAGGTTCGCTGCAACCAGCAAAAATTAGGAATAAGAAGAGCACAGCAGGGAAAAAAATCGCCATTCCATCAGATGACGCGAAGCCACCCAGAAGGAAAAGGAAGAAGAGAAGAATGGAGAAAAAAGAAGAACCAGTGATGGAGATTGGCTAGGACGGCAGTGGACTCTACATACCGGTCGAAAGAAGAAGAGGACTGTAGTATGCCGTGAACAGCGGGCGCAGCTGCCGAACATCACCGCGCGGCTTGGGTGGAACATACATCGCAGTTAGTGTCCTCACCACACGGCCCTTCTAAGGGCTACAAAAATGAAGAGGTGTACAATTGGTACCATTTGTCCTGTGACAGGGTATGTGGGTACGCCCCGAAACCAAAGTTCAGTCTTCACAATTGAAACATTCATCATCCCCGCGGCCGAAATAGCAAGACAAGTGCGCAGCAAAATCAAAGTCATGCTGATTGTGTTTTTTGACTCATGTGGGATAGTGCATCATGAATATGCACCACAAAGCCAAACAATTACCAAAGAATACTATTTAGAGGTTATGCATCACCTCCCCATGATGCTGTGCGGTGCAAAAGGCTAGACCTGTGGACAGCACAAACTTGGCAACTCCATCACGATAATGTACCTGTCCATTCTTCTCATCGAATTCAGACTTTCTTGGCAAAAATGACACTCCTCAGCTACGCCAGTCTCCCTACTCTTCTGACATGGCTCCCTGTGATTTTTGGTTATTTACTAAGTCGAAAATGTTCCTGAAAGGGGGCCGATTTGAGTCAAGAGAAGATGCTATACAAAATATGACAAGACAGCTGTACTCCATACCTAAAGATGGCTTCCAGACGTGTTTCCAAAAGTGGCAGGACTACTGGAAGAAGTGTGTGCAATCTAAATGGGAGTACTTTGAAGGGGATAAATGTTTAAAACCTGCAGATAAATGAATGTATTTTTCCTGAGCAAAGGTCTGATACTTTTTGAACACACCTTGTATAGTTTTGGGCCCTTGTTACTAGCATTGAGACAGTTTTCCACTCTGAAGATAGCAGCTCTGCATGATGTGAAGTACTAGGAAGGAGTATTTTTCATATGTATCATACTTTAACTATAGACTTTGTCTGGCTATTAGATTAAAATTTTGGTTAATTTTTTATGTTCGCTTAAGCCAGCTTTTGCTACATAGGTGAGGGTAATAGGTTTAACTAAAATTAGTGTTCTGTGGTTAGAACAGTACAATACTTATTATTAATACTCAGACATGCCTTGGAAGGAATAATTTTATTCACAGACCATAGCCATTCAGGCAGGAAATTGTAGAATGACCAGACCAAAAGCTTACTGTAGTTTAATAAATTTCATTATTAATTTGAACATGATTAAAGGAGCATAGTGCATCCTCAGTTTTAACTTGACCGTTTGGGATTTGTCTGTCTATACCTGTCTGGTCTATCTATGTATCTTTGTCTGTCCGCCTCTCTGTTTGGGTTATAGTTCATAATAACTTTTGAATGCATGAACTGATGTTCATAAAATGTGGCATTTATGTCCGTACTTTTACCTTACAGGACCCAATTGTTTTTGAAATTGATTCCCCCCAAAATAAGGGGGGAGGCAAAAATATGAGGGGTTAAAATTTTGAAAAAAATCACAAAAGTCCACGTGGAGTGTCAGATTAAAAGAAACTGTAACAAAAATATGAATTTAGTGTTAATGTTTTTTAATTTCAAGACATCGGGGGCCAAAAAGTGGATAAAAATTATATTAAAACTGCAGAAAACATTTTGCGACACCAGGCCCAAAAAAGTGGACGAAAGTTTGGCAAAATTGGAAAATCTATGTGAGACATTAAACGAAATAGAATTTTTTTCTACAAAACCCAAAAGTGGGTTCAAAAATATTTCAAAACTTCCAGTTGGGTGTCAGACTAAAGGGAATTTCAACACAAATCTAATTGTTTTGGAATTTTTTGCGTTTATTGTATGATTGCTCTGGAAATGTTACTGTGCTAAATAAAAAATAGGGTAATCAAGATTTTCATTATTTTTTTTCATAATTTAAAAATGTCTAATATCAAAATTTTTTCCAACAATAAGTGCGCTTGTTCAAAATAGCATGTGAGTTCTCCAGATCAGGGAGCAATGACTATTGAATACATTTACTTTTTTAAATAAAATTTGATTTGTTATATGAACCGTTATCTGTTGTACTGGCAGAAAGAGAATTATAACATAAGAGGAAAGCTTACATACATTCTGAGTCCATGTAATGTGGAGACTGCTGTTGGTTACAAGCACTTTTTTTATGTGATTGTTAAATTAATCTTTTCGATACCGGCATTTTTACACTGGTACTTGTGAAAAGCCTGAGGCCGTTTTTGTGGTGGCTGTTGTGATGGTACAGAATTGGTAGAGTCATTTAAATATTGTGCAATAATATGATCTATGTAAACCCGGAGTAAAATATGACTAGAGATCGGAGTGGTATGTATCAGTCAGTATGATGATATACTCAGTATCAGTACTCAGTACTCAGTAGTGTAGTCAGTATGGCATTGTCGCCTCAGCCGAAAGAAACCGAGCCTTATAAGGCAAGACATTTTTATGATCCGATTGACGTCATGAGAATATCACAAAGAGAACACGTGTTTTCGAATATCAAAACGCAATTCGGACTTCTACAAGCTTCCAGATTCTTCGACGTGGCTCGGTCAGTGAGAAAAGGGAGCCAGGTGACCAGCCCATATAGTATACGCTGACAGATCATCATTCGGGCAGTCTATGAACAACTCAAAACCATGTAACAGTGTCGGGAGGCCTATGCGGAAACAATAATCAGTGTAGGCCTGCAAAAGTGTGAAAATGTATTTAAAACAAGTATAAGTAAATCTCTTCAAGTATAAATGTAATTATCAAAATTATTTAACAGTTTTGAACAGTTTTAGTGAGTGTTGGAACAAAAGTGAATTGACGAGGAATGATGCAACATTTGGAATAACTTCTACAGATAAGTACTTTCAAAAATAGGTCGACCAAACAGTAAATTTCTATTTACCCAGTACTAAGTACTACATTCCGATAATAATGAGATCTCAGAGTTAAAGGGGATTTTAAGAGCGTGAAAGCGAAGTACTGGTTCGCCTCAATAGATTTAAGTAAGTTAGTCTTGTTCAATTAATGATTATGTATGTTCACTGATGGGTGAGTTGTTAATCACCAAATAAATAGGGGTAACACCCTTGGAATTTCTAAATGAGAATAAATACAAATTTCTATGTCACAATGACCACGTGTTCAAGGTAATTATTGCGCTGAAACCTAGCCTATTTGCTGCGTCCAAATCTCGCCTAATCGAGCTATAGAGTCTTCTAAGTAGAGGGAAATAAAGTGTTTAAATGATGCAGGTGTTATTTAGTGCAAAGAGTGAAATGGTTTGCATATGTTAACCTCAAACTATGCTGGCGACCCTGTAACGTGCTGAGGAAGTGGAAGGTAGGTACGAAGAATAGATCGTGGAGATAAGTGAAAATAAGGTAGGTATGGTTTGTAAAAAGTGGGTAAGTTTACAATTGGCGACACTGCCAGGATGTTTTAAAATGAATTGTAAGATTACAATTGGCGATACTGCCAGGATGGTTAAAAGAAGAATTGTAAGTTTACAATTGGCGAATCCCTGCCAGGAATTATGTGTAAAATAGGCCTGAAATTGGATGACAGGAAATAGGCTCGGAAGCGGCGTAAAATTTTGAAATTTATAGACATGCAAAATAGCATGTGGTGAAAAAACGTTTTTGTTTAGTATATATAAACTCTCATTTATCTCAGTAATAAATTGTAATCAGTATTTAACTGTAAATAAATAAAAAAATATGGAGAATAATGAGGAGGAAGTCAGAGTGACTGATTCAACTGACATGAGTGAATCAGAAATGCAGTCAACTCGTGTATTAAATAAAGAGAGCAGTTTAACCGAGTCAATTATAATGAGTAAAGCGGGAGCAGAATCTACTCCCGTAACAACCAAAATAAAAGAAAAAGAATGGTCAATGGCCGATATGATCAAGTTAATGAGAACAATGTCTGATGATATTGAGCATAATATGAATAGTCGTTTTGATGTAAATGATATTAAATTTAATGAAGTAAGGAGTGATATCAATGAACTAAACATTAAAAGTGAGAGTAATTTTAATGAAATTAAACAAAATAATGTTAAATTTGAAATTAATATGAATAAATAAGATTGATGAACATTGTAGTACCATGGTAAAACAAATGCAAGATGATGTCAATGACATTAGAAAGAGAAAGGAGAGTAAAAGAGATACAGGTAAGCGTAATGAAAATAATAATACTGAAATAATGGAGAACAAGATAATCGGTTCTGATAGTGAAGACAGAGAAAATATAAGTGATAATCATAATGATGACAAGTTAAGTGCAAATGAGAATATAAATAATGAAGGAATAGTTGACAAGGTAAGTAATGGTGTTAATATAAGTGATGATTATAATGGTGAGATAATGATGAATAAGAATAATAAAGATGTAGTTGAAAATGGGGTATCAAAAAGTGATACAGTGAATAATAGTAGTGATGAGGAGAATATAATGGGAGTTGAGGTTAGTGAGGGGGTAATAATAAGTGTTAATGATCTTGAGAGAGAGTGGAGGGAGAGTTTAAGAGAGTATTGGGGTCAGAGGGCAAATTTTCCCTATGTTGTATGTGAAGAAAAGGCTTCACAAGTGTTTTTGGAGGATGTAAGTTCCTCTAGAGTTTCTATGGGAGACAAATGGTCTGCAAATAGTCCCTTTATGTTTTATGATGTACCTGGCAAAGCCAGATGGTGTTGTAAAAATTTTGTATTGCCCTCTGCGTGGAATGAGAAAGTTAAATGGGGTTGCGAGAATGATTACGAGAGAGAGAGAGAGAAATGTTTAAGGTTAATAGAGGTTATGAAGAGTTAGTAGAGAGATTACATATTGAGAAAATGGTTAATAATGAAGACTTACTTTGTGGAGTAATTAGTACAACAGTAGTCAATGATGATAACGCTGGTTATAATGAGCACTTACCTGATAATGAAACTGGTTTAGTAGATGATAAAAATAATGGTGAAATCATAACTTACTTGGTGATGACAAAAAATACTAAGGACGAATTGACCATACCTAATGTTGACAAGTTTTATGAGATAATAATGTGGATTGATCCTGGGAATTATTATGGTATAATGGATAAAACAGATTTAAATAGTTATTATATTATAAAAGATAATATAATGTATGTAAACAAAACTGGAATGTGTTATGTTAATATCAGATTAATTTTTGATGATGGAGGTTAGATATATAGTGAATGAACATTTAATTATTTTAGTTAATGGTTTAAAGACTTGGCTAAATTATGTAATGAGTTTGGGTAAACAATGGCATGTGATATGACGTAGATTGTATATAAAATTGTATTGTGTTTACATGTGCTACGTATAAGGTTATGTTGTTATTATGATAAGGTATCAGAGGATACAGAGTGTATGAGTATGATGTGTACTCAACATTAATAATTTTGATTGAGTGTATTATGATAATGAGGATTGATTGTTAGTAATAATTGACATTTATGTAATTATAAATTTTTATAATGGAATTAAACTAATTTGAGATGGTTTAATTAATTTACAAGATTGAAATCTTGGTAGTAATTTGAGAAATTTGTGTAGATTTGAATTGTATAATAAATGGTAAATAATTAAAATGTGATGATGAAAGTGTTGAATAGAAATTCAGAGTTGAAGTTACAAAGTGACCATTGAAAGAGTCAACAGAGAATGAATATTGAAGTTATAATGTTTGTAATTTTTAATCAAATTCAGAGGTGAAATGTTTCATGTTAACATGATGATTGTAATGTTTATTTTGAGAGGGGGATATTAAGCAATGATGTGGAAGGAGGATGGTAAATTGTTAATGAATAAATTCTTATTGAATAAGAAAAGAATAGAATTGGTAATTATTGTTATGATACTGATAGTAACGAAGTAGAGGAGTAGATTTGTCCAATTATCCAGGTATCTGTAGCAGTGAATAATTTTTGATTTTTTGTATTAATCATGTGTATCGTATAGAGAAAGCAGTAGTAATCTGCATTAATGATGAGGAAATTGAGAGATAAAATGAGAGGTTTAAATGAAAAAGTAAGATGAAATTGTTGTTTACTTGAATTCAGACTTGAATTAATGAGTCATTTTTGAAATTTGAACAATAACTTTCAAGAGTATGTTCATGTTAGAGGTTGGGAAGAAAATGTATTATGTTATGTTAAGGACATATATATGAAAAAAACAATATTATTTGTATATGTAGATAAATAAGATAAAAAGCCATTATTTCGAAAAAGGCAAACCAGTACGGCTAAGAGGAAACCAAATCAGTTCAGGATATGCAATAATGAAAGGCCATTTAGTAATGTTTTATTGATTGTTTCAGAGTCTGGTGGTACTGTGGTGGCGACCCTGTGCTGGCCAGCGCTTCAGGGCAGGGGTGTCTACTGCTTGTCTGGCTTTATGGTGTTGGGATCCTAAGGTAGGAAGTCCAGTAAAGTCATGCAGGTGCGGCCACTATCACTGGATCAGGGGGGTGAGTGATCCATGATTTTAATAAGAAAATAATGAGGGGGGTCATGGCGCCATATCGGAGCTGATCCTTTTAGGTTTTGTCAATGAGAGTTTTTATGCTTTGGTACAAGACCTCTTATTGAGGGGGTATTGTGACGGTACAAAATGGGTAGAGTCATTTTAATATTGTGCAATAATACAGTCTGTGTAAACCCGGAGTAAATTATGACTTTAGAGATCGGAGTGGTATGGATCAGTCAGTATGATGTAGGCATTATCGCCTCAGACGAAAGAAACCGAGCCTTATAAGGGAAGACATTTTTATGATCCGATTGATGTCACAAGAATATCACGAAGAGAACACGTGTTTTCGAATAACAAAACGTAATTCGGGCTTCTACAAGCTTCCAGATTCTTTGACATGGCCCGGGCAGCCAGGAAGGTGAACCATGTGACCAGCCCGTATAGTATACACTGACAGATCGCCATTCAGGCAGTCTATGAACAACTCAAAACCGTGTAACAGTGTCGGGAGGCCTACGCGAAAACAATCAGTATAGGCCTGCAAAAGTGTGAAAATGTATTTAAAACAAGTATAAGTAAATCTCTTCAAGTATAAATGTAATTATCAAAATTATTTAACAGTTTTGAACAGGTTTAGTGAGTGTTGGAACAAAAGTGAATTGACGAGGAATGACGCAACATTTGGAATAACTTCTACAGATAAGTACTTTCAAAAATAGGTCGACCAAACAACAGTAAATTACTATTTACCCAGTACTAAGTACTACATTCCGATAATAATGAGATCTCAGAGTTAAAGGGGGTTTTAAGAGCATCAAATTGAAGTACTGGTTCGCCTCAATAGATTTAAGTAAGTTAGTCTTGTTCAATTAATGATTATGTATGTTCACTGATGGGTGAGTTGTTAATCACCAAATAAATAGGGGTAACACCCTTGGAATTTCTAAATGAGAATAAATACAAATTTCTATGTCACAATGACTACGTGTTCAAGGTAATTATTGCGCTGAAACCTAGCCTATTTGCTGCGTCCAAATCTCGCCTAATCGAGCTATAGAATCTTCTGAGTAGAAGGAAATAAAGTGTTTAAATGATGCAGGTGTTATTTAATGCAAAGAGTGAAATGGTTTGGATATGTTAACCTCAAACTATGCTGGCGACCCTGTAACGTGCTGAGGAAGTGGAAGGTAGGTACGAAGAATAGATCGTGGAGATAAGTGAAAATAAGGTGGGTGTGGTTTGTAAAATGTGTGTAAGTTTACAATTGGCGACACTGCCAGGATGTTTTAAAATGAATTGTAAGTTTACACTGTGATTTTGTCTTCATCATCTTCGACATATGAAACATACTTGGGCAAAAATGGCGTTTTTTTAAAGATATAATTTTGGAATACAGAATATAGTATATTAATTACTTCCTAATTAAAAATATTAATAAAACCTTCCAAATAATATTAAACCATAATGTGCAATTTGGGTGATAAGGTTGTATTCATCTCACTTTGTCTTATAAAAAAACCTGGCACTCCAAACTGCCATAGGTGATTCCTTTAAATATTCATCTAACTGTGTGCAAAAAATGAATAATCTGTCTATAACAGAAGAAAAGATAATAGTGTAAATGTATGTACTAACCATGGCAAAATACACACGGAGTCTATAGTGCAAAACGTAAACACTAGTGAACCACGAAAGTTTAAATAAATTTTTCAAAATTAGTACACAGTTACTTGTAAAACCACACTAAATACATGTAGAAATATATTTATTCAACATCACTTACAAAAGTAGAAACACGATGAAAAAACAACATAAATATAAACAACACGAATGCCAGCAACTAAAAACAACACAAGAACACTGCCACTTCAATATCATCTAATTTCTTCAAAAAAAAAAAAGGAAACTACCCTATTTCGTGGTTGGATTGAAAACTAGTAATGTTTGTTTACTATCTGACTTGTTGGCAGCACTCACAAACTATTCCTGTAAAAACAGCGGCAATTTTAAATGACGTCAGATATACTGGACGTTGCTCCCTAACGGTGGATGTAGGTAGACTTACATGATTAATAGTGTAATGTTGAATATTTTACATGGATAGTAGAGTATAGCTCCATAATGTGCAACCACGTACTGGTGTTTGTAGGTTGGGTGGGGAGTAGTTTGCTTATAGCACACCAGCTTACACCTCTGGTATGGGAACTATTGTTGTGGCAATATAGTATGTACAGTAAAACTCCTATATAACGCTGCTCAACAACAGATAATCTAAAAAGAGCTTTATATGGGGTTTTTATAAACACACAAAACTGTATAAACACACACAGGATCAGCATTAAAGATATTTTAGGATATTAGAATAACTTTAATAAAGCTGGGGTTCAAACAACAAAAAATATATTTTATTTGAGAACTCAAGGATATATTGTGTCATCTACTGTTCGTTATTGTCTAAAATATTGCATACCATAGTGTTGGATGAAAGGAAATAACAAGAGTTGTTTGACTGACAATTACTATAATCTGTGTATGAAATTCAGAGTTACAGATGCTGAAAACAAACATAGTAAAAGCAACAAACTTATAACCTTTTTCTCTACATAGTAGGGCAGTCACTGGTTCATCAGAATGAATTGTCTCAATTAAATGTTGTTAGCATTAATAACCTCTTATGGATGTGTTTGTTTCCAATGTGAAGATGAAACAGGTATATTTTCCTCAATGTTTCTTAAATTTTTTTTTAGTTTTTGTGTTATCATTATGGTGTCTGTTATCTCGTATTTTGTTTTTAGGAGTCCACATTTATCCAGTACACTTGCATCTGTCAGAATTCATTGAACCCTGTTTTGTCTAAATTGGTGTTGTGTCTTCTTTTACTTACAGGATAGTTTACAAACATGTAACCCACATTCTTCCATAGATGTGTAATACAGACTGTGAAGTTAATTCAATACTACAAATATAAATACATAAAATTATTTATTTTCCACCTACCTTATAAACTGTTTTCTCCGCCTAGGGTCTCGTCACACGAATGTTAGAATGCAAGCATGGTTTACAGGTTATGTGAATAACTTAACACAACTCGCTTTTCGTGAAGAGAAATTAATTAAATTTTATTTTTTCTTTAAATTTTTCTATATCAAATTATTCTTTATTCGTTCCTGTATCTTTAAAAAAAAATCTAGTACTTCTAGTCAAATTTTAAATTGAATACAAATTTCTTGAAATAATTGAAACCTAATCTGGTACCATTTAACTTATTTAAGACATCTTACCTTATTTTAAACAGACAGCCCAGCCTGCTAGCCATCTCACATTCACTCTATTTAAATAAAAAACCCCTTTTTTATTTTAACATAAGTGATAAAACCCCTTGTAAAGAAAAATTGACATGATTCTGATAGGTTACCCAACCGATGTTACTCCTTTCTTGCCCATGTGCGTATTAGTTACAAGTTCCACTCACATCTTCACTTCACTTTGTTCTATTTATTTTCACTATATGCCGTTTTAATTTAGCTCGCCCGCCAGCTAGGACCATGTGTAAGACAAAATTCATCGCCAAGCCATCTTGAGCGTCTTTTGGTCAGCGTGGGTATGCGCACATGTTGGTGTAGTGCGTTTGGGCGTAGATGCCACACAGCCGCAAAGTTCTAAGAATTGTGCTACAGTCGACAACACGACATTCCTTTGTATTGTTTCACCACAGCTACAGCGTACCGTTTCTTTGTTTGAACTACGTTTTAGGTTCAACCGGGGACTGGCCACACATATGACAATGAATTGTGAAATAATATTTTAATAGAATGAACCCAAATTGTTAATAAAATAAAAAGCCCCTTTTTCCGCCCCGTTACAATACCCCCCCAATGAGAGATCTTCTGCCGAAACAGAAGAAATCTCTTTGCTAAACCCCTAAGAGGACCGGTGAGGATATGGTGCCAACAAACCCCCATTTGTTCTTGTACATCATGGGTAAACAACCCCCCTGGCTCGGCGACTATGGCCGCATCTGAACGAGATCACAGGACTTCTCTATACGAGATCCCAACACCATAAAATCGAACAGACACGCACCACAGCGCACCTAACCTTCTATCATGCCACCCCAAAATCCAAACCCCTGGTCTTATACCATGCCAGATCCTCAACCGATATGTTCCCCCTTATCATGCTGTAACGGTTCAATTTTGTGGGTATTTGTATTTTTAAATTTATTTCATTTTTGGGGATTGACAATGTATTGTGTAAATTTTATTCCAACAAACCAGAACACGTGGCAAAGAGAACAGTTTATAACCAAGGCAGCAACGCAATATAACGTTGCGAAATCAGTTGAGGTATGCAGCAAGCCCTCAGTTCCAAGAACTCTGTTTCTGTGTAACAGCGCGCACGCACGCGTCAAGTGAATATACGCTCGGACTGACGCGATTGTGAACCACCAAGATGGTGAAAAGTACTTTTTCTGTTTCATCTACTCGACTGAAACGGCGGATATGAAAACCTAAGTTACCGTATCCTTAGTGACATCAGACCAGAAGTGCCTAAATATCGTCGGCACACACTACAGAAAAGACCACTATATATCATGCACATGGTCGATCAACGGCAACAAATCAACTATGAACGACGACAAAATCCGTTGGCAGTGGACATCGGTTTCCGCCCGCTTGCAAAGGACGCTACGCAGTCTACGTTAAACAGCCCACGAGCAACAGAGTTCACATACAGACGTAGTTGTGCCACGAGGGCCCGGTCAGGTTGAACTGTTTAAATAATGAATAATTCCACGTAACAACGTCGTAATACCGACCGGGACCCGAGAAAGTAATAAACGTAATACAGCGAGTGTATTGAAAACAATTGGGAATTGAAAACAGTGGATAACGGGCGGTGGAAGCACGGAACGATAACCACATGTTTGGCCAGCATCGCGATAGTGCGGTTCTCCGATTTAAAACTGAAATTTATAAAAATGTTGAGGTGTTTGTAAATATTATGTGTAAATGTGTGAGTGTAAATTGCAGGCTGGGCGGTCTACCTAGTAATAAATAAGTAATAGGTAATTATGACCACATAAAGCACATGTACACAAGTTTAAGTCACTTTACTAAAAAAATTAATACTGCAATATTTAAAGCAATTACTCATTAAAAATACTGATTCTCGTTGAAAAAATGTGTTAGACTAAGTTATTTCGTCATTACCACTTTCTCATTTCTGTGCTGCAAGATTCGTCTAAACGTTCCGTGGATCTTTCTGAATTATTAATGGGTGCGGTCAGATAGCGAAATTGTCCCTTTTATTTAAGGTGGAGTACAAAGGTTTTCGATATTTTAACCTATAAAAAATAATCGTGGCGACCTTGGCCTTCTGATGAAATTTATGCAGCAGGTGAGTACAAGGCTGAGTACAGGTAAGTCCTGGCAGTATTTTATGTATTAATATATTTCGGCGTATTTTTTAGCATCACACTGGCGACCCTGCCAGGATTTTTGTTTAATTTTATTTATACGAGATAGACCTATTTTAATGCACAGAAAATAGGATGTGGTAATGACGAATTTGTAAACAATATTTAGAGTACGTATTTACGTGTGAGTAGGTTATGTTTGTGTTGTGATTCACAGTAGTGTTAGGTGTTTGATTATAGAAAAGAAGTGGTTTTATATATAAAAAGTGTTGTATAAATAAACTTTAAACATGTCTCTAATACAAAGTAATGATATTGATTTTGCGTGGGATGAGTGGGAGAGTGAATTTCGAGGTGTTGTGGATGAGATGACAGACGATGAGTGGGGTAATTTAGACGATAGATTAACGCGAATGGAAGAACAAGAAGAAGGAATATTTGCAGAAATCAATAAACATAGTGAGATGACCAATGATAAAGGTAAGATAGTCGAAGTAATAGGGGTAGAAAATAAGGCAGTAAATAGGCCGAGTGATAATGATGAGAGTGTGGGGGTGGTAAACACAGATAGAGAGATAGACCAAGTTAACAAAAATAAAGTCGATCAGGTGGCAGATAATAAGATAAGTTATGCTAATCTAAGTGAGTCGAATCAAGAGCTGATGAAAAAGTTACAAGTAATGTTAGACGAAATGTTCAGTAAACAAAAAGCAAGTTTAGATGACATATTTAAAAAGCACAATGAGAACTGGAAACGAGAGGCAGATAAATTAAAGGAAAGTACAGAAGGTGAATTGAAACAGGTAAGTGGTAATAATGTTGTTAATGATAGTGAAGAAATCATTAACCAGGTGAGTGACAGTGATAATGAATTCATAAATAACAGTGACCAAATAGTGGAAGAAGTAGTGTTGAATAGTGAAGATAATTATGATGGTTACAATTCTGAGGTAAGTGGTGATGTTGATATAATTAATTCTCATGATGAAATAATGGTAAATAATAAGAATAATGATTATATAGCTGAAAATGGGGTATCTAAGGATGATACGGTAAATAACAGTGGTGAAATTAAAAATGTGGTGTTAGAGTGTAAGGTTGTGAGCAGAGAAAGTGTTGATGAGGTTATAAGTGTGTGTGTAGAGAGGTTAAATGGGCAAAGGGCAGATGTTCCCCAAGTTTATGGTGAAACAGAATTTTCACAAGTGTTTAATGAGGACAGAGTTTCCTCCAGTATTTGTATGGAAGACAAGGTGTCTTCAGATGGTCCCTGTATTTTTTGTGATTTGACTGGTAAAGCCAGTAGAGGTAATAAATATTTAATGGTGCCCTTTGCATGGAATGGGAGAGTTCAGTATGGTTATGAGAGGTGTTGTAATGAAAGAGAGAGAGAAATAAAAAATTTTGAGATTAATAGAGGTTATGAGATGTTGGTGCAGGTGTTAGATATTGAGAGAGATGAAGAAAGTAAATTGCATTATGAAAGAGAGAGAGAGGAATATTTAAATAAAACTGTTATAAATAATGATAAAATAATTGATTTGGTGTTTAGAAAAATTACTGATGGAGACTGGACAAAATTATCTGATAGCGACGAGTTGTATGAAATAATAAATGGTATAACGACGGATATGAAGAAAAGGGTCTATTATAATAATAATAATAAACTCAAGGTAAACAAAAATAATTTAGTCTACAAATATGTGAGATATCTTTTTGATGACGGAGGCTAAACCATAAAACAATAAAGGACAGTTATAAATATTTTGTTTTATGGGTTTTGACCTAGCTGATTTGGACATTGAAATATGATAACTGAATAAATAATGAATTAGATTTGTAAATAAATATGTAGTGAAGTTAATTGCATGTGTTGTGGTTAAGTGAACAGTGTATGTAGGTAGGTAATTGTGATAATAATAAAATTAATATTTTGCAATTTAAATAAATAAACAGAATTAATTTTGGAAACATTAATTGGCTAATTGTAAATATTTTGATAGTAATGGAATTTGTATTTTAATAATGAATTTAATTGAAATAATTTGATGTGTTTTAAATATTCTGAGTTATTTAAATGTTGTATAATTGAATTTTTTAATGAATTCAAATTAATTTTACGAGGTTTGTGAATTTGGTAATTAAATGAAATTGTTTGATATAAACTAACATTTGTGTTAAATGTTTCAGAGGTGAGGTGAAAGTAGTGGTGTGGTATATATTTTGTGTATGTCATTTTAAGTGGACTGTAAGTATAAAAATTTTATAGTACGAATCATGTAAAAAAAAAAAAAAAGTTTACAGGTGTAACTCAATTTTAATTAAATAATGAGATGAGTTGAAATAATTATGTTAAATAAAAATGATAATTAAAAATTTTAATAATAACTGAAAGATGATATGTAATAATTATTAAGAATAAATTTGGAAATTTTTGTGTGTGGATCAGGGGGTGGCTCAGGTGAGCCACGAATTTAAATTTTATATCATAAAAATTGCTAACTCAAATTTTGATCCAATAAAAATGCTTGTGTTCTGTTTAAATAACTAGATGCTCATACATTCACTATAAGGTGTTCATTCTATGTTTTAAATGTAATATTTTATTGTAGTAGGTTAGATATAAGAGTTGATAGAAAGTATATGTTTTATATGATTTGTGTATTTTTTAAACTAAGCAAATAACTAAACCGACTGGCAGGCGGTTAACATAAATTATCAGAATCAGAAAAAGGGGAAACAAGGAGGTTAGAAGTAAGTATTGATAAATATATATATTTCATGTGATTTGCTAAATTTTGAGATGTGTTTTCACTTTGTTAAGAATGTCAGCTGATCAGCAATAAAATGTCACTGTTATATTGGTTGTAAATGTTCCAGGTAATTAATGTTTAATGTAATGTTTCAATGTATTACAGATGCTATTTTAAACAATGAGAAATAAAGTAATAATTTGCGAAAGTTAATAAGAGATAGTTTTTGGGTGATGAATATTTTGTGGGACATGTAGATCAATCCAAGTCAAAGTTAAAGGGGTAGTAGAAAGAAAAATATTGTTTTGAGTTAAGGTAATGTTGTTGTGAGTTAATGTTATAGAGTTTTGAGAAGTATTGATGTTGACACAGTAGTTGTGGAGAATATATGTAGAGCTTTGAGTGATATATTGATGTTTATAATTGATGATGTTATTTTGTTGTAGTTGAAGTGAGGTAATAAGATTGAGATTTTGGGGATGGCAATTTTGTAATAGGGGGTAGTGTAATGTGGGAGTCCGCAACATAATGGTTGGGACGGGATGGGACCGATTTAGGGGAAAGGGGTCGCCTTAGGTAGAATCCAGGGACCAGATAAGGGAAATGAGCTTTTTGGGAGGAAACACACGTATCCTGAGTACAAAGGGTTAGAGAGTATTTTTATATATATTGAGAGAAGGTGGCGAATTGAGTTTAATGATAAGTTGGGTTTAGAGATTGATTGGTAGATGTTTTGATAGAGATGGGTGTCATGATAGTTGAAGTTATTAGTGGTTAGAGTCAGAGAGAGGTAAAGATTATATATGTATACAGATCAAGTAGTACAGTAAATGAGAATAAATAATTTAAATCACCCACAGTAATGTAGAATGAGATTGTTAAATGAAGAAAGTTATAGTTGAATATATAAAATTTTTTAATTGAAACCAGTGACAAAATTTTGTTAGAATTTGGAAATGTAAAGTTGTAAAGATTATTTGAATGATTTAAATGTCAATTTGATTATTATTTATAATAATGTTTTGTTAGTTTTAAATGTTTTGTTTTATTATGTTTTATGTTTCAAGACAGAATTTTACAGAAGCTTAATGTATTCACAGATGTAACTGGTACATAACTTATGTGGGTATGTGGTTTTTGGACTTGACCTAGTTTTGATCAGCTGAGAGTGAGGTCATATAAGTTAATAGTCAGGAAGTTAATTCAACGTTGGTTTTTGATCAATTTAAACAAATTTTAAACAATTTCCGTATGAAAAGAAAATATTTTAAGAAATTTAAATGTTTTGAATTTTAAAATTTTTTGGGAAAATATTTTTTTTGAAAAAAAAAAGAAAAAGAAAATCTTGATTTTGTGCCTGCCAGATAATGGATATTTTTAAGCTTTGATTACTTTATTGTTTGTGTACTAACCATGTTTATTATTATTGAATTGTTTTGTTGAATTGTATTGTTAGACTCTAGGTAATCCATGTTAGGTTAAGGATGTTCTTAATTGTAAGAAATGTTTAAATTGATTTATTTTAAATAACAGAAAAAACCAATGAAGAGAATAATTCAAAATAGATACAAAATTTGTGATTTGATTTTAAATGAAAACAACCAGCGAGTTGTAATCTAAGTAGATTTTCAAAGAATTTTTCAATTTTCAGTATGTAATGTGAGTGTGTGTGAGCCCAGTATCTGCTAAAGGCAGCCCAGCTTGCGTATAAGGGGAAACATATCGGTGGAGGATCTGGCATAATCTAAGCCAGGGATTGAGGATTTTTGGGGGTAGCATGATAGAAGGCGAGGTGCGCCGTGGTGCGTGTCTGTTCGATTTTTCGGTGTTGGGATCTCTTACAGGGAAGTCCAGTGATCTCGTTCAGATACGTCCATAGTCGCCGAGCCAGGGGGGTCGTTTACCCATGAAGGGTAAGAACAAAAGGGGGTTGTTGGCACCAGTTCCTCACCGGTCCTCTTAGGGGTTTTATCAATGAGATTTCTTCTGTTTTGGACAGAAGACTTCTCATTGAGGGGGTATTGTAATGGTTCAATTTTGTGGGTATTTGTATTTTTAAATTTATTTCATTTTCGGGGATTGACAATGTATTGTGTAAATTTTATTCCAACAAACCAGAACACGTGGCAAAGAGAACAGTTTATAACCAAGGCAGCAACGCAATATAACGTTGCGAAATCAGTTGAGGTATGCAGCAAGCCCTCAGTTCCAAGAACTCTGTTTCTGTGTGACAGCGCGCACGCACGCGTCAAGTGAATATACGCTCGGACTGACGCGATTGTGAAACCACCAAGATGGTGAAAAGTACTTTTTCTGTTTCATCTACTCAACTGAAACGGCGGATATGAAAACCTAAGTTACCGTATCCTTAGTGACATCAGACCAGAAGTGCCTAAATATCGTCGGCACACACTACAGAAAAGACCACTATATATCATGCACATGGTCGATCAACGGCAACAAATCAACTATGAACGACGACAAAATCCGTTGTCAGTGGACATCGGTTTCCGCTCGCTTGCAAAGGATGCTACGCAGTCTACGTTAAGCAGCCCACGAGCAACAGAGTTCACATACAGATGTAGTTGTGCCACGAGGGCCCGGTCGGGTTGAACTGTTTAAATAATGAATAATTCCACGTAACAACGTCGTAATACCGACCGGGACCCGAGAAAGTAATAAACGTAATACAGCGAGTGTATTGAAAACAATTGGGAATTGAAAACAGTGGATAACGGGCGGTGGAAGCGCGGAACGATAACCACGTGTTTGGCCAGCATCGCGATAGTGCGGTTCCCCGATTTAAAACTGAAATTTATAAAAATGTTGAGGGGTTTGTAAATATTATGTGTAAATGTGTGAGTGTAAATTGCAGGCTGGGCGGTCTACCTAGTAATAAGTAAGTAATAGGTAATTATAACCACATAAAGCACATGTACACAAGTTTAAGTCACTTTACTAAAAAAATTAGTAATGCAATATTTAAAGCAATTACTCATTAAAAATACTGATTCTCATTGAAAAAATGTGTTAGACTAAGTTATTTCGTCATTACCACTTTCTCATTTCTGTGCTGCAAGATTCGTCTAAACGTTCTGTGGATCTTTCTGAATTATTAATGGGTGCGGTCAGATAGCGAAATTGTCCCTTTTATTTAAGGTGGAGTACAAAGGTTTTCGATATTTTAACATATAAAAAATAATCGTGGCGACCTTGGCCTTCTGATGAAATTTATGCAGCAGGTGAGTACAAGGCTGAGTACAGGTAAGTCCTGGCAGTATTTTATGTATTAATATATTTCGGCGTATTTTTTAGCATCACAATGCACACTGGGCTGCCTTTAGCAGTTACTGGGCTTGTACACACTCATAATATTTTATAAACAAACTCATCATTTAAAAGTCACAAAATATTTATCTTTCAATTTACCATTTTTTAAGTTCAAAATCAGATTGTCATGCTATTATTATTTTCATCAAAACCAAAAAAATCTTTTATCTGAATTGATTAATTCTCTTCGTTACTATTAACACTTAGAAAACAAATAAATGGAACATTTAATTAAAACATGAACTTCCTTATCCTAACATTTGATTAGACATATATCCTAAACAATACAATTCAATAAAAACACTATTAATACACCTAAACACTAACATAATCAGAATTCACAACATCAATTATATGGCAGGCACAAAAAATCAAAATTCAAGATTTTTTTTTTCAACAAAAATTTAAATGTATTAACATATACTTTTTCAATATTAAGAAAATTTAAAATTATTTAAATTAATTTAAACAGCAAAATTGGCATTATTTCATTGCCAAAACTGGTTTAGTTTACAACATCGCCCATCAGCTGATCAAACTGGGTCAAGTCAACAACCTGGACCTACATAAGTTATGTATAGGCTACATCAGAAAATACATTAAACATCTTTAAAATTTTTTATCTTCAAACACAATGACACATAATAAAAATAAGACATTTAAAATTAACAAAGTATTAATACAATTAACAATAAAATTGACATTTAAATTATTCAAAATTACACATTTTACCACTATACTTTATTCTCAAATTCTCTTCAAGTTTGTCACTTGTTTCCATTAAACTTTATGATTTTACTATGACTCGCTATCTTTTAACATTCTCAATAAATTTGGTTTGGGTGTTTAATTGTTCATAACAGCGTGATTGTATCAACTTAGCATTTATATATATTCCTAACCCCTCTGACTCTAACACTCATTTACAGCTTTAACTAACATGACACCCATCTCTATCAAAACATCTATCAAACAATCTCTAAACCGAACTTACTACTCAACTCAATTCGCATCATTCTACCCTTATAAAAAAATACTCTCTAACCCTTTGTACTCAGGATGTGTTCCCCCCCCAAAAGCTCACTCCCTTATGTTGGTTCCTGGATTCTACCTAAGGCAACCCTTTCCGGCGCTAAATGGTCCCTTCCCGTCCCAACCCTTTTGTTGTGGACTCCTACCACACTATCCCCTCTTACAAAATTCCCATCAACTCTAATTACCATTCTCATTACATCACTTCAATTACAACAAAATATCATCATTTACTTATTACATCAATATATCAATCATTACTCTACATATATTCCCCATAGCTACTGTGTCACTATCAATACTTCTCAAAATTTACCTTACACTTTTTCATAACAATATTTTTCTCTCTATTACCACTTTAAACTCAACATGGACTGATTTAAATGTCCTCACTAAATATTAATCACCCAAAATCTACCTTTTACTATCTTTTACAAATCATTTAAAATTCTCAACTATATCAAATTATTTTCATCATTTAAAATAAAATCTTTAACACATTAAAATCACTATTCAAACATCAGTTACCTTGGAAATTAGCAAACAATTTATAAATGAGATTCTACAGCGGATCAGCTGATTTTCTTAGCAAGGTGAATAACCTTACTACAGATGCATTCTACAGTTATATGAAATACATATTTTTACAATCCTTATATCTAACATACTACCTATAATTAGTACATATCTACATCGCTTCATTGTTTCCCCCTTTTCTGACTCTGGTACAATTAGGTAAACCTCCTGCCGGTCGGTCTAGGTATTTACTTTGTTATAACCACATCTCAAAATTATATAGATTAGATATTTCTTCAATCCCTATATCTAACACAACAAAATAATACATTTATGAGACAGAATAAACACACCATAATAAACATATGAACACCTATTTATCAAATCATAATACAATTATTTAAATTAGTGCAGGAGCGAGTTATCATCTTTAAGTTATGAAATTTTAATTCGTTGCTCACCTGAGCAATCCCCCAGCCACACACACTATTGTTATTTCTGTTGGACTGTGGCACCCATGTGCTTCCACAAGGACGGCATAGGTGGAGGAATTTGACATCTCCGTGTCCTTGCTTCAGCGTTACATTTGAAAGATTTAGACATCAACATATCTTTTGTTACATAATTACACACCCTTAATGCGGGTCTACCACCTGGCTTTGCTGTTCCCTCTCGAACAGAGTGGCAGCTGCTGTTCCATAGTTTCCGGGATTTCCCCTAGTTTCACCCCCCGTCAATTTCTAATATAAACCAATTTCAAGCCAGCTGTGGTCAAGGGTCTTAATTTATGGCCATAGCTGACCGCTAGCCAAAACCACGATTAGTGCTGGTAAGGCAGTAATCGCCCGAAAAGTCGGGGAAATCAACTCTACTTTCAGGCATGTTACATCATCATTAATCTGCACGGCACTGCAGTCTATCAAGATACAGTATAAAATTGTAAAAAGGGGTGTGCCGTGCATTTTACGCCATTTCGGCCTCCGATGGGGGTAACACTCTCTATTACCCCCAACACTTTCCGCTATCTACTGTGGCACATGCCACCACAGCGATAGCACACTAATAACTAAACTAAATCTTTATATAAAACATTATAATGTGAAATTTTCATTAACTCTTTTATCCATCATCATTTAAATCATCACTTTCTACAGTTAGATTCCTTAAAGTTTTCAAATTTATTATTAACATTTAATTTACATCACCTTTCAGTTATTATTATTTTTTAATTATAGTTTCTGTTTAGTACAATTATCTCAAATTATTTTCATTATTGAATTTAAAATTTTTTCACCTCTGTAAACATTTTATTATATTTAATTGGTATTATAAATTTTATACTTACAGTACATTATTTACCTACTGACCTGAACACAAAATATACACACCACACACACCAATATCTCCACGTAACCTCTGAAACATTTAACAACAGTGTTATTTCATACCAAACAATTTATCATTTATTTATTAATTACTATCAAATTCACAAATCATAAAATAATTTAAACTCATTAGAAAAATTCAATTATACAACATTAAACTCAATCAATAATATTTAAACATTTCAAATTATTTTAATTAAATTAATTATTGAAAACAACATTTTTAATTACTTCACCAATTACAATAACTACAATTCATTTATTATCTTCTTCCAAATTATTTTTGTTATTTACTTAGATTGCAAAATACTATTATTATTATCACAACAATTACCTACATACACTGTGATGTTATTTATTACATACAAATACCAATAAATTATTTATGTATTCCACTCACCTTAAAAATCCCTTTTGCTACAGCCAGAGTAATGTCACACGAACAACTAGGATGCAAACGTGGTTTACCGGTTATTTGAATAACTTACGCTACTCATTTTTGAAGAGAATTAAATTAAAATTTTCTTTATTAAACTTTTAAACCTTCATGTCAACTATTTTTCAAAATTTGGAAAATGAAATACATACATAATATTTTCTGTGATTCACTTCATGGCTACGACAATGCAATTATAATCTTATTCTAGCATCTTACCTTATTTTAAAATACAGACAGCCCAGCCTGCTAGCGTTCACTCATTCACACTAATTTACATAAAACCCCCATTTGAATTAATTATAAAAAGTTGTATTAGGCATGGTGCAATACCCTTGTCGGTAACTAGGGTATCTCTGAAGTAGTGGCGATTCACTTACGAAATTTGTGTTATAAGTCCGAAAAAGTTTATAATTTCCTTCTCTGCCGATGAACTTCAACCGCCTTCACATTTTTTCTAATATAAACTCACTTTTTACTTGAAACTCATAAATTTTGAAATATCCCCTTGGGGCAGATACCTGGCCAGGCACTGTCTGTAAGAGAACTGGGGAGAGCGTCTCTAAGCTCACTCTCAACTAGATTGCGGTCTCACAAGGCGGAAAGCAATGCCTTCTATTTTATCATCACTGCTGTGACACATTCAACACACGTGGTTTTTTGTGTGTTTGACGTGGATGACATTTGGTAAGCACTGGTTGACGTCACAGTTATGGGCTGTACTTAGTTTCATTTCCGCCAGCATGGACCACGAGGCGAACAGAAATATAGTACTCAAGCCATTTTGCGTCCAACAATTCCGCGTCGGTCTGCGCACATGCTGGGGTGGTGCGTTTGGGCGCAGGTGTCACACAAACGTTAAGTTCTTAGAATCGACGTCTTGCACATTCTTTTGCCAATGTTTCACAACAGTTACGGCGTACTGTTCCTTGGTCCGCACAATGCTTTTATTCAAACACGTGGACTGGCCACACAGATGGAAATTAATTTAGAATATTTTAATAAAAAATCCCCAAATTTAATAAAATAAAAATCCCTCAAAATTCGTCCCGTTACAACACCTTGTTTACCTAACATTTTACAATACACACAATTAATTTCATTAAACATTTATTTACAATTCATCATTATTATTCAATTTATCACACTTCATTGTCCAAGTTTGCGAGGTCAGAACCATAAATCAAAATATTTAAATTGTCCATCTATTAAGTTTATGTTTAGCCTCCATCGTCAAAAATTAGTTTGGGTTTCACATAATTTTCAATTTTATTTACATTCCACATATGGCTATCCTGTGTGTAATAACCATAAAATTTTATCTCATTCATTTTACCACAATAATCATAAACCAAGTTAACATTATTTATTTCTGTCCAGTCTCCATTAGTAGTTATATTCATTATCAAGTCCATTATTTTCTCATTATAAGTTAAATTATTACTATTTAAACAGGTATTCTCAAAATAATTCTCACTCTATTTTAACAGGTAAGCATTTCATATCATTTATTTTTATCACTCCTAACATCTCTTTCCACTAATCATAATCTCTCTTTAATTTATACAATTCTATCTCTCTATCAATACACAACTCTCTATCTAACTCTCTCTCATCATAACACCATCTCACACCGTCAACACCATTCCACACAGAGAGTACTAATTCATACAAAAAGGGGAAACAACTTAAATCTTCCACTAATCCACTAATAAGAGACTCTTGCCCTGCAACAATAACATTTTTGAACACCTTGGTTCATCACAAATATGGGGAAAATTTACCCTCTGCCCTACATACTCATCTATTTTCTCTTTCCATTCTTTCTCTAACTCATCAACACTAATTACTACTCCATTACAACCTATTACTCTCTCTCTCTCTCTCTCTCACTCACTATCTCACTATCTATTTTCAACGTATCACTCTCTGATACCACCTTTTCAATTACATTACCATTTTCAATATCATTGTTATCATTTTTTACCTTATTCTCTAATATCACATTCTTAATTATATTATCAATTTCAACCTCATTTTTGTCACTAGTTACTTGTTTATTATCATTATTATCTTTACTTTTAATCTGTTCTCCTACTGACTCTATTATTTTCTCAATATCTCGTTTCAATTCGTTACAACTACTTTCGCATTTAATTTTGACCTCATTAATGTCCAATTTAAGTACATCAAATTTAGCGTCAAATTTATTCAATTTTATATCGTTATTGTCAAAACGACTATTTATACCATCAAATTTACTATTCTGTTCATTGAATTTCATATCTAACATTGTTTGTATCATTTTGAACATTTCATAACTATCGTCAGACTTTTTACTTTGGACTGGTGTCGACTGACTTTCTGTATTATTGTCAGTGAAGCTGACTTCGTCGTTATTATTTTTACTTTCCCTACTCGATTTTGGGGTTATTTGAATCCCCGAATCATCTGTACTATTTGTTTCATTTGTAATATCTTTTGTTTTATTTTCCTGACTCACGTTTGGAGTCGAGTGGATTTCAACGTTAATCATAATATTTGAATCATCACAGTTTTTGACACTAGTCATTTCATTTGTATTGTTTTCATTCTTTCCTGCCACATTTATAAGTTTCTTAATCTAGACTTTCTTACATAAAAATATCTACCACAAAACTCTTAACCTCTGAACATTGATGTTCGATTTTATGTGCTGCGTATTTTTTACGTAGTTACTTAACCTTCAAATCGAACTTGCATCTATCGTAGGTGTGGAATTTTGACGTAATTAAATTAATCAAATTCGTCCCTGTCGTAGCGCCAATTGTGAAGTTAATTCAAGACTACAAATATAAATACATACAATTATTTATTTTCCACCTACCTTATAAACTGTTTTCTCCACCTAGGGTCTCGTCACACGAACGTTAGAATGCAAGCATGGTTTACAGGTTATGTGAATAACTTACACAACTCGCTTTTCGTGAAGAGAAATTAATTAAATTTTATTTTTTCTTTAAATTTTTCTATATCAAATTATTCGTTATTCATTCCTGTATCTTTAAAAAAAATCTAGTACTTCTAGTCAAATTTGAAATTGAATACAAATTTCTTGAAATAATTGAAACCTAATCTGGTACAATTTAACTTATTTAAGACATCTTACCTTATTTTAAACAGACAGCCCAGCCTGCTAGCATTCTCACATTCACTCTATTTAAATAAAAAACCCCTTTTTTATTTTAACATATGTGATAAAACCCCTTGTAAAGAAAAATTGACATGATTCTGATAGGTTACCCAACCGATGTTACTCCTTTCTTGCCCACGTGCATATTAGTTACAAGTTCCACTTACATCTTCACTTCACTTTGATCTATTTATTTTCACTATTGCCGTTTTAATTTAGCTCGCCCGTTATTTTTCTTGGATCCCAGTCGGGAGGATAGTTGTATTAAACGGGATCCTTCATGTTTTATAAAGTTCAGTCCGACCGGGACCACGCGGCACTGGTTGCGTCCGTTAGGTGCTGTGGTTTCTAGTGGACTGCTCATACATGATGCCGGACATTACTGCCTTGGCTGCAATCAAATTTCTTCGTCGTTCACGACCTTCGCTGACAAAGTCTTGGTCGCTGTTCAGGTAACACGTGTGTTTTTCGTGTATTTGACGTCGACGATATGTAGTGTGCACTGGCCGACGTCACAAAAGTAGGCTGGACTTAAACTTACATCCGCCAGCTAGGACCATGTGTAAGACAAAATTCATCGCCAAGCCATCTTGAGCGTCTTTTGGTCAGCGTGGGTATGCGCACATGTTGGTGTAGTGCGTTTGGGCGTAGATGCCACACAGCTGCAAAGTTCTAAGAATTGTGCTACAGTCGACAACACGACATCCCTTTGTATTGTTTCACTACATCTACAGTGTACCGTTTCTTTGTTTGAACTACGTTTTCGATTCAACTGGGGACTGGCCACACATATGACAATGAATTGTGAAATAATATTTTAATAGAATGAACCCAAATTGTTAATAAAATAAAAAGCCCCTTTTTCTGCCCCGTTACAAGACTGTCATTTAGAATAGGCATACCCTTCAGGTATTAACATTACATTACATTACACCAAACAGTCTTCGTAATGAAATTTTATAAATTACTAGGGCTGACGATATGAATTAGCCTTTCAAGTCAAACTCATGGGGTAAAATATCAGTGAATTACAACAGTTTACTGAATATGAAATAGTAGACAGTTTAAAAGCATCAAACACTAAAATACTGTTACGTAGTGCAAGAAAAGTGTTAAAATATCAGTGAATTACAACAGTTTACTGAATATGAAATAGTAGACAGTTTAAAAGCATCAAACACTAAAATACTGTTACGTAGTGCAAGAAAAGTGTTATGTCATTATGGAACATTCTGGTATATTGGAGAATGATCCTGCAGCTGTAATGCATATGTGGAACTTGACATGTGAGGCAGTAGACATTATCGATGAAGTGATTCTTGGCACGGACGTTATGAATGCCTACAGATTCGTTGTGGACTTAAAGAGAGAATGTCCTGAAGGTTGGCCAAGAGAAGATACAGCTTTGCATGACTAAAGTGACAGGGTCTACCAACCATTTGATTAAGCAAGTGGCATTGGCCGAAGAAAAAGTCAACAGGTCTGGTCAAGAGGAACCCTCCCTATTGCAAGCGGAAATGGAGGAAGAACTAGCAGAGGAAATACAAATAAGTGTAACGACAAAAGAAGTGATTGGAAAGCCAACTATTGGTGTCGAGACAGAACTCTTGCTTATTCGTGAGCTGATAGATGCGCCTGAGGGAAAAGTGGCTGAAGATAAGGTTACACAAGAGTTTGTTGACAAGAACCAAACGGACTTGGATCAGCCAGTGGTGTTTAGGTCATCAGCACATGACACAACGGGAGTGACTCCAGCAAAACTAATGGTTGAGCGGAAGATTCATCTTCCTGGGGACTTGATGTTTGCATCACCTGAGACAATCCCAAGAGCCAAAGAACTATTCCTCGCAATTGGAAAACCAACTGCGAGAAATGAATCGCTTGATAAGAGGACGGCTGATGATAGCCAGAGATAAAATAAAAACTCGATATGACATTCGCAGTAATATTGTGGGTTTCCAAGAAGGCAATCAGGTTTGGTTGTTTAACCCAAAGCGCCTTCGTGGTCGCTCACCTAAACTTCAGACTAACTGAGAAGGACCCTACACTGTGAAAAAAAGAATCAACGATGTTGTATATTGGATTCAACAGGAAGGACAGCGGAAGTTCAAGGTCGTCCACCTAGATCGCCTGGCCAAGTATTACTTCAGAGACGGTTTGCCAGTTCGGGACAAACAGGCTTAGGGAGGGGGCAGTGTTATGTAATGCAGAAAATAGTTGTCATTACGGAATGTTCTGGTACATTGGAGAACGATCCCGCAGCTGTAATGCATACATGACACTTGACATGTGAGGCAGTATTACGTAATGCGGGACGTCTCGTGCATTCGGGAAGCATCTCAATTAGCCCAGCTGTGCGTGTTTCTGCGAAGGTCGCGCTGCAGTGTCCTCTAGAATTTTCTGTGGCTTGTTAAGGACGCATGTTATGGAACACTGTAGACTATAAATAGCCCATACCTGCTTCTTAGTTCTCAGTTTATTGTTGGGCGATTACAATTGATTATCGAGCAATATTACTGTGAAGTGCTGCTTGTGTTTTATAATCGGGCAGTATATTGTAATACAATTGTGTTTTAATATTAGCTGACATTTTAGTGCGTGTGAACAATTTTTATTTGATTTATTGTAAGAGACTGTGTTGTTAATTACAAACTGTTTAACTGTGAAAATTAAAGCCGGTGATTAGTGACTTAATTGGTGTCTTGTATTTTGTTTCCACTGTACCTACGACGACCCCAAGTAGACCGTCGTAACAATACGCTACTTCTAAAGTCGGACAGATTACTGTTCAGGAAAACCTAATAAACATAATAAATTAGAAACCAGTAATAAAATTAAGATAAAATGATTATAATAAAATAGAAGGGCTTGTGTGCACGTGCTTGACCTATTTTTGATCATTATATTTTTAACATGCAAGTTGCTTGTAGACATGTATTCCCACAAAATATACTTTGTTAAAAAGTGGATAAAAATGTCCACTAAACGATTGTTCCTCCATCTCTTGATTGAGGAATGTGAATGCTCACTTTTTACAAAACCATTTGGCTTTGTCTATCTCTTAGGGATATGTCTCTTGATAACTTTTGAACACAACCGATTTTTGCAAAACTTGGCATGTGTGTCCATAAATTTTCCCTACAGAATTCTGTTGTTTTTTACTTTGGCCCATCAAAAGATAGGATGAAAAGATAGTCCATGTGCTGGTATCAAATTAAATAGAATTTTAACCAAAATATGAATTAACCTAAATTTTAAAAAATTCCAAATTTTGGATGACGGGCATCATAATAATGGCTGAAAATTTTGATAACCCAAAATTGTGTGGAGCATTCCGATTAAACAGAATTTTAACTGAAATCTGAATGTAGTTTTAAGTTTTGGAAATTCCAAAAAATTTTGTAAGTCCACCAGGGTGTAAGACTAATGGGAATTTTGTTGTAAGTCGGATTGTGTAAAAATTTTTAGTATTTATTGCTTGATTACTGTACAATTGTTACTTCAGTAAACAAAAATAATAGGTTAATCATAATTTTTGTAATTCTTAGGATAAATGAAAATGTATTTAATATCAAAATTTATCCAATAATGCACTGTGTGCAAACTGATGAATTCTGCATACTAGTGTAACTTTTCTTATGAATGAGAAGTTTGCCAGAAAATAATGTTGTGTAAATATTTTTCAGTGCATTTCAGATGGATACAGCATTTGTTCTAAACACACTAATGAAGGAGATATTTGTTATACACATTCGTATGGACGAAAAGATCATAACTCAAGTTTACTGAAAGCTAACTGTGATTCATCAGAAATGTACAGATGTGGTATTTGTCACAAAAGCTTTAGAGACTTAAAAACGAAGTCTCATCATGAATTATTGTGTAGTGGTTTAAATTCATACCAGTGTGTCATTTGTAACACAACATTCATTAATAAGAATAATGTGCCAACTTATAAATCAGTTCACAGTGAACTAAAGAAACATTGTAAAATCTGTAACAAAGTCTTAAGAAAGAATAATTTGTCGGCCCAGATGTTAATTCACAGTGAAGTAAAGAACTATCAGTGTGAAATCTGTTGCAAACGTTTCTCACTAAAGAGTCATTTGTCAAGACATATGTTGTCACACTGGAGTAAAGAATTATCAGTGTGAAATCTGTTGCAAACGTTTCTCACTAAAGAGTACTTTGTCAAGCCATATGTTAATTCACACTGGAGTAAAGAAATATCATTGTGAAATCTGTAAGAAAACGTTCACACAAAGGACTGGTTTGCCAATCCATATGTTAATTCACAGTGAAGTAAAGAATATCAGTGTGAAATCTGTTGCAAACGTTTCGCACGTAAGAGTCATTTATCAAGACATATGTTAATTCACACTGGAGTAAAGAATTATCAGTGTGAAATATGTTGCAAACGTTTCTCCCTAAAGAGTACTTTGTCAAGACATATGTTAATTCACACTGGAGTAATGAATTATCATTGTGAAATCTGTAACAAAAAGTTCACACAAAGGAATGGTTTGTCAAGCCATATGTTAATTCACAGTGAAGTAAAGAACTATCAGTGTGAAATCTGTAGCAAACGTTTCTCATATAAGTGTAATTTGTCAAGTCATATGTTAATTCACACTGGAGTAAAGTGTGAAATCTGTTGCAAACGTTTCTCGCATGAGAGTCATTTGTCAAGCCATATGTTAATTCACACTGGAGTAAAGAATTATCAGTGTGAAATCTGTAACAAAAAGTTCACACAAAGGAATGGTTTGTCAATCCATATGTTAATTCACACTGGAGTAAAGAAATATCATTGTGAAATCTGTAACAAAAAGTTCATACAAAGGAATGGTTTGTCAAACCATATGTTAATTCACAGTGAAGTAAAGAACTATCAGTGTGAAATCTGTTGCAAACGTTTCTCACGTAAGAGTCATTTGTCAAGACATGTTAATACACACTGGAGTAAAGAAGTATCAGTGTGAAATCTGTTGCAAACTTTTCACTACAAAGGATGATTTGTCAATTCACAGTAAAGCAAAGAAATATCAGTGTGAAATCTGTTGCAAACATTTCTCACAGAAGAGTCATTTGTCAAGCCATATGTTAATTCACCCTGGAGTAAAGAATTATCGGTGTGAAATCTGTTGCAAACGTTTCTCACATGAGAGTACGTTGTCAAGCCATATGTTAATTCACACTGGAGTAAAGAAATATCAGTGTGAAATCTGTTGCAAACATTTCTCACAGAAGAGTACTTTGTCAAGCCATATGTTAATTCATACTTGAGTAAAGAATTATCAGTGTGAAGTCTGGTGCTAATTTTTCTCAGAAAATAGTAGTTTGTCCAGGCATATGTTAATTCAGTGAAGTAAAGAAGATCAGTGTGAAATCTGTAGGCAAGTCTTCAAACGCAAGGGTGATATGTCAAGACATTTGTTAATTCACACTGGATTAAAAAATTATCAATGGAAATCTGTTGCAAAGTTTTCGCAAAAAAGGGTCATTTGTTGGATCATATGTTAACTCACAGTGGTGTAAAGAAATAGTGTGAATTATGTTCCAAATTTTTCTCAAGAAAATGTAGCTTGTCAAGTCATATGTCAATTCACCGTGCAGTATAGAATTATCAGTATGAAATCTGTGACAAACTGTTCTATCAATAGTATAGATTTTCAGAGTCAAAGTGAGACAAAAACATTTGTGAAATCTGTAATGAAATCCTCATACAAACATATCATTTGTCAAATTACTTCATTTTTCAGTCAAGTACAGAATAAAATTATCATGTAAAATCTTTTAAAAAACTGTTCTCTTGTGAGGGTAGTTTGTTAAGACTTAATTCATAGTGGAATTGAGAAATATCAGTGTGGCATCTCTGAGATTTTACACACTTAAGCTCATAAAATAACTCACTGTGGATGAAAGAAATAGAGTGGCATGTCATACCATCTCTGATAAGGGACGTTTATCACAAAACACATTAATTGCTCAATGAATTGGTATTCATTTGTGATATAGTTCTTGCACAAAATACTTTCTATTTAGTGTTTTGTTAGTAAAGAAAGCATTGAATACTTGATTAAAACATCCTGATCCTTAAAATGCATTCCAAGCGTATATACCAAATAAATGCATAGCTATGAAAATTGAAATAAATTGTTAATCAACATAGTTTTTCTGTGAAATTATATTTTTACTCTTTCTTCAAGCTTCATATCTCTTTCCCACTCCTTTGTCAAACCCCCCACCCGCCACCACCATTCCTACTTACAGAAAAACCTCATCTAAAATGCGCATGTGTGCATGCACGTACACAAGCACATTTTCTTTTTGCTCCTTTTAAGACACATTTTGTTAGTACATACATGTCTTTTTTATCTGCAAAGCAAACAAGTAACAATTTTGTTTCTAACAAACAATGATGACCCTCTGTGTAATGCTGTGTTGACTGTATGCAATTCGCCCATGATATCACATCTTTGTAGATACTCAGCAAGATGTGTTGGCATGTACCAGTTGTCTAAAATAATTTATCTTCCATGCTGGAGCAAATTTTTGGCCAAACGATTACCACACGCTCAGATGCCGGTAGATGAGAACTGTCTGGATACCCTTGAATTTTACATATATCCTTACCGATTTATAAGGAAATATTCCAAGTACATCCCTGAAATATTTCCTCATTCTGACACATACAAAACAACTTGAGACAAGAACTGAAGCGTTTCTCCTTTACATATATAGGATGATTCAAATTTGCATGGCAATCTCTCATGACCTGAGATTTTGTAGCTAAAAATAATAAAAAAGTTCATATAAACAGGTCTGAAAACGGTTTGTTAGCAAGTTACAGCTTGCGAACCAGTTTGCTCTTTTTTCTGCTCCCACGGTAAAATGACGCCATACTGAAATTTTTGGGTTATAAAGTGAAGAGTAAATTTCGTAGTTTCTTATAGTTTTTGATCTGAAAAGTTGAATAAAAGAGGTCCCAGAGCTCTATCTCAATTAGTTTATAAGAAGAACTGGGTAAAACACTAAAATTGGAGTCAAGAAGCAAATATTTTTAGATTTGGGATAAAATAACTTCAATCATTTTCCAATAAACAAATAAAAATTTCTAACTAACTTTGTAGAGAATTTAATAATTATGAGAAAATTGATCTGTATAATCTCTATTAAAAATAAGTAAAAATTTGAGAAATTTGACTTTAATTCGAATCAAAACAGACCAAAATGCGCCAGAAAAGTGTTAAAATTTACAAGAAATGGCATTGTAAACTTTCTAATAAACACCTACACTTGGGCAAATGAAAAACCCATGGGACTGTTACAAGACATGACCAACATACTTTTTCATTTAATGTGTGGTGTTGTCTTCTTGGTGATAATCTCTTAGGGCATTTTTTTCTTACTACCAAGGCTTAGTGGAAGATAATACTTACATTTTTTTGCAAATGAATCTAATGGAACTCTTGGAAGATATTCCACTTGCAGATAGAGTGCAGATGTGGTTTTTTGAATGACGGTGGATCTGCTCACTACTCTTGTCATTTGATGAGCCATTTAAATAATACATTCGGTAAGCGATAGATTGTTCGAAACATACCAGTAAAATATATATATTGTTACAATAAGTAACTTCGTTCCTATCTAACTTGTTCTTGGTTTGTATTTTAAGGATGAATATGTTGTCAGGGTAATGTTGTAATGTCAGGTTCTATTAAGCTCCTTCTGTTATTTTTAAAATTACCTATTTCTTGATGTTCAGTACTTAGGATGTTAAGTACATTAATCAGTCCATTGTTCATCATCTCCAACTCTTCTCGTGTTTTTATTAGTTTCCTTTGATGCATTTGTCTCATTTTCTTTGTCTTCATTTCCAAATATTTATTATTCTCTTTGTTCCTGTTATTTCTATTCTTATATGACAATGTCCTTTTGTCTTCTTTATTTTTTACTTCCTTACTACTACCGTCTATTTTCTGATTTACTGGTTCCTTTGCCGGGTTCCTGTCACTGTTTAATCCTTCCCTCCGCCGTTTGTTATCATTTATTATTTCTTCCATTATTTGTTTCTGTTCATTCATTATTTCTTCCTGCCTTTTTAGGAATCCCATTATGATATCAAATCTTTCTTCTGTGAGTCCTGACATTCTCTGTTGTTTAACCGTAGTCGCCACTAGAGTAGAAATTGCTATAACACTCACAATAAGAACACAAAGTTATTCTATCTCTAGCCTCACTAGTTGGGCTCCAATTCCACAACACTCTGTTTATTACAGGTTATTTAACCCTACGTTGGGTGCCAATTTGTTACATTAAGTAACTTCGCTCCTATCTAAATTGTTCTTGTTTTGTATTTTAAGGATGAGTATGTTGTCGGGGCAATGTTGGTTGAGCACCAATTTGCAATCAGATGTTGCAAATAAGATGTATTGGTAAATTGGTAAGTAATATTGCATATATCATAAGGGTTTCTTTTTCCTTCTAATTTTTGTATCTTTTTTAATCTTTTATTTAACATAATATTATGAATACTAATTCTCAGTAAGACAGATTCAAATCTGGTGCCATACTTTTCTTGTCGGGAGTGTCACCAACCTATGCCTGGCTGATGAAAAAATTAACATTCGATTGTATGTTGTACATAATATCATTTACATAAAATTATCCACTAAGTAAAGAAAAGAAAACCTTTTATCTGGTGTTATTTAACTCAAATACTTTGTTCTCCTTATTAAATGTTTTTAAATAAAAATATAATTGTTAAAGTCTTGCCGGCTGTTCTTTAAATTTGCTCAGAATGGCAGCAGTTACTCCTACTTCTCAGGGTAAACCATGTTTATTTTTTAATAATTACTAAATAAAATGGTTTTAAGTTAGATCCTTTTGACTACGGCATAAACTACAATGATCTTCGGAAAAGTACCAAAATACATGGACTTAAAATTAAATACAGAGTGTCTTAACAAGAGTTTATTATTAACTTTGCAATGTTCAGTGTCTAGGTTATGTTGAACTATGTATTTTCAATGTTAGTACACTTTAAATGGTTATATTAGCATACATTATTAGTTTTTTACCATGAAAATAAGTCTGTTAATTAATTATTTTCCCAGTGAAAGTTCAAATATAATTTTAATTAAAAAGTGTAAACTGTTTCTTTGTCAAGTGTAAACTTAGGACATTAAGGTAATTTCCTCAGTTTAGTTATTAGCAAAAATATTTCTCTTCCTGGATATGTTGAATTTGCTTCTTCGTATGTTAATTGGCTTCCTTCTTTTGAATAATGGTTTACTTATTTCTTCTAAACATTTAATCTTGTATAATGAATTAACTTTAATTATCTGCACTATTATTACACCCGAAATATTTGTAGATTGGTCTCTTATTTTTTTATATCAGCCTTTCTCATTCAGTTCTAATAATGGAAAGCCCTCAATTAATTTTATAACATGTCTGTTGCTAAGGCGTATAACTTAGCTTTCATTAGTTTAAACTGTATCATCTTGAGTTACCGTATTTTGAGCCTCAAAATAACCAAACTTCTAACATCTTACATACAATTTTCTTAAAATTGTTATAACTTTTTTATATGATCTTTGATCTTCAAGATATTAGTATCTTTGAATTTCTGATGGAACACTGATTGTTTTGATAGCACTTTTGATTAATTTCCATTCCATATTTCCAGAGTTACTAGTTTACACTTTTAACTATTTGTACCAAATTATTTATAATTAGTTCTTTTTTATACCTTTCACTTTACTAATAACTGTTAGCTACAATCAGTAATAACATAGTTCAACATGCATGACATTAATTGTACTAGTTTTACTGTAAACTCTTTTCCAAATGCCTTAACTATCTAGGCCTAACATACCTAGTTTCACAAAGATCTCTATTATTATAATTTTTGTACCCTTCCAATAACATTAACATTTGTTTAAATAATATTACAGCATATATTATCATTCAACATCAAACAATTAATTACTAACACAACTATTATGAAACATGACAATTCTGATTAAACTTATGGATCCATTCCAGTTATTACAAACATAATAAAACTGGTATTCACATGGTAAGTAGGCCCCAAAAACATTGTCCTCCTTACTTCCTAACTTTAATATCTCAAAACATAACTATTAAAACATTATTTATTATTACTCACTTCCCTTATAAATATAACACAACTCTTATTGAACTTATGAGTTAATCTCAACTTTCACACACATAGTGGGATAAGTATTAACATGGTAAGTATTTACAAGACATTGTACTTCAAGTCTTACTAACTTTAATTGTTCCAAAACATAATAAGTAAAACATTATTTATGATTATTCATTAGTATAAAACCTATAATTATTAGTCATTTAAGCAGGCTACTTTATGTTTTCTGGTACTTTCCTAAGGTTTGTTAATATCTTTACTTAGAGAATCATACACCAAGATGATGGGAAAAATATCATGTATCAATATATATATTGCAACAAAACACAGGATGATGATCTATGTACTGTATAAGAATATCTGAGCATGGATGACGGACATTAACAGGTTTTAAATGGATTTATACAATTTTTTGTCAATTATCTATAAGTTTTGTATTTAGTGTTGGATAAGGACTTATGGTATATCAAATTCTTTGTAAATTTTTGTTCTTTTATGTCATGTACTTTGTGTGTGAATATGTGCGTGCGTTTGCATGTGATAAACCTTATTCTCTATATCTTCCGTGTTAATTAACCCATCTGCATGAAACTTGGACAGTGAATTATTTATGAAAATAGCTACATTTTCTATATACTCTGTTATTCTGTTATTTTTAAAATATGGATTTGTAATGATTGAAAACTCAACTTTTAATGCTTATCTATTGAAGAGTAATAAAATTTCTAGATAAAATCTAGGCAGGCTCTTGCCAACTTATACAAAGATTCGCCTGCAATCCGTGTACCTTTTGTTATAACTGCCACGTAGACAGTTGATTGACCAATCAGAAGCCCCTAATTTCAGTCAGATTCATCCGTTGTAAGGTGTACTTCAGGAGTTCATCGGAAGCCTTTGCATAGTGAACATGTGCTCCTCATCAAGAGTTTTTCTTGCACAAACTTGTGAATCAAAAGTAACTATAAGTCTTGGAACTCTGTTCTAGTTTTTTGTTTAGAACCAAGTGAGTGAAGTAAATAACATCCAGTATTATTATTACTAAGTGCTATTCCGCGTTAGTAGAAGATTTCCGCATAGTGAGGTTTATCTACCGGGGTAAATCTATTGTATGCAGAACACTTAAAGAGTTGCCAGAAGGTGTAAGCCTAATACCGCATTTTATAACTAAACTCATTATAACCCTGAGATTCTATTTCATTTCACTTAAATAAAATAATAAATTTCCGATCGATATAAACTCAAAATTCAGAAAAGTGACAGTTTATGTGTGACAGCTTCAATTAGTGTTATCAGTAGTTCTCAGCACAGCACAGAGAGAGATTGAGAGAGGAGAGCGGGCAGTGCAGAGAGAGCAGAGAGCGGCGGTCATCGTGCAGAGTTTGGCAGCAGCAGAGCGAGGACGTTACACCGAACATAAGGAATTCGACATTTGAAGTAAAAAACAGCCAAATTGAACTATATAGACTCTTTAATAAATAATAAAATACTATTCATGACATTGTGTAATTATAGAATATATCACATAAACAATCATTTACTTGTGTGTCAAATAAATAATTTTTCTACACCTCCAATATAGACTTGTTCATAATTTCACACACACAACTATCCTATACAGAAGTATTGATTTGTATCGTCGCAATATATACCAGTAAAGCATACCTCCTGAAGTTGAACAACTCAGTATTTTGTTAATGTGAATGAAATTAATGACATAAAATTGATTACTTCGGATAACATTTTGCCTAAAGATTGAAAAACAAAAATTGGTTTCAATGTCAAAAATTGAATGCCTTTTTGAAGAGCTTATAGAAAATCAAAATAGTGGACATACCAGTTTCACAATTTGTAGCCAGGGACTACTTAATTAAGTGCTTCTGAGTGAATTTGTTTTCAATTACATGATTTAAATAACTTTGGTTTCTTTTTTTTACTTCCATATTCCTTAAGGAATGGAAGTATGGTGATGGCAAAAAAAAACCGTGTTCGAGATTATTGCAGATTCTGATTGTACTACACTCAAAACATGAAAAAAAGTCGTTTTCCGAAAAGTGTCTGTGTGTGTGTCTGTCTGTCTGTCTGTGTGTCTGTCTGTCTGTCTGTGTGTCTGTAGATTTTTTTTCTATGGCAAACGATAACTGCCGCAAATTCAAACAGAATCAAATAATTTTTTGCATACAGGCCTGATTTGTAGAGGACTCGCGACCTATTGTTTTTGGTGAAGATCGGTTGAGGGAAAGGGGTAGTTTACCTGTAACGTTTTATGTTTTAACAAGGGTATTTCCTATGGCAAACGATAACAGCCGCAAATTCAAACAGAATCAAAAGATTATTTGCATACAGCCCTAAATTGTAGAGTTCTCAAGACCTATTTTTTTTTGTGAAGATCGGTTAAGGGAAAGGGGTAGTTTACCTACAACGTTTTTTACTTCCATATTCCTTAAGGAATGGAAGTATGGTGATGGCAAAAAAAATCGTGTTCGAGATTATTGCAGATTCTGATTGTACTACACTCAAAACATGAAAAAAAGTCGTTTTCCGAAAAGTGTCTGTGTGTCTGTCTGTCTGTGTGTCTGTCTGTCTGTAGATTTTTTTTCTATGGCAAACGATAACTGCCGCAAATTCAAACAGAATCAAATAATTTTTTGCATGCAGCCCTGATTTGCAGAGTACTCGCGACCTATTGTTTTTGGTGAAGATCGGTTGAGGGAAAGGGGTAGTTTACCTGCAACGGTTTTTTTTTAGCAAGGGTAATTTTGTTTGTTTGGCAAACGATAACAGCCGCAAATTCAAACAGAATCAAATAATATTTCGCATACAGCCCTGAATTGTAGAGTTCTCAAGATCTGTTGATTTTGGTGAAGATCGGTTAAGGGAAAGGGGTAGTTTACCTGTAACGTTTTATGTTTTAACAAGGGTATTTCCTATGGCAAACGATAACAGCCGCAAATTCAAACAGAATCAAAAGATTATTTGCTTACAGCCCTAAATTGTAGAGTTCTCAAGACTTATTGTTTTTGGTGAAGATCGGTTGAGGGAAAGGGGTAGTTTACCTGCAACGTTTTTTTAACAAGGGTATTTTCTATGGCAAACGATAACAGCCGCAAATTCAAACAGAATCAAATAATGTTTTGCATACAGCCCTGATTTGTAGAGTACTCAAGACCTATTGTTTTTGGTGAAGATCGGTTAAGGGGAAGGGGTAGTTTACCTGCAACGTTTTTTTATCAAGCGTATTTTCTATGGCAAACGATAACAGCCGCAAATTCAAACAGAATCAAATAATTTTTTGCATACGTCCCTGAATTGTAGAGGTCTCAATGACTTTCGATTTTGGTGAAGATCGGTTAAGGGGAAGGGGTAGTTTACCTGCAACCTTTTACGTTTTAACAAGAGTAAAGTACTTGAAAATTTATTTAAACTTTTTGAAACAATGGTAATTGTTAAAAATAAAATAATTTTGTTGCCAGGCAATAAAATTATAATTTTTTCATTTTAATGTAATATAATATTTTTCATTTAATACAGCAATAAAAAGGCAGGTAAGACACAGCCTGGCTGTTTGGCTGAAAATGATTTTAAATATAAATCTTAGAATATGGAAGTCATGTATGGTTCTCCATACCGATATTTTAACAAGGGTATTTTCTATGGCAAACGATAACAGCCGCAAATTCAAACAGAATCAAATAATTTTCTGCATACAGCCCTGATTTGTAGAGTACTCAAGACCTATTGTTTTTGGTGAAGATCGGTTGAGGAGAAGGGGTAGTTTACCTGCAACGTTTTTTATCAAGCGTATTTTCTATGGCAAACGATAACTGCCGCAACTTCAAACAGAATCAAATAATTTTTTGCATACAGCCCTGATTTGTAGAGTACTCGCGACCTTTTGTTTTTGGTGAAGATCGGTTGAGGGGAAGGGGTAGTTTACCTGCAACGGTTTTTTTTATCAAGGGAAAAAATTTTTTTTGGCAAACGATAACAGCCGCAAATTCAAACAGAATCAAATAATGTTTCGCATACAGCCCTGAATTGTAGAGTTCTCAAGACCTATTTTTTTTGGTGAAGATCGGTTAAGGGAAAGGGGTAGTTTACCTACAACGTTTTTTTAACAAGGGTATTTTCTATGGCAAACGATAACAGCCGCAAATTCAAACAGAATCAAATAATTTTCTGCATACAGCCCTGATTTGTAGAGTACTCAAGACCTATTGTTTTTGGTGAAGATCGGTTGAGGGGAAGGGGTAGTTTACCTGCAACGTTTTTTATCAAGCGTATTTTCTATGGCAAACGATAACTGCCGCAAATTCAAACACAATCAAATAATTTTTTGCATACAGCCCTGATTTGTAGCGTACTCGCGACCTTTTGTTTTTGGTGAAGATCAGTTGAGGGGAAGGGGTAGTTTACCTGCAACGGTTTTTTTTATCAAGGGAAAAATTTTTTTTTGGCAAACGATAACAGCCGCAAATTCAAACAGAATCAAATAATGTTTCGCATACAGCCCTGAATTGTAGAGTTCTCAAGACCTATTGTTTTTGGTGAAGATCGGTTAAGGGAAAGGGGTAGTTTACCTACAACGTTTTTTTAACAAGGGTATTTTCTATGGCAAACGATAACAGCCGCAAATTCAAACAGAATCAAATAATTTTCTGCATACAGCCCTGATTTGTAGAGTACTCAAGACCTATTGTTTTTGGTGAAGATCGGTTGAGGGGAAGGGGTAGTTTACCTGCAAGGTTTTTTATCAAGCGTATTTTCTATGGCAAACGATAACTGCCGCAAATTCAAACAGAATCAAATAATTTTTTGCATACATCAGTGAATTGTAGAGGACTCAAGGCCTTTAGATTTTGGTGAAGATCAGTTAAGGGGAAGGGGTAGTTTACCTGCAACCTTTTACGTTTTAACAAGAGTAAAGTACTTGAAAATTCATTTCAACTTTTTCAAACAATGGTAATTGTTGAAAATAAAATAATTTTGTTGCCAGGCAATCTGAAAATTTCAGATTTTGTACCACAAAATCTGAAAAGATTATACGATAGTTTATGAAATGGTTAATAATACGTCAGTGGAAGGTGTAATGAGAAATTAGCAGAAATGGAAACCTGGGGAATGTTAACTGTTCTGTAGATACAGTTTTGTCAGAATGTTTGGAAATGATCATCAACATTGAAGAAAAAGTAAGCATATTAAGAAACATATGTAAGTACTTATTATAAAAAAATAATGTTTGTTTTTTGATAAAGTCATTTTGATTATAAAATATAAATATTTACAACAAGAAAAGAATTTTCAGTTTTCAAAATTTAAATATATTTTTATAAAACAATGGGTTCTTCATTGAGGTGGGGACCATGTCACTCACTCCATCTCAAGCCTCCTCTCCCATTTTGCAGAAAAAGAGGACCCTGTCAAGGCTGATACTTTGATGACAGTGACAGGGCTTTCCACCAAATTCAGCAGAGTGACAGGTAGGCCCAACTCTGATTGGCTCCTCAGATTTCCCCAGCGTTAGTAGGTTCTATGAAAATATTTTATTTCAAAAATGATTTTAATTATAAATCTTAGATATGTTTTATAAATCTCATGTTTTATGTTTTAACATGGGTAATTTTTTATATGACGAACCATAACTGCCGTAAATTCAAACAGAATCAAATAATTTTTTACATATGTGCCTGAGCTATAGAGAACTCAACGTCTGTTGATTTTGGTGAAGATCGGTTAAGGGGAAAGGGCAGTTTACCTGAAACATTTTTTGTTGTAACATGAGTAAAGTACTTAATTTTGATAAAGTATCCTGATTAGTAATCCACTGTAGAAACGTAGATGAAATATCTATAAATGAAGAGGCTAGTTGAACGGGCTGGGGGTAATTTTCTATAAATCAAAATTATAGTTGAAGGGGGAGGGGATAATATTTTTTATATTTGTACTACGTTATTGGCAAGAAAGAAGTATTTTTTTGTTAAAATTCCTTCCCTGGCTGTTTGGCTGAAAATGATTTTAAATATAAATCTTAGAATATGGAAGTCATGTATGGTTCTCCATACCGATATTTTAAATAGAAAGTAGGATCTTGGTGGCTATGGTATGCAATTTTATTCCCCCCATAAAATGTGTTGTCATCTTGTCTTCAATTCGTGCGGTACCACGCACATGCACAGTATTTCTCACTAGGTACTACGCGCTGACTGTTTCTCTTCCACTCTAGATAACATACAAACCATATTACTCCGTACTACCTCACGACAATTCGTGGAGGTTATGTCTAAGATTAGAAATCTATCATAAGTAACATTTCCTTTGTTAGTGTAATTAAAAGGCTGTATTTATTGGAAGTACAAAAATTGAAACCTAATTTCCATTTATTGCACTTGATTACAGTACAGAGACGATTTTTGGAGGTTATGTATACGTTTTAACAATCTAACAACCTTTTAGATTTTTAAAATTAATTAGACTTAACAAAAATGTTCTTAGTTAGTGTACATTAAAAGGCTGTATTTATTGTATGGATAAAAGGCTGTATATAACATTAAAGGCTGTATTTATTCGAAGTACCAGAATTAAAACCTAGTTCCAATTTATCGCACATGATTACGGTACAGAGATGATTTTATGTAAATCTAACTTATAGCCAAACAAGTACATTAAAATTCTTTTTTCAACAGTGAAATAAAAAGCAATGTGCAGTTTCTTTTAACACGCAAATGATTAAGTATTAATAATGGGTTACAGTGGAATTTTATGTTACTGCGGTCTGAATTAATGCAAATAAAATTGGAGAATCATGTAAAAATATTAAAGAATGCTTGTATATTACATACAAAATTATTACAGTACGGACCTTTGTTAATAAATAGAAACAAATAGGACTCTATACTTTAGTATGTACCACTAAAATTCACCTTTTTCCAAATACCGATATCTATTGTCTTTTTTTATACTCTTAAAAAAAGGTCATTAACAACATACATTATGAGAAAACATGATTACAAATCATAACCTGCCATTAGTTACTTGTGAAGAAAACATAACATTTCCAAACAAGAAATCTTCAATTCTCTCCCTATTTGTTTTATAAAAACTGGAGTTTCTACTGCAGGTTTTTAAGTCCACTAACTACTTAATTTAATATACGTAATTGTTCCAGATCTTGTTAGGTAACATTATATTAATACATCTGCTTCCTACTCATATGTGCACAGGCGTACGCAAGGGGGGTTACCTGGTTTGAACCTCCCCTTGAATGTTTAACCACTTTTTTAAATATTATGTAAAACCAAAATTGGCATATTTATTTGAGTATCTTTTCAAAAATCCATAATCGTTTTCTCTCCTCCAATTTCTCACTGTCAGAGTAAAAAAAAATCTATCGACATAAGATACAGTCCGCCCTCCCCTTCTTCAATAATATAATCTCTGTGCTTGGTGGTGCGGCACGTACAGTACATCACTCCACGTGGGACACAAGTAGCTGTCATTCAGCATTCTGAAAACGCGGCAGTGCTCTCACTGGCACGGTGAGTGTCAAAGCAATATACCCCTCCTTGTCTACTGAAAGAGAGAAAGGAGCATCAAATCCGTGCCGCTTGACAAGAAGGTACGATAATAATACCGACCTTGTAATAAAATAAGGCCGACACCATATAAACTTACTTGTTGTGAAACATATTGTTTTGACAGTTCTGCAGTGCAGTTGTGAAATATTGTACATTGTCGAGCGGTATTCACCCGTTAGTCTGAGTTCAGATTTTGTTGTGGAACGTTCGTTTTGTGCATTTGGCAGTTCATATTTTTAAATAGAAACTTCACATTATCATTCCGGGTTCTTTGATATGTCTAAGCGACGCAAAGCTCAATTTTACAATTTTTTAGCAAAAAGTCGTGTACCGGTAGTGATTCTTGTGAGGTTAGTGAAAATTTCACATTGCCAAATGTTTCTTCACAATCGCAGCATGACGATGTCACAGACGTTCTTCCCGAAACTAGTTTCACATCCCCCTGTGAAAACTCGGCTGATATTGAATGTACAGCAACATCATTCAATAATGTCAACGTGCCTGCTGAATTATTTAGAAGTGATAAGTGTATTGTTCTGATTCCGGAAGCATCAACATCTTTAAGGTCCAGTGAACCACACGCTTATGATATTGGAGTTTACATAGGAAAAGACGTGTCTAATGAAAAGAAACTGGATGTCTTGAACAATGTCTAGGAACCAAATCCAGGGTTTGTTTTTCCAACAAAAGGAAAGAGAAATTTGCGATTTCAGTTTAAATGGCTTTACCGTTGGAAGTGGCTTGCATATTGTAACATCACAAAATGTTCCATAATAATAACAAAAAAAACACTAGAAGGGTGAATGATGCTAAAATAACTATAAATGAGTAACCAGGAAGAATGTAGCAGTAAAAATAATAAACCAATAAAGAATGGAAGGAGAGAAGAAATTCAAATGAACAGTGGTAAATGCACTATCTTCATAAAATGACACTAGAACATAAATAAACAGAATGACAAAGACAAAATGAGAAGACAAGTTTCCCACATAATCTGTCAAGTGAGCGCAATAAAACCTTTGATGAATAAAATAAAATAAAATAAGTAAGATAAGAAATGACATGAATAATATTTGTACCATGTATTGTAAATAGAAACAGCATATTAGCTGATCCATGTCAGAGGACTGATTTAAAAAGACAAATATATAGAACGATACAATGTTTGATTATAACTATAAAAGATAATAAGAAAACCAATAATTTGTGTTATAATAGATTAAAGATAACAATCAATGTAAACACTGAATGTGTTTAGGTAACAGTATAAGCAGATAAAATATGTAAAGAAATGTCATAATAGTCAAGGAACAAAACATTGTAAAGGAATGATGACAAACCCAGAATGACCAAATTAAGTCATGAAAATAAGAATCAGGTAGAGACCCTACTAAGCATAGGGAAGTAAAATAATGATAATGACAAAAAGAATGTAAAGCACCACTACTTGAGTGATGTTATAAGAATAAGAGATAAGAAAGACATGTTGAAGTAAAAATAATTAAATATGGAAGTTTATGACAAAAAATTCATCAAATATATACTAATAATTAATATTGTTCAGCTGGATACAGCATTTACATATAATAAGGTGTTCTTTTTAATCAAATAATCATGTTCAAATTAGAAATTAAGAATAATTAAACGAATATTAAGAAAAAGTTATTAGTCGGATCTGCAACATTTAGCAGACGACGAATGTAAACAATGCATTAGTTAGTTTAGAATAAAGAAATGTTAATGAGAACTATGACCAAACTGGCATCAAGCCATGTCAAAATAAAGAGAAATAGACGAGGTTTATAATGATAGTAATAGAACATGAATTGTAATAATTGATATATAAACGTTAGCATCATAAATTTGGTGAATTTCGAATAAATACAATGAAATAATAACAATAGCAACAATGACACTCCAAATACAAATATGTAATGCCTATAAATAGAATTACGTCACCATGACATCATTTTCAACCAATCACGGACTACTTTAGAAACCCACCTGTCACTGCCTAGCGGATTTCTAAAAAAAAGTATATAAACGATCGCAATTGTAAACAAGGAAGATTTTGTCTCTTCTCTTTTTCACTCAATCAACAACAACTAATCCAGGCCGATTTATCATCCAAAATTCAAAAAATCAACGAGAAGGAAGAAGTGTAATTAAATATCAGTGCATCAATAATAGTAGTGATACTTTTACTAGAAGTGCGTGTTAACGAACGAGGTTAAGTATCCTACATAACCAATGAAATAGTCAGTCAAGAAGAAAATAAACTTGTTCATGTGCGAAATAAAGTGAAGTGTAACCACGATCAGTGTATCAGATCGTGAGGAGTGTTAATAAATAATCATTGAGATTAATAACCAAGGAGTACAGTGCATATATATACATTGTTTACAAATAAGCTATTAGCAGTATAATATAATACATCTGAAACTGATGCAAGAAACAATAATACAATACGTACTGAACACTGTTTTAAATTTATTTAAAGGAATTATAATATTCCGACATAAGATTTCATGTATTAACATTATCATAACTAACCTAAGATTGGTACAAATTGAACGAACTTTTCGTTTACTAATTTTAATAACTAAAGGTGTCTAACCTAATATTCTAATATTTTGTAACAGCATTGTAAAGTAAGGCAGTGGCGTTTTATTCTGTAAATTAAAAGAAGTCACCCTTGAGATAGCTAATAATTATAAATAATCAAACGATTAAGACTAGAGTTTTCATTGCAAACAGGCTGAGTTAGAAAAAAGTTAAAAGCCGGATGATATGTAATCCGTTTCTATAACACCAGCTGCAATTATAAAAATATTTATGTCAGAAATTAGCAAACTCAAAAATCTATAAACATATTGTAGTTTTTTAAAGAAACATTGAAGTTGCAAGGAGGAGCACCAGTGTACCTGGATACACAAGGTAATATTAAATATAGTCAAAAATCTATGATGTCTACAGAACTCAATACAAAAAAAAAGGAATGAAAAATACCTCACTTGAAACAAGAAAGATAAGAAGTTCAAACAACAGAAGGGTCCTGGAAAAAGTTAAAGAAGCTGAAGACAGTATCAAGAAAAAAAGCTTGGAAATAATCAAGAAGAAATGTCTAAGAACTGAAAAAACAAATCTAAGGAGGAAACTGTATTATGATCATTAGGTAGTAAAGAAATGTAAACAAGATTCTGAACTAAATTCTATTTATTGTGATGACTCTGATGATAACAAAGATGCATTTGCAATAAGTGTTTTGAGAGGCAGTAGAATGGAAGTAACATGAAATATCAGAATGACAAAAGATTCAACTAAGCAAATTTATTCTTGTTGATTTTGTTGGAGGACCAAGCAATAAAAACTCATTACAAGTATGTTTGCTGTGTACTGAAAGTAGATGATAATGAAAGAGAAATTTATATCACAGGATATCAAAGCAAAAATGGAATTTCTACAAAGTTTATATTAAAAGAAAATGATGAAAGTACTGTTAGCTTTTAACAAATATTGGCAATTTTGCCCAGTCCATAAATGAAGGAAACTGACAGACAATTTGTAAGAGTTCCCTGGAAGTGTTTGAAAAATGATAGTTATATTCTATCATTTACTTGTTATATTATATAACAGAAAAACATTCATCATTTCTTTATGATTTTTAATAAACATAGTATTTGAATTAACTTGTTTTGTAACGGGACAGATCAGGGGCATAAATAATTTTCAGAAGTTTCAAAGCAGTCAGTGTACAACCTTTGGGGAACGCCTGTTTTAACCAAAGCTGCATACAATGTTATGAAAGACCAGTCTGTTTATGTCTAGACAGTTCGTATAGATGAATTACGTAATCACTTCATCCCAGGCTATCTGTGAATTACGGAAAAATACGTAATTACCACAAGCCAGCAGACAACAGTCAGTCATCGTTGGACCAGTCAAGTAGACACAGCAGAGCCGCACGGGGCAGTAAAGGAGCGCGCAGTTCCAGTAACCAGTGTTCGCTAGCAAGTCACGTCGGCCGACAAAATTAATGTTCTAAAGGTGATAAAACAGTAAAATAATGTATAACACAGAGAACAATTCAAACGAGCGTGCAAAATGAACTTTCAAACATTTTTAAGCTACTTTCGGAGTGTTTGGTGGGAAAAGTGATAACAACTGGACAAGTCTACAAGAAGGCCGAGTACCAATATAATCAATTTCTAATTTAAACTCAGTAACAGCATTTAAATTCATATACGGGGATGTCTCCAACCATTATGAGATCTCAATAAACGGGGAAAAGAATAAACATGTAAAGCAGAAAGAGAGAGAGAGAGAGTATGAGAGTGTGCATAGTTATAGAGTCAAAGTGCTGGTTGACTAGTAAACAGTAAATTAATTAATCTTGTAATAGCTTTTAATAAGAAGAAAATTTTATATTTTTTGGAAGTTTGTTTGGAAGTGTTGTGAGGCCAAGGAAATTAAAAATTAGACTGAAAGAAAGTATGAATTAAAGGAGAAATTGGGAAATAATTTTGCTTAATAAAAGAAAACTAATTTGTTAGAATTCAAAAAACTGTGTTAGCATAATTATTTTGCAATTCACACCTAAATATTCACTCTGCAACTGTTTCGTCTATAAGACCCTGGAGGTGAACCCAAAGGTAAGAAAAAGTTATAAATTCTTAAATCTTGGTTAACATTTTATATGAGCGGAAATTATTATTGTTACAGTGACGTCCGAACTAGGGACGAATTTATTATTTGCATAAAAATTATTAATGTTACAGTTTCCTTTTATTTTCTATATAGACGAAGACAGGGTAATTGTAAACATGCAGTTAGGATTATAAACACAACATGAAATAGTACAAAGACAACTAGTTTACAGTTGTCACTATTTTTGTTTCAGTATTTCAAAGGATAAAGAAAACACTTGTTTACAATTAACTCTAAGATGTCAAGGGTAATTGTAAATTGAATTTTAGAGCTGTATTTAGTATTTATATTTAAACAATTTTTTGTATGCAGCATAATAACAAAGGTTGAAGTAACTATTATTATTTGCAGTTATTTCAATTTTAAAACTTGTACATGATTTTTAATCAATCAAAATGTTTCAATCCTTCATTTTCCGTTTACAATTACCCCACCTAACCCCAAATGTATGGTGTGCCTCTATCTCCAGTTAGCACTTTTAATGTTAATTGCTATGAAAATAAGTTGAAATAACAAGTGTATGAAAAAAGAGACATTAATTTAGTAGACTTTAAAAGACTTAATACAGGGCATCTTTAAATTTGTTTTAAAGAGTTTTTTTCCTAAAGCTCTTGAATTTTGCTTAGAATAGCCAAAGACCCAATAAATTCATTTTTATAGTTTTCTAATTTCATATGATGCTGTTTCCTCTCTCACTGTTTTAGTTCTTTTAAGTTGTAATTTGCAACATTTAACTTGCAATCACTGCAGTCATCTTCTTAATAATATCTTGATAGAGGCCTGCACTGAATATGTTTTAATAAAGTATATGGTCTCAATAATACATTACTGTGAAGCAAACTGTGACATCCAGTTATCAAAATAAACAATTACTAGCCTGCACTTTTGATCATATGATTAACAAGTTTTGAAAAATATATAACACAATTCAACTTGTTCGTGTGTTTCATACTTCTAGCGGTTTTATATGATTAGAAAAAGTTTTACACTATACATTCTTAACATGATTAAGAAAAGTTTAAATATGCTGAACTTCTAAAAAGAGTGATAGCTATTTGCAGAATCCCAGAGTGAATTGTCTAGGTTAACGATCTGTATATACTTTGCAAGAGTAAAATATTATTGTGCTTAGTCCAGTTTTAGAAGACTCCAGTGTAGTGAAGTTAGAAATGTTGACTACTTCAAATTGTAATGGTGTGCAAGTTTGAAAGAATACAAATGTCTTGAAGGAAAAAAAACACTGTTGTTCAACCATGAATATTAGATGCTTGGACTATTCCTCTTTTGCAAGATCACAAATATATTTTTAGACCATTTGCAGGCCTTTGATTACAAAGACAGTGCTGTAAGTACTGTCAGGTATTGTTCTGTCTGTTCACTTTCTGAAAGCAAGGGGCAAGATGTCTCCATTAAAACGCACACACACACGTACTCACTAGCACGCACACAATTCCTTTTTTCTTTATTTAATTTGAATTCTGTATTAGAACAAATGTTTTCAGAGTTTACAGTTTTTTGTACTAAATATAATTAAATCACTACAGAGTCGGAACACAAAGTTTTTTTATTGGTAAACACGTAAAAGTTTTACCTTATAGCCTGAACCGGTTTTCACTTTTAAAAAGCTTCTTCGGAGGCTGCTGCTGGGAGCACTGTCCGTCTTGTTGTTGGCGACGGTATCGACTTTTGAAAGATCTATATTGTGTGTGTGGGGTGTGATATGTTTGAATAATGCGTGTGATTTGAATTGTGTCTGTTTGTTTAGGATGTCGTTTTTATGTGTTTGTATATTTCCAATTGTTCTAGAGTGTCTAGTTTTCGGTCTTTTGTGTGTATGTGTAGAATGTCCATGTTATTGTCAATGTTTTTGTATGTGTGGTTTGCTTCAATGAGGTGGTTTGCAAAGGTGGATTCTGTAGTGGAGTGTAGTGCCTTTGTGTGTTCAATGTATCTTTGTTTGAAGCTACGTCATGTCTGGCCTATGTAGAATTTGTTGCAGTCTGAGCAATTTAGTTTGTAAACACCAGGTAGATCGAAATTGTTTTATGCTTTGTGTGTGTGTTTTGATAGTGTGTGTTCTGTTTTGTTAGTAGTTTTGTATGCGATTTTGTATCCTGCTTTTTTGAATTTGTGGGCTATTTTTTCAGTTTGTTTGTTGATGTATGTTAGTGTTATGAATTTGTTGTTTTCTGTCTTTGTTGTTTGTTTTGTGTAGGAGTTTATTGACTCCTATTCCAAAAACTTACCTTGTTACTAGAATATGTGACATGATGAACTTTTCATGTTGAATAGTTTAAATACTTTGTGTTGAGAGTTAAGCATTTTAATAATTTTTATAATCAAGAATTATTTATGCAGGCGTATAGCAAAATCTGATCATCATGAAAAAGGAATAAGGCATTTTGTAATAGCAATTAACTGATTAGTTCCTGCTGTATTACCGACTCATATTACAAGACCAATTTCTGTTTAATTGTAAAGGTATATTTTAATTGTTTCTTTTGGTGCAACCTGTAAATTCCATGACACTCATCCATAAAGTTTTGAAAATATGGTTATTGCAGTTTGATAGGAATAAATTCTCAAAAAACTAACACATTTTTGTTATGTCTGATCCTACCAGCTTTCCTTTCTATTCGAAATGAGCCTTTTATCCAAATTTATTACATAGTATGTGCTAAGATATTTCACTATGTTTGTATCCTGTAATACAGTAGTCGCAGAATAATTTCATTCCACTAATATTATCCTGACATAGTAAATGAAAATACATTATATACACATCGTTTGATGTAATCATCCATTCACTTATCACTTTTTGCCTATCAACTTATTTGATGAATATGTATTTAACGATTTATGTAAAATACAACAGGTGTTTAACGGACATGTACTATAGCCTTTAAAATAAATGATCATGGAAAGTAATAGCAAATCTAGCATAATCTTGTTATCAGTTATTGTTATTATTCGGCTAGTGCTATTAAATCCATTTGGCCCAAAGTGATCACAAAAGGAATTTATTGTATTTGTTTACAGTCAACAGTGTAGATTCCAGGTGATGATTTGAAATTTATATAAATTAATTTTCACTCACATGAATGAAGTTTCAACCATAAAGAAATACAGAATATATTTTCTATGACAGCAGACAAGACAGAACACTTGTATTTTGCCTTTTATGTATGTACATACATACGGACATCATTTATTTGGATCGACTTCTGCAAGCTTGAAATTAGATAACAATAATGTTTTATATTTTACATTAGTGTATATGTATCTATATTTATATTTTACATCACACTATCAAGTAATTATAATCCTCAAATTATAATATTTAATTAAGTGGGATGTTTCGTTAAATTGTTATGACGGTCTCACCGACCGTCATATAGTACAGTGGAAACCAAAATAAAACACACTTATGAATTTGCTAATTCATATTATTATATTATCACATAATACAATATACATACTCAAATCTGTGTTGTGGTTTGGTCATGTTACATGCTTGTCAAGTTTCATTATATTTTTAAACAGTGTTCTTTGCTGTGAGTTTTACATTAATTATTCATAATGATTAGCTATGATGGTTGAATGTTATTGGTACAGAAGAGGATGCTGCAGTTTCTTTTCTTCAAGAAAAAGGATTACTTCATAATCCTCGCCGTTGCATTAATGGACATGATATGGTATTGAATCTTGGACAGCGACAATGTTGATGTTGCAATAAGACAACTTGCCGCGAGTATAAGCCACTTCACAATGGCACATTTTTGGAGAAAACTAAACTACCGCTGAGAAAAGTAATTTTGTTTATTTATTGCTGGTGTGATGAGCGTAGTAGTGTGAAAAACAGTAAAACTCAACTCCAAATCAACGCCACCTCACTCACAGAGTGGACAGCTTATTTAAAACATATCTGTGCCTTAGATATCCCACGGAAAATTGGAGGACCGAATTTAATGGTTGAAGTTGGCGAGAGTGTCTTTGCCAGGCGAAAAAATAATGTTGGCTGGGCATTACCACAACAGTGGGTATTTGGTGGATACTGCTGGGAAACAAAGTAATGCTTCTTGTGTACAGTCGAAGATCGGTCAGAAACTACCCTTCTTCCTCTCATAGAGGAAAATATTGGACGAGGGTCCACTATAATATCTGACGAGTGGCGTGTATACCTACAAATAGGTAATTTGCCGCAACAGTACAGTCATTTGACTGTAAACCATCGTTATCACTTTGTGGATCCTCAAACGGAAGCGCATACACAAGGCATAGAAAGCCTATGGCGGTCCTGTAAACGCCAAAACAAGATTGAATGTGGCACAAGAAGGGAACTCTTAGGTTCCTATTTATGTGAGTTCATGTGGAGAACAAGAAATTCAAACCATGATTTGTTTGAGAAAATGCTGGAAGATATTAAAAAATATATGCCCCCTTCATATATACCCCGCAGAGTATTTTATGTTTCTAAAGGATTTTAATACAGTGGAACATGTTTAACATGAAATGATGGGGACCAGCTGTTTTTTTCGTGTTACCGTGTAACGTGACGAAAATTGAGGGATTTTTATTTTATTAATTTTTGGGGACTTGTTATAAAATATTCATAAATTCATTTTCCAACTGGGTTACGGCCACGTGTTGAATAAAAGCATTGCGCTAACCAAGGAACAGTACGCCTTAACTGTTGTGCAACCTTTACAAAAGAATGTACCAGGCGTCATTTCTTAGAACTTTGCGGGTGTGTGGCAGTTACGCCCGAACGCACCACACAAGCAGGTGCACAGACAACGCCACGGTAGTAAAACTCAAAATGGCTTAGAGACGAAAGTTTGGACGCACATGGTCTCAAAACGACGGATGTAAGTCTAAGCCCAACCTCTTTTGTGACGTCAACCAGTGCTGACCAAATGTCATCCACGTCAAACACACAAAAAACCACATGTATTGAATGGGACACAACAGTGGCGATGAAATAGAAGGCATTGCTTTCCACCTTGTGAGTCCACAATCTAGTTGATAGTAAGCGTAGAGACGCTCTTCCCAGTTCGCCTACAGACAGTGCCTGGCCAGGTACTTGCCCTAAGGGGCTCTTTCCAAATTTATAAGTTTCAAGTAAAAAGTGAGTTTCAGTTACCAGTAATGTGACAGTGGTGTTAGTGGTCAACTAAAGGACATCAAATCTATTTTTTTTGGACATCTACAAAGTTATAAATGAGTGGCCACGAGTTCGAGAGGTCACCACGTTGCCGGCTGGGGTATTATGTAATGGGTTAAATTTATTAAATAAATAATAATGGTGAGGGGGTAAATTAGTGTGAATGTGCGGGTGTAAAAGCAGGCTGGGCTGTCTGTATTAAGGTAATTAAGGTAAGATGGTAATATAAGATAGAATAGTAATTGTATCAATCATGTAGCGAATAGCGGAGAACCATTATACTTACATTTCATTTCAAATTTTGACGAAATAGTCTAACAAAAGTTTTTTCCTCAAGTAAAGAAATAAAATCATAATGCTCTTCAAACAATGAGTAGCGTAAGTTATTCCAATAACCCGTAAACCACATTTGCATCCTACGTTCGTGTGACAGAATCCTGGACCCAGATAATTTTCAACAGGTAGGTGTAATTCAATAATAAATTATGTATTTATATTTGTAAGGATAAAAATATTAGCACAAACGGACAAAAGTGAAGCAAAATGAGATACAGAAGTACTGTACTGTAAATGGTCAAATACTGAATAGATTACTTACTGAATTGTGTAGTAAAATATATCAGTAAAGAATATTCAAAAGGTACTTACATATGAACATTTTATTTATCCTCCTGGACTTATTATACAGTAATTAATTTTTCTTAAAATGTAAAGTTATTGTAGATGACAATGTTCAATTCTTTTTCAAATAGTCCGTTATTTTCTTTTGTACAGAATTCTGCACTACTTGAGTTTCAATAAATTGTTCTAGTTTATCGACGTGCTCAAACATTTCACCTTCCGAGTTTGCTTCTAAAAATCGACGAACGCGTCTCAGGAACGAAAGTGTATCGGTAGCGGTAGGAACTCCTGTCATATCATTTTCCGTGTCAAGTTCGTCGGCACTCTCATCATTTTCACAGTTTTCAGCTTGCACTATTTCTACGATATCACTGTCTGTTAATACAGGAGCCGTAGTTACGTTCTCGTCGACAGACATGTACTCATTTAGAGAAACTGAAACATTTAATGCTGATGATACGCGATTAAACATTTCAGACAGGGTAGGCCCAATTTCATGTTCTTCGCGTTCGGTTTGTTTAATCTCTGAATTAAAAATGAATCGAGCATGAGTGAAACAATTTTCAATAGTTTTAGGTGTCACGAGGTTCCATGCTGTTTGCAACAAATTACAAGCGTCCAGAAAATTTATATAGAAATTGTTTTTCGCCTCTGTAGCAGCCAACTATTTCCGCAGAAGTAATATTCTATACTGGAATTTTAAATTCTGAATAATACCTTGATCGCAAGGTTGTAGGTTGTACCTCTAATGTGACCACTGGGATTTTATGTAGATTGCAAAAGATACAGTTAATAAATTGTCAATTACATTATATGATTGAATAAAGTACAACACACACCTTGTGTTGGTAGAGTTTCTTTTAAATGCTGAACTCACGTACACGCAGTATATTGCCTGAGGTCGTGATGCTGGATGACGAGATGAAAGGGGTTAGGGGTGTTGTTAGGGAAGGCCTTCCCAAAGGGATGCTGTGGATGTTGCTGCAGACCCTTCACTAACGAGGCCACTAGATGTATTATAAAACACTGAATTGACATGTACGATTTATACTCATGAAATGTTCACACGCACTGTTGTCGGCGAACTGAAGTTAATTTTACTAAAAATGAACTTTATCTTGTGAAAAACTTACTTTTTTCGTCGGACGCGTTTCGGCTTAAGTATCCGCCTTCTTCAGCTTTTTGGTCAGACTGCCATCATTTCGTAACGGTTTTTGTGTGGAAGGTGTAGTGGGGGTGGTGTGTGGAGGAAGGGGATTGGTGCAGGGATTCAACTTGATGTTTGTTTTTTGTAAAATTGTGTCAAAAAGTGTATGTGATTTATATTGTAATTGATCGTTGAGTATGTTGTTTGGTTGTGTTGTGTGGTGTTTATATATTTCGTATTGTTCAGTTGTGTTGAGTTTTCGGCCTTTAGGTAAGTAATGTAAAATTTCGAGATTGGTGTCTATGTTGGTGTAATTGTGGTTTTCTGTGTGTATGTGTGTGGCAAATGCGGAGTGTATATTGTTGTTGGTTAGAGCTTTTAAATGTTCAGAATAACGGGATGAAAAAGATCTTCCTGTCTGGCCGATGTAGAAACTATTGCAGTCATTACATTTTAATTTGTAAACACCTGTTTTGTTATATTTGTCTATGTCTGTGTTTGTATTATTGATGTGTTTTGTAATGGTATTGGTTGTTCTGTATGCTATTTTGTATTTGTGTTTTCTGAATGTGTTGGCGATTTTGTGTGTGTAGGAGTTGTGGTATGTGAGTGTGATGTATTTATTGTGTTGTGTGCTGATGGTATTTTGTGTTTTGTTGTTTTTGTTTTTGATGCGTTTGTGTAGTGTGTTTATTAAATTAGGGTTGTAACCGTTTTTGATTGCTATGTATTTTATTGTGTTGAGTTCGTCGGTGTAATCTTGTTTATTTAAGGGTATTTTAGTTAGTCTATGGAGCATATGGTTGAAGGCCGCATGTTTATGTTGTGTTGGGTGGTTTGATGTGTTGTGTATAACCATGTCAGTTGTGGTTGGTTTCCTGTATATTTTGTATGTGTGTGTGTTGTTAGTTTTGTTAATTGTTAGGTCTAGAAAATTTATACTATTGTTTTGTTCAATTTCCAGTGTAAATTTTAATTTGTGGTGTATAGTGTTTATGTATTTGTGGAAGTTTTCAACTTGTCTTGTGTTGCCTTTGAATAAAAGTAATATATCATCTACATACCTGTGCCAATATATAATTTTGTTAGTGTATTTGTTGTTGTTTATTATGTGGTTCTGTTCTATGTTGTGTATATATATTTCTGCTAGTATTCCTGATATGGGGGAGCCCATTGGGAGACCTTCTGTTTGTGTGTATATCTTGTTATTGTATGTAAAGTAATTTTGTTCAGTTATTAGTTTGGTCAGTGTGATGATTTCTTGTATGTGTGTTTCAGGTGTGTTGTTTTGTCTGAGTAGTTGTTCTAGTGTTTGGATGGTTTCTTTGATGGGGACATTAGTGTATAAATTGGTTATATCAAAAGATGCCAGAGTTGAGTTATGTGGGATGTGGATGTGTTCAGTTTTCTTGACTAGGTCTATGTTGTTTTTGATAGATGTGTTGTTACTGAGATTAATATTTTCTCTGATTATTTTGTCTAGTTGTTTTGCGATTTTGTGGGAGGGTGCCTGTGTGTTGTTTATTAATGGTCTGATGGGAATGTTCGGTTTATGTATTTTTGGTAATGCATTTAGTTTAGGGGGGTTAGGTTTTATTTGTTTAAGGTATTTGGCGCTTTCTGGTTTGATTATATGTTTTGTGTTGTTTATAAACTTATTAATCTGTTTATGAAATTTTAGTGTGGGGTCTTTATTTATTTCCGTTATATTATTTTCGTTGAAGAAATTTTCGATTTTAGTGTTTAATTGGTGTTTGTCCATTATGACGCTAATGTTACCTTTGTCAGCTTTTAGGATTGTTGTGTTGTGTTCAAGTAACTTGTGTTTTACATTGTTAAGTGTTTTTATTTCATTGTTGTGTATTTTTGGTTTTGTATGTGTGTTTAGAAGTTTTCGTTTTATTTCGTGGCGAATCGGGTCCTGGTCATTAAAGTGCGTGTTTTGTACAGCTGTTTCTGCGTCTATGATTATGTCACGTGTGTGTTTATTGTGATTTTTGTTAGTTGTATTGTTATTTAAATTATGTTTCAGTCCTTTGTTTAATAAATCCATTTCATCCTTTGTGAAATTAATGGTTGTTGTATTAACTACGCGTGCGTGGAATTTGTATGTCGGTTCAGGGATAGATTCAATTGTGCGTGTTGTGAGGTTAGTTATTTTTTTGTTGTGTCTAGCTTGTATTGTCAATTTGAGTTTTTCTATGTTGTCTTGTGTGTGTTGTATTACATTTTCAAGTTCCGTGTGGTGTAATATTTGTGTGAGTTTCATGTGTAATTTATATGCCTGTTTGTTGAGTGTGTCTTTTTTATGGTATAAATAATTGATTATGTTATTTAGGTTTATTTGTTCTAATTTCCGTTTGGCTTGAAGTGCTGTATGCGTGTTTTGTTTTATTGTAACTTGTGCGTGTGTTGGTATGATGTTGTGTTTTCGACAAGTTTTATTGAATGCTATGTGTAAGGAAGTTTTTGTTACTTGTTGTTTAGCGTTTCTGTACTTATTGATGAAATACGCTTTATCTGCGGTATTATAGTTGTCTTGATTGTTCATCTCTTCTTTCACAGCACTATCACTTTACTGAAAATGAACTTTATCTTGTGAAAAACTTACTTTTTTCGTCGGACGCGTTTCGGCTTAAGTATCCGCCTTCTTCAGCTTTTTGGTCAGACTGCCATCATTTCGTAACGGTTTTTGTGTGGAAGGTGTAGTGGGGGTGGTGTGTGGAGGAAGGGGATTGGTGCAGGGATTCAACTTGATGTTTGCTTTTTGTAAAATTGTGTCAAAAAGTGTATGTGATTTATATTGTAATTGATCGTTGAGTATGTTGTTTGGTTGTGTTGTGTGGTGTTTATATATTTCGTATTGTTCAGTTGTGTTGAGTTTTCGGCCTTTAGGTAAGTAATGTAAAATTTCGAGATTGGTGTCTATGTTGGTGTAATTGTGGTTTTCTGTGTGTATGTGTGTGGCAAATGCGGAGTGTATATTGTTGTTGGTTAGAGCTTTTAAATGTTCAGAATAACGGGATAAAAAAGATCTTCCTGTCTGGCCGATGTAGAAACTATTGCAGTCATTACATTTTAATTTGTAAACACCTGTTTTGTTATATTTGTCTATGTCTGTGTTTGTATTATTGATGTGTTTTGTAATGGTATTGGTTGTTCTGTATGCTATTTTGTATTTGTGTTTTCTGAATGTGTTGGCGATTTTGTGTGTGTAGGAGTTGTGGTATGTGAGTGTGATGTATTTATTGTGTTGTGTGCTGATGGTATTTTGTGTTTTGTTGTTTTTGTTTTTGATGCGTTTGTGTAGTGTGTTTATTAAATTAGGGTTGTAACCGTTTTTGATTGCTATGTATTTTATTGTGTTGAGTTCGTCGGTGTAATCTTGTTTATTTAAGGGTATTTTAGTTAGTCTATGGAGCATATGGTTGAAGGCCGCATGTTTATGTTGTGTTGGGTGGTTTGATGTGTTGTGTATAACCATGTCAGTTGTGGTTGGTTTCCTGTATATTTTGTATGTGTGTGTGTTGTTAGTTTTGTTAATTGTTAGGTCTAGAAAATTTATACTATTGTTTTGTTCAATTTCCAGTGTAAATTTTAATTTGTGGTGTATAGTGTTTATGTATTTGTGGAAGTTTTCAACTTGTCTTGTGTTGCCTTTGAATAAAGGTAATATATCATCTACATACCTGTGCCAATATATAATTTTGTTAGTGTATTTGTTGTTGTTTATTATGTGGTTCTGTTCTGTGTTGTGTATATATATTTCTGCTAGTATTCCTGATATGGGGGAGCCCATTGGGAGACCTTCTGTTTGTGTGTATATCTTGTTATTGTATGTAAAGTAATTTTGTTCAGTTATTAGTTTGGTCAGTGTGATGATTTCTTGTATGTGTGTTTCAGGTGTGTTGTTTTGTCTGAGTAGTTGTTCTAGTGTTTGGATGGTTTCTTTGATGGGGACATTAGTGTATAAATTGGTTATATCAAAAGATGCCAGAGTTGAGTTATGTGGGATGTGGATGTGTTCAGTTTTCTTGACTAGGTCTATGTTGTTTTTGATAGATGTGTTGTTACTGAGATTAATATTTTCTCTGATTATTTTGTCTAGTTGTTTTGCGATTTTGTGGGAGGGTGCCTGTGTGTTGTTTATTAATGGTCTGATGGGAATGTTCGGTTTATGTATATAAAAGCTGACAAAGGTAACATTAGCGTCATAATGGACAAACACCAATTAAACACTAAAATCGAAAATTTCTTCAACGAAAATAATATAACGGAAATAAATAAAGACCCCACACTAAAATTTCATAAACAGATTAATAAATTTATAAACAACACCAAACATATAATCAAACCAGAAAACGCCAAATACCTTAAACAAATAAAACCTAACCCCCCTAAACTAAATGCATTACCAAAAATACATAAACCGAACATTCCCATCAGACCATTAATAAACAACACACAGGCACCCTCCCACAAAATCGCAAAACAACTAGACAAAATAATCAGAGAAAATATTAATCTCAGTAACAACACATCTATCAAAAACAACATAGACCTAGTCAAGAAAACTGAACACATCCACATCCCACATAACTCAACTCTGGCATCTTTTGATATAACCAATTTATACACTAATGTCCCCATCAAAGAAACCATCCAAACACTAGAACAACTACTCAGACAAAACAACACACCTGAAACACACATACAAGAAATCATCACACTGACCAAACTAATAACTGAACAAAATTACTTTACATACAATAACAAGATATACACACAAACAGAAGGTCTCCCAATGGGCTCCCCCATATCAGGAATACTAGCAGAAATATATATACACAACATAGAACAGAACCACATAATAAACAACAACAAATACACTAACAAAATTATATATTGGCACAGGTATGTAGATGATATATTACTTTTATTCAAAGGCAACACAAGACAAGTTGAAAACTTCCACAAATACATAAACACTATACACCACAAATTAAAATTTACACTGGAAATTGAACAAAACAATAGTATAAATTTTCTAGACCTAACAATTAACAAAACTAACAACACACACACATACAAAATATACAGGAAACCAACCACAACTGACATGGTTATACACAACACATCAAACCACCCAACACAACATAAACATGCGGCCTTCAACCATATGCTCCATAGACTAACTAAAATACCCTTAAATAAACAAGATTACACTGACGAACTCAACACAATAAAATACATAGCAATCAAAAACGGTTACAACCCTAATTTAATAAACACACTACACATAATTTAATAAACACACTACACAAACGCATCAAAAACAAAAACAACAAAACACAAAATACCATCAGCACACAACACAATAAATACATCACACTCACATACCACAACTCCTACACACACAAAATCGCCAACACATTCAGAAAACACAAATACAAAATAGCATACAGAACAACCAATACCATTACAAAACACATCAATAATACAAACACAGACATAGACAAATATAACAAAACAGGTGTTTACAAATTAAAATGTAATGACTGCAATAGTTTCTACATCGGCCAGACAGGAAGATCTTTTTCATCCCGTTATTCTGAACATTTAAAAGCTCTAACCAACAACAATATACACTCCGCATTTGCCACACACATACACACAGAAAACCACAATTACACCAACATAGACACCAATCTCGAAATTTTACATTACTTACCTAAAGGCCGAAAACTCAACACAACTGAACAATACGAAATATATAAACACCACACAACACAACCAAACAACATACTCAACGATCAATTACAATATAAATCACATACACTTTTTGACACAATTTTACAAAAAACAAACATCAAGTTGAATCCCTGCACCAATCCCCTTCCTCCACACACCACCCCCACTACACCTTCCACACAAAAACCGTTACAAAATGATGGCAGTCTGACCAAAAAGCTGAAGAAGGCGGATACTTAAGCCGAAACGCGTCCGACGAAAAAAGTAAGTTTTTCACAAGATAAAGTTCATTTTTAGTAAAGTGATAGTGCTGTGAAAGAAGAGATGAACAATCAAGACAACTGAAGTTAATTGAATGTAAAAAAAAAATATATATATTAAATGAAAACGTGAAGTAAGGTGATGCCACAAATGTATTGTATAGGCATACTTTGACCTAACAACCTCCACGCATGAGATGTAAGTACTGATTTGAATTGTTCTGTCCTGTAGACTTTGCTTAGCCCCCACTAATGGGGTGATTGGTTTTGACCAAGCAGGATGCATAAGTTTAATTGTAAATTAAAATCATGTTCAAACAATTTCTGAACATGTGTGTTACATTAATAATTGTAAATAAATATATGATTATTTATATATATTACAATGCCTTATTTCATCTAACACTATTATCTAATATTTTGAATGTTAGATAAAACGTTACTTACCCGTGATATTACTTTACCTGGGTGCTAGAACAAATCCCAGATACAAATGACACGGTTTCAGCTTAGCTCAGCGCATGGAGACACTCTTTCTCAGGATTCATTCAGTGATTGTGGATTCAAGGGGAATCGTTACAAATAACACTTTAATATGTGCTTGATTATTTTTAATTAACGTTTTCATTAATTGTTTTTAAAACTTGAAATTTCTGATGGTAGGACTTATTTCTACCCTAACACTTATTGTTATCGTCTATTAATTGATAACATTTATTAATACAAAAGACAATTTAATTTTCACCTACCATTACGATCTCTTCTGTCGGGTTCCAGGGTTCGATCACATGTACGCTAGATACAAACATGGTCTACAGGTTAAGCAAAGCACTGACACAACTCATTTTTGAAGAGAATTAAAATTTAATTTTTATTTTTTATCTTTGTGAACATTAAAAGGATTCTTTCTCAAAAATTAAAACTTGGAGATACATACTTAATACTTTTCGGTGATCCACTCTCTGATCACAATGATATAATTATTAACTTATTCTACCATCTTACCTTATGATCATACAGACATACAGACAGAGCCCAGCCTGCATATTTTTAAACACTCACTCAATCACACCCCTTAACATTTTAAAATAAAATCCCCAGCCCTTACACTTCAACCGCCGGCCACGTGTTCGCGCGCGCACTCATCGTTTAGTAAAATATCTTGGTTTTTATTGCTCGCCAAACATTTTGCTCGTTGGATTGACCGCGGTCACATAAACTTTTCACGGTTGGTCCATTTTCTACTGTTAAATTAAAATTTTTTGTGACGAGCCTACTTTGCTCGTCCCGGCTCTGGGGAGTTCAGTTAGCAGACTGGGGGCGAAAGCGTAGCAGGTATGGCTGATGTGATCTCATACTTTCTGTGGAAAGCACTGCCTTGATCTTCGTCGCCGAAGCTTCGTCCCATGCTAGGCATGTAGTTTTTTGAAGTTAAGATAGCAGACGATTTCAGCTAGGCACTGGCTGACATCATTAAAGTGGGCGGTCCTTAGCAGCATTTCCTGAGGACCGCGGAGGAGACGATGAATAACTTTGTTCTCTAGCCATCTTGGTTTTCGGGCTGACCGCGTCCCCCGAGCGCCTGTTTGAGTAGTGGCGCGCGTGCATCGACACACATATACAGAGTTCTGAGAAATTCGAAGGGGGTACGAATTCCTTTGCCGAGTTACACAATACAGTAACTGCGTCTCTGCTTTGTTCTACTTGCCATGTGTTCTGTGATAATGAAAATAACGTTCGCCGGGAAATAAAACTTTCACAATAAATTTATCAAATCCCACCCCAAAATGAAATAAATAAAATGCAAATACCCATTAACATTAAGAAATAAAATGACCCAAATTTTGATACGTTACAATACCCCCTCAATGAGAATTCTGCTGTCCACAACAGAAGAAATCTCATTGATAAACCCCGAAGAGGACCGGTGAGGAACTGGTGCCAACAACCCCCTCTTCTTCTTACTCTACATGGGTACACGACCCCCCTGGCTTGGCAACTATGGACCCATAGGAACGAGATCACTGGACTTCTCCGTAAGAGATCCCAACACCGAAAAATCGAACCGACAAGTACCACAGCGCACCTCGCCTTTTAACATGCTACCCCAAAAAAAAATCCTCAATCCCTGGCTCAGATTATGCCAGATCCTCAACCGATATGTTTCCCCTTTTATGCAAGCTGGGCTGCCTTTAGCAGATGCTGGGCTCACACACTCTCATATTACACACTGACATTATAGATTATAAAATTGCAAAATTTTAAAAATTCTTTAAATTACTACACGTTTTCAGATAAAATTAATTTATAAATTTTGAATAAAGTCTAAAATATTCTCTTCATTATTTTCTGTTTTCTTTAAAATGACTTAAGTTAAACATTTCTTCTAATTGAACATATCCTTAACCTAACATGTAATCACTTAGAGTCTAACAATACAAGGCAATACAAAATAAATCAATAAAATAAACATGGTGAACACACAAATAATAAAATAATCAATACTCAAAATATTCATTAACTGGCAGGCGAAAAATCAAGATTTTTTTTTTTTTTCAAAAAATTGTTTCCAAAAAATTTTAAAATTCAACAAAAATTTAAATTTATTAAAATGTTTCCTTTATATTTAGACATTATTTGAAAATGGGTTTAAATTTATTAAATAAACAAATTAAATTGACTTCCTACTATACAAGCTTAGTATGTGTATGACCTCATCAGCTGATCGAAACTAGGTCAAGTCCAAAACCCTTGACCTACATATGTTATGTATACTTTCTGAAAATACATTTGACATCTGTAACATCTGATTTGAAACACAAAACAAAATAAAATAAAATATTTAAAATTAACAAAATATTAATATAAATAATAAGCAAATTGACATTTAAATTATTCAAAATAAACAATTCTTAATTTTACATTACCAAATTCTATCAAAATTCTGTCACTGGTTTCAAAAAATAAAAGTTTTTTATCTTTATTATAAATCTCTTTCTTTCTTTAATAATCTGATTCTACACTACTGTGGGTGATGTAAATTATTTATCTCAGTTAATTTACTACTTGATCTGTTTATACATATATCAACTTTCTCCCTCTAACTCTAATATTCATCAACGTCAACTACCATGACACCCATCTCTATTAAAAACTCTACCTAACACTCTCTAACCCCAACTTATCATTAAACTCAAATCGCCACCTTCTCTCTATATATATAAAAAAATTACTCTAACCCTTTGTACATAGGATACGTGTTTCCCCGCCCCCAAAAACTCAATTCCCTTATTTGGCCCCTGGATTCTACCTAAGGCGGCCCCTCCTCACTAAAATCGATCCCAATCCCGTCCCAACTTATCATTATGTTGCGGACTCCCACATTACACTACCCCCTACTACAAAATTGCCATCCCCAAAATCTCAATCTCATTACCTTACTACAACTACAACAAAATAACATCATTAATTATAAACATCAATATATCACTCAAAACTCTACATAAATTCTCCACAACTACTGTGTCAACATCAATACTTCTCAAAACTCAATAATATACATTAATTCAAAACAACATCGCATTATCTTCATTTCTACTATTTCAACTTTGACTTCAACTTGGACAGATCTACATGTCCCATAAAATATTCATCACCCAAAACTATCTCTTGTTAACTCTGACAAATTGTTACTTTATTTCTCATTTTATCAAATTATTTTTATCATTACTTTAAAACATCTGTAATACATTAAAACATTACATTGAACACTAATTACTTGGAACATTTATAACCAATATACCAGTGACCTGTTATTGCTGATCAGCTGATCTCCCTAACACAATTAAAACACATTTCAAAATTGAACAAATTACATGAAATATACATTTATCAATACTCACTTCTATTACGTTAACTGCCTGCCAGTCAGTTTAATTATCTGCTTAGTTTAAAATACACACATAATGAAGACACCTATTTCTATCAATACCTATATCTAACGTACAACAATAAAATAATACATTTAAAATTATAGCATGAACACCCTATATTGAGTGTCTGAGCAGCTAGTTATTTAACAGAGCACAAGCAGTTTTATTGGATCAAAATTTGAATTAGCAAAAAAAAATTTTTATGTTGTAAAATTCAAATTCGTAGCTCATCTGAGCCACCTCCCAGCCACACACACTATTTCAAGTTATGGAGGACTGTATCGCCCTTTTGCTTCGGCAAAGACTGTATATTTTGGAGTAGGTTTTACCTCTCCGTGTCTTTGCTTCCACTATTACATTTTAAAGGTTATGAACATCAACATGTTCTGGTTTATAATTACATGCCCTTAATGCGGGTCTACCACCTGGCTTTGCTGCCCCCAAGCGGGCAGAGTGGCAGCCGCTGTCCCATAGTGCCGGGAGATTTCCCCTAATATTCGCCCCCCCATTGAATTTCTACTATATACCAATTTCAAGTCAGCTATGGTCAAGGGACTTGATATGACCATAGCCGGCCGCTAGCCAAATCCACGATTAGTGCTGGTAAGGCAGTAATCGCCCGAAAAGTCGGGGAAATCTAACTTGCATTTCACTGCCTGTTACATTCATTATTACTATGTGCGACACGGTCGTCTATCAGTGTGTAACTTTTAATGTACACGAAAAAGGTGTGTCGCACATTTTCACCATTTTGGCCTCCGATGGAGGTAACACTCCCTGCTACCCCCAACCCATTTCGCTATCTGCGAGGGCACAGGCCACCCCCGCAATAGCAACTTAATAGCTAATTAACTTTTTATATACATTAAATAAATATAATCTTTTCATCAATAAACATTTAACCCATTCATAACCCTTTACCCTTTGACTTTCTTAAAATTTTCAAAATTTATTATTAATAATTATTATATATCAATTTTTCTTTATTATTAAATTTTTAATTATCCTTTTTTATTAAACACAATTATTTCAAACAATCTCACTATTGAATCAACATCTCAATCACACCTGTAAACATTTTTATTATACATGATTATCAAATTTTTCTACTTACAATCCATTTAACATGATATACACCCAAAACATAATCACCATCATCTCTGAAACATTTTACACAAAATTAGTTTAAATCCAACAATTTATCATTCATTACCAAATTTCCTTCTCGTAAAATAAATTAAATTCATAAAAAAATTTAATTAATTAACATTTAAATAAGCAATCAAAACATTTAAGCATATCAAATTGGTTTAATTTAATTAATTACTGAAAATATAAATTATGTAGTTATCGAAACAATTACCATTAGTCAATTACTGTTTTCAAAATTAATTCTGACATTTATTTAGCTTGCAAATATTTCAGTTTTATTATTACAACAATCATCTTGCGTACACACATTATTTACTTAACATTCCACAATGCACACAAATAAATTCACTATATTTTTATTTACAAACTCTTGTTATTAACTGTTCAGTTTTTTCCGCACTTCATTGTCCAAATCTGCCATGTCAGGAACCATAAAACATAATGTTTACACTGTCTTTTATTGTTTTAATAGTTTATCCTCCATCGTCCCAAATAAATCTTGGTTTTACATAACATCGTTCAATTTTATCCCCACACAAATGACTGTTCTGTTGTGTTTTTATGTAACCATAAAAACTAAACTCATTCATCTTACTCAAATACTCATGAAACCAGTCGACGTTAGGTATTTTTCTCAATTCTCCGTCATTAAATTCATTCACTATCGGGTTAATTATTTTTATTAAATCATTGTAATATTATTATTCACATATATTTTTAAACTTTCTTTCCATTTGTTATATTTCCTATTCAAATCATACAATTCCGTTACATACCATTCTCTACTTACATCTCTCTCATCACAATACCAATTCACACTCTCAAAATTACTATAGACAGAGGGTACAAAATTATGCAACATCAATAAACAACTCAACTCTTCCATCAATACGGGACTCTTTCCCTTCAAAAACAACACTTGTGAACTCATTAAATAATCATCATAAATAATAAAAGGAAAATCTACCCCCTGTCCCCACTCTACCACAACATTATTTTTCCTCTCTCTCTCTAACTCACTAACACACCTTAACATCTCATAATCACATTCCACAAACTCATCAGTACTCTCAGATATGACATTTTCAATTACATTATTCTTCTCATTATCCTCAACAACATCATTTTTATTTATTAATTCTTTATCTGGTATCGTATTTTTACATTTGTCACTACAATTTTCATTTGTTTTATTTTTCTCTGTATTCATCACATGTACTCCCATTCGCTCAACACTCTGTTCTAACTTATTCAAGCTGGTTCTTATTGTTTTATTAGTACTTTCTAAGCATTTATTTGATTTTTGAATCTCATATTTCAACTCATTAATATCCCTACTTTGTCTATCCAATTTGTCATTCAATTCTCTAAAATTACTATCTTGTTTTTCTAAAGCGTTATACATGCTGTCTTGTTTTTCTAAACTATTGTACATCATATCATACAATCTTGTTAACATCGTATCATTATCAGATTTCTTATTTTGATTTCCTAAAATAGGTGTTGAATGAATCTCAACTGTATGTATTATTTTTGATTCCTCAAGACTACTCTCAGTTATTTGAATTCCGGAGTCGCTACTTATTTGTCCTTCTATCTGGCTGTCAGATAAGCTGACATCATTATTATCTGCCATTTTTTATAATTAATAATCAATATTTTAATTAATTTAATTTATTAATTTCATTAGTTTTTTGTAATGTACTTTCGGTATAGCTTTGCGTCCATAACGCAATGTTATTTTGCTACAATCCCAGAAGAATGTCTGGTGACCAAACTTTCATACCACTTCGAAGAAGGAATAGTACGTGCCAGGTTATGTGGATAGGTGAAGACGATTGGAGCAATGGAAGCTCTCTTAGAGAGTTATGAACAGGAAGATTATTATAGAAGGAATCGCCGGAGGCCAGATACCCAAAATGAGCGAAGAGACGAACCGAACTGAGACAATAAACAGAGAGTTAATCATGTCAGAGCCAATGGTAACAACAGGCGTCCACCCAACAATCGATTCAGAGGCCGCCGAAGAAATTTTAATAACGACCAAACATATAGAAATCAGTATAGACGAGACAAAGACAATAGGCGCCCACAAAGGAGTAGAAGTGCTGAGAGTCGATGATCCAGAAGCTGGGAAGGAAGAAGAGAAGCACCCTCCAAAAACCAGCATAGAAATGACCAAGATCGACCAATAACTTCTGCAGGAATAGAGGAAATGAGAGTCTGCAGTGAAAACTCAGGACGACCCGTCACTGCAAGCGAAGAAGGGCAGATAAAAATAATCAGTAAAAAAGAACCAATTACTATCATTAGAAATAACTATTTAAAAGACATTCAATCTGATTTGAAGTAAGAAAGAACGGCCGAAGAGGCAAAACCAAACAATGAAATCGTATACATCAAGGTAGAATTGCAAGGTGTACCTACTGAAATGATGATTGATAATGGAGCTAAAATTTCACTGATAGACAGAACTGAATTAAATAGGATACAGAAAACATGCACTGAGAGAATACCAACATTGCCAATCCATAATATAACAATAATAGGAGCTACAGGAAGACAGAACAAAACAGTTAAGCAACAAGTAATCATGAATGTTACAAGTAAAGGAATAGGAAGTCCTATGGTGTTTTTAGTAGCCCAGGGGCTACCTTTTAAGGTTTTATTAGGGTGTGACATGCTACGGCGCCACTCTGCCATAATTGATCTGAACAGTGGAATAGTGACACTGAAATCAGAAGGTGATGAACGGTCAACTGAGATAATAGGAAGCCAGTGTGCCCCTCAGTACCGACGTTCATACCACGTTAGGGAGAATATTAGGACACACATAGGAAATAATGAAATTGTAACAAGTGAACCGGATTTATGGAAGGAGAAGTTTCAGGAAATACTGTCATTTCAAATAAAAGGCTCAACAGAAGCAGTAAGTGTGGAACAAAGGCAGGATTTAGTGAATATTTATAATAAATATAGGTGTGTATTCTCAAACTCACCAGGAAAAGCCAAAAATTTTGTGAGTGAGTTACGATTCCATGATTCAGTGAACTTCAATAGAAAATCATATCCAATTGCCCAGTCATTAAAAGAAACCGTTAGGCAAGAAATTCAGAGAATGATGGAAGAAGACATCATTGAAAGAAGCAATTCGCCGTACACCAGCCCAATTGTAGCTATACCTAAGAAAGATGGACAGGTACATCGACGCCAGAGAAATAAATAAAATGATAGTTAACGACAGGACATCACCAAGGGAGATAGAGGAGATCATGAAAAAATTCCATGGTTGTAAGTTCATGAGCACGTGGGATGCAGTCTGCGGTTATTGGCAGATATAGTTGCACCCAAATAGTCGCCAGTATGTTGCTTTTATATTCGAAGCAAGGAACTACCAATTTAAACGGTTACCTTTCGGACTGGTAAATTCGGTAGCAATCTTCGTACAGTGTATGGACCAGATTTTAGGAAAAGAAGCATTGGAGTTCGCCACTGTATATGTACATGACATAATGATAACTTCAGCGACATAGGAAGAGCATTGCAACAGAATAGATTTGGTATTAAGAAAACTGCATCAGAATAATATAACACTCAAGCTCGATAAATCTAAATTTATCACTCAACAATTACAATTTCTAGGGTTTATTTTATCTGAAACCTTGAATAACGCCATCACCTGAGAAAGTAGAGGTAATTCAAAATTTTCCTAAACCACAAAATTTCTTCGGCGGCCTCTGAATCGATTGTTGGGTGGACGCCTGTTGTTACCATTGGCTGTGACGTGATTAACTCTCTGTTTATTGTCTCAGTTCGGTTCGTCTCTTCGCTCATTTTGGGTATCTGGCCTCCGGCGATTCCTTCTATAATAATCTTCCTGTTCATAACTCTCTAAGAGAGCTTCCATTGCTCCAATCGTCTTCACCTATCCACATAACCTGGCACGTACTATTCCTTCTTCGAAGTGGTATGAAAGTTTGGTCACCAGACATTCTTCTGGGATTCTTGGTTCCAAATGTCTTGCTGAACAAACTTTACTTAAGAAGTATGCCGTAGGTGATTGGCGTCTTGTGGGTCATACTTTCCGTTGCATAAGTTGTCTTGGTTTATGTTCTGTATCGATTCAGACCAATTTTTGGTTTCGGATACCTGTTTAAACTCTAGATAATTGTGAACATCATTTCTAATTGCTGTCCACCAGTTATCGGTAATATTCTTAAAACTCTCATCCAGAAGATTTTTGATCATATGCCACCGGTTGTCTTTAGTCCGACTAATTAATTCCTCTAACCTCTCTAGGAATTCTAGTGGATTTTTCCTGTACTCCTTAAAATTAATAATTTCTCTGTTTTCTCCCAGTGGTATGTGGGTGTAGCTCATAGGTCTATTTCTGAGTACCTCTAACTCTTCTCGGATGTTTATTAGTTCTCTCTTCTATATTTCTTCTATCTTTTCTTTATTATTGTTTACTTGGTATCTTACCTGTCGTAAGTTATTTCCTATATGGTCTAATTGTTCATCCATTTTGCCTTGCAATTTCTCTTGCGCTTCTTGTTGGAGTATTTCAACCCTTATTTTGCTATTATCGTCTACATTATTAATTTGATTAATTATTTCTTCTCGGAATTGTATCAGCGTTTCATTAGTCCTTCCGATTTTCTCATTTGTTTCTGTTATTCTCTGTTTTATCTCCTACCTGTATTCTTCTAACTGTTGTTTCAGTGTTTTTTTCAACAATTCGTTGTTTTGTTTTAATGTTTCATTATTCTTTTCAATTTTCTTGTTAAGTGCTCCATTGTCTTCTTTTATTTGTTGTTTCAACTATTCGTTGTTTTGTTTTGTTTCATTATTCTTTTCCATTGGTTTTTCAATGTTTCGTTGTTTTGGTTAATGTCCTCCTTCATTTGTTTAAATACCTCTTTCATAAATTCCATTAGGCTGTTGGAGTTCGTCTCCACTGTAGGTAATATCATTTCTACTTCAACAGGCGTTCCCTCCTTCTCTTGCATGTCTACCTCGGTTTCAGTGTTTGCTGTCCGTTTACATGAAGTTGCTCTTTGTGGCATTTTCGTTTTTTATTGTAGTCGCCGCTAGAGTAGAAAACTGTTAAAAGAAGACAGTACAATGATATTGTGATAATACAAAACTTGCGTCACATAAAATTAACTACTTTTATAATAAACATTGAATAATTCTTAACTAAAAATGAACTTTTTTCATGTGAAAAACTTACTATTTTATCGGACGCGTTTCGGCTTAGTATCCGCCTTCTTCAGCTTTGGTAACAGACTGCCAGCATTTTGTAACGGTTGTGTGGAAGGTGAAGTGGGGGTGGTGTGTGGCGGAAGGGGATTGGCGCGGGGATTCAATTTACTGTTTGTTTTCTGTATAATTGTGTCAAAAAGTGTATGTGATTTATATTGTAATTGATCGTTGAGTATGTTGTTTGGTATAAATATATATGTATAAATCACATACACTTTTTGACACAATTATACAGAAAACAAACAGTAAATTGAATCCCCGCGCCAATCCCCTTCCGCCACACACCACCCCCACTTCACCTTCCACACAACCGTTACAAAATGCTGGCAGTCTGTTACCAAAGCTGAAGAAGGCGGATACTAAGCCGAAACGCGTCCGATAAAATAGTAAGTTTTTCATATGAAAAAAGTTCATTTTTAGTTAAGTGTTAGTGCTGTGAAAGAAGAGATGAATAATCAAGACATTGAATAATTATCGGGCGCCATGATGGAAATTACCAACATATGATATTAGGCTTACCTTGCTGTCCAGAATTCATGTTAAACGAACCAGTAATTGCGAAATATACCTGAAATAACTCACTCGTACTTGTATTTTTTACCAATGATATTACCCAATTTATTTTCCAAAACTGTAAGTACATATGAATAACTGACTATCTGTACCAAACACGTACATATTACGCCATGGGGCGTTTAGCAAACATCAAACCCTTAGAACATTTTAACCCTCCAAAATACCTACACAGTAAACATTTGATATGTGATTATTAAACATTAAATATATATATATATATATATAGTTCGCACAACCCAGCATGATTTAAGTCACTCTCTCCCTCGCACTCTCTCCCTCGCACTCTCTCTCTCTCATTCTCTGGTACAATTATAATAAATGAGCTCTTTTAAAGAGTTTGAATTGGTCATTATGAATTTTAATAGATTTTGGATAGCTAATACTTAGCTGCCGTTTTACGAACGTTGCACACCGTGAGTTCGCCGATTGCTACCGGTCACATCTTGAAGTATTATAACCTAAACACTGTTTTAATCCACTTTTGGTGGTGTAAAAGTTAAAATTCACAGTTGGTGAACTTCTTGCCGGCCGGATACGTTCACACTTCAGGATGAAAATGACCCAGAGTCTTTGTTTCACATTGCATAGGTGGGGCAAAAATGATGTCATCAGGCTTTTTTTCATATAGCCAAGCCTTGAGTTGTTTACGGAAATATGCATTCCTTACCACTGACGTCATCAGGGCTATGCACTTTATCGCTATATGTTACATACGTTTTTTGCTGTGTTGGTCGTTTTGCAATGAAAATGGTCGGAATCCTGTCAATTCACATTTGCGTTTTATAAAATAGTTATATAGTCCACTCACCAAAACTTTACAGGGATTATGAAATATTTAAATAATTATTACCAAATAATTGTTAAAAATAAATGAATACAATAATTATGGTCTTTTGTACCATGTTTTTATAAATTTAATATTGCACCAGAATTGTACCATCACAAAACCCCCTCAATGAAAGATTTTGTGCCGAAGCATAAAAACTTTCATTGACCCATTCGTACTTCCTAAAGGGATCAGCCAGGATATGTCGCCACAACCCCCTTACAATTTATATTAAAAGAAATCAATAACTCACCCGTGGTCTGATGACGATGACAGTACGTGCATGACCTTACTGGACGTCTCCTTCGAGATCCCAACACCATAAGGCCAATTAGGCGCGTAACGCCCCTGCTCTGACGCGCTGGCCAGCTCAGGACCGCCGTCATAACATCACCAAACACTGAAACAATAAATTAAAATATCAAAATAGTGGCTTGGTAAATTACTCTATCCTTAACTGATCTGGTTCCCCTTAGCTATGTGCTGGTTTGTGTTAATAAGCACTGGGTTTGCTTGAACTACTAAAAATATAAATACAAAAAATGTAACATACAAGAATTACATAGAATTGCCATTCTCTTTATGGACTACCCTGAATTGTAAAAATTGTTTCGATTCCCATCGATAATAATTAACTCTTTCTGTTTCATAATTAATGTAATTATAAAAGAAACAAATATTTCCATGAAAAAGAATGTAATTTAATTATAAAAGAAACATGGAAATCGCCATATAAATCTCCCAAATATTCAAACATGGATACAACATTTTATAGAAAAAAGAACAATTAATAAAATCTTATTGAAATTAAAATTATTACTATTATTATTATTATTATTAACAGGTAATAATTGGCGCTGTCAATAATATTTACCCCTCATTCTCCTCCACACACACTATTTACATAATACATGCAACATTGATAATTAACATTAATACATTTAATACATTGAAATAGTCTTGATTAGAATTTACACATTCAATTTAAACTTGCATTTAAAATTATAAAAATTACAATCTCAATTAATTAATAACTTTCATTAATTAGCCATCAATTATTTATCATTATTTTCAAATTTATTTCAGATTTATTATTAATATTCTATTATATTATTATTATTTCATCTCTCCTTTCTTATTACCTCTATACTCTGAACTTTCTACCTACCTAACTACCTAACCTTTCACATTCTAATCATTGTTTAGTCTGGGTGACTCCTGTATTCTCTATGCTTTTACTTATTATAATCTTACTCACCTTCTTCTAACTGACCACCAAATTTACCTATCATGACACCAATTTCTCAATTATAAACACCTTTACTAATTTCATTCCGACGATAAATCCTATAGCACCGCGCGTCTTTGTACAGAGATGGGTGTTCCATTATACTGGCTATATACATTCATAATATTTTGCCCTTCCAAAAAATTCGGCAAACACTCCCTTAAACTACGCTATTACCTGCCACAACGCTATACGTTGGCTACTCCTTATCACCTCACCCCCACTACAAAATATCATCAGCGACAAATAAATGTTTAACCTTTACTTTACTAACCTCTACAAATAATCACTAACTACTGTGTCCCTAAATATCTAATACTCTCTTTGTATTATTTTCTTTAAAAATGCTTAACTATCTAACTCCCATTACATTAATTAAATAACTCACCTGCCTTTATCTATACCCAGGCACTATTCCTTGTTTAAACTTTACCTTACTGTAATCATTGACAATCGTCTTATAAAATTCATCTCTCACCTACTCATAACAGTACAGCTCACTTTTCAAATATATATTCTTACTTAATCATTTATTATTATTCATTAAGAATTACCTTCATTACAAATTAATTAATAATTTAACTTCATTAGAAACTTTCTATTACAATTAATAATTTACAACTTTAGTTACAAAGTTAGTACAACTTTCTTTTGTACCATTGATTCAGTAATTACTCTGTAATTATTATTCAATTATTAAAAAAATTTTACTTATTTAGTTTATTATTTTATTTTATATTAAAACATGTACATTATTATTAATTATTAAAAAAATTGAAATGTAATTTACATACATGGTGTACATAAATATATAAAAGTTACCTGTAATACACAACATCAAAATACATAAATACATTGACATATAAAACATATAAAAGAATGAAAATTATACAATCCAAACACATTATTTTGCCATTAATGGAAATCAGTCCATAGCAGTCCAATTCAAAATCACTTTTCACATATATTTAATGTTCATTACACAATAAAACAATCTATCCTCCATCGTTGAATAACATTCTAATCTTAAGTCTATTTATCTTATTTTCTACTGAATAAATTTTATTATTAGAAACATTATACTCATAATAATTATCAAACATTTCATATTCATTCACAATTCCAATATCATATATCAAGTCACGATCGAGTATGGTTCTGTCTACATCAGTAAGATCATATGTTATAATCTTGTTAGTCATATTGTAAGTATCATCATAATTTTCTACCACTACACCTGTTACTTCCCAAGGTACGTGCTTGATACCATTATTATCATCATCTATTAATATTTTAATTTCACTGTTACTACAAGGTAAGTATTCATTATTTTCATCCACCCTCTCTACCACTAACCTTTCTACCAATTCTCTGTACTTTCTATTTACTTTAAAAATTTCTATTACTTTCTTACTCTCACCATATCTCTCACAATACCTCTCTACACTTTCTCTCTTAATATATTTCTCACCATAACACCAAGTTACACTCTCTCTCCCCAAATATGCAGCGGTCACTAACTCAAAATTACTGTACCACTTATGAGGTACACAAAAACACCCAGGAACTTTATTTGTAGACCTTTCGTCTCCCAAATATAAATTTAAGGAACTCTCGTCCTTATTAAAAATACGTGAAGACTTTTCTTCACCCCCTAACCCAACATCAAAAGAAAATTCTAACCCCTGCACCCCTTTAACAAGAATACTTTCTCCAAGCTCTCTCTCTGACTCAGTACACTCAAACACTTCATTCTCACTCATAATACTTTCATTATCATTTTCTAATATCATTTCATTCTTACTACCTATAAACTCATTATTCAAGTTATCACTGTTACTTACTTTGTTAGCACTTAGACTAACATTATTTTCTGTGAATGTATCATCATTACCACCCCCACTATTATTCTTGTTATTCTCGTCTACTTTACTATTCGGTATATCAAATATCTTGTCTACTAACGTTACTGTTTGTTTTGTCAATTTATCGAAATGAGCATGCATTTCGTCTATTCTTTTATCAAAGTGAGAATTGCGGCTTTTAATTTTGTCTTTTATTTCGTTAAACTTGATATCAAAACTATTTCTGATTTCATTTTTCTGCTCATCAAATTTGTCATTTAAATTAGTATATTTAATATTAGAATCGCTTTTTTGCTCATCTAACTTTTTGTCTAATTTATCAAACTTCCTACTCTGTTCATCAAATTTATGTAATAGTAACTGGATCATGGCAGCAGTTGTTTCGTCTGTTTGATTTTCTGACTTAGTTGAGATGGACGTAGTGACTTTCTCTACAGATGCAAACGTATTTGCCTCGTCAATCTGACCAGTTTGAGTTGGTTGAACATCCATCTCACTAGTCAAATCTACATCAGTTGTACTGATTTCTAATGTTATATTGTCCTTAGTACTCATTTTTGCTATTTTATCTTGCTAAAACATATATGTTTATAACCTAGAAATTTGACCTTATTTTACTCACGTGTTTGCGTACTTTCGCAATTACCTCAGGTAATTATTTCGCTTTCCTGGTAAGTATTACTCCACATAAAATTAAATTTTATGTAGAGTCCCTGTTCGCAAGGCGACCAAAGGTGATAATACAAAACTTGCGTCACATAAAATTAACTACTTTTATAATAAACATTGAATAATTATCGGGCGCCATGATGGAAATTACCAACATATGATATTAGGCTTACCTTGCGGTCCAGAATTCGTGTTAAACGAACCAGTAATTGCGAAATATACCTGAAATAACTCACTCGTACTTGTATTTTTTACCAATGATATTACCCAATTTATTTTCCAAAACTGTAAGTACATATGAATAACTGACTATCTGTACCAAACACGTACATATTACGCCATGGGGCGTTTAGCAAACATCAAACCCTTAGAACATTTTAACCCTCCAAAATACCTACACAGTAAACATTTGATATGTGATTATTAAACATTAAACATTAAACATATATATAGTTCGCACAACCCAGCACTTAAAAGATTTAAGTCACTCTCTCTCTCTCTCTCTCACTCTCTCTCTCTCTCTCTCTTTCTCTGGTACAATTTATTTATTTTTGAGCTCATTTAAATTTTTAAATAAAATATTTTGAATTGGTTTAAAATTGGTCATTATAACATTGAATGAATTTTGAATTGGTCATTATAATATTGAATGATGTTGATTTACTTGAAATAAAAAAGAATATTGGAACGTTCTCACCAAATTATATTTTGGACAGGTCTCACCGCACTGCTAGGGTCGTCGATCGTGCACAATCCGTTCCTTCTTTACATCGCTTTTTCGGGCCCACACCGTCGTGTCTACCCACGAAAACACTTTGGGCAGATTCTATACACACGCCGTTTCTTGACGATCCATCGACCGATGACACCTGGTTAAGTCCTTACCGCCCCAACATTTCTGATATTTTAGACAGTTATTTAACCACTTTTGTTGGTGTAAAAGTTAAAATTCACACTTGGTGAACTTCTTGCCGGCCGGCTGCGTTCACACTTCAGGATGGAATGACACAGAGTCTTTGTTTAACATTGCGTAGGTGGGGCAAAAGTGTGTTTACAATTGTAGAATTATAATTGTCTGAAAAGAATTCCCTTAGATAAAACAAATAAAATAGTTGTGTTAATAGTATTTAAATACTAGCTTTGCTTAAGTTTAAAAGTAAAGTATAATAGTTGGTCGCTTGATGATGATAATCGTCTTGTTGATACTAGCTGTGGAACTTCTCCTCCAGGTCGATAATAGTCTAAGTACGTTACGTCTAGTAATGTCTGGACAATAGAATAAATATAATATACTTTCACGTACCTGGTCGTGTTTTCTAGAAGTTCAATAAGCTGTCAAAACGGTTTACAAAAACCAACTCACTTTAGCTACAAGGTTAAGTTGCCTCGTTTAATAGTGGGCGCCACACGGATTTATTTTGGGAAAATCCCGTGTAAAACCCATGAATAGAATCAATTAATGACTTAAAAAAAAATAAAGTAATTGTTTATTACCTTTATGGCAATGCTATTCCAAGTATTTAATCACAACTGAAGGTTGTTTTAAGTTTTCCTGAATAAAATATTTAACTATCTGTTAGAAATAAATTAAGTCGAGTTATGCTGTTAATAATGGGGTTTTATTCATACCCTTGATAGAGAATTCAAACAAATATAATTAAAACATACAATGATGTACAATTGTAAATAAGTTATTACATACCCTATAAGGCTTGCTCAGAGCATAAGCAGTAAATCTGGCTAAGTCCAGATATTCGTTATTTTTAACATTAATATTATTAAAATCTCAGATGTGAGTTCTTTGAGACACAAAAAAGAAAGTTTATGCCTACACAATAGCTAATGATTTTCTGATATAATATTGACTAGTAATTCCCTTGAGGTTACTATTATAAAGTAAACAAATAAAAATAACCTATTTGATAGGTTGTGCGTTCGTCATGCTTGATTTATGATTTACAAAGGTTATATTTTGAGAACACTTATAACTAACATTCAGCTTAACTAACATTGACAAATCCATCAAATAAATTTAGACATGGTGTAATATTGAAAAAATGTTTCAGTGTTATGCGTCAGTACAGATCAGTGTATCAAAACGTACAGGTTATGGCGCTCGTAGTAAAATGAATAAATGGTTACACTGTTACCTTTTGGTTTTAATCATTTGATTAAAACTCATTTAACACCTCGATAATCGGATTATAATGATTATCGTTATTCACTACACACGCACAAGAACAGAGAATTTCGATCCGCTTCTAACTTAAAGGATCATAAATAATATTATTTAATTACTTCTGTTCATTATTTTCCCGCACTAAAATGAAATAATACTGCACATAATCACAATGGTTCCTTGTAGAATATCTTGAAGTATTTGTAGGTTGTTGTCAAACTGTTTCCTTTGATGTTCTATGGTGATGACGCTATCAGTTATTAAAAATGTTGAGATGGTCAGCGCACGTTCCACGCCGAATGAGATTAAGAAGTGTCTGCTGAAAATCTGTTACAGCTCTTTTTATACCCGACCCTTCGATCGGCTTTAGGCGATAGCGTTAATTACTAAGCAATTTTGTGTTGGCTCAGCCAGGTGTGATGAATATGACGTATTGTCTTTTCAACCGTCAAAAACGGTTTTCTAACTGCCAAACGCTGAGATGATTGACAGTTATCGATGTTATTGGTATTGATAACTAGATTTCTGATGCATATTTTGTAAATGATGCTAACACCTTTCACGCACTTAATACAGTTGCGATTGGGGCGATATCGCCATCAAATTAAAGAATATTTAGTCCTCTTTAATTTGATATAGTTTGATACCGAGTTAATTTCATTTTTACTGACATTGCTACATAAACAATGTTCAGGTACACTACTTCGCACTGTCGTCTGTTTACCGAAATCGGCGATTACACTCTGACTAATATTGTTTGTGTTCTACATCGCGTTTTATCACTCAAACGTTTATGTGAGAACACTATTAAATCTGTACTGGCATTTATTCGCTGAGTATTATAATTAAATCTTAACTTTATACATTGTAATGAACGATCCTTACTACTATGATATTTTGTTTCACACTAATTTGCTCTATTCTATTAACTAACAACTGAACTATTAAATATATCATTTTAATAATGTTTTTTGCTATGTTTGAGCATAACAATTGTTCTGTGTATTTAATCTACACTTATATTACCTCCTAATATTCATCTCACTGATGATTGTTTGGTCTAGGCCTTTTTAAGGCATACCGTTTATACTGGAATTCTGCCTTAAAAGCTTTTATTAGTTCACAATTCGGTAATTTGCTGAGGTACCTTATTTGTATAAGGTTCCCTCTTACAAATGTTTTTTCTTTCTCGTCATAAGTATATTTGAGATTGAAATATAGCTTCGTTCTCATTTTGTGGCCATTGCTAATTTTAGTTTTTTGGCGTTAATAATTACTAGTCATATTTAATTAATTCCCAGCCAAATGCTGATTCTGATTTCACATTATTCAGATTCTTATTGACTCATTTTTTATTAACATATCATATTCTGTTTATTTATTCACTGACTCGCTTGACAGCTTAAAGTAAATTTAATTTGTCCATCAGTTTGTGTCAGTTATAGTCTGGTTGTAGTGTCAAACAGTATTTGGGTTTACTGTTCCTGGTGGCACTTCTGCTTCTTTCTTCTTCCATGATTCCTCTCTTCTTGGTTATTCTTATCATTATATTCCCTATTTACATTATTGTTATGTACTTATTAAATCTGATAGTATATGTTTAGGTTAGGCAACATTTTGTTATGTTACATATACTCCCCCCTCAAAATTGATAATTTGGGAGAAAATTTGATTTTTTATAAAATTATCATTTCATGTCAGTTTCTTAGTATATTTCTACTGTTTTTTTTTTCTTGTACTCTTTACATTGATTTTTTAACATACTATTAGTGTGTTACACTAGCTTGATTTCTTGCCTAGTGATATAATTCTTAGCTTACTAGTATTTTTCAAGTTGCTTACTTTTTAAGTCATTTAATTACAATAGATCTCACTTCTTAAATTAACAATTTCCTGTCTTATACACATTTTTCTTTCTTATTACATATCTTTACTTTCGTGATTATCTTAATGGTTCTTATATTTTATACCTCACAGATTCTTTCATAATAGTCCTTGATACATTAATACAATATAACTCCCTAACTTTTGTAGTGGGTTCGGAATCAGAGTGGCTCACTGTGGCTTACATTCTCTGCCGTTCCTCAATACACATACTCAGATTCAGAGGCATTACTCTTCTCTGTCTGAGAAAAAAATAAAAATTGCACCAGGCAATAGTTGCACTATCACAACTCATAAAATATAACACATATCATTCATTTTCAATAATATAATATCTTCCATATAATATTCAAGGTATCAGAGGTTTTCATTTGTACACATTTCCTTCTTTATACTTGCTAACATACTTTCTTTTTACAGGTAATTATTTCTTTTCAGACTTGACATTTTCGGCTATGCTTTCTATCAGCCGTATTGTTACTTTTTATACTAGTTGACAATTTGCTTTGGTTCACTTGAGTATTCTTAAAATTACACACTTACTTTGATGCTTATATACTTATGCAGTTGGTTTTTACATATAGAGTCTACAATATTTTATTCTCACAATAGTTTACTAGTTTTTTTTTCTTAGTAATTTATACTTATCCTGAATTATCAGGGTTTACAATATTCATATACTAATTGGTTTTTTGTTAGATGTTCTCTGACATATCCTGTGGTGTACAATAGTTGATAATTAATAAACATTTTTCTTTCTCTTCATTCCACTATAATAATAGCTATCTTTACAGTTAACTCTCTTTGTTATTCTGCCTCTCTACTCCTTCAAGTGTCTGATAATTTACACTTATTCTGGACGATTTTAATTCTCGTTTATGGAGTATACAATATTTGATAATTACAATATAATGTGATAATATAATAACATATTAATATCTAATTTTATAGACATTCTTGGGGTTACATGGTTCATTTAATAAACATTTTTTCTCTCTCTCTACTTTCCATAATAATATCCTTCTTTCATGTTACACTCTTTGTTATTCTTCTTCTCTACTCCTTCAAGTGATGGTGGTTCTCACTTATTCTGGATGATTTTATATAATATTTTAGTTTTATAAGAGGTATATAATAATCATTTGATAAACATTTAGTTACATACAATAGTCATTTGGTAAACATTTCTTCTCTTTTTTTTTTCTAAGTATAGCATAGTAATTTTAGTTATATGCCACTTCTGGCTCTCTATGACATAATAGAGGTTTTTCTTCTCATTACATTATTGAGTTTACAATACATATTTTATCATCTAGTATGATAGATCTGGTTCTTTTTAACAAGTAACAAATAGTTTGGCCTATATCTTAATTCTACACACTTTTTGTAACTCAAGAGGGCAAATAGGTTTGCTATAGACCCTCAATTAAATTAGTTACCTTCAATAATTTGGGCCTAATACGTGATCCTTCTAATCACTAAATGAATCCGTTTATTGTAGTTATTTTTAAAACACATTTTTTCTTTTTATACTCTATAATAATCTGGTGATAAATGTCGCCTACCACTATACTTTACCTGCTCTTAATAATAATCACTTTTATGGTTTACATACATGGGGTTATTTTGTGCTTTTCCACTCTATTTCTAGTATTACATGTTTGTGGTATCCGGCATATGTTCAGTACTAGTAGTTTTGGAGATACCTTCCTATCAGGCGGTTCTTCCACTTTGCGGCTACCAGATAGTCATCGGCTTCCCGTTTTCTCGTCTTCTTCTTCTCATCATTTTTAGTATCCATGTGCCCAATGTACTCCTGGTCTTGGTTATTATTGACGTCTAGTACCTCTTCTAATTCGGGTTGACTGTCGTTAATTTCCTGGTTGGATTTTTCCATTGATTGGTCCCTCTTCTTCCGTAATTTCTTTATTTCTTGGGCATACCCTTCAATGATCCGGTCCAGTTGTTCTTGATAACCTTTCCTTTTCTGGAATGCCTTATTCTCCCTTTGGAAATATCTGCTTTAAGCATGTTATTGGTTATAGTCTTCTTCGTTGTAACACATTTCTTCTCTTCGTCCATCTTCATGAAGCTCCTTCGGTATTCCTTCCTATAGGTTCCTTCTTCACGGTTGGTGACTGGGAAATAAATCATATTAATTAGACCACTTCGAGTCATTTCGGTTAATTCTTTTGTTACCCTAGTCTTCTTTGGGCGTAGTATTCTTCTTATCTTCGCCTCCTTTTTCTTAATAATTTTCTTAATTATTTTGTTCCTTTCTTCATGAATTTTAATTTTCGAATTCACTAGTTCGGTGGTTTGATTTCTGGGTAATTCTTTTGTCTCCACTTGGTCATCACACATTGGCAGATTATTTTGTTCTAACTCTCCGTTCTCGGCTAATAATTCTTCCGTCTCTTGAATTATCTGAGCCTTCCTTATACATTCGGCATTGATTTCCTTGTTGTGGATATCTTCCTGGTTTCTGTCAAACTCATCTTCAGTTAATAATGTATTTGAGTCCGGTTGCTTTTCTGCTTGTTCATTATTGGTTTCCATTTCTTCCCTCCATTGTTGGATTATTTCTTCTCTCCATAGTCTGATATCGTTCACCATTTCTTCTCTTGCCTTCTCAAAGCGATTCTCTACTGGTTGGGGGAACTGTTCCCTCCTACGTTCCATCATCATCTTCTGGAAACTTAGCAGCTCCATCGATGCTATTTCCTTAGGTTGGTTTTTTATGGTGTCATTTGCATTTACCTCCCCTTCAGGCGTTTTTGTGTCCTGCGTTTCCATTACTTCTTTATCTTCTGTCTTTGAGTTTATATTTGTATATTCGAAGTTCACGGTCGGTGCGTTATCGCTTACCATCTCTTGGACTGCTTCATCATTCTCTTCCGTCGTGTCATTACCTTTATTCACCTTTTGGTAGGGGGTTTTTATGTTCTCGTTAGTGACTTCACTGTGTTCACTTGGAGATTCATATAGTTCATTATGGTCCTTCCTTGTCGTTGTTTCGATTAATGGGTCGGTATCTATTGCCTTACCGTATTTTTTAAACAACTCGTCTATCCATCCTGTGGATCCTTCATCCTTCCTTTGTGTGGGTGTCACTGGTTGATTTTCCCCGGTGTCACCTATCCGTGTGTCAGGCATGGTTGTTCTTCTGTGTCTGCCGGGCTGTTTATCAATATAAAAAATATTTTTATTTAATATTTTTTCAGCCACACTAGTTGGTGCGCCAATTTGTAACCAAACGAATTACGATGGTTTTAAATAAAATTTAATTATGTTTAAGTTTGAAATATTATTTTGAAATATATCAAAGTTTGTAGTAGTTGAAGGTTACTAATTTTATAAAGTGATTTAAAATGTAACATTCGAGGTTACTCAAAGTGTGTTTACAATTGTAGAATTATAATTGTCTGAAAAGAATTCCCTTAGATAAAACAAATAAAATAGTTGTGTTAATAGTATTTAAATACTAGCTTTGCTTAAGTTTAAAAGTAAAGTATAATAGTTGGTCGCTTGATGATGATAATCGTCTTGTTGATACTAGCTGTGGAACTTCTCCTCCAGGTCAATAATAGTCTAAGTACATTACGTCTAGTAATGTCTGGACAATAGAATAAATATAATATACTTTCACGTACCTGGTCGTGTTTTCTAGAAGTTCAATAAGCTGTCAAAACGGTTTACAAAAACCAACTCACTTTAGCTACAAGGTTAAGTTGCCTCGTTTAATAGTGGGCGCCACACGGATTTATTTTGGGAAAATCCCGTGTAAAACCCATGAATAGAATCAATTAATGACTTTAAAAAAAAATAAAGTAATTGTTTATTACCTTTATGGCAATGCTATTCCAAGTATTCAATCACAACTGAAGGTTGTTTTAAGTTTTCCTGAATAAAATATTTAACTATCTGTTAGAAATAAATTAAGTCGAGTTATGCTGTTAATAATGGGGTTTTATTCATACCCTTGATAGAGAATTCAAACAAATATAATTAAAACATACAATGATGTACAATTGTAAATAAGTTATTACATACCCTATAAGGCTTGCTCAGAGCATAAGCAGTAAATCTGGCTAAGTCCAGATATTCGTTATTTTTAACATTAATATTATTAAAATCTCAGATGTGAGTTCTTTGAGACACAAAAAAGAAAGTTTATGCCTACACAATAGCTAATGATTTTCTGATATAATATTGACTAGTAATTCCCTTGAGGTTACTATTATAAAGTAAACAAATAAAAATAACCTATTTGATAGGTTGTGCGTTCGTCATGCTTGATTTATGATTTACAAAGGTTATATTTTGAGAACACTTATAACTAACATTCAGCTTAACTAACATTGACAAATCCATCAAATAAATTTAGACATGGTGTAATATTGAAAAAATGTTTCAGTGTTATGCGTCAGTACAGATCAGTGTATCAAAACGTACAAGGTTATGGCGCTCGTAGTAAAATGAATAAATGGTTACACTGTTACCTTTTGGTTTTAATCATTTGATTAAAACTCATTTAACACCTCGATAATCGGATTATAATGATTATCGTTATTCACTACACACGCACAAGAACAGAGAATTTCGATCCGCTTCTAACTTAAAGGATCATAAATAATATTATTTAATTACTTCTGTTCATTATTTTCCCGCACTAAAATGAAATAATACTGCACATAATCACAATGGTTCCTTGTAGAATATCTTGAAGTATTTGTAGGTTGTTGTCAAACTGTTTCCTTTGATGTTCTATGGTGATGACGCTATCAGTTATTAAAAATGTTGAGATGGTCAGCGCACGTTCCACGCCGAATGAGATTAAGAAGTGTCTGCTGAAAATCTGTTACAGCTCTTTTTATACCCGACCCTTCGATCGGCTTTAGGCGATAGCGTTAATTACTAAGCAATTTTGTGTTGGCTCAGCCAGGTGTGATGAATATGACGTATTGTCTTTTCAACCGTCAAAAACGGTTTTCTAACTGCCAAACGCTGAGATGATTGACAGTTATCGATGTTATTGGTATTGATAACTAGATTTCTGATGCATATTTTGTAAATGATGCTAACACCTTTCACGCACTTAATACAGTTGCGATTGGGGCGATATCGCCATCAAATTAAAGAATATTTAGTCCTCTTTAATTTGATATAGTTTGATACCGAGTTAATTTCATTTTTACTGACATTGCTGCATAAACAATGTTCAGGAACACTACTTCGCACTGTCGTCTGTTTACCGAAATCGGCGATTACACTCTGACTAATTGTTTGTGTTCTACATCGCGTTTTATCACTCAAACGTTTATGTGAGAACACTATTAAATCTGTACTGGCATTTATTCGCTGAGTATTATAATTAAATCTTAACTTTATACATTGTAATGAACGATCCTTACTACTATGATATTTTGTTTCACACTAATTTGCTCTATTCTATTAACTAACAACTGAACTATTAAATATATCATTTTAATAATGTTTTTTGCTATGTTTGAGCATAACAATTGTTCTGTGTATTTAATCTACACTTATATTACCTCCTAATATTCATCTCACTGATGATTGTTTGGTCTAGGCCTTTTTAAGGCATACCGTTTATACTGGAATTCTGCCTTAAAAGCTTTTATTAGTTCACAATTCGGTAATTTGCTGAGGTACCTTATTTGTATAAGGTTCCCTCTTACAAATGTTTTTTCTTTCTCGTCATAAGTATATTTGAGATTGAAATATAGCTTCGTTCTCATTTTGTGGCCATTGCTAATTTTAGTTTTTTGGCGTTAATAATTACTAGTCATATTTAATTAATTCCCAGCCAAATGCTGATTCTGATTTCACATTATTCAGATTCTTATTGACTCATTTTTTATTAACATATCATATTCTGTTTATTTATTCACTGACTCGCTTGACAGCTTAAAGTAAATTTAATTTGTCCATCAGTTTGTGTCAGTTATAGTCTGGTTGTAGTGTCAAACAGTATTTGGGTTTACTGTTCCTGGTGGCACTTCTGCTTCTTTCTTCTTCCATGATTCCTCTCTTCTTGGTTATTCTTATCATTATATTCCCTATTTACATTATTGTTATGTACTTATTAAATCTGATAGTATATGTTTAGGTTAGGTAACATTTTGTTATGTTACATATACTCCCCCCTCAAAATTGATAATTTGAGAGAAAATTTGATTTTTTATAAAATTATCATTTCATGTCAGTTTCTTAGTATATTTCTACTGTTTTTTTTTTCTTGTACTCTTTACATTGATTTTTTAACATACTATTAGTGTGTTACACTAGCTTGATTTCTTGCCTAGTGATATAATTCTTAGCTTACTAGTTTTTCAAGTTGCTTACTTTTTAAGTCATTTAATTACAATAGATCTCACTTCTTAAATTAACAATTTCCTGTCTTATACACATTTTTCTTTCTTATTACATATCTTTACTTTCGTGATTATCTTAATGGTTCTTATATTTTATACCTCACAGATTCTTTCATAATAGTCCTTGATACATTAATACAATATAACTCCCTAACTTTTGTAGTGGGTTCGGAATCAGAGTGGCTCACTGTGGCTTACATTCTCTGCCGTTCCTCAATACACATACTCAGATTCAGAGGCATTACTCTTCTCTGTCTGAGAAAAAAATAAAAATTGCACCAGGCAATAGTTGCACTATCACAACTCATAAAATATAACACATATCATTCATTTTCAATAATATAATATCTTCCATATAATATTCAAGGTATCAGAGGTTTTCATTTGTACACATTTCCTTCTTTATACTTGCTAACATACTTTCTTTTTACAGGTAATTATTTCTTTTCAGACTTGACATTTTCGGCTATGCTTTCTATCAGCCGTATTGTTACTTTTTATACTAGTTGACAATTTGCTTTGGTTCACTTGAGTATTCTTAAAATTACACACTTACTTTGATGCTTATATACTTATGCAGTTGGTTTTTACATATAGAGTCTACAATATTTTATTCTCACAATAGTTTACTAGTTTTTTTTTTCTTAGTAATTTATACTTATCCTGAATTATCAGGGTTTACAATATTCATATACTAATTGGTTTTTTGTTAGATGTTCTCTGACATATCCTGTGATGTACAATATTTGATAATTAATAAACATTTTTCTTTCTCTTCATTCCACTATAATAATAGCTATCTTTACAGTTAACTCTCTTTGTTATTCTGCCTCTCTACTCCTTCAAGTGTCTGATAATTTACACTCATTCTGGACGATTTTAATTCTCGTTTATGGAGTATACAATATTTGATAATTACAATATAATGTGATAATTTAATAACATATTAATATCTAATTTTATAGACATTCTTGGGGTTACATGGTTCATTTAATAAACATTTTTTCTCTCTCTCTACTTTCCATAATAATATCCTTCTTTCATGTTACACTCTTTGTTATTCTTCTTCTCTACTCCTTCAAGTGATGGTGGTTCTCACTTATTCTGGATGATTTTATATAATATTTTAGTTTTATAAGAGGTATATAATAATCATTTGATAAACATTTAGTTACATACAATAGTCATTTGGTAAACATTTCTTCTCTTTTTTTTTCTAAGTATAGCATAGTAATTTTAGTTATATGCCGCTTCTGGCTCTCTATGACGTAATAGAGGTTTTTCTTCTCATTACATTATTGAGTTTACAATACATATTTTATCATCTAGTATGATAGATCTGGTTCTTTTTAACAAGTAACAAATAGTTTGGCCTATATCTTGTAACTTTCTTATCTTTCTGTTTGGTAAAATTATTTTATTTATTCAAATTACAACTCCCACTTACCTTTCAACTTGATCTGGCCAGATCGCATAGTGTGGACTAACCCATTTCGTTCGACGAACTCTGACGATACATATAACGAACTAAGGTTTTGAAAGAAACTAACTCTCAATTTTTTGGAAGAGAAATTATTTTTTTTTTTGTTTATTAACCAGAAATATTGACTTCATAAGTTTTCCATTTGTAAAACTTCCAATTTCATATTTATAGGTTTACATGTTTTAGGAATTGTGCAACTCCTACAGCTTACGTACTATACTTAACTTCTACTACTTACGTATTTTAAAATAGCCCAGCCTGCACACGCACTACTCACATTCTAAAAACCCCTCATATAAAAACTCATATAAAAACACCCCCTTGTTGTGTAAAATTAACGTTATAAGTCTTTAGTGTGCAACATTACGTGTGTTGCGTCGTATTACCCGACCACGTTTTGCGTTTAACAAAGTCTTTCATTCTCCGGCTTTTTTCCAGCGTGTAGCATTTAATCACGATCAATCGGTATTCATCGTCACTACAGGCACTGTTGTATATGTTTTTGGGAACTCACATAGTTAGTTAGTCGGCCGACTTAAGAAGAAATACGGAAATTTTGCCCGGGCACAACACTGCTGGCGGCCACGCGTAGCGTAGGTTGTTAGTCGACTGGGGAGAGCGTTACCAACATGCCTCCCTCCAAAACACTCAGGCAGGGCGGAAACTCCAATGCCTCATGATCGTATCTTACGTCACTGTAGCTTAGTCCTATGTGATGTATGTAGGTTTTTTGGTTAACATTGTACGTGATCTCATCTAGGCATTGGCGGACGTCATTAAAGTGGGTGGGACTTAAACAGCCTTTCCGGAACGTCTTGTAGAAGGCGATGAATATCATCCTCTCTAGCCATCTTGATTTTTTGTCGAGAGCGTTCTTTGAGCGCGTGCGGGTGTAGTTGCGCTTGAGCGTTGACACACAAGTACAGAGTTCTTAGAATTTTGGTGGAGGTGAATTCTTTGCTCGTTGCGTTGCACAATTGGAATTTGCGTATCGCCTTTGTCTCAACCAATCTTGCTCAACACCGTTCTGTTAACACGTGGTCCGTTATAAATGAAATGAATTCGGTTGCACAATGATTTTATGAAAAGTCCGCCCAAAATGAAATACATAAAAATACATATGCCCCTAACTGTTACAAATAAAATTACCCAAAAATTGACCCGCTACAATCTTAATTCTACACACTTTTTGTAACTCAAGAGGGCAAATAGGTTTGCTATAGACAATTAGTTACCTTCAATAATTTGGGCCTAATACGTGATCCTTCTAATCACTAAATGAATCCGTTTATTGTAGTTATTTTTAAAACACATTTTTTCTTTTTATACTCTATAATAATCTGGTGATAAATGTCGCCTACCACTATACTTTACCTGCTCTTAATAATAATTACTTTTATGGTTTACATACATGGGGTTATTTTGTGCTTTTCCACTCTATTTCTAGTATTACATGTTTGTGGTATCCGGCATATGTTCAGTACTAGTAGTTTTGGAGATACCTTCCTATCAGGCGGTTCTTCCACTTTGCGGCTACCAGATAGTCATCGGCTTCCCGTTTTCTCGTCTTCTTCTTCTCATCATTTTTAGTATCCATGTGCCCAATGTACTCCTGGTCTTGGTTATTATTGACGTCTAGTACCTCTTCTAATTCGGGTTGACTGTCGTTAATTTCCTGGTTGGATTTTTCCATTGATTGGTCCCTCTTCTTCCGTAATTTCTTTATTTCTTGGGCATACCCTTCAATGATCCGGTCCAGTTGTTCTTGATAACCTTTCCTTTTCTGGAATGCCTTATTCTCCCTTTGGAAATATCTGCTTTAAGCATGTTATTGGTTATAGTCTTCTTCGTTGTAACACATTTCTTCTCTTCGTCCATCTTCATGAAGCTCCTTCGGTATTCCTTCCTATAGGTTCCTTCTTCACGGTTGGTGACTGGGAAATAAATCATATTAATTAGACCACTTCGAGTCATTTCGGTTAATTCTTTTGTTACCCTAGTCTTCTTTGGGCGTAGTATTCTTCTTATCTTCGCCTCCTTTTTCTTAATAATTTTCTTAATTATTTTGTTCCTTTCTTCATGAATTTTAATTTTCGAATTCACTAGTTCGGTGGTTTGATTTCTGGGTAATTCTTTTGTCTCCACTTGGTCATCACACATTGGCAGATTATTTTGTTCTAACTCTCCGTTCTCGGCTAATAATTCTTCCGTCTCTTGAATTATCTGAGCCTTCCTTATACATTCGGCATTGATTTCCTTGTTGTGGATATCTTCCTGGTTTCTGTCAAACTCATCTTCAATTAATAATGTATTTGAGTCCGGTTGCTTTTCTGCTTGTTCATTATTGGTTTCCATTTCTTCCCTCCATTGTTGGATTATTTCTTCTCTCCATAGTCTGATATCGTTCACCATTTCTTCTCTTGCCTTCTCAAAGCGATTCTCTACTGGTTGGGGGAACTGTTCCCTCCTACGTTCCATCATCATCTTCTGGAAACTTAGCAGCTCCATCGATGCTATTTCCTTAGGTTGGTTTTTTATGGTGTCATTTGCATTTACCTCCCCTTCAGGCGTTTTTGTGTCCTGCGTTTCCATTACTTCTTTATCTTCTGTCTTTGAGTTTATATTTGTATATTCGAAGTTCACGGTCGGTGCGTTATCGCTTACCATCTCTTGGACTGCTTCATCATTCTCTTCCGTCGTGTCATTACCTTTATTCACCTTTTGGTAGGGGGTTTTTATGTTCTCGTTAGTGACTTCACTGTGTTCACTTGGAGATTCATATAGTTCATTATGGTCCTTCCTTGTCGTTGTTTCGATTAATGGGTCGGTATCTATTGCCTTACCATATTTTTTAAACAACTTGTCTATCCATCCTGTGGATCCTTCATCCTTCCTTTGTGTGGGTGTCACTGGTTGATTTTCCCCGGTGTCACCTATCCGTGTGTCAGGCATGGTTGTTCTTCTGTGTCTCCCGGGCTGTTTATCAATATAAAAAATATTTTTATTTAATATTTTTTTCAGCCACACTAGTTGGTGCGCCAATTTGTAACCAAACGAATTATGATTGTTTTAAATAAAATTTAATTATGTTTAAGTTTGAAATATTATTTTGAAATATATCAAAGTTTGTAGTAGTTGAAGGTTACTAATTTTATAAAGTGATTTAAAATGTAACATTCGAGGTTACTCAAAGTGTGTTTACAATTGTAGAATTATAATTGTCTGAAAAGAATTCCCTTAGATAAAACAAATAAAATAGTTGTGTTAATAGTATTTAAATACTAGCTTTGCTTAAGTTTAAAAGTAAAGTATAATAGTTGGTCGCTTGATGATGATAATCGTCTTGTTGATACTAGCTGTGGAACTTCTCCTCCAGGTCGATAATAGTCTAAGTACATTACGTCTAGTAATGTCTGGACAATAGAATAAATATAATATACTTTCACGTACCTGGTCGTGTTTTCTAGAAGTTCAATAAGCTGTCAAAACGGTTTACAAAAACCAACTCACTTTAGCTACAAGGTTAAGTTGCCTCGTTTAATAGTGGGCGCCACACGGATTTATTTTGGGAAAATCCCGTGTAAAACCCATGAATAGAATCAATTAATGACTTTAAAAAAAATAAAGTAATTGTTTATTACCTTTATGGCAATGCTATTCCAAGTATTCAATCACAACTGAAGGTTGTTTTAAGTTTTCCTGAATAAAATATTTAACTATCTGTTAGAAATAAATTAAGTCAAGTTATGCTGTTAATAATGGGGTTTTATTCATACCCTTGATAGAGAATTCAAACAAATATAATTAAAACATACAATGATGTACAATTGTAAATAAGTTATTACATACCCTATAAGGCTTGCTCAGAGCATAAGCAGTAAATCTGGCTAAGTCCAGATATTCGTTATTTTTAACATTAATATTATTAAAATCTCAGATGTGAGTTCTTTGAGACACAAAAAAGAAAGTTTATGCCTACACAATAGCTAATGATTTTCTGATATAATATTGACTAGTAATTCCCTTGAGGTTACTATTATAAAGTAAACAAATAAAAATAACCTATTTGATAGGTTGTGCGTTCGTCATGCTTGATTTATGATTTACAAAGGTTATATTTTGAGAACACTTATAACTAACATTCAGCTTAACTAACATTGACAAATCCATCAAATAAATTTAGACATGGTGTAATATTGAAAAAATGTTTCAGTGTTATGCGTCAGTACAGATCAGTGTATCAAAACGTACAAGGTTATGGCGCTCGTAGTAAAATGAATAAATGGTTACACTGTTACCTTTTGGTTTTAATCATTTGATTAAAACTCATTTAACACCTCGATAATCGGATTATAATGATTATCGTTATTCACTACACACGCACAAGAACAGAGAATTTCGATCCGCTTCTAACTTAAAGGATCATAAATAATATTATTTAATTACTTCTGTTCATTATTTTCCCGCACTAAAATGAAATAATACTGCACATAATCACAATGGTTCCTTGTAGAATATCTTGAAGTATTTGTAGGTTGTTGTCAAACTGTTTCCTTTGATGTTCTATGGTGATGACGCTATCAGTTATTAAAAATGTTGAGATGGTCAGCGCACGTTCCACGCCGAATGAGATTAAGAAGTGTCTGCTGAAAATCTGTTACAGCTATTTTTATACCCGACCCTTCGATCGGCTTTAGGCGATAGCGTTAATTACTAAGCAATTTTGTGTTGGCTCAGCCAGGTGTGATGAATATGACGTATTGTCTTTTCAACCGTCAAAAACGGTTTTCTAACTGCCAAACGCTGAGATGATTGACAGTTATCGATGTTATTGGTATTGATAACTAGATTTCTGATGCATATTTTGTAAATGATGCTAACACCTTTCACGCACTTAATACAGTTGCGATTGGGGCGATATCGCCATCAAATTAAAGAATATTTAGTCCTCTTTAATTTGATATAGTTTGATACCGAGTTAATTTCATTTTTACTGACATTGCTACATAAACAATGTTCAGGTACACTACTTCGCACTGTCGTCTGTTTACCGAAATCGGCGATTACACTCTGACTAATATTGTTTGTGTTCTACATCGCGTTTTATCACTCAAACGTTTATGTGAGAACACTATTAAATCTGTACTGGCATTTATTCGCTGAGTATTATAATTAAATCTTAACTTTATACATTGTAATGAACGATCCTTACTACTATGATATTTTGTTTCACACTAATTTGCTCTATTCTATTAACTAACAACTGAACTATTAAATATATCATTTTAATAATGTTTTTTGCTATGTTTGAGCATAACAATTGTTCTGTGTATTTAATCTACACTTATATTACCTCCTAATATTCATCTCACTGATGATTGTTTGGTCTAGGCCTTTTTAAGGCATACCGTTTATACTGGAATTCTGCCTTAAAAGCTTTTATTAGTTCACAATTCGGTAATTTGCTGAGGTACCTTATTTGTACAAGGTTCCCTCTTACAAATGTTTTTTCTTTCTCGTCATAAGTATATTTGAGATTGAAATATAGCTTCGTTCTCATTTTGTGGCCATTTCTAATTTTAGTTTTTTGGCGTTAATAATTACTAGTCATATTTAATTAATTCCCAGCCAAATGCTGATTCTGATTTCACATTATTCAGATTCTTATTGACTCATTTTTTATTAACATATCATATTCTGTTTATTTATTCACTGACTCGCTTGACAGCTTAAAGTAAATTTAATTTGTCCATCAGTTTGTGTCAGTTATAGTCTGGTTGTAGTGTCAAACAGTATTTGGGTTTACTGTTCCTGGTGGCACTTCTGCTTCTTTCTTCTTCCATGATTCCTCTCTTCTTGGTTATTCTTATCATTATATTCCCTATTTACATTATTGTTATGTACTTATTAAATCTGATAGTATATGTTTAGGTTAGGTAACATTTTGTTATGTTACATATACTCCCCCCTCAAAATTGATAATTTGAGAGAAAATTTGATTTTTTATAAAATTATCATTTCATGTCAGTTTCTTAGTATATTTCTACTGTTTTTTTTTTCTTGTACTCTTTACATTGATTTTTTAACATACTATTAGTGTGTTACACTAGCTTGATTTCTTGCCTAGTGATATAATTCTTAGCTTACTAGTTTTTCAAGTTGCTTACTTTTTAAGTCATTTAATTACAATAGATCTCACTTCTTAAATTAACAATTTCCTGTCTTATACACATTTTTCTTTCTTATTACATATCTTTACTTTCGTGATTATCTTAATGGTTCTTATATTTTATACCTCACAGATTCTTTCATAATAGTCCTTGATACATTAATACAATATAACTCCCTAACTTTTGTAGTGGGTTCGGAATCAGAGTGGCTCACTGTGGCTTACATTCTCTGCCGTTCCTCAATACACATACTCAGATTCAGAGGCATTACTCTTCTCTGTCTGAGAAAAAAATAAAAATTGCACCAGGCAATAGTTGCACTATCACAACTCATAAAATATAACACATATCATTCATTTTCAATAATATAATATCTTCCATATAATATTCAAGGTATCAGAGGTTTTCATTTGTACACATTTCCTTCTTTATACTTGCTAACATACTTTCTTTTTACAGGTAATTATTTCTTTTCAGACTTGACATTTTCGGCTATGCTTTCTATCAGCCGTATTGTTACTTTTTATACTAGTTGACAATTTGCTTTGGTTCACTTGAGTATTCTTAAAATTACACACTTACTTTGATGCTTATATACTTATGCAGTTGGTTTTTACATATAGAGTCTACAATATTTTATTCTCACAATAGTTTACTAGTTTTTTTTTTCTTAGTAATTTATACTTATCCTGAATTATCAGGGTTTACAATATTCATATACTAATTGGTTTTTTGTTAGATGTTCTCTGACATATCCTGTGATGTACAATATTTGATAATTAATAAACATTTTTCTTTCTCTTCATTCCACTATAATAATAGCTATCTTTACAGTTAACTCTCTTTGTTATTCTGCCTCTCTACTCCTTCAAGTGTCTGATAATTTACACTCATTCTGGACGATTTTAATTCTCGTTTATGGAGTATACAATATTTGATAATTACAATATAATGTGATAATTTAATAACATATTAATATCTAATTTTATAGACATTCTTGGGGTTACATGGTTCATTTAATAAACATTTTTTCTCTCTCTCTACTTTCCATAATAATATCCTTCTTTCATGTTACACTCTTTGTTATTCTTCTTCTCTACTCCTTCAAGTGATGGTGGTTCTCACTTATTCTGGATGATTTTATATAATATTTTAGTTTTATAAGAGGTATATAATAATCATTTGATAAACATTTAGTTACATACAATAGTCATTTGGTAAACATTTCTTCTCTTTTTTTTTCTAAGTATAGCATAGTAATTTTAGTTATATGCCGCTTCTGGCTCTCTATGACGTAATAGAGGTTTTTCTTCTCATTACATTATTGAGTTTACAATACATATTTTATCATCTAGTATGATAGATCTGGTTCTTTTTAACAAGTAACAAATAGTTTGGCCTATATCTTGTAACTTTCTTATCTTTCTGTTTGGTAAAATTATTTTATTTATTCAAATTACAACTCCCACTTACCTTTCAACTTGATCTGGCCAGATCGCATAGTGTGGACTAACCCATTTCGTTCGACGAACTCTGACGATACATATAACGAACTAAGGTTTTGAAAGAAACTAACTCTCAATTTTTTGGAAGAGAAATTATTTTTTTTTTTGTTTATTAACCAGAAATATTGACTTCATAAGTTTTCCATTTGTAAAACTTCCAATTTCATATTTATAGGTTTACATGTTTTAGGAATTGTGCAACTCCTACAGCTTACGTACTATACTTAACTTCTACTACTTACGTATTTTAAAATAGCCCAGCCTGCACACGCACTACTCACATTCTAAAAACCCCTCATATAAAAACTCATATAAAAACACCCCCTTGTTGTGTAAAATTAACGTTATAAGTCTTTAGTGTGCAACATTACGTGTGTTGCGTCGTATTACCCGACCACGTTTTGCGTTTAACAAAGTCTTTCATTCTCCGGCTTTTTTCCAGCGTGTAGCATTTAATCACGATCAATCGGTATTCATCGTCACTACAGGCACTGTTGTATATGTTTTTGGGAACTCACATAGTTAGTTAGTCGGCCGACTTAAGAAGAAATACGGAAATTTTGCCCGGGCACAACACTGCTGGCGGCCACGCGTAGCGTAGGTTGTTAGTCGACTGGGGAGAGCGTTACCAACATGCCTCCCTCCAAAACACTCAGGCAGGGCGGAAACTCCAATGCCTCATGATCGTATCTTACGTCACTGTAGCTTAGTCCTATGTGATGTATGTAGGTTTTTTGGTTAACATTGTACGTGATCTCATCTAGGCATTGGCGGACGTCATTAAAGTGGGTGGGACTTAAACAGCCTTTCCGGAACGTCTTGTAGAAGGCGATGAATATCATCCTCTCTAGCCATCTTGATTTTTTGTCGAGAGCGTTCTTTGAGCGCGTGCGGGTGTAGTTGCGCTTGAGCGTTGACACACAAGTACAGAGTTCTTAGAATTTTGGTGGAGGTGAATTCTTTGCTCGTTGCGTTGCACAATTGGAATTTGCGTATCGCCTTTGTCTCAACCAATCTTGCTCAACACCGTTCTGTTAACACGTGGTCCGTTATAAATGAAATGAATTCGGTTGCACAATGATTTTATGAAAAGTCCGCCCAAAATGAAATACATAAAAATACATATGCCCCTAACTGTTACAAATAAAATTACCCAAAAATTGACCCGCTACAATCTTAATTCTACACACTTTTTGTAACTCAAGAGGGCAAATAGGTTTGCTATAGACAATTAGTTACCTTCAATAATTTGGGCCTAATACGTGATCCTTCTAATCACTAAATGAATCCGTTTATTGTAGTTATTTTTAAAACACATTTTTTCTTTTTATACTCTATAATAATCTGGTGATAAATGTCGCCTACCACTATACTTTACCTGCTCTTAATAATAATTACTTTTATGGTTTACATACATGGGGTTATTTTGTGCTTTTCCACTCTATTTCTAGTATTACATGTTTGTGGTATCCGGCATATGTTCAGTACTAGTAGTTTTGGAGATACCTTCCTATCAGGCGGTTCTTCCACTTTGCGGCTACCAGATAGTCATCGGCTTCCCGTTTTCTCGTCTTCTTCTTCTCATCATTTTTAGTATCCATGTGCCCAATGTACTCCTGGTCTTGGTTATTATTGACGTCTAGTACCTCTTCTAATTCGGGTTGACTGTCGTTAATTTCCTGGTTGGATTTTTCCATTGATTGGTCCCTCTTCTTCCGTAATTTCTTTATTTCTTGGGCATACCCTTCAATGATCCGGTCCAGTTGTTCTTGATAACCTTTCCTTTTCTGGAATGCCTTATTCTCCCTTTGGAAATATCTGCTTTAAGCATGTTATTGGTTATAGTCTTCTTCGTTGTAACACATTTCTTCTCTTCGTCCATCTTCATGAAGCTCCTTCGGTATTCCTTCCTATAGGTTCCTTCTTCACGGTTGGTGACTGGGAAATAAATCATATTAATTAGACCACTTCGAGTCATTTCGGTTAATTCTTTTGTTACCCTAGTCTTCTTTGGGCGTAGTATTCTTCTTATCTTCGCCTCCTTTTTCTTAATAATTTTCTTAATTATTTTGTTCCTTTCTTCATGAATTTTAATTTTCGAATTCACTAGTTCGGTGGTTTGATTTCTGGGTAATTCTTTTGTCTCCACTTGGTCATCACACATTGGCAGATTATTTTGTTCTAACTCTCCGTTCTCGGCTAATAATTCTTCCGTCTCTTGAATTATCTGAGCCTTCCTTATACATTCGGCATTGATTTCCTTGTTGTGGATATCTTCCTGGTTTCTGTCAAACTCATCTTCAGTTAATAATGTATTTGAGTCCGGTTGCTTTTCTGCTTGTTCATTATTGGTTTCCATTTCTTCCCTCCATTGTTGGATTATTTCTTCTCTCCATAGTCTGATATCGTTCACCATTTCTTCTCTTGCCTTCTCAAAGCGATTCTCTACTGGTTGGGGGAACTGTTCCCTCCTACGTTCCATCATCATCTTCTGGAAACTTAGCAGCTCCATCGATGCTATTTCCTTAGGTTGGTTTTTTATGGTGTCATTTGCATTTACCTCCCCTTCAGGCGTTTTTGTGTCCTGCGTTTCCATTACTTCTTTATCTTCTGTCTTTGAGTTTATATTTGTATATTCGAAGTTCACGGTCGGTGCGTTATCGCTTACCATCTCTTGGACTGCTTCATCATTCTCTTCCGTCGTGTCATTACCTTTATTCACCTTTTGGTAGGGGGTTTTTATGTTCTCGTTAGTGACTTCACTGTGTTCACTTGGAGATTCATATAGTTCATTATGGTCCTTCCTTGTCGTTGTTTCGATTAATGGGTCGGTATCTATTGCCTTACCATATTTTTTAAACAACTTGTCTATCCATCCTGTGGATCCTTCATCCTTCCTTTGTGTGGGTGTCACTGGTTGATTTTCCCCGGTGTCACCTATCCGTGTGTCAGGCATGGTTGTTCTTCTGTGTCTCCCGGGCTGTTTATCAATATAAAAAATATTTTTATTTAATATTTTTTTCAGCCACACTAGTTGGTGCGCCAATTTGTAACCAAACGAATTATGATTGTTTTAAATAAAATTTAATTATGTTTAAGTTTGAAATATTATTTTGAAATATATCAAAGTTTGTAGTAGTTGAAGGTTACTAATTTTATAAAGTGATTTAAAATGTAACATTCGAGGTTACTCAAAGTGTGTTTACAATTGTAGAATTATAATTGTCTGAAAAGAATTCCCTTAGATAAAACAAATAAAATAGTTGTGTTAATAGTATTTAAATACTAGCTTTGCTTAAGTTTAAAAGTAAAGTATAATAGTTGGTCGCTTGATGATGATAATCGTCTTGTTGATACTAGCTGTGGAACTTCTCCTCCAGGTCGATAATAGTCTAAGTACATTACGTCTAGTAATGTCTGGACAATAGAATAAATATAATATACTTTCACGTACCTGGTCGTGTTTTCTAGAAGTTCAATAAGCTGTCAAAACGGTTTACAAAAACCAACTCACTTTAGCTACAAGGTTAAGTTGCCTCGTTTAATAGTGGGCGCCACACGGATTTATTTTGGGAAAATCCCGTGTAAAACCCATGAATAGAATCAATTAATGACTTTAAAAAAAATAAAGTAATTGTTTATTACCTTTATGGCAATGCTATTCCAAGTATTCAATCACAACTGAAGGTTGTTTTAAGTTTTCCTGAATAAAATATTTAACTATCTGTTAGAAATAAATTAAGTCGAGTTATGCTGTTAATAATGGGGTTTTATTCATACCCTTGATAGAGAATTCAAACAAATATAATTAAAACATACAATGATGTACAATTGTAAATAAGTTATTACATACCCTATAAGGCTTGCTCAGAGCATAAGCAGTAAATCTGGCTAAGTCCAGATATTCGTTATTTTTAACATTAATATTATTAAAATCTCAGATGTGAGTTCTTTGAGACACAAAAAAGAAAGTTTATGCCTACACAATAGCTAATGATTTTCTGATATAATATTGACTAGTAATTCCCTTGAGGTTACTATTATAAAGTAAACAAATAAAAATAACCTATTTGATAGGTTGTGCGTTCGTCATGCTTGATTTATGATTTACAAAGGTTATATTTTGAGAACACTTATAACTAACATTCAGCTTAACTAACATTGACAAATCCATCAAATAAATTTAGACATGGTGTAATATTGAAAAAATGTTTCAGTGTTATGCGTCAGTACAGATCAGTGTATCAAAACGTACAAGGTTATGGCGCTCGTAGTAAAATGAATAAATGGTTACACTGTTACCTTTTGGTTTTAATCATTTGATTAAAACTCATTTAACACCTCGATAATCGGATTATAATGATTATCGTTATTCACTACACACGCACAAGAACAGAGAATTTCGATCCGCTTCTAACTTAAAGGATCATAAATAATATTATTTAATTACTTCTGTTCATTATTTTCCCGCACTAAAATGAAATAATACTGCACATAATCACAATGGTTCCTTGTAGAATATCTTGAAGTATTTGTAGGTTGTTGTCAAACTGTTTCCTTTGATGTTCTATGGTGATGACGCTATCAGTTATTAAAAATGTTGAGATGGTCAGCGCACGTTCCACGCCGAATGAGATTAAGAAGTGTCTGCTGAAAATCTGTTACAGCTATTTTTATACCCGACCCTTCGATCGGCTTTAGGCGATAGCGTTAATTACTAAGCAATTTTGTGTTGGCTCAGCCAGGTGTGATGAATATGACGTATTGTCTTTTCAACCGTCAAAAACGGTTTTCTAACTGCCAAACGCTGAGATGATTGACAGTTATCGATGTTATTGGTATTGATAACTAGATTTCTGATGCATATTTTGTAAATGATGCTAACACCTTTCACGCACTTAATACAGTTGCGATTGGGGCGATATCGCCATCAAATTAAAGAATATTTAGTCCTCTTTAATTTGATATAGTTTGATACCGAGTTAATTTCATTTTTACTGACATTGCTACATAAACAATGTTCAGGTACACTACTTCGCACTGTCGTCTGTTTACCGAAATCGGCGATTACACTCTGACTAATATTGTTTGTGTTCTACATCGCGTTTTATCACTCAAACGTTTATGTGAGAACACTATTAAATCTGTACTGGCATTTATTCGCTGAGTATTATAATTAAATCTTAACTTTATACATTGTAATGAACGATCCTTACTACTATGATATTTTGTTTCACACTAATTTGCTCTATTCTATTAACTAACAACTGAACTATTAAATATATCATTTTAATAATGTTTTTTGCTATGTTTGAGCATAACAATTGTTCTGTGTATTTAATCTACACTTATATTACCTCCTAATATTCATCTCACTGATGATTGTTTGGTCTAGGCCTTTTTAAGGCATACCGTTTATACTGGAATTCTGCCTTAAAAGCTTTTATTAGTTCACAATTCGGTAATTTGCTGAGGTACCTTATTTGTACAAGGTTCCCTCTTACAAATGTTTTTTCTTTCTCGTCATAAGTATATTTGAGATTGAAATATAGCTTCGTTCTCATTTTGTGGCCATTTCTAATTTTAGTTTTTTGGCGTTAATAATTACTAGTCATATTTAATTAATTCCCAGCCAAATGCTGATTCTGATTTCACATTATTCAGATTCTTATTGACTCATTTTTTATTAACATATCATATTCTGTTTATTTATTCACTGACTCGCTTGACAGCTTAAAGTAAATTTAATTTGTCCATCAGTTTGTGTCAGTTATAGTCTGGTTGTAGTGTCAAACAGTATTTGGGTTTACTGTTCCTGGTGGCACTTCTGCTTCTTTCTTCTTCCATGATTCCTCTCTTCTTGGTTATTCTTATCATTATATTCCCTATTTACATTATTGTTATGTACTTATTAAATCTGATAGTATATGTTTAGGTTAGGTAACATTTTGTTATGTTACATATACTCCCCCCTCAAAATTGATAATTTGAGAGAAAATTTGATTTTTTATAAAATTATCATTTCATGTCAGTTTCTTAGTATATTTCTACTGTTTTTTTTTTCTTGTACTCTTTACATTGATTTTTTAACATACTATTAGTGTGTTACACTAGCTTGATTTCTTGCCTAGTGATATAATTCTTAGCTTACTAGTTTTTCAAGTTGCTTACTTTTTAAGTCATTTAATTACAATAGATCTCACTTCTTAAATTAACAATTTCCTGTCTTATACACATTTTTCTTTCTTATTACATATCTTTACTTTCGTGATTATCTTAATGGTTCTTATATTTTATACCTCACAGATTCTTTCATAATAGTCCTTGATACATTAATACAATATAACTCCCTAACTTTTGTAGTGGGTTCGGAATCAGAGTGGCTCACTGTGGCTTACATTCTCTGCCGTTCCTCAATACACATACTCAGATTCAGAGGCATTACTCTTCTCTGTCTGAGAAAAAAATAAAAATTGCACCAGGCAATAGTTGCACTATCACAACTCATAAAATATAACACATATCATTCATTTTCAATAATATAATATCTTCCATATAATATTCAAGGTATCAGAGGTTTTCATTTGTACACATTTCCTTCTTTATACTTGCTAACATACTTTCTTTTTACAGGTAATTATTTCTTTTCAGACTTGACATTTTCGGCTATGCTTTCTATCAGCCGTATTGTTACTTTTTATACTAGTTGACAATTTGCTTTGGTTCACTTGAGTATTCTTAAAATTACACACTTACTTTGATGCTTATATACTTATGCAGTTGGTTTTTACATATAGAGTCTACAATATTTTATTCTCACAATAGTTTACTAGTTTTTTTTTTCTTAGTAATTTATACTTATCCTGAATTATCAGGGTTTACAATATTCATATACTAATTGGTTTTTTGTTAGATGTTCTCTGACATATCCTGTGATGTACAATATTTGATAATTAATAAACATTTTTCTTTCTCTTCATTCCACTATAATAATAGCTATCTTTACAGTTAACTCTCTTTGTTATTCTGCCTCTCTACTCCTTCAAGTGTCTGATAATTTACACTCATTCTGGACGATTTTAATTCTCGTTTATGGAGTATACAATATTTGATAATTACAATATAATGTGATAATTTAATAACATATTAATATCTAATTTTATAGACATTCTTGGGGTTACATGGTTCATTTAATAAACATTTTTTCTCTCTCTCTACTTTCCATAATAATATCCTTCTTTCATGTTACACTCTTTGTTATTCTTCTTCTCTACTCCTTCAAGTGATGGTGGTTCTCACTTATTCTGGATGATTTTATATAATATTTTAGTTTTATAAGAGGTATATAATAATCATTTGATAAACATTTAGTTACATACAATAGTCATTTGGTAAACATTTCTTCTCTTTTTTTTTCTAAGTATAGCATAGTAATTTTAGTTATATGCCGCTTCTGGCTCTCTATGACGTAATAGAGGTTTTTCTTCTCATTACATTATTGAGTTTACAATACATATTTTATCATCTAGTATGATAGATCTGGTTCTTTTTAACAAGTAACAAATAGTTTGGCCTATATCTTAGTTTGGCCATATAATATTCAAGGTATCAGAGGTTTTCATTTGTACACATTTCCTTCTTTATACTTGCTAACATACTTTCTTTTTACAGGTAATTATTTCTTTTCAGACTTGACATTTTCGGCTATGCTTTCTATCAGCCGTATTGTTACTTTTTATACTAGTTGACAATTTGCTTTGGTTCACTTGAGTATTCTTAAAATTACACACTTACTTTGATGCTTATATACTTATGCAGTTGGTTTTTACATATAGAGTCTACAATATTTTATTCTCACAATAGTTTACTAGTTTTTTTTTTCTTAGTAATTTATACTTATCCTGAATTATCAGGGTTTACAATATTCATATACTAATTGGTTTTTTGTTAGATGTTCTCTGACATATCCTGTGATGTACAATATTTGATAATTAATAAACATTTTTCTTTCTCTTCATTCCACTATAATAATAGCTATCTTTACAGTTAACTCTCTTTGTTATTCTGCCTCTCTACTCCTTCAAGTGTCTGATAATTTACACTTATTCTGGACGATTTTAATTCTCGTTTATGGAGTATACAATATTTGATAATTACAATATAATGTGATAATATAATAACATATTAATATCTAATTTTATAGACATTCTTGGGGTTACATGGTTCATTTAATAAACATTTTTTCTCTCTCTCTACTTTCCATAATAATATCCTTCTTTCATGTTACACTCTTTGTTATTCTTCTTCTCTACTCCTTCAAGTGATGGTGGTTCTCACTTATTCTGGATGATTTTATATAATATTTTAGTTTTATAAGAGGTATATAATAATCATTTGATAAACATTTAGTTACATACAATAGTCATTTGGTAAACATTTCTTCTCTTTTTTTTTTCTAAGTATAGCATAGTAATTTTAGTTATATGCCACTTCTGGCTCTCTATGACATAATAGAGGTTTTTCTTCTCATTACATTATTGAGTTTACAATACATATTTTATCATCTAGTATGATAGATCTGGTTCTTTTTAACAAGTAACAAATAGTTTGGCCTATATCTTAATTCTACACACTTTTTGTAACTCAAGAGGGCAAATAGGTTTGCTATAGACAATTAGTTACCTTCAATAATTTGGGCCTAATACGTGATCCTTCTAATCACTAAATGAATCCGTTTATTGTAGTTATTTTTAAAACACATTTTTTCTTTTTATACTCTATAATAATCTGGTGATAAATGTCGCCTACCACTATACTTTACCTGCTCTTAATAATAATCACTTTTATGGTTTACATACATGGGGTTATTTTGTGCTTTTCCACTCTATTTCTAGTATTACATGTTTGTGGTATCCGGCATATGTTCAGTACTAGTAGTTTTGGAGATACCTTCCTATCAGGCGGTTCTTCCACTTTGCGGCTACCAGATAGTCATCGGCTTCCCGTTTTCTCGTCTTCTTCTTCTCATCATTTTTAGTATCCATGTGCCCAATGTACTCCTGGTCTTGGTTATTATTGACGTCTAGTACCTCTTCTAATTCGGGTTGACTGTCGTTAATTTCCTGGTTGGATTTTTCCATTGATTGGTCCCTCTTCTTCCGTAATTTCTTTATTTCTTGGGCATACCCTTCAATGATCCGGTCCAGTTGTTCTTGATAACCTTTCCTTTTCTGGAATGCCTTATTCTCCCTTTGGAAATATCTGCTTTAAGCATGTTATTGGTTATAGTCTTCTTCGTTGTAACACATTTCTTCTCTTCGTCCATCTTCATGAAGCTCCTTCGGTATTCCTTCCTATAGGTTCCTTCTTCACGGTTGGTGACTGGGAAATAAATCATATTAATTAGACCACTTCGAGTCATTTCGGTTAATTCTTTTGTTACCCTAGTCTTCTTTGGGCGTAGTATTCTTCTTATCTTCGCCTCCTTTTTCTTAATAATTTTCTTAATTATTTTGTTCCTTTCTTCATGAATTTTAATTTTCGAATTCACTAGTTCGGTGGTTTGATTTCTGGGTAATTCTTTTGTCTCCACTTGGTCGTCACACATTGGCAGATTATTTTGTTCTAACTCTCCGTTCTCGGCTAATAATTCTTCCGTCTCTTGAATTATCTGAGCCTTCCTTATACATTCGGCATTGATTTCTTTGTTGTGGATATCTTCCTGGTTTCTGTCAAACTCATCTTCAGTTAATAATGTATTTGAGTCCGGTTGCTTTTCTGCTTGTTCATTATTGGTTTCCATTTCTTCCCTCCATTGTTGGATTATTTCTTCTCTCCATAGTCTGATATCGTTCACCATTTCTTCTCTTGCCTTCTCAAAGCGATTCTCTACTGGTTGGGGGAACTGTTCCCTCCTACATTCCATCATCATCTTCTGGAAACTTAGCAGCTCCATCGATGCTATTTCCTTAGGTTGGTTTTTTATGGTGTCATTTGCATTTACCTCCCCTTCAGGCGTTTTTGTGTCCTGCGTTTCCATTACTTCTTTATCTTCTGTCTTTGAGTTTATATTTGTATATTCGAAGTTCACGGTCGGTGCGTTATCGCTTACCATCTCTTGGACTGCTTCATCATTCTCTTCCGTCGTGTCATTACCTTTATTCACCTTTTGGTAGGGGGTTTTTATGTTCTCGTTAGTGACTTCACTGTGTTCACTTGGAGATTCATATAGTTCATTATGGTCCTTCCTTGTCGTTGTTTCGATTAATGGGTCGGTATCTATTGCCTTACCGTATTTTTTAAACAACTCGTCTATCCATCCTGTGGATCCTTCATCCTTCCTTTGTGTGGGTGTCACTGGTTGATTTTCCCCGGTGTCACCTATCCGTGTGTCAGGCATGGTTGTTCTTCTGTGTCTGCCGGGCTGTTTATCAATATAAAAAATATTTTTATTTAATATTTTTTCAGCCACACTAGTTGGTGCGCCAATTTGTAACCAAACGAATTACGATGGTTTTAAATAAAATTTAATTATGTTTAAGTTTGAAATATTATTTTGAAATATATCAAAGTTTGTAGTAGTTGAAGGTTACTAATTTTATAAAGTGATTTAAAATGTAACATTCGAGGTTACTCAAAGTGTGTTTACAATTGTAGAATTATAATTGTCTGAAAAGAATTCCCTTAGATAAAACAAATAAAATAGTTGTGTTAATAGTATTTAAATACTAGCTTTGCTTAAGTTTAAAAGTAAAGTATAATAGTTGGTCGCTTGATGATGATAATCGTCTTGTTGATACTAGCTGTGGAACTTCTCCTCCAGGTCGATAATAGTCTAAGTACATTACGTCTAGTAATGTCTGGACAATAGAATAAATATAATATACTTTCACGTACCTGGTCGTGTTTTCTAGAAGTTCAATAAGCTGTCAAAACGGTTTACAAAAACCAACTCACTTTAGCTACAAGGTTAAGTTGCCTCGTTTAATAGTGGGCGCCACATGGATTTATTTTGGGAAATCCCGTGTAAAACCCATGAATAGAATCAATTAATGACTTAAAAAAAAATAAAGTAATTGTTTATTACCTTTATGGCAACGCTATTCCAAGTATTCAATCACAACTGAAGGTTGTTTTAAGTTTTCCTGAATAAAATATTTAACTATCTGTTAGAAATAAATTAAGTTGAGTTATGCTGTTAATAATGGGGTTTTATTCATACCCTTGATAGAGAATTCAAACAAATATAATTAAAACATACAATGATGTACAATTGTAAATAAGTTATTACATACCCTATAAGGCTTGCTCACAGCATAAGCAGTAAATCTGGCTAAGTCCAGATATTCGTTATTTTTAACATTAATATTATTAAAATCTCAGATGTGAGTTCTTTGAGACACAAAAAAGAAAGTTTATGCCTACACAATAGCTAATGATTTTCTGATATAATATTGACTAGTAATTCCCTTGAGGTTACTATTATAAAGTAAACAAATAAAAATAACCTATTTGATAGGTTGTGCGTTCGTCATGCTTGATTTATGATTTACAAAGGTTATATTTTGAGAACACTTATAACTAACATTCAGCTTAACTAACATTGACAAATCCATCAAATAAATTTAGACATGGTGTAATATTGAAAAAATGTTTCAGTGTTATGCGTCAGTACAGATCAGTGTATCAAAACGTACAGGTTATGGCACTCGTAGTAAAATGAATAAATGGTTACACTGTTACCTTTTGGTTTTAATCATTTGATTAAAACTCATTTAACACCTCGATAATCGGATTATAATGATTATCGTTATTCACTACACACGCACAAGAACAGAGAATTTCGATCCGCTTCTAACTTAAAGGATCATAAATAATATTATTTAATTACTTCTGTTCATTATTTTCCCGCACTAAAATGAAATAATACTGCACATAATCACAATGGTTCCTTGTAGAATATCTTGAAGTATTTGTAGGTTGTTGTCAAACTGTTTCCTTTGATGTTCTATGGTGATGACGCTATCAGTTATTAAAAATGTTGAGATGGTCAGCGCACGTTCCACGCCGAATGAGATTAAGAAGTGTCTGCTGAAAATCTGTTACAGCTCTTTTTATACCCGACCCTTCGATCGGCTTTAGGCGATAGCGTTAATTACTAAGCAATTTTGTGTTGGCTCAGCCAGGTGTGATGAATATGACGTATTGTCTTTTCAACCGTCAAAAACGGTTTTCTAACTGCCAAACGCTGAGATGATTGACAGTTATCGATGTTATTGGTATTGATAACTAGATTTATGATGCATATTTTGTAAATGATGCTAACACCTTTCACGCACTTAATACAGTTGCGATTGGGGCGATATCGCCATCAAATTAAAGAATATTTAGTCCTCTTTAATTTGATATAGTTTGATACCAAGTTAATTTCATTTTTACTGACATTGCTACATAAACAATGTTCAGGTACACTACTTCGCACTGTCGTCTGTTTACCGAAATCGGCGATTACACTCTGACTAATATTGTTTGTGTTCTACATCGCGTTTTATCACTCAAACGTTTATGTGAGAACACTATTAAATCTGTACTGGCATTTATTCGCTGAGTATTATAATTAAATCTTAACTTTATACATTGTAATGAACGATCCTTACTACTATGATATTTTGTTTCACACTAATTTGCTCTATTCTATTAACTAACAACTGAACTATTAAATATATCATTTTAATAATGTTTTTTGCTATGTTTGAGCATAACAATTGTTCTGTGTATTTAATCTACACTTATATTACCTCCTAATATTCATCTCACTGATGATTGTTTGGTCTAGGCCTTTTTAAGGCATACCGTTTATACTGGAATTCTGCCTTAAAAGCTTTTATTAGTTCACAATTCGGTAATTTGCTGAGGTACCTTATTTTTACAAGGTTCCCTCTTACAAATGTTTTTTCTTTCTCGTCATAAGTATATTTGAGATTGAAATATAGCTTCGTTCTCATTTTGTGGCCATTGCTAATTTTAGTTTTTTGGCGTTAATAATTGCTAGTCATATTTAATTAATTCCCAGCCAAATGCTGATTCTGATTTCACATTATTCAGATTCTTATTGACTCATTTTTTATTAACATATCATATTCTGTTTATTTATTCACTGACTCGCTTGACAGCTTAAAGTAAATTTAATTTGTCCATCAGTTTGTGTCAGTTATAGTCTGGTTGTAGTGTCAAACAGTATTTGGGTTTACTGTTCCTGGTGGCACTTCTGCTTCTTTCTTCTTCCATGATTCCTCTCTTCTTGGTTATTCTTATCATTATATTCCCTATTTACATTATTGTTATGTACTTATTAAATCTGATAGTATATGTTTAGGTTAGGTAACATTTTGTTATGTTACAATATTTATTAAATTTTTATAAATGTCAGTTATTTCGTAGAGTCGCAAATTGTTGGTTCTAATTTTTTTAATATCTCTACAATCTATAAAAATTCAAAATATAAGCTGAATAAAATATTTGGGTTCAATTACATTTACTTTTCCTAGCCTCACTGTGTAAGCGCCAAAATTTGTAATGGTCAATTAACAAATGTAAGTTTTCTAAAATCTTTTAATCTTTCTTAATTTTTGTGTTAATTCATTTCTTTATTTATTTCTTATTCACTTACCTAGTTCGATAATGTAAACTCACATGGCACACCAAAATTGTAATGCCAACTTATTCTTCAAATGTTTATGAAAATGCTAGCACTCGTAAATTGAAAAAATATTAATTATCAGAAATAATTACTCATACAAAATTAATTCCATTAAAATTCGTTTTATTTACTTTTGAAATCCTTTTCTTTTCTTCTGAATTTAAAATAACTAAAATATTTCTTAATTTGAATTATCCAGGCTAGTTAATTTATCTCTCAGCGGTTGGTACTGAGTTTCCAAAACTCAGACCTAGGTTAATATTTTACGTTGTAAATATAACCTCGTGGTTTATTTCGACTACAATAACTATTTACGAAAATGTCCTTTGTGAAGTACAAAACATAACAATATAAAGTTAACTATAATAGAACAAAACAATATCTTATAACTAAAGTAACGAACAGTTTGTAATTGCCGAACAGTGTCTTGTTGAGGTTAACAGTTTTTTAGGAGGTTATACTCCTTTAACTTTTTAAACACAAAGAAATAATTATTGAACTATGAAAAAATTACAAAAGTGTTAGTGTTTTAGTTCAGTGATGGTGAAATAAATAGTTCACAAATGTATATAAAGTGTTGCAAGTTGGGTTATGAAAATTAGTTAATAAGTCGTTTTAAAAATTTTATTATTGACACTATACTTTCCTTTTATATGCACACACTTTCTGATTCACTGTTATTATTTTTTCACTGTTATTATTTTCACATTATAATTCCCTTCTGGTTATTTTAACGATTCACACTTTTTATTTAACACTCGTTGGTCATTAACTATAGTCACTCTTCACCTAACCTGTCTTGGGATTGAGTCTGATTGTAACTTCTTGTATTAAGGTGTAACAGAGGCTCTGTTCTTTGCAGCTCGAATTCCAGCAATCAACTAACTAGCTTGGCTTCACTTTTTGGGGCTTACTATTGCAAAATGTGAAAAATTCCCATTGGTTGAAACGTCAAGCATTGTTGTTCATGGCGTCACTTTCTGTGATCAAAATTACCAAAAAATCTCAATTTTAACATATCTTCCTTATACTATGTCCAGTTGTAATCATATTATCACCAAATGAAATTCTTTTTTCCTCCTGATCATTTTGAGATCTCACAACATAGGTTTCTATACAGTATTATTTAACAAAATAACATTTCTTAGGTTTGGCCTAATCTAATATTTTATGTTTAAAAGTAGTCTTTTAATATATAACTAATTTCTTTTGCTTTACATGTGATCTTATGTTAATACAATAGATTTTAATACTACTGATTACAAATGTGAATATTGTAACGAGAAACCGGTTGCGTACGTGTTAAAATGTGTTCACACTTGTTTATTATGTGTATTAGTGTGAATGTAGTGTGTTTGCCTCACACCGGTCGTTACATTACTCGAAGTCACTACTGGGGTCTGTAGCGTTGTCAAAATTACCAGTACAACCTACCTGTTAATTCATAGGGGTTGCGAATCCCGGGTGGCGCCAAATTGTTTCTATCAAAACAATTAAAATAGTTAAATTATAAGATGATACGTGTTATTAGCGTCGACAGCTGGAGCGTTCGAATGGTTCCCGCCGCTATACAGGTTGCCGTCTTGACCACTCGTGACGAGCGCTAGTTGGTTATTGAATAAAACTTGCTAACACACATATACTCTACAACGTCCTATGAAATAAAAAGATAGTAATACTCTGTACTGTGATTTTAATACAAAGTCAGTCATTAATTAATATGACAAAAGGATTATAAATGTTTTGATGACACATTGCTCCGGTTTATAACATGAAACACAAATATCTCAAGGTTGGCAAATCAATCTGAAAACAAATTATTTCTCTGCCGCTATGGCTACAGTTACATACAATATATTAATCTGTTCAAAATCTGGGGTTCTTTGGATTATGAAATAAGACATAAACGTTGGTTACATTAAAAAAGTACACTACCATACCTTATAGGTACTTAGAAAGTATAATGTGTTTTTACAAATTGTTCGGTAGTGTCGTATTTTTGTTACAAAATTGCACTCTTATGCGAGGTTATGTTTTGATTAATAAAATGTTTTTTACGTAAATAAATTATGCATTAAAACCTTTGAAAGAAAATGATATTTGTTCAATAGTGAGAAATTTGATCATTTGAAAAATATTTAAAGTAATTTGGTTTTTTGGGATTAAGGAATTTATTCGATACTTATCAGTTCAGATAGTGTTGATGTGTTGTCATCTAGGGTAGTGGATATTCTGCAAATTTGGACTGGTTTTAAGCTTCGAACATCTTTTTCAATCTTGTCTTGGGCTTTCTGTTAACGAATTTATTGGTATTTGGTTCCAGGACATCGTTAATTCTTGGTAGGTCGGCATCTATTCGTCTTTGGTCATCTTGGTTAACTTCCGAAACTTTTCATAACTATTTAAAGTAAAATTTCAATCATCACAATTTTGCGTGCCGCTTACCCACGCGTCATTTCTTCAAGTCTCATAAATTTAACGGAAAATTAGCCTTCAACTATGGTAACATTACTCCTTTGATTGGTTAATTCCTCTTTCAAAAGCATTGTTAAGAGATTTGAATTTTTATTCAAATTTATTAAGTATTTTCCTAATGGTTTTACTCCTTTACAGTTCCTTTGGGGTAATAAATGATATCACTATTATCTTTCTTTCCTTTCAAAGTTTACAATGATATCTCATAAGGTCATATTCTGTTATACATTAACTTTAGTCTAAATATTTGACATTTGATAAATTATATATCTTTCTTAAATTAAACTTTTATAATAACATTTCTTTTTTAAAATGATTTACATATAATTACTGGCCATTTACTGGTCTTAGATTAGTAAAGTTTCTTGCAAAATTGTTACAATTGACATTTGAGTGTGTCTGACAGTTAGATGTTTTCATAGCCAAGATTAGCCATGATGGTTTTTGGTTGATTTCTTTTAAATTACATTTTTATTCAGCCTGATGGGCTTCACTTAGTTATCATAATTGTTTGTGTTGTGTGTTGATCCTGTTTGTGTTTTAATTACTATTCAATACAGTTTTCATTACACATATTTTAAAATATAACAATTAGGCTTATGGACTGCAAGTTCCCTTCAGCCATATCCTCTTCATAACATTGAACCAAACTATTCTTTATAAGTTACTAGTTATTGTTTTGTTACTTCTTTGAGTGATAAACATCATCACTTCTTGCAAATTTCTGAAAGTTATTTCCCCTTTCAACATGGGGTGTTTTTATTCATTGTAGTCTTAACTTTAAAACAAAACCTTATTTCTATACTGCTATCTCCTCCATACCATGTTAATACAAACTGTTTTTGTCTGGGCTTTCTCCCTGCATAATATTACATGCTTCTTTTATATTTATTTGAAATATTACTTTTAATTATTTTTAATTATATAAATGTTCACAAGATCACTCAAATCATTGATTGTTAGTCAATGCTTTATAAAGTGTTCTCTTATTTACTATTACATTTTTATTGCTTAACACTACTATTTCCTTGTATCACCTTCACCTTTAATTAATAGAGGTTCATCACTGATACACTTTCATTATTTTTAGGGTATTTACACTTTCACTATTGCACTTTACTCTGGTTCACTGTTTGTATTGAGTGTTATTCAATGGGTAATCCCTATACTTTTCTCCTATTATTTCTCACTATTTCTTTACAGCATAATATTTATTATTAATAATATTAGGTTATTTATTTTTTGTTAAATTTAACCTCCCTAATTGTGTTAGTGTACTTTTCTACACTACGTTACTTTACAATTGTCTTTTGTCTTTAAAATAGGTACATAAGTTAATATTATAAAATAGGTAAATTACCTTCTGTCAACGTTTCTTAAAATCCTTATAGGATAACTCGAGTTTCGACACCATCTGGTGTCATCATCAGATCGGATATGAATTAGGTCAAAACATTTTGATGTATATACATCTCGTCAGATATTAAAAAATTAAAAACAACACATAACATTACACAAATAATAAATAAACTATATCACAATAAAACAACATTACAACAATAAAATATAAAAACAACGCGGCCGCAAACGAACCTGTACAGGAACGCCCCCACGGTAAGACTAACCAATGCCGGTTTGACCTTGGTTCAATTTTATCGATCTGATATAGCCAATTTCTCGTTCTATATGATCGATTCTATTGAATAAAACATTATTGATATGTATTGCTTTTTCATTTAGGACACGATTGTGATCCTCCTTTATGGCTTTATATATCTCGAACCTTTCAAGGGTGTCCAGCTTTAGTGACTTTTTACATTTATGTAGGATATCTAAATTATCATTAATACTTTTTATATTATGGTTATATGAGCTCAAATGTTCTGCAGAAACGTTGACAGAAGGTAATTTACCTATTTTATAGTCTTAATCGTTTCTGGAGGCAAGAAAAATGTTTAAACATAAGTTAATTCAATTATAACAACACTATTTGTTTCATTAATGGATAATTATTTGGGGTTTATTTACAGCATTCTATCCTTGAGTCTACTATTTTTCCCCTTTATATGTGTGTTAGTTTCCCCTTGGGTTTAATCTGTCTCCTCTTCATTCTTCCTCTTCTTCGTCTTCTTCCATTGTCTTCATCTTGGTTAGGTTCTCCTCTTCTCATCTGGTTTGATTTCTGTCTAGTCGTAGGGATTTGTTCCCTTCCTTTGATTCTTCTTTAGTTCTGGTTTCTTATCTTCCTTTGTTAGTTCATAATTGTTTGGTCAATCACCTTTTTTTCTTGAGTATGTTTCGTGGTTCCCTTCTTTGTGTTTTTGTTGTTGGGTCAATCACTTGGGTTGGGTAATATCGTCGTTTGTCGTGTCATAATATTTGTATTTTATTCATTTTTAAACATTTTATTTTATATGAAGTATTTTTATATTAAGAATTATATTTTTTATCCCTGGTACGGGGTTTGGCTTATTTGTGTTGTAACATAATGCCTCTCCTCTAAAATTGATCATTTTGATAAAACACTAGCATAGTTTTTTATGAAATTATCAGTTATAGATAACTTTTTTCCTTTTCTTTCTTGTTTGTTTCTCCATTCTTCATTTCTCTTCTTACTTAATTCATTCCATTTTATTTGGATCTGTTTTTATTTATTTCCATTGGTGCATTTTCCCTCATACACAATTTTTTCCCTACCTTTATAGTAGCTGGTTTCTCCCATTACTACTCATTTTCTGAGACCAGAGGCACATCATCTCTGCTCAGTTTATTTGGATTGTTGGACTTTTCAACAGTTTATCTTAAATACCTTCTTTGTCAACTTGTGACTTAAATCAATAATAATAATATAATAATATACTTTGGGATTGTCCACCTTGTGGTTTGTTTTTAGATCACTTTGGCCTTTTACTCATTCTTCCTTCTGCTATACCTTAACTATATACTATCATCTACTCATACACTTGATTGTTTTTATATTTATTCATATGTTAATTTCATCATATCTAACTTTTCATTATTTTGTTTTCAATGCTCGTTGTGATCATTTTAATTGTCTTAGACATTTTTTATTCTTTCTTAGTCATTTAGCAAGATTCTGCTTTAGCCATTTCTGTATATTTGTTTTATACATAATTTCTCTCTCTTCCTTGTACCAGTTCACATCTCTTTTTTTTTCTTAGAATACCTTTGATTCATTATAATTTCAGGTATTTATCTCAGTAATTGAACTTGATTTTATTTTTTGTTTATTTTATTCTGTATTAAATATCATTTTTGATAATTCTTTGGTAAGTTAATTGTCTTACCTTAAAGGAATGTTTGTAGCGTATTCCTTTTTAGTTATTTTTTGTTTAATTATAATAGTAAGTTTGTGATTCTTACATTTTTATTATATAGGAATGTGTGTAACTTATTCCTTATTATCTCACTTTTTTACTTCATACTTCATATATCAATCTTTTATTAGACTGTAACTTGATTTAAATTGAAAGGAATTTGTGTAACGGTTTCCTTTGGTTTTTACCTTATTATTCATTTATATTAATTCTTTTTATTATTCCGCATATATCATCTAAATAATTGAGTAAGTTGCTCTTACAATCTCTTTTGGAATTTTGAAATATGTTTCATTTCATAATGGTTTTATTCTTCTTCGTAAAACTTTTTTATCGAAGTTTGGTTATAAACTCCCTTTATTTTTCTGGTATTCATATTGCTTATCTGGTAAGTATTATTACCATTATCTTTTGTGATGATACACGGTCATTTATCATGCTATATACTGGACCTTGTTATTATATTTTTGTAAGTTGACTTCTCCTTTTCCTTCCTTTATTATTGCCTTCTTCTTTTGTTCGACACTTCGTTATTCTGCACCTCTTCTCCTTCAAGTGTTTGATAGTCACACTTATTCTGGATAATATTATTAAATTTATGTCATCACCACCTCACCACATGTTGGGGCCATACCCTCTCTGCATAGCTGTGTTCATCCTCTATATTACTTTCATTTCTGTGGTTACCATTTGGTTCTTGGCTGGTTTCTGCTCTTATGTGGTTCACCTGAGCTGTCCGGGGTCCTTCGTCATTACTCGTCGTATCATGCAGTATTGAAAAACCCGGATTCTCATGGGCTGTTACCCAATTCTCGCTATTATTTTGGTTGGTGTTGGGTTCCTGTCGGTGGTCATTTTCATTCCGAGGTGGTTCATTGTTCCTGCCCTCTGCTGATGGATTGTTATTATTATTCGATACGTGGTAACAGCAGTTTGGACGCCAGTTCGGGCTATATCTTCTGTGGTTACTCTGCCTTTGTCCGCGGATGAAGTTTACCCGACGTCTGTCGTCGCTTCTATTTTGATTACCCCCGGGTCCCCGGTTGTACTGGTAACTGAGATTGTACCGGTTGCCGTAGTAGTTATGGTCGTTGGGGTGACCATTTGTGCGTTGTTCCAGTTCAGCTCCTCTGTAATTATCATTTGGTCGGTTATTATTTCGGATGTTTCTATTGTTGTCTTGATTCCCTGGACGATGGTTTTGTTGACCTCTGTTATTTGGCTGATTATTCGGAGGATGATTCTGGGTATTTCTATTTAATGGCTGTTCTTCATTATGATTATCATTGTTTCGGCCCCAGTTATTCCAGTTACTGTTATGTGGATGATTGTATGGCACATTGAGATTGGTTGCATTATTGTGCTCATTCCATTTGTTGTATCTTTGGTTCGTGATCCTGTTTTTTCGAACTGGCTATCATTCTCCAGGTCCTCCAATAGACTAACCATTCCTTGAATTGTTTTTATCTGTCCTTGCCTTCTGGCCTTCTGTATGGCTTCTTCGTAATGATAACCCAGCTGTATTACCAGACACTCCTCGGGTATCTTGGGTTCTAAATTTCTGGCTAAACATACTTTTCCCAAAAAGTAGGACGTTAATGTGTGTCCTCCTTGTGACTCGTATCTTCCATTGCTGATATCATTGCGGACCACATTCTGTGTGGACTCGGACCAATATTTCTCCTGGAATTGTCTCTTAAACTCTTGTGTGTCATTGATCTCGGGTCAAGTGGCCGTCCACCAGTTGTCATGGGTGTCTCGGAACATTTCATCTATCATACTTCTCACACTGGACCACCTAGTTTCTCGATTTTTTTCTATCAGCTCTTCTACCCGTTTGAGGAATTCTATTGGGTTCCTTCGGTAGCTGCGGAAATTAATCATATCTCGATTTTCGCTGGTTATGATTTGTGTGTTACTATAAGGTTTCTCTCTTAGCGCATCCAGCTCTTCTTGCATTTGTTTCTCCCGCGTACTGATCCCCTGGATTTTCTCTCTGTTTTCTCTGGTCATTCCGTCTAGTTTATCGATGACGGTGTATACCTTCTCCACACGATTGTTTACATCTATCTGTAGTTCTTGGTGCCTCTCCTCCAGTTCCTTGACCACCTCCTGTTTCTTCTTCTGGCATCCTTCGGTAAGGACTTGGTAGAATTCGGTCGCTCTCAATCTACTTTCCTCCTCGACATCGATGATTTTATAGTTCATTTCTTCCCAGACTTGTAACAAGGCTTCGTTGGTCTCCGCTACCGTTTGCCTGGTCTCCTCTCGATATTCGACCAGTTGTTGCTTCCATTCCTCCTTGGTTTTCTCACTTTCTTCCTCTATTTTCCGTTGGAGAATATCATGATTATTTTCCATCTTTTTATTTACTATTTCCAGATCCTTCTTGATCTGTTTCTTCAGCTCTTCGCTCCTCTTTTCCAATGCCTCCTGACTTCTCTTCAAGTCTTCATGGTTGCTCTCTATTTTGTTATTCAGGAATTCCATTCCCTTTTGTAATGATTCTAGTTTTTTATTCAAATCTTCCTTGTCCTGTCTTCTCTCTTCCTTGTCTGACTCTAATTTTTTATTTGTTTCCCTTGACAGTCCTGCTATGAAATTCATCAGGTCTTGTATGCTCGGACCTCCCTTTGCTGTTTCATTATTCCCATCCTGTTGTTCTCTCTCGTCGTCCTGAACTGGTTTCTCAAATGGGTTGTCGACTATTACCTCCACTTCCGGTTCTGGTTCAGGTGGGTTTTGATTTTCCATTTGGTCCTCCTGTGGATTCTCTTCCAACAATTCTCCAGTCGTTTCCTCAACTTCTACTTCCTCAACTTCTTCCATTTCTTCTTGGTTTTATTCTTGATTTAATGCTTTCTTACCTTTGAGCCTCGTAACCATACCGTGTCTATTCATAACCGCCGCTAGTTATTCTTTCTAGCCTCACGTTCCTGGTCGCCAATATGTAACGAGTAATTCGGGACTTCCTTTTTATTTAAAGCCCCGCATTGGGTTCGTCAATATGTAACGAGAAAATTGGGTCGTACCTGTTAAAATGTGTTCACACTTGTTTATTATGTGTATTAGTGTGAATGTAGTGTGTTTGCCTCACACCAGTCGTTACATTACTCGAAGTCACTACTGGGGTCTGTAGCGTTGTCAAAATTACCAGTACAACCTACCTGTTAATTCATAGGGGTTGCGAATCCCGGGTGGCACCAAATTGTTTCTATCAAAACAATTAAAATAGTTAAATTATAAGATGATACGTGTTATTAGCGTTGACAGCTGGAGCGTTCGAATGGTTCCCGCCGCTATACAGGTTGCCGTCTTGACCACTCGTGACGAGCGCTAGTTGGTTATTGAATAAAACTTGCTAACACACATATACTCTACAACGTCCTATGAAATAAAAAGATAGTAATACTCTGTACTGTGATTTTAATACAAATTCAGTCATTAATTAATATGACAAAAGGATTATAAATGTTTTGATGACACATTGCTCCAGTTTATAACATGAAACACAAATATCTCAAGGTTGGCAAATCGATCTGAAAACAAATTATTTCTCTGCCGCTATGGCTACAGTTACATACAATATATTAATCTGTTCAAAATCTGGGGTTCTTTGGATTATGAAATAAGACATAAACGTTGGTTACATTAAAAAAGTACACTACCATACCTTATACGTACTTAGAAAGTATAATGTGTTTTTACAAATTGTTCGGTAGTGTCGTATTTTTGTTACAAAATTGCACTCGTATGCGAGGTTATGTTTTGATTAATAAAATGTTTTTTACTTAAGTAAATTATGCATTAAAACCTTTGAAAGAAAATGATATTTGTTCGATAGTGAGAAATTTGATCATTTGAAAAATATTTAAAGTAATTTGGTTTTTTGGGATTAAGGAATTTATTCGATACTTATCAGTTCAGATAGTGTTGATGTGTTGTCACCTAGGGTAGTGGATATTCTGCAAATTTGGACTGGTTTTAAGCTTCGAACATCTTTTTCAATCTTGTCTTGGGCTTTCTGTTAACGAATTTATTGGTATTTGGTTCCAGGACATCGTTAATTCTTGGTAGGTCGGCATCTATTCGTCTTTGGTCGTCTTGGTTAACTTCCGAAACTTTTCATAACTATTTAAAGTAAAATTTCAATCATCACAATTTTGCGTGCCGCTTACCCACGCGTCATTTCTTCAAGTCTCATAAATTTAACGGAAAATTAGCCTTCAACGGCCCGTTACTATGGTAACATTACTCCTTTGATTGGTTAATTCCTCTTTCAAAAGCATTGTTAAGAGATTTGAATTTTTATTCAAATTTATTAAGTATTTTCCTAATGGTTTTATTCCTTTACAGTTCCTTTGGGGTAATAAATGATATCACTATTATCTTTCTTTCCTTTCAAAGTTTACATGATATCTCATAAGGTCATATACTGTTATACATTAACTTTAGTCTAAATATTTGACATTTGATAAATTACATATCTTTCTTAAATTAAACTTTTATAATAACATTTCTGTTTTAAAATGATTTACATATAATTACTGGCCATTTACTGGTCTTAGATTAGTAAAGTTTCTTGCGAAATTGTTACAATTGACATTTGAGTGTGTCTGACAGTTAGATGTTTTCATAGCCAAGATTAGCCATGATGGTTTTTGGTTGATTTCTTTTAAATTACATTTTTATTCAGCCTGATGGGCTTCACTTAGTTATCATAATTGTTTGTGTTGTGTGTTGATCCTGTTTGTGTTTTAATTACTATTCAATACAGTTTTCATTACACATATTTTAAAATATAACAATTAGGCTTATGGACTGCAAGTTCCCTTCAGCCATATCCTCTTCATAACATTGAACCAAACTATTCTTTATAAGTTACTAGTTATTGTTTTGTTACTTCTTTGAGTGATAAACATCATCACTTCTTGCAAATTTCTGAAAGTTATTTCCCCTTTCAACATGGGGTGTTTTTATTCATTGTAGTCTTAACTTTAAAACAAAACCTTATTTCTATACTACTATCTCCTCCATACCATGTTAATACAAACTGTTTTTGTCTGGGCTTTCTCCCTGAATAATATTACATGCTTCTTTTATATTTATTTGAAATATTACTTTTAATTATTTTTAATTATATAAATGTTCACAAGATCACTCAAATCATGTAACAGTACAGAATTGTCTGTACCAGAATAATGGTATGTAGGGATACTTTTATTGTAAATCTTATTATGATCATGAAGTTTAACCAGGGCAAGTTAGTTTTGCACAAGTCCCAGTAATACGCAAATTCACCAGAGGGGAGCCGAGCCAAGGTCATCGGAGTACGAGTGGAATAAAATATGTGTAATGGCGGTTTTAGGCGCTACATATTGACAATACGAACTTTTCATTGGTCCATTGTAACAAATCGTCACCAAAAACACAATGACGATATAACACCATTACATATTAACCAAGGCGGTGGTTGGAAAACAATAGACAATGACGTCAGATGCACGACCACTTACATAACAATTACGTCTGACCCAGCCTCAGTCTTCAAAAGTAACTCAGAGAGCATACACGCTCTAATAGTAGTGGGCAGTTTTTCTGCTATCAAAATGTAACATTTACTACTTAAAATGATTTAATCAATACCATAGTAAACACTAACATTTACTAGAATCAGTGAACTTAGCAAAAATGTATTAAAAGTAGAGTCAGTGGGAAATGACTACCATCAAACTGGACGAACGCCTGCCAACCGCATGGAACCGCTGAGGAGGAAGCTACACCACGTCTATTCAAGAAAGCCCTACATTTCATTACCTAAATTCAAAATTAGGAAGATGAGCTCAATTTTTATAAAATTTGTTTAAACTCAAGTGAGAGAGAGAGCGAGAAAGCGAGTGTGTAAACCGGTGTTGATCAACGCAATAGTAAATGAGACGTTGGTTTGTGATGATGTTTGACCAGTATTAAGATTAAAATATTAAAGAAACTATAATTTTGTTTAATGATGATACTCACAAGAATAAAAGAAGTCATTTACATAAAATCATAAAGTGTATGCAATTAACCTTGAGCAAGGTCAAGGGCGGAATATCATTGCCGCCATTTTGAAATCTGAACCATTAACTTGGGTTATGCTTATGTCAATTTGCCACATATATGATGAAATAAAATCAAATTCGTTACATTTATCTAATGTGTTATGTTATTTCTATGCCCCACAACCTCTGCCGCTGTCTGCTTAACGCAATTCTGGACCAAAAGCCTAATGCATGTAACTGAGCTGAACACGTGTTATTCCGGTGATGAGATTTATTATGCAAATTACATAAATTTTAACCATCATACATTCAGTATTAATTATTATCTATGTCAGTAAAAAGCGTAAAGTCACAGATGGCAGCCCGAACTTGGACTTTATATATAAAGAAAATATATAAATAAGCAGAAAAGCAGAGGTGGAAGGGTAAAGAAATAAACATAAAAGAGAGGTTATCTATAGAGATTACCTATAGTATAAAAAGACGTAACAACAAATAAAACAAAGTTTAGTACCATCAGTACGATAAAATGGCAGATAACGAAAGCATTAACGTAGAAAATACAAACACAGAATCATTGATGTTGAGCGCACCACAGGCGAACTCAATGCCTATAGTAAACAACAGAATGGAAGAAAATGACATAATAAAAATGATGAAACTGCTTTTCAATGAGCAGAGTGTCAAATTTGATCAATTCGATGTACAATTGAGTGATATCAAAAAAGAAATTAAAAAACAGAGCTGTAGATTTGATGAGAGATTAAATGAAATAGGTACAAAGTTAGAAAAAATAGAATTAGAAAAGATGAAATTAGAATTAAACAAATTTGAATTGAACAAAGATGATAAGGTAAGTAGTAGTGGAAATGACGATAAAATAAATAAAAATATATTAATAGGAGATAATAGTGTGGAGGTTGGTAGTATAAATGAAATTTTATGGGTAATAGAATATAATAATAAGGGAATGATAGTGTGTTTTGAAGGTTTAAAGAGTGGGTGTAAAGAGAGATATATTGAGAGAGAGAAATGTTGTTGGGAGAGTTATTATAAGAGATATTTTAAAAGAGAGAGATGTTTTGAAAGTGAGAGATATTGTGAGAGAAAGAGGGAGGTAGAAATTTTTAAGATAAGCAGAGATTATGAAGAGTTGATGGAAAGGTTAGTAGTAGGAGAGAATGAGAATAATGACTTTACAAAATACCTGGCTGTAACAGACTATACCAAAGGCGACATGACCATACCCGATCATGAGTTATATGAGATTGTGGAAAATTATAGAAATTTGAATAGTATGTATATTGATTGTAATAATATAAGACATTCAATATTAAACCATGTGTATAGTTTTAAGGTTCGACTATTATTTGACGATGGAGGTTAGTTGTTCTTATTGTGTTATGAACATTTAATTATGTGACCAGTGTTTTTCAGGTTGGACTGTTTATGACTGAGTTTTGGTAAATGATTTAATGATTATGTGGATTGTATATTTTTGTGTATATTAATGTCAGTGTATTTGTGTATTTTTGTTGTTGTGTACTTTATGTATTTTTTATGTAAACATGTATTGTAGAATTTTAAATAATTGAAGGAAGTTTGATGATTTTGAAATAATTATGAGATTCAGATTCTAATGGTTAGTAAATGATTAAGTATGATATATTTGGATATTGAGAGGTATTGTTGTTAGTAGGTAAGTGATGAATTTTCTAGTGGTATATTAAGGTGAAATGTTGTAAAGAGTTTGGGGATAGTGATAAATAAGGGCATTGGAGTTAGTTAAATAAAGTTATTGGGAGTTAGGGAAAATAAAGAGTTGAGATGCTGATAATATATAAAGAGGTGTTAGATATTTTAGGGACACAGTGGTTAGTGATTATATGTAGAGGTGAGTAATGTGGATGGTAATTTTATAGTTGTTGTTGATGATATTTTGTAATAAGGATCCGGTGTTAAGGAGTGATCAACGAGCGACGTGGCAATGGACCAGCGTGCAGCGTTGTGGCAGGCGGAGCAATTTTGGGTTAGAGTGTTTGCCGATATTTGGTGGAGGGCAAAGGGTTCGGAATGGATATGGCCAGTTAAGTAACATACATCCTTATAAAAGACAAAATGAGCTGTGCCAGAGGTTTTAAATGGGATTTGTGAAGGGGGTTATTATAGAGATATTGGTGTCATAATATATTAATGGTTAGAAGCGGTTGTTAGTTAAAAGGAGGTGAGTAAGGTTAGATTGACAATGCCAAAATAAGATATAGAAAATAGTGAATAATAGTCACCCAAACTAATAAGGATAAAGAGGTTAGAAAGGAAAATTCATAGTAGGAAGGTAATTGTAACTGAAAGGTAAATGATAAATTTGAAATGGTTTTGTAGAATCTAATGATATAATAAAAGTTGAATAGAGAGTTGATAAAAATAGTAATGTCTTATTAAAGTTTTGCTACAAGTTATGTAAATATGAATTAAGTAATGTGAATTGTTCAATGTTAGTGTTTAATGTTTAATGTACAATGTTTTATTATGTTGATGGTGCAATAGGTCAGGAGACTACTATAAGGGTAGTGACCATAATAATATTAAATTTTGTGTTAGAGTAACCAGTCTCTGGGAAAAAATGATTCTGTTGAAAAGGGGGTAAAATTAAAGTAAAGAAATGAATAAAGAAAGTTAGATAGTTTTGAAGTACTGCCATAATAGATAAATATATTGCTATTAAGTGAGATAAATGAATAGAAATAGTAGTTGTTGTTTGAGAATAAAAAATTTATGTTGTGTTTAGTATAGGAGCATAATTTCTTATGATGAAAGAGGCAATTTGATATTGACTGGAGTCAGAACAATTGATACAAATATGTAGGAGTGTTGTCAAGTAGAAGGCTGATCTATCGTAAATCTTGTTATATTTTATTGTGTTATTTGAAATTTTATTAGTAAAGAAACCAACGCCTCAAATCACAAACCAATGCATCTAAGAGGAAACATATCAGTTGCGGATATGTAAATGAATAAGGCCACTATTTTAAAATTTTAATTAATAGGATTAATAATAGGAGGAAGCTACACCACGTCTATTCAGGAAAGCCCTACATTTCATTACCTAAATTCAAAATTAGAAAGATGAGCTCAATTTTTATAAAATTTGTTTAAATTCAAGTGAGAGAGAGAGCGAGAAAGCGAGTGTGTAAACCGGTGTTGATCAACGCAATAGTAAATGAGACGTTGGTTTGTGATGATGTTTGACCAGTATTAAGATTAAAATATTAAAGAAACTATAATTTTGTTTAATGATGATACTCACAAGAATAAAAGAAGTCATTTACATAAAATCATAAAGTGTATGCAATTAACCTTGAGCAAGGTCAAGGGCGGAATATCATTGCCGCCATTTTGAAATCTGAACCATTAACTTGGGTTATGCTTATGTCAATTTGCCACATATATGATGAAATAAAATCAAATTCGTTACATTTATCTAATGTGTTATGTTATTTCTATGCCCCACAACCTCTGCCGCTGTCTGCTTAACGCAATTCTGGACCAAAAGCCTAATGCATGTAACTGAGCTGAACACGTGTTATTCCGGTGATGAGATTTATTATGCAAATTACATAAATTTTAACCATCATACATTCAGTATTAATTATTATCTATGTCAATAAAAAGTGTAAAGTCACAATCATTGATTGTTAGTCAATGCTTTATAAAGTGTTCTCTTATTTACTATTACATTTTTATTGCTTAACACTACTATTTCCCTGTATCACCTTCACCTTTAATTAATAGAGGTTCATCACTGATACACTTTCACTATTTTTAGGGTATTTACACTTTCACTATTGCACTTTACTCTGGTTCACTGTTTGTATTGAGTGTTATTCAATGGGTAATCCCTCTACTTTTCTCTTATTATTTCTCACTATTTCTTTACAGCATAATATTTATTATTAATAATATTAGGTTATTTATTTTTTGTTAAATCTAACCTCCCTAATTGTGTTAGTGTACTTTTCTACACTACGTTACTTTACAATTGTCTTTTGTCTTTAAAATAGGTACATAAGTTAATTCAATTATAACAATACTATTTGTTTCATTAATGGATAATTATTTGGGGTTTATTTACAGCATTCTATCCTTGAGTCTACTATTTTTCCCCTTTATACGTGTGTTAGTTTCCCCTTGGGTTTAATCTGTCTCCTCTTCATTCTTCCTCTTCTTCGTCTTCTTCCATTGTCTTCATCTTGGTTAGGTTCTCCTCTTCTCATCTGGTTTGATTTCTGTCTAGTCGTAGGGATTTGTTCCCTTCCTTTGATTCTTCTTTAGTTCTGGTTTCTTATCTTCCTTTGTTAGTTCATAATTGTTTGGTCAATCACCTTTTTTTCTTGAGTATGTTTCGTGGTTCCCTTCTTTGTGTTTTTGTTGTTGGGTCAATCACTCGGGTTGGGTAATATCGTCGTTTGTCATGTCATAATATTTATATTTTATTCATTTTTAAACATTTTATTTTATATGAAGTATTTTTATATTAAGAATTATATTTTTTATCCCTGGTACGGGGTTTGGCTTATTTGTGTTGTAACAATATTCATTTTTATAAAAACATCTTGTTTGTACTATAGACAATAATGTCTAGTGTACCTTGGAATATTATTTGCTTCTTAAAGTACTAATGCTTATTTCTAATACAAGTGAACATTCAATATCTATTCCTTATAACTATACTTTATTCCTTATACTTTAACTATTATTATACCTAACATTATCTAATACATTCTTTATAAACTATATTGTTCCTTTCTGCCTTCTACAGTAGGTGCAGGTTCTTGATAAAATTAACATCTTACATAATACATTATTCATTGTCCATTACTAACACTTGAGATTGCTTATTCTCTAATCTAATAAAATACATTATCTATTATTATCTATAACATTGTCTAATACATTCTTTATACACCACATTGTTCCCTTTTACCTATTAAAGTAGATGCAGGTTTTTGGTAACTTAACATCTTAATGAATACATTATTCGTTTGACTATTTCCAACAATGGTTATTATGGTTATTACTTAATTCCTAATCTAATAATCAGTTTGTCTCGCTTCTTAACACTAAAGTTTACCTAATACTATTCTTTACATCTTTTTCTTTCTTCATTATACACTAATGGTCCTTTTTATAACTCAATATTATACCAGTTTTAATACAAATAAAACCTTTTTATCACATTTTTGTGTAATACTAATCCCTTTCTGAATTGTCTATGTTTTTATCTGTCACAAGCAGATACAACTGCTCAATCTAGTTGTATTGTTTTTATTATATTTCACTATTTTTTTTACAATCATTATGCAAGGTACTGGTTACCCCAGCTATGCTAGACATGATAGGCTTTTAACCTATTCTGAACCATGGATGTTAATATAATTGGATGCCCGACAGGGCGCTCTCTAGTGAAGCAAATCAGATCACGGCAGCCGTATTTAAAGCAGGCAAAAAAAGGTAAACAGACGTGGAGTTAGGTTGATTTGTGCGGACCTTTTGGAGTGTAAATTGATTTACTGCTTGCTTGACTTATGACTTCGAAAAGAATACAAAATACGAAACTAACATACAAACAACATATCTTCCAACATAGAAACTAAAAGTCTTTCAGCATAATCTGACACGTAATTATATGAATAAATAACCGAACAATGTCTACAGTCAGATCTAGCTAAACAGTCGTCTAATTGCTTCTGCGTTACAGTATAAAATTATTAAATCTCACTGCATATAACAACAAGGTGTACACAAACAGAAGGTGTAGTCCCATTTCTCCCAGACGCAAAATGTTTAGCAAACGCATGAAATCGAAGTCGATCGAAATTGCTTATAATGCAAACAAGATTTATTTAGTCACAGAATACAACCAAATATGTAATTAAATAAGTTTAGTTATAATCGAGTTTCCATTGATTTTTGACAAATTTTGAAAATCACAGAGTTCTAATTAATTTTATGCAGTAGTGGAATTTTTAATTTCGTACAAATCACGATATTGGCCAGCAAAACCTAATGCCTAAGTTTTATGGTAATCTATGGCTAACACTTGGATTCATTGTCAATAAGTTTACACATTCATTCTGTTTATTATCATTATGTACTCTCTTCTAAAAGCCGTTATTAAAAAACACCAGTTATGAATGATTAAAAACCTGTAAAACTATTAATAACCATTTTACTGGGTTGGCCACATTTCTGAGAAAAAGTAAGGATACCAGCATACTGGGTTAGATTCTGTGTGTTTTTCTTGTTTTATTTTGAATATCATTTTTGAAAGGAAGAAAGCAGCTTATTTTATATAGATTGATGATGATAATAATAATAATAATAATAATAATAATAACAACATCAGTTAATAATGGCTTTTTCTGGCGGTATGCAGTACTGGCACATTTTTAAGCCCAGGTTTCTCAAGATTCATAATTTCATTTATCTCTGTAGAATTTTCCAAACTTTTACATCGATCTACCTCCACCGGATTTGAACTCGCGAGTTCCTGGTGAGTACGGGACCTTTTCATACAGATAAATAGCCCTAATAATAATGAAAGTTGGAAATACAGCCTTTTATTTCTAATTCTTCGTTGAGAAACTTTTGTTTTTAAATTTCATTTTACGTTCTGTCACCGGACAAAAGGCTTGCTGCATGACAAATGGCGCCAATCATACACTCTAGTTATTTTGGTGGCCCTAAAAAGGACCGACTGGCGAGAACGGTGATGTTGGTAGTGCCGCACTGAGATGTTCGGCGGCTGCGCCCGCTGTTCGTGGCATACTGCAGTCCTCCTCTTCTTTCGGCACCGGTTGTAGAGTCGGCTGCCGGCCCAGCGAAATCCATCGCTGACGCGGAACTGGAGGGCGAAGACGCAAGAACGCCGGTTCTATTCTTCGGCCGTTCCTTCCGGCTGACTCCGCGCCGATGTCGTCCGAGAGAGGAGAGGAGATAAAGTGCGTCCGATGGCGTGGCGATGAAGAGTACGTAAAATTTTCTGCTGGCCCGGGTTTTATTAACTAACCGGGATCGCTGATTGGCTAGCTCCGAACACGTAGTTGGTCACGTCTCGGCGGCTGCTCATGCCGGATTGGCTCGCTGTGTCCACCGCTGGTACCGGAGAGCAGATGTTCGCATACCGCTGCCGTCACAACTCCACCGGGTCTTGAATGCTCTCCGGTAGCCAGCCTACTGGTCTTCTCTAGATGTTGTGGAGGCGTCTGTTGGGCGCCATGTTCATTGGTGTGCTGGCTGGTAGCTCGCTGGCGTTGCTGGATCTTGCATCCGCAAGTGATTGTCGCTCCACGTTGGGCGCCACTTGTCACCGGACAAAAAGCTTGCCGCATGATAAATGACGCCAATCGTACATTCTAGTTATTTTGGTGGCCCTAAAAAGGACCGAGTGGCGAGAACGGTGATGTTGGTAGTGCCGCGCTGAGATGTTCGGCGGCTGCGCCCGCTGTTCGTGGCGTACTGCAGTCCTCCTCTTCTTTCGACACCGGTTGTAGAGTCGGCTGCCGGCCCAGCGAAATCCATCACTGGCGCGGAACTGGAGTGCGAAGACGCAAGAACGCCGGTTCTATTCTTCGGACGTTCCTTCCGGCTGACTCTGCGCCGATGTCGTCCGAGAGAGGAGAGGAGATGAAGTGCATCCGATGGCGTGGCGATGAAGAGTACGTAAAATTTTCTGCCGGCCCGGGTTTTATTAACTAACCGAGATCGCTGATTGGCAAGCTCTGAACACGTAGTTGTTCACGTCTCGGCGGCTGCTCATGCCGGATTGGCTCGCTGTGTCCACCGCTGGTACCGGAGAGCAGATGTTCGCATACCGCTGCCGTCACAGTTCCCATAACAATATGATCCCACGGTGTCGGCTAATAAATTCTTTGATTACGAGTGGAAATAGAAAAAGATTTAACAGGTAAGTGAGAATTACCATTCGGGCTGATGGGTTTGACAAAAAATCGTATTATTCAGGACGTACCGTAGCATGTATTTATCATCAAAAAATAATTAATTGTTGCGTAATTAATGGCACAATTATGTACCAGTTGTATAGGTAGAACTGTAGGCTCGAGATCTCTTGCCCGGGTTAAAGATGGCGGCGTGACGTCACAGTTGCTTCAGCTCTTGCAAGCATACAGGGTTGGCAGTCGGGCATCCAGTTAGTATATAAACAACCATGTTCTGAACATAACTTATTATGAAGTTTACTGGAATTATGGTTACCAAGTTCTATGTAGACATGTTTAACATTTTTGTTTTCTTATTCTATTTTGTAATAGTTTCAACTTAACCTAATAATACATATATTTCATGACATAAGTTTACTATTTTCTTATTGCTTTGTACTTCAATCCATTTATGTTAAAATCTTTATTCTGAGAGAACCGTCACATTACACAGTGCACTGACACAAACCTTCATATGAGCTCGGTAATATATCTTCTACCATAACAAAGTAAATGCTTTTAATTATCTAGACAGCCTGGTAAGTTTTCATGTTAATTGTGATTTGGAGAAGATAATATCCATATTATGAACCTGTGTGGCACAGTTATAAGCACTCTAAAAAATAAAAGCTTGCAGAGATATGCTGGTTAAGTTTTCTAACATGATGACAGTGCCTTCTTTCCTCTGTGGTGTGAAACATGGACTTTAACTCAGGAGGACTACGAACATATACAGGCCATAGAAATGAGATTCCTTCAAGCTGTCACTGGGTATAAACTAATTGATCAGCAGATGAATGTTGATATCTGTGCTGAACTGAATATTTTTAATCTTTGTAGTAAAATAAAAGGATATGTACAGAAGTTTATAGGCCATGTGCAGCGACAACCATCATCAACTAACATAGCAAGGAAGGTGCTATATTAGGTTGCTTGAGGATGGTGTTGTTTGGGACTGTCAAGAACAAGGTGGATCAAACAGGACAAATGACGCAGTGCAGCCTAATCTTTGGAGTCAATGACAAATCTTAAATAACTTATACAGCTACCTTGTGTCTTATTTCCAGGTTGCTTTAGCAGTATCAGAAGTTGGTGTGAAGGAAGAATATATCCTACATGAACCACATGAAATAGGTGTTGTCATCAAGCAAGAACCTTCTGAAGAATTGACAGAAGATGAGGTATGTTGTGCCTGATATTTTTTTGTCTCTTTTTGAAATGCCAATACTTTTAAATTTACAATTTAATGTTTTTCTGTGGCAGAAGGAAGTAAAATGTATTTTCTCATGTGTATGTACACACACATATAAACACCCAGTGTAAAATATTAGAAGAGATATGGTTCATATTCTTAACAGGAAAGTGTCCTGTAATCACTAAATGGTTATACGTTTGTGGAGTTTTTTCTACATAAATTATAGGGTTTCTGTTAATGTATTGAATAAATTGTTGTACTAAAATGATTATTAATTGTATAAAGTGACAAGATATATTAGCAATACATTCAAGTCATTAATCTTCACTTTTTTATTTTGAAGTAGATTAAAAGAAGACATACAAATGGTGGGGATAAAAGTGTTACCAAAACCTTTCACACAAAAGTGAATGTGAGACATATACCTCCATTAATATATTTAATACTTTAAGTCGCAAGCTCAAGCCTGGGTTGTCATTTGCATATTTTATTTACTACACCCGTGTCTACTAGAAATATTTGGGCAGAGTGTATCTAGTGTAAACCTTTGGGGTGGATACTTCACGTTGGGGTTTAATGTAGTGGGCCATTTTGAAAGTAAAAGCAAGAGTTTATTGAGAACATGTGAACTTAGTAGAGTTTCTGTAAGTTATAGGTTTCAATTCAAGTAAAGTTAACAAAACTCTTCAATTTGTTGGTACAGAAATAGGCCACCATATTTTTCATAAGTCAGTAATTTTTTTTAAATGGTCATGTTCTTTAATGATTAAAAAACAGAAATGAAGCATTAAAAGGCTATTAACGTGCAACAGTAAAATAGTAAAATAAAAAACCCAGGGTCAATAGCTGCACTTGTATTGTCTGTGATACAGCACCTACAATGCAAACCCTCCACACCCGTTATATGGATTCAACTGAACAATAAGAATAGGTTGTGATGATATAAAAAACAAATTACTCACATGTACATTAACATACACTTTTATTCTGATCTTTGAGTAAAGTTTCTAGGCACAGGGACTGTATTCTATGATTAAAATGATTCTTAGCTCACATTTTGACAGCACATATTTGAGGTGTGTTAAAAAAGAATCGGACCTTTTTTTTCTATGCGATCAAATGAAGCATGGGTGTTGACCTTGAGTACATGCATGCAGCGAACTCTAGTGCGCAAGCGCTGACTGCCACCATCCCGCTACAACGAATCTGTCGCTGCCTGGCTGCATGTCAGTAAGTATGAGTATAGAGTGCCCATCGGATTTCATTTACTGTAAAATGACAGAAAAACTTGAGCAGCAGTACTGCATTTAATTTTGCCAACGACTTGTTGATACCCAAGCAGATACTATTCGAAAAATTCAGCAGTCTTTTGGGGACAATGCTGTGAGTGTCACACGTATTAAGAAGTGCTATAATCGCTTCAAAGATGGCTGCACCTCAGTGGACACTGAACCACATTCTGCCAGGCCCTCAACAAGCTGTAATGATGAAATCATTGACCAAGTGCAAACTTTGGTCATGGAGGATCTTATCTTCAAATTACTTCACGGTGGGGGGGGGGGTCTGAGAGATTACAGCGGATATGGGAATAAGCATTAGTTTCTGGCTATGTGAAGAATGTCTGCAAAATTTGCGCCAAAGCTGTTAATGATGGAGCAGAAGGGACTCCATTTAGATGTTTCGCAGGACATGTTGGACTGTGTAAAAACTGGCCCAAATTTTCTCAACACTGTGATCACTGGTGATGAGATGTGGGTTGTGACGGCAGCGAGGCAAACATCTGCTCCCAGTACCAGCCGGGAGGTCGTCGCTAACACCTGGCGGGCACGTGGATGAGTTCACAGCATGCTAATCAGAAGAGACCAGAAGATAGCAGCCATCTGATAGGTTCGCTGCAACCAGCAAAAATTAGGAATAAGAAGAGCGCAGCAGGGAAAAAAATCGCCATTCCATCAGATGACGTGAAGCCACCCAGAATGAAAAGGAAGAAGAGAAGAATGGAGAAAAAAGAAGAACCAGTGATGGACATTGGCTGGGACGGCAGTGGACTCTACATACCGGTCGAAAGAAGAAGAGGATTGTAGTATGCCGTGAACAGCGGGCGCAGCTGCCGAACATCACCGCGTGGCTTGGGCGGAACATATATCGCAGTTAGTGACCTCGCCACATGGCCCTTCTAAGGGCCACAAAAATGAAGAGGTGTACAATTGGTACCATTTGTCCTGTGACAGGGTATATGGGTACGCCCCGAAACCAAAGTTCAGTCTTCACAATTGAAACATTCATCATTCCCGCGGCCGAAAAAGCAAGACAAGTGCGCAGCAAAATCAAAGTCATGCTGATTGTGTTTTTTGACTCATGTGGGATAGTGCATCATGAATATGCACCACAAAGCCAAACAATTACCAAAGAATACTATTTAGAGGCTATGCATCACCTCTCCATGATGCTGTGCGATGCAAAAGGCTAGACCTGTGGACAGCACAAACTTGGCAACTCCATCACGATAATGTACCTGTCCATTCTTCTCATCGAATTCAGACTTTCTTGGCAAAAATGACACTCCTCAGCTACGCCAGTCTCCCTACTCTTCTGACATGGCTCCCTGTGATTTTTGGTTATTTACTAAGTCGAAAATGTTCCTGAAAGGGGGCCGATTTGAGTCAAGAGAAGACGCTATACAAAATATGACAAGACAGCTGTACTCCATACCTAAAGATGGCTTCCAGACGTGTTTCCAAAAGTGGCAGGACTACTGGAAGAAGTGTGTGCAATCTAAATGGGAGTAATTTGAAGGGGATAAATGTTTAAAACCTGCAGATAAATAATTGTATTTTTCCTGAGCAAAGGTCTGATACTTTTTTAACACACCTTGTATAGTTTTGGGCCCTTGTTACTAGCATTGAGACAGTTTTCCACTCTGAAGATAGCAGCTCTGCATGATGTGAAGTACTAGGAAGGAGTATTTTTCATATGTATCATACTTTAACTATAGACTTTGTCTGGCTATTAGATTAAAATTTTGGTTAATTTTTTATGTTCGCTTAAGCCAGCTTTTGCTACATAGGTGAGGGTAATAGGTTTAACTAAAATTAGTGTTCTGTGGTTAGAACAGTACAATACTTATTATTAATACTCAGACATGCCTTGGAAGGAATAATTTTATTCACAGACCATAGCCATTCAGGCAGGAAATTGTAGAATGACCAGACCAAAAGCCTACTGTAGTTTAATAAATTTCATTATTAATTTGAACATGATTAAAGGAGCATAGTACATCCTCAGTTTTAACTTGACCGTTTGGGATTTGTCTGTCTATACCTGTCTGGTCTATCTATGTATCTTTGTCTGTCCACCTCTCTGTTTGGGTTATAGTTCATAATAACTTTTGAATGCGTGAACTGATGTTCATAAAATGTGGCATTTATGTCCGTACTTGTACCTTACAGGACCCAATTGTTTTTGAAATTGATTCCCCCCAAAATAAGGGGGGAGGCAAAAATATGAGGGGTTAAAATTTTGAAAAAAAATCACAAAAGTCCACGTGGAGTGTCAGATTAAAAGAAACTGTAACAAAAATATGAATTTAGTGTTAATGTTTTATAATTTCAAGACATCGGGGGCCGAAAAGTGGATAAAAATTATATTAAAACTGCAGAAAACATTTTGCGACACCAGGCCCAAAAAAAGTGGACGAAAGTTTGGCAAAATTGGAAAATCTATGTGAGACATTAAACGAAATAGAATTTTTTTCTACAAAACCCAAAAGTGGGTTCAAAAATATTTCAAAACTTCCAGTTGGGTGTCAGACTAAAGGGAATTTCAACACAAATCTAATTGTTTGGAATTTTTAGTGTTTATTGTATGATTGCTCTGGAAATGTTACTGTGCTAAATAAAAAATAGGGTAATCAGGATTTTCATTATTTTTTTTCATAATTTAAAAATTGTCTAATATCAAAATTTTTTCCAACAATAAGTGCGCTTGTTCAAAATAGCATGTGAGTTCTCCAGATCAGGGAGCAATGCCTATTTAACACATTTACTTTTTTAAATAAAATTTGATTTGTTATATGAACCGTTATCTGTTGTACTGGCAGAAAGAGAATTATAACATAAGAGGAAAGCTTACATACATTCTGAGTCCATGTAATGTGGAGACTGCTGTTGGTTACAAGCACTTTTTTTATGTGATTGTTAAATTAATCTTTTGGAGACCGGCATTTTTACACTGGTACTTGTGAAAAGCCTGAGGCCGTTTTTGTGGTGGCTGTTGTGATGGTACAGAATTGGTAGAGTCATTTAAATATTGTGCAATAATATGATCTATGTAAACCCGGAGTAAAATATGACTAGAGATCGGAGTGGTATGTATCAGTCAGTATGATGATATACTCAGTATCAGTACTCAGTACTCAGTAGTGTAGTCAGTATGGCATTGTCGTCTCAGCCGAAAGAAACCGAGCCTTATAAGGCAAGACATTTTTATGATCCGATTGACGTCATGAGAATATCATGAAGAGAACACGTGTTTTCGAATATCAAAACGCAATTCGGACTTCTACATGCTTCCAGATTCTTCGACGTGGCTCGGTCAGTGAGGAAAGGGAGCCAGGTGACCAGCCCATATAGTATACGCTGACAGATCATCATTCGGGCAGTTTATGAACAACTCAAAACCATGTAACAGTGTCAGGAGGCCTATGCGGAAACAATAATCAGTGTAGGCCTGCAAAAGTGTGAAAATGTATTTAAAACAAGTATAAGTAAATCTCTTCAAGTATAAATGTAATTATCAAAATTAATTAACAGTTTTGAACAGTTTTAGTGAGTGTTGGAACAAAAGTGAATTGACGAGGAATGATGCAACATTTGGAATAACTTCTACAGATAAGTACTTTCAAAAATAGGTCGACCAAACAGTAAATTTCTATTTACCCAGTACTAAGTACTACATTCCGATAATAATGAGATCTCAGAGTTAAAGGGGGTTTTAAGAGTGTGAAAGCGAAGTACTGGTTCGCCTCAATAGATTTAAGTAAGTTAGTCTTGTTCAATTAATGATTATGTATGTTCACTGATGGGCGAGTTGTTAATCACCAAATAAATAGGGGTAACACCCTTGGAATTTCTAAATGAGAATAAATACAAATTTCTATGTCACCATGACCACATGTTCAAGGTAATTATTGCGCTGAAACCTACCCTATTTGCTGCATCCAAATCTCGCCTAATCGAGCTATAGAGTCTTCTAAGTAGAGGGAAATAAAGTGTTTAAATGATGCAGGTGTTATTTAGTGCAAAGAGTGAAATGGCTTGCATATGTTAACCTCAAACTATGCTGGCGACCCTGTAACGTTCTGAGGAAGTGGAAGGTAGGTACGAAGAATAGATCGTGGAGATAAGTGAAAATAAGGTGGGTATGGTTTGTAAAAAGTGGGTAAGTTTACAATTGGCGACACTGCCAGGATGTTTTAAAATGAATTGTAAGATTACAATTGGCGACACTGCCAGGATGGTTAAAAGAAGAATTGTAAGTTTACAATTGGCGAATCCCTGCCAGGAATTATGTGTAAAATAGGCCTGAAATTGGATGACAGGAAATTGGCTCGGAAGCGGCATAAAATTTTGAAATTTATAGACATGCAAAATAGCATGTGGTGCAAAAAAGTTTTTGTTTAGTATGTATAAACTCTCATTTATCTCAGTAATAAATTGTAATCAGTATTTAACTATAAATAAATAAAAAATATGGAGAATAATGAGGAGGAAGTCAGAGTGACTGATTCAACTGACATGAGTGAATCAGAAATGCAGTCAACTCGTGTATTAAATAAAGAGAGCAGTTTAACCGAGTCAATTATAATGAGTAAAGCGGGAGCAGAATCTACTCCCGTAACTACCAAAATAAAAGAAAAAGAATGGTCAATGGCCGATATGATCAAGTTAATGAGAACAATGTCTGATGATATTGAGCATAATATGAATAGTCGTTTTGATGTAAGTGATATTAAATTTAATGAAGTAAGGAGTGATATCAATGAACTAAATATTAAAAGTGAGAGTAATTTTAATGAAATTAAACAAAATAATGTTAAATTTGAAATTAACATGAATAAACGTCTAAACGAGATTGATGAACATTGTAGTACCATGGTAAAACAAATGCAAGATGATGTCAATGACATTAGAAAGAGAAAGGAGAGTAAAAGAGATACAGGTAAGCGTAATGAAAATAATAATACTGAAATAATGGAGAACAAGGTAATCGGTTCTGATAGTGAAGACAGAGAAAATATAAGTGATAATCATGATGATGACAAGTTAAGTGCAAATGAGAATATAAATAATGAAGGAATAGTTGACAAGGTAAGTAATGGTGATAATATAAGTGATGATTATAATGGTGAGATAATGATGAATAAGAATAATAAAGATGTAGTTGAAAATGGGGTATCAAAACGTGATATAGTGAATAATAGTAGTGATGAGGAGAATATAATGGGAGTTGAGGTTAGTGAGGGGGTAATAATAAGTGTTAATGATCTTGAGAGAGAGTGGAGGGAGAGTTTAAGAGAGTATTGGGGTCAGAGGGCAAATTTTCCCTGTGTTGTATGTGAAGAAAAGGCTTCACAAGTGTTTTTGGAGGATGTAAGTTCCTCTAGAGTTTCTATGGGAGACAAATGGTCTGCAAACAAAATTACCCTTTATGTTTTATGATGTACCTGGTAAAGCCAGATGGTGTTGTAAAAATGTTGTATTGCCCTCTGCGTGGAATGAGAAAGTTAAATGGGGTTGCGAGAATGATTACGAGAGAGAGAGAGAGAGAGAGAGAAATGTTTAAGGTTAATAGAGGTTATGAAGAGTTAGTAGAGAGATTAAAAATTGAGAAAATGGTTAATAATGAAGACTTACCTTGTGGAGTAATTAGTACAACAGTAGTCAATGATGATAACGCTGGTTATAATGAGCACTTACCTGATAATGAAACTGGTTTAGTAGATGATAAAAATAATGGTGAAATCATAACTTACTTGGTGATGACAAAAAATACTAAGGGCGAATTGACCATACATAATGTTGACAAGTTTTATGAGATAATAATGTGGATTGATCCTGGGAATTGTTATTGTATAATGGATAAAACAGATTTAAATAGTTATTATATTATAAAAGATAATATAATGTATGTAAACAAAACTGGAATGTGTTATGTTAATTACAGATTAATTTTTGATGATGGATGTTAGATATATAGTGAATGAACATTTAATTATTTTAGTTAATGGTTTAAAGACTTGGCTAAATTATGTAATGAGTTTGGGTAAACAATGGCATGTGATATGACGTAGATTGTATATAAAATTGTATTGTGTTTACATGTGCTACGTATAAGGTTATGTTGTTATTATGATAAGGTATCAGAGGATACAGAGTGTATGAGTATGATGTGTACTCAACATTAATAATTCTGATTGAGTGTATTATGATAATGAGGATTGATTGTTAGTAATAATTGACATTTATGTAATTATAAATTTTTATAATGGAATTAAACTAATTTGAGATGGTTTAATTAATTTACAAGATAGAAATCTTGGTAGTAATTTGAGAAATTTGTGTAGATTTGAATTGTATAATAAATGGTAAATAATTAAAATGTGATGATGAAAGTGTTGAATAGAAATTCAGAGTTGAAGTTACAAAGTGACCATTGAAAGAGTCAACAGAGAACGAATATTGAAGTTGTAATGTTTGTAATTTTTAATCAAATTCAGAGGTGAAATGTTTCATGTTAACATGATGATTGTAATGTTTATTTTGAGAGGGGGATATTAAGCAATGATGTGGAAGGAGGATGGTAAATTGTTAATGAATAAATTCTTATTGAATAAGAAAAGAATAGAATTGGTAATTATTGTTGTGATACTGATAGTAACGAAGTAGAGGAGTAGATTTGTCCAATTATCCAGGTATCTGTAGCAGTGAATAATTTTTGATTTTTTGTATTAATCATGTGTATCGTATAGAGAAAGCAGTAGTAATCTGCATTAATGATGAAATTGAGAGATAAAAGGAGAGGTTTAAATGAAAAAGTAATATGAAATTGTTGTTTACTTGAATTCAGACTTGAATTAATGAATCATTTTTGAAATTTGAACAATAACTTTCAAGATTATGTTCATGTTAGAGGTTGGGAAGAAAATGTATTATGTTATGTTAAGGACATATATATGAAAAAAACAATATTATTTGTATATGTAGATAAATAAGATAAAAAGCCAGTATTTCAAAAAAGGCAAACCAGTACGGCTAAGAGGAAACCAAATCAGTTCAGGATATGCAATAATGAAAGGCTATTTAGTAACGTTTTATTGATTGTTTCAGAGTCTGGTGGTACTGTGGTGGCAACCCTGTGCTGGCCAGCGCATCAGGGCAGGGGTGTCTAGTGCTTGTCTGGCTTTATGGTGTTGGGATCCTAAGGTAGGAAGTCCAGTAAAGTCATGCAGGTGCGGCCACTATCACTGGATCAGGGGGGTGAGTGATCCATGATTTTAATAAGAAAATAAGGGGGGTCATGGCGCCATATCGGAGCTGATCCTTTTAGGTTTTGTCAGTGAGAGTTTTTATGCTTTGGCACAAGACCTCTTATTGAGGGGGTATTGTGACGGTACAAAATGGGTAGAGTCATTTTAATATTGTGCAATAATACAGTCTATGTAAACCCGGAGTAAATTATGACTTTAGAGATCGGAGTGGTATGGATCAGTCAGTATGATGTAGGCATTGTCGTCTCAGACGAAAGAAACCGAGCCTTATAAGGGAAGACATTTTTATGATCCGATTGATGTCACGAGAATATCACGAAGAGAACACGTGTTTTCGAATAACAAACCATAATTCGGGCTTCTACAAGCTTCCAGATTCTTTGACATGGCCCGGGCAGCGAGGAAGGTGAACCATGTGACCAGCCCATATAGTATACACTGACAGATCGCCATTCAGGCAGTCTATGAACAACTCAAAACCGTGTAACAGTGTCGGGAGGCCTACGCGGAAACAATCAGTATAGGCCTGCAAAAGTGTGAAAATGTATTTAAAACAAGTATAAGTAAATCTCTTCAAGTATAAATGTAATTATCAAAGTTAATTAACAGTTTTGAACAGGTTTAGTGAGTGTTGGAACAAAAGTGAATTGACGAGGAATGACGCAACATTTGGAATAACTTCTACAGATAAGTACTTTCAAAAATAGGTCGACCAAACAACAGTAAATTACTATTTACCCAGTACTAAGTACTACATTCCGATAATAATGAGATCTCAGAGTTAAAGGGGGTTTTAAGAGTATCAAATTGAAGTACTGGTTTGCCTCATTAGATTTAAGTAAGTTAGTCTTGTTCAATTAATGATTATGTATGTTCTCTGATGGGTGATTTGTTAATCACCAAATAAATAGGGGTAACACCCTTGGAATTTCTAAATGAGAATAAATACAAATTTCTATGTCACCATGACCACGTGTTCAAGGTAATTATTGCGCTGAAACCTAGCCTATTTGCTGCGTCCAAATCACACCTAATCGAGCTATAGAATCTTCTGAGTAGAGGGAAATAAAGTCTTTAAATGATGCAGGTGTTATTTAATGTAAAGAGTGAAATGGTTTGGATATGTTAACCTCAAACTATGCTGGCGACCCTGTAACGTGCTGAGGAAGTGGAAGGTAGGTACGAAGAATAGATCGTGGAGATAAGTGAAAATAAGGTGGGTGTGGTTTGTAAAATGTGGGTAAGTTTACAATTGGCGACACTGCCAGGATGTTTTAAAATGAATTGTAAGTTTACACTGTGATTTTGTCTTCATCATCTTCGACATATGAAACATACTTGGGAAAAAATGGCGTTTTTGTAAAGATATAATTTTGGAATACAGAATATAGTATATTAATTACTTCCTAATTAAAAATATTAATAAAATATTTGCAATGTCCAAATAATATTAAACCATAATGTGCAATTTGGGTGATAAGGTTGTATTCATCTCACTTTGTCTTATAAAAAAACCTGGCACTCCAAACTGCCATAGTTGATTCCTTTATATATTCATCTAACTGTGTGCAAAAAATGAATAATCTGTCTATAACAGAAGAAAAGATAATAGTGTAAATGTATGTACTAACCATGGCAAAATACACACTGAGTCTATAGTGCAAAACATAAACACTAGTGAACCACGAAAGTTTAAATAAATTTTTCAAAATTAGTACACAGTTACTTGTAAAACCACGCTAAATACATGTAGAAATTTATTTATTCAACATCACTTACAAAAGTAGAAACACGATGAAAAAACAACAAATATAAACAACACGAACACCAGCAACGAAAAACAACACAAGAACACTGCCACTTCAATATCATCTAATTTCTTCAAAAAAAAAAGGAAACTATCCTATTTCGTGGTTGGATTGAAAACTAGTAATGTTTGTTTACTATCTGACTTGTTGGCAGCACTCACAAAATATTCCTGTAAAGACAGCGGGAATTTTAAATGACGTCGGATATACTGGACGTTGCTCCCCAACGGTGGATGTAGGTGGACTTACATGATTAATAGTGTAATGTTGAATATTTTACATGGATAGTAGAGTATAGCTCCATAATGTGCAACCACGTACTGGTGTTTGTAGGTTGGGTGGGGAGTAGTTTACTTATAGCACACCAGCTTACACCTCTGGTATGGGAACTATTGTTGTGGCAATATATTATGTACAGTAAAACTCCTATATAATGCTGCTCAACCAACAGATAATCTAAAAAGACCTTTATATGGTTTTTTTATAAACACACAAAACTGTTTAAACACACACAGGATCAGCATTAAAGATATTTTAGGATATTAGAATAACTTTAATAAAGCTGGGGTTCAAACAACAAAAAATATATTTTATTTGAGAACTCAAGGATATATTGTGTCATCTACTGTTCGTTATTGTCTAAAATATTGCATACCATAGTGTTGGATGAAAGGAAATAACAAGAGTTGTTTGACTGACAATTACTATAATCTGTGTATCAAATTCAGAATTACAGATGCTGAAAACAAACATAGTAAAAGCAACAAACTTATAACCTTTTTCTCTACATAGTAGTGCAGTCACTGGTTCATCAGAATGAATTGTCTCAATTAAATGTTGTTAGCATTAATAACCTCTTATGGATGTGTTTGTTTCCAATGTGAAGATGAAACAGGTATATTTTCCTCAATGTTTCTTAAATTTTTTTTAGTTTTTGTGTTATCATTATGGTGTCTGTTATCTCGTATTTTGTTTTTAGGAGTCCACATTTATCCAGTACACTTGCATCTGTCAGAATTCATTGAACCCTGTTTTGTCTAAATTGGTGTTGTGTCTTCTTTTACTTACAGGATAGTTTACAAACATGTAACCCACGTTCTTCCATAGATGTGTAATACAGACTGTGAAGTTAATTCAATTATAAACTGTTTTCTCCGCCTAGGGTCTCGTCACACGAACGTTAGAATGCAAGCATGGTTTACAGGTTATGTGAATAACTTAACACAACTCGCTTTTCGTGAAGAGAAATTAATTAAATTTTATTTTTTCTTTAAATTTTTCTATATCAAATTATTCTTTATTCGTTCCTGTATCTTTAAAAAAAATCTAGTACTTCTAGTCAAATTTTAAATTGAATACAAATTTCTTGAAATAATTGAAACCTAATCTGGTACCATTTAACTTATTTAAGACATCTTACCTTATTTTAAACAGACAGCCCAGCCTGCTAGCATTCTCACATTCACTCTATTTAAATAAAAAACCCCTTTTTTATTTTAACATATGTGATAAAACCCCTTGTAAAGAAAAATTTACATGATTCTGATAGGTTACCCAACCGATGTTACTCCTTTCTTGCCCATGTGCGTATTAGTTACAAGTTCCACTCACATCTTCACTTCACTTGTTCTATTTATTTTCACTATATGCCGTTTTAATTTAGCTCGCCCGTTATTTTTCTTGGATCCCGCTCGGGAGGATAGTTGTATTAAACGGGATCCTTCATGTTTTATAAAGTTCAGTCCGACCGGGACCACGTGGCACTGGTTGCGTCCGTTAGGTGCTGTGCTTTCTAGTGGACTGCTCATACATGATGCCGGACATTACTGCCTTGGCTGCAATCAAATTTCTTCATCGTTCACGACCTTCGCTGACAAAGTCTTGGTCGCTGTTCAGGTAACACGTGTGTTTTTCGTGTATTTGATGTCGACGATATGTAGTGTGCACTGGCCGACGTCACAAAAGTGGGCTGGACTTAAACTTACATCCGCCAGCTAGGACCATGTGTAAGACAAAATTCATCGCCAAGCCATCTTGAGCGTCTTTTGGTCAGCGTGGGTATACGCACATGTTGGTGTAGTGCGTTTGGGCATAGATGCCACACAGCCGCAAAGTTCTAAGAATTGTGCTACAGTCGACAACACGACATTCCTTTGTATTGTTTCACCACAGCTACAGCGTACCGTTTCTTTGTTTGAACTACGTTTTAGATTCAACCGGGGACTGGCCACACATATGACAATGAATTGTGAAATAATATTTTAATAGAATGAACCCAAATTGTTAATAAAATAAAAAGCCCCTTTTTCCGCCCCGTTACAAGACTGTCATTTAGAATAGGTATACCCTTCAGGTATTAACATTACATTATATTACACCAAACAGTCTTCGTAATGAAATTTTATAAATTACTAGGGCTGACGATATGAATTTGTTGTTCAGGCATGTTTTTAGCCTTTCAAGTCAAACTCATGGAGTAAAATATCAGTGAATTACAACAGTTTACTGAATATGAAATAGTAGACAGTTTAAAAGCATCAAACACTAAAATACTGTTACGTAATGCAGGAAAAGTGTTATATCATTATGGAACATTCTGGTACATTGGAGAATGATCCTGCAGCTGTAATGCATACGTGGAACTTGATATGTGAGGCAGTAGACATTATCGATGAAGTGATTCTTGGCACGGACGTTATGAATGCCTACGGATTCGTTGTGGACTTAAGAGAGAATGTCCTGAAGGTTGGCCAAGAGAAGATAAAGCTTTGCATCTCTAAAATGACAGGGTCTACCAACCATTTGATTAAGCAAGTGGCATTGGCCGAAGAAAAAGTCAACAGGTCTGGTCAAGAGGAACCCTCCCTATTGCAAGCGGAAATGGAGGAAGAACTAGCAGAGTAAATACAAATAAGTGTAACGACAAAATTAGTGATTGGAAAGTCAACTATTGGTGTCGAGACAGAACTCTTGCTTATTCCTGAGCTGATAGATGCGCCTGAGGGAAAAGTGGCTGAAGATAAGGTTACACAAGAGTTTGTTGACAAGAACCAAACGGACTTGGATCAGCCAGTGGTGTTTAGGTCATCAGCACATGACACAATGGGAGTGACTGCAGCAAAACTAATGGTTGAGCGGAAGATTCATCTTACTATAAAATAGGTTAATTACCTTCTGTCAACGTTTCTTAAAATCCTTTTAGGATGACTCGAGTTTCGACACCATTTGGTGTCATCATCAGATCGGAATATGAATCAGGTTAAAACATTTTGATGCATATACATCACGTCAGATATTAAAAAATTAAAAACAACACATAACATTATATAAATAATAAATAAACTATATCACAACAAAATAACATTACAACAGTAAAATATAAAAACAACGCGGCCGCAAACGAACCTGTACAGGAACGCCCCCACGGTAATGAGTCTTACCTGTTCCTGTACAGGTTCGTTTGCGGCCGCGTTGTTTTTATATTTTATTGTTGTAATGTTATTTTGTTGTGATATAGTTTATTTATTATTTATATAATGTTATGTGTTGTTTTTAATTTTTTAATATCTGACGTGATGTATATGCATCAAAATGTTTTAACCTGATTCATATTCCGATCTGATGATGACACCAAATGGTGTTGAAACTCGAGTCATCCTAAAAGGATTTTAAGAAACGTTGACAGAAGGTAATTAACCTATTTTATAGTCTTAATCGTTTCTGGAGGCAAGAAAAATGTTTAAAAAGATTCATCTTCCTGGGGACTTGATGTTTGCATCACCTGAGACAATCCCAAGAGCCAAAGAACTATTCCTCGCAATTGGAAAACCAACTGCGAGAAATGAGTCGCTTGATAAGAGGACGGCTGAAGATAGCCAGAGATAAAATGAAAACTAGATATGACATTCGCAGTAATATTGTGGGTTTCCAAGAAGGCAATCAGGTTTGGTTGTTTAACCCAAAGCTCACCTAAACTTCAGACTAACTGGGAAGGACCCTACACTGTGAAAAAAAGAATCAACGATGTTGTATATTGGATTCAACAGGAAGGACAGCGGAAGTTCAAGGTCGTCCACCTAGATCGCCTGGCCAAGTATTACTTCAGAGACGGTTTGCCAGTTCGGGACAAACAGGCTTAGGAAGGGGGCAGTGTTACGTAATGCAGAAAATAGTTATGTCATTACGGAATGTTCTGGTACATTGGAGAACGATCCCGCAGCTGTAATGCATACATGACACTTGACATGTGAGGCAGTATTACGTAATGCGGGATGTCTCGTGCATTCTGGAAGCATCTCAATTAGCCCAGCTGTGCGTGTTTCTGCGAAGGTCGCGCTGCAGTGTCCTCTAGAATTTTCTATGGCTTGTTAAGGACGCATGTTATGGAACACTGTAGACTATAAATAGCCCATACCTGCTTCTTAGTTCTCAGTTTATTGTTGGGCAATTACAATTGATTATCGAGCAATATTACTGTGAAGTGCTGCTTGTGTTTTATAATCGGGCAGTATATTGTAATACAATTGTGTTTTAATATTAGCTGACATTTTAGTGCGTGTGAACAATTTTTATTTGATTTATTGTAACAGACTGTGTTGTTAATTACAAACTGTTTAACTGTGAAAATTAAAGCTGGTGATTAGTGACTTAATTGGTGTCTTGTATTTTGTTTCCACTGTACCTATGACGACCCCAAGTAGACCGTCGTAACAATACGCTACTTCTAAAGTCGGACAGATTACTGTTCAGGAAAACCTAATAAACATAATAAATTAGAAACCAGTAATAAAATTAAGATAAAATAATGATAATAAAATAGAAGGGCTTGTTTGCACGTGCTTGACCTATTTTTGATCATTATATTTTTAACATGCAAGTTGCTTGTAGACAGGTATTCCCACAATATATACTTTGTTAAAAAGTGGATAAAAATATCCACTAAACGATTGTTCCTCCATCTCTTGATTGAGGAATGTGAATGCTCACTTTTTACAAAACCATTTGGCTTTGTCTATCTCTTAGGGATATGTATCTTGATAACTTTTGAACACAACCGATTTTTGCAAAACTTGGCATGTGTGTCCATAAATTTTCCCTACAGAATTCTGTTGTTTTTTACTTTGGCCCATCAAAAGATAGGATGAAAAGATAGTCCATGTGCTGGTATCAAATTAAATAGAATTTTAACCAAAATATGAATTAACCTAAATTTTAAAAATTACAAATTTTGGATGACGGGCGTCAAAATAATGGCTGAAAATTTTGATAACCCAAAATTGTGTGTAGCATTCCGATTAAACAGAATTTAAACTGAAATCTGAAGTAGTTTTAAGTTTTGGAAATTCCAAAAATTTTGTAAGTCCACCAGGGTGTGAGACTAATGGGAATTTTGTTGTAAGTCGGATTGTATTAAATTTTTAGTATTTATTGCTTGATTACTGTACAATTGTTACTTCAGTAAACAAAAATAATAGGTTAATCATAATTTTTGTAATTCTTAGGATAAATGAAAACGTATTTAATATCAACATTTATCCAATAATGCACTGTGTGCAAACTGATGAATTCTGCATGCTAGTGTAACTTTTCTTATGAATGCGAAGTTTGCCAGAAAATAATGTGTAAATATTTTTCAGTGCATGTCAGATGGAAACAGCATTGGTTCTAAACACACTAATGAAGGAGATATGTGTTATACACATTCGTATGGACGAAAAGATCATAACTCAAGTTTACTGAAAGCTAATTGTGATTCATCAGAAATGTACAGATGTGGTAATTGTCACAAAAGCTTTAGAGACTTAAAAACGAAGTCTCATCATGAAGTATTGTGTAGTGGTTTAAATTCATACCAGCGTGTCAATTGTAACACAACGTTCATTAATAAGAATAATGTCGCAACTTATAAATCAATTCACAGTGAACTAAAGAAACATTGTAAAATCTGCAACAAAGTCTTAAGAAAGAATAATTTGTCGGCCCATATGTTAATTCACAGTGAAGTAAAGAACTATCAGTGTGAAATCTGTTGCAAACGTTTCTCACGTAAGAGTCATTTGTCAAGACATATGTTAATTCACACTGGAGTAAAGAATTATCAGTGTGAAATCTGTTGCAAACGTTTCTCACTAAATAGTACTTTGTCAAGCCATATGTTAATTCACACTGGAGTAAAGAATTATCATTGTGAAATCTGTAACAAAATGTTCAGACAATGGAATGGTTTGTCAAGACATATGACAACTCACAGTGAAGCAAAGAATTATCAGTGTGAAATCTGTTGCACAAATTTCTCACAGAAGAGTCATTTGTCAAGTCATATGTTAATTCACACTGGTGTAAAGAATTATCAGTGTGAAATCTGTTGCAAACGTTTCTCACAGAAGTGTACTTTGTCAAGCCATATGTTCATTCACACTGGAGTAAAGAACTATCAGTGTGAAATCTGTTGCAAACGTTTCTCACAGAAGTGTCATTTGTCAAGCCATATGTTAATTCACAGTGAAGTAAAGAACTATCAGTGTGAAATCTGTTGCAAACGTTTCTCACAGAAGAGTAATTTGTCAAGACATATGTTAATTCACACTGGAGTAAAGAAATATCAGTGTGAAATCTGTTGCAAACGTTTCTCACGTAAGAGTCATTTGTCAAGACATGTTAATTCAGTGAAGTAAAGAACTATCAGTGTGAAATCTGTAACAAAAAGTTTATACAAAGGATTTGTCATTTCACAGTGAAGCAAAGAATTATCTGTGTGAAATCTGTTGCAAACATTTCTCACAGAAGAGTCCTTTGTCAAGCCATATGTTAATTCACACTGGAGTAAAGAACTATCATTGTGAAATCTGTAACAAAAAGTTCACACAAACGAATGGTTTGTCAAACCATATGTTAATTTACAGTGAAGTAAAGAACTATCAGTGTGAAATCTGTTGCAAACGTTTCTCTTATAAGAGTCATTTGTCAAGCCATATGTTAATTCACACTGGAGTAAAGAACTATCAGTGTGAAATCTGTTGCAAACGTTTCTCACATAAGAGTACTTTGTCAAGCCATATGTTAATTCACACTGGAGTAAAAAATGATCAGTGTGAAATCTGTTGCAAACATTTCTCACAGAAGAGTACTTTTGTCAGGCCATATGTTAATTCACACTTGAGTAAAGAATTGTCTGTGTGAAGTCTGCTGCAAACTTTTCTCAGAAAATAGTAATTTGTCCAGGCATATCAGTAAAGTAAAGAATATCAGTGTGAAATCTGTAGGCAAGTCTTCAAACGCAAGGGTGATATGTCAAGACATTTGTTAATTCATACTGGATTAAAGAATTATCAATGGAAATCTGTTGCAAAGTTTTCGCAAAAAAGGGTCATTTGTTGGATCATATGTTAACTCACAGTGGTGTAAAGAAATATCAGTGTGAATTATGTTCCAAATTTTTCTCAAGAAAATGTAGCTTGTCAAGTCATATGTCAATTCACCGTGCTGTATAGAATTATCAGTATGTAATCTGTGACAAACTGTTCTATCAATAGTATAGATTTCAAAGTCAAAGTGAGACAAAAAAATTTGTGAAATCTGTAATGAAATCCTCATACAAACATCATTTGTCAAATTACGTTTTTCAGTCAAGTACAGAATTATCATGTAAAATCTTTTAAAAAACTGTTCTCTTGTGAGGGTAGTTTGTTAAGACAATTCATAGTGGAATTGAGAAATGTCAGTGTGGTATCTCTGAGATTTTACACACTTAAGCTCATAAAATAACTCACTGTGGATGAAAGAAATAAGAGTGGCATGTGTAACCATACCATCTCTGATAAGGGACGTTTATCACAAAACACACATTAATTGCTCAATGAATTGGTATTCATTTGTGATATAGTTCTTGCGCAAAATATTTTCTATTTAGTGTTTTGTTAGTAAAGAAAGCATTGAATACTTGATTAAAACATCCTGATCCTTAAAATGCATTCCAAGCGTATATACCAAATGAATGCAATAGCTATGAAAAGTGAAATAAATTGTTAATCAACATAGTTTTTCTGTGAAATTATATTTTTACTCTTTCCTCAAGCTTAATATTTCTTTCCCACTCCTTTGTCAAACCCCCCACCCGCCACCACCATTTCTACTTATTACTACCTCATATAAAATGCACATGTGTGCATGCATGTACACACGCACATTTTCTTTATGCTCCTTTAAGACACATTTTGTTAGTACATACATGTCCTTTTTATCTGCAAAGCAAACAAGTAACAATTTTGTTTCTATCAAACAACGATGACCCTTTGTGTAATGCTGTGTTGACTGTATGCAATTCGCCCATTGTAACGGTACGAGATTGTAGGGCCAAGATAACATTTTAAAATTACATTCTCTATGCAGTCATTGTTCACCCTTGTAGAACCCCAAGTTAGTCAACCAGACAGGCTATGTTTTGTCTCCGTACTCAAGCAACGCAGACCGATTGTGAAATAACATCAACCTGCGCCTCAGCCGTGAATCACGAAAGAAAGTAATGTAACTGCACATTGCGCCAGGCAGCAAAAACATTGCTCACCTTCCCGCCTATGCTAAGGCGCCCTTTCAATAGCACCAATGGGAGCACATATGCACGATCACGTGACCAAAAAACACTGTATGCAATTTAGCGAACTAACGCCAGTGCCAGTTGTGACACAGGGCCGCGCGGCCAGCCTAAGCGAGCTAAGTGTTCGAAAATTTATGTCGGCCGACAAAACAAAATGAAATGCTATTTTAAAGTGAATTAAAGTAATAGTGGCGCATCGACTTAATTTGAAATAAGCAATAACAGTACCGCGGTTAAACAGTGAAAAACTAAATCATGGTGTGTTAAACAGTGCATTCACAGCAGAGGTGCAAAACAGCGGAATTCTTCAGATGTTAAGTATTAACTGAGTTTTAAACAAGATTATTTTCTCCCTTTCCACAGAGTATAAGTCAACATAAATAAATTGTAAATCTAAAATGTACATCAGAGATCTTGAAGTGGGGTTTAATAGAACGATAAAATCAAAGAACGAATGTATGTGAGTGTGTAGCTAAAGCACGTATTGGTTCATTGCAAATAGTAAATAGTTGGGGTATACCATAGTTGTCATAAGCTAGTTAGTTAAGAAATATTTTGTTACTATGTTTGATTTCACAAATTGTTGCTCGTTCTACAAGTATTTGCTCTAAATGTCATGAAATAGAGACGAAGTAGTTATTTTGAATAATAAATCAGAGGCAGTGTGTTTTAGCACAAACAGTGTATTTGATCTTTGCCCATATTAAATCCAAATAATCCTTTTTGCAGCAGTTTCGTCTGAACGACCCTTGGAATAAAAACCTGAAGGTAAGATATAATTATAATGTAATTAATTTGAGAAGTTTCATTGGCCCCGAACTGGGACAGCGAATATAATTTGTGGTTATATTCGCCGGACCTAACCAAGCTGCAGAACGGGTTGTTTGGGAGTGAGGGCGATTAGTAAGAGTGGTTAGTAAGCTTACAAAATCGTGTATAAGTAAATACTAGAAAAATGGAAAACACTATTGATTTAACTAGCACTAGTGCTGAAAATCAAATAAGAACAAGAGTAAACGAAACGGTAGTAAATGAAAATATGTCAACCGAATCGGCCAATAAAAGCGATTCAGGTATTCAGACAGAGTCGCTGTCAATCAGTGACAGTAATGTAAACGGATCTGTATTAATTAGTGAGGGGGGAGTAACTTCCACCCCTATTACAATTAAAACAAACATAAAAGAAAAAGAATTGTCATTGGAGGATATATTTGATTTTATGAAAAACAATTTCAGTAAAGTGAATAGTAATTTTGATGTACAGAATAGTAAATTTGATATTATAAATAGTCGTTTTGATGTAAGTGATGTTAATTTCCATGAGTTAAAGGGCGATATAAGTAATATTGACCAAAAATTTGATAAGCGTTTATATGATATGAAAGACAATATTAATAAACGTTTAAATGAGACGAATGAATGTTTCAATACATTTAAAGAACAAGTGGTAGAACAAATTGAGAAACAAATACAAAAGGTAATTGAAAATTTTGAGTATAAAACAAATGAGAATTATAATATGTGTAAAAATGTGGTAGTTGAGAATAAGGAGATTAATGTTGAGAGTGATGAAGATTTTGTTGAAGTAGAGTTTAGTAATGAAGTGTTGCTAGCAAATGTCAATGAGAATGAGAGAGAGTGTGAAGACAGTTTAAGTGTAGAGGGTGAAAAGAGGGCAAATTTTTCTTGTGAGATGGGTGAAGAAAATGCTTCACTAGTATTGTTGGAGGACAAAGGTTCCTCCTTAGTTTTTGTAAAAGACAAAAGGTCTTTGACTTGTTTTTGTGTATCTGGTAAAGCCAGATGTTGTAATAATGTTGTGTTGCCCTCTGTATGGAATGAGAATGCGAAATGTTGTGATAAATATTGTAGTGAGAGAATTAAAGAAAGAAAAACCGAAATATTCAAGTTGAATAGAAATTATGAAATACTAGTACAGAATTTATGCATGGAGAGAGAGTAGCAAATTGATTTACCCGTTAACATAGAGTTTGATAATTATTTTGATGAATATGGTAATAATAATGTAATGGTAATAACAAAAAACACTGACGGAGACTTTACAAATAATACTGATGTTGACTTGGTATATGATTATTATGGTAAAATGAATAAACAGAAATTTTATGGTTACTACACACAAGATAACCGTATACGGAATGTAAATAAAATTGAAAATTGTTATGTGAAACCTCGACTAATTTTTGACGATGGAGGCTGAAATTCATAAATGAACAATTTTAAATATGTTAATATAGGGTAATGACCTAGCTAATTTTTGATACTGAAGTGTGATATAACTGAATAACTATTGCTGAAGAATTGTAAATATATGTTGTATACAATTACTTGTGTATGTTGTAAAATGTTAGGTATATGTGTTTGTAATTGAAACTGTTGAGATAATAATAATATTAATATTTTGTAGCACAAATAAATAACAAAAAATAATTTGAAATGTTTAAATATTTCGCTTAACTTAAACGTTATATGGTTGAATTTTCCAATGGATTTAAATTGTTTTATGAGACTTGATATTAATAAATAAATGTTAAACTGTTTGATATGAAATAACATTGTTGTTAAATGTTTCAGAGGTTACGTGGAGATATTGGTGTGTGTGTGGTGTGTATTTTGTGTTCAGGTCAATAGGTGGATAATGTATTGTAAGTATAAAGTTCATAATACCAATTAGATAAAATAAAACGTTTACAGGTGTGAAAAGAGTGTAACAATAATAATAAATGACTTGTGATAATGCTATTAAAGTAATTGTGGTGAATTAAAATATATCTTATCTGAATTGGAATAAAAAAATTTAAGAGACAAATATGTTATCTAAAAGATTTATAAAAAACTGAAAAGTGGAGTATAGGTGTTAGTATGATGTAACTGTGAGTGCTGAAACTGAGAATGTTTATAACTGTTGTTTATGAAAACAAGTCTGGCACACAACTGTGTTTATGTAAACAGTAGACAGGTATGCTGTATGTTGAGACTAATGTCTGTGGTCATGCTTGGTAACAATAACAAAAAATGTTGTAGCCCGCTGAATCAGTATCTTGAGTAAAAGCTTATTGTGATAGAAAAGAATTGAAATTAAATTTTTACAGACAAAATAATAATGAGGTAATTACTGTAACTTAGAGTTTGAGAAATTAAATATTATTAAACTAATTGGGTAATTAAATTACTAGAAACGATGATTTTTAACAATGAACTTAACTTTATTTTCATTTAAATTCAAATTGGAATTATAAATTAAATGCTAATTGATGTCAATAATGATTAAAACATTTATTTAACACTGACAACTGATGGAAAATGTTCAGGATGAGATAGTGTCTGGAAAATAAGATGTGTATATTACTGTCCAAGTAACTTGTATCAATGCTAATCTATGTTTTATGTTTTAACTGTAGATTCCCCACCTAAGTGCGGTCATGACCTCACCGGACCATGACCGTGAAAGTAGTTAATCGTGGCAAATCATAAATTTTTACTTGATATAACCGGCTTGTGGTTTGTTTTATTTTGTTAACCCGGTGGTTTGTTATATTTAGTAGGGGGGTTATTTTTGGGGAATCTACCAAATTTTGGAACAGGTCTATTTTCACCCAGATAGGGGTGGTAGTCCATTAGGGGTGTATAATATAAAAAAGAATAGTAGGTTATATGTATACCGAATTTTATTGTAACGCCGAAGCAAGGATGGGGGTGGAATAAAAGAAAAAAATGTCCACCCCTTCCGCATCAGTCCTTGTGAAAGCAACTGCCACAGTCTAGGGGGGGTAATAGTGAGTGTGGATGGGCGGTGACCCAGTTACAGGTCACGAGGGAGATGTGGGTTACGGCGAGGATGAGGCTGAAAAAGGCCAAGAAGCCTCGTGCAGACCACATTAAAATGTAACGGGTATCAAGGGTTAAGGGATAAAAGGGGGGTAGTAAAAAAAAAAAAAAAAAATTTTTTGTTTATTCTATATAAATATAGGCAAGTAAGGATATAATTTGTATTTACTGTGAGTTAATGTTATGTTGTATAATTAATGTGTCATTTTGGTTGGGGAATATTGTATGGGGAATATTATTCAATTTAACTGGAATTTATGTGTACCATTGTAAACTAATATTGTTTTATTAATACTATTGTTTAGGGTCTATAATATAAAATGAGCCAGTACGTTGTCAATGAACCAGTACGGCTAAGAGGAAACAAATCAGTTGTGGGATATGGAGGGATGGAAAGCCGTTTGTCAATTTTTAATTACATGTTTTAAAGTCAGGTGATACTGGGACGGGTATCTGTTCGGTTTTTCGGTGTTGGGATCTCGAACAGAGAAGTCCAGTAAGATCGGATGGGTGCTGTCGCAGTCGCCAGACTAGGGGGTAAGAACCCATGATGTAGTAGAGTGTTCAGGGGGGTTGCGGCGCAATATCCTCAGTGATCCTCTTAGGTTTAGGCAATAAGAGTTTGAACGCTCCGGCCTTCAATCTCTTATTGGGGGGGTATTGTAACGGTACGAGATTGTAGGGCCAAGATAACATTTTAAAATTACATTCTCTATGCAGTCATTGTTCACCCTTGTAGAACCCCGACTTAGTCAACCAGACAGGCTATGTTTTGTCTCCGTACTCAAGCAACGCAGACTGATTGTGAAATAACATCAACCTGCGCCTCAGCCGTGAATCACGAAAGAAAGTAATGTAACTGCACATTGCGCCAGGCGGCAAAAACATTGCTCACCTTCCCGCCTATGCTAAGGCGCCCTTTCAATAGCACCAATGGGAGCACATATGCACGATCACGTGACCAAAAAACACTGTATGCAATTTAGCGAACTAACGCCAGTGCCAGTTGTGACACAGGGCCGCGCGGCCAGCCTAAGCGAGCTAAGTGTTCGAAAATTTATGTCGGCCGACAAAACAAAACGAAATGCTATTTTAAAGTGAATTAAAGTAATAGTGGCGCATCAACTTAATTTGAAATAAGCAATAACAGTACCGCGGTTAAACAGTGAAAAACTAAATCATGGTGTGTTAAACAGTGCATTCACAGCAGAGGTGCAAAACAGCGGAATTCTTCAGACGTTAAGTATTAACTGAGTTTTAAACAAGATTATTTTCTCCCTTTCCACAGAGTATAAGTCAACATAAATAAATTGTAAATCTAAAATGTACATCAGAGATCTTGAAGTGGGGTTTAATAGAACGATAAAATCAAAGAACGAATGTGTGCGAGTGTGTAGCTAAAGCACGTATTGGTTCATTGCAAATAGTAAATAGTTGGGGTATACCATAGTTGTCATAAGCTAGTTAATTAAGAAATATTTTGTTACTATGTTTGATTTCACAAATTGTTGCTCATTCTACAAGTATTTGCTCTAAATGTCATGAAAGAGAGACGAAGTAGTTATTTTGAATAATAAATCAGAGGCAATGTGTTTTAGCACAAACGGTGTATTTGATCTTTGCCCATATTAAATCCAAATAATCCTTTTTGCAGCAGTTTCGTCTGAACGACCCTTGGAATAAAAACCCAAAGGTAAGATATAATTATAATGTAATTAATTTGAGAAGTTTCACCATGATATCATATCTTTGTAGATACTCGGCAAGATGTGTTGGCATGTACCAGTTGTCTAAAATAATTTGTCTTCCATGCTGGATCAAATTTTTGGCCAAACGATTACCACACGCTCAGATGCCGGTAGATGAGAACTGTCTGGATACCCTTGAATTTTACATATATCCTTGCCGATTTATAAGGAAATGTTCCAAGTACATCCCTGAAATATTTCCTCATTCTGACACATACAAGACAACTTGAGACCAGAACTGAAGCGTTTGTCCTTTACATATAGGATGATTCAAATTTGCATGGCAATCTCATGACCTGAGATTCTGTAGCTAAAAATAATAAAAAAGTTCATATAAACAGGTCTGAAAACGGTTAGCAAGTTACAGCTTGCGAACCAGTTTGCCCTTTTTTCTGCTTCCACGGTAAAATGACGCCATACTGAAATTCGTGGGTTATAAAGTGAAGGGTAAGTTTGGTAGTTTCTTATAGTTTTTGATCTGGAAATTTGAATAAAAGAGGTCCCAGAGCTCTATCTCAATTAGTTTATAAGAAGAACTGGGTAAAACACAAAAAATTGGAGTCGAGAAACAAATATTTTTAGATTTGGGATAAAATAACTTCAAAATTTTCCAATAAACAAATAAAAATTTCTAACTAACTTTGTAGAGATAATTATGAGAAAATTGATCTGTATAATGTCTATTAAAAATAAGTAAAAATTTGAGAAATTTGACTTTAATTCGAATCAAAACAGACCAAAATGCGCCAGAAAAGTGTTACAATTTACAAGAAATGGCATTGTAAACTTTCTAAACACCTACACTTGGGCAAATGAAAACCCACGAGACTGCTACAAGACATGACCAACGTACTTTTTCATTTAATGTGTGGTGTGGTCTTCTTTGTGATAATCTTTTAGGGCATTTTTTTCTTACTACCAAGGCATAGTGGAAGACAATACTTACATTTTTTTGCAAACGAATCTAATGGAACTCTGGGAAGATATTCCACTTGCAGATAGAGTGCAGATGTGGTTTTTGAATGACGGTGCATCTGCTCACTACTCCTGTCATTTGATGAACCATTTAAATAACATTCGGTAAGCGATAGATTGGTTGAAACATACCAGTAAAATATATATATTGTTACGACGGTCTACTCGATCGTCGTAGGTACAGTGGAAACAAAATAAGTACAAGACACCAATCAAGTCACTAATCACACCTTTAATTGTTACAGTAAAACAGTTCGTAATTAACAACACAGTCTCTACAACAAATCAAATGAAAATTGTTCACACGCAATAAAATGTCCACTAATAATAAAACTCAATTGTATTACAATTATACCGTCCGAATATAAAATTCAACACTTCAATAATAACTACTTGAACGTACACAGTAATAACTCAAACCGCTCTGGAAATATATCGCACTAATACTCTCGAACTGCACTATCCAATATCTTGCATGGAACTGAAAACTAAGGCCGCTACCCGATGTATTTATAGTCACGCTCACACACCAGAAGCTTCCAAACTGCGTCTTATGTCTTGTGAACTACGTAATTACTACGGCCTTGACACAGTCTGAGCGCCCAAGCGAAGCCCGGCACAGTCGAGAAGATTCTCACAAAATGCGTCTAGTTGCACGTACACCACACGCTTACATCGAGATCCTTCTGGCATATTCGATAAACGCGTAGATTGTTCTGTGCTGTCGTAGCATTTCCCCCTCCTTAAGCCTGTTCGTCCCGAACTGGCAAAGCGTCTCTAAATTTGTACTTAGCCAGGCGATCTAGGTGGACGACCTTGAACTTTCGCTGTCCTTCCTGTTGAATCCGATAAACAACCATCGTTAATTCTTTTTTTTCACAGTGTAGGGTCCTTCCCAGTTAGACTGAAGCTTAGGTGAGCAACCATGACGGCGCTTTGGATTGAACAACCATACCTGATCTCCTTCTTGGAAACCCACACTATTGCTGCGAATGTCATATTGAGTTTTCATTTTATCGCTGGCAATCTTCAGCCGTCCTCTTACCAAGCGATTTATTTCTCGCAGTTGGTTTTCTAATTGCGAGGAATAGTTCTTTGGCTCTTGGGACTGAGTCTCAGGTGATCCAAACATCAAGTCCCCAGGAAGACGAGTCTCCCGCCCAAACACCAATTTTGCTGGAGTCATGCCGGTTGTGTCATGTACTGATGACCTATACGCCATTAGGGTCTGATTGGTTCTCATCAACAACTTTTGAAAGATGCTGCTCAAGTGTCTTGTTGAATCTCTCAACCATCCCGTCCGACTGAGGATGCAGAGGCGTTGTTCTGGTCTTTGAAATTCCGAGTAGACGGCATAATTCTTTAAACACTCCTGATTCAAAATTTCTCCCTTGATCCGTGTGGATTTCCATAGGGGCTCCATAACGGCAACAGAAGTTGTGAACTAACTGCTTTGCCACAGTGGTAACCTCCTGATTTTGAATTGCGTAGGCTTCCACCCACTTAGTAAAGTAGTCACCTACAACCATGATGTACCGGTTTCCATCGTCAGTAACTGGGAATGGTCCAGCAATGTCTATGGCAATTCTCTCGAAAGGTTGTCCAACGTTATACTGTCTCATTTTCCCCTGCTTCTGGTTTGTGGGCCCTTGCTTGCAGTACATATTTCACACGTCCGAACCCATTCCTCTACGTCGTGGCGAAGATGAAGCCAATAGAATCGCTTCTGTATTTTGTCAAGGGTTTTGTTAATGCCAAGATGGCCTCCAGATGTTCCATCATGCATCTCCTTCAAAACAGACTGCACTTTACTTCGGGGAACTATCAACTGCATGACCACGTCTTGTCCATCTGCACTTTCCCAAGCCCTTTTCAGGAATCCGTTTTCTAAGGTGAGAGATTCCCATTGTGCCCAGTAGCCCTTCAGCACTTCGGAACCATGGCAGATATCTTGCCAATCCGGGCGGCGACCTTCCTCTTTTGCTGTCAAGATCGGTCCAATGTCTTCATCAGTCATCTGTTCTTGTCGACAGTCTTGTGTTGTCCAGCCATCAGCCAGGAAATCTACAGTGATGGCTTGAACATGTTCGCTTGAATTTTGTTCTTCCTTTCTGTGGCAATGTCGGCAGTCTTCCGGGCATCGTCTTCGTGATAAGCCATCTGCATTACCGTGCAGGCGCCCCCGCCGATGTTGTACCTTGAAGTTGTACTCTTGCAGACGTTCGAGCCACCTTGCCAACTGTCCTTCCGGATTTTTAAATCTCAAGAGCCATGCAAGTGCAGCATGGTCGGTACGTACTGAAAACTCTCTCCCAAAGAGGTATTTATGGAAGTGCTCCAAAGCTCTGACAATTGCCAACAACTCTCTTCTTGTAACACAATAATTTCTCTCTGGTTTAGAAAGCGTCTTGCTGTAATACGCTATTACTCTTTCTTCACTGTTCTGCACTTGAGACAAAACTGCTCCTAGACAAGTATTGCTTGCGTCTGTGTCAACGATGTATTTCCCTTCGGAAGCTGGGAAAGCGAGAATTGGCTGCGAACATAATGCAATCTTCAACGTTCTAAATGCTTGTTCACACTCTCTCGACCATTGGAAGTTTCGTTTATTTTCCGTTAGCTCATGTAGTGGTTTAGCAATAGTAGCGAAGCCTTTCACAAAACGTCGGTAATATGAGCATAACCCCAGGAAACTCCGAACTTCGTGTTTATTCTTCGGAACTGGCCAGTCTCTTACGGTGTCTACTTTATTAGGATCCATGCTAACGCCCGCTGCCGAAACCAGATGGCCCAAATACTGTACTTCCTTCTGGAATAGAGAACACTTCTTCGGGCTCAGCTTCAGGTGTGCACCATGAATTCTAGTTAGAACTTCCTTAAGGTTTTCCAAATGATCTTCGAAAGTCTTCCCGATCACTATGACATCGTCTAAGTAAACAAGGCAAGTTTTCCATGTCAGGCCTCGGAGTATCAGGTCCATCAATCTCAAATGTTGCCGGTGCATTACAGAGTCCAAATGGCATGACGTTAAATTGGAATAAGCCACTTGGGGTCGAGAAAGCGGTCTTTTCCTTGTCTTCTTGATGAAGACCCACTTGCCAATATCCATTCTTCAGGTCCAATGTGGAAAACCACTGTGCTCCGGACATGTCGAGTGTATCGTCAACGCGAGGTAATGGATAGCAGTCTTTCTTTGTAACGTCATTTAACCTCCAGTAGTCTACACAGAAACGCAATCCACCATCCTTCTTCGCTACCAGCACTACAGGGGAAGATCAAGCACTTGATGAAGGTTCGATTACTCCCTCTGTCAACATGTCCTGTACTAACCGAGACATCTCCTCTTGTTTAGATAATGGAGGGCTTCGAGGAGGTTGGCGTATTGGTGTTGTGTCCCCGGTATTGATGCGATGTTGCACAAGAGAGGTTCTTCCCAGTGACTGTCCCCAAACTGCAAAACAATTGTTGAACTCGTGTAAAAACTGTCAGAGTTCTTTTACCTCACCACTTGAGAGGTCGTTAGAAGATCTGTTCAATAATTCTTGCAGTTCCTCTGGTAATTTAGGAGTGTCCGAAGAACTGGGTCTTCGTTGCGTTATTCCGGCTACCCAGGCCACTGAAGTCAATTTGCCTAGGAGCGTATTGCTTTGTAAAGTGATAGCTTGATCCAAAATATTCGCCACTCAATAGGTACATTTCCGGTTTCGTCAGGTTTTACTAAACTTCTGGCAATTAGTATGCCCGGTGTGCTGACTACCTGGGGTTCGAATATAGAGCACTGATTGCCCCTAGTATCTACCGCAGTTCTAACCATGATGATCTTTTTGGAGTTTGGCGGAACAGTTATGGCCACTTGGTTTATGACGTCCATCGATTTTTCTGCTGTCGTCATTGTTGATAGCATTACCTCTTTGCCTCCGATTCTCAAGACATTGTTTTTGAAGTCGACTATAAATCCGTATGCGTTCATAACATCCACACCAAGAATTGCTTCATCCACAATGTCTGCAACAAGTACCTGATGATTAAACTCAAGTCTACCGAGGCGTAGGTGTATCTCCACTTTTCCATACACTTTTACAGGCCGTCCAGTAGCTGTTCGCAAGCTGCAAGAGCACCAGATTGGCTTGAGATCTTTCACCACGTCCGGGCGCACAATAGAAACTGTTGCGCCTGTGTCAACTGTAATCGAGGTTGGCCTTTCTTGAACAAATCCGGTAACTACCAAGCTCCCGCTGGTTTTCTGAAGTGTAGAAATTGCGTATTCTCTAGGGGCTTCGTTCCTCCAGTTAGTCAGCACACGCCCCGTTGTACCGACTATTGCTTGTTTCCCTGCTGCTGAATACTAACCCAACAATCTCGTTGTAGATGTCCAGGTTTCCCACATCGATAACACTTCGGTCTTCCATCCTTTCTTATCTTATTCTGTGGCACCGACCGTCGAGTCTCTGTTCCTTGTTCTTCTTCCTTATCATCTGTGCCATCGCGATCTTTTAGCGCGCGCACTTTATGACTTGTCCAACCAGACGCTGAATTGGCGGCCTCAAATTGCAAAGCATGTACCAGGGCGTCCGCACTGTTCTGGTGTCTTGCCATTCGTAACACTTGCTGTAGTTCGTTATCTCGGACACCGGCAGTAAATGTCTGCATCGCGAAACGCTTTCGAAAATCTTCTGGCGCTTCAGGATGGGCCAGTCTAATTAGTCTGTCTGTTATACTTGCTTCAAACTCTTGAAGACTCTCTCCGGAATGCTGTCACCTTGCTCTCAACTGGGTGCAGTACACATCTCGCAAATGTTTATCACCATACCGTAATTCCAGAGCTTTTATCAACTCGGCATAGGTGTTCTGGCTGTCAGGTGGCACTTTCTGTAGTAGTTCTGCCGCAGGTCCTTTTAATGAGAGAAGGAGTGAAACAGCCTTGTCTTTCTCTGTCCAATTATTTGCGCATGCAGCAGCTTCAAATTGGCGGAGGTACGTTGCCCAGTGACTGCTTCCGTCAAAGGTTGGAGCTTTGACATGAACTGTCCCTACTGCAGGCAAAGTGACTTTCTCTATTAACTTATTTTCTGTGTCTTTTTCTGTCTATCACTGGTACAGTCTGTTCATAAATTTGTTTTGGTTGAATCTTCATGCACTGTTCGACTTCACTTTTAATTTGTTCTCTTATGTTTGCCATTGAGTTTTCTACTGCAGATATTTTATTTGACTCAGATTCTTCTATAACAGATATTTTTGTAGACATCGATTCTTCAACAATCAAGACAGATTTTTCTCCTTCAGATATTTTTAATGTCATTGATTCTTGTACCTCCGATATTTTAGTAACTTGTTTATTAAGCTCACCTCGTAGGATACCCAATTCTGCGGTACTGTGTTCTTGCAACTGTTTCTGCATAACTTCAAAGAGAGCTTCAGTTTTATCTGCTTCTTGCTTACGTTTTTCATCCTGTCGTTTTTCTGCTTCTTCTCTTGTCTTCGTTCTTCTTTTTGTTGTCTTTCTGCTTCTACCGCCTCCTGTCTGCGTCGTTCTTCTGTCTGCAGCAACAGCGCCTGGAAATTTTCCATCATCTGACTGGCATCCATTGTTTTTCGATTAATTACGAATTACACTCGTCTTGTACAAAGTATCCACTGTTAATCGTTCTATCCCACTTCTGACACCACTGTTACGACGGTCTACTCGATCGTCGTAGGTACAGTGGAAACAAAATAAGTACAAGACACCAATCAAGTCACTAATCACACCTTTAATTGTTACAGTAAAACAGTTCGTAATTAACAACACAGTCTCTATAACAAATCAAATGAAAATTGTTCACACGCAATAAAATGTCCACTAATAATAAAACTCAATTGTATTACTGTTGGATATATGCAATACATTTATATTGTATAATATATGTAATGCGCGTGAGCATGTATAAGTTTGTTAGTTTTCAGTTTGTAACAAGACGCCGTGAGTGAAGCACGTGTCGTAGTACTGTGTATTAAGTATGTATTGTGTATGGTTTAATAAACTTTATTATACTGTGAAAACTCTTATATTTCTTCAATCCACACTTTAACATGATAGCAGAGGTGCGTGGTTTAATAAACTTGTGGTCAAGAGTTTAAGTGAGTATAGTATCGTTTTTTTGTGCTGTCGCATGCTGTGATACGGAAAAATGGCGAAGTACAATGACATTACAATTCCAGTGTTTGATGGAGAGGACTATAGTATGTGGAGAAAACGTATTGTGTTGTTTTTGAAATTTAAAAAATGTGATGAAGTGATAACACGAGCAAAAACGGCGCAGGATAAAGACCCGTGGGACGATAATGATTTAAAGGTTATGAACTATATATACAGTAATATAACGAATAAGCAATTGGAATTTATTAGTGATAAAACAACGGCGTATGAAATAATTCAAAAGTTTGATGAAATGTATTTGAAAAAGTCTACGGCATTGCAAATTGTATATAGAAATAAATTGGAAAAATTAAGACTTAAAAATTATACTGATGCAGCGACATTCTTCAGTGATTTTGAAAAAACTGTGAACGAGCTTAAAAACGCGGGTGCTACTGTGTCAGAAAAAGAAAAATTAAATTATATGTTAAATACGTTGCCGGATTCATACAGTTATATAGGCGATTTAATAGACGCATTAAAAGAAGAAGATCAAACTGTGGATTATGTGAAAAGTAAAATTCAAATGACTGAAATAAAGCATCAAAAGGATGAATATCCTGGACGAAAATCTAACGCATTCATGGCGGATAAAAGTCGACAACTGCGAACATGCTTTCAATGTGGCAAAACTGGTCATATCAAGAGAGACTGTAAATATGGTGGCCAAGCGGCAGGAAGCAGCAATACATGGCGAGCACCACGAGGCAGACAAGAAACCGAAAAAAGTAACTATGCCAGACGGCATGGCAATTTTCGAAGTCAGCGAGGTGCAAGAGCACATCAAGCAACTCAGTCGCAGCAGAAGAATCCAGATACGAGCGCATGGGTTATAAGAGTCGACTATCACACGGCGCATAATAGTAAGGTAGATAAAGATAAGTTTAATAATTGCGAGATTAATTGGTTATTAGATAGCGGTTGTACTGACCATATAATAAATAATGATAAATATTTTGATAAATGTATGATACTTAAAGAACCTGTTAATGTTTATTTGGGAGATAATAGAGTTGTAAAAGCAACTAAAATTGGTAATGTGGTAAGTTACTTTGATCTTTTTGGTAAGAAAAATGAAGTAAACATGCAAAATGTATTTTATGCTAAAGATATGCATACAAATTTAATAAGTTATGGTAAAATAACGGAAAATAATACTATTATTTCTAAAGGTAAAATGACAAAAATTATTGATAATTTTGGAAATACTACAGCTGTAGCTTGGAAAGAAAATGGTCTATATAAGATGAAAAGTAAATTAAAAAATGTAGAGTCATTGGTAAATGTTGCGAATAAAAATTGTGATAATATGAGTAAAAAAGAAAGGTGGCATCGTATGCTGGGCCATGTAAATTTTAATTATTTGAATATTTTGTGTAAACATAAATTGTTAAGTGGTATTCCAAATGAACTTGAATCAGAATTCATGAAGTGCAAAATATGTGTTGAAAATAAAATGCATAATATTCCATTTGAAAATAATAGAAAAAGAGCAAAAGATATTTTAGAAATTGTTCATACTGATGTGTGTGGACCTTTTAAAACAGCTGGTCTAAACGGGGAAAAATACTTTATTTCCTTTATTGATGATTACAGTAAGATAGCTAAAGTTTATACCATGATGTCTAAAGTAGAAGTTTTCAATTGTCTTGTTCAATATGTAAATGAATGTGAAAACTTAACGGGTAAAAGAATTAAATTTTTGAGGTGTGATAATGGGAAAGAATACTTAAATGGTAATATTTATAATTTTGCCAAAGAAAAAGGTATTATAATTAATAATTGTCCTGCTTACATACATGAATTAAATGGAACCGCAGAACGGTTTAACAGTACGATAATGGATATGTCACGTTGTTTATTAGCTGAAGCACAAATCCATAAAAAATATTGGCCTGAAATAGTTTGTGCTGCTACTTATTTGAAAAATCGTACGTTATCAAATACTATAGAAAAGAAAACTCCTTATGAAATATTTTTTGGGACGAAACCGAATGTTTCAAATTTACATTTATATGGTAGTAAAGTTTTTGTAAGAAAACCGGAACAAAAAAGATTTTCTAAGTGGGATAAAAAGGCTGATATGGGAATTTTGATCGGTTATAGTGAAGTTGGTTATAGAGTGCTAATTAATGGAAAAGTAATAGTGGCTAGACATGTTGATATTGTTGAAGAAAATGTAAATTGTATTGGCTTGAATGAATGTGAGTCTGATGTAGAAGTATATGAATCTACAGATAATGAATCTCTTGATGATAGCTTTAAAGGTACAGATGAAAATCTAGGGGATGAAAATGAAAATAAAATAAAAAAATCTGAGCGCATAAGAAACCCACCAAAAAGATATGAAGATTATTATGTATATAATAGTAATATTTTTGCAAATTATTGTAGAGCAGATACTCCTAGTACATTTGAGGAGGCGCTTGAGAGCAATGAAAGTAAGTATTGGTCAAAAGCTATGGATAAAGAAATTGATTCGTTAAATAAAAATAAGACTTGGCAATTAGTTGAAAATGTAAATGGTAAAAAATATTGGATGTAAAATGGATTTATACAAAAAAGTCTGACAATGCTTATAAGGCCAGGTTAGTTGTAAGAGGTTTTCAGCAAACCGATAAAATTGATGATGTTTATTCTCCTGTTGCGAGAATGCAAACTTTAAAGATTTTATTATCATACTGTTGTCAAATGGGTCTAATTATTGAACAAATGGATGTAGAAACTGCATTTCTAAATGGTAAAGTAAGTTCTGAGGTATATGTCCATCAACCAAAAGGTTATGAGGATGGTACAAATAGAGTGTGTAAGTTAATAAAAGCTTTGTATGGTTTAAAGGAAAGTCCCAGAGCTTGGTATGAATGTCTTGATAAATTTTTAATAAGTTTGGGTGTTAAGAAAAGTAATTTAGATTATTGTTTATATACTTTTGGAAATGGAAAAGATACTATTTATTTATTAATATTTGTGGATGATTTATTAATTTGTGGACGTAACAAAGAAAAAATGCAAAATATTAAGAAACTTTTATCAGAAAAATTTAAAATGAAAGATCTTGGTAAAATTAAAGAATATCTTGGTATTACCGTAGAGTATGAGTTCCGTAAATGTGGAATAAAATTAAGTCAAACAAAATATATTGAGTCATTAGTAAGAAAGTATAATTTAGAAAACAGTAAGATGTATAATACACCTATGGAGGTAAATTTAAAAGTTGAAAAGTCTGATATTTGTGGAAGGAATATTCAATATAGAAATTTAATTGGTGCATTATTATACGTATATAAGCTCAGCTACAAGGCCTGATATAAGCTTTAGTGTAAATTATTTAAGTAGATATCAGAATTGTTATAATGAAACACTTTAAATATGCTTTGCGAATATTAAAGTACTTGTATTTAACGAAAGATTTAAAATTGACTTATAAAAGAAATGATAATTCTGAAATTATAGATTGTTATGTTGATGCCGATTGGACTGGTGATCATTTGGACAGAAAATCTACAACTGGTTATGTAATTCGATTATTTGGTAATGTAATTTATTGGAAGTCTAGAAAACAAAAGTGTGTAACAAAGGCTTCGACATATGCAGAGTATGTAGCGTTGTCGGAAGCTGTGAGCGAATTGAAAGTTGTGAAAGAATTGCTAAAATTGTTTAATGTAACTTTAGAAAAACCGATTAATATTTTTGAAGATAATTCGGGAGCGATAAGTTTAGCAAAGTATGGAAGTTTTACGAAAAATTCTAAACATATTGAAGTTCATTACCATTATGTACACGAATGTATAAAAGAAAATATGATTAATGTTGTAAAGGTAAATTCTGATGATAATATTGCTGATATATTTACAAAGTCATTATGTAAAGAAAAGTTTGAGAGATTTCGAACTATGCTGAACTTGAAAAGTTGAACTTGAAATGTGTATTTGTAAAAATTGAATTTGTAAATACAATATAAATGTAAGGAGGCGTGTTGGATATATGCAATACATTTATATTGTATAATATATGTAATGCGCGTGAGCATGTATAAGTTTGTTAGTTTTCAGTTTGTAACAAGACGCCGTGAGTGAAGCACGTGTCGTAGTACTGTGTATTAAGTATGTATTGTGTATGGTTTAATAAACTTTATTATACTGTGAAAACTCTTATATTTCTTCAATCCACACTTTAACAATTACACCACTGTTACGACGGTCTACTCGATCGTCGTAGTTACAGTGGAAACAAAATAAGTACAAGACACCAATCAAGTCACTAATCACACCTTTAATTGTTACAGTAAAACAGTTCGTAATTAACAACACAGTCTCTATAACAAATCAAATGAAAATTGTTCACACGCAATAAAATGTCCACTAATAATAAAACTCAATTGTATTACAATTATACCGTCCGAATATAAAACACAACACTTCACTAATAACTACTTGAACGTACACAGTAATAACTCGAACCGCTCTGGAAATATATCGCACTAATACTCTCGAACCGCACTATCCAATATCTCGCATGGAACTGAAAACTAAGGCCGCTACCCGATGTACTCGTATTTATAGTCACGCTCACACACCAGAAGCTTCCAAACTGCGTCTTATCTCTCGTGAACTACGTAATTACTACGGCCTTGACACAGTCCGAGCGCCCGAGCGAAGCACGTCACAGTCGAGAAGATTCTCGCAAAATGCGTCTAGTAGCAAGTACACCACACGCGTACATCGAGATCCTTCTGGCATATTCGATAAACGCGTAGATTGTTCTGTGCTGTCGTAGCAATATTGTTACAATAAGTAACTTCGTTCCTATCTAACTTGTTCTTGGTTTGTATTTTAAGGCTGAATATGTTGTCACGATAATGTTGTAATGTCAGGTTCTATTAAGCTCCTTCTGTTATTTTTAAAATTACCTATTTCTCGATGTTCAGTACTTAGGATGTTAAATACATTAGTCAGTCCATTGTTCATCATCTCCAACTCTTCTCGTGTTTTTATTAGTTTCCTTTGATGCATTTGTCTCATTTTCTTTGTCTTAATTTCCAAGTATTTATTATTCTTTTTGTTGCTGTTATTTTTATTCTCATATGACCATGTCCTTTTGTCTTCTTTATTTTTGACTTCCTTACTACTACCTTCTATTTTCTGATTTACTGGTTCCTTTGACGGGTTCCTGTCACTGTTTAATCCTTCCCTCCATCGTTTGTTATCGTTTATTATTTCTTCCATTATTTGTTTCTGTTCATTCATTATTTCTTCCTGCCTTTTTAGGAATCCCATTATGATATCAAATCTTTCTTCTGTGAGTCCTGACATTCTCTGTTGTTTAACCGTAGTCGCCACTAGAGTAGAACTTGCTATAACACTAACAATAAGAACACAAAGTGATTCTATCTCTAGCCTCACTAGTTGGGCTCCAATTCCGTAACACTCTGTTTATTACGGGTTATTTAACCCCACATTGGGCGCCAATTTGTTACATTAAGTAATTTCGTTCCTATCTAAATTGTTCTTGTCTTGTATTTTAAGGATGAGTATGTTGTCAGGGCAATGTTGGTTGAGCGACAGTTTGCAATCAGATGTTGCAAATAAGATGTATTGGTAAATTGGTAAGTAATATTGCATATATCATAAGGGTTTCTTTTTCCTTCTAATTTTTTATCTTTTTTAATCTTTTATTTAACATAATATTATGAATACTAATTCTAAGTAAGGCAGATTCAAATCTGCTGCCATACTTTTCTTGTCGGGAGTGTTACCAGCCTATGCCTGGCTGATGAAAAAATTAACATTCGTTGTATGTTGTACATAATATTGCTACGACAGCACAGAACAATCTACGCGTTTATCGAATGCGCCAGAAAGATCTCGACGTAAGCGTGTGGTGTACGTGCTACTAGACGCATTTTGCGAGAATTTTCTCGACTGTGCCGGCCTTCGCTCGGACTGTGTGAAGGCCGTAGCAATTACGTAGTTCGCGAGAGATAAGACGCAGTTTGGAAGCTTCTGGTGTGTGAGCGTGACTATAAATACATCGGGTAGCGGCCTTAGTTTTTCAGTTCAATGCGAGATTTTTGACTGTGCGGTTCGAGAGTATTAGTGCGATATATTTACAGAGCGGTTCGAGTTATTACGGTGTACGTTCAAGTAGTTATTAGTGAAGTGTTGCGTTTTATATTCGGATGGTATAATTGTAATACAGTTGAGTTTTAATATTAGTGGACATTTTATTGCGTATGAACAATTTTCATTTGATTTGTTGTAGACACTGTGTTGTTAATTACGAACTGTTTTACTATAACAATTAAAGGTGTGATTAGTGACTTAATTGGTGTCTTGTACTTATTTTGTTTCCACTGTACCTACGACGATCGTATAGACCGTCGTAACAGTGGTGTCAGAAGTGGGATAGAACGGTTAACAGTGGAAACAGTGGATACTTTGTACAAGACGAGTGTAATTCGTAATTAATCGAAAAACAATGGATGCCAGTCAGATGATGGGAAATTTCCAGGCGCTGTTGTTGCAGACAGAAGAACGACGATGACAGGATGCAGAAGAAGCAGAAAAACGACAGGATGAAAAACGCAGGCAGGAAACAGAAGAGGCTGAGGAACGTCAGAAAGCACTAATGCTAGAGACAGAAGAAAGACAAAAAGATAAAACGGAAGCTCTCTTTGAAACTATGCAGAAACAATTACAAGAACATACTACCGCAGAATTGGGTCTCCTACGTGGTGACGTAGGTGAGTTACGAGGTGAGCTCAACAATCAGATTACCAGAATATCTGACGTAGAAGAATCCATGGCAAATAAAATAGCTAAAGTAGAAAAATCTGTCTTGACTGTGGAAGAAGTTATGTCAACAAAAATATCTGCAGTAGAAAACTCAATGGCAAACATAAGAGAACAAATTAAAATTGAAGTTGAACAGTGCATGAAGATTCAACCAAAACAAATTTCTGAACAGACTGTACCAGTGATCAAGACAGAAAATAAAAGTCACTTTGCCTGCAGTAGGGACAGTTCATGTCAAAGCTCCAACCTTTGACGGAAGCACTCACTGGGCAACGTACCTCCGCCAATTTGAAGCTGCTGCATGCGCAAATAATTGGACAGAAAAAGACAAGGCTGTTTCACTTGTTCTTGCATTAAAAGGACCCGCGGCAGAACTACTACAAAAAGTGCCACCTGACAGCCAGAACATCTATGCCGAGTTGATAAAAGCTCTAGAATTACGCTACGGTGATAAACATTTGCGAGAGGTGTACTACGCTCAGTTGAGAACAAGACGACAACGTTCCGGGGAAAGTCTTCAAGAATTTGAAGCAAGTATCGACAGATTGATTAGATTGGCCTATCCTGAAGCACCAGAAGACTTCCGAATAAGGTTTACGGTGCAGACATTTATTGATGGCATCGGAGATTGTGAACTTCAGCAAGTGTTACGAATGGCAAGACACCGAGATAGCTCAGAAGCTCTTGTTCACGCCCTAGAGTTTGAAGCTGCCAAGTCAGCGTCCCGCTACATTAATGGGTTTGTGCCATCACGTTGCAGTCCGAAGATCCCTGTATCACATTACCGTTACGATGGGTGCAGAAAAACAGTGTTGTCGGACAAACAATTCAAAAGTTCAAGAGAGTCGCAACGATTTGAAAAAGACAGAAGGCCGAAATGTTACAACTGTGGAAAACGTGGTCATCTACAGGTAGACTGTTGGGAGAAGAAGATACCGAGAGAAGAGACTGATCGCACCAATTGGAGAAGTAAAGGCTCAGAACAGCACACAGTTTCCACGCTACATAAGATCAGTGGAAACTTGATTGTTAGTGGATTTGCGGATGGTAAACCAACATCATTTACAGTTGACACGGGCGCAACAGTGTCCATTGTGCCCCCTGACTTAGTCAGCAACCACCAGCCTCTAATTAGCTCTTGTACAATACAGACTGTGACTGTAAGCCCCGTCAAGGTGCTAGGAAAGGTAGACGTACGTGTACGCCTGGGTCTTCTTGAGTTTAGCCACCAAATGCTCGTTGCAGACATTGTCGATGAAGTGATTCTTGGCACGGACATTATGAATGCCTACGGATTCGTTGCGGACTTAAGAGAGAATGTCCTGAAAGTTGGCCAAGAGAAGATAAAGCTTTGCATGGCTAAAATGACAGGGTCTACCAACCATTCGATTAAGCGAGTGGCATTAGTCGAAGAAAAAGTCAACAAGTCTGGTCAAGAGGAAACCTCCCTGTTGCAAGCGGAAATGGAGGAAGAACTAGCAGAGGAAGTACAAATAAGTATAATGACAAAAGAAGCGATTGGAGAGCCAACTATGGGTGTCGAGACAAAACTCTTGCTTGTTCCTGAGCTGATAGAAGCGCCCGAGGGTAAAGTGGCTGAAGATGAGGTTACGCAAGAGGTTGTTGACGAGAACCAAACAAACTTGGATCAGCCAGTGGTATTTAGGTCATTAGTACATGACGCAACGAGAGTGATTCCAGCGAAGCTAGTGGTTACGCGAAAGATTCGCATTCCTGGGAACGTGATGTTCGGATCACACGAGACTGAATTCGAAGAACGGGAAAATTATCCTTCGCAAGGACGGCCACCTAGATCGCCTGGTCGAGTATTACTTCGAAGACGGTTTGCCAGTTCGGGACGAACAGGCTTAAGGAGGGGGAAATGCTACGACAGCACAGAAAAATCTACGCGTTTATCGAATGCGCCAGAAAGATCTCGACGTAAGCGTGTGGTGTACGTGCTACTAGACGCATTTTGCGAGAATTTTCTCGACTGTGCCGGCCTTCGCTCGGACTGTGTCAAGGCCGTAGCAATTACGTAGTTCGCGAGAGATAAGACGCAGTTTGGAAGCTTCTGGTGTGTGAGCGTGACTATAAATACATCGGGTAGCGGCCTTAGTTTTTCAGTTCAATGCGAGATTTTTGACTGTGCGGTTCGAGAGTATTAGTGCGATATATTTACAGAGCGGTTCGAGTTATTACGGTGTACGTTCAAGTAGTTATTAGTGAAGTGTTGCGTTTTATATTCGGACGGTATAATTGTAATACAGTTGAGTTTTAATATTAGTGGACATTTTATTGCGTATGAACAATTTTCATTTGATTTGTTGTAGACACTGTGTTGTTAATTACGAACTGTTTTACTATAACAATTAAAGGTGTGATTAGTGACTTAATTGGTGTCTTGTACTTATTTTGTTTCCACTGTACCTATGACGATCGTATAGACCGTCGTAACAATATCATTTACATAAAATTATCCACTAAGTAAAGAAATAATGCTTCTTCGTATGTTAATTGGCTTCCTTCTTTTGAATAATTGTTTACTTATTTCTTCTAAACATTAATCTTTTATAATGAATTAACTTTAATTATCTGCACTATTATTACACCCGAAATATTTGTAGATTGGTCTCTTCTTTTTTATATCAGCCTTTCTCGTTCAGTTCTAATAATGGAAATCCCTCAATTTATTTTATAACATGTCTGTTGCTAAGGCCTATAACTTAGCTTTCATTGGTTTAAACTGTATCATCTTGAGTTATCGTACTATGGTTCTTTCTGAGTCTCAAAATAAACAAACTTCTGACATCTTACATACAATTTTCTTAAAATTGTTATAACTTTTTTATATGATCTTTGATCTTCAAGATATTAGTATCTTTGAATTTCTGATGGAACACTGATTGTTTTGATATCACTTTTGATTAATTCCCATTCCATATTTCCAGAGTTACTAGTTTACACTTTTAACTATTTGTACCAAATTATTTATAATTAGTTCTTTTTTATACCTTTCACTTTACTAATAACTGTTAGCTACAATCAGTAATAACATAGTTCAACATGACATTAATTGTACTAGTTATACTGTAAACTCTTTTCCAAATTCCTTAACTATCTAGGCCTAACATACATAGTTTCACAAAGATCTCTATTATAATTTTTGTACCCTTCCAATAACATTAACATTTGTTTAAATAATATTACAGCATATATTATCATTCAACATCAAACAATTAATTACTAACAACTATTATGAAACATATGACAATTCTGATTAAACTTATGGATCCATTCCAGTTTTTACAAACATAATAAAACTGGTATTCACATGGTAAGTAGGCCCCAAAAACATTGTCCTCCTTACTTACTAACTTTAATATCTCAAAACATAACTATTAAAACATTATTTATTATTAATCACTTCCCTTATAAACATAACACAACTCTTATTGAACTTATGAGTTAATCTCAACTTTCACACACATAGTGGGATAAGTATTAACATGGTAAGTATTTACAAGACATTGTCCTTCAAGTCTTACTAACTTTAATAGTTCCAAAACATAATAAGTAAAACATTATTTATGATTATTCATTAGTATAAAACCTATAATTAGTAGTCATTTAAGCAGGCTACTTTATGTTTTATGGTACTTTCCTAAGGTTTGTTAATATCTTTACTTAGACAATCATACACCAAGATGATGGGAAAAATATCATGTAACAATATATATATTGCAACAATACACAGGATGATGATCTATGTACTGTATAAGAATATCTGAGCATGGATGACGGACATTAACAGGTTTTAAATGAATTTATACAATTTTTTGTCAATTAGCTATAAGTTTTGTATTTAGTGTTGGATAAGGACTTATGGTATATCAAATTCTTTGTAAATTTTTGTTCTTTTATGTCATGTACTTTGTGTGTGAATATGTGCGCGCATTTGCGTGTGATAAACCTTATTCACTATATCTTCTGTGTTAGTTAACCCATGTGCATGAAACTTGGACAGTGAATTATTTATGAAAATAGCTACGTTTTCTATATACTCTGTTATTCTCAGTTATTTTTAAAATATGGATTTTTAATGATTGAGAACTCAACTTTTAATGCTTATCTATTGAAGAGTAATAAAATTTCTAGATAAAATCTAGGCAGGCTCTCGCCAATTTATACAAAGAATCGCCTGCAATCTGTGTATCTTTTGTTATAACTGCCACATAGACAGTTGATTGACAAATCAGAAGCCCCTAATTTCAGTCAGATTCGTCCGTTGTAAGGTGTACTTCTGGAGTTCATCGGAAGCCTTTGCATAGTGAACGTGTGCTCCTCATCAAGAGTTTTTTTTGCACGAATTTGTGAATCAAAAGTAACTATAAGTCTTGGAACTCTATTCGAGTTTTTCGATTAGAACCAAGCGAGTGAAGTAAATAACATCCAGTATTATTATTACTAAGTGCTATTCCGCATTAGTAGAAGATTTCCGCATAGTGAGGTTTATCTACCGGGGTAAATCTATTGTACGCAGAACACTTCAAGAGTTGCCAGAAGGTGTAAGCCTAATACACCGCATTTTATAACTAAACTCATTATAACCCTGAGATTCTATTTCATTTCGCATAAATAAAATAATAAATTTCCGATCGATATAAACTCAAAATTCAGAAAAGTGACAGTTTACTTGTGACAGCTTCAATTAGTGTTCTCAGTTGTTCTATGGACCCAGCACAGCGGAGAGAGTGATTGAGAGAGGAGATTGGAGAGAGCAGAGAGCGGCGGTCATCGTGCAGAGTTTGGCAGCAGCAGAGCGAGGACGTTACACCGAACATAAGGAATTCGACATTTGAAGTCCTATCCTATGCGGAAGTATTGATTTGTATCGTCGCAATATATACCAGTAAAACATACCTCCTGAAGTTGAACAACTCAGTATTTTGTTAATGTGAATGAAATTAATGACATAAAATTGATTACTTCAGATAACATTTTGCCTAAAGATTGAAAAACCTTTGCCTAAAAATTGGTTTCAATGCCAAAAATTGAATGCCTTTTTGAAGAGCTTATAGAAAATCAAAATAGTGGACATACCAGTTTCACAATTTGTAGCCAGAGACTACTTAATTAAGTGCTTCTGAGTGAATTAGTTTTCAATTACATGATTTAAATAACTTTGGTTTCTTTTTTTTTAAATAGAAAGTAGGATCTTGGTGGCCATGGGATGCAATTTTATTCCCCCCATAAAATGTGTTGTCGTCTTGTCTTCAATTCGTGCAGTACCACGCGCATGCACAGTATTTCATACTAGGTACTACGCGCTGACTGTTTCTCTTCCACTCTAGATAACATACAAACAATATTACCCCGTACTACCTCACAACAATTCGTGGAGGTTATGTCTAAGATTAGAAATCTATCATAACTAAAATTTCCTTTGTTAGTGTAATTAAAAGGCTGTATTTATTGGAAGTACAAAAATTGAAACCTAATTTCCATTTATTGCACATGATTACAGTACAGAGATGATTTTTGGAGGTTATGTCTACGTTTAACAATCTAACTTACCCTTTTAGATTTTTAAAATTAATTAGACTTAACAAAAATGTCCTTAGTTAGTGTACATTAAAAGGCTGTATATAACATTAAAGGCTGTATTTATTCGAAGTACCGGAATTAAAACCTAGTTCCAATTTATCGCACATGATTACAGTACAGGGATGATTTTATGTAAATCTAACTTATAACCAAACAAGTACATTAAAATCCTTTTTTCAACAGTGAAATAAAAAGCAATGTGCAGTTTCTGTTAACACACAAATGATTAAGTATTAATAATGGGTTACAGTGGAATTTTATGTTACTACGGTCTGAATTAATGCAAATAAAATTGGAGAATCACGTAAAAATATTAAAGAATGCTTGTATATTACATACAAAATTATTACAGTACGGACCTTTGTTAATAAATAGAAACAAATAGGACTCTATACTTTATTATGTACCACTAAAATTCACCTTTTTTCAAATACCGATATCCATTGTCTTTTTTCATACTCTTAAAAAATGGTCATTAACAACATACATTATGAGAAAACATGATTACAAATCATAACCTGCCACTTGTGAAGAAAACATATAACATTTCCAAACAAGAAATCTTCAATTCTCTCCCTATTTGTTTTATAAAAACTGGAGTTTCTACTGCAGGTTTTTAAGTCCACTAACTGCTTAATTTAATATACATAATTGTTCCAGATCTTGTTAGGTAACATTATATTAATACATCTGCTTCCTACTCATATATGCAGAGGGGTACGCAAGGGGGGTTACCGGGTTTGAACCCCCCTTGAATGTTTAACCACTTTTTTAATATTATACAAAACAAAAATTGGCATATTTATTTGAGTATCTTTTTAAAAATCCATAATCGTTTTCTCTCCTCTGATTTCTCACTGTCAGAGTAAAAAAATCTATTGACATAAGGTACAGTCCGCCCTCCCCTTCTTCAATAATATAATCCCTGTGCTTGGTGCTGTGGCACGTACAGTACATCACTCCACGTGGGATACAAGTAGCTGTCATTCAGCATTCTGAGAACGCGGCAGTGCTCTCACTGGCGTGGTGAGTGTCAAAGCAATATACCCCTCCTCGTCTACTGAAAGAGAGAAAGGAGAATCAAAGCCGTGCCACTTGTTAAGAAGGTACAATAATAATACCGACCTTGTAATAAAATAAGGCCGACACCATATAAACTTACTTGTTGTGAAACATATTGTTTTGACAGTTCTGCAGTGCAGTTGTGAAATATTGTACATTGTTGAGCGGTATTCACCCGTTAGTCTGAGTTCAGATTTTGTTGTGGAACGTTCATTTAACGTTTTGTGCATTTGGCAGTTCATTTTTTTAAATAGAAACTTCACATTATCATTCCGGGTTCTTTGATACGTCTAAGCGACGCAAAGTTCAATTTTACAATTTTTTAGCAAAATGTCGGGTACCGGTAGTGTTCTTGTGAGGTTAGTAAAAATTTCACATTGCCAAACGTTTCTTCACAACCGCAGCATGATGATGTTGTCGCAAACATTCTCCCCGAAACTAGTTTCACATCCCCCTGTGAAAACTCGGCTGATATTGAATGTACATCGACATCATTCAATAATGTCAATGTGCCTGCTGAATCATTTAGAAGTGATAAGTGTATTGTTCTGATTTCGGAAGCATCAACATCTTCAAGTTCCAGTGAACCACACGCTTATGATATTGGAGTTTACATAGGAAAATACGTGTCTATTGAAAAGAAACTGGGTGTCTTGAACAATGTCTGGGAACCAAATCCAGTGTTTGTTTTTCCAACAAAAGGAAAGAGAAATTTGCGATTTCAGTTTAAATGGCTTTACCGCTGGAAGTGGCTTGCATATTGTAACATCACAAAATATTCCATAATAATAATAAACACCAGAAGGGTGAATGATGCTAAAATAACTATAAATGAGTAACCAGGAAGAATGTAACAGTAAAAATAATAAACCAATAAAGAATGGAAGGAGAGAAGAAATTCAAATGAACAGTGGTAAATGCACTATCTGCATAAAATGACACTACAACATAAATAAACAGAATGACAAAGACAAAATGACAAGACAAGTTTCCCACATAATCTGTCAAGTGAGTGCAATAAAACCTTAGATGAATAAAATCAAATAAAATAAGTAAGATAAGAAATGACATGAATAATGTTTGTATCATGTATTATAAATAGAAACAGCACATTAGCTGTTCCACGTCAAAGTAATGATTTAAAAAACACATATAAAGAACGATACTATGATTAATCATAAACTGTAAAAGAAAGTAAGAAAACCAATAATATGTGTTATCACAAATTAAGAATAACAATCAATGTAACCACTGAATGTATTCAGGTAACATTATAAGTAGATAAAATATGTAAAGAAATATCATAATGGTCAAGGAACAAAACATTGTAAAGGAATAATAACAAACCCAGAATGACCGAACTAAGTCATAGAAATAAGAATCAGGTAGAGACCCTACTAAGCACAGGGAAGTAAAATAATGATAATGATAAAAAGAATGTAAAGGACCACTACTTGAGTGATGTTATAAGAATAAGAGATAAGAAAGACATGTTGAATATAAATAGTTAAATATGGAAGTTTATGATAAACAATCAACAAATATATACTAATAATTAATATTGTTCAGCTGGATACAGCATTTACATATAATAAAGTGTTCTTTTTAATCAAATAGTCATGTTCAAATTAGAAATTAAGAATAATTAAACAAATATTAAGAATAAGTTATTAGTCGGATCTGCCACATTTAGCAGACGATGAATGTAAACAATGCATTAGTTACTTTAGAATAAAGAAATGTTAATGAAAACTATGACCAAACTGGCATCAAGCCATGTCAAAATAAAGACAAATAAACAAGCTTTACAATGATAGTAACAGAACCTGCAATGTAATTGTAATAACTGAGATATAAATGTTAGCATCATAAATTTGGTGAATTTCGAATAAATACAATGAATTAATAACAATAGCGACAATGACGCTCCGAATACAAATATGTAATGCCTATAAATAGTGTGACGATTTAAATTCTAACTGTAATCGTAAATAAAAAAAATTAAGTTTGCGAGCGATTAAGTATTTCAAATCGCACTATAAAACCTAAACCCCCGTATTAACTCAGTATGAGAATGAGAAGTGATTAAAAAATCCAAAGAAACACTAATAAAAAGGCCGAATTGTAAAAAGTTATTATTATCATAATTAACCCTTTGCTAGTCATCATGCGGTGACCTGTTAATTCCGGACTCAACGTGTTTATCGAGTCGTCTGTAATTTAGGAAGATATAAAAATCATAATGTTTATAATTAGAAATTTGAAGACACGAATAGTAGTTAAAATAACTCACTTAAATTATATATGTATAATTAAGGTATGGTTTTTGGTAATAAGAATGTTAACTTAAATAAAAATAGGGACTATATTGTCGCGGAGTAATTGCCCCTCTCCTTTGTTATGTACCAGTTGAATCGAGCAAAAGACTCGCTATGTTACCTTCACGCAGTACAGACGTTAGAGCGAGTGCTCCATCAAAATGTATTTGTTTTAAATATTTAACTTCATTATATTAGCTACCACTGCTAAATGTGGAAAGCATTGTGTAATGTATCAATAACATAAATATGTGTTAAGAAGAAAATGTAAAATGTAACACAAAAACTGAACTAGTGGTAAGCAAGATGACGTCTCCCCTCAAGAGGTAACTCCAATTACAATATCACTCCTGAAGATGTGATCTGCAGAAACTTCATAAATACACGTCTACGATGTATAAGACGCGGCCTAGGACCTCCGTGAATCTACACCTACTTTCACCAAAGAAACTTCAATCTCCGCAGTGAACATCCGACCTAATTCTCGCCGAAGATACGACCCAGATGATGACGCCGACTCCAAGAGTTCCCAAGACAGACACCCCAGGACGAGGTTACTACGATCAATTGTAAAGGTGACTCGATAGCCTTGCTATCAAGAGTTTATCATATTTGATACACAACTCACTTCTAAAAGAGACTTTTCAAAGACGATTAATTTCATTTAAAATTAAAATGAGACAATCTAAGAGTTTAATGTAAAATTCAATTATCATACGTTGTAACGCCTTAAATGTAAATGTAATTTATTATCACTTCAAGTAATAATGCCATTCTTCAAATGGAAAAAAGAAGTCTTGCAAGCTTCTAGATGAACTGAAAATAATTAGAAGTCTTTACTATAAATATACATAAAGTAAACTCGGATCCGAGGTATAAGAATACATAATCAATTTGATCCCAGAGTTTATGAAAAGCATTTAAATATTTTAGTTTAATTAATGATGTCATGGGATCTTTTAGTAACTGTTGTTAATAAAGAGAAGTCGTCTTGTTACACCTGAAAATGAGTGCATAAATCAGTAAAATACCTTCCATTGTTTCCTTATACTTATAGTGAGTAATTTGTTCAATTAATTTGACTTTAAATACAGTTCGCTACAACGTAGGCAGCCCATGTAATTGGCAGACGTCAGTTAAGATGGGTTCCCTGGAATTGTAACGCGGCAATACGTTACAAAATTGCGCCACTCTGCTTAATTTACTAAATTGCTTAATTTATTAGTATATTAGATAACTCACGGCATTCAGTTATTGATCTATGCACTCAGAGAATGTAATTACTGTAACTTTAATTTTCAAAAAAAAAAAAGAATTTGTTTTGAGATACGTAAATGATAGTCAGTATAAATTGAAATATCATTGTATGAAGCTAAATGCATGTACCAACTTGCATACATGAATTGTAATGCTTGGGCAACTGCTCAGTCTTTAACAGGTTTATATTATGACAATCCGAGACCTGTTGTTTCTTGAATAATGCAGGCTTATTCAATCTGCATAGTATATGTTAGTGTATATCTGTCGTCACGGTAAAAGAAAAACAAATTTGTTAATAATAATGCTCCTGTGTAAAGTAAACCCCCATTGTTAGATAAAGTGTGCTAAATAAATATGGTAATTCAATAGGAAATAGTTCTAAGTAAGTTTCTTAAATCTCCCCCAAAGTAAATAATGAATAAATTAAAAGAAAAAGGTAAGCTTCTTATAAAGAAAACAAAAATAATAATAAGTGAATAATAATTGTTTTAAATAATAAGGCTGAATAAATCCTAAGTTAAACTAAATAGTGTGAAGTGTAGCAGTAAATAAGGGAAAAGAATAATAATAATAACAGTGTAGTTGCATATTGTAAACACCCCAGTTGTGGCCTGTACGCAAACAATAAAGCGTGTTGAGAATTGTAGTAAGCAGCCACTCACCTTCCCCTTTATTGTACGAAACGGTAGTGTCCCTAAACAATTGAAAACCACCCCTGTGTATTACAATACTTTGTGTAAAGTGTCTCCCCTTCCGCATAGTTTGTTTAAATATTGTTAAAGAGATAAAAGAGAATTATCTTCGTGAGATTCCGCTTCTCTCTGTAGCATAAGATGTTAGGATTAGCTATAATCTAAAGTGGAGTATGGGATCCTCTTTAGATTATATTAGAGATAAGTTTATGATATATAATTGAGAATTATATATGTGTAACGTAACAAGTCACAACGGCGCCGACTGAGAAGGGTAATGATGGGGGCAGAAAGGTGCCAAAGATCATTAATGAGTGCTGAAAGCTAACTGGTGTAGTTAGAGTAAGCCGATGTCAGTCGGGCCACGATATTGTGAGTTACGGATAAGTAGGGAAATTAGTATTAAGACTTAAAATATAAGTTAGCGTGTTAAGAAATGAGAAAAAGGGAATTTCACGAAGGAGAACATTTAAATGAACAAGATCATTTAAAGAGAAATAGAGAAAACAAACCGTGCACTAATAATAAATAATACTAATAATAAATAACTTCACACACTGACACCATACATACTCCAAGTCCCCAACTGTGCGTTAGACTCACAAAAAACCCCCGTAACGTGAAACTTAAGCGGTGGAGTATGTGACGATTTAAATTCTAACTGTAATCGTAAATAAAAAAAATTAAGTTTGCGAGCGATTAAGTATTTTAAATCGCACTATAAAACCTAAACCCCCGTATTAACTCAGTATGAGAATGAGAAGTGATTAAAAAATCCAAAGAAACACTAATAAAAAGGCCGAATTGTAAAAAGTTATTATTATCATAATTAACCCTTTGCTAGTCATCATGCGGTGACCTGTTAATTCCGGACTCAACGTGTTTATCGAGTCGTCTGTAATTTAGGAAGATATAAAAATCATAATGTTTATAATTAGAAATTTGAAGACACGAATAGTAGTTAAAATAACTCACTTAAATTATATATGTATAATTAAGGTATGGTTTTTGGTAATAAGAATGTTAACTTAAATAAAAATAGGGACTATATTGTCGCGGAGTAATTGCCCCTCTCCTTTGTTATGTACCAGTTGAATCGAGCAAAAGACTCGCTATGTTGCCTTCACACAGTACAGACGTTAGAGCGAGTGCTCCATCAAAATGTATTTGTTTTAAATATTTAACTTCAGTATATTAGCTACCACTGCTAAACGTGGAAAGCATTGTGTAATGTATCAATAATATAAATATGTGTTAAGAAGAAAATGTAAAATGTAACACAAAAACTGAACTAGTGGTAAGCAAGATGACGTCTCCCCTCAAGAGGTAACTCCAATTACAATATCACTCCTGAAGATGTGATCTGCAGAAACTTCATAAATACACGTCTACGATGTATAAGACGCGGCCTAGGACCTCCGTGAATCTACACCTACTTTCACCAAAGAAACTTCAATCTCCGCAGTGAACATCCAACCTAATTCTCGCCGAAGATACGACCCAGATGATGACGCCGACTCCAAGAGTTACCAAGACAGACACCCCAGGACGAGGTTACTACGATCAATTGTAAAGGTGACTCGATAGCCTTGCTATCAAGAGTTTATCATATTTGATACACAACTCACTTCTAAAAGAGACTTTTCAAAGACGATTAATTTCATTTAAAATTAAAATGAGACAATCTAAGAGTTTAATGTAAAATTCAATTATCATACGTTGTAACGCCTTAAATGTAAATATAATTTATTATCACTTCAAGTAATAATGCCATTCTTCAAATGGAAAAAAGAAGTCTTGCAAGCTTCTAGATGAACTGAAAATAATTAGAAGTCTTTACTATAAATATACATAAAGTAAACTCGGATCCGAGGTATAAGAATACATAATCAATTTGATCCCAAAGTTTATGAAAAGCATTTAAATATTTTAGTTTAATTAATGATGTCATGGGATCTTTTAGTAACTGTTGTTAATAAAGAGAAGTCGTCTTGTTACACCTGAAAATGAGTGCATAAATCAGTAAAATACCTTCCATTGTTTCCTTATACTTATAGTGAGTAATTTGTTCAATTAATTTGACTTTAAATACAGTTCGTTACAACGTAGGCAGCCCATGTAATTGGCAGACGTCAGTTAAGATGGGTTCCCTGGATTTGTAACGCGGCAATATGTTACAATAGAATTACATCAAAATGACATCATTTTCAACCAATCACGGACTACTTTAGAAACCCGCCGACACTGCCTAGCAGACTTCTAAAAAAACTATATAAATGATCGCAATTGTAAACAGAGAAGCATTTTGTCTTTACACTCAATCAACAACTAATCCAGGCCGATTTATCATCCAAAATTCAATAATCAAGGAGAAGGAAGAAGTATAATTAAATATCAGTGCATCGATAATAGTAGTGATACTTTTACTAGAAGTGCGTGTTAAAGAACGAGGTTAAGTATCATACATAACCAATGAAATAGTCAGTCAAGAAGAAAATAAACTAGTTCATGTGCGAAATAAAGTGAAGTGTAACCACGATCAGTGTATCAGATCGTGAGGAGTGTTAATAAATAATCATTGAGATTAATAACCAGGGAGTACAGTGCATATATTTACATTATTTACAAATAAGCTATTAGCAGTATAATATAATACACCTGTATACTGATGCAAGAAACATAATACAATACGTACTGAACACTGTTATAAATTTATTTAAAGGAATTATAATATTCCGACATAAGATTCCATATATTAACGTTATCATAACTAACCTAAGATTGGTACAAATTGAACGAACTTTTCGTTTACTAATTTTAATAACTAAAGGTGTCTAACCTAATATTCTAACATTTTGTAACAGCATTGTAAAGTTAACAGCATTGTAAAGTAAGGCAGTGGCGTTTTATTCTGTAAATTAAAAGAAGTCACCCTTGAGATAGCTAATAATTATAAATAATCAAACGATTAAGACTAGAGTTTTCATTGCAAACAGGCAGAGTTAGAAAAAAGTTAAAAGCCGGATGATTTGTAATCCGTTTGTTGTATTAAACTGAATGTCAGATATTTTGTTTCATAACAATAATTAAACTCACCCTATCTCTACTTCATTATCTCTAATTGAGTGCACTCCCATTACCTATTTCAAAGTTCAATTCACATTGTAATCAGCAATCATAATTAGAGCGTTTTTCTTTCCTGTAGTGTACGGTATATCGTGCAGTTCAGTTCTTTTTGGTTTATACACGCATACCGCAAGAATAGAAAGACTATTCACCGCTATTGTTATTTTACTTTGTGCTTATTTCATGTGTTTATTTTATGTGTTTAACGTTCATTAGGAATATTATTGTTAAGTTTAGGACTGTCTAGAAAATCACCAAAGTGTTGCTTACAACAGGACATTTACAACGCACAAGGACAAGGTCAGTAAATGCTTAATACTTATGCATTGTTGATTACATGAGAATAAACCCTTTTAACTATTTAGTTTTACAATATACAGTCCACTGCTAATAAAAAAGAACCCCACATTTTTGGTCCGTCCAGCCCGGATAGCATCTTTCATTCAGAATCTAGCACGTTGGAAAGCAAGATTTTTATTAATTATTACGCTCTTTATTATTATGTTTATTGAATTATTGTAACGCTTAAATAAAAAAATAAAAAAAACATATATTGACTACTGGCAAGTATTGCCAATACTCAGTGCACTTTTCATTTTGTTATGATTTTCTCTTGTTTTTTCATGCAAGCATAGTTTATTGAGTCATTGTGCAGCGTGTGTTATTTCATGTTTTATCTAGCAAGCATAGTTCTGAAGTGTAGTGTGTTTCTTCAAAACCGACCTCTGTATTAGTTTCTAAAATACAGTAGCCATATTCCTTTATTACCATATTACCATTATTACTGTCATCTACGCTATTGGTAGTTTAGAGTGATAAAAAAAATAATAAATTAAAATTATTTGGACTGGAAATTACTGAATAGTGGAAGAACATTGTGAATTACAACTTTTACTTAGAACTCTTTTGTTATTTACATCTGAATCTGTTTTTTAAACCGAGTGTATTAATAAATTACCAAAATGAGATTTTCTTCTTTTGTGAAGCAAAGTGAACTGATTGAGAGTAGGCTTCATAATATTAACAAGCAAATTGTTGCTCTTGAGGTTATTGGTATAGGTAATTTAACTGAACAGCAAACACGAAAAGTTAGTTTGCTTAGTTCCACCGCAGAAAATAAATATGCTGAATTTGAAAGGCTTATAAATAAACTATTTAGTACAACACCTTTACCAGAAGATCTGGATAATGAGCAGATTTCAAGATTACAAGATTCTATATCAGACTTAAATATAGCTATACAAAGTTCGTGTGCTCCTCTTCTACCATCGCTACCGCAGGAAACCTTGGATCAGTCTCACACTGGTGCATCACAACTAGTTGTGCCTACTCCCACCATAAATTTACCTCGCTTAAACTTGGGAACATTTTCTGAACAACCTGAGAAATGGGTAGCCTTTCACAGTCTGTTTGAAAATGCAGTTCACAAAAATGAAACCATTTCTAATGTGGAGAAATTTACATACTTGCTTTCTTGTTTGACTGATGAGCCGGTAAATTTAATTAAATCGTTGCCTGTCACTAATACAAACTATGCCATAGCCTGGCAAACTTTGGTAAAAAGATATCAGAATTCTAGATTGTTGATAACACTTCACGTAAACAATATATTTGAGTTACCACAATTGCACAATCCTTCAGTTAAACAAATGAGGAATTTTCTGTCGACCTACAATGAAAATTATCAAGCGCTCAAAGCACTAGGACATGATATTGCTAGTGAAAGTTTGTTGTTGACCTCATATATTTTGCGTAGATTTGACACGGAATTCAGGACCAAACTTGAACGTTCTCGAGATAATTTACAAAATGTTCCTACCATTACAGAAGTAATTACATCCGTAGAAAATGAATGTTCTTGCAAAGAAGCAGCGGGTTTAACTAATATCATCTCAAAAAATGAACCTTCTCTTCAAACCTCTCAAAAAATCAGTGGCTTTAAAATGAATAAAAACCAGTTTAAACCGCACAAAATAGCGATGGTCACTACTCACACTCAGCATTGTATCTTCTGTTCATCAAATTCACACAACATATATAGATGTGCAGATTTTTTCGCACTTAGTGTACAAGACAGACAAGCTTTTCTTAAAAATAAGAACTTGTGTCAAAATTGTTTTGGAACACATAAGTTAGTCACCTGTAAGTCTGTCCACACATGCAATGTATGTCATAGGCGTCACCATAGCCTACTACATTTTTTTGTTGAGAACCGCTCCGCACAACCGCAACAAAAATTGACTCAGTCAAATAGACCTACCTTGTGCCCTTCTGTTGAAACGACGATGAATAAGCAAAACCACTCTGCAGAGTGTCACCAGGATACTACCTTGATAGGTGTTTCTTGCAATCAGAATAACACTGTGTTACTCGCAACCACTTTGGTGCATATCACATCTGCCAATGGAAATGCAGCAGTTGTACGAGCTGTGCTTGATAGTGCATCCCAAACAACAATTATTTCAGAAAGTTGTGCAAAGACTTTGTGTTTGTACCGCTCTCAAACAGATGTTCCAGAACTTAGTGGCATCTCTACAGCCCCAGTGAAAACGAAGGGACTTACCTTTGTGACATTGTCTTCGCTCAGTGGGAATATTTTAGCAAAATCTCATCCAGTCATGATTCTTAATAAAATATCATGCAATCTGCCTCGTGTTCAGCTCCCACCAGAAATTAAAGAGCGACTCAAAGGTTATATGCTAGCGGATCCAACTTTTGATGTTCCGGGTCCAGTTGACCTGATTGGAGCAGATTTATTTGCATTGATTCTTAATGGTACCTTTATCAATCTCGGCAAGAATATGCCATACACTGTCAATACAATCTTTGGCTATGTTGTGCTTGGTCCGACACCTGTTTCACTTAAGTCTAAGCCTTACTCAGGCTTAGTGACTCTTTTATCGACGAATGATCGTGATCTGCACGCAACATTGCAACGTTTTTGGTCCATAGAGGAACCACCTCACACTACAAAACTCGCTCCACAAGATGAAAAATGTGAAGCTCACTTCGTCTCTACTCATAAGAGAGATGCCTCCGGCAGATATGTTTGTCACTTGCCTTTCAGCGGAAACCCTGCTTAACTAGGTGACTCTACAAGTCTGGCAAAATGCCTGTTTAATACACTTGAACGCAAATTTGAATCTCAACCTGAGTTTAAACATAAGTATGTCAATTTTATGAATGACTACTTAGCATGCGGGCACATGAAACTGTGCACATCTGTGCCGTCTCTGAACAAGCCGCATTACTTTTTGTCACATCATGGCGTTTTTAAGATAGGAAAATCCGTGTTGTTTTCAATGCATCAACACCATCTTCTTCAGGTGTCTCACTGAACCACATTCTACATCAGGGTCCAAAGTTGCACAATGACATTACTGATATAATTCTTCGCTTTCGTCAACATAAATTTGTTTTCTCTTGTGATATCAAACAAATGTTTAGGCAGATATCCATCCATGAAGATGATCAGATCTTTCAGTTAATATACTGGAGAGAAGACACTTCAGTCCCGCTAAAGGTCTACCAATTGACTACTGTCACTTATGGTATGACGTCCTCGCCTTACCTTGCTAATAGAGTAGTACAACAGCTCATTATGGACGAAGGAAAAAATCATCTACTTGCTGCTGAAGCACTCCAACAGCAAATATATGTTGATGATGCTCTATTAGGGAGCAATTCTCTGGAAGAAGCTCTCCACCTTCAAGAGGATGTTGTTTTACTTTTGAAAAAGGGTGGATTCGAACTGAGCAAGTGGTCTTCAAACCATCCTAAACTCTTAGAAAATGTCACGCAAGATAATCATGAGACATCCCTCATGTTACGCACGTCGGAACAGCCATTTTCAAGTGTATTAGGGCTAAAATGGATCCCAGATATTGATGTCTTTTCATATGTGATGCACACACCTTCAAGTAATTACACAAAAAGAACTTTACTTTCATCAATTGCTCATATTTATGACCTTGTGGTTGGATATCCCCAATAGTTTTTTGGTCTAAAGTCTGAATGCAGCATGTATGGACCTTAGGCTTAGATTGGGATTCTCCATTACCTGATCATATTTCCGAGAAGTGGTCACGATTCGTGAAAGAACTTCCAGAAATAGAAAAGCTAAGGATACCACGTTTCATATCCTTAGCAACTGCAGTCAATATCCAGCTTCATGGATTTTCAGATGGAAGTGAATCCGGATATGCAGCTTGTGTCTTCCTGCGCACAGAAGACGCAGAAGGAGATGTCAACATACGACTGCTGATCGCAAAATCAAGAGTAGCTCCACTGAAGCGTGTGACTATTCCCCGCTTGGAACTTTGTGGTGCGCACATGTTAGCCAAATTGCTACATTACTGTACAGAACAGCTCTCACAACATCACAAGATTGACAACATTTCAGCATGGTGCGACTCGACAGTAGTTCTATCTTGGATACGCACTCTATCTTTTCGTCTCAAGGTGTATGTTGCTAATCGTGTGGCACAAATACAAGACTTAGTTTCACCGCACGTCTGGAAATATGTTTCAACTGTTGACAATCCTGCTGATTGTGCTTCTCGAGGCTTGACACCCACGGTTCTGATGAAACATAGTCAGTGGTGGCTAGGACCACCATGGCTCGCTAAATCAACGCAGACCTGGCCACAATCTATCCTTCATCCAATTTCGGAGGAGTCTATTCCTGAAATGAAACCAAACGTGCTTAATCTTATGATGACCACAAAAGAAGTCCCAACATTTGGATTTCTTACAAAGTTTTCTTCTTGGAAGACTCTTCTTCATGTAATGGCTTATGTCCTTCGCTTTATAACCCGTTTGAAATTTAAAACCACCATAAGTGGATCATTTACAGTAACTGAATTAAATAACGCCTGTAACCGCATTTGCTGGCTCATTCAGAGACTTCACTTTGCAGAAGACATAGATCTACTCTCCAAGAAAAGGACATGCTCAAACCGCATCCAACGTCTAGCACCCTTTATTGATGATGCAGGAATAGTCCGTGTCGGAGGTCGACTGAAGAACTCTGCGCTTACTTACAATGCCAAACATCCTATTCTTCTGCCAAAAAATCATGTTGCTATTCATTTACTCATCGATTACTATCATAGCATGTACCTGCACGCTGGTCCCCAGTTCCTCCAAGCAACACTATCTCAACGCTTTTGGATCCTCTCCGCCCGCAGTGTTATACGCTCAGGAATATTTAAATGCGTACGATGTTTTCGTACAAAATCAACAAACACGTCTCCGCTCATGGGTGATCTACCAGCCGGTCATGTTACCCGTACTCGTTGTTTCAACGCTTCTGGAGTTGATTATGCTGGCCCTTACACGGTCAAGTTTTTTACACTTCGCAGGATACAGCCTATAAAGGTGTACCTCTGCCTGTTCATCTGTGTTGCAACAAAAGCGGTACACTTGGAAGTGGTTACTGATTTAACTACAGACGCCTTCATTGCAGCCCTTACGAGATTCATCTCTAGGAGAGGTCTTGTATCAGACCTGTACTCTGATTGTGGGACTAATTTCATAGGAGCTGCTTCTTCGCTCAAAAGATGTTTTCAAGATCTCATGAAGCAACCAGAGGTGCAAGATTTTGCTACGAACAACAGTATCACATTCCATTTCATTCCTCCGCGTGCACCTCACCAAGGTGGACTTTGGGAACGTGCCATTAAAGGTGCAAAATATCATCTCACCAGAGTCATAGGTGAACACATTTTAACGTACGAAGAATTTACCACCTTAGTTGTGCGTGTTGAAGCTATCCTTAATTTGAGGCCGATAGCTCCTTTCTCGAATGACCCTTCAGATCTTCAGCCTCTTACACCAGGACATTTTCTAACTGGAGGACCTCTTAATGCCCTGGTCGAACCTCAACTAACTAATGCACCACTTAATCACACAAAACGCTGGAAATTGGTTCAAGCCTTCACACAACATCTCTGGAAAAGATGGCAAATGGAATACCTCTACACACTTCAAGAACGGTCCAAATGGATCAGACCTCAAGAAAATCTCAAAATAGGAGATTTAGTCGTTATTCATGAAGCAAACCTGCCACCCCTCAAGTGGAAGCTCGGGAGAGTCATCTTCGTATCTCCAGGGAATGATGGAGTGGTATGTGTCGTCAACATGAAGACTGCTGGTGGAACCTTGACCCGTCCTTCTGTTAAGGTTCCCGTCTTCCCATTTACTAAAATCCTTGACTAGTCAATTGGCTACTGCACCTTATAAATTAGTTTTTTTACACTCTTCCAAAGGATCAAATTTGTTCTTATGTTCTTTTAATGTTTCTTGTTGAACCAGTTGATTCAAAGGGGCCGGTATGTCAGATATTTTGTTTCATAACAATAATTAAACTCACCCTATCTCTACTTCATTATCTCTAATTGAGTGCACTCCCATTACCTATTTCAAAGTTCAATTCACATTGTAATCAGCAATCATAATTAGAGCGTTTTTCTTTCCTGTAGTGTACGGTATATCATGCAGTTGTTCTTTTTGGTTTATACACGCATACCGCAAGAATAGAAAGACTATTCACCGCTATTGTTATTTTACTTTGTGCTTATTTCATGTGTTTATTTTATGTGTTTAACGTTCATTAGGAATATTATTGTTAAGTTTAGGACTGCCTATAAAATCACCAAAGTGTTGCTTACAACAGGACATTTACAACGCACAAGGACAAGGTCAGTAAACGCTTAATATTTATGCATTGTTGATTACATGAGAATAAACCCTTTTAACTATTTAGTTTTACAATATACAGTCCACTGCTAATAAAAAAGAACCCCACACTGAATGTATTTAATTGAATCAATTATAGAGTGAGCAATAAACAAATGAATTGTAAAGTAACAACTATTGTCAACAATTATTTTAAAAAGTGAATAATTAATCTTTATTACTAGTTAATGAGTTACAATTTCAAGGTAAGCAAACCGTTAAGTTGGCTACAATTCAAACAGGCGAACCGCCAACAATTAGAGTTAATTAAACAGAAAAAAGGGAAATTAACTCCTGATACTGATATAATCAATCAATCAATTACTAAATTAAAATCAATCAAAATTAATCATTCGATTAATCAAAGGAATTCTTTTTTATGGGACATTTCTCACGAAATCCCATATGGCGCCCAAGTAAAATTTATAAGTGCTCACTGAAACACTAACAGCACTGTTATACTATTTGATAAAAAACTTGCCAGTTTATTAATCACCTGAGACCGACCGAACTTCTAGTACAACATCAAAGGTACGTGAAGGTTTAAACTATATAAAATAACTTTGTCTAAACTATACACTGACTTACACAGATGACACAATTCAACAGAAGTGTGAACAAAAGTCAAGAGGTCTACGAAACTGTTTACATTCAAACAACGGATCTACAACCAAATAATTACTCAAATATAAATAAACAAGAACATCAAAATCGAATTAAACAATTAATTAAATAAAATAAAAATCGTTAAAGAAGTTATTTAACGAAACCGAGTGTTAAATTCACCAACAAGTCAAAGTGAAAGTTATAATAAACAATGAACATAAATCTATTGTATTAATATTCCGAATTTAAGGGAGGGAGTTTTTGTAAATTTTGTCCACTTTTTGCTCCAAGTGATGGTGTTGGATCTGGCAAGCAACCCTTAGGTCAACTTTGTAGTGAAATTTGACAACTGGAAGGATGCCGTCGAGCGATTTTCAGAACATGAGAAGTGTCTGTATCACAAACAAAGTTTGTTTGTTCAAACAAAGTGAGAAGTGTAGCTGGTACTTTGGCCGATATTTCATGTGGGAAAAAAGTCTCGATGTGCTAATAGATACTGCAACAATGCAAAAGAAACTGGAGAACAGGAAAAATCTTATTTCTATTATTGAAAGTGTTTTATTCTGCGGGAAACAATGTATCGCACTGCGAGGCCACAGGGATTGCGGATGAATAGAGGTCGACAAGAACCAGAAGAAAATGATGGCAATTTCAGGGCACTTCTTCACGTTTGAAGTAAGACTGATTCTGTATTAAAAAATATGTTGATGTGTAGTTTTGGAAATGCGCAGTACACCAGTCCTAGAATACAGAATGAAATAATTGAAGTGTGCAACGACCTGATTGTTCGAAATCTCGTGAAAGAACTTAACGCCTCCAGTTGCTTCTCTATTTTCGCCAATGAGACGTCAGACGTATCAGGCTTAGAACAATTATCACTGTGTGTTCGTCATGTTGATAGAGAAAATTTCACTGTGAAGGAAAACTTTCTACAATTCATACCGTTATATGATGTGACCAGAAAAGGAATCGCAACGGCGATATTGGAGAAGTTGTCAAGGGTATGACGGAGCTATCTCCATGTCAGGAAAAGTAAACGGAGTCCAGACACATGTAAAGGAAATAATTCCATCAGCTTTATATGTCTACTGCTCAGCACACAGCCTCAACTTATCTGTATCCAGTGCCTGTGAAGTAGCTGCCATTAGAAACTGCATGGGTACAATATCGAGTCTGCACGAATTTCTTAATACACCTAAAAGGCAACATGTTTTAAAATCGGCGATAAGTGAAATGGAAACTACAACTTCACGCTGTGAAAAACTCTTTGAACTTTGTGCAACACGTTGGTTGGAAAGGTATAACTCCGTGGCCGCGGTGGTGGAATTGTATGACCCTATTATTGCAACACTTCAAAGCATATCAGAATGGAAAGACAAAGACTCGTCCTCACAAGCAAATTCACTTTTGTGTGCTCTGACTGACTGTCAATTTGTGATATCGCTGTTTTGTATTCAGAGACAATTTTCTTTAAGTCTCCCATTGTGTAAATTCCTGCAGAATTCAACTATTGATCTCGTAGAAGCAGTAAACCTTGCTGAAGATATTAACAGTGAAATGAAATCTATACGTGAAAATGTCGATGAAGAATTTTCTAAAATTTTCATTTGTGCTTCTGAAGTCTTGAATACGTTGGGGTCCTCCATTCAAATCCCTCGCATGGCAGCGCGACAAAATAACCGTCTGCACTTGGACTTATCATCAGTGACACCAGAACTTTACTTTCGTGTCTCTACTTTTATTCCATTTCTGGATACGTTCATGTCCCAACTAGATTCGCGTTTCTTGAAACACAAGGAAATATTGAAAGGCTTTCAGTGCCTTTTACCTACGAACCCAGTCTTTCTGCCCCTGCCGTCTCAAGTTTCTGCTTTCACTTCGCTCACAGAGTTCTACGCCAGTGACATAAGAAGCGGTTGCCAAGAAGACCTGAATAATGAATTAAAATTATGGTACAGAAAAATTGCATGTCTTGAGAAGGGAGACCAACCAAAAACGACCGAGATGGGTTAACTATGTGCAATCCCAACATAATGCCAAATATATTTACTTTGCTAGAAATACTAGCTGCGCTTCCAGTGTCCACATGTACAAATGAACGATGTTTCTCAACATTACACTGTCTAAAAACATATTTGCATAATTCTACTGGAAATACACTTTTGAATGGATTAGCACTCCTCAACATACATAGAAATTACACTCCAACTGCAGAAGATGTGTTAAATGAACTAATGAATAAAAAACGTCGTTTGGACATTGACATTGTATTGTGATTGCTGAAATTTCTGAAGTGTAGTGACGTTATATACTGTATGCTATGTACATTATATATACTGTAATTCCTTCATAGAGTGTGGATTCATCATGCCAGTTTCATTCTTCAACCTTGGTGAGTTCCATATTGACATATTGTGTTTAATTAAATTTATTTCAATATATTTGATTGCTTCCATGGATTTTCCTGCTACGTAAAGTGTCTTACCTATCATATACAAATAACCATTGACTAAAATATATGATTATTGTGTAGCCTAAGTGTAATAATGGCATGTGGCACTGGCACAAGCATTTTTATTATACAAAATGAAACAGATTTTAAAATTTGTTAAAAAATTGTAGGCTAAGGCTGTGAAAAAAATACGTTTTGAAGATTTTATTAGGGTATTTATCAATATGTTCTATTCGAACATAGTATAATAAATATACCGTAACATAATATAATACTAATAATACACAAAATTTAAAATACCGATAATGTCAATTGTAAACAATTTTAATAATGACCCCCCTTAACAAAATCTGCGTACGCCACTGCATATGTGCAAACAATGTTTTTAATGTACGGTCCTAAACATTTTTAAAATTTAGACAAAGTCTAATGAGCAATTTGACCTAACCTGAATGACCTATATCTAAGAATATCTCATTAGGCCATTTAGCTTTATTTATACATTTAATACATCTTACTTAGTATACTAACAGCACTGCTCTATCTCGCAGTAACACAACACATTACACTAACTCAAAAGAATTTCTTCTTTTCAGTTAAAAAAAAAGTTGAAATTGTGTATTTCTTTTCTTTTCCATTCACTTCTTATGGACACATGCTTCACATTAATATGTGTACCCGTACTATATTTTAAATCAAATGTTCACTATCCAGTAGTTAAAACTTTTGTGAAATTAGTAATACTATGCACTAATGTGTGGTTATCAATCTATATTATCAATTAAATTTCTGAATTCCTTTGATTCCTTAATAAATTTTACTAATGATTTATTAGTTTTTAATCTTCGTGGTTTTGCTATTCATTTATAAACATTGGATTAATAGTCAGTCTACATTTTATTCATCTACAGTACTGTAAACACTACAGTCTTGTAATTTTGGAGGTAGGTACATTTTTATAGAAAGATTGTTTCAGAGACTGTTCTTATCCTTGAACTTAAGTTACTTTATTTGCAAAAGATATGTATACTTTGCTCGTATACTTCTATTTGCTTGAATATTTGCTACCAGAAAATGGATCAACTTGGCTGATGAGATTAGCAAACAAACAGCATATAGATTGTAACTTGTCACAGTATGACTATAGAAAAGCATAAATTCAGGGTAATTGTAAATGGTAGGGAGATTTTAGTTTTCAGACATTCAGTGTTGTCTACATTGTCATTACATGATCTGTTGAACTTCCCTTCAAAACGTGTTAAAAAATATTGTGAAACGGTTTTGCATGACTTTAGGAGTATACTGATTTTGTGGACAGAAACAATCTGAAACTGCACCAAAACAATATAAAGTCAAATATAACAGTCTTTATTAACTTTTTGTACTGTTTTGTAAAGGTATTTTAATTCTTGGATTTCGTTAATATAGTCTCAAGCTAGGCCTGTACTACACTTACAATTATCACACAAAAATTTCCCATTGGGGTAAATGAAAATGTGGTTTTGGAGTAATTGTGAATGCTGTTATTCAAATAGTCTTGTTAGTTTAGTACTATTAAATATCAGAATAACAAATCTAGATACTATTATGAGCTTACCACTCTTAAAACATAGTCTGCTAAAAATAAAAATTATTAAAAAAAACTGTAAAACGTTTCCAAATAATTGTTTAAGCCTATGTAAGTTAGTGCTTAGGTGGGTGCTTAATTGTTACCAAGTCACTTAACTTACAAAATTCAATCCCTTGATAAATCTGTTTTTGGCCCTGTAAATATTTCTTGGCAGAAAAAAATTGATAAGCTTTGGCAAAAGAAAAAAAAACAAAGATTGAAAGGCAAGGAGTTTGTTGATTGTCAAAATGTGAATTTTATACGCTATTAGGCCAGGTGTTTAGAGAAGGCATGATTAGTAAAAATGCCATAGGTAGTTTTATAACAACAGGAATTTTTAAATTGATGGAAGAAAGTTTCCAGAATCTGCTTCCAGTCCAAAAGAACTAAACGAGTATAAAACGAGTAGGGCTATTATACAGATTTACTGTTGATTACACCTACAAGCAACTCTATTGGTGATGTAGCCATGTTGTCTATACCAGGCACACCTGCTTCTCAGATAAGTACCCCACCAAGTAAGATTATTGAGAGACGCCTATTAAAACACCACAACAAAAACTCCAGAAACACCAGCTGCAATCATAAAAATATTTATGTCAGAAATTAGCAAACTCAAAAATCTATGATGTCTACAGAGCTCAATACAAAAAAAAAAGGAATGAAAAATACCTCACTTGAAACAAGAAAGATAAAAAGTTCAAACAACAGAAGGGTCCTGGCAAAAGTTAAAGAAGCTGAAGACAGTATCAAGAAAAAAAGTTTGGAAATAATCAAGAAGAAATGTCTAGGAACTGAAAAAACAAATCTAAGAAGGAAACTGTATAATGATCATAAAGTAGTAAAGAAATCTAAACAAGATTCTGAACAAAATTCTATTTATTGTGATGACTCTGATGATAACAAAGATGCATTTGCAATAAGTGTTTTGAAAGGCAATACAATGGAAGTAACATGAAATATCAGAATGACAAAAGATTCAACTAAGCAAATTTATTCTTGTTGATTTTGTTGGAGGACCAAGCAATAAAAACTCATTACAAGTATGTTTGCTGTGTACTGAAAGTAGATGATAATGAAAGAGAAATTTATATCACAGGATATCAAAGCAAAAATGGAATTTCTACAAAGTTTATATTAAAAGAAAATGATGAAAGTACTGTTAGCTTTTAACAAATATTGGCAATTTTGCCCAATCCATAAATGAAGGAAATTGACAGACAATTTGTCAGAGTTCCCTGGAAGTGTTTGAAAAATGATAGTTTTATTCTATCATTTACTTGTTATATTATATAACAGAAAAACGTTCATCATTTCTTTATGAATTTTAATAAACATAGTATTTGAACTAACTTGTTTTGTAACGGGACAGATCAGGGGCATAAATAATTTTCAGAAGTTTCAAAGCAGTCAGTGTACAACCTTTGGGGAACCCCTGTTTTAACCAAAGCTGCATACAATGTTATGAGAGACCAGTCTGTTTATGTCTAGACAGTTTGTCTAGATGAATTACGTAATCACTTCAACCCAGGCTATCTGTGAATTACGGAAAAATATGTAATTACCACAAGCCAGGAGACAACAGTCAGTCATCATTGGACCAGTCAAGTAGACACAGCAGAGCCGCACGGGGCAGTAAAGGAGCGCGCAGTTCCAGTAACCAGTGTTCGCTAGCAAGTCACGTCGGCCGACAAAATTAATGTTCTAAAGGTGATAAAACAGTAAAATAATGTATAACGCAGAGAACAATTCAAACGAGCATGCAAAATGAACTTTCAAACATTTTTAAGCTACTTTCGGAGTGTTTGGTGGGAAAAGTGACAACAACTGGACAAGTCTACAAGAAGGCTGAGTACCAATATAATCAATTTCTAATTTAAGCTCAGTAACAGCATTTAAATTCATACACGGGGATATCCCCAACCATTATGAGATCTCAATTAAACGGGGAAAAGAATAAACATGTAAAGCAGAAAGAGAGAGAGAGAGTATGAGAGTGTGCATAGTTATAGAGTCAAAGTGCTGGTTGACTAGTAAACAGTAAATTAATTAAGCTTGTAATAGCTTTTAATAAGAAGTAAATTTTATATTTTTTGGAAGTTTGTTTGGAAGTGTTGTGAGGCCAAGGACATTAAAAATTAGACTGAAAGAAAGTATTAATTAAAGTAGAAATTGGGAAATAATTTTGTTTAATAAAAGAAAACTAATTTGTTAGAATTCAAAAAACTGTGTCAGCATAATTATTTTGGAACTCATACCTAAATATTCACTCTGCAACTATTTCATCTATAAGACCCTGGAGGTGAACCCAAAGGTAAGAAAGAGTTATAAATTCTTAAATCTTGGTTAACATTTTATATGAGCGGAAATTATTATTGTTACAGTGACGTCAGAACTACGGACGAATTTATTATTTGCATAAAAATTATTAATGTTACAGTTTCCTTTTTATTTTCTATATAGACGAAGACAGGGTAATTGTAAACATGCAGTTAGGATTATAAACACAACATGAAATCGTACAAAGACAACTAGTTTACAGTTGTCACTATTTTTGTTTCAGTATTTCAAAGTATAAAGAAAACACTTATTTACAATTAACTCTAAGATGTCAAGGGTAATTGTAAATTGAATTTTAGAGCTGTATTTAGTATTTATATTTAAACAATTTTTTGTACACAGCATAATAACAAAGGTTGAAGTAACTATTATTATTTGCAGTTATTTCAATTTTAAAACTTATACATGATTTTTAATCAATCAAAATGTTTCAATCCTTCATTTTCCATTTACAATTACCCCTCCTAACCCCAAATATATGGTGTGTCTCTGTCTCCAGTTAGCACTTTTAATGGTAATTGCTATGAAAATAAGTTGAAATAACAAGTGTATGAAAAACGAGACATTAATTTAGTAGACTTTAAAAGACTTAATACAGGGCATCTTTAAATTTGTTTTAAAGTTTTTTTCCTAAAGCTCTTGAATTTTGCTTAGAATAGCCAAAGACCCAATAAATTCATTTTTATAGTTTTATAATTTCATATGATGCTGTTTCCTCTCTCACTGTTTTAGTTCTTTTAAGTTGTAATTTGCAACATTTAACTTGCAATCACTGCAGTCATCTTCTTAATAATATCTTGATAGAGGCCTGCACTGAATATGTTGTAATAAAGTATAGGGTCTCAGTAATACATTACTGTGAAGCAAACTGTGACATCCAGTTATCAAAATAAACAATTACTAGCCTGCATTTTTGATCATCTGATTAACAAGTTTTGAAAAATATATAACACAATTCAAGTTGTTCTTGTGTTTCATACTTCCAGCGGTTTTATATGATTAAAAAAGTTTTACACTATACATTCTTAACATGATTAAGAAAAGTTTAAATATGCTGAATTTCTAAAAAGAGTGATAGCTATTTGCAGAATCCCAGAGTGAATTGTCTAGGTTAATGATCTGTATATATTTTGCTAGAGTAAAATATTATTGTACTTAGTCCAGTTTTAGAAGACTCCAGTGTAGTGAAGTTAGAAATGTGGACTACTTCAAATTGTAATGGTGTGCAAGTTTGAAAGTATACAAATGTCTTGAAGGAAAAAAACACTGTTGTTCAACCATGAATATTGGATGCTTGGACTGTTCCTCTTTTGCAAGATCACAAATATATTTCAAGACCATTTGCAGGCCTTTGATTACAAAGACAGTGCTGTAAGTACTGTCAGGTATTGTTCTGTCTGTTCACTTTCTGAAAGCAAGGGGCAAGATGTCTCCATTAAAACACACACACACACATACTCACTAGCACGCACACAATTCCTTTTTTCTTTATTTAATTTGAATTCTGTATTAGAACAATTGTTTACAGTTTTTTGTACTAAATATAATTAAATCACTACAGACTCTGAACACAAAGTTTTTTTATGGGTAAACACGTAAAAGTTTTACCTTATAGCCTGAACTGGTTTTCGCTTTTAAAAAGCTTCTTCGGAGGCTGCTGCTGGGAGCACTGTCCGTCTTGTTGTTGGTGACGGTATTGACTTTTGAAAGATCTATATTGTGTGTGTGGGGTGTGATATGTTCGAATAATGCGTGTGATTTGAATTGTGTCTGTTTGTTTAGGATGTCTTTTTTATGTGTTTGTATATTTCCAATTGTTCTAGAGTGTCTAGTTTTCGGTCTTTTGTGTGTATGTGTAGAATGTCCATGTTATTGTCAATGTTTTTGTATGTGTGGTTTGCTTCAATGAGGTGGTTTGCAAAGGTGGATTCTGTAGTGGAGTGTAGTGCCTTTGTGTGTTCAATGTATCTTTGTTTGAAGCTACGTCATGTCTGGCCTATGTAGAATTTGTTGCAGTCTGAGCAATTTAGTTTGTAAACACCAGGTAGATCGAATTTGTTTTATGCTTTGTGTATGTGTTTTGATAGTGTGTGTTCTGTTTTGTTAGTAGTTTTGTATGAGATTTTGTATCCTGCTTTTTTGAATTTGTGGGCTATTTTTTCAGTTTGTTTGTTGATGTATGTTAGTGTTATGAATTTGTTGTTTTCTGTCTTTGTTGTTTGTTTTGTGTAGGATTTTATTGACTCGTATTCCAAAAACTTACCTTGTTACTAGAATATGTGACATGATGAACTTTTCATGTTGAATAGTTTAAATACTGTGTTTTGAGCGTTAAGCATTTTAATAATTTTTATAATCAAGAATTATTTATGCAGGCGTATAGCAAAATCTGATCATCATGAAAAAGGAATAAAGCATTTTGTAATAGCAATTAACTGATTAGTTCCTGCTGTATTACTGACTCATATTACAAGACCAATTTCTGTTTAATTGTAAAGATATATTTTAATTGTTTCTTTTGGTGCAACCTGTAAATTCCATGACACTCATCCATAAAGTTTTGAAAATATGCTTATTGCAGTTTGATAGGAATAAATTCTCAAAAAACTAACACATTTTTGTTATGTCTGATCCTACCAGCTTTCATTTCTATTCGAAATGAGCCTTTTATCCAAATTTATTACATAGTATGTGCTAAGATATTTCACTGTTTGTATACTGTAATACAGTAGTCGCAGAATAATTTCATTCCACTAATGTTATCCTGACATAATAAATGAAAATACATTATGTACACATCGTTTGATGTAATCATCCATTCACTTATCACTTTTTGCCTATCAGCTTATTTGATGAATATGTATTTAACGATTTATGTAAAATACAACAGGTGTTTAACGGACATGTACTATAGCCTTTAAAATAAATGATCATGGAAAGTAATGGCAAATCTAGCATAATCTTGTTATCAGTTATTATTCGGCTAGTGCTATTAAATCCATATTGGCCCAAAGTGATCACAAAAGGAATTTATTGTATTTGTTTACAGTCAACAGTGTAGATTCCAGGTGATGATTTGAAATTTATATAAATTAATTTTCACTCACATGAATGAAGTTTCAACCATAAAGAAATACAGAATATATTTTCTATGACAGCAGACAAGACAGAACACTTGTATTTTGCCTTTTATGTATGTACATACATACGGACATCATTTATTTGGATCGACTTCTGCAAGCTTGAAATCAGATAACAATAATGTTTTATATTTTACATTAGTGTATATGTATCTATATTTATATTTTACATCACACTATCAAGTAATTATAATCCTCAAAGTATAATATTTAATTAAGTGGGATGTTTCGTTAAATTGTTACGACGGTCTCACCAACTGTCATATAGTACAGTGGAAACCAAAATAAAACACACTTATGAATTTGCTAATTCATATTATTATATTATCACATAATACAATATACATACTCAAATCTGTGTTGTGGTTTGGTCATGTTACATGCTTGTCAAGTTTCATTACATTTTTAAACAGTCAGGAGTTTGCTGACTGAGTTGTAGTTGGTTTTCTGTATATACTGAATTTGTGCCTAATACACTAATACACAACACCTCCAACACCCTATACAACACAAACTAGCTGCCTTCAGAACCACGATACATAGACTTAACAACATCCCCTTAGATGAAAAAGATTACAAAGACGAAATAAACACGATAAAATATCTAGCAGAATCTAACGGATATGACAGAACAATAGTCAGTAAACTCCTACACAAAACAAACAACAGACAAAGACAGAAAACAACAAATTCATAACACTAACATACATCAACAAACAAACTGAAAAAATAGCCTACAAATTCAAAAAAGCAGGATACCGAATCGCTTACAAAACTACTAACAAAACAGAACACACACTATCAAAACACACACACAAAGCACAAAACAAATTTGATCTACCCGGTTTTTACAAGCTAAATTGCTCAAATTGCAATAAATTCTACATAGGCCAGACAGGACGTAGCTTCAAACAGAGATACACTGAACACACAAAGGCACTCCACTCCACTCCACTACAGAATCCACCTTTGCAAACCACCTCATTGAAGCAAACCACACATATAAAAACATAGACAATAACTTGAACATTCTACATGTACACACAAAAGGCCGAAAACTAGACACTCTAGAACAATTGGAAATATACAAAAACACAAAAGAAATAAAAACGACATCCTAAACGAACAGACACAATTCAAATCGCACGCATTATTCGAACATATCTCACCCCACACACACAGCATCGATCTTTCGAAATTCGATTTCGTCACCCACAACAAGACGGACAGCTCTACCAGCGGCAGCCTCTGAAGAAGCCTTTTAAAGGAGAAAACCAGTTCAGGCTGTAAGGTAAAACTTTATGCTTTTACTTATAAAAAAACTAGTGTTCCGAGTCGTTAATGTAACAGTGATATTTAGTTAAGTAACGGACACATCATGGACAACGAAATCCAAGAATTTATCACAAGTATGTTTCAAGACCATTTGCAGGACAGGTATTGTTCTGTCTGTTCACTTTCTGAAAGCGATTGAGGAGCAAGGGGGAGATGTCTCCATTAAAACACACACACACACACACACTAGCATGCACACAATTCCTTTTATCTTTATTTAAGTTGAATTCTGTATTAGAACAAACGTTTTCATAGTTTACAAGTTTTTTTTTAATTTCTTGGATTAATTTTTTTTAATTTTATGCAATGTGGACACAGTACAGAGGCGTGTCACTTTTTTATGTATATCAATAAATAAAAATGAGAGGAGGGAGAAGGGGGAGAGAGAGAGAGAGAGAGAGAGAGAGAGAGAGACCAAAAATGACACATCAGAAATTTTATCATAACTTTTCCTGATAGTAAAAGAATAACTAAATAATGAATGGCAAAGAACATTAACAAAATTAATGGAAATTATAGTTATAATATGTTGTCTAATGAACAGGTACTAGTAATGGCTTCATGCGCTTCACATCTTAAATTATAAACCTATTGCAAACATATTTGGTATACTCAGCTTGAAACAAATGTTCAGACCAACAAAAATGGTTTAAATTTTGTGATGCTGCATTATTAGTACTGTTGAAACAGCAGTTTGATTATAATTGTTTTTAGAACAGACTTCTGGAATGATGTGTGCAAAGTGATTACATACAGCATACCTCCTTACAGTGTGCCTTAATAAGTTGTTGATTATTCTAACTGATACATTGTCATTCCATTATCATATGACAGTTCTCAGAGCTTCAGTAATAGTCATCTTTGCTGTTAACGTGGACACATCTTGCAAATGTTCATTTCTTACAAGTTCTTCTCTTTAAAGGACTAATAGTTTTGTAAAAAACTCAATTGTTCGTTCTTACGTTTTCAATTGTTACCCTTATACATTTCAACCCCATCATAAAATAACTGTTGAGAAACTGAGAGCTCTTATTTAAAAAGACTTTTCATTAGTAAATTTACTAACAAGTAGGCCTACATTTGTACTCATAATATGAGGTTAAGAATTAAGAAAAGGTGAAACCAACTCGTTTCACTGAAAAGCTTTTAGGTATACTACTACTGATTGAGAAATACAAGATAACTCAGCGTGAACTTGTTTCTCAAACATTTTAACACCTTAAATTTTGCTTTTATCCATAGTTACTTCTCCCTTTTTTACATTTTATCAACTTGTGTTCTCAGAGTCACAGTATTCTGAATTGTTCATAAAATTTCCATTTAGGATTATACCCTTCCACACTTACGTGTAGCTCTTTATTAAGATGCAGATTTATTCCTAGTAGAGTTATCTTCGAATCCCTTAAAAAAGCTGAAAGATTAGGGAGTCAAAGAAATACAGAATTCAAGTAGCAAGTTTCCACTACTTTATAAAACATATCCTAGAAGCAAACTTTGACATCCAGTAACTGTTGCTGAGAAACCTTACTAAGGGAAAAAACAAACCTTATAAAAAAAAAAAATTACATGCTTGCTCTTTTGAACATCTGATGAAAAGGTTTTGTAAAGTGTACCTAACCTAAAAATGAACAATGCTCAACTTGTCTTTGTATTCCACACTTCTAGCAGTTTTACATGATATATTGCTAACACGAATAAGAAAAGTTTAAATCTGCTGAAGGTCTGAACGAGAGTTATTTGCAGACTGACAGGGCTATAAAATAATTCTGAAAGAATTGTTGCTTTTACAACACCATCCTTTATCAAGTGACTACTCAAATCTGCCAGTTGTTCACAGCAACTGAAGTTTGACTATTAGATCCATCATGACCTAGTGATGCTCGAAACATTTCAAGGATTCTCCTAGCCTTAAAAAACTAGACTGGGATCATTGATTGGCATTATTAATGTTAAATTAACTTTGGGATACTTCCAAACATAATACAGTTTACAATAAACAAAATTGTATGCCTATTTAATTTTTCCAGAACTATGTACACATCATTTGATCTAGATAGAATATTTATTAAACCATAATACTATTTGATGCAAATTATTAAAAAAAATATCCTTTTTATAATATGTATTGCACATGTTTTCTAATATGGTGAGATATTAATAAAACTCATTAAATATATAAAAACAAATTTGCTTCCACCTACCTCCAAAGATTCTATCTGGGTCCAGGATTCTCGCATGAACGTAAGATGTTAGCGTGATTTATAGGTTTTTGTAATAATTGACTCTACACATTTTTATGAAGAGAAATTATTTGATCTTTATTTTTTCATTCTTTATACTCTGTCTCAAATTATTTGCTATTCATCTGCTGTGTTTTTACAAACCATCGATTATTTTAAATTTACTTTTAAATGGAATTTCCTTGAAATATGTTCTTATACCATATTGACTTATATACTATAGCTTACCTTAATTACATCACACATAAACATAAACAGCCCAGCCTGCATTTTACACACACACGCACACCGACTATTACAAACCCCTTAACATTTTTTATAAATTCATTTTTGTATCGGTAACACCTCACTGTCGCGATTCCGGCCAAACACGTGGTTTTTTGTTCGCCCGATTCGTTGCCCGTTAACTTGTCTATTTACAACTTCATTTCCTCAGTTAACAAATGTAGTAAGTCTATTATCTATTAATTCCTTGGGTCCCGGTCGGTGTTAAAAAAGGTATTATACTGATTGTTCACATTTTATAAAGTTCGTCCGACCGGGCCCGCACAACACGATCAGCATCTGTAGGTGAACTGGGAAAAGCGGCTATATGTTCGCGGCCAACTTGATTACGTCGTTTTATGTGGAAACCAAGGCCTCATGGTTCTTCGCCGCTTGCATGTCCTATTCCACCCGTGCAGTTGTTTGTGTCCTGATCATATAAGATATTCGCTCGGCACTGGCTGACGTCACAAGATAGGCGTGACTTAGGCTTTACGTCCGGCCGCATGGTAGACTAAGGGAACAAAATTTGTTCTCTTAGCCATTTTTGCTTTGCACAAAATGGCGTCACTCCGCGCGCATGGTTGTGTGATGCATACGGGCGCACTGTCACACATAAACAAAGTTCTTGGAACTGAGGTTGGGTGCATTCCTCTGTACTGATTGCACAATTGTTGAAACGTATTGCTGCCTTTGTTATACCACTGCTACAATACAACACGTGGCCTGGTCACCGTTGGAAATAAACTTTACGAATATTTTTTTATAAATCCCGAAAAATTTAATAAAATAAAATAACCACCAATTCGGCCCGTTACAATGGGACACTAATTATTGGATAAAATGTTTACCTTCATTTAAGGCAGCTTACACTCACTGTGCACTTTGTCAGAGGCCATAACATATTCTTTTGATCACTGCCGAATATAAATTGATGTTAAATTAAAAATAAAGTAACATAAAGGCTTAGCATCTGAAGTGGTTGCAATGTGCAAGTTGAAGAATCTATTTAATAATTGCACTTAACTTGATATATAAGCATTGATTACATTTCAGGATTATTATTTTCAGAAATAATGTATGTAAACCAGTTTTCCCCGTATAAAGTTAGTTAAAATTCTTTACTGCATAACATTCCAGGCCTTTATGGAAGTAGATTTGTGTTAATAAATTTGAATTTTATTATACATGTAACGGTATTGCTTTTGCCATTATTATATAATACAATAATAATATTACTAAAACTCACTGCTGCCAGAATTTTACTTACCGTCATAATCTCGTTAAACTTACCTTATAAAAATGCCCAGGTCGGCACGATATTTTATGGTTTAATATCAAAACCTTTACACTCTTTCCCTTATAAAAATTAAATATTTCCGCGATCTGACCACCCTTAAACTCAGAAAATTCCACAGAATGTTAGACGAGGTTTTCAGCACAGAATAGGAAATGGTTATGGCTTAATAACTCACCACTAACACGTGTTTAAGTAAAATCTAATATAATTTTATTCATTCAAAAATTGTCGTTTCTGTCTCGTTATTTCTTTTTAATGGTACTTCTCTAACTAACCTCTATTTTATAAAAATGTTCCTATGCTAATCTATACTTACAACCATACTCTAGTTAACTTTTCTCTTTCTCCCCATTTTACTTCACACACACTCTCATTATATTTACACTTTTTATTTACCACCTTTTATCGAGCTCTTTTAACACTTATTATTCACTGATACACTTCTGGCCAACATAAAGAATCTTTTACATTAACTACATCGTGGTACCGGGCGATGCGAGGTTCCCAGTGTTGCACACTATATGGTTTAACTGCTTTTTACGTAAATATTCAAACTTCCTCTCTTCAAAACCTTTTTTACACAAACTGTTTGTTGTTACATTATTGAACTCCACTCTTTGGTAGACCTACTTAGACATTTCGGTCTACCAAAACTTTCCCAAGGCGGACGTTACGTTTACTCTGGTTAACAACTGCTATTCAACTGTTGTTAGTCAACGACTGTATGACCTCCTGAAGCAAAACTGGGGTGTGTGATCCTCTGATGAAAAAAACTGGCTTGGGCAATTACATGTGTTTCAGTTATTCACAGAGAGACTGAGTTGCCAGTGGTTACATAATACGTTTAGACTATTTGACTAGACATAAACAGTCTGCAACAACATTGTGCAGTTTTGTAAAAGCAGGGGTTCCCAATAGGTGGTATCCTGTATTAATTGACAAAGTTTTATTCACATTCTCTACCTCCCAATTCTGTACCGTTACAATACCCCCCCCCCCCAATGAGAGGTTTTATGCCGAAACATAAAAACTCTCACTGCCTAAAACCTAAGAGGATCAGCAAGGATATGGCGCCAACCCCCCTTAAATTCTTACTAAAATCGTGGGTACTTACCCCCCTAGTCCGGTGGCTGTGGCTCCACCCATCCGACTTTACTGGACTTCCCTCTCGAGATCCCAACACCATAAAATCAGACAGGCAAATCACCACAGTATCACCTGACTCTGAAACATTCAATTAACTTATCAACAACTGGCCTTTCACTATCCCATATCCCCAACTGATTCGTTTACTCTTAGTTGCCCTGGTTAACTATTTTCAAAGTACTGGTTGCTTATTTAATTTGCTAATGGCAATATAAACTTACTGCATACCTACATCTAAGACATAACTCCCATACGAATTATATACTGGTACTTTTCTCCCCTAACAAAACATTATTCCCCACAAAATTTACAAATTGATTACATAAAATACAAGTATTATAATAAGAACCTTACTATAGGAGACATATTACAAACAAAATACAATATTACCTTTGAATTTAAATAAAATTTATGAACATCACGATTTTAATCTCAATTTTCCATTAAAAGAAATACTTTAGTCATTACGTTTTAATCAATTACCATTTATTTTACAATTCCAATCAAAATTAAAATCAAAATAACTTTAAATTCATTACTGACAGTCACATTTGAAATTAATTTAATTCCTACTCAGATTTCATTTAATTACCTCATTTGTTCAAAACAGATTTAGTTACTTTAATTGCATTATATTCAAAATGATTCTACCTTAATAAAATCCTCTCACATAAATTTTAACTACATTATAATCACAACACTACGTTACTTCATTATATTGTTCACAAAAAGTTAACTCAATTTAATTACCTCTTGCATTTATTTTATTTCAGAACAAAATTTGTTTATAGCAATTATTCATCAAAATAAAACATTATTGTTGTTGTCAACTCCAGCATGACTGTAAACATTAGTCACACAAAATACAATGTCCATGACAACAGCATATCAACTGATGCACTACCAGAATATCAACATCACCTTTACACAATACCTTTAACACAAACAAACACAATACAAGTTTATTTACAAATTTTTGTCATATCATTTCATTGTTTACCACACCTCATTATATAAGTAAGCCAAGTAATTATACCCTTAACTGGAATAATTAAATGTTCAATCACTATTTGTCTAACCGCCATCGTCAAAAATTAGTCTGATTTTCACATTACACATTTCGTTTTTATTTACATTCATTATATTATTATTTTTAAATATAATAACCATATAAATCTGTTTTTTCCATTTTATCGTAATAATAATCCCTAGGGTTATCCCCCATTATTATTTTATCATAAGCCAAGTCTGCATTATTATTTTTTGTTCAGTCTCCATTAGTATTTATTGTTACACCCAGGTGAGTTACATCATTATCACAATTATCGGCTACTACAAGTACACTAATTCTCCCAAAAGGTAAATGTTTATCATCATCAATATAATCATTGTTTACTACTGCGCAAGGTAAGTCTCTATTATTTATAATAATTCTCTCCTTATTTAACTTCTTAACTAACCCTTTACAACCTCTATTTGACTTAAATATCTCTATCACTCTCTTTCCCTTTTTATGATCACTTTCCCAACACAATTGCACATTCTCACTCCACACAGAGGGCAATACCGCTTTATTGTAATACCATCTGGACTTACCAGATACACCCAAAAAACTTATTTCACCCTTTGTCGATCCATTGTTGCCCAAATGTCCTAGTGAGGATCTCTTATCCTCATAACCCACTTGCGAAGTATCTGCTTCATATTTAACCCCAGAAAAATTTGCCCCCTGTACCCACGCTACATTGAAACTATCTCTCCACTCCCTTTCTAACTCATAAACACTAACTAACAATCCTCTAGCCTCACCTAACTTTCTACTCTCATTATCACTATATTACCATTATTTTTATTCAATAATATTTCCTCATTACTTATTTTAACACCGCCACTTACCTTGTAATTCATCACGTGATTATTATTCATTATTATCTCACCATAATAATTATCACTTGTTTTAACCACAGTACTCACCTTGTTCTTCATTACTTCTTTATTTATATTCTCACTATACTTACATGTGTCTTCATTATGATTAACCCTTATATTTTCACTATCTTCACTTACTTTGTCATCTGTTATTTCATCTGTACCTAAACTAACTCTATTGTCTGTAAAAGTATTGTCATCATTTTTACCTCCACTATCAAAACTACTCACCTAGTTTGGTTTGCTTTCTTTATTTTCTTTTAATTTACATCTATCTCTTTCCCACTTCTCATGACTTTCATCAAAACATTTAATTACTGCATCAAAACCCTTATTCATTATTTCCTCCATTTTTCTAAACATTTCTTAAACATTTGCCACCAATTCCTCATATCGTCCCCTGATGGACCTACTTCGGCCTCCTGTATCTCAGCCATGTTTAAAAAAATTATTTATATTATACCCCTTTATAAAAATTACAATAATTGTCCACATTAACTACAAATGCCCGCTACAACCCTTCTATTACTCGATAAATCAAAATACCCCACACATAAATATGTAAACGTAAATACAATTTCACCCATACGCCGTTACCCAAATCCTATTTTCTGTGCTTCAAAACTGCTCTAATTCATATAATATTCATACGAACATCTTGGCAGTGGCGCCACTGTAACGGTATTGCTTTTGCCATTATTATCTAATACAATAATAAACTACTAAAACTCACTGCTGCCAGAATTTTACTTACCGTCATAATCCCGTTAAACTTACCTTATAAAAATGCCCAGGTCGCCACGATATTTATGGTTTGATATCAAAACCTTTACACCTTTCCCTTATAAAAATTAAATATTTCCGCGATCTGACCACCCTTAAACTCAGAAAATTCCACAGAACGTTAGACGAGGTTTTCAGCACAGAATAGGAAATGGTTATGGCTTAATAACTTACCACTAACACATGTTTCAGTAAAATCGAATGTAATTTTATTAATTCGAAAATTGTCTCTATCTCGTTATTTCTTTTTAATGGTACTTCTCTAACTAACCTCTATTTGATAAAAATGTTCCTATGCTAATCTATACTTACAACCAGCACTATAGTTAACTTTTCTCTTTCTCCCCATTTTGCTTCACACACACTCTCATTATGTTTACACTTTTTATTTACCACCTTTTATCGAGCTCTTTTAACACTTATTATTCACTGATACACTTCTGGCCAACATAAAGAATCTTTTACATTAACTACGTCGTGGTATCGGGCGATGCTAGGTTCCCAGTGATGCACACTATATGATTTAACTGCTTTTTACGTAACTATTCAAACTTCCTCCCTTCAAAACCTTTTTTACACAAACTGTTTGTTGTTACATTATTGAACTCCACTCTTTGGTAGACCTACTTAGACATTTCGGTCTACCAAACCTTTACCAAGGCGGACGTTACGTTTACTCTGGTTAACAACTGCTATTCAACTGTTGTTAGTCAACGACTGTATGACCTCCTGATGCAAAACTGGGGTGTGTGATCCTCTGATGAAAAAAAACTGGCTTGGGCAATTACGTGTGTTTCTGTTATTCACAGAGAGACTGAGTTGCCAGCGGTTATATAATACGTCTAGACTATTTGACTAGACATAAACAGTCTGCAACAACATTGTGCAGTTTTGTAAAAGCAGGGATTCCCAATAGGTGGTATCCTGTATTAATTGACAAAGTTTTATTCATATTCTCTACCTCCCAATTCTGTACCGTTACATACACAAATAATTCTCTTTGATTAACCAGAGAGTTACACACACAAACTAAATGTTAAGTGTCCTCCTAGTGTATAAATTTGGCTAAAATATTATTTTGTGTTGAGAGTTAAGCGTTTTAATAATTTTTATAATCAAGAATTATTTATGCAGGCGTATAGCAAAATCTGATCATCATGAAAAAGGAATAAGGCATTTTGTAATAGCAATTAACTGATTAGTTCCTGCTGTATTACCGACTCATATTACAAGACCAATTTCTGTTTAATTGTAAAGGTATATTTTAATTGTTTCTTTTGGTGCAACCTGTAAATTCCATGACACTCATCCATAAAGTTTTGAAAATATGCTTATTGCAGTTTGATAGGAATAAATTCTCAAAAAACTAACACATTTTTGTTATGTCTGATCCTACCAGCTTTCCTTTCTATTCGAAATGAGCCTTTTATCCAAATTTATTACATAGTATGTGCTAAGATATTTCACTATGTTTGTATACTGTAATACAGTAGTCGCAGAATAATTTCATTCCACTAATATTATCCTGACATAATAAATGAAAATACTTTATATACACATCGTTTGATGTAATCATCCATTCACTTATCACTTTTTGCCTATCAATTTATTTGATGAATATGTATTTAACGATTTATGTACTATAGCCTTTAAAATTATTGATCATGGAAAAAACATGCCATTCCATGGCACACACACATTTATAAGTGTGTACATGCTAAATGGGCCTGAACAGTAGTAAGAATGACTTAGTATCCTGTTGAGTTATTCAGTGTTCTGATGGATGATAACGCAAATACTGGAAGGTAGGATGTGGGTTGTTTATGAGCCTTTAATATTTTATTCAGCCTTTTATCCATATAATAAATGCAGCCTTTTAATGTACACTAACTACGGAAATTTTAGTTAAGTCTAATTAATTTCAAAAATCTAAAAGGTTTAGTTACGATTTTTAACCCAACATCACCCTACAGAGAGAAACGATGTGAATGTGCTTAGTACCAATAAAAATTAGGCCATTACAGGATATAAGGAATTGCAGCATCTGGGAAAAATGTAAAAGGTCCGCAGATTCATCTTAATCTCTACATACAAATAATTATACATCTTTATTATGGGTAAAGTAAATTATTTCTTAAAAGAGAGGGCACAGATCTTTTCCTTTTTTTTGCAAGCCGTACATCTCGTAGCACATTCATTTTAATGCACTACACTGCCGCTTTCGCGCCATTTCTCACTGTACACCATGTGCTCAAATTCTGTGTTGTGGTCGAGTTCTGGTTTCACTACGAGTGGTCGTGTTAGCTTGTTAAGTTTCATTACATTTTTAATTAGTGTTCTGTGTTGTGAGTTTGACATTAATTATTAAGAATGATTAGGTATGATGAACTGTTAAGTGTTATTGGTACAGAAAAGGATGCAATTTCTTTTCTTCAAGAAAAAGGATTACTTTATAATCCTCGCCGTTGCATTAATATACATGATATGGTATTGAATCTTGGACAGCGACATCGTTGGGGTTACAATAAGACAACTTGCCGCGAGTATAAGCCACTTCGCAATGGCACATGTTTGGAGAAAACTAAACTACCGCTGAGAAAAGTAATTTTGTTTATTTATTGCTGGTGTGATGACCGTAGTAGTGTGAAAACAGTACAACTCAACTCCAAATCAATGCCACCACACACAAAGAGTAGACGGCTTATTTAAGAAATATCTGTGCCTTAGACATCATAAGCAACCCACAGAAAATTGGAAGACCGAATTTAACAGCTGAAATTGACGAGAGTGTCTTTGCCAAGCGAAAAAATAATGTTGGCCAGATATTATCACAACAGTGGGTATTTGGTGGATACTGCTAGGAAACAAAGGAATGCTTCATGTGTAGAGTCGAAAATCGGTCAGCAGCTTCCCTCCTTCCTCTCATACAGGATAATATTGAACCAGGGTCCACTATAATATCTGATGAGTGGCGTGCATACGGCAAATAGTTAATATGCCACAACAGTACAGTCATTTGACTGTAACCATCGTTATCACTTTGTGGATCCTCAAACAGAAGCGCATACACAAGGCATAGAAAGCCTATGGCGGCCCTGTAAACGCCGAAACAAGATTGAACGTGGCCTGAGAAGGGAGCTGTTAGATTCCTATTTATATGAGTTCATGTGGAGAACAAGAAATGCAAACCATGATTTGTTTGAGAAAATGCTGGAAGATATTAAAAAATATACACCCCCTTCATAAGTATTCTTGTTTTACATAATTTTGGTAAGTATTATCAATTTTGGTAAATATGTTCAATTTAGAATACGTATTTCATAGTGATATCAACTTTGAAACCACATGCTTTGTACTGATTTTACCTGCAAAAGAACAGTTGGCTGAAAATAAGACAGTTGTAACACATCAGAACCTGTGTGTGCACGTGTATGTTTGGAGGATGGGTAGTCAGTCAGTAATCTGTAAACCCTTTAATATTGGTCTTCTAGAATGCTGACTGGTTAAACAAAATAATTGATTGATGTTCACATGACAGTACTTTGTGTGTCTGGTGATGTTATTTATTTAAATATAACTATTTTACTACCGACTCGGAACACAAAGTTTTTTATGGGTAAAAACGTAAAGTTTATTTCCCCATAAAAGACTTTGTGTTCCAGAGTCGGTAGTGAAACAGTTATATTTATTTATGTAACGGACACGTCATGGACAACAAAATCCAAGTTATTTATTTTTCTTTACAGGCACAAGAAAGTGTTAGAAACATTCTGTTTACATCATCATTACCCAGGCTGAGAAACTGAAACTGTGTCGCTATTCTGTACAGAGAATTGGGGATACCAGAACACGCAGAGCTTTGTAATTTACTGCGAAACGTGGCTGTGAATAGAAAAATCGATTATGTACTCCAGCACTATATTCAGGTTTGTAATTTATACAGTGAAGCCAATCGAAACAAAGTACAGTAGAACACGCTTAACACGAAATATTGGTTAACACGAAATATGACTCAGGTCCCGATCGCTGTATGTATTTTTCAGTTACAGTTTGTACAGTTAACACGAAAGTTTAATCTACGAAATATTGCTTAACATGAAATTTTTGCTGGCTTTTCATTAGTTGCATAATAAATAAATCCATACATGCACGCCCTGAAACGTGTTTACAATGTCCCAATGTAAAGGAATCTGTGCTACGTGTAGGTGTAAAGAATAAACAGCTGCTTGGTGTGTTACATCTTTAGACCTGCTATTATATACAGTACAGTACCAATAGACCCCGGGTACCAATGTCCCCGAATACACTGCCATTCCGTTACATTACAGGGTGCAGTTTGTTGCGAAGTTAGTGAGTTCAGTCCACTTACAGTATTCTGTGTGTGTGGTGGTGTTCGCAGTATGGTACGGATGTTTTTGTGAAAAAATTAACTCAGCTGTAAGATTTACAGTAGCTGTTTATGCCTTTATTTTTTGTCTTTTCCGGTCTTCAATACAGTATTAAGTGACGTTTGGCCTACGTGTACATACAGGTGCTAAGTGAGGGTACGATTCTGTAAATTTTGTTTTTGCAATGTCAAAGTGTAAAAATGGAAAAGAAAGTGCGTAAACAAAATTCCATATCATTAAAAATGAAAATTGAACTCCTTCAAGCTATTAACGAGGGTATTCTATCTAAACAGAGATCTGTAAAAAATTCGGTATACCAAACTCGACGTTATCTACCATAATAAAAAAACAGATAAAATTTTAGAGCTGTTATGAGTCGAGCAAGTTTAAACCAGATAGAAAACGTTTCCGTAAGGCTAACCACGAAAACTTGGAAGCTGCTATTGTTGTCTGGTTTAAGCAAGCGAGATCACAAGATGCTCCTATTTCTGGACCACTGGTAATGGAGAAAGCAAACATTTTTGCTGAAGAGATGAACTTGGATTTCACTGCAAGTAGTGGCTGGCTAGAAAGATTCAAAAAACGAAACGGTATAACATACAAAAACACCTGTGGCGAGTCAAGAGAGGTATCACAAGAAATGACGTCATCTTGGTTGCAATCTACGCTATCTGCAATTTTAAAAGACTACCCACGAAAAGATATTTTCAATGGGGATGAAACAGGACTATTTTTCCGTTGCATGCCCGATAAAACACTTTCATTTAATAGTGAACAATGCACTGGCGGTAAAAGTTCAAAGAGAGAGTGATAGTGATGGTAGGCTGCAATGCTGATGGGTCAGAAAAACTTTCGTTACTTGTTATACGTAAAAGTTTAAAGCCTCGCTGTTTTAAAAATGTTAAAAAGTTACCAGTAAAATATACAGGTAACAAACGAGCATGAATGACATCTACAATATTTACTGAATGGTTAGTTTCGTTAAGGATCTATAAAAGGGAGTATTCGCACTCGCCATCTTTGTTCCGAGACTGACATAATATTATGGTGCCGCTTGTGTATACATGGGACGCAGCATAAGTTTGTTTTCGATATTACATAAACTATTATAGTTTTTCGTGCCAAAAATATAATTTCAAAGTGTGAAATTATGTCCCACATCCTTAAAAATATGGAAATAATAGTTTTCATCTTAAAACTTGCTGATTCAGACCATAGTAAGAGGAGAATAATTTTGTCTAAAAAACAACAAATACCAATCGTTACCACTTACCACTTTGTTAGGTATATATTCTCAGATTTTACTTTTATTCCTGTTTATAATAGATGGCTGTTGAATTAATGTTTACTAAACTTCGTTTGTCCAAAAGTCCAAATAAAGTTACTAAAACTATTTTTAATGAACACGAATTTACATTTTTAACTTACTTACTATTAAGTTTATATTCAGGTTTTTTGCTTAACATTTAGTTAAAATTAATAATAAAAAAATTTAGCTTAACATTTTATTAAAATTAACAATAATGTATTTTTCATTGCACTAGACATTTTATAGTCAAAAGTATTTTTCTCGGTTAGTAGGAAGGGTTAAACTTTGTTAGTACAGGCAAAAAATTTGCAAGTTACAACTTCTCACGGCCATATCTTGAAAAAACTCATGGATTAAAACCCGACCAAAACACATTTTGTTTGTTATTTCATATAGAATAATTTTGGTCCTATTCATTTTTACTATAAACTCAAACGTTTTTTAGTTATTCGCTAAAAATTACGCTAAAATCCTGTTTTTGGGGGGTAAAAATAGAAAATGTTGATTTGGAATAACTCGAAAACAACGCATTTTTCAAAACAGTTGCGTACTGACTTTTTTGCTTAGAATTTGATTCTCTATTGGATCCTGGGGTTAATTTTTTTTTTACCAATCACCCTTGAAAAAGGGGTGGTTCTCACCCCCAAATAAAAAGCGTACAGTTTAACTTTGTTCTAGAGGGCATATAGAACATACATATCAAATTTCGTGAAATTCCATCGACAGTCAAAATTTTGTTACGTCAAAAGCTCCGCTTACTGGACTAGAATTTCTTCGTGCTGATTTTGTTCTCGACTTTGTTTACGATCTGCGTGTATGTTTCGCGCTTGGCTATCGTGCAGCTGATTTTCGAAAAACAGGTAAATGTGCAATTTTGTGCATTAAAACTACAGAATGTGCAATTTTATGCAGTAACCCCCAAAATGTGCAATTTTGTGCAAAATAAAATGTATGTTAAAATGACCTACACGTCCCAATTTGGATAAATAACTTGTCACTGGCCGTTTACGAACTAGCAAAAAAAAAGATGCAATTGCACGTGAATCCAGGCTTTAGTTATAACATTATATTTATAATTAATGGATTAAAAAATAAACCACCTTGTACAGTGATCTGCGTGGAACTGGGCCAATCCTAGGAGGTGGATTTGGTACGTCAAACAAAGTCGGTATGGCATTAGGCTTCAGTTTTTTCCAACCATCTACTCGTGCCTGTTCAAACTGTGAACTTTCAAAATGAACCTACAAGTGCAAAGGTGTATTACATTTTTAGTCATTATGATTAACATTCACAAACTTTTAAGGAACAACCATTAAATTTACCTCACACAGACGCATTCCCTTGCTTAGTATAAATTTGTCTCGTCTCATATTTTGAATGCATTTTGCACATCGAATAGGGTCTGCTGGAAATTTGAATGTTCTAAACTAAAGCAGTATGAGTTTAAAATAAATTGTAAACATTTAGAAATCTGTGCCTATTAAAATCGGCAACTGAAATTCTGCTTTTTTTTTTTTTTTTTTTAATGAAAAAACTTAAACTGGCATCACTTACCTTCTTCACGAATTACCAGGGTGTCGTCTGATGTACTTAGGCAGAGAAAAACAACAGGTAATAAAATGTTATTTTATTTGTTTAGCATGACATTTTTTCTGTTTACTTTGTTATTAAAAATGTGACCAAACTACTACTCCGCATCTCGATTATTTTTCTTAACGAATTACTGACATTTGGATTATTTTTTTACATGACCAATACGCTATTAACTAGTTGCAACTATAACTTAATTAAACTATTAAGACGGCCCAGTAATGCTTACACTCAACATTCATTCAACTTCCCTCCCCATTATTTAGATTTAGTGCTTTTCATTGATTTTAATTTGTTTAAATGGATGTTTAAATGATTACTTTCCTGGACTTAGATCCATGATGACCACGTGTTGAATTTAGTCCATCGTTGTCCGAGTAGGGTTCACTTTTGTCTGAAAAGTTTCTGCTGTTAATTTCGATATTAACCAATCACATTTTGCACTGCTTTTTTGGTTCTGCACTCACATTTCTATAATTAAAATTTTGCTTTAACAAGTGACACTACTGTACAGCCGTTCGGCTATAGGTGTTGAAGACGACCACGTAGTTTTTCTAAGCGTCTATATAAACCACGCCTTCTTCATCCATGGCAACTCTGTTCGTGATTCGTTGGTAAAAATCACGTGACGCTTTAATGAGTCGTCACGTGATATCACCTGTGGAGCGAGTATATGTAATTTTGTCCTGTCGTTGGGCTCGCTAAAAAGTTTTATTTCTCCACCAACGGAAAATACACGCATGTGCGCATATGCTGACATTCCAACGCTGCTATCTTTGTGCCAAGCACGGACTGATACGGAATTGCATACAGGGTGTCCAAACAAGCATAGCTGAGTGACCGTAAAGGGTGTCCAAACCAATCACTCTCAATATTGTTATCAAACGAAATAAAAACTTACATCCCTCAAAATTGCCTCATTACAATACCCCCCCAATGAGAGATCTTCTGTCGAAACAGAAGAAATCTCATTGCTAAAAACCCCTAATAGGATCGGTGAGGATATGGTGCCAACAACCCCCTTTAGATCTCATACTTCATGGGTAAACAACCCCCCTGGCTCGGTGACTATGGCCGCATCTGAACGGAATCACTGGACTTCTCTATTCGAGATCCCAACACCAAAAAATCGAACAGATACGCACCACAGCGCAACTAACCTTTTAACATGCCGCCCCAAAAATCCAAATCCCTGGCTTATATCATGCCAGATCCTCAACCGATATGTTCCCCCTTACCATGCACACTGGGTCGCCTTCAGCAATACTGGGCGCATACATATACTTGTTAATACCTATCAACAAAATTTATTCTCATTCAAATTAAAACCAATTTTTCACATTACCATTAATTTCAAAATCAAAATACAAATCTTCTATCTGAATCTATGAGTTTTCTTCATTACCCTTAATAAGCCGAAAAACAAATAAATTGAACATTGCTTAAAAACATGAACCTCCTTATTCTAACATGTGATTATACATATACCCTAAACAATACAATCCCATAAAAAACATGATTAATACACACAACAATAACATAATCAAGATTCAAAAACATCCACTAGATGGCAGGCACAAAATCAAATTAAAAAAAAAAAAAATTTTAATTTATTAAAATTTTATTCTCTATTTATTTCGAAAAAATTTAAAAATATTTAAATCCATTAAGCATCAAAAGTGGCCTTACTTTATTGCCAAAACGGGTCTAGTATGGAACATCACCCGTCAGCTGATCAAACTGGGTCAAGTCAAGAACCTTGACCTACATAAGTTATACGCAAGTTACATTAGAAAATACCTTGAACATCTTTAAAATTCTATCTCTCAATACAAGAACACAATAAAATAGGACATTTAAAAAATAACAAAATATTATTATGATTACCATAACGTTGATATTTAAATTACTCAAAATAAACACTTTTACAACTTTACATTTTCAAACTCTATTAAAATTGTCATTTGTTTTAATCAAAATTTTATATTTTTACTATAACTCTCTTTTCTTTACTAATCTCATTCTCCATTTGTTTGAGTGACTTAATTATTTATACTAACTTGAAAAAATTGCAAACCATTCATAAGTGATATTCTACAGCTGATCAGCTGATTTTCTCAGCAAGGTAGATGACCTTACTACCAACACATTTCAAATCCCTACAAATTACATGAAATACATATTTTTTATCAATCCTTATATCTAATACAATAAAATAATACATTTATAAAACAGAGTAAATACAGTAAAATGAACATGTGAACACCTATTTATCAAAGCGTAATACAAGCATTTTATTTGAGCAAAATTAATTTATCATTTTTAATTTACAAAATTTAAATTCGTTGCTCATCTGAACAACCTCCTAAGCCACACACACTATTGTATTTTATGTTGGACTGTAACGCCCATTTGCTTTCACAAAGACTGCATAGTTGGAGGAATTGAACATCTCCGTGTCTTTGCTTCGGCTTTACATTTTAAAAGTTTAGGTATCGACATACCTTCATGTTATATTTATGAGCCCTTAAAACGGGTCTACCACCTGGCTATGCTGTCCCCACGCAGACAGAGTGGCAGCCGCTGTTCCATAGTTCCGGGATTTCCCCTAGTTTCACCCCCCTATTAATTTCTACTATCAACCAATTTCAAGTCAGCTATGGTCAAGGGACTTGATATGGCCATAGCTGACCGCTAGCCAAAACCACGATTAGTGCTGGTAAGGCAGTAATCGCCCGAAAAGTCGGGGAAATCAAACTTCACTTTAATGCCTGTTCTATACATCATTATTATGTACGGCACGAGAGTCTATCAGGGTACAACTTAGAATTGTACGACAAAAAGGTGTGCCGCACATTATCGCCATTTCGGCCTCCGATGGAGGTAACACTCACTGTTACCTCCAACCCATTCCACTATTTACTGGGGCACAGGCCACCCCAGCAATAGCACCTTAATAACTAAATAATAAAATTTTTATATAAGACATTATAACATGAAATTTTCATCAACCACTTTATCCATCAACATTTAAATCATTCATAACTTTCTACAAGTAAACTTCTTAAAATTTTCAAATTTATCATTAACATTTATTTTATATTATCTTTCAGTTATTATTACTCTTTTAAATTATTGTTTCAAGTTATTTTCATTCTTGCATTTAAAATTTTTTCAATTGAGTTAAAACATCTGTAAACATTTTATTATGTCTGACTGGTTATTATAAATTTTTTATACTTACAGTCCATTATTCACATACTGACATACACAAAATATATACACCATACACACCATTACTTCCACGTAACCTCTGAAACATTTAACAAAATGTTATTTCAAATCACACAATTTAACAATTAATTACCAAATTCACATCTCCTGAAATAATATAAATCCATTAGAAGACTCAATTATATAACATTGAAATCAATTAAAAATGTTTAAACTCCTCCAATTATTTTAAATAAATTAATTATTGAAAATACAAGTTCAATTACTATCAAAACAATCACAATTCTCTAATTACTGACTTCAAAATTATTTTTGTTATTTATTTAGACTGCAAAATATTATTATTATTATCACAACAATTTCTGCTACATACATACATTGTTTACATAATATACTTGTTACAATACACACACAATCAATTTCACTTATTAACCATTTATTTACAAATTATTCGTCATTATTATTCAATTTATCACACTTCATTTGGTAAGGCAGTCCATTCCAAAACTATTAATTACATGATTAAACGTTCATAAACATTCATTGTCTTTAACCGCAATCATCGTACAAAATCTGGTTTTACGTTTACACAGTTCATTCTTTACGAAACACACTATATTATTTTTATTAATATAAAGATTATCCAAATTCTTATATTCTTCCACAATATCAACAGGATTATTCCCTGCTATTAAATTATGTATTTTATTATCATCGAGTATAGTCCAGTCGCCTTTAGTACGATCTGTCATAGTTATGTCAATTACAGTTTCATTATCATCATTATCTGCTGCTGTATTCGCTTTGTCATAAAGTAAGTAGTCTATTACATCAATTGCTGTACTAACTATTTCACAAGGTAAGTACTTATTATTAATAACTCTTTCAATGTCTAATCTCTGCAATAATTCGTCATAATCTCTACTAACCTTAAATAACATTACCTTCTTGTCAACATATTTTTCATCATAACACCAATTCACACTTTTCTATCATTCCGTACAGAGGGTATTAAATCATAAAAATACCTACTACAAATTAAAAAATTATTTTGATATATATCGCTTTCTTGTAAGGGACTCTTGTCCTTCAAAAATATTCGTAACTAGCTTGGTTTACCATAAAACTGGGGAAAATTTACCCTCTGCCCTATATTCACAAACTCATTCTCTTCAAACTCTCTCTGTAACTTACAAACACTCTCTCCTCTCTCTCTCTCACTGTTTCTATATTATTATGATCGGTAATTATTTTCACTGTATTATTTTTATATATCTCGTTTTCAACTATCTTACTACTATCGGTTGTTAATTCATTTTCGTAATTATTTGTTACTTTATTATTACTCTGATCATCTGTTATTTCGTCACAATCACTCGTAACTGTTATTTTCTACCTTCTCCTTCCGCGTTCTACTTTCGTTTATTTCGTCTTGAATATTATTTATATTTATAATTATCTCACCTCTCATGCCCGCAATAGTCTTATTCTGTTCTTCTAACTGATTGTCTATTTCTCTTAATTTTTGGTCTTGTTTGTTTATTTCTGTTTTCAACTCTATGTTACTAGCATTTATTTCTGATTTGATTTCAATCTTAAATTCATTCAAGCTCGTTTTCAAATTATCGTTTTCTGATTTCATCTCATTTTTAAATTCATTTAAACATGTGTTTATATTATTATTTTCTGATTTCAACTCATTTCTCATTCCTGACATCATCTCCATCATTAACGCTAACTGGTTAAATATATTTACATTATCGCTTATATTACTACATTCAACATTTACCGTTTCAATTACATTTGGTATTTCTAGTTGTACATTCTCATCACTACTTTCGTTTGTTGAAATTAAATTGTCTTGAGTAACGTTTAAAATAGATCCCTCTACCCTTTCACCTAAATCTGCATCCTTATTTTTCTCTGCCATTTTCGATCAGTTTGTAAATTAAATTAATTTAATTTACAAAGTCCCTGTTTGGGCGCCAACTAAAGCAGTACGAGTTTAAAATAAATTGTAAACATCTAGAAATCTGTGCCTATTAAAAGCGGCAACTGAAATTCTGCTTGTTTTTTTTTTTAAATGAAAAATCTTAAACTGGTATCACTTACCTTCTTCGCGAATTACCAGGGTGTCGTCTGATGTACTTAGGCAGAGAAAAACAACAGGTAATACAATGACAAACACATATTTTGCGAACACAAATAAAATGTTATTTTATTTGTTTAGCATGACATTCTTTCTGTTTACTTTGTTATTAAAATTGTGACAAAACTACTACTCCGCATCTCGATTATTTTTCTTAACGAATTACTGACATTTGGATTATTTTTTTACATGACCAATATGCTATTAACTAGTTGCAACTATAACTTAATTAAACTATTAAGACGGCCCAGTAATGCTTACACTCAACATTCATTCAACTTCCCTCCCCATTATTTAGATTTAGCGCTTTTCATTGATTTTAATTTGTTTAAATGGATGTTTAAATGATTACTTTCCTGGACTTAGATCCATGATGACCACGTGTTGAATTTAGTCCATCGTTGTCCGAGTAGGGTTCACTTTTGTCTGAAAAGTTTCTGCTGTTAATTTCGATATTAACCAATCACATTTTGCACTGCTTTTTTGGTTCTGCACTCACATTTCTATAATTAAAATTTTGCTTTAACAAGTGACACTACTGTACAGCCGTTCGGCTATAGGTGTTGAAGACGACCACGTAGTTTTTCTAAGCGTCTATGTAAACCACGCCTTCTTCATCCATGGCAACTCTGTTCGTGATTCGTTGGTAAAAATCACGTGACGCTTTAATGAGTCGTCACGTGATATCACCTGTGGAGCGAGTATATGTAATTTTGTCCTGTCGTTGGGCTCGCTAAAAAGTTTTATTTATCCACCAACGGAAAATACACGCATGTGCGCATATGCTGACATTCCAACGCTGCTATCTTTGTGCCAAGCACGGACTGATACGGAATTGCATACAGGGTGTCCAAACAAGCATAGCTGAGTGACCGTAAAGGGTGTCCAAACCAATCACTCTCAGTATTGTTATCAAACGAAATAAAAACTTACATCCCTCAAAATTGCCTCATTACAAAACTTAGTTTCTGTTCGATTTTTGCAATTTACAGCACAAGAACCAGTCATTATGATTATGAGATGTAGTACAACAATCTGCAAAACATACTACATAACATTAATAATATCTCTAACACCAGTATTTATAACCTTGTTTTCACTGACAAGATGAGATGATTATTATACATATTCGTGTGTAATACATAAATCAAATTAGTACACTAAGGTTATAACCCTGATATGTAAAAATATTAATATTTACATACATAATTTACATTAAATAATGCAACGCACAGCATGCTTACATTGCTCCCGCCACATTACATTTAAAAGTCTCGGAGCAAAGATGGCGGGTGCGAATACCTATTCCTAGAGCTCTAGTTTCGTTAGAAAAACATTTTGCTTCTCAGAAGAGAAAAGTTTTGTTAATTGTTGATAACTGTCCTGCCCACTCGAGTGACGTAGAACTGACGGCAGTTAAACTTATTTTTCTACCACCGAACACGATTAGTGTCCTACAACCTTGCGATCAAGGTATTATTCAGAATTTAAAATTCCAGTATAGCAAATTACTTCTGCGGAAATACTCGGCTGCTATAGAGGCGAAAAACAATTTCTGTATACATTTTCTGGATGCTTGTAATTTGTTGCGAACAGCATGGAACCTCGTGACACCTAAAACTATTGAAAATTGTTTCACTCATGCTCGATTCATTTTTAATTCAGAGATTAAACAAACCGAACGCGAAGAATATGAAATTGGGCCTACCCTGTCAGAAATGTTTAATCGCGTATAATCAGCATTAAATGTTTCAGTTTCTCTAAATGAGTACATGTCTGTCGACGAGAACGTAACTACGGCTCCCGTATTAACAGACAGTGATATCGTAGAAATAGTGCAAGCTGAAAACTGTGAAAATGATGAGAGCGCCGACGAACTTGACACGGAAAATGATATGACAGGAGTTCCTACCGCTACCAATACACTTTCGTTGCTGACGCGTTCGATTTTTAGAAGCAAACAACTCGGAAGGTGAAATGTTTGAGCACATCGATAAACTAGAACAATTTATTGAAAATCAAGTAGTGCAGAATTCTGTACAAAAGAAAATAACAGACTATTTTAAAAAGAATTGAACATTGTCATCTACAATAACTTTACATTTTAAGAAAAATTAATTACTGTATAATAGTCCAGGAGGATAAATAAAACATTCATATGTAAGTACCTTTTGAATATTCTTTACTGATATATTTTACTACACAATTCAGTAAGTAATCTATTCAGTATTTGACCATTTACAGTACAGTACTTCTGTATCTCATTTTGCTTCACTTTTGTCCGTTAACATGAAAAAAACAGCTGGTCCCCGTCATTTCGTGTTAAAACGTGTTCTACTGTATCAAAATCCTTTAGAAACATAAAATACTCTGCGGGGTATATATGAAGGGGGCATATATTTTTTAATATCTTCCAGCATTTTCTCAAACAAATCATGGTTTGAATTTCTTGTTCTCCACATGAACTCACATACTGTAAATAGGAACGTAAGAGTTCCCTTCTTGTGCCACATTCAATCTTGTTTCGGCGTTTACAGGACCGCCATACGCTTTCTATGCCTTGTGTATGCGCTTCCGTTTGAGGATCCACAAAATGATAACGATGGTTTACAGTCAAATGACTGTACTGTTGCGGCAAATTAACTATTTGTCGGTATGCACGCCACTCATCAGATATTATAGTGGACCCTGGTCCAATATTTTCCTCTATGAGAGGAAGAAGGGTAGTTGCTGACCGATCTTCGACTGTACACAAGAAGCATTAGTTTGTTTCCCGGCAGTATCCACCAAATACCCACTGTTGTGGTAATACCCGGCCAACATTATTTTTTCGCCTGGCAAAGACACTCTCGCCAAATTCAACCATTAAATTCGGTCCTCCAATTTTCCGTGGGATGTCTAAGCTACAGATATGTTTTAAATAAGCTGTCCACTCTGTGTGTGTGGTGGCGTTGATTTGGAGTTGAGTTTTACTGTTTTTCACACTACTACGCTCATCACACCAGCAATAAATAAACAAAATTACTTTTCTCAGCGGTAGTTTAGTTTTCTCCAAAAATGTGCCATTGCGAAGTGGCTTATACTCGCGGCAAGTTGTCTTATTGCAACACCAACGTTGTCGCTGTCCAAGATTCAATACCATATCATGTCCATTAATGCAACGGCGAGGATTATGAAGTAATCCTTTTTCTTGAAGAAAAGAAACTGCAGCATCCTCTTCTGTACCAATAACATTCAACCATCATAGCTAATCATTATGAATAATTAATGTAAAACTCACAGCAAATAAAACTGTTTAAAAATGTAATGAAACTTGACAAGCATGTAACATGGCCAAACCACAACACAGATTTGAGTATGTATATTGTATTATGTGATAATATAATAATATGAATTAGCAAATTCATAAGTGTTTTATTTTGGTTTCCACTGTACTATATGACGGTCGGTGAGACCGTCATAACAATTTAACGAAACATCCCACTTAATTAAATATTATACTTTGAGGATTATAATTACTTGATAGTGTGATGTAAAATGTAAATATAGATACATATACACTAATATAAAATATAAAACATTATTGTTATCTGATTTCAAGCTTGCAGAAGTCGATCCAAATAAATGATGTCCGTATGTATGTATGAGGGGCAGTCAAAAAGTTAGTTGCACTTGCATAAAAAACACAACATGTAGATTATTTATGAAAAAACTTTTATTTATATGAAAGTACAATTAAAGATCTACTTTTCTATAAAGTCCCCAACTAAATATCACTATAATATTGACGACTCGGAACACAAAGTTTTTTATAAGTAAAAACGTAAAGTTTTACCTTACAGCCTAAACCGGCTTTCACCTATAGAAGGCTTCATCAGAGGCTGTCGTTAGTAGCGCTGCTCGTCTTGTTGTTGGCGACGAGAAAGTGTTTCGAAAGATTGAAGCTGTGTGTGTGTGGTGAGATGTGTTCGAATAATGCGTGCGATTTGAATTGTGTCTGTTCGTTTAGGATGTCGTTTTTATTTGTTTTTGTGTGTTTGTATATTTCTAATTGTTCTAGAGTGTCTAGTTTTCGGCCTTTTGTGTGTACGTGTAGTATGTTCATGTTATTGTCGATGTTTTTATATGTGTGGTTTGCTTCAATGAGGTGGTTTGCGAAGGTAGATTCTGTAGTGGTGTGGAGTGCTTTTGTGTGTTCAATGTATCTCTGTTTGAAGCTACGTCCTGTCTGGCCTATGTAGAATTTACTGCAATTTGAACAATTTAGTTTATATACACCGGGTAGATCGAATTTGTTTTGTGCTTTGGGCATGCGTTTTGATAGTGTGTGTTCTGTTTTGTTAGTAGTTTTGTAAGCGATTCTGTATCCTGCTTTTTTGAATTTGTCGGCAATTTTTCTGTTTGTTTGTTGATGTATGTTAGTGTTATGAATTTGTTGTTTTCTGTCTTTGTCTGTTGTTTGTTTTGTGTTTTGTGTAGGAGTTTACTGACTATTGTTCTGTCATAACCGTTAGATTCTGCTAGATATTTTATCGTGTTTAGTTCGTCTTTGTAGTCTATTTCATCTAAGGGGATGTTGTTAAGTCTATGTATCATGGTTCTAAAAGCAGCTAGTTTGTGTTGTATTGGGTGATTGGAGGTGTTGTGTATTAGTGTGTCAGTTGTAGTTGGTTTTCTGTATATACTGAATTTGTGCCTGTGTTCTAGTTTTGTGATGGAGAGGTCTAAGAAGTTTATGGTATTGTTGTGTTCGTATTCGGCAGTGAAGGTTATGTTTTTATGTATTTTGTTTATGTGCGTTAGTAACTGTTCACATTGTCTTTTGTTTCCCCTGTATAGTATTAGAATGTCATCAACGTATCTGTGCCAATATAGTATTTTATGTGAGTGTCTGTCATTGTTTGTGAGTATTTTTGTTTTTTCTAAGTGTTGGAGGAAGACTTCTGCTAGAATGCTGGATATGGGGGAGCCCATGGGTAGGCCATCGTTCTGTGTGTAGTATTTATTGTTATAAGTAAAGTAGTTTTGTTTTGTGATAATGTTCAGAGTTTCTGTTATTTCATTGATAAGTTCGTCTGGTGTGTTGTTCTGTTTGAGTTTGTTTTGTAGGATGGTGATTGTTTCAGAGATGGGGATGTTTGTGTACAGGTTTTTAATGTCAAAGGAGGCTAATGTGGCGTTATGGGGGATGTGTATGTCTTTTATTTTTGTTACTAGGTCAGTGTTGTTTTTTACTGCAATGTTGTTGTCTATTTGTGTGTGTTGTCTAATAATTTTGTCTAGATATTTTGCCAGTTTGTGTGCAGGGGCATTACGGTAGTTGATAATGGGGCGGATCGGAATGTCTTCTTTATGGATTTTGGGAAGCGCTTGGAGTGTAGGTGCTGATGGTCGGATTTGTTTCATGTAGGGCTTTTGTTTATGTGTCATAATGTGTTTGGCTTTGTTGACTATTTGTTTTACTGAGTTTTGGTATCTGTCGGTGGGGTCGTGTTTTAGTTCTGTGATGTTGTTCTGTTCTATGAAGTCTTGTACTTTTTTGTGTAGGTTGTCTGTGGGGATAATTACAGTCGTGTTGCCTTTGTCAGCTTTTACAAATGTGATGTTGTGTTTGTGTGCCTTTTCCCTCAGTTTGATGGCTGTGTGTATTTCTGAGTTGTGGTTGTTGTTGTCTGGTGTCTTATGTACTCCTATTGTGTTGTTTATATTATGTCTTAATGTGTCTTGATGTTCTGGTGCTGTGTTTTGTATATTTGTTTCTGTGTCAATTATGAGCTTTGTTAGTGTTTGGTTGTTATGTTTGTAATGTATGTTATGTTTTAGGCCTTTATCAAGGAGTGTTTGTTCGTTTTTTGTGAGTGTGACGTTCGTGAGGTTTACTGTACGTGGGTAGAATTTGTGCGAGGGAATTATATCTGTTTTGATACAATTCACCACGTACAGTAAACCTCACGAACGTCACACTCACAAAAAACGAACAAACACTCCTTGATAAAGGCCTAAAACATAACATACATTACAAACATAACAACCAAACACTAACAAAGCTCATAATTGACACAGAAACAAATATACAAAACACAGCACCAGAACATCAAGACACATTAAGACATAATATAAACAACACAATAGGAGTACATAAGACACCAGACAACAACAACCACAACTCAGAAATACACACAGCCATCAAACTGAGGGAAAAGGCACACAAACACAACATCACATTTGTAAAAGCTGACAAAGGCAACACGACTGTAATTATCCCCACAGACAACCTACACAAAAAAGTACAAGACTTCATAGAACAGAACAACATCACAGAACTAAAACACGACCCCACCGACAGATACCAGAACTCAGTAAAACAAATAGTCAACAAAGCCAAACACATTATGACACATAAACAAAAGCCCTACATGAAACAAATCCGACCATCAGCACCTACACTCCAAGCGCTTCCCAAAATCCATAAAGAAGACATTCCGATCCGCCCCATTATCAACTACCGTAATGCCCCTGCACACAAACTGGCAAAATATCTAGACAAAATTATTAGACAACACACACAAATAGACAACAACATTGCAGTAAAAAACAACACTGACCTAGTTACAAAAATAAAAGACATACACATCCCCCATAACGCCAAATTAGCCTCCTTTGACATTAAAAACCTGTACACAAACATCCCCATCTCTGAAACAATCACCATCCTACAAAACAAACTCAAACAGAACAACACACCAGACGAACTTATCAATGAAATAACAGAAACTCTGAACATTATCACAAAACAAAACTACTTTACTTATAACAATAAATACTACACACAGAACGATGGCCTACCCATGGGCTCCCCCATATCCAGCATTCTAGCAGAAGTCTTCCTCCAACACTTAGAAAAAACAAAAATACTCACAAACAATGACAGACACTCACATAAAATACTATATTGGCACAGATACGTTGATGACATTCTAATACTATACAGGGGAAACAAAAGACAATGTGAACAGTTACTAACGCACATAAACAAAATACATAAAAACATAACCTTCACTGCCGAATACGAACACAACAATACCATAAACTTCTTAGACCTCTCCATCACAAAACTAGAACACAGGCACAAATTCAGTATATACAGAAAACCAACTACAACTGACACACTAATACACAACACCTCCAATCACCCAATACAACACAAACTAGCTGCTTTTAGAACCATGATACATAGACTTAACAACATCCCCTTAGATGAAATAGACTACAAAGACGAACTAAACACGATAAAATATCTAGCAGAATCTAACGGTTATGACAGAACAATAGTCAGTAAACTCCTACACAAAACACAAAACAAACAACAGACAAAGACAGAAAACAACAAATTCATAACACTAACATACATCAACAAACAAACAGAAAAAATTGCCCACAAATTCAAAAAAGCAGGATACAGAATCGCTTACAAAACTACTAACAAAACAGAACACACACTATCAAAACGCATGCCCAAAGCACAAAACAAATTCGATCTACCCGGTGTATATAAACTAAATTGTTCAAATTGCAGTAAATTCTACATAGGCCAGACAGGACGTAGCTTCAAACAGAGATACATTGAACACACAAAAGCACTCCACACCACTACAGAATCTACCTTCGCAAACCACCTCATTGAAGCAAACCACACATATAAAAACATCAACAATAACATGAACATACTACACGTACACACAAAAGGCCGAAAACTAGACACTCTAGAACAATTAGAAATATACAAACACACAAAAACAAATAAAAACGACATCCTAAACGAACAGACACAATTCAAATCGCACGCATTATTCGAACACATCTCACCACACACACACAGCTTCAATCTTTCGAAACACTTTCTCGTCGCCAACAACAAGACGAGCAGCGCTACTAACGACAGCCTCTGATGAAGCCTTCTATAGGTGAAAGCCGGTTTAGGCTGTAAGGTAAAACTTTACGTTTTTACTTATAAAAAACTTTGTGTTCCGAGTCGTCAATATTATAGTGATATTTAGTTAAGTAACGGACACGTCATGGACAACGAAATCCAAGAAAGTCCCCAAGTTTATTCAAACACTTATCATAGCGCGACAAGAGCTTCTGTATTCCTTTGTTGAAAAAATCCCGTCCAATGTCTGATAACCATTCCTGCGTCACAATTCGGACTTCTTCATTGGTAAAATATTGCCGCTTTGCAAGGGCCTCTTTCATAGGACCGAACATGTGGAAGTCACACGGCACAAGATCAGGACTGTAAGGAGAGTGTTCCCACTCCTCCCACTTAAAAACGATTCGAGAAGTTCCTTCGTAATGCGTGCCGAATGAGGTGTTGCATTGTCATGCAGAAGCACAATCCCTTTTGTCAGTTTTCCGGGCCGTCAATCTTTAATCGCCTTTCTCAGCCTTTTTAAGGTTTCACAGTATGATACCGAATTAATCGTAGACCCCTTTGGCATAAATTCAGTATGCACAACACCTTTGTTATCGAAGAAAATGGTCAGCATCACCTTTCCGACAGACGGAACCTTTCGGCACTTTTTTGGAGGTGGGGAATGAGGATGTTTCCACTCACGCGAACTTCGTTTCATTTCGGGTAAAAAATGATGAACCCAGCATTCATCTCCGGTAACAATTTTGTCCAAAAGGTCATTACCTTCCTTCTCATATGGATCCAAAAACTTGAGAGCTGACAGAAAACGTTTTCCCTTGTGTTCTTCTGTCAATAAACGAGGCACCCATAGAGCGCAAATTTTTCTACATTGCAGTTTCTCAGAGACGATGTAGCGTACACTTCCATGCGAAATACGCAAGATGGCTACAATTTCGTCTACTGTGATTCACCTATTTGCAAGCACCAATTGGTGAACCCGTTCAACGTTGTCATCTGTGACCGAAGTTGAAGGCCTTCCCTGCCAGTAATCGTCCTCCATATTCGTGCAGCCATTTTCAAACAACTCGCACCATTTTGAGATGGCCTGGCATGAAAATGCTATGTCACCATACACTTCTCTCAACTGGCAATGAATTTCAGTAGGGTTGCACCCCTTTGCCCACAGAAAACGAGTCACTGCGCATAATTCTAACTTGGACGCAACTTGCAAATGACGCGACATATTTGATGGCTAACAACGGACTAACTGTTCCAACCACGTAGACGCATTAATAAAGCTGAGGAAACGGAAGTTCAAACCAGTGTTGCCAACAACTTTCATCAAAATATCCCTTGTAGAAAAAAAAAATACGGTCTAGTGCAACTAACTTTTTGACTGCCCCTCGTACATATATAAAAGGCAAAATACAAGTGTTCTGTCTTGTCTGCTCTCATAGAAAATATATTCTGTATTTCTTTATGGTTGAAACTTCATTCATGTGAGTGAAAATTAATTTATATAAATTTCAAATCATCACCTGGAATCTACACTGTTGACTGTAAACAAATACAATAAATTCCTTTTGTGATCACTTTGGGCCAATATGGATTTAATAGCACTAGCCAAATAATAACAATAACTGATAACAAAATTATGCTAGATTTCCCATTACTTTCCATGATCATTTATTTTAAAGGCTATAGTACATGTCCATTAAACACCTGTTGTATTTTACATAAATCGTTAAATACATATTCATCAAATAAGTTGATAGGCAAAAAGTGATAAGTGAATGGATGATTACATCAAACGATGTGTATATAATGTATTTTCATTTATAATGTCAGGATAATATTAGTGGAATGAAATTATTCTGCGACTACTGTATTACAGTATACAAACATAGTGAAATATCTTAGCACATACTATATAATAAATTTGGATAAAAGGCTCATTTCGAATAGAAAGGAAAGCTGGTAGGATCAGACATAACAAAAATGTGTTAGTTTTTTGAGAATTTATTCCTATCAAACTGCAATAAGCATATTTTCAAAACTTTATGGATGAGTGTCATGGAATTTACAGGTTGCACCAAAAGAAACAATTAAACAGAAATTGGTCTTGTAATATGAGTCGGCAATACAGCAGGAACTAATCAGTTAATTGCTATTACAAAATGCCTTATTCCTTTTTCATGATGATCAGATTTTGCTATACGCCTGCATAAATAATTCTTGATTATAAAAATTATTAAAATGCTTAACTCTCAACACAAAGTATTTAAACTATTCAACATGAAAAGTTCATCATGTCACATATTCTAGTAACAAAGTAAGTTTTTGGAATAGGAGTCAATAAACTCCTACACAAAACAAACAACAAAGACAAAAAACAACAAATTCATAACACTAACATACATCAACAACCAAACTGAAAAAGTAGCCCACAAATTCAAAAAAGCAGGATACAAAATCGAATACAAAACTACTAACAAAACAGAACACACACTATCAAAACACACACCCAAAGCATAAAACAAATTCGATCTACCTGGTGTTTACAAACTAAATTGCTCCGACTGCAACAAATTCTACATAGGCCAGACATGACGTAGCTTCAAACAAAGATACATTGAACACACAAAGGCACTACACTCCACTACAGAATCCACCTTTGCAAACCACACATACAAAAACATTGACATTCTACACATACACACAAAAGACCAAAAACTAGACACTCTAGAACAATTGGAAATATACAAACACATAAAAACGACATCCTAAACAAACAGACACAATTCAAATCACATGCATTATTCGAACATATCACACCCCATACACACAATATAAATCTTTCAAAAGTCAATACCGTCGCCAACAACAAGACGGACAGTGCTCCCAGCAGCAGCCTCCGAAGAAGCTTTTTAAAAGTGAAAACAAGTTCAGGCTATAAGGTAAAACTTTTACTTTTTACCCATAAACAAACTTTGTGTTCTGAGTCTGTAGTGATTTAATTATATTTAGTACAAAAAACTGTAAACTCTGAAAACATCTGTTCTAATACAGAATTCAAATTAAATAAAGAAAAAAGGAATTGTGTGCGTGCTAGTGAGTGTGTGTGTGTGTGTGTGTGTGTGTGTGTGTGTTTTAATGGGACAATCTTGCCCCTTGCTTTCAGAAAGTGAACAGACAGAACGATACCTGACAGTACTTACAGCACTGTCTTTGTAATCAAAGGCCTGCAAATGATCTTGAAATATATTTGTGATCTTGCAAAAGAGGAACAGTCCAAGCATCCAATATTCATGGTTGAACAACAGTGGTTTTTTTTCCTTCAAGACATTTGTATTCTTTCAAACTTGCACACCATTACAATTTGAAGTAGTCAACATTTCTAACTTCACTACACTGGAGTCTTCTAAAACTGGACTAAGCACAATAATATTTTACTCTTGCAAAGTATATACAGATCATTAACCTAGACAATTCACTCTGGGATTCTGCAAATAGCTATCACTCTTTTTAGAAGTTCAGCATATTTAAACTTTTCTTAATCATGTTAAGAATGTATAGTGTAAAACTTTTTCTAATCATATAAAACCGCTGGAAGTATGAAACACAAGAACAAGTTGAATTGTGTTATATATTTTTCAAAACTTGTTAATCATATGATCAAAAGTGCAGGCTACTAATTGTTTATTTTGATAACTGGATGTCACAGTTTGCTTCACAGTAATGTATTATTGAGACCCTATACTTTATTAAAACATATTCAGTGCAGGCTTCTATCAAGATATTATTAAGAAGATGACTGCAGTGATTGCAAGTTAAATGTTACAAATTACAACTTAAAAGAACTAAAACAGTGAGAGAGGAAACAGCATCATTTGAAATTAGAAAACTATAAAAATGAATTTATTGGGTCTTTGGCTATTCTAAGCAAAATTCAAGAGCTTTAGGAAAAAAACTTTAAAACAAATTTAAAGATGCCCTGTATTAAGTCTTTTAAAGTCTACTAAATTAATGTCTCGTTTTTCATACACTTGTTATGTCAACTTATTTTCATAGCAATTAACATTAAAAGTGCTAACTGGAGATAGAGACACACCATATATTTGGGATTAGGTGGGGTAATTGTAAACGGAAAATGAAGGATTGAAACATTTTGATTGATTAAAAATCATGTATAAGTTTTAAAATTGAAATAACTGCAAATAATAATAGTTACTTCAACCTTTGTTATTATGCTGCGTACAAAAAATTGTTTAAATATAAATACTAAATACAGCTCTAAAATTCAATTTACAATTACCCTTGACATCTTAGAGTTAATTGTAAACAAGTGTTTTCTTTATCCTTTGAAATATTGAAACAAAAATAGTGACAACTGTAAACTAGTTGTCTTTGTACTATTTCATGTTGTGTTTATAATCCTAACTGCATGTTTACAATTACCCTGTCTTCATCTATATGGAAAATAAAAGGAAACTGTAACATTAACAATTTTTATGCAAATGATAAATTCGTCCCTAGTTCGGACGTCACTGTAACAATAATAATTTCCGCTCATATAAAATGTTAACCAAGATTTAAGAATTTATAACTTTTTCTTACCTTTGGGTTCACCTCCAGGGTCTTATAGACGAAACAGTTGCAGAGTGAATATTTAGGTGTGAGCTGCAAAATAATTACGCTAACACAGTTTTTTGAATTCTAACAAATTAGTTTTCTTTTATTAAACAAAATTATTTCCCAATTTTTACTTTAATTAATACTTTCTTTCAGTCTAATTTTTAATGTCCTTGGCCTCACAACACTTCCAAACAAACTTCCAAAAAATATAAAATTTACTTCTTATTAAAAGCTAGTACAAGATTAATTAATTTACTGTTTACTAGTCAACCAGCACTTTGACTCTATAACTATGCACACTCTCATACTCTCTCTCTCTCTTTCTGCTTTACATGTTTATTCTTTTCCCCGTTTATTGAGATCTCATAATGGTTGGGGACATCCCCGTATATGAATTTAAATGCTGTTACTGAGTTTAAATTAGAAATTGATTATATTGGTACTCAGCCTTCTTGTAGACTTGTCCAGTTGTTATCACTTTTCCCACCAAACACTCCGAAAGTAGCTTAAAAATGTTTGAAAGTTCATTTTGCACGCTCGTTTGAATTGTTCTCTGTGTTTTACATTATTTTACTATTTTATCACCTTTAGAACATTAATTTTGTCGGCCGACGTGACTTGCTAGCAAACACTGGTTACTGGAACTGCGCGCTCCTTTACTGCCCTGTGCGGCTCTGCTGTATCTACTTGACTGGTCCAACGATGACTGACTGTTGTCTCCTGGCTTGTGGTAATTACGTATTTTTCCGTAATTCACAGATAGCCTGGGTTGAAGTGATTACGTAATTCATCTAGACGAACTGTCTAGACATAAACAGACTGGTCTCTCATAACATTGTATGCAGCTTTGGTTGAAACAGGGGTTCCCCAAAGGTTGTACACTGACTGCTTTGAAACTTCTGAAAATTATTTATGCCCCTGATCTGTCCCATTACAAAACAAGTTAGTTCAAATACTATGTTTATTAAAATTGATAAAGAAATGATGAACGTTTTTCTGTTATATAATATAACAAGTAAATGATAGAATAAAACTATCATTTTTCAAACACTTCCAGGGAACTCTTACAAATTGTCTGTCAATTTCCTTCATTTATGGATTGGGCAAAATTGCCAATATTTGTTAAAAGCTAACAGTACTTTCATCATTTTCTTTTAATATAAACTTTGTAGAAATTCCATTTTTGCTTTGATATCCTGTGATATAAATTTCTCTCATTATCATCAACTTTCAGTACACAGCAAACATACTTGTAATGAGTTTTTATTCTTGGATTTTTATGCTTGGTTCTCCAACAAAATCAACAAGAATAAATTTGATTAGTTGAATCTTTTGTCATTCTGATATTTCATGTTACTTCCATTGTATTGCCTTTCAAAACACTTATTGCAAATGCATCTTTGTTATCATCAGAGTCATCACAATAAATAGAATTTTGTTCAGAATCTTGTTTAGATTTCTTTACTACTTTATGATCATTATACAGTTTCCTTCTTAGATTTGTTTTTTCAGTTCCTAGACATTTCTTCTTGATTATTTCCAAACTTTTTTCCTTGATACTGTCTTCAGCTTCTTTATCTTTTGCCAGGACCCTTTGTAATTTATTACTTTTATCGTTTAATTAATTATCGTTAAAAATGTATTTTCGTATGTACTAGTAAATAACCTCGGGCGCCATAGTGTACAATCTATCACTACATACATTTACGTTTAGGGCCAGAATTCGTGCAACACGAACTAGTTTTGTGAAATAGATTACCTGAAATAAAAAACATACACCAAATAACATATTTAATGACTTTTATTAGTGTTGAACTGGTATTTTACTACATAGTGAAAAATAAATAAGACCCACACATTGCGCCATGGGCGTTTCAAAAATCCAATTACCCTCCAAAATACTAATATGTGATAGAAAATATGTTGTATTAGATAATTATGATATATATATGATAAATATAGTTATACATCTTTAGATATTGTTTCGCACAACCCAACACTTAAAAATTACTCACGCACACACACTCTTTCTCTCTCTCTCTCTCATGGTACAATTTGTTATTATGAGCTCATTTTAATACTTTATGTTAAGTGAAATTTTGAATACTTGAATTTATTTGTTATTTGGTCATTTCAAATAAAATTGATGTGAAAATAAATACGTATATTTTTGTTGTTGGAACGTTCTCACCAAAGTCGTGTAGTTGTTGCAGTTTCCTTGCGGTAAAACTTCGCGTACCGCGAGTTTACCGATTATACTTTCCGGTCACATTTTGAAGTAGAAGCACTGTATTTATATAGTTTACTAACCACTTACAGTGGTTTAAAAGTTAAACTTCACTTATTAGTGAGCAATCTGCCGGCCGGCTGCGATCACAGTTGCAGATGAAATGACATCGAGCCTTTGTTATATGTTGCCGAGGTGGGGTGAACCTGCGTCACTCGTTCTTTGTTAAGCTGTTTACAGCATCGTGTTGTTGATGTAAACACATTCTCGGCCACTGACGTAATTAAGGATCGTCACTGTTATCGCAACAAATTAATATCGCATCGTACTTAAAGGTTATGAACAATTGCAAACATCACATTTTTGTAAATTTTTTAAGTTAGTTAAAACTCAACTGATCTGGTTCCCTTTAGCTAGGTGCTGGTTTGTGCTAATAAGCACTGGGTTGGCTTGATATAGTTATAATACTAAGCTATAGTTATAAAAATTATACTACTAAAAGTAACTCTCAAGAATTAGAAAGAATTTCCTTTCTCCATATTAACAAATCCTGAATTAATGAATGGTTTCGATTACTATCGATAATATTTATCTCATTCTCTTTTATAATTACTGTAATTATAACATAAACACATTGATATAAAAAGAATTAAACTCTATTTGAAAATATGAAAATCACACTATATATCTCCCAAACCTGGAGAAAAACAAATTATATTGATATAAAAGAATTAATAAATCTGTTTATTTATTTATTTATAAATCTTATTGAATGGTTAAAAAATAAAAATTTAAAACATTATTATTATTATTATTAATATACATTAATAATGTATTATAATAATACACATGGATGTGTGGAAGTAATGTGTATTGTCATATCTGTATGTGTAGGCTTATGAAAATTACTTCATATATTTACACAAAGGAATGTAAATATAGCTTTTAAGACGCAGTCTTCTTTGGGAAAATATATTAAAAATAATAAGAGTAAAACAGATAAACTGCAAAAGTCTGGTGTATACAAATTATCCTGTGGGTCTTGTAATAAAGTGTATATCGGACAGACAGGTAGATCTTTTGAAAAAAGAACGTATGGTCACAATTATAGTTTTAGATATAATGATGGCAAATCAAATTATGCAAATCACTTGTTAGAAATAGACCATAGTTATAATGACAATTTTAAAATTTTACATTTATCTGATAAAGGTCCAAAGCTTGATTTATTAGAAACCCTTGAAATTAATAAACACAAATATTTAAATGTATTATTAAATTCTTGGATTTCGTTGTCCATGACGTGTCCGTTACTTAACTAAATATCACTATAATATTGACGACTCGGAACACTAAGTTTTTTATAAGTAAAAACGTAAAGTTTTACCTTACAGCCTAAACCGGCTTTCACCTATAGAAGGTCTATATAAAAGCAGGATACAGAATCGCTTACAAAACTACTAACAAAACAGAACACACACTATCAAAACGCATGCCCAAAGCACAAAACAAATTCGATCTACCCGGTGTATATAAACTAAATTGTTCAAATTGCAATAAATTCTACATAGGCCAGACAGGACGTAGCTTCAAACAGAGATACATTGAACACACAAAAGCACTCCACACCACTACAGAATCTACCTTCGCAAACCACCTCATTGAAGCAAACCACACATATAAAAACATCGACAATAACATGAACATACTACACGTACACACAAAAGGCCAAAAACTAGACACTCTAGAACAATTAGAAATATACAAACACACAAAAACAAATAAAAACGACATCCAAAACGAACAGACACAATTCAAATCGCACGCATTATTCGAACACATCTCACCACACACACACACACACACACACACACAGCTTCAATCTTTCGAAACACTATCTCGTCGCCAACAACAAGATGAACAGCGCTACTAACGACAGCCTCTGATGAAGCCTTCTATAGGTGAAAGCCGGTTTAGGCTGTAAGGTAAAACTTTACGTTTTTACTTATAAAAAACTTAGTGTTCAGAGTCGTCAATATTATAGTGATATTTAGTATTATTAAATGATCAGTTAGATCTAAATAGCTCGCCTCTGCTTAATTTGTATAAATAGACTTGGTATATGTTATGTTATATGTTTGTGTAATGTGTATAAATCTTATTGACACGAGATTACTATCACTCTCTATATAACAGCACTTGTATTATATTTTATATTATGTATTGTTTGTACGAAAATTAGTCAGCTTACACCATCTGATGAAGGCACTGTGCTGCCAAAACAGCTGTCATGGATTTATAATTTTAATAAATTGACGAGTGGAATTCACTAAAACTATTTTATGGTTTTACTTTTTACTATAATTTACAATGGATTTTCACCAAGTAAAGGCATCAAGCATTAATTACTTTATTATCTGCAAATTGTTTTAGACCTTTGTCTAAAGCAACACAGCTCGAGAAAAGATTGTAACTAAGATCTGGAACGTATAATACATCTGCTAAATGATTTTTATTCCATTTTTTGCCATCAAATGTATTCACGTTTATATTGCCTTTTCCATAGGCTTTTAGAAAATCACCATTTCCAATACGCACCAAGATTTCTTGATTTAATGGTTTATAATCTACAAACCAATCTCGATGATAAGTCATGTGGTCAGTTGCACCTGAATCTTTATACCACATGTCAACCTTTTTAGAGCCTTCTAAAATAGATGCTAAAGCCTCACTTATAAGTGCAGTTCCCTGTGTTGTATCACGTTTTTTGCTTGTGTCATTTTTATCACTTTTATTATTGTATTTTCTGAATCTACAATTTCGAGCCCAATGGCCTGGCTTGCCACAAACAAAACAATCGCCTTTTGGTTTAAACACATTATTAGAATTGTTTTTATACATACCCTGTTTTGCACCTTTGCCTTTATATTGAGATTTTGATGCAAAAGCTTTTCTTTCAGTCTTTTCAGTATCATTCACTCGCATTTCTTCAACTCTTAATCTATTAATGAGGTTCGTTTTTGTACGATCAGCCTCAGCTGTTGACTCCCATGCACACAGAAAATGACTAAAATTCTTTGGCAATGTACGCAGAATTTTTGACAGTATCATCTTGTCATCAACAGTTTCACCCATGCTTTTAAGTCGATAGGCTAAATCTTCAATCTTTGAAATGTGTGTGGCCATATCATCAGCTAAATCCTTAACAAATGAGTGCCACTGCTGCTGAAGAATGTGCAGAGATGCTTCGCATTTTTGCTCATACACAGACACAAGTTTTTCCCACATTTCTTTGGTATTTTCTAGATGCACAAGATGAATCATGGTTTTTTCAGTCAGAGTTGTCACAATTACTCTCTGAGCTGTCCCGTCTGCCTTTTCGAAATCAGATTTCTTCTTTTCATATTCTTTTTCTCGGCTACAGATGCATTATTATCTAACATAGTGGGCATAACTTGTACACCTTTGACTACATTCCATAAGCTGTAGGATTTCAATATAACTATAATCTGAAATTTCCATACATACCAGTTCTCGCTACCTTGTAACTTGTTAATACGTAGTAATTCACTTTCCATGTTTATGTGTAGAGGTTAATTTTTGCTTTTACACACGCGGTCAGAATAACCTTTTTATTTGCACGTAAACACTTATATTTGCACGTAAACACGTTTTAAACTATCACTGAATTGATTCACTTTCCATGTTTATGGTGTTGAGGTTAATTTTCACTTTACCACGCGGTCGGAATAACCTATTTGCACGTAAACACGTTTTGGACTATCACTGCTCAATTTCACATAAATATTGCCCTTTGCGCGCACCTGGGCCCATAACCTGTTAAAGATATATAGTGGTGGGCAATTAACTGAGCGATAGTTAAATATAAAATGGATTTATTAGAAATTACAAATGCATAAGCTGTGCTCACACAATACACATGCACTAACAACTACAATAACCTAGTTACATCTTACGTTTTTCAAGTTGGCACTAGTGAACATATAACTTTATTTTTATAATCACAAAGTATATAATATTCGAATCATTATTTATATTTCATAAACATCACTTTTAACTGATACTTAATGCTTATTCAACAATTAGTTATGTTGTTTTCAGTAAAAAATGTGTCGATTTTGTTGTTTAAATCTAGATTTTCTATTATGACATTTATGTTACCTTTGTCAGCTTTGAGTATGGTTAGGTTGTGTTCTTGTAATTTGCGTTTTATATTTTTTAATGTTTGAATTTCGTTATTATGGTGTTTCTGTTCATACTGTTGTGTGTGTTGTAATTTGCGTTTGATATCATGACGTATAGTGTCATGGTCTTTGTTATGCGTGTGTTGTATGGCTGTTTCAGTATCTAAGACGATGTCTCGTATATATCTCTTATTATTATAGTTAATGGTTGGATTGTTTCCTAAATTGTGTTTTAGACCTTTATCTAATAGGGTTATTTCTGCTTTAGTGAAATTGGTCTTTGTTATATTTACTGTACGTGCGTGAAATTTATATGTCGGTGTAGGTACAGTTTCATTTCTGCATGTTAAGATGTTATTGATTTTCCTGTTTTGTCTTTCTTTTATTTAAATTGGGGTTTCTCTATGTTATTCTGTGTATGTTATATTACATTTTCGAGTTCTATGTGGTGTAATATTTGTGTAAGTTTTACATGTAGGTTGTATGCTGTTTTGTTTAATGTTTCCTCTAGATATTCTGAACATCTAAAAGCCCTCACAACAAACTACATACATTCCACATATGCCACACATTTACAAAACGAAAACCACAGTTACACAAACATAGAGCACAACATGGAAATACTACACTACTTACCTAAAAGCAGAAAACTAAACACAGCAGAACAATTTGAAATTTACAGATATCACACACTACAACCAAACAACATATTAAATGAACAATTACATTACAGATCACACATACTTTTCGATACACTGATACCTACACAAAATTTGAATCCCAGCGCCAATTCCCTCCCACCAGCAACCCCCACCACACACACCCACATCCCATAACCGTTACTGTACAGACATTCAGTATTTAAAAACCCATTGAGAAAGACGAATACTACGTCAAAACGTCTGGGTCATCAAAACCTAAAAGTAAGTTCACAGTGAAAGTGTTAATATATATATATATATATATAAATAAATAAAATAACTTTGTCTAAACTATACACTGACTTACACAGATGACACAATTCAACAGAAGTGTGAACAAAAGTCAGGAGGTCTGGTTGTTGTAGCGGGTCATTTTTGGGTGTTTTTATTAATTAAATTATTTTACCGTATGGGACAAGTACACTTTTATTTATTTCATTTTCGGTCGGGAGCCTTATAAAATATGACGAAATAACTGTATGATTGTGCAACGTATAATAGTCAGTGTAACAGAACAGTGAAACAAAGCATAAGGCGCAGTTGTTGGTGAGGAATGCGGCAGAGCATTTGCACCTCCACCAAAATTCTAAGAACTTTGCAAGTGTGTCGACGCACAGGCGCGAATAACCACGCAAGCGCGCTCAAAAGGACGCTCTCGACAAAAAACAAGATGGCTAGAGCGAAAAAATTATTCATCGTCCCTTTGGCATCACTCAAACGTCCGGCCCACTTAAATGACGTCAGCCAATGCCTACAGAAGATCATATGCGGCATTGACTCAAAAAACAACATGCAGAGCATGGGCTGAAGCTTCGGCGACGACGCCCAAGGCAGTGAGTTCCAGTGTTGAAAACTGTGGAGAGGGAACAGAGAACGAACTTCTGCCCAGTGCGTCTCACCTACCGACCGCTTGCGGTCTGGTTAAAATTTTATTGTTCAAAATGTAATTACATCGGCCGACCTCACCGTTAAAAGTTGAAATGTAATCAACAGTGTATAAAGTGATTAACAACAGTCAGGAGTGCGTTTAAAAGAGTTAATCGTTTCGTAGATTTTTCGGACACCTGAACGGGGACTTGGTATGGGCGCGATGACCGCGTGGTCGATGTGGGAGTTTTATCATATGAAGATGTGTTAAGGGGTCCTGGTTTCTTTAAAATATGAGTGAATGAGAGCGTGTAAGCAAAGCTGGGCAGCTTTTGTGTGTATTTGTGTTTTATTTGATATTTGCATTTGTGTCTTGTGAAATAATAAGGTAAGCTGTAGTTCCTAAGTGTTATGTTGGTATTGCACCATTTTGCAGCAATGTATCTCAATGAATTTCAATGAGTTTAAAAGCAGTCAAGATTAAATAATAATAAATATAAATTCTCTTCTAAAATGAGTTGTGTCAGTACTTAGCATAACCCATAGACCATGTTTGTATCTAGGTACATGTGAACGAATCCTGGGACCCTGTAAGTTTTCGTAACGGTAAGTAACAATTTAATTTGAGATTTAATTATAATAATAAATGTGATTGATCGGTAAGTCACAGTTGGCGCCACGAAACAGGCACGAATTGAATTAATTATAATTAATTGGATTCCGCATCGACGGGATACAAACGTGTTCTAGGTTAGCTTAGTAAACTGACAGTAGATTACAAAATATAAATAATTACTGTATTTATTTAATTATTCTGGTTTAAGTAATTTATATAATTTAATTTACATTAACAATACAAAATGTCAGAGAACGAGAATAAAATAAATGAAAATAGCGTCGAAAATTTCGACGACTCGGACATTAGTAACTTTGAAATACATTCGACTCCCAGTGCGAGTCAAGAGAAAGCAGAGATAAATTTGAGTGACCAGAGTAATGTAACTGAAGATTCGGGTGTGCAATTAACCCTAACTTCAACAAAATGTAACGCACAATTTAATAGTGAGGTAATGAGTATGTTACAATTACTTTTAGAACAAAATAAAGAAATGAAGAGTGATACAAATATTAAATATAATGAACTGAAGAGTGATTCTGACGCTAAATTCAATGAACTGAAGAATGACTCCGACGCTAAATTCAATGTATTAAAAAATCAGAATGAGTTGAAACATGAGATACAAGAAATGAGTAAATGTGTAGAAAGTACTAACGAAATAATAAGATCCAGTCTGAATAAGTTAGAGCAGAGTGTTGAGCGAATGGGAGTACATGTGATGAATCCAGATAAGAATAATACAAATGAAAATTGCAATGACAAATGCAAAAATGCAATGCCAGATAAAGAGTTAACAAATAATGTACGTAATACTGAGAATAGTAATGTAATTGAAAATGTAGTATCTGAGATTGATATATTGAAAATAAATGAGGAGAGTACGGATGAAGTTGTAGAACGTGATAATGAAATGGTAATGTGTGTTTATGAGTTAGAGAGAGAGAAAAAATAATGTTGTAGTAGAGTGGGGACAGAGGGGAAATTTTCCTTTTATTATCTATGATGATTTAATGTGGTCACAAGAGTTTTTGAAGGGCAAAGGTCCCGTGTTAGTAGAAGATGTGAGTTTATTTTATTTGTATAAGTTTATACCCTCTGTCTGGAGTAATATTGAAGATATGAGATGGTGTTATGATGAGAGAGATTTAAATAGAGAATTGTGTGTTGAGAGAGAGATAGATTTATATGAAGTAAAGAGAGATTATGATGAGTTGAAAAAAATATTAGAAGTGTATTTAAACAAGAATGATTTAATTGATGAAAAAGTAACTAACCCGATATTGGAAATATTTACTGACGGAGATGTAACAGAAATACTTAACGTAGACTTGGTGAATGATTATTATGGTATAACGGATAAATTGAAATTGTTTGGTTATGACACACAAGAAAATAATATGTGTGTCAATATAATTGAAAAGTGTTATTTAAGACCAAGATTAATTTTTGACGATGGTGGCTAAAATGTAAAACAATAAAAGACAATTAAACATTATGTTTTATGGTTTGTTGACATGGCAGATTTGGACAGAAGTGTGGAAAAAATGGAATAATAATTAACAAGAGTTGTAAATAAAATATAGTGAATTTATATGTGTGTAGATTGTTGTAATACTAATATTAATACTTGCAATTTAAATAAATAAACCAAATTAATTTTGAAAACAAGTAATCAGAGAATCATAATTGTTTGGATGGTAATGAATTCTATATTGTTAACAATTAATTTAATTAAAACAATTTGATATATTTTAAATATTTTAATTGATTATGTAAATGTTGTATAATTAAATTTTTTTTGTAAATTCAGTTTGTTTTACGAGATGGAAATTTGGTAATGAATGATAAATTATTTAATTTAAATTAATAAATTTTGTGAAATGTTTCAGAGATGATGGTGATTATGTTTTGTGTGTATAGAGGAATTGTAAGTAGAAAAATTTTATAATCATGTATAATAAAAGCTGTTTACAGGTGTGATTGAGGTGTTAATGCAATAGTGAAATTTTAATGCAATCATTGTGTTGAATAAATATGATAATTAAAAATTTTAATAATAAATGAAAAATGATATATAATGATTATCAATAATAAATTTTGAAAATTTCAAGAAAGTTAAACGGTAAACGGTTATGAATGGGTTAAATGAGTGTTGATGCCAATATTATATGATAATGTATACAAAAATTTTAATTAGTTGTCAATTGTAATTAGTTATTAAGTGGCTATTGTGGGGGTGGCCTGTGCTCTCACAAGTAGCGAAATGGGTTGGGGGTAGCAGTGAGTGTTACCTCCATCGGAGGCCAAACTGGCGATAAATGTGCGGCACACCTTATCCATGTAAAATAAAAAAATTTTTACACACAATATTAAATGACCGTGTCGCACATAATGGTATTGATAAAACAGGCAGTGAAATTAAAGTTAGATTTCCTCGACTTTTCGGGCGGTTACTGCCTTACCAGCACTAACCGTGGTTTTGGCTAGCAGCCAGCTATGGTCATATCAAGTCCCTTGACCATAGCTGACTTGAAATTGGTATATATTTGAAATTTAATGGGGGGACAATTAGAGGAAATCTTCCGGAAACTATGGAACAGCGGCTGCCACTCTGTTCGAGGAGGAACAGCAGAGCCAGGTGGCAGATCCGTTTTAAGGGTGCATGATTATTAACAAGAACATTATGATGTTCATTAACTTTAAAACTTAACAGCGGAAGCAGAGACACGGAGAGGTAAAACCCTGCTCCAAAATATACAGTCTCTCTGGAAGCGAAAAGGCGCCACAGTCTTACATAATCTGAAATAGTGTGTGTGGCAGGGAGGTGACGCAAAGGAGTCACGAATTTAAATTTTATGATGTAAAAGTTTTGCTTATTCAAGGTTCAATCCAATCAAAAATGATTGTGCTCTGTCCACATAATTATATGCTCAGACTCGTAAATTAAGGTGTTCATGCTATAATTTTAAGTGTATTATTTTATTGTTGTCTATTAGATAAGCATTGGTAAGAATATGTAATTTTATTATGTGTGTATTTGTTTAAGCCGATAAGTAAATCGTCTGGCAGGATAACATAAGCATCAGAATCAGAGAAACGGGAAATAATGAGGGGAGAAGGGAGAATAAATAAAAAACAAATATGTATATTCCATGTAAACTGTTCAATTTTGAGATGTGTTTTTATTATGTTAGGAGGATCAGCTGATCAGCAATAACGTCACTGGTATATTGATTTGTAAATGTTACAAGTAATTAATGTTTAATGTACTACAGATATTTTGAAGTAAAGATAAAAAAGAATATGAGAAATAAAATAATAATAATTTATGCAAATTAGTAAAAGATAATTCATGGGTGATAAATGTTTTATGGGACACGTAGATCTGTCCAAGTTAAATTCTAAGTTGAATGTGAAATGATAGAGATGAATATGATGTAATGTTGTTTTTGAGTTGATGTGATGTAACAGAATTTTGTGAAATATAGATGTTGACACAGTGGTAATGGAGACTTTATGTAGATTCTGAGTGATATATTGTTGTTTTATAGTTAATGAGGTTATTTTGTGTATTTGTAGTAATGTAATGAGACTGAGAATTTTGGGGATGGCAATTTTGTATTAGAGGGTAGTGTAATGTAGGAGTCCGCAACAAGGGTTGGGACGGGATAGGAATAGATTTTAGTGGGGAAGGGGCCGCCTTAGGTAAAGACCAGGGGCCAGATAAGGGAATTGAGTTTTTTGGGGGCGGGGAAACACGTATCCTATACAAAGGGTTAGAGAGTATTTTATATGTAGAGAAGGTGGCGAATTGTGTTAAATGGTAAGTTGGGGTTTAGAGTGTCTTGATTAGTAGAGATTTTGGTAGAGATGGGTGTCATGGGAGTTGAGGTTGATTAATATTAGGGTCAGAGGGAGAAAGTTCATATATGCATACAGATCTAATACAGAAAAATGAGAATAAATAATTTACATCACCCACAGTATATTAAAGTAAGATTGTTGAAAAGAAAGAGAGATTCATGATAAAGAATATACAATTGTTTATTTTTTTTCAACCAGTGACAGAATTTTGATAAAATTTGAAAATGATGTAAAGTCAAGAATTGGTTATTTTAAATAATTTAAATGTCAACTTGATTATTATATTAATATTTTGTTTATTTTAAATATTTTATTTTATTATGTTTTGTATTTCAAGTTAGGATATTACAAATGTTCAATGTGTTTTCAGAACTTATATATAACATATGTAGGTCAAGGATCTTGGACTTGACCTAGTTACGATCAGCTGATGAGGTCACACCTACTAAGCTTGTATAGTAGGAATCCAATTTTAATTTGTTTGTTTGATTAATTCAAACCAATATTTGAATAATTTTAATAAATGTTATTTAATAAATAAATATAATAAAATTTTTTTTAATGAATAAATTTAAATTTTTTTTGAATTTTACAATTTTAAAAATTTTTTAAAATTTAAAAAAAAAAAAAACTTGATTTTTCGCCTGCCAGCGAATGAATATTTTAGATGATGATTCTTTTATTATGTGTGTATTAACCATGTTTCTTTTATTGTATTGCATTATATTGGTAGACTATAAGTGATTCTCCTGTTAGAATAAGGATGTATTTATATTAGTAGAAATGTCTAGGTTAAGTCATGTGAAACAAAAATTTAGAAAAAGAGGAAGAGAATTTTTGATAAAAGATTTTTTTTGAATTTTGAATTTTTTGTTAAATTTTCAATAAATCGTAAAAGCAATTTTTTACTTTTCATGTGTTATGGTAATATGTAATGTTAGTGTGTGTGAGCCCAGTATTTGCTAAAGGTAGCCCAGCTTGCAAAAAGGGGATCCATATCGGCGGAGGAGCTGGGATAATTTTAGCCAGGGATTGAGGATTTTTGGGGGTAGCATGTTAAAAGGCGAGGTGCGCTGTGGTGCGTGTCTGATCGACTTCTCGGTGTTGGGATCTCTTACAGTGAAGTCCAGTGATCTCGTTCAGATGAGTCCATGGTCGCTGAGCCAGGGGGGTTGTGTACCCATGCAGATTAAGAACCAAGGGGTTGTTGGCACCAGTTCCTCTCCGGTCCTCTTCGGTATTATCGATGAGATTTCTTCTGTTATGGACAGCAGAATTCTCATCGAGGGGGTATTGTAGCGGGTCATTTTTGGGTGTTTTTATTAATTAAATTATTTTACCGTATGGGACAAGTACACTTTTATTCATTTCATTTTCGGTCGGGAGCCTTATAAAATATGACGAAATAACTGTATGATTGTGCAACGTATAATAGTCAGTGTAACAGAACAGTGAAACAAAGCATAAGGCGCAGTTGTTGGTGAGGAATGCGGCAGAGCATTTGCACCTCCACCAAAATTCTAAGAACTTTGCAAGTGTGTCGACGCACAGGCGCGAATAACCACGCAAGCGCGCTCAAAAGGACGCTCTCGACAAAAAACAAGATGGCTAGAGCGAAAAAATTATTCATCGTCCCTTTGGCATCACTCAAACGTCCGGCCCACTTAAATGACGTCAGCCAATGCCTACAGAAGATCATATGCGGCATTGACTCAAAAAACAACATGCAGAGCATGGGCTGAAGCTTCGGCGACGACGCCCAAGGCAGCGAGTTCCAGTGTTGAAAACTGTGGAGAGGGAACAGAGAACGAACTTCTGCCCAGTGCGTCTCACCTACCGACCGCTTGCGGTCTGGTTAAAATTTTATTGTTCAAAATGTAATTACATCGGCCGACCTCACCGTTAAAAGTTGAAATGTAATCAACAGTGTATAAAGTGATTAACAACAGTCAGGAGTGCGTTTAAAAGAGTTAATCGTTTCGTAGATTTTTCGGACACCTGAACGGGGACTTGGTACGGGCGCGATGACCGCGTGGTCGATGTGGGAGTTTTATCACATGAAGATGTGTTAAGGGGTCCTGGTTTCTTTAAAATATGAGTGAATGAGAGCGTGTAAGCAAAGCTGGGCAGCTTTTGTGTGTATTTGTGTTTTATTTGATATTTGCATTTGTGTCTTGTGAAATAATAAGGTAAGCTGTAGTTCCTAAGTGTTATGTTGGTATTGCACCATTTTGCAGCAATGTATCTCAATGAATTTCAATGAGTTTAAAAGCAGTCAAGATTAAATAATAATAAATATAAATTCTCTTCTAAAATGAGTTGTGTCAGTACTTAGCATAACCCATAGACCATGTTTGTATCTAGGTACATGTGAACGAATCCTGGGACCCTGTAAGTTTTCGTAACGGTAAGTAACAATTTAATTTGAGATTTAATTATAATAATAAATGTGATTGATCGGTAAGTCACATTGTTTGGTTATAAGTTAGATTTACATAAAATCGTCTCTGTACCGTAATCATGTGCGATAAATTGGAACTAGGTTTTAATTCTGGTACTTCGAATAAATACAGCCTTTAATGTTATATACAGCCTTTTATCCATACAATAAATACAGCCTTTTAATGTACACTAACTAAGGACATTTTTGTTAAGTCTAATTAATTTAAAAAATCTAAAAGGTTAAGTTAGATTGATAAACGTAGACATAACCTCCAAAAATCGTCTCTGTACTGTAATCATGTGCAATAAATGGAAATTAGGTTTCAATTTCTGTACTTCCAATAAGTACAGCCTTTTAATTACACTAACAAAGGAAATTTTAGTTAAGTTAGATTTTTAATCTTAGACATAACCTCCACGAATTCTCGTGAGGTAGTATGGGGTAATATGGTTTGTATGTTACCTAGAGTGGAAGAGAAACAGTCAGCGCATAGTACATAGTGAGAAATACTGTGCATACGCGTGGTACCGCACGAATTGAAGACAAGACGACAACACATTTTATGGGGGGGAATAAAATTGCATCCCATGGCCACCAAGATCCTACTTTCTATTTAAAAAAAAAGAAACCAAAGTTATTTAAGTCATGTAATTGAAAACTAATTCACTCAGAAGCACTTAATTAAGTAGTCTCTGGCTACAAATTGTGAAACTGGTATGTCCACTATTTTGATTTTCTATAAGCTCTTCAAAAAGGCATTCAATTTTTGCCATTGAAACCAAATTTTGTTTTTCAATGTTTAGGCAAAATGTTATCTGAAGTAATCAATTTTATGTCATTAATTTCATTCACATTAACAAAATACTGAATTGTTCAACTTCAGGAGGTATGTTTTACTGGTATATATTGCGACAATACAAATTAATACTTCCACATAGGATAGTTGTGTGTGTGAAATTATGAACAAGTCTATATTGGAGGTGTAGAAAAATTATTTATTTGCACACAAGTAAATGATTGTTTATGTGATACATTCTATAATTACACAATGTCATGAATAGTATTTTATTATTTATTAAAGAGTCTATATAGTTTAATTTGGCTGTTTTTTACTTGAAATGTTGAATTCCTTATGTTTGGCATAACGTTCTCACTCCGCTGCTGCCAAACTCTGCACGATGACCGCCACTCTCTGCTCTCTCTCCACTGCCCGCTCTCCTCTCTCAATCTCTCTCTGCGCTGTGCTGGGTCCGTAGACAACTGATAACACTAATTGAAGCTGTCACACATAAACTGTCACTTTTCTGAATTTTGAGTTTATATCGATAGGAAATTTATTTTATTTAAGCGAAATGAAATAGAATCTCGGGGTTATAATGAGTTTAGTTATAAAATGCGGTGTATTAGGCTTACACCTTCTGGCAACTCTTGAAGTGTTCTGCGTACAATAGATTTACCCCGGTAGATAAACCTCACTATGCGGAAATCTTCTACTAACGCGGAATAGCACTTACTAATAATAATACTGGATGTTATTTACTTCACTCGCTTGGTTCTAATCGAAAAACTCGAATAGAGTTCCAAGACTTATAGTTACTTTTGATTCACAAGTTTGTGCAAGAAAAACTCTTGATGAGGAGCACACATTCACTATGCAAAGGCTTCCGATGAACTCCTGAATCACACCTTACAATGGACGAATCTGACTGAAATTAGGGGCTTCTGATTGGTCAATCAACTGTCTACGTGGCAGTTATAACAAAAGATACACGGATTGCAGGCAAATCTTTGTATAAGTTGGTGAGAGCCTGCCTAGATTTTATCTAGAAATTTTATTACTCTTCAATAGATAAGCATTAAAAGTTGAATTTTCAATCATTAAAAATCCATATTTTAAAAATAACTGAGAATAACAGAGTATATAGAAAACGTAGCTATTTTCATAAATAATTCACTGTCCAAGTTTCATGCAGATGGGTTACTTAACACGGAAGATATAGCGAATAAGGTTTATCACACGCAAACGCGCGCACATATTCACACACAAAGTACATGACATAAAAGAACAAAAATTTACAAAGAATTTGATATACCATAAGTCCTTATCCAACACTAAATACAAAACTTATAGCTAATTGACAAAATATTGTATAAATCCATTTAAAACCTGTTAATGTCCATCATCCATGCTCAGATATTCTTATACATAGATCATCATCCTGTGTTTTGTTGCAATATATATATATATTTTTTTTGTGAAGTTATGATACAGTTTAAAATATATAAAATGTAATTTATTATTTACCTACCTGTAAAGGTTCTTTCTTTATCTGGGTCCAGTAATCCGATCGCACGAACATCAGACGCAAACATGTGTTTCATAGGTTAGTGAAATGACTTACACTACAAATTTTTAATTATTAAAGATTGCAACGTTAAAGATTAAATTTTTCCAATAAATCTTCCCACATGGTTTTCCAAATTGTGTTACTCTGGTTCATACTTTTTACAATGATAAACTTAAATTATGTTACTTACATCTATGCAGATAGCCCAGCCTGCGTCACGCACTCTCACATTCTAAAAAAAAAAAAACCCCGTTACCCTGATTGATCAATCTAGTACATCATATTAAATCCCCGCCGGCAATGCATTCATCCGTGACCTCGTGGTCGCCCCGTGGTAAGTTTGTAATCGTCCCGAAAAACAAAACAAAAAATATAACAAATTTGTATGTTGGTGTTCTGCAGTTATTCCCGCATCACTCCCACTGGTTTAAATAACGATTGATTCATTTTTACTGATACATGTTTAAATTTTTGTGAAGAGCTAACCCCTTCGAGTCGCACCGGCTGGTACGCCCTGTGACGAACTGCGCCGCGTTCCTTGCGAGCGGGAGGAAACTGTGGTCCACTGCCAACGGATCTCGTCGTCGTTCATAGTTGATTTGTTGCCGTTTATTGGCTAGGCACATGCTACATAGTGATTGTTTCAGTAGTGTGTGCCGACGATATCTAGGCACTTCTGTTTGACGTCACTAAGGAGGTGGTCCTTAACTTGCATATCCTGCAGGTCGGGTTGTTGGTCACACAAATTGTTCGTTTCTGCGCCATTTTCGACAGCGTCGGTTGATTTGCTTTGCGTCCCCAACCACGCGTCTACCTGTGTCGTGCGTACAGGCGCATGACCACATGCAACAAAGTTCGTGGAAATTGAGGGTGGCTATACCTCAACTGATTCCGCAACGTAATATTGCATCTTGCCTTTGTTCTAAAACTGTTATAGTCACCACGTGTTCTTTCACAATGGGATTAAAACTTGCACAATTTTTTATAAAACCCCAAAATGAAATAAATACAAATACCCATAAATGCAGTAAATAACATTACTCAATTTTGACACATTACAATACCCCCTCAATGAGAATTCTTCTGGCCGAAACAGAAGAAATCTCATTGATAAAACCCCTAAGAGGACCGGTGAGGAACTGGTGCCAACAACCCCCTTGTTCTTACCCTTCTTGGGTACACGACCCCCCTGGCTCGGCGACTATGGATGCATCTGAACGAGATCACTGGACTTCTCTGTACGAGATCCCAACACCGAAAAATCGAACAGACACGCACCACGGCGCACCTCGCCTTCTAACATGCTACCCCCAAAAAATCCTCAATCCCTGGCTTAGATTATGCCAGATCCTCCACTGATATGTTTCCCCTTATATGCAAGCTGGGCTGCCTTTAGCTGATACTGGGCTCACACACACTCACATTACATATTATAAATTGAAAATTCTTTAAAAATTTGTTTAATTTGTAACTCACTGGTTGTTTCCATTTGAAATCAAATCATAAATTTTGTATCTATTTCGAATTATTCTCTTCATTGGTTTTTCTGTTATTTAAAATAAATCAATTTAAACATTTCTTACAATTAAGAACATCCTTAACCTAACATGGATTACCTAGAGTCTAACAATACAATTCAACAAAATAATTCAATAATAATAAACATGGTTAGTACACAAACAATAAAATAATCAAAGCTTAAAAATATCCATTAGCTGGCAGGCGCAAAATCAAGATTCTCTTTTTTTTTTTTTTTCAAAAAATATTTTCCAAAAAATTTTAAAATTCAAAGAAAAAATTTAAATTTATTAAAAGGTTTACGTTACATATAGAAATTATTTAAAATTTGTTTAAATTGATAAAAAAAAAACAAAAGTTGAATTAACTTCCTTACTACACAAGCTTAGTATGTATATGACCTCACTGTCAGCTGATCAAAACTAGGTCAAGTCCAAAAACCTTGACCCACATATGTTATGTACAGGCTCTATCTGAAAATACACTTAACATCTGTAACATCCTAACTTGAAACACAAAACATAATAAAATAAAATATTTAAAATAACAAAATATTATTATAAATAATAATCAAATTGACATTTAAATTATTCAAAATAAACAATTCTTAATTTTACATTTCCAAATGCTATCAAAATTTTGTCACTGGTTTTAATTAAACATTTTACATTCTTGTTATAAATCTCTTTCTTTACTTGACAATCTTATTCTCCATTACTGTGGGTGATTTAAATATTTATCTCATTTAATTTACTACTTGATCTGTATACATATATAATCTTTCTCCCTTTGACTCTAACCACTAACAACTCTTACTATCAGGACACCCAACACCCATCTCTATTAAAACATCTATCAAAACACTCTCTAAACCCAACTTATCATTAAACTCAAATCGCCACCTTCTCTCAATATATATAAAAAAAATACTCTCTACCCTTTGTACTTAGGATACGTGTTCCCCCCCAAAAGCTCATTTCCCTTATCTGGCCCCTGGATTCTACCTAAGGCGACCCCTTCCCCCTAAATCGGTCCCATCCCGTCCCAACCATTATGTTGTTGCGGACTCCCACATTACACTACCCCCTATTACAAAATTACCATCCCCAAATCTCAATCTCATTACCTCACTTCAACTACACCAAAATAACAACATCAATTATAAACATCAATACATCGCTCAAAGCTCCACATATATTCTCCATAACTACTGTGTCAACATCAATACTCAAAACTCTATAACATACATTAACTCAAAACAATATTTTTCTCTCCACTACCCCTTTAACTTTGACTTTAACTTGGACTTGGACTGATCTACTTGTCCCATAAAATACTAATCACCCCCAAAACTATCTTTTATTATTTCTGACAATTCATTTTAAAATCTTACCACATTAAATTACTTTTCTCATTACTTTAAATAGCATCTGTACTACATTGAAACATTACCTTAAACATTAATTACCTGGAACATTTACAACCAATATAACAGTGACATTTTATTGCTGATCAGCTGACCTTAACAAAATGAAAACACATCTCAAAATTTAGCAAATCACATGAAATATATATGTTTATCAATACTTACTTCTAACCTCCTTGTTTCCCCTTTTTCTGATTCTGGTAATTTATGTGAACCACCTGCCGGTCGGTGTAATCATTTACTTAGTTTCAGAATACACACATTATAAAACACATATTTTTTATCAATTCTTACATCTAACCTACTACAATAAAATAGTACATTTAAAACATAGCATGAACACCTTATAGTGAATGTATGAGCATCTAGTTATTTAAACAGAACACAAGCATTTTTATTGGATCAAAATTTGAGTTAGCAGTTTTTTATGTTATAGAATTTAAATTCGTGGCTCATCTGAGTCACCTCCCATCCACACACGCTATTGCAAGTTATGTAAGACTGTAGCGCCTTTTCGCTTCCACAAAGACTGCATATTTTGGAGTAATTTGACATCTCCGTGTCTTTGCTTCGGCAGTTACATTTTAACATTTCGAATATCAACATATTCTTGTTTATATTTAAACGCCCTTAAACGGGTCTACCGCCTGGCCTTGCTGTTCCTACTCGAACAGAGTGGTAGTCGCTGTTCCATACTACCTGGATTTCCCCTAAATTTCACCCCCCATTTAATTTCTACTATATACCAATTTCAAGTCAGCTATGGTCAAGGGACTTGGTATGACCATAGCTAACCGCTAGCCAAATCCACGATTAGTGCTGGTAAGGCAGTAATCGCCCGAAAAGTCGGGGAAATCTAACTTGCCTTTCAATGCCTGTTCTACTTCGTTTTATTTATGTGCGACACGAGCATCTATCAGGGTACCAATTGAATGTGTACCAAAAAAAAATGTGCCGCACATTGTCGCCAGTTTGGCCTCCGATGGAGGTAACACTCTCTGTTACCCCCAACCCATTTCACTATCTACGAGAGCACAGGCCACCCCCGCAATAGCACCTTAATAACTAAATAATACTTAAAAAATGTTATATACATTCTATCACTTATTAATCATTTAATTCATTCATCACCTTAAAATTTTCAAAATTTATTATTTATAATTATTATATATCATCTTTCAGTTATTATTAGAATTTTAATTATCATTTTTATTTAACATAATTATTTCACATCATCTCATTATTGAATTAAAATCTTTTCATCTGATTTACACCTGTAAACATTTTATTATACATAATTCATACTGTAAAATTTTTATACTTACAGTCCATTTAAATTGACATACACAAAATATATACACCATACACCCCAATACTTTCACCTCACCTCTGAAACATTTAACACAAATATTAGTTTAAATCAAACAATTTATCATTTAATTACCAAATTCACAAATCTCGAAAAATTTATTTAAATTCATTAAAAAGTTAATTATACAACATTGAAATAGTCAATCAAAATATTTAAAACATATCAAATTGGTTTAATTAAATTAATTACTGAAAATACAAATTACCTAGCAATCAAAACAATTACAATTAGTCAATTACTGTTTTTCAAAATTAATTCTGTTTATTTATTTAACTTGCAAATATTTTAATATTATTATTACTGTCACTTACCTACATACATACATTGTTTATCTGACCTTCTACAATACACATAAATAAATTCACTACAATTATTTACAAACTTTTGTTATTAACTGTTCCATTTTTTCCCACTTCATTGTCCAAATCTGCCAGGTCAAAACCATAAAACAAAATATTTATAACTGTCCATTCATTGTTTATAGTTTAGCCTCCATCGTCCCAGATAAGTCTTTGTTTTATGTAACACTGTTCAATTTTATTACCCCACAAATTACTGTTTTGTGTGTTGTAACCATAAAAAGCAAATCCATTCATTTTACCAAAATAATCATACAACAAGTCAACGTTAAGTACATCTGTTAAGTCTCCATCAGTAATTATATTCATTATCGGGTTATTTACTCTTGTATTCTCAATCAAATCATTCTTATCTAGACACACTTCTAACCTTATTTTCCACTCGGCATTCTTTCTATTCAAATTATACAATTCTGTTTCTTTATTAACATACAATTCTCTACTTAAATCTCTCTCATGATGATACCAAATCACACTCTCAAAATTATTCCAGACAGAGGGTACAAAATTACACAACAAAAATAAACACTTCAAATCTCCTACCAACACGGGACTCTTGCCCTTCTTAAACAATACTTGTGAACACATTAAATCATCATCATAAATAATAAAGGGAAAATTTACCCCCTGTCCCCATTCTACCACAATATCATCTTTCCACTCTCTCTCCAACTCATACATATACATTAACATTTCATTATCATATTCTACAACTTCATTAGTACTCTCATTATTTATTTTTACCGTATCAGTCTCTGATACCGACTCTTCAAACACACTACTATTCTCAGTATTACATTCATTATTTTCGATATTATCATTATCATTTGTTAACTCTTTATCTGGTATCATATTTTTACACTTGTCACTACAATTTTCATTTGTTTTATTTTTCTCTGTACTCATCACATGTACTCCCATTCGCTCAACACTCTGTTCTAATTTATTCAAACTGGTTCTTATTGTTTCATTATTATTTTCAAAACATTTCTTCATTTCTTTAATTTGGTTTGTTAACTCATCAAAACTGTTCTTTTGAACCTCAAATTTCTCATCAAGTCTAGCATTTATTTCATTATATTTAATATTTGAATCACTCTTTATTTCGTTAAATTTTAACTCTAACATCGCCTGTTGCTTGTCTGAACTCTCTTTCATACTACAAACCATGCTACATAAGTATTTCATCATATTATCATTATCATCCGTTAATTCGATATTCATTTTGCTTTCGTTTTCGATGTCAGTTAAGCTGACATTCTCGTTATTACGTGCCATTTCTGATTTTTATTATTGATATTTAGAATATTTTAATTAGTCTAATTTTTGTAATGTACTTTCTACCTCATATTAACTTTGCGTAAATGACTCATTTTATTTTACTACGCTAACCCTAAAACACACGTTTGCCTCTTTGTAGGTGCGGATTTTATATTAACACAATTTTTTAATTAATAAAATCGTCCCTTTCGGCAGCGCCACTTGTGAAGTTACGATACAGTTTAAAATATATAAAATGTAATTTATTATTTACCTACCTGTAAAGGTTCTTTCTTTATCTGGGTCCAGTAATCCGATTGCACAAACATCAGACGCAAACATGTGTTTCATAGGTTAGTGAAATGACTTACACTACAAATTTTTAATTATTAAAGATTGCAATGTTAAAGATTAAAATTTTCCAATAAATCTTCCCACATGGTTTTCCAAGTTGTGTTACTCTGGTTCATACTTTTTACAATGATAAACTTAAATTATGTTACTTACATCTATGCAGATAGCCCAGCCTGCGTCACGCACTCTCACATTCTAAAAAAAAAACCCGTTACCCTGATTGATCAATCTAGTACATCATATTAAATCCCCGCCGGCAACGCGTTCATCCGTGACCTCATGGTCGCCCCGTGGTAAGTTTGTAATCGTCCCAAAAAACAAAACAAAAAATATAACAAATTTGTATGTTGGTGTTCTGCAGTTATTCCCGCATCACTCCCACTGGTTTAAATAACGATTGATTCATTTTTACTGATACATGTTTAAATTTTTGTGAAGAGCTAACCCCTTCGAGTCGCACCGGCTGGTACGCCCTGTGACGAACTGCGCCGCGTTCCTTGCGAGCGGGAGGAAACTGTGGTCCACTGCCAACGGATCTCGTCGTCGTTCATAGTTGATTTGTTGCCGTTTATTGGCTAGGCACATGCTACATAGTTTGTTTCAGTAGTGTGTGCTGACGATATCTAGGCACTTCTGTTTGACGTCACTAAGGAGGTGGTCCTTAACTTGCATATCCTGCAGGTCGGGTTGTTGGTCACACAAATTGTTTGTTTCTGCGCCATTTTTGACAGCGTTGGTTGATTTGCTTTGCGTCCCCAACCGCGCGTCTACCTGTGTCGTGCGTACAGGCGCATGACCACATGCAACAAAGTTCATGGAAATTGAGGGTGGCTACATACCTCAACTGATTCCGCAACGTAATATTGCGTCTTGCCTTTGTTCTAAAACTGTTATAGTCACCACGTGTTCTTTCACAATGGGATTAAAACTTGCACAATTTTTTATAAAACCCCAAAATGAAATAAATACAAATACCCATAAATGCAGTAAATAACATTACCCAATTTTGACACGTTACATATTGTTACATGATATTTTCCCATCATCTTCGTGTCTGATTGTCTAAGTAAAGATATTAACAAACCTTAGGAAAGTACCAGAAAACATAAAGTAGTCTCCTTAAATGACTACTAATTATAGGTTTTATACTAATGAATAATCATAAATAATGTTTTACTTATTATGTTTTGGAACTATTAAAGTTAGGAAGACTTGAAGGACAATGTCTTGTAAATACTTACCATGTTAATACTTACTCAACTCATTTTGAAGAGAATTATGATTTTATTTCTTTACTTTAGAGAGAAAAAAAACTTTTGTTAGACTATTTCGTCAAAATTTGAAATGAAATACAAGTATAATACTTTTCTGTTATTTACTCCATGCCTGCGACAATTACTAATCTTATCTTATTTTAACAGCTTACCTTATATATCTAACAGACCGCCCAGCCTGCTCATTCTCTCATTCACACTATATTTAATACCCTCCCCTGATTATATATTTAACAAAACCATTAACACATTATGAAATACCCCTGCCGGCAACGTGGTGTCCACTCGAACTCGTGGCTTCTCATTTTTAATTTAGTCGTGTGTCCGAAATAGATTTTGATGTACTTTTGTCGAACACTAATACCACTGTCACATTACTGTTACTTGAAACTCACTTTTTTACTTGGAACTTATAAATTTTGAGAGAGCCCCTTGGGGCAAGTACCTGGCCAGGCAGGTCTGTACTGTCTGTTGGTGAACTGGGACAAGCGTCTCTCCGCTTACTATCAACTAGATTGTGGACTCACAAGGTGGAAAACAATGCCTTCTATTTCTTTGCCACTGCTGTGTCACATTCAACACACGTGGGTTTTTGTGTGTTTGACGTGGATGACATTCGGTAAGCACTGGTTGATGTTACAAAAGAGGTTGGGCTTAGATTTACATCCGTCGTTTTGAGACCATGTGCGTCCAAACTTTCGTCTCTAAGCCATTTTGAGTTTTACTACTGTGGCGTCGTCTGCGCACCTGATGGGGTGGTGTGTTCGGGCGTAACTGCCACACACCCGCAAAGTTGCAAAGTTCTAAGAAATGACGCCGAGCACATTCTTTTGTAAAGGTTGCACAACAGCTATTGCGTATTGTTCCTTTGTTCGCACAATGCTTTATTCAACACGTGGCCGTAACCCAGTTGGAAAATAAATTTATGAATATTTTATAACAAGTCCCCAAAAATTAATAAAATAAAAATCCCTCAAAATTCGTCACGTTACAATACCCCCCCCCCCCAATGAGATATCTTCTGCCGAAACAGAAGAAATCTCATTGCTAAAACCCCTAAGAGGACCGGTGGGGATATGGTGCCAACAACCCCCTTTAGCTCTTATACTTCATGGGTAAACAACCCCCCTGGCTCGGCGACTATGGCAGCATCTGAACGAGATCACTGGACTTCTCTATCACGAGATCCCAACACCATAAAATCGAACAGACACGCACCACAGCGCACCTCACCTTCTAACATGCAACCCCAAAATCCAAATCCCTGGCTTATATCATGCCAGATCCTCAACCGATATGTTCCCCCTTATCATGCACACTGGGCTGCCTTTAGCAGTTACTGGGCTTGTACACACACTTATTGCTACATTCTAGCAAAATGGAAACATTCTTATCAAATTTAGGAGTTTCCTTCAAATTGAAACCAAATCTATATTACCATTATTCTCAAAAAATCAAAATACAAATCTTTTATCTAAATTGAATAATTCTCTTTGTTTTTAGTGATAATTAGAAAACAAATAAATTGAACATTTATTAAAAACATGAACCTTATTCCTTATCCTAACATGTGATTATACATATACCCTAAACAATATAATTCAATAAAAAACACTATTAATACACACAAACAATAATATAATCAGAGTTCAAAACATGAATTAGATGGCAGGCAAAAATCAAAATTTTTTTTTTCAAATTCAAAAAAAATTTAAATTTATTAAAATATATTTTTTCTCAATATTAACATTATTTAAATTTATTTAGATTAATTAAGAAACAAAATTGGCATCACTTCATTGCCAAAACAGGTCTAGTATGGAACATCACCCATCAGCTGATCAAACTGGGTCAAGTCAAGAACCTTGACCTACAGAAGTTATACATAAGTTACATCAGAAAATACATTGAACATCTTTAAAATTCTATCTTTAAACACAAAAACACAATAAAATAAAACATTTAAAAATAACAAAATATTATTATGATTAACAATAAAATTGATATTTAAATTACTCAAAATAAACATTTTACAACTTCATTTTATTCTCAAATTCTATTAAAATTGTCACTTGTTTCAATCAAATTTTATATTTTTACTATGAATCTCTTTTCTTTATTTAATTTTCTCATTCTCCATTACTTTGGGTGATTTAATTACTCATAATGACTTGATTTGCCACTTGGCATTTATACATATATAATCTTTACCTCTTCTGACTTTAGTACCACTAACAGCTTTAACTAACATGACACCCATCTCTATCAAAACATCTATCAAACAATCTCTAAACCCAACTTACTACTAAACTCAATCCACATCATTCTCTCGTTATAAAAAAAAAAAATACTCTCTAACCCTTTGTACTTAGGATGTGTGTTCCCCCCCCCAAAAGCTCATTCCCTTAATCTGTTTCCTGGATTCTACCTAAGGCAACCCCTTCCCGCGCTATACGGTCCCTTCCCGTCTCAACCCTTTTGTTGCGGACTCCTACACTACACTATCCCCTCTTACAAAATTACCATCCCCTAATTAACATTCTCATTACCTCACTTCAACTACAAAATAACATCATCATTTATAAACATAAATATATGAATCATTACTCTACATATATTCCCCATAACTACTGTGTCAACATCACTACTTCTCAAATTCTACATTACATTAATTCACAACAACATTATTCTCTCTGTTACCACTTTAAACTCAACTTGGACTGATCTACATGTCCCAACAAAATACTAATTTCCCAAAATCTATCTTTTACTATCTTTCACAAATCATTTAAAATTCTTAAATATATCAATTCAGTCCATCATTCAAATAAAATCTTTTATCACATTAACATCATATTGAACATTAATTACCTTGGAAATTAGTAAACAATTTATCAGTGACATTCTACTACTGATCAGCTGACTTTCTTAGCAAGGTGAATGACCTTACCACAAACACATTTCAAAATTATACACATTATATGAAATACCTATTTTTATCAACCCTTATATCTAACATACTACACATCATTGTTTCCCCCTTCTCTGACTCTGGTACAATTATGTAAACCGCCTGCCGGTCGGTCTAGGTATTTACTTTGTTATAACCACATTTCAAAATTATATAGCTTACATATTCCTTTAATCCGTATATTCCTAACACAATAAAATAAAACATTTATGAGACAGAATAAACATAGTATAATAAACATATGAACATCTATTTATCAAAGCATAATACAAGCGTTTAATTAGTGCAAAATTGATTTATCATTTTACGTTATGAAATTTAAATTCATTGCTCACCTGAGCAACCCCCCAAACCACACACACTATTGTTTTGTTCTGTTGGACTGTAGCGTCCATTGGCCTACACAAGGACGGCATAGTTGGAGGAATTGAACATCTCCTTGTCCTTGCTTTGGCGTTACCTTTGAAGGGTTTAGATATCAACATATCTTCGGTATATAGTTACATGCCCTGAATGCGGGTCTACCACCTGGCTATGCTGTCCCTACTCGGACAGAGTGGCAGCCGCTGTTCCATAGTTCCCGGGATTTCCCCTAGTTTCACCCCCTGTTAATTTCTAGTATAGACCAATTTCAAATCAGCTATGGTCAAGGGACTTGATTATGGCCATAGCTGACTGCTAGCCAAAACCACGATTAGTGCTGGTAAGGCAGTAATCGCCCGAAAAGTCGGGGAAATCAAACTCTACCTTCAAGCATGTTACACATCATTACTCTGCACGGCACGAAAGTCTATCATGGTACAATATACAATTGCACAAAAGGGTGTGCCGTGCATTTTCGCCATTTCGGCCTCCGATGGAGGTAATACTCTCTATTACCCCCAACCCATTCCGCTATCTACTGGGGCACATGCCACCCCAGCAATAGCACACTAATAGCTAAATTAAAATTTTATATAAAACATTATAATATGAAATTTTCATTAACTCTTTTATCCATCATCATTTAAATCATTCATCACTTTAAAATTTTCAAATTTATTATTAACATTTATTTTACATTCTCTTTCAGTTATTATTATCTTCTAAATTATTACCTCAAGTTATTTTCATTATTGAAGTTAAAATTCTTTCATTTGAGTTAAACACCTGTAAACATTTTATTCTATCTGATTTGTATTATAAAATTTTATACTTACAGTACCTTATTCACCTACTGACATAAACACAAAATATACACACCATACACACCAACAACTCCACGTAACTTCTGAAACATTTAATAACAGTGTTATTTCATACAAAACAATTTAGCATTTATTTATTAATTAATTATCAAATTCAACTCTCGTAAAATAATTTAAACTCAGTAGAAAATTCAATTATACAACATTTAACTCAATCAAAAATGTTAACCATCTCAAATTATCTTAATTAAATTAATTATTGAAAACACAAGTTCAATTGCTATCAAAACAATTACAATTCGCTAATTACAGTCTTCAAAATTAATTTTGTTATTTATTTAGATTGCAAAATATTAATATTATTATTACAACAATTACCTACATACACCTTGTTTACCTAACACTTTACAATATACACAATTAAATTCACTAAACATTTATTTACAAATCTTCATCATTATTATTCAGTTATATCACACTTCATTGTCCAAGGTTGCGACGTCAAAACCATAAAACAAAATATTTAAAATTGTCCATTTATTGTTTTATAGTGTAACCTCCATCGTCAAAAATTAATCTTTGTTTCAAATAACAATTTTCAATTTCAGTTACACACATATGGCTATCTTGTGTGTCATAACCATATCGGGTCAGTTATTTTTTCATCATAAATCAAATTATTATTATTTAAACATATATCATCAAAATCATCTTCACTCTTTATTTTAACAGATAAGTAATTCATATCATTTAACATCTCTTTCAACTCATTATAATCTCTCTTTAAATTATATAATTCTATCTCTTTATCAACACACAATTCTCTATCTAACTCTCTCTCACCATAACCCCTTATCACACTTTCTCTCTCACTCCATGCAGAGGGCACTAAATCATTAAAACATTTCCTGTTTTCTCCAGGAACATTAAAAAACTTTAAAAAACAATTATCAGTAGAACACTTTTCTACCCAATACCTCCGTGAAGACCTTTCTTCACCCCCCTTAACACCTCGGAAAAAATTTACCTTCTGCTTCATACCCACAATACAACTCTCTTCACTCACTCTCTTTAATCCATTAACACACACTGACATTCCATTATTACCTTCTAAAACTTCATCAGTACTCTCAATATTTACCCCATTATTTTTTAACATCATATTTTCACTTATATTGTCATAATTACCTCTCCCATTTACCTCAGAATTGAAATTAACATCATTATCATCACTATTTAACACTACCTCTGCCACTATTTCGTCATCATTAATATTTGTCATAACTATAACATTGTCATCTACCTTCTTATTCAGTATTTGATTTAATTTAACTTCTAAATTTTTATTCATCTCATCAAACCTTTTCTCACAACCACTATTTATTGATTCTACTATTTGGTCTTTAAATGTATCAAGACGTGTATTAATTTCATTAATGTGTTTATTAAAATCAAAACTCTGTTGTTTGATTTGTTTAATTTCGTCTCTCATTAATTTTATCTCATTATTTTGCATCTCAAATTTATCATTCATTTTGGTGTCGCTAACATCAAGTCTAGCATTTATTTTATTATATTTAACATTGGAATCACTTTGTTGTTCATCGTATTTTGCATTTATGTTGCTATTTATATTTTCAGACATGTTTTTTATCAGATTAAACAGATCGTCCATCGACAACTCTTTTTCTTTTGTATTTGTTTTAATCGTTACGGGAGTGGAAATCGCTCCCAGCATACTAATTACAGATTCTACATTAGTATAATTACCTGAGTCGGTATTTATTTGACTCTGTTTGACTGTCAGAGAAGCTGACTTCATTATTAATGCTCTTACTATTCTCCATTGTTTATTATTTTCAAAAACTTATTACTTTGCTTCAATTAATTTAATTCCTCATGACACAATCTCAATCTTGCATATATACTGTGTAAATTACGTATCTCTCCTTCACTACTTTAACCTTAAAAGCACGCTTGCATCCTTTGTAGGTGTGGAATTTTCATTGTTAAATTAATCAAATTCGTCCCTGTATCGGATGCGCCATTGTTAAGTTTTTTATCTATTATAAATACAAATACAAATTTTATTTATTCCACTCACCTTAAAATCCCTTTTGCAACAGCCAGAGTTACGTCACACGAACAACTAGGATGCAAACGTGGTTTACGGGTTAATTGAATTACTTACTCAACTCATTTTGAAGAGAATTATGATTTTATTTCTTTACTTGAGAGAGAGAAAAAAGCTTTTGTTAGACTATTTCGTCAAAATTTGAAATGAAATACAAGTATAATACTTTTGTTATTTACTCCATGCCTGCGACAATTACTAATCTTATCTTATTTTAACAGCTTACCTTATATATCTAACAGACCGCCCAGCCTGCTCATTCTCTCATTCACACTATATTTAATACCCTCCCCTGATTATATATTTAACAAAACCATTAACACATTATGAAATACCCCTGCCGGCAACGTGGTGTCCACTCGAACTCGTGGCTTCTCATTTTTAATTTAGTCGTGTGTCCGAAATAGATTTTGATGTACTTTTGTCGAACACTAATACCACTGTCACATTACTGTTACTTGAAACTCACTTTTTTACTTGGAACTTATAAATTTTGAGAGAGCCCCTTGGGGCAAGTACCTGGCCAGGCAGGTCTGTACTGTCTGTTGGTGAACTGGGACAAGCGTCTCTCCGCTTACTATCAACTAGATTGTGGACTCACAAGGTGGAAAACAATGCCTTCTATTTCTTTGCCACTGCTGTGTCACATTCAACACACGTGGGTTTTTGTGTGTTTGACGTGGATGACATTCGGTAAGCACTGGTTGATGTTACAAAAGAGGTTGGGCTTAGATTTACATCCGTCGTTTTGAGACCATGTGCGTCCAAACTTTCGTCTCTAAGCCATTTTGAGTTTTACTACCGTGGCGTCGTCTGCGCACCTGATGGGGTGGTGTGTTCGGGCGTAACTGCCACACACCCGCAAAGTTCTAAGAAATGACGCCAAGCACATTCTTTTGTAAAGGTTGCACAACAGCTATTGCGTATTGTTCCTTTGTTCACACAATGCTTTATTCAACACGTGGCCGTAACCCAGTTGGAAAATAAATTTATGAATATTTTATAACAAGTCCCCAAAAATTAATAAAATAAAAATCCCTCAAAATTCGTCACGTTACAAAATAATGTTTTAATAGTTATGTTTTGAGATATTAAAGTTAGTAAGTAAGGAGGACAATGTTTTTGGGGCCTACTTACCATGTGAATACCAGTTTTATTATGTTTGTAAAAACTGGAATGGATCCATAAGTTTAATCAGAATTGTCATATGTTTCATAATAGTTGTTAGTAATTAATTGTTTGATGTTGAATGATAATATATGCTGTAATATTATTTAAACAAATGTTAATGTTATTGGAAGGGTACAAAAATTATAATAATAGAGATCTTTGTGAAACTAGGTATGTTAGGCCTAGATAGTTAAGGAATTTGGAAAAGAGTTTACAGTAAAACTAGTACAATTAATGTCATGTTGAACTATGTTATTACTGATTGTAGCTAACAGTTATTAGTAAAGTGAAAGCTATAAAAAAGAACTAATTATAAATAATTTGGTACAAATAGTTAAAAGTGTAAACTAGTAACTCTGGAAATATGGAATGGAAATTAATCAAAAGTGATACCAAAACAATCAGTGTTCATCAGAAATTCAAAGATACTAATATCTTGAAGATCAAAGATCATATAAAAAAGTTATAACAATTTTAAGAAAATTGTATGCAAGATGTTAGAAGTTTGTTTATTTTGAGGCTCAGAGAGAACCATAGTATGGTAACTCAAGATGATACAGTTTAACCAATGAAAGCTAAGTTATAGGCCTTAGCAACAGACATGTTATAAAATTAATTGAGGGATTTCCATTATTAGAACTGAACGAGAAAAGCTGATATAAAAAAATAAGAGACCAATCTACAAATATTTCGGGTGTAATAATAGTGCAGATAATTAAAGTTAATTCATTATACAAGTTTAAATGTTTAGAAGAAATAAGTAAACCATTATTCAAAAGAAGGAAGCCAATTAACATGCGAAGAAGCAAATTCAACATATCCAGGAAGAGAAGTATTTTTGCTAATAACTAAACTGAGGAAATTACCTTAATGTCCTAAGTTTACACTTGACAAAGAAACAGTTTACACTTTTTAATTAAAATTATGTTTGAACTTTCACTGGGAAAATAATGAACAGACTTATTTTCATGGTAAAAAACTATTAATGTATGCAGGGGCGTAGCCAAGGGGGGGCAAGGAGGGGCAGCTGCCCCCTAGATCAAGTTACAAAGTAAAAAATATAAAATAAAAGTAGATAAAAAACGCATGAGAGGAGTGCTAGAACAGGAGCAGTGATGGACAGTTATCCTTACTTTACTTTAAAGAATTAAAGAAACATATATAGTTAATTTACAGTTTTGAACTTCCCGCTTTTGTAAGTCCCTAGTTTTAAAGCATCCGCCATTTTCCTGGTGAACAGACCAGTCGCGTTATAGCTCAACTCAGCTTTGCAAGCTTCTTTTTAGTTTCCGTCTTTATTTAAATATAGTCTAACCTCATCAGAGACCTCACTTCATCCACAGTACCTACAGGACACATCAATAGTTAGTAGTAAAATGGATATACCAAAGTTTTTTAAAGGTAAATTAGCCATTAATTTTTTATGTCGATTTCTAAAATTTCAGGATATTTCTACAACGTTGAATAGTATTAAAATATATTGGTCACGTAATAGTATTTATAATTATACCTATAGTGGTTACGTTATTTTGTTTGTATCAAAAAAGTCAAGACTACAGAACTCTCCCTGAGTGAAGAAAGTTAGGTTAAGTTTCGATTATTTGGACGCTTCCAATTTCCAAAACTAAAATTTCGGATACACTAATTACAAACAGATGTGTATTTTATGATTTCAAAATACCTCTCGCAATAACAAGATATAAAAAAAGAAAAAAAAGTTACATTTTAATCGGCCATTTCGTCTCGTTCCACTTTGCGAATATTCACTTACTTGGCGTAATAACCAGGGTTGTGAAATTTTTGAAAAAAGATGGTGGATATAATTTTTTTACAACACTTGTGATCAGGGTTGTAGCAAAGTAAGCATGAGAGTATAAGTCTAGTCTAGGGATAGTAGTGCTGATGCCTTAAGATTGCTGATAGGGATGGGTATCGATATATTGATATATAAAAATATCGATATTGTCCCTTCAATTATCGATGTTTTTCTTATTTTATGATAATGTTTTCTTATTTTCTTGTTTGTCCTTGACAGCTGAATACGAGAATAGTTGACTTCATGTAGTTTTATTTAAAATCAGTTTCAAATTACCTTTTTTGAGTTTTTTTGTGGAACAGTTTAGGAACCACTCAGCTATTCAACATCCATTTAAATGAGTGTCCAAGTATCGATATTTAGTATTTATAATAACAATTGGTCTAAGTGATGTTTGTTTTTTACATTATTTCTATCCAAGTCACATAAAAGATAAACAGAATCAAAGACGGAACAGACTCACTTGGGGGAAATTATAAATCTCTGTACTTCCAACTTGAACTTAAATCATGACCGATATATTGATGGTTTTCCTTCGATAATATTTATATATCGATGTTAATGACTCGATATTTCATCGATGTCAAATATTAATAAGTTGGCGATCGATACCCATCCCTACTTGCTGATTGGTTTCCGCCATTTTCAAAACTGCTATGTTAATTGAGCCGGTGAGAATGAAAGTGGCATAAGTCATAAAATTTTAATATATAAAGTATATAAAAACATGCAGAATACATACTTATAAATCAGATTAATCACTCACATGTAGACAGTGATCAGTTTTTAGTATTACAGTATCTTTTTATTTGATTTTTCAATAACAATTTCAACAAACAATTAAATTTCTAACTTACGCCACTTTCATTCTCACCAGCTCAATTATATTCGCCTTGTTTCGGCATCAGCAGCGCCACCCTAGCGACTTCTTGATGAAATATCTAAGCGGTGAAAAATTATATTTATATAGAAAAAATGTAAAGTTATTTCATTTAATAAAAAAATTAAAAGAAAAGTAACAAACTAAAAGAAATTTGGAGACACCTTCCTGTATGCGGTAATGTAAAAATAAATTTGTTTAATTTTTCCTGCATAGTCTTCTTTATTTGGGAATTCTCTTCTTTATTTTAGGGAGCAAAAAAGGGATTTAGATGACAGTGATAAACGTGAAAGCGAGAAGAAAGTTAAAACCTCACTAGCACCTTGCCCTCTTGAGCTTCAACCAGGGCCTTCTTCCATTCCAACACTCAGCGAGTCACCTAAACCTGATGTTGAAGACTGCTGTGAGTGTGAGAATGATTTGGGTCGGTGGATCGGACGGACGTCTCAGATGACAGCGCCAAAAAAAAAGGAACTGTTGACAAACTGTTGGGTTCCACCCACTACTTATGACTTTGCTAAAGATGTCGGCCTCTCAAGCAGGAATCATGGTTGGCTTCAAACTTACTCCCCTTGGTTAGCATATTCGAAGGGGTCGAAAGGCGCACTCTGCAAATTCTGTGTGCTGTTCCCACCCCTTCCTGGTACAGTGAAGGGTGTTTTAGGATCGTTCATTGTAACTCCTTTTATACGTTACAAACATTTACATGAAAATTGCAAAAGTCATGCTTCCACCCACTGGCACAAAGCTGCAATCAGTGCAGCCAAAACCTTTATGGACGAAATTCTTGTCGATGTTCAGGTGATATCGGGCCACAAGATACTAATAGAAGAAAACAAAAAAATCTTAGCATCGATAATTTCTACAATCATATTTTGTGGTACTCATGATTTGCCTCTGAGGGGAAATGAGCAGCATGAAGGTTATTTCAAGACCTGATCCACTTCCGAATCGATGCTGGTGACCAAGAACTAAAACGTCACTGTGATATCCTTAAAATGAGAAAAAATGCAACATATATGTCCCCTCCGATCCAGAATGAAATTATTGATCTCTGCGGAGCTGTTATCAAAGATGACATTATAGAACAAGCAAAGAAGGCATTTGCCTTTAGCGTGCTGGCAGATGAGACTGCTGATATATCAGGGAAAGAGCAGCTGTCTATCGGTTTGCGCTTCTTCGATGAAAAAGAAATGCAAGTTCGGGAAGAGTTTGTGGGTTTTGGGGAACTTCCTGCCCTCAATGCCACCACGATTGCAACAGCGATAGACAAGTTTCTGGAAAAAGAAGGACTTGACCCGAAGAAATGTGTAGGTCAGGGTTATGATGGATGTTCAGCTATGGCTAGCAAGTATGGAGGTGTACAATCAATTATAAGAAATAAGTATGAGAAAGCTATCTTCTTTCATTGTGCATCACACAAATTAAATCTTGTAAATGACTTGAATAGTGTTTCACAAATACGCAACACCATCGCCACTATCAAAGACATTATAAGGTTCTTCAGAGAGTCAGTGTTGAGAAGACGCTACGCCCCGAACATTCCAATGCTCTGTGAGTCGCGATGGTCCCAAAAATACAAGAGTATTTCAGTTTTTAACGAGCATTTCATAAAAATTGTTGAAGGGTTGAAGAGATTATCACTGGAAGAAGGAAATTCGAACACGAGGAATCAGGCATTTCAATTACATTCTGCAGCCACAAAACCTGAATTTATTGTTGCTGTTGCCTTGATAGCCAAATATTCTGCCTTATTGGAACCTGTTGTAAATGCTCTTCAATTTAAAACCCTGGACCTGGTCCAATGCTCAAAACACATCAAACGGATCCTTGGAGTGATAACAACTCATCGTAGTGATGCAGAGAAAGTTACTACAGAGCTTGTAAATGGTGTCGACGAGATTACCAAAGATGCTAGAGTGGAATTGACAGTCCCAAGAGCTATTCAAAAACAAAAACATCGCTCCAATCCTCCAGCTTCCAGTCCTTTAAGAGTACTGGAACAGATCCTTGGTAATTCCTTACTTGGATTCATTAGTTTCTTCACTGGAGCCACGTTTTTCAGATGAACACTCACCTGCCTTTTCAATTTTGTCTCTACATCCGTTAATTATGCTCGAGATAACCATGAAAGACTTTAAAATAAAAGTCAAGGAGTTCTCAGATTTTTATAACTTAAAAGATGTTGCCTCCGAAGTTGAATTATGGTACACTATGTGGGAGAAGAAGAAACGCAATAAAGAGCAGCTAAAAAAAACTGACAATAGCAGATCTAGTAAAAGAGGCTGAAATCTTTTACCCGGCCACAAAAAAAGCGCTGCTTATCTCTATTACTCTGCCTTGCACCACTTGTACTGTAGAGCGGTCGTTTAGTACGTTGCGGAGAGTAAAGACCTGGCTTAGGTCGACGATGACAGGGGAGCTTCTCAATGGACTATGCTTAATGAGTGTCCACAGAAAAACTGCTTTAGAAAAAAAGGAGCAATTGGAGAAGGAAGTGCTGAAAGGGTTTTCTGAAAATCCAAGAAAACTTATTTTAGTTTAACATTTTTTAGTTTTTTGATTTAGTTTTTATTTTAGTTTAACTTATTTTAGTAAGTTATTTTAGTAACATGTTTTAGTTTAATACTTTGTGATAATATAGCCTTTGCTAGTTTGCATACGAAAAACCAATATTGTTTTAAAAATATATAATTGTATAAAATTATACTGTACTATACTAATTTTATATCATACCGTACTATAAAACTTTAATTTTTTCATTCATCACGGTATTTGTACATAATTCTGTTTTTTCCTTGTTGCCACGTTTTAATTAAAATCACATTATTATTTGTGACTTTTGGTGATTATTTAACCCTTAAAGCATCTTGGGGTCTCAGACACCCCAGAACATCTTTTCTTGGATCAAGTGTTCCAATCTTTAATTTTACCCCTTGAATTAAAATATTTTTGAACTTCTTGCTTGCGGTATATATTGACAATCTAGGGTACCCTCTTAACGACCAAATAGAAGTAATCGCCCAAGAATATAATGGTGCCTAGTACAGCCATGAAAGTAAAATATATCAAAACTAAGTGTGCACTACTATGGTTAAATCTGAAACATTTCTTCGTAGTATTCTTCATTCCAAAGACAAAATTCCTAAAGTTTTTAAATAAAGGAAAAATTTAATTTTTAACTCGATAACGGTGCGTGTTACTAAAAAGTAGCTAATAAAAAAAAATTTTATGTGAGAGGTAACTCACAAATAAAGTAACATAAAAGTCTTTTAAATAGATCCGACAATCACTGCTTTGGATCAAAAGAGTAAAACTTTTTTAAATTCCCTTTTGGATTAATTTTAAAAATTTCTTTTTAGCTTAGATTCCTATAATAGGTATGCCATAGTTATACTGACGAGCCTTAATAACATACCGAGACGAAACAATTTGCTTATTCCCCCCCCCCCCGGCGTTTTTTAGGTAACCCTTTAGTCCTCTGCCCCCTATCCAAAATCCTGGCTATGTCCATGAATGTATGGTAATATAACCATTTAAAGTGTATTAAACATTGAAAATACATAGTTCAACATAACCTAGACACTGAACATTGTAAAGTTAATAATAAACTCTTGTTAAGACACTCTGTAATTAATTTTAAGTCCATGTATTTTGGTACTTTTCTGAAGATCATTGTAGTTTATGCCGTAGTCAAAAGGATCTAACTGACTAACTGACTAACCCTCGGTTACTATTTTAATAATGAATTATATTATAAACTTCCACTTACCTTTAATTTTCGATCTGGCCGGATCTCTAAGTCGGGACAAACCCCGTTCGTACGGCGAACTTGACAGCACATCAAATGAAATAAGGTTTTTTAAATGAATCTACTTACCAAAATATATCATTTGAAAAATAATAGTTTTTTTATTTTACGGTTATTAAACATCTTTGAAATGTATAAAATATGAAAAAAAAACATTACTCTCTCCACATGTTGTTTTAAATTTTGAAGTACAGCTTTAGAAATTCTTTTATTGTAACAAATACCTTACCTTATTCTATACCATTCAGACTGCCCAGCCTGCATTTTTACACACACACAGACACACAGAAGATTACAAAACCCTTAACATTTTTTTAAAATATACCCATCCCTGCTGGCACGTGGTCTTCACTCGAGCTCGTTATTCATTTTTTGTATTTAGTTGTGTGTCCGAAATATACTTTGATATTTTCTAGTCGAGTACTCACTCCACTGTCACATTACTGTTAATTTATAAATCACTTTTTACTTGAAACTGATAAAATTAAGAGCGCCCCCTGGGGCAGATGTCTGGCCAGACACCGTTTCTAAGAGAACTGGGAAGAGCGGCTATATTTGCACGGCCAACTGGATTACTTCGTTTTTTGATGGAACACACAGCCTGTTGTTTCGCCGTCGCTTGTGAGTCCTATTCAAACCATGCAATTATTTGTGTGCTGATCGTCTACGATATTCGCTCGGCACTGGCTGACGTCACAAGATAGGCGTGACTTAGGTTCTACATCCGCCAGCAAGGTAAAGTAAGTGAACAGAAATTATTCTCTTCACCACCTTTGCTGGTTCTCCCAGGCATCAGTCCGCGCGCATGGTCGTGTGATGCATATGGGCGCGCTGTCACACACTTACAAAGTTCTTGGAAACTGAGGCTATGCATTCCTGGTTCGCGATTGCACAATGGTCGAGGCGTATTTCGCTCCTTTGTTATAACACTGTTCTTACCATCCAACACGTGGCCTGGTCACTAAGTGGAAATTAAAACTTTACAAATATTTTAATAAAACCCCAAAAATTCAATAAAATAAAATCCCGCAAATTTGGCCCGTTACAATACCCCCCCCCCAATGAGAGGTCTTCTGCCAAAACAGAAGAAATCTCATTGCTAAAACACCTAAGAGGACCGGTGAGGAACTGGTGCCAACAACCCCCTTTTGCTGTTACACCTCATGGGTAAACGACCCCCCTGGCTCGGCGACTATGGACGCATCTGAACGAGATCACTGGACTTCTCTGTATGAGATCCCAACACCGAAAAATCGAACAGATACGCACCACAGCGCACCTCACCTTCTATCAAGCTACCCCAAAAATCCAAATCCCTGGCTTAGATCATGCCAGATCCTCAACCGATATGTTCCCCCTTTCCTGCAAACTGGGCTGCCTTTAGCAGTTACTGGGCTCACACACACTTATACTACATACTGTAGACATTGATATATTCTTAGCTGTACCATATCGTTTAAGTTAAAATCCAAAAAATCAAACTAAAATCTTTTATCAAAAAATTCTCTTCATTAGTTTTTTGTTATTAGAAAATAAACCAATTGAACATTTCTTACAATAGGAACATCCTTAACCTAACATGTGATTATACCTATATTCTAAACAATACAATTCAATAAAATAAACACGATTAGTACACAAACAATAACATCATCAAAGTTAAAAATATCCATTAGCTGGCAGGCGCAAAATCAAGAAATAGTTTTTTTTTTCAAAAAAATTTTAAATTCAAACTTTTAAATTTATTAAAATATATTTTCCTTTTTCAGTACTGAAATTATTTTAAAATTATTCAAATTAATTAAAAACAAAATTGGCTTTATTCCTTGCTAAACGTGTCTAGTATATGACATCACCTGTCAGCTGATCCAAAACTGGGTCAAGTCAAGAACCTTGACCTACATAAATTATGCACAAGTTACATCTGACAATACATTGAACCTCTGTAAAATTCTATCTTTAAACACAAAACAAAATAAAATAAAACATTTAAAAGAACAACATATTGTTACAATTAACAATCAAACAGATATTTAAATTATTCAAAATAAACACTTTATAACTTTACATTTCCAAATTCTATCAAAATTGTCACTGGTTGCAATTAAAATTTTTATATTCTTATTATAAATCTCTTTCTTTATTATTCTCACTTTCTCTTACTTTGGGTGATTTAATTATTTATACTAGCTTGATCTGCCATTTGGCATTTATACATATATAATCTTTCTCACTCTGACTCTAATACCACTAACAACTTTAACTATCAGGACACCCATCTCTATCAAAACATCTATCAAACAATCTCTAAACCCAACTTACCATTAAACTCAATCTGCATCATTCTCTCGATATATATAAAAAAAATGCTCTCTAACCCTTTGTACTTAGGATAAGTGTTCCCCCCCCCCAAAAGCTCATTCCCTTATGTTGGTTCCTGGATTCTACCTAAGGTAACCCTTTCAGGCGCCAAACGGTCCCTTCCCGTCCCAACCCTTTTGTTGCGGACTCCACCATTACACTATCCCCTCTTACAAAATTACCATCCCCAAATCTCCTTCTTATTACCTCACTTCAACTACAAAATATCATCATCATTTATAAATATCAATATATCAATCAATACTCTACATATATTCCCCATAACTACTGTGTCAACATCAATACTTCTCAAATTCTATTACATTAACTCACAACAACATTACATTAATACAAAACAATATTTTCATCTCTAGTAACACTTTAACTTTAACTTGGACTGATCTATATGTCCCAAAAAATATTCATCACCCAAAATCTATCTTTTATTATCTCCGACAATTCATTTAAAAATCTTACTACATTAAATTACTTTTCTCAACATTTGAAATAGCATCTTGAATAATTGTTTAATTTAACACATTAAACATTATATTTGACATTGACTACCTTGAACATTTATAAACAATTTAACAGTGACATTTTACTACTGATCAGCTGACATTCCTAGCAAAGTAAAAACACATTTCAAAATTATACACATCCTATGAAATACATATGGTTATCAATCCTTACATCTACCCTACCGCACATCATTGTTTCCCCTCTTTCTGACTCTGGTACTATTGTGTAAACCGCCTGCCGGTCGGTCTAGTTATTTACCTTCAAAATTACACAAATTATATAGAACACATATTTTTTATCAATTCTTACCTCTAACACAATAAAATAATACATTTAAAATACAGAATGAACACATTATACTGAACGTATGAACACCTATTTATCAAAACGTAATCCAAGCATTTTATGAGAGCAAAATTAGAGTTATCATTTTTTATGTTATGAAATTTAATTTCGTTGTTCATCTGAACAACCTCCTAATCAACACACACTATTGTAATTTATGTTGGACTGTAGCGCCCATTCGCTTTCACAAAGACTGCATAGTTGGAGGAATTGGACATCTCCGTGTCTTTGCTTCGGCTTTACATTTTAAAGATTTTGGATATCGACGTATCCTCGTTTTATATTGAAAAGCCCTTAAAACGGGTCTACCACCTGGCTATGCTGTCCCCACGTGGACAGAGTCGCAGCCACTGTTCCATAGTTCCTGGGATTTCCCCTAGTTTCACCCCCCTATTAATTTCTACTATCAACCAATTTCAAGTCAGCTATGGTCAAGGGACTTGATATGGCCATAGCTGACTGCTAGCCAAATCCACGATTAGTGCTGGTAAGGCAGTAATCGCCCGAAAAGTCGGGGAAATCAAACTTCATTTCAATGCCTGTTCTATACATCATTATTATGTACGGCACGAGAGTCTATCATGGTACAATTGTACAAAAAAGGTGTGCTGTACATTTTCGCCATGTTGGCCTCCGATGGAGGTAACACTCACTGTTACCCCCAACCCCTTCCACTATCTACTGGGGCACAGGCCACCCCAGCAATAGCACGTTAATAACTAAATAATAAAATTAAATATACAACATTATAATATAAAATTTTCATTAATCATTTTATCCATCATCGTTTAAATCATTCATCACTTTCTACAAATAAATTTCTTAAAAATTTTTTAAAATTATTGTTAACATTTGTTTCTCTTTATATTTCAGTTATTATTATTATTTAAATTATTATCTTGAGTTGTTTTCATTTCATTAAAATTATTTCATTTGAGTCAGACATCTTATTACATTTTATTATCTCTGATTTGTATCACTATAAATTTTTATACTTACAGTCCATTTATACTGACATACACAAAATATATACACCATACACATCAATAACTCCAAGCAACCTCTGAAACATTTAACAAAATGTTAGTTCAAACCAAACAATTTAACAATTAATTACCAAATTCATATCTCGTAAAATAATTTAGATTCATTATCAAAATTCAATTATACAACATTTAAATCGGGTCAAAATATTTAAAACATTTCAAATCATTTTAATTAAATTAATTATTGAAAATACAAGTTTCATTGCTATCAAAACAGTTACAATTCGCTAATTACTGTCTCCAAAATTAATTTTGTTATTTATTTAGATTGGAAATATTAATATTATTATTATCACAACCATTACTACTACCTATACACATTGTTTACCTGACATTCTACAATACACACTAATAAATTCACTACACTTATTTATTTACAAACCTTCCTCATTATTTATTCAGTTATATCACACTTCAATGTCCAAGGTTGCGAGGTCAAAAACCATAAAACAATATATTTAAAATTGTCCATTAATTGTTTTATTGTTTAGCCTCCATCGTCAAAGATTAATCTTTGTTTTAAATAACACTTTTCGATTTTATTGGCACACATATAATTATTTTGTGTGTCGTAACCACAAAAATCAAATTCATCCGTTTTATCAAAAAAATCATGAAACAAGTCAACATTAAGTATTTCTGTTAAGTCTCCATTAGTAAATTTTTCCAATATCGGGTCAGTTACTTCTTTATTATAAATTAAATCATTATTGTTTAGACACACTTCTAACCTTACTTTCCACTCATCATAATCTCTCTTTAATTCATACAATTCTGTCTCTCTCTCAACACACAATTCTCTATCTAACTCTCTCACATCATAACACCATCTCATACTTATAAAATCATTCCACACAGAGGGTATAAACTTATACAAAACTGGGAAACAAAAATCATCTATTAACACGGGTCTCTTGCCCTTCGAAAACAACACTTGTGAACCCTCTGGTTCATCATAAATAATAAGGGGAAAATTTACCCTCTGCCCCCATTCTACCACTATACTATCTTTCCACTCTCTCTCTAACTCATAAACACACATTAATATTTCATTATCACATTCTACAAACTCATCAGTACTCTCCTTATTTATTTTCAACGTATCACTCTCAGATACTACATTTTCAATTACATTACTATTCTCAATACTATTTTCATTATTTTCAACATCATCGTCATCACTTAACTCTTCATCTAGTACCACATTTTCACACGTCATTACAATTTTCATTTGTATTGCTCTTACTCTGTTCTAGTTTATTCAAATTATTTCTTATTATTTCATTGGTATTTTCTAAACATTTATTCTTTTCTTGTACATCATTTAATAATTCATCAAATTTTACACTAATACTCTGCTGCAACTGAATATTCTGTTCTTTAATTTCTTTAAATATAATATCATTTTTAATATTCTGCTGTTCGCATTTTATTTTCTGTTCTTTAAAGTCATTAGTTAAAATCTCAATTTTTCGTCATTAGCATCAAAACGTTTATTTAATTCGTTAAGCTTGTTATTCTGAATATCAAATTTGATATCATTAGCATCAGAACATTTATTAAAGTCATTATTTTGTTTATCGAAATTGACTTTCATAAAATCCAATAGGTCATCTAATGACAATTTTTTCTCTCTTGTTTTATTTGTTTTGATCAATACCGGAGTAGATTTTGCTTCTGCGTGATCGACTATAATTGACCCGGTTAGGTCAGCGTTAGTTACTGATTGCACGCTCAACTCAGCTGTTGGCCTTGACTGACTTACTTCACTCACACTTGGTGACGGGTTCATCGAACCAAGGCCACTCTCATTCATAACTGAATCTATTACACTGCTTTTTTCTGTGTTCTCAGACATTTTTAATTGATCTATTTTTACTTACGTAATAAATACCAATGATTAATCTCTTTTCAAAACCTTATCTTACAACATACATAAAATCAACCTTATACCATAATTACGTAAGTTTACATGACTACAATTTTGCTTTCATAACCGTACTTCATTCAATGTACTGTCAAAATGTACTTTCTTGTTGTATTACATCCTGCTGTCACGGCACCAATTGTAACCCTCTGTTACTATTTTAATAATGAATTATATTATAAACTTCCACTTACCTTTAATTTTCGATCTGGCCGGATCTCTAAGTCGGGACGAACCCCGTTCGTATGGCGAACTTGACAGCACATCAAATGAAATAAGGTTTTTTAAATGAATCTACTTACCAAAATATATCATTTGAAAAATAATAGTTTTTTTTATTTTACGGTTATTAAACATCTTTGAAATGTATAAAATATGAAAAAAAAAACATTACTCTCTCCACGTTGTTTTAAATTTTGAAGTACAGCTTTAGCAATTCTTTTATTGTAACAAATACCTTACCTTATTCTATACCATTCAGACTGCCCAGCCTGCATCTTTACACACACACAGACACACAGAAGATTACAAAACCCTTAACATTTTTTAAAAATATACCCATCCCTGCCGGCACGTGGTCTTCACTCGAGCTCGTTATTCATTTTTCGTATTTATTTGTGTGTCCAAAATATACTTTGATATTTTCTAGTCGAGTACTCACTCCACTGTCACATTACTGTTAATTTATAAATCACTTTTTACTTGAAACTGATAAAATTAAGAGCGCCCTCTGGGGCAGATGTCTGGCCAGACACCGTTTCTAAGAGAAACTGGGAAGAGCGGCTATATTTGCATGGCCAACTGGATTACTTCGTTTTTTGATGGAACACACAGCCTGTTGTTTCGCCGTCGCTTGTGAGTCCTATTCAAACCATGCAATTATTTGTGTGCTGATCGTCTACGATATTTGCTCGGCACTGGCTGATGTCACAAGATAGGTGTGACTTAGGTTCTACATCCGCCAGCAAGGTAAAGTAAGTGAACAGAAATTATTCTCTTCACCATCTTTGCTGGTTCTCCCAGGCGTCAGTCCGCGCGCATGGTCGTGTGATGCATATGGGCGTGCTGTCACACACTTACAAAGTTCTTGGAAACTGAGGCTGTGCATTCCTGGTTCGCGATTGCACAATGGTCGAGGCGTATTTCGCTCCTTTGTTATAACACTGTTCTTACCATACAACACGTGGCCTGGTCACTAAGTGGAAATTAAAACTTTACAAATATTTTAATAAAACCCCAAAAATTCAATAAAATAAAATCCCGCAAATTTGGCCTGTTACAAACTGAAAACCATTTTATTTGTATTTTATTTAGTAATTATTAAAACGTAAACATGGTTTGCCCTGAGAAGTAGGAGTAACTGCTGCCATTCTGAGCAAATTTAAAGAACAGCCAGCAAGACTTTGTTAACAATTATATTTTTATTTAAAAACATTTAGTAAGGAGAATAAAGGATTTGAGTTAAATAACACGATAAAAGGTTTTCTTTTCTTTATTTAGTGGATAATTTTATGTAAATGATGTTATGTACAACATACAATCGAATGTTAATTTTTTCATCAGCCAAGCATAGGTTGGTAACACTCCCGACAAGAAAAGTATGGCACCAGATTTGAATCTGCCTTACTGAGAATTAGTATTCATAATATTATGTTAAATAAAAGATTAAAAAAGATAAAAAATTAGAAGGAAAAGAAACCCTTATGATATATGCAATATTACTTACCAATTTACCAATACATCTTATTTGCAACATCCGATTGCAAATTGGTGCTCAACCAACATTGCCCTGACAACATACTCATCCTTAAAATACAAACCAATAACAATTTAGATAGGAATGAAGTTACTTAATGTAACAAATTGGTGCCCAATATGGGGTTAAATAACCCGTAATAAACAGAGTGTTGTGGAATTGGAGCCCAAGTAGTGAGGCTAGAGATAGAATAACTTTGTGTTCTTATTGCGAGTGTTATAGCAATTTCTACTCTAGTGGCGACTGCGGTTAAACAACAGAGAATGTCGGGACTCACAGAAGAAAGATTTGATATCATAATGGGATTCCTAAAAAGGGAGGAAGAAATGATGAATGAACAGAAACAAATAATGGAAGAAATAATAAATGATAACAAACGGTGGAGGGAAGGATTAAACAGTGACAGGAACCCGTCAAAGGAACCAGTAAATCATAAAATTGAAGGTAGTAGTAAGGAAGTAAAAAATAAAGAAGACAAAAGGACATTGTCATATGAGAATAAAAATAACAGCAACAAAGAGAACAATAAATACTTGGAAATGAAGACAAAGAAAATGAGACAAATGCATCAAAGGAAACTAATAAAAACATGACAAGAGTTGGAGATGAACAATGGACTGATTAATGTACTTCACATCCTAAGTACTGAACATCGAGAAATAGGTAATTTTAAAAATAACAGAAGGAGCTTAATAGAACCTGACATTACAACATTACCCTGACAACATATTCATCCTTAAAATACAAACCAAGAACAAGTTAGATAGGAACGAAGTTACTTATTGTAACAATATATATATATTTTACTGGTATGTTTCGACCAATCTATCGCTTACCGAATGTATTATTTAAATGGTTCATCAAATGACAAGAGTAGTGAGCAGATGCACCGTCATTCAGAAACCACATCTGCACTCTATCTGCAAGTGGAATTTCTTCCAAGAGTTCCATTAGATTTGTTTGCAAAAAAAATGTAAGTATTGTCTTTCACTAAGCCTTGGTAGTAAGAAAAAAATACCCTAAGAGATTATCACCAAGAAGACCACACCACACATTAAATGAAAAAGTATGTTGGTCATGTCTTGTAGCAGTCTCGTGGGTTTTCATTTGCCCAAGTGTAGGTGTTTAGAAAGTTTACAATGCCATTTCTTGTAAATTGTAACACTTTTCTGGCACATTTTAGTCTGTTTTGATTCAAATTAAAGTCAAATTTCTCAAATTTTTACTTATTTTTAATAGACATTATACAGATCAATTTTTTCATAATTATTAAATTCTCTACAAAGTTAGTTACAAATTTTTATTTGTTTATTGGAAAATTATTGAAGTTATTTTATCCCAAATCTAAAAATTTGTTTCTCGACTCCAATTTTTTGTGTTTTACCCAGTTCTTCTTATAAACTAATTGAGATAGAGCTCTGGACCTCTTTTATTCAATTTTTCGGATCAAAAACTATAAGAAACTACCAAATTTACCCTTCACTTTATAACCCACGAATTTCAGTATGGCGTCATTTTACCGTGGGAGCAGAAAAAAGGGCAAACTGGTTTACGAGCTGTAACTTGCTAACAAACCGTTTTCAGACCTGTTTATATGAACTCTTTAATTATTTTTAGCTACAGAATCTCAGGTCATGAGAGATTGCCATGCAAATTTGAATCATCCTATATGTAAAGGACAAACGCTTCAGTTCTGGTCTCAAGTTGTTTTGTATGTGTTGGAATGAGGAAATATTTCAGGGATGTACTTGGAATATTTCCTTATAAATCGGCAAGGATATATGTAAAATTCAAGGGTATCCAGACAGTTCTCATCTACCGGCATCTGAGCATGTGGTAATCGTTTGGCCAAAAATTTGCTCCAGCATGGAAGACAAATTATTTTAGACAACTGGTACATGCCAATACATCTTGCTGAGTATCTACAAAGATATGATATCATGGGCGAATTGCATACAGTCAACACAGCATTACACAAAGGGCCACCATTGTTTGTTAGAAACAAAATTGTTACTTGTTTGCTTTGCAGATAAAAAGGACATGTACGTACTAACAAAATGTGTCTTAAAGGAGCAAAAAGAAAACGTGTGTGTGTGTAGGTGCATGCACACATGCGCATTTTAGATGAGGTAGTAGTAAGTAGGAATGGTGGTGGGTGGGGGGTTTGACAAAGGAGTGGGAAAGAGATATGAAGCTTGAGGAAAGAGTAAAAATATAATTTCACAGAAAAACTATGTTGATTAACAATTTATTTCAATTTCATAGCTATTGCATTTATTTGGTATATACGCTTGGAATGCATTTTAAGGATCAGGATGTTTTTATCAAGTATTCAATGCTTTCTTTACTAACAAAACAATAAAGAGAAAATATTTTGTGCAAGAATTATATCACAAATGAATACCAATTCATTGAGCAATTAATGTGTTTTGTGATAAACGTCCCTTATCAGAGATGGTATGGTTACATTTCTTTCATCCACGGTGAGTTATTTTATGAGCTTAAGTGTGTAAAATCTCAGAGATACCACACTGACATTTCTCAATTCCACTATGAATTAAGTCTTAACAAACTACGCTCACAAGAGAACAGTTTTTTTTTAAAAGATTTTACATGATAATTCTGTACTTGACTGAAAAACGATGTAATTTGACAAATGATATGTTTGTATGAGGATTTCATTACAGATTTCACAAATTTTTTGTCTCACTTTGACTTTGAAAATCTATACTATTGATAGAACAGTTTGTCACAGATTTCATACTGATAATTCTATACTGCATGGTGAATTGACATATGACTTGACAACCTACATTTTCTTGAGAAACATTTGGAACATAATTCACACTGATAATTCATTACACCACTGTGAGTTAACATATGATCCAACAAATGACCCTTTTTTGAGAAAAGTTTGCAACAGATTTCCATTGATAATTCTTTAATCCAGTGTGAATTAACAAATGTCTTGACATATCACCCTTGCATTTGAATACTTGCCTACAGATTTGACACTGATAGTTCATTACTTACTGTGAATTAACATATGCCTTGACAAACCATTCCTTTGTGTGAACTTTTTGTTACAGATTTCACAATGATAATTCTTTACTCCAGTGTGAATTAACATATGGCTTGACAAAGTACTCTTCTGTGAGAAATGTTTGCAACAGATTTCACACTGATAATTCTTTACTCCAGTGTGAATTAACATATGGCTTGACAAATTACTCTTATGTGAGAAACGTTTGCAACAGATTTCACACTGATAGTTCTTTATTTCACTGTGAATTAACATATGGCTTGACAAACCATACCTTTGTGTGAACTTTTTGTTACAGATTTCACAATGATAATTCTTTACTCCAGTGTGAATTAACATATGGCTTGACAAATTACTCTTTAGTGAGAAACGTTTGCAACAGATTTCACACTGATAGTTCTTTACTTCACTGTGAATTAACATATGTCTTGACAAACTACTCTTATGTGAGAAACGTTTGCAACAGATTTCACACTGATAATTCTTTACTCCAGTGTGAATTAACATATGGCTTGACAAATGACTCTCATGCGAGAAACGTTTGCAACAGATTTCACACTTTACTCCAGTGTGAATTAACATATGACTTGACAAATTACACTTATGTGAGAAACGTTTGCAACAGATTTCACACTGATAGTTCTTTACTTCACTGTGAATTAACATATGGCTTGACAAAGTACTCTTTAGTGAGAAACGTTTGCAACAGATTTCACACTGATAATTCTTTACTCCAGTGTGAATTAACATATGTCTTGACAAAACATTACATTGTCTGAACTTTTTGTTACAGATTTCACAATGATAATTCTTTACTCCAGTGTGAATTAACATATGGCTTGACAAAGTACTCTTTAGTGAGAAACGTTTGCAACAGATTTCACATTGATAATTCTTTAGTCCAGTGTGAATTAACATATGTCTTGACAAATGACTCTTATATAAACGTTTGCAACAGATTTCACACTGATAGTTCTTTACTTCACTGTGACTTAACATATGGGCCGACAAATTATTCTTTCTTAAGACTTTGTTACAGATTTTACAATGTTTCTTTAGTTCACTGTGAACTGATTTATAAGTTGGCACATTATTCTTATTAATGAACGTTGTGTTACAAATGACACACTGGTATGAATTTAAACCACTACACAATAATTCATGATGAGACTTCGTATTTAAGTCTCTAAAGCTTTTGTGACAATTACCACATCTGTACATTTCTGATGAATCACAATTAGCTTTCAGTAAACTTGAGTTATGATCTTTTCGTCCATATGAATGTGTATAACAAATATCTCCTTCATTAGTGTGTTTAGTACAAATGCTGTTTCCATCTGATATGCACTGAAAAATATTTACACAACATTATTTTCAGGCAGACTTCTCATTCATAAGAAAAGTTACACTAGTATGCAGAATTCATTTGCACAGTGCATTATTGGATAAATTTTGATATTAAATACATTTTCATTTATCATAAGAATTACAAAAATTATGATTACCCTATTATTTTTGTTTACTGAAGTAACAACTGTACAGTAATCGAGCAATAAATACTAAAAATTTAACACAATCTGACTTACAACAAAATTCCCATTAGTCTTACAAAATTTTTTGGAATTTCCAAAACTTAAAACTACATTCAGATTTCAGTTAAAGTTCTGTTTAATCGGAATGCTACATACAATTTTGGGTTATCAAAATTTTCAGCCATTATTTTGACCCCCGTCATCCAAAATTTAGGTTAATTCATATTTTGGTTAACATTCTATTTAATTTGATACCAGCACATGGACTATCTTTTCATCCTATCTTTTGATGGGCCAAAGTAAAAAACAACAGAATTCTGTAGGGAAAATTTATGGACACGCATGCCAAGTTTTGCAAAAATCGGTTGTGTTCAAAAGTTATCAAGAGACATATCCCTAAGAGATAGACAAAGCCAAATGGTTTTTTAAAAAGTGAGCACTCACATTCCTCAATCAAGAGATGGAGGAACAATCGTTTAGTGGATATTTTTATCCACTTTTTAACAAAGTATATATTGTGGGAATACATGTCTACAAGCAACTTGCATGTTAAAAATATAATGATCAAAAATAGTTCAAGCACGTGCACACAAGCCCTTCTATTTTATTATCATTATTTTATCTTAATTTTATTACTGGTTTCTAATTTATTATGTTTATTAGGTTTTCCTGAACAGTAATCTGTCCGACTTTAGAAGTAGTGTATTGTTATGACGGTCTACTTGGGGTCATCGTAGGTACAGTGGAAACAAAATACAAGACACCAATTAAGTCACTAATCACCAGCTTTAATTTTCACAGTTAAACAGTTTGTAATTAACAACACAGTCTCTTACAACAAATCAAATAAAAATTGTTCACACGCACTAAAATGTCAGCTAATATTAAAACACAATTGTATTACAATATACCGCCCGATTATAAAACACAAGCAGCACTTCACAGTAATATTGCTCGATAATCACTTGTAATCGCCCAACAATAAACTGAGAACTAAGAAGCAGGTATGGGCTATTTATAGTCTACAGTGTTCCATAACATGCGTCCTTAACAAGCCATAGAAAATTCTAGAGGACACTTCAGCGCGACCTTCGCAGAAACACGCACCGCTGGGCTAATTGAGATGCTTCCAGAATGCACGAGACGTGCCGCATTACGTAATTCTGCCTCACATGTCAAATGTCATGTATGCATTACAGCTGCGGGATCGTTCTCCAATGTACCAGAACATTCCGTAATGACATAACTCTTTTTCTGCATTACATAACATGTAACACTGCCCCCTCCCTAAGCCTGTTTGTCCCGAACTAGCAAACCGTCTCTGAAGTAATACTTAGCCTTGGCTAGGTGGACGACCTTGAACTTCCGCTGTCCTTCCTCTTGAATCTGATATACAACATCGTTGATTCTTTTTTTCACAGTATAGGGTCCTTCCCAGTTAGTCTGAAGTTTAGGTGAGCAACCACGATGGCGCTTTGGGTTAAACAACCAAACCTGATTGCCTTCTTGGAAACCCACAATATTACTGCGAATGTCATATCGAGTTTTCATTTTATCTCTGGCTATCTTCAGCCGTCCTCTTATCAAGCGATTCATTTCTTGCAGTTGGTTTTCTAATTGCAAGGAATAGTTCTTTGGCTCTTGGGATTAAGTCTCAGGTTATGCAAACATCAATTCCCCAGGAAGATGAATGTTCCGCTCAACCATTAGTTTTGCTGGAATCACTCTCGTTGCGTCATGTGCTGATGACCTAAACACCACTGGCTGATCCAAGTCCATTTGGTTCTTGTCAACAAACTATTGTGTAACCTTATCTTCAGCCACTTTTCCCTCAGGCGCATCTATCAGCTCAGGAATAAGCAAGAGTTCTGTCTCGACACCAATAGTTGGCTTTCCAATCACTTCTTTTGTCGTTACACTTATTTGTATTTCCTCTGCTAGTTCTTCCTCCATTTCCGCTTGCAATAGAGAGGGTTCCTCTTGACCAGACCGGTTGACTTTTTCTTCGGCCAATGCCACTTCCTTAATCAAATGGTTGGTAGACCCTGTCATTTTAGTCATGCAAAGCTTTATCTTCTCTTGGCCAACCTTCAGGACATTCTCTCTTAAGTCCACAATGAATCCGTAGGCATTCATAACGTCCGTGCCAAGAATCACTTCATCGATAATGTCTACTGCCTCACATGTCAAGTTCCACGTATGCATTACAGCTGCAGGATCATTCTCCAATGTACCAGAATGTTCCGTAATGACAACACTTTTCCTGCATTACGTAACAGTATTTTAGTGTTTGATGCTTTTAAACTGTCGACTATTCCATATTCAGTAAACTGTTGTAATTCACTGATATTTTACCCCATGAGTTTGACTTGAAAGGCTAAAAAGACGCCTGAACAACAAATTCATATAGTCAGCCCTAGTAATTTATAAAATTTCATTACGAAGACGGTTTGGTGTAATGTTAAGTTTCATGGCTGCTTATCACTTATGCATTAGTTCCATCTGTTAATACCTGAAGGGTATGCCTATTCTAAATGACAGTCTTTATTACACATCTATAGAAGAACGTGGGTTACATGTTTGTAAACTATCCTGTAAGTAAAAGAAGGCACAACACCAATTTAGGCAAAACAGGGTTCAATGAATTCTGACAGATGCAAGTGTACTGGATAAATGTGGACTCCTAAAAACAAAATACGAGATAACAGACACCATAATGATAACACAAAAACTAAAAAACAAATTTAAGAAACATTGAGGAAAATATACCTGTTTCATCTTCACATTGGAAACAAACACATCCATAAGATGTTATTAATGCTAACAACATTTAATTGAGACAATTCATTCTGATGAACCAGTGACTGCCCAACTATGTAGAGAAAAAGGTTACAAGTTTGTTGCTTTTACTATGTTTGTTTTCAGCATCTGTAACTCTGAATTTGATACACAGATTATAGTAATTGTCAGTCAAACAACTCTTGTTATTTCCTTTCATCCAACACTATGGTATGCAATATTTTAGACAATAACGAACAGTAGATGACACAACATATCCTTGAGTTCTCAAATAAAATACATTTTTTGTTGTTTGAACCCCCGCTTTATTAAAGTTATTCTAATATCCTAAAATATCTTTAATGCTGATCCTGTGTGTGTTTATACAATTTTGTGTGTTTATAAAAAACCCATATAAAGCTCTTTTTAGATTATCTGTTGGTTGAGCAGCGTTATATAGGAGTTTTACTGTACATACTGTATTGCCACAACAATAGTTCCCATACCAGAGGTGTAAGCTGGTGTGCTATAAGCAAACTACTCCCCACCAAACCTACAAACACCACTATGTGGTTGCACATTATGGAGCTATACTCTACTATCCATGTAAAATATTCCACATTACACTATTAATCATGTACATCCACCGTTGGGGAGCAATGTCCAGTATATCCGACGTCATTTAAAATTGCCGCTGTTTTTACAGGAATAGTTTGTGAGTGCTGCCAACAAGTCAGATAGTAAACAAACATTACTAGTTTTCAATCCAACCACCAAATAGGATAGTTTCCTTTTTTTTTGAAGAAATTAGATGATATTGAAGTGGCAGTGTTCTTGTGTTGTTTTTCGTTGCTGGCATTCGTGTTGTTTATATTTATGTTGTTTTTTCATAGTGATTCTACATTTGTAAGTGATGTAGAAAAAATATATTTCAACATGTATTTAGTGTGGTTTTACAAGTAACTGTGTACTAATTTTGAAAAGTTTATTTAAACTTTCGTGGTTCACTAGTGTTTACGTTTTGCACTATAGACTCTGTGTGTATTTTGCCATGGTTAGTACATACATTTACACTATTATCTTTTCTTCTGTCACAGACAGAGTATTCATTTTTTGCACACAGTTAGATGAATATATAAAGGAATCAACTATGGCAGTTTGGAGTGCCAGGTTTTTTTATAAGACAAAGTGAGATGAATACAACCTTATCACCCAAATTGCACATTATGGTTTAATATTATTTGGACATTGCAAATATTTTATTAATATTTTTAATTAGGAAGTAATTAATATACTATATTCTGTAATCCAAAATTATATCTTTACAAAAACGCCATTTTTGCACAAGTATGTTTCATATGTGGAAGATGATGAAGACAAAATCATAGTGTGAACTTGCAATTCATTTTAAAACATCCTGGCAGTGTTGCCAATTGTAAACTTACCCACATTTTACAAACCACACCCACCTTATTTTCACTTATCTCCATGATCTATTCTTCGTACCTACCTTCCACTTCCTCAGCACGTTACAGGATCGCCAGCATAGTTTGAGGTTAACATATGCAAACCATTTCACTCTTTGCATTAAATAACACCTGCATCATTTAAACACTTTATTTCCCTCTACTCAGAAGATTCTATAGCTCGATTAGGTGAGATTTGGACGCAGCAAATAGGGTAGGTTTCAGTGCAATAATTACCTTGAACATGTGGTCATGGTGACAGAAATTTGTATTTATTCTCATTTAGAAATTCCAAGGGTGTTACCCCTATTTATTTGGTGATTAACAACTCACCCATCAGTGAACATACATAATCATTAATTGAACAAGACTAACTTACTTAAATCTATTGAGGCGAACCAGTACTTCACTTTCACGCTCTTAAAACCCCCTTTAACTCTGAGATCTCATTATTATCGGAATGTAGTACTTAGTACTGAGTAAATAGTAATTTACTGTTGTTTGGTCGACCTACTTTTGAAAGTGCTTATCTGTAGAGGTTATTCCAAATGTTGCGTCATTCCTCGTCAATTCACTTTTGTTCCAACACTCACTAAAACTGTTCAAAACTGTTAATTAATTTTGATAATTACATTTATACTTGCAGAGATTTACTTATACTTGTTTTAAATACATTTTCACACTTTTGCAGGCCTACACTGATTATTGTTTCCGCGTAGGCCTCCCGACACTGTTACACAGTTTTGAGTTGTTCGTAGACTGCCTGAATGGCGATCTGTCAGTGTATACTATATGGGCTGGTCACATGGTTCCCCTTCCTCGCTGGCCGGGCCACGTCAAAGAATCTGGAAGCTTGTAGAAGCCCGAATTGCGTTTCGTTATTCGAAAACACGTTCTCTTCATGATATTCTCATGACATCAATCGGATCATAAAAATATCTTGCCTTATAAGGCTCGGTTTCTTACATCTGAGATGACAATGCCTACGTCATACTGACTTATTCATATCACTGCAATCTCTAAAGTCATATTTTACTCCGGGTTTACATAGACCGTATTATTGCACAATATTAAAATGACTCTATCCATTCTGTACCGTCACAATACCCCCTCAATAAGAGGTTTTGTGCCAATGTATAAAAACTCTCATTGAGAAAACCTAAAAGGATCAGCTCGGATATGGCGCCATGACCCCCCTTATTTTCTTACTAAAATCATGGGTCACTCACCCCCCTGATCCAGTGATAGTGGCCGCACCTGCATGACTTTACTGGACTTCCTACCTTAGGATCCCAACACCATAAAGCCAGACAAGCACTAGACGCCCCTGCCCTGACACGCTGGCCAGCACAGGGTCGCCACCACAGTACCACCAGACTCTGAAACAATCAATAAAACGTTACTAAATGGCCTTTCATTATTCCATATCCTGAACTGATTTGGTTTACTCTTAGCCGTACTGGTTTGCCTTTTTCGAAGTTCTTGCTTTTTATCTTATTTATCTACATATACAAATAATATTGTTTTAACATATATATGTCCTTAACATAACATAATACATTTTCTTCCCAACCTCTAACATGAACATACTCTTAAAAGTTATTGTTCAAATTTCAAAAATGATTCATTAATTCAAGTCTGAATTCAAGTACACAACAAACCAATTTCATATTACTTTTTCATTTAAATCTCTCATTTTATCTCTCAATTTCCTCATCGTTAATGCAGATTACTACTGCTTTCTCTATACAATACACATGATTAATACAAAAAATCAAAAATTATTCACTGCTACAGATACCTGTATAATTGGACAATCTACTCCCCTACTTCGTTACTATCAGTATCATAACAATAATTACCAATTCTATTCTTTTCTTATTCAATAAGAATTTATTCATTAACAATTTACCATCCTCCTTCCACATCATTGCTTAATATCCCCCTCTCAAAATAAACATTACAATCATCATGTTAACTTGAAACATTTCATCTCTGAATTTGAATAAAAATTACAAACATTACAACTTCAATATTCATTCTCTATTGACTCTTTCAATGGTCATTTTGTAACTTCAACTCAGAATTTCTATTCAACACTTTCATCATCACATTTTAATTATTTACCATTTATTATACAATTCAAATCTACACAAATTTCTCAAATTACTACCAAGATTTCTATCTTGTAAATTAATTAAACCATCTCAAATTAGTTTAATTCCATTATAAAAATTTATAATTACATAAATGTCAATTATTACTAACAATCAATCCTCATTATCATAATACACTCAATCAGAATTATTAATGTTGAGTACTCATCATACTCATACACTCTGTATCCTCTGATACATTATCATAATAACAACATAACCTTATACGTAGCACATGTAAACACAATACAATTTTATATACAATCTACATCATATCACATGCCATTGTTTACCCAAACTCATTACATAATTTAGCCAAGTCTTTAAACCATTAACTAAAATAATTAAATGTTCATTCACTATATTTCTAACCTCCATCATCAAAAATTAATCTGATATTAACATAACACATTCCAGTTTTGTTTAAATACATTATATTATCTTTTATAATATAATAACTATTTAAATCTGTTTTATCCATTATACCATAACAATTCCCAGGATCATTCCACATTATTATCTCATAAAACTTGTCAACATTAGGTATGGTCAATTCACCCTTAGTATTTTTTGTCATCACCAGGTAAGTGCTCATTATAACCAGCGTTATCATCATTGACTACTGTTGTACTAATTATTCCACAAGGTAAGTCTTCATTAGTAACCATTTTCTCAATTTTTAATCTCTCTAATAACTCTTCATAACCTCTATTAACCTTAAACATTTCTCTCTCTCTCTCTCTTAATCACTCTCGCAACCCCATTTAACTTTCTCATTCCATGCAGAGGGCAATACAACATTTTTACAACACCATCTGGCTTTACCAGGTACATCATAAAACATAAAGGGACTATTTGCAGACCATTACTTACCTTGTCAACTATTCCTTCATTATTTATATTCTCATTTGCACTTAACTTGTCATCATTATGATTATCACTTATATTTTCTCTGTCTTCACTATCAGAACCGATTACCTTGTTCTCCATTATTTCAGTATTATTATTTTCATTATACTTACCTGTATCTCTTTTACTCCCCTTTCTCTTTCTAAAGTCATTGACATCATCTTGCATTTGTTTTACGATGGTACTATAATGTTCATCAATCTCATTTAGACGTTTATTCATATTAATTTCAAATTTAACATTATTTTGTTTAATCTCATTAAAATTACTCTCACTTTTAATGTTTAGTTCATTGATATCACTCCTTACTTCATTAAATTTAATATCATTTACATCAAAACGACTATTCATATTATGCTCAATATCATCAAACATTGTTCTCATTAACTTGATCATATCGGCCATTAACCATTCTTTTTCTTTTATTTTGGTTGTTATGGGAGTAGATTCTGCTCCCGCTTTACTCATTATAATTGACTTGGTTAAACTGCTCTCTTTACTTAATACACGAGTTGACTGCATTTCTGATTCACTCATTTCAGTTGAATCAGTCACTCTGTCTTCCTCCTCATTATTCTCCATATTTTTTATTTATTTTTAGTTAAATACTGACTACAATTTATTACTGAGATAAATGAGAGTTTATATATACTAAACAAAAACGTTTTTGCACCACATGCTATTTTGCATGTATTTAAATTTCAAAATTTTCCGCCGCTTCCGAGCCTATTTCCTGTCATCCAATTTCAGGCCTATCTTACATAAAAATCCTGGCAGGGATTCGCCAATTCTAAACTTACAATTCTTCTTTTAACCATCCTGGCAGTGTCAACAATTGTAATCTTACAATTCATTTTAAAACATCCTGGCAGTGTCGCCAATTGTAAACTTACCCACTTTTTACAAACCATACCCACCTTATTTTCACTTATCTCCACGATCTATTCTTCATACCTACCTTCCACTTCCTCAGCACGTTACAGAGTCGCCAGCATAGTTTGAGGTTAACATATGCAAACCATTTCACTCTTTGCATTAAATAACACCTGCATCATTTAAACACTTTATTCCACTCTACTCAGAAGATTCTATAGCTCGATTAGGCGAGATTTGGACGCAGCAAATAGGCTATGTTTCAGTGCAATAATTACCTTGAACACATGGTCATGGTGAGATAGAAATTTGTATTTATTCTCATTTAGAAATTCCAAGGGTGTTACCCCTATTTATTTGGTGATTAACAACTCACCCATCAGTGAATCATTAATTGAACAAGACTAACTTACTTAAATCTATTGAGGTGAACCAGTACTTCGCTTTCACACTCTTAAAACCCCCTTTAACTCTGAGATCTCATTATTATCAGAATGTAGTACTTAGTACTGGGTAAATAGTAATTTACTGTTGTTTGGTCGACCTATTTTTGAAAGTACTTACCTGTAGAAGTTATTCCAAATATTGCATCATTCCTCGTCAATTCACTTTTGTTCCAACACTCACTAAAACTGTTCAAAACTGTTAATTAATTTTGATAATTACATTTATACTTGCAGAGATTTACTTATACGTGTTTTAAATACATTTTCACACTTTTGCAGGCCTACACTGATTATTGTTTCCGCATAGGCCTCCCGACACTGTTACATGGTTTTGAGTTGTTCATAGACTGCCCGAATGGCGATCTGTCAGCGTATATTATATGGGCTGGTCACCTGGCTCCCCTTCCTCACTGACCGGGCCACATCGAAGAATCTGGAAGCTTGTAGAAGCCCGAATTGCGTTTTGTTATTCGAAAACACGTGTTCTCTTCGTGATATTCTCATGATGTCAATCGGATCATAAAAATGTCTTGCCTTATAAGGCTCGGTTTCTTTCATCTGAGAAGACAATGCCTACATCATACTGACTGGTACATACCACTCCGATCTCTAGTCATATTTTACTCCGGGTTTACGTAGATCGTATTATTGCACAATATTTAAATGACTCTACCAATTCTGTACCATCACAACAGCCACCACAAAAATGGCCTGAGGCTTTTCACAAGTACCATTGTAAAAATGCCGGTCTCCAAAAGATTAATTTAACAATCACATAAAAAAAGTGCTTGTAACCAACAGCAGTCTCCACATTACATGGACTCAGAATGTATGTATAACAAATCAATTTTATTTAAAAAAGTAAATGTGTTAAATAGTCATACTAGTATGCTCCCTGATCTGGAGAACTCGCATGCTATTTTGAACAAAGCGCACTTGTTAGAAAAAATTTTGATATTAGACGATTTTTAAATTATGAAAAAAAATAATGAAAATCCTGATTACCCTATTTTTTATTTAGCACAGTAACATTTCCAGAGCAATCATACAAGAAACACTAATAATTCCAAACAATTGGATTTGTGTTGAAATTCCCTTTAGTGTGACACCCAACTGGAAGTTTTGAAATATTTTTGAACCCACTTTTGGGTTTTGTAGAAAAAAATTCTCTTTCGTTTAATGTCTCACATAGATTTTCCAATTTTGCCAAACTTTCGCTCACTTTTTTGGGCCTGGTGTCCCAAAATGTTTTCTGCAGTTTTAATATAATTTTTATCCACTTTTCGGCCCTTGTCTTGAAATTAAAAAACATTAACACTAAATTCATATTTTTGTTACAGTTTCTTTTAATCTGACACTCCATGTGGACTTTTGTGATTTTTTCAAAATTTTAACCCCTCATATTTTTGCCCCCCCCCCTTATTTTGGGGGGAATCAATTTCAAAAACAATTGGGTCCTGTAAGGTAAAAGTATGGACATAAATGCCACATTTTATGAACATCAGTTCATGCATTCAAAAGTTATTACGAACTATAACCCAAACATAGAGGCGGACAGACAAAGATACATAGATAGACCAGACAGGTATAGACAGACAAATCCCAAACGGTCAAGTTAAAACTGAGGATGCACTATGCTCCTTTAATCATGTTCAAATTAATAATGAAATTTATTAAACTACAGTAGGCTTTTGGTCTGGTCATTCTACAATTTCCTGCCTGAATGGCTATGGTCTGTGAATAAAATTATTCCTTCCAAGGCATGTCTGAGTATTAATAATAAGTATTGTACTGTTCTAACCACAGAACACTAATTTTAGTTAAAACTATTACCCTCACCTATGTAGCAAAAGATGGCTTAAGCGAACATAAAAAATTCACCAAAATTTTAATCTAATAGCCAGACAAAGTCTATAGTTAAAGCATGATACATATGAAAAATACTCCTTCCTAGTATAAATTAATATTAATATTTACCTTATTATCCGTCTTGTGACTTCACTTTTTTAAAAACAACACTACACGTTTCGGAACGTATGTTCCATCATCAGGTGTAATTACTCTTTCGAGGTCGTCGAAACATTAAGAGTTATCATAACCACATAAAACACTAAACATAAGTTCATATTCAGTACCTAACATGCGCGATACGTTAGGTACTGAATACGAACTTATGTTTAGTGTTTTATGTGTTTATGATAACTCTTTAATGTTTTGACGACCTCGCAAGAGTAATTACACCTGATGATGGAACATATGTTCCGAAACGTGTAGTGTTTTTTTTTTTTTAAAGTGAAGTCACACGATGGATAATAAGGTAAATATTAATATTAATTTATTCAAAGTGTGACTTGGATACGAATATCATGGATCCTTCCTACTACTTCACATCATGCAGAACTGCTATCTTCAGAGTGAAAAACTACGTGGAAAACTGTCTCAACGCTAGTAACAAGGGCACAAAACTATACAAGGTGTGTTCAAAAAGTATCAGACCTTTGCTCAGGAAAAAAAACATTTATTTATCTGCAGGTTTTAAACATTTATCCCCTTCAAAGTACTCCCATTTAGATTGCACACACTTCTTCCAGTGGTCCTGCCACTTTTGGAAACATGTCTGGAAGCCATCTTTAGGTATGGAGTACAGCTGTCTTGTCATATTTTGTATTGCGTCTTCTCTTGACTCAAATCGGGCCCCTTTCAGCAACATTTTCGACTTAGTAAATAACCAAAAATCACAGGGGGCCATGTCAGAAGAGTAAGGAGACTGGTGTAGCTGAGAAGTGTCATTTTTGCCAAGAAAGTCTGAATTAGATGAGAAGAATGGACAGGTACATTATCGTGATGGAGTTGCCAAGTTTGTGCTGTGCACAGGTCTAGCCTTTTGCACCGCACAGCATCACAGGGAGGTGATGCATAACCTCTAAATAGTATTCTTTGGTAATTGTTCGGCCTTGTGGTGCATATTCATGATGCACTATCCCACATGAGTCAAAAAACACAATCAGCATGACTTCGATTTTGCCGCGCAGTTGTCTTGCTTTTTCGGCTGCGGGGATGATGACTGTTTCCATTGTGAAGACTGAACTTTGGTTTCGGGGTGTACCCATATACCCTGTCACAGGACAAATGGTACCAATTGTACACCTCTTCATTTTTGTACCCTTAGAAGGGCCGTGTGGCGATGACACTAACTGCGATATATGTTCCGCCCAAGCCGCACGGTGATGTTCGGCGGCTGCGCCCGCTGTTCATGGCATACTGCAGTCCTCTTCTTCTTTAGACCGGTATGTAGAGTCCACTGCCGTCTCAGCCGATGTCCATCACTGGTTCTTCTTTTTTCTCCATTCTTCTCTTCTTCCTTTTCCTTCTGGCTGGCTTCGCGTCATCTGATGGAATGGCGATTTTTTCCCTGCTGCGCTCTTCTTATTCCTAATTTTTGCTGGTTGCAGCGAACCTATCAGATGGCTGCTATCTTCTGGTCTCTTCTGATTAGCACGCTGTGAACTCATCCACGTGCCCGCCAGGTGTTAGCGACGACCTCCCGGCTGGTACTGGGAGCAGATGTTTGCCTCGCTGCCGTCACAACCCACGTCTCATCACCAGTGATCACAGTGTTGAGAAAATTTGGGCCAGTTTTTACACAGTCCAACATGTCCTGCGAAACATCTAAATGGAGTCCCTTCTGCTCCATCACTAACAGCTTTGGAGCAAATTTTGCAGACATTCTTCACATAGCCAGAAATTAATGCTTATTCCCATATCCGCTGTAATCTCTCAGACCCCCCCCACCATGAAGTAATTTGAAGATAAGATCCTCCATGACCAAAGTTTGCATTTGGTCAATGATTTCATCATTACAGCTTGTTGAGGGCCTGACAGAAATTGGTTCACTGTCCACTGAGGTGCAGCCATCTTTGAAGCGATTATAGCACTTCTTAATACATGTGACGCTCATAGCATTGTCCCCAAAAGACTGCTGAATTTTTCGATTAGTATCTGCTTGGGTATCAACAACTCGTTGGCAAAATTTAATGCAGTACTGCTGCTCAAGTTTTTCTGTCATTTTACAGTAAATGAAATCCGATGGGCACTCTATACTCATACTTACTGACACGCAGCCAGGCAGTGACAGATTCATTGTAGCGGGATGGTGGCAGTCAGCGCTTGCGCACTAGGGTTCGCTGCATGCATGTACTCAAGGTCAACACCCATGCTTCATTTGATCGCATACAAAAAAAAGGTCCGATTCTTTTTTAACACACCTCATATATGTGCTGTCAAAATGTGAGCAAAGAATCAATTTAATCATAGAATACAGTCCCTGTGCCTAGAAATTTTACTCAAAGATCAGAATAAAAGTGTATCTTAATGTACATGTGAGTAATTTGTTTTTTATATCATCACAACCTATTCTTATTGTTCAGTTGAATCCATATAACGGGTGTGGAGGGTTTGCATTATAGGTGCTGTATCACAGACAATACAAGTGCAGCTATCGACCCTGGGTTTTTTATTTTACTATTTTACTGTTGCACGTTAACAGCATTTTAATGTTTCATTTCTGTTTTATAAATCATTAAAGAACATGACCATTTAAAAGAAATTGCTGACTTGTGAAAAATATGGTGGCCTGGCCTATTTCTGTACCAACAAATTGAAGAGTTTTGTTAACTTTACTTGAATTGAAACCTATAACTTACAGAAACTCTACTAAGTTCACATGTTCTCAATAAACTCTTGCATTTACTTTGAAAATGGCCCAATACATTAAACCCCAACAGTGAAGTATCCACTCCAAAGGTTTATACTAGATACACTCTGCCCAAATATTTCTAGTAGACACGGGTGTAGTAAATAAAATATGCAAATGACAACCCAGGCTTGAGCTTGCGACTTACAGTATTAAATATATTAATGGAGGTATATGTCTCACATTCACTTTTGTGAAAGGTTTTGGTAACACTTTTATCCCCACCATTTGTATGTCTTCTTTTAATCTACTTCAAAATAAAAAAAGTGAAGATTAATGACTTGAATGTATTGCTAATACATCATGTCACTTTACACAATTAATAATCATTTTAGTACAACAATTTATTCAATACATTAACTGAAACCCTATAATTTATGTAGAATAAACTCCACAAACTTATAACCATTTAGTGATTACAGGACACTTTCCTGTTAAGAATATGAACCATATCTCTTCTAATATTTTACACTGGGTGTTTGTATGTGTGTGTACATACACATGAGAAAATACATTTTACTTCCTTCTGCCACAGAAAAACATTAAATTGTAAATTTAAAAGTATTGGCATTTCAAAAAGAGACAAAAAAATATCAGGCACAACATACCTCATCTTCTGTCAATTCTTCAGAAGGTTCTTGCTTGATGACAACATCTATTTCATGTGGTTCATGTAGGATATATTCTTCCTTCACACCAACTTCTGATACTGCTAAAGCAACCTGGAAATAAGACACAAGGTAGCTGTATAAGTTATTTAAGATTTGTCATTGACTCCAAAGATTAGGCTGCACTGCGTCATTTGTCCTGTTTGATCCACCTTGTTCTTGACCATCCCAAACAACACCATCCTCAAGCAACCTAATATAGCACCTTCCTTGCTATGTTAGTTGTTGATGGTTGTCGCTGCACATGGCCTATACACTTCTGTACATATTCTTTTATTTTACTACAAACATTAAAAATATTCAGTTCAGCACAGATATCAACATTCATCTGCTGATCAATTAGTTTATACCCAGTGACAGCTTGAAGGAATCTCATTTCTACGGCCTGTATATTGTCGTAGTCCTCCTGAATTAAAGTCCATGTTTCACACCACAGAGGAAAGAAGGCACTGTTATCACATTAGAAAACTTAACCAGCATATCTCTGCAAGCTTTTATTTTTTAGAGTGCTTATAACTGGCCACACAGGTTCATAATATGGATATTATCTTCTCCAAATCACAATTAACATGAAAACTTACCAGGCTGTCTAGATAATTAAAAGCATTTACTTTGTTATGGTAGAAGATATATTACCGAGCTCATATGAAGGTTTGTGTCAGTGCACTGTGTAACGTGACGGTTCTCTCAGAATAAAGCTTTTAACATAAATAGATTGAAGTACAAAGCAATAAGAAAATAGTAAACTTATGTCATGAAATATATGTATTATTAGGTTAAGTTGAAATTATTACAAAATAGAATAAGAAAACAAAAATGATAAACATGTCTATATAGAACTTGGTAACCATAATTCCAGTAAACTTCATAATAAGTTATGTTCAGAACATGGATGTTTATATACTAACTGGATGCCCGACTGCCAACCCTGTATGCTTGCGAGAGCTGAAGCAAGTGTGACGTCACGCCGCCATCTTTAACCCGGGCAAGAGATCTCAAGCCCACAGTTCTACCTATACAACTGGTACATAATTGTGCCATTAATTACGCAACAATTAATTATTTTTTGATGATAAATACATCCTACGGTACGTCCTGAATAATACGATTTTTTGTCAAACCCATCAGCCCGAATGATAATTCTCACTTACCTGTTAAATCTTTTTCTATTTCCACTCGTAATCAAAGAATTTATTAGCCGACACCGTGGGATCATAGTGTTATGGCAACGTAAAATGAAATTTAAAAACAAAAGTTTCTCAACAAAGAATTAGAAATAAAAGGCTGTATTTCCAACTTTCATTATTATTAGGGCTATTTATCTGTATGAAAAGGTACCCGTACTCACCAGGAACTCGCGAGTTCTAATCTGGGGGAGGTAGATCGATGTAAAAGTTTGGAAAATTCTATAGAGATAAATGAAATTATAAATCTTGAGAAACTTGGGCTTAAAAATGTGCCAGTACTGCATACCACCAGAAAAAGCCATTATTAACTGATGTTGTTATTATTATTATTATTATTATCATCAATCTATATAAAATAAGCTGATTTCTTCCTTTCAAAAATGATATTCAAAATAAAACAAGAAAAACACACAGAATCTAACCCAGTATGCTGGTATCCTTACTTTTTCTCAGAAATGTGGCCAACCCAGTAAAATGGTTATTAATAGTTTTACAGGTTTTTGATTATTCATTCACAACTGGTGTTTTTTAATAATGGCTTTTAGAAGAGAGTACATAATGATAATAAACAGAATGAATGTGTAAATTTATTGACAATGAATGTAAGTGTTAGCCATAGATTACCATAAAACTTAGGCATTAGGTTTTGCTAGCCAATATCGTGATTTGTAAGAAATTAAAAATTCCACTACTGCATAAAATTAATTAGAACTCTGTGATTTTCAAAATTTGTCAAAAATCAATGGAAACTCGATTATAACTAAACTTATTTAATTACATATTTGGTTGTATTCTGTGACTAAATAAATCTTGTTTGCATTATAAGCCATTTCGCTCGACTTCGATTTCATGCGTTTGCTAAACATTTTGCGTCTGGGAGAAATGGGACTATACATTCTGTTTGTGTACACCTTGTTGTTATATGCAGTGAGATGTAATAATTTTATACTGTAACGCAGAAGCAATTAGACGACTGTTTAGCTAGATCTGACTGTAGACATTGTTAGGTTATTTATTCATATAATTACTTGTCAGATTATGCTGAAAGACTTTTAGTTTCTATGTTGGAAGATATGTTGTTTGTATGTTAGTTTCGTATTTTGTATTCTTTTCGAAGTCATAAGTCAAGCAAGCATTAAATCAATTTACACTCCAAAAGGTCCGCACAAATCAACCTAACTCCACGTCTGTTTACCTTTTTTTGCCTGCTTTAAATATGGCTGCCGTGATCTGATTTGCTTCCCTAGAGAGCGCCCTGTCGGGCATCCAGTTATATTAACATCCATGGTTCAGAATAGGTTAAAAGCCTATCATGTCTAGCATAGCTGGTGTAACCAGTACCTTGCATAATGATTGTAAAAAAATAGATAAAATATAATAAAAACAATACAACTAGATTGAGCAGTAGTATCTGCTTGTGACAGATAAAAACATAGACAATTCAGAAAGGGATTAGTATTACACAAAAATGTCATAAAGGTTTTATTTGTATAAAAACTGGTATAATATTGAGTTATAAAAAGGACCATTAGTGTATAATGAAGAAAGAAAAAGATGTAAAGAATAGTGTTAGGTAAACTTTAGTGTTAAGTAGCGAGACAAACTGATTATTAGATTAGGAATTAAGTAATAACTATTGTTGGAAATAGTCAAACGAATAATGTATTCATTAAGATATTAAGTTACCAAAAACCTGCATCTACTTTAATAGGTAAAAGGGAACAATGTGGTGTATAAAGAATGTATTAGACAATGTTATAGATAATAATAGATAATGTATTTTATTAGATTAGAGAATAAGCAATCTCAAGTGTTAGTAATGGACAACGAATAATGTATTATGTAAGATGTTAATTTTACCAAGAACCTGCATCTACTGTAGAAGGCAGAAAGGAACAATATAGTTTATAAAGAATGTATTAGATAATGTTAGGTATAATAATAGTTAAAGTAGTGTATAAGGAATAGATATTGAATGTTCACTTGTATTAGAAATAAGCATTAGTACTTTAAAGAAGCAAATAATATTCCAAGGTACACTCTAGACATTATTATGTCTATAGTACAAACAAGATGTTTTTATAAAAATGAATGTTCACATTTGTAATCAGTAGTATTAAAAATCTGTTGTATTAACATAAGATCACATGTAAAGCAAAAGAAATTAGTTATATATTAAAAAATACTACTTTTAAACATAAAATGTTAGATTAGGCCAAAACTAAGAAATGTTATTTTGTTAAATAATACTGTATAGAAACCTATGTTGTGAGATCTCAAAATGATCAGGAGGAAAAAAGAATTTCATTTGGTGGTAATATGATTACAATTGGACATATTATAAGGAAGATATGTTAAAATTGAGATTTTTTGGTAATTTTATCACAGAAAGTGACGCCATGAACAACAATGCTTGACGTTTCAACCAATGGCAATTTTTCACATTTTGCAACAGCAAGCCCCAAAAAGTGAAGACAAGCGAGTTAGTTGATTGTTGGAATTCGAGCTGCAAAGAACGGAGCCTCTGTTACACCTTAATAAAAGAAGTTACAATCAGACTCAATCCCAAGACAGGTTAGGTGAAGAGTGACTATAGTTAATGACCAACGAGTGTTAAATAAAAAGTGTGAATCGTTAAAATAACCAGAAGGGAATTATAGTGTGTGCATATAAAATGAAAGTATAGTGTCAATAATTAAATTTTTAAAACGACTTATTAACTATTTTCATAACCCAACTTGCAACACTTTATATACATTTGTGAACTATTTATTTCACCATCACTGAACTAAAACACTAACACTTTTGTAATTTATTCATAGTTCAATAATTATTTCTTTGTGTTTAAAAATTAAAGGAGTATAACCTCCTAAAAAACTGTTAACCTCAACAAGACACTGTTCGGCAATTACAAACTGTTCGTTACTTTAGTTATAAGATATTGTTTTGTTCTATTATAGTTAACTTTATATTGTTATGTTTTGTACTTCACAAAGGACATTTTCGTAAATAGTTATTGTAGTCAAAAGAAACCACGAGGTTATATTTACAACGTAAAATATTAACCTAGGTCTGAGTTTTGGAAACTCAGTACCAACCGGTGAGCGATAAATTAACTATCCTGGATAATTCAAATTAAGAAATATTTTAGTTATTTTAAATTCAGAAGAAAAGAAAAGGATTTCAAAAGTAAATAAAAGGAATTTTAATGGAATTAATTTTGTATGAGTAATTATTTCTGATAATTAATATTTTTTCAATTTACGAGTGCTAGCGTTTTCATAAACATTTGAAGAATAAGCTGGCATTACAATTTTGGTGTGCTACATGAGTTTAAATTATCAAACTATGTAAGTGAATAAGAAATAAAAAAAGAAATGAATTAACACAAAAATCAAGAAAGATTTAAAAATTTTAGAAAACTTATATTTGTTAATTGACCATTACAAATTTTGGCGCTTACACAGTGAGGCTAGGAAAAGTAAATGTAATTGAACCCAAATATTTTATTCAGCTTATATTTTGAATTTTTATAGATTGTAGACATATTAAAAAATTAGAACCAACAATTTGCGACTCTACGAAATAATTGACATTTATAAAAATTTAATAAATATATACAAAATATATTTAACCTATAATACTGAAACTTTACACATTATCTTCCGCAACGCGAGGCAAAAAGTAACAAGTCAATTAATTAATTATTTTAATTAATTAAATAAATAAACAAAACAAAAAATAGAATCATATATTTACCCACAAGTAGATTTTTGAATCATAGCATACATATTTGAATTATGTTACATATTTGGTGCAAACAACGTGAGGCGTTACAAGTATCTAACAAGTAGAATTTATTTTTCTATTACATAATTGGTGCCCAACATGAGGCTAGAAGTAGAAGATAATATTATATCATTGTACTGTCTTCTTTTAACAGTTTTCTACTCTAGCGGCGATTACAATAAAAAAACGAAAATGCCACAAAGAGCAACTTCATGTAAACGGACAGCAAACACCGAAACCGAGGTAGACATGCAAGAGAAGGAGGCAACGCCTGTTGAAGAAGTAGAAATGATATTACCTACAGTGGAGACGAACTCCAACAGCCTAATGGAATTTATGAAAGAGGCATTTAAACAAATGAAGGAGGACATTAACCAAAACAACGAAACATTGAAAAAACAAATGGAAAAGAATAATGAAACATTAAAACAAAACAACGAATCGTTGAAACAACAAATGAAAGAAGACAATGAAACACTTAACAAGAAAACTGAAAATAATAATGAAACATTAAAACAAAACAACGAATCGTTGAAACAACAAATGAAAGAAGACAATGAAGCACTTAACAAGAAAATTGAAAAGAATAATGAACATTAAAACAAAACAACGAATCGTTGAAACAACAGATGGAGAAGAATAACGAAACAGTGAAACAACAGTTAGAAGAATACAGGTAGGAGATAAAACAGAGAATAACAGAAACAAATGAGAAAATTGAAAGGACTAATGAAACGTTGATACAATTCCGAGAAGAAATAATCAATCAAATTAATAATGTAGAAGATAATAGCAAAATAAGGGTTGAAATACTCCAACAAGAAACGCAATAGAAATTGCAAGGCAAAATGGATGAACAATTAGACCATATAGGAAATAACTTAGGACAGGTAAGATACCAAGTAAACAATAATAAAGAAAAGATAGAAGAAATACAGAAGAGAGAACTAATAAACATCCGAGAAGAGTTAGAGGTACTCAGAAATAGACCTATGAGCTACACCCACATACCACTGGGAGAAAACAGAGAAATTATTAATTTTAAGGAGTACAGGAAAATCCACTAGAATTCCTAGAGAGGTTAGAGGGATTAATTAGTCGGACTAAAGAAAACCGGTCGCATATGATCAAAAATCTTCTGGATGCGAGTTTTAAGAATATTACCGATAATTGGTGGACGGCAATTAGAAATGATGTTCACAATTATCTAGAATTTAAACATGTATCCGAGACCAAAAATTGGTCTGAATCGATACAGAACATAAACCAAGACAACTTATGCAACGGAAAGTATGACCCACAAGAGGCCAATCACCTACGGCATACTTCTTAGGTAAAGTTTGTTCAGCAAGACATTTGGAACCAAGAATCCCAGAAGAATGTCTGGTGACCAAACTTTCATACCACTTCAAAGAAGGAATAGTACGTGCCAGGTTATGTGGATAGGTGAAGACTATTGGAGCAATGGAAGCTCTCTTAGAGAGTTACGAACAGGAAGATTATTAAAGAAGGAATCGCCGGAGGCCAGACACCCAAAATGAGCGAAGAAACGAACTGAACCGAGACAATAGACAGAGAGTTAATCACGTCAGAGCCAATGGTAACAACAGGAGTCCACCCAACAATCGATTCAGAGGCCGCCGACAAAATTTTAATAATGACCATACATATAGAAATCAGTATAGACGAGACAAAGACAATAGGCGCCCACAAAGGAGTAGAAGTGCCGAGAGTCGACGATCCAGAAGCTGGGAAGGAAGAAGAGAAGCACCCTCCAAAAACCAGCGTAGAAATGACCAAGATCGACCAATAACTTCTGACGGGAATAGAGGAAATGAGAGTCTGCAGTGAAAACTCAGGACGGCCCGTCACTGTAAGCAAAGAAGGGCAGACAAAAATAATCAGTAAAAAAGAAGAACCAATTACTATCATTAGAAATAACTATTTAAAAGACATTCAATCCAATTTGATGGAAGAAAGAACGGCCGAAGAGGCAAAACCAAACAATGAAATCGTATACGTCAAGGTAGAATTGCAAGGTGTACCTACTGAAATGATGATTGATAATGGAGCTAAAATTTCACTGATAGGCAGAACTGAATTAAATAGGATACAGGAACCATGCACTGAGAGAATACCAACATTGCCAATCCACAATATAACAATAATAGGAGCTACAGGAAGAAGCTACAGGAAGACAGATCAAAACAGTTAAGCAACAAGTAATCATGAATGTTACAAGTAAAGGCATAGGAATTCCTATGATGTTTTTAGTAGCCCAGGGGCTACCTTTTAAGCTTTTATTAGGGTGTGACATGCTACGGCGCCACTCTGCCATAATTGATCTGAACAGTGGAATAGTGACACTGAAATCAGAAGGTGATGAATGGTCAACAGAGATAATAGGAAGCCAATGTGCCCCTCAGTACCGACGTTCATACCATGTTAGGGAGAATATTAGGACACCCATAGGAAATAATGAAATTGTAACAAGTGAACCGGATTTATGGAAGGAGAAGTTGCAGGAAATACTGTCATTTCAAATAAAAGGCTCAACAGAAGCAGTAAGTGTGGAACAAAGGCAGGATTTAGTGAATATTTATAATAAATATAGGTGTGTATTCTCAAACTCACCAGGAAAAGCAAAAAATTTTGTGAGTGAGTTAAGATTCCATGATTCAGTGAACTTCAATAGAAAATCATATCCAATTGCCCAGTCATTAAAAGAAGCCGTTAGGCAAGAAATTCAGAGAATGATGGAAGAAGACATCATTGAAAGAAGCAATTCGCCGTACACCAGCCCAATTGTAGCTATACCTAAGAAAGATGGACAGGTACGTTTATGCCTCGACGCCAGAGAAATAAATAAAATGATAGTTAACGACAGGACATCACCAGGGGAGATAGAGGAGGTCATGAAAAAATTCCATGGTTGTAAGTTCATGAGCACGTGGGATGCAGTCTCCGGTTATTGGCAGATAGAGTTGCACCCGAATAGTCGCCAGTATGTTGCTTTTATATTCGAAGGAAGGAACTACCAATTTAAACGGTTACCTTTTGGACTGGTAAATTCGGTAGCAATCTTCGTACAGTGTATGGATCAGATTTTAGGAAAAGAAGCATTGGAGTTCGCCACTGTATACGTACATGACATACTGATAACTTCAGCGACATAGGAAGAGCATTGCAACAGAATAGATTTGATATTAAGAAAACTGCATCAGAATAATATAACACTCAAGCTCGATAAATCTAAATTTATCACTCAAGAACTACAATTTCTAGGGTTTATTTTATCTGAAACCGGAATAACGCCATCACCTGAGAAGGTAGAGGTAATTCAAAATTTTCCTAAACCACACAATGTCAGACAATTGCAATCATTTTTAGGAATTTGCAACTATTACAGAAAGTTTCAGCAGAATTATTCTGAGCTGACTACAAAATTTAAGCATTTGTTATCATCAAAAAACAAGTGGAAGTGGGGTAGGCAAGAAGACGATAACTTCAATTTAATCAAAAGTAAATTTCTAAATAGCGTTGGACAGTACTTATTTTAGTTTGCGTCATATATATATATAATAACAATTCATAATAGCGTCCAATCAGAGCGTTATATGAAAGCTATAGACGGTACGAGTGTAACGCCGTAAGCTAGAGAGAGGGCGTATAATCGCAGCCATCTCACTCTAACCACGTCACCGCTACATTAGAATCCAGTTCAAACAGGTAATTTTACTCAAAGTGAATTATCAGTTCAACCTGCGATAACTTCAAAAGTTATAAATATACGGCAATTCTGAAAACAGTATTGTATTCAGCAAGAAAAGCTTTATAAGTAGCCGCAAGCTCAGTTAATATAATTAACAAATAAAGAAGTTATACGGATGACGCACACCAACAGGAATAACGAGAGAAATATGCTACGTAGGAATAAGGTGTTTTCACACACACACACACAGATAAAGACCTAAGCAACAATATTCTGTGGTCAGATCTTCGGAAACACATTTGCAAATACCTGTAATCAATCGATTTGCAAATACAGGAAGTACGATTTTGACAAGAATTTCTCTGCCATTTGGAACCTGTCACGGAGTGTTTGAGCGACTTGTTCGAGTTTGTCGAAACTGGAAAAACGCATGATTTATTTGCACAACCAATCAGCAGCCCGTATTTAAAACAGACGCCAGCTAAAAGCGAGGGGTAACATCACTCTTCGTTCGGTACTTAAACACATTAGACGTGTATAATTCACATACAGAAATTGTTATATTACACAACAGTGCAAATTTAAGTTCTAAATCGAGAAGTAGTCCGCAGTGTAGATGAATTAACAACATTCAATAACACTAGCTGCATAAAACATCCGATAATTAATTAATTAGTTCATTAATTAATCAATCAGCCATGAAGGACCTGTGCTACAGAAGGCTACAGCATCTGTAATTGCCAGGGCATCTTCAACATCATTGATCAATCCATTCTTCTGTGCAACACCATCGAAAGGAGGACCTCTACAGATTCCTACCTTCGGTCAACGCATCAAACAGTAAGAAATAGATTCATTGATCAATGACATAAGCTTTAAATAAATTAATAAAACAATAAACATTTTAAAAAGACACTAAGAAAAGCACATATTGTATTTTAACTATAAGATTAGTTCTAATATAGTATAAGAGTGTTGAATGGAAAGTGGTGTGTAGTATTGGACGTGCAAATTATTGCAGACCTGTTCTTTAGCACTGGTTTGGGAGATAGAAATCTCTTAATCAAACCAGATAAGAGCTAGAGGTCGTTTGAGCGTCTTAATCATTACTTTCCACACTCACTCAATAATTATAAGGTTAGGGTATAATTAAGTCCTACCATTAACAATTTAAAGTTTAAAAATCATTGATTAAACATTAAATATAATAATCAAGAAAATCTTAAAGTGTTATTTGTAACGATTCCCCTTGAAAACCACAATCACTGAACGAATCCTGAGAAAGAATGTCTCCATGCGCTGAGCTAAGCTGAAACCGTGTCATTTGTATCTGGGATTTGTTCTGGCGCCCAGGTAAAGTAAAATCACGGGTAAGTAACTTTTTATCTAACATCACAAATATTAGATAATTGTGTTAGACGAAAGGGAGCATTGTAATATATATAATCATATTTTTATTTACTATTATTAATGTAACAAGACATTGTTTGAACATGATTTTAATTTACAATTAAATTTATGCATCCTGATTGGTCAAAACCAATCACCCCATTAGTGGGGGCTAAGCAAAGTCTACAGGACAGAACAATTCAAATCAGTAATTACATCTCATGCATGGAGGTTGTTAGGTCAAAGTATGCCTATACAATACATTTGTGGCATCACCTTACTTCACGTTTTCATTTAATATATATATTTTTTTTTACATTCAATTAATTTCAGTTCGCCGACAACAGTGCGTGTGAACATTTCATGAGTATACATCGTACATGTCAATTCAGTGTTTTATAATACAACATCCACAGCATCCCTTTGGGAAGGCCTTCCCTAACAACGCCCCTAACCCCTTTCATCTCGTCATCCAGCATCACGACCTCAGGCAACATACTGTGTGTACGCGAGTTCAGCATTTAAAAGAAACTCTACCGACACAAGGTATGTGTTATACTTTATTCAATCATATAATGTAATTGACAATTTATTAACTGTATCTTTTGCATTCTACATAAAATTCCAGTGGTCACATTAGAGGTACAACCTACAACCTTGCGATCAAGGTATTATTCAGAATTTAAAATTCCAGTATAGAAAATTACTTCTGCGGAAATACTTGGCTGCTATAGAGGCGAAAAACAATTTCTGTATAAATTTTCTGGACGCTTGTAATTTGTTGCGAACAGCATGGAACCTCGTGATACCTAAAACTATTGAAAATTGTTTCACTCATGCTCGATTCATTTTTAATTCAGAGATTAAACAAACCGAACGCGAAGAACATGAAATTGGGCCTACCCTGTCTGAAATGTTTAATCGCGTATCATCAGCATTAAATGTTTCAGTTTCTCTAAATGAGTACATGTCTGTCGACGAGAACGTAACTACGGCTCCCGTATTAACAGACAGTGATATCGTAGAAATAGTGCAAGCTGAAAACTGTGAAAATGATGAGAGTGCCGACGAACTTGAAACGGAAAATGATATGACAGGAGTTCCTACCGCTACCAATACACTTTTGTTGCTGAGACGCGTTCGTCGATTTTTAGAAGCAAACTCGGAAGGTGAAATGTTTGAGCACGTTGATAAACTAGAACAATTTATTGAAAATCAAGTAGTGCAAAATTCTGTACAAAAGAAAATAACGGACTATTTGAAAAAGAATTGAACATTGTCATCTACAATAACTTTCCATTTTAAGAAAAATTAATTACTGTATAATAGTCCAGGAGGATAAATAAAACGTTCATATGTAAGTACCTTTTGAATATTCTTTACTGATATATTTTACTACACAATTCAGTAAGTAATCTATTCAGTATTTGAACATTTACAGTACAGTACTTCTGTATCTCATTTTGCTTCACTTTTGACCGTTAACACGAAAAAAAACAGCTGGTCCCCGTCATTTCATGTTAAACGTGTTCCACTGTATTAAAATCCTTTCGAAACATAAAATACTCTGCGGGGTATATATGAAGGGGGCATATATTTTTTAATATCTTCCAGCATTTTCTCAAACAAATCATGGTTTGAATTTCTTGTTCTCCACATGAACTCACATACTGTAAATAGGAACGTAAGAGTTCCCTTCTTGTGCCACATTCAATCTTGTTTCGGCGTTTACAGGACCGCCATACGCTTTCTATGCCTTGTGTATGCGCTTCCGTTTGAGGATCCACAAAATGATAACGATGGTTTACAGTCAAATGACTGTACTGTTGCGGCAAATTAACTATTTGTCGGTATGCACGCCACTCATCAGATATTATAGTGGACCCTGGTCCAATATTTTCCTCTATGAGAGGAAGAAGGGTAGTTGCTGACCGATCTTCGACTGTACACAAGAAGCATTAGTTTGTTTCCCGGCAGTATCCACCAAATACCCACTGTTGTGGTAATACCCGGCCAACATTATTTTTTCACCTGGCAAAGACACTCTCGCCAATTTCAACCATTAAATTCGGTCCTCCAATTTTCCGTGGGATATAGCTGTCCACTCGGTGTGTGTGGTGGCGTTGATTTGGAGTTGAGTTTTACTGTTTTTCACACTACTATGCTCATCACACCAGCAATAAATAAACAAAATTACTTTTCTCAGTGGTAGTTTAGTTTTCTCCAAAAATGTGCCATTGCGAAGTGGCTTACACTCGTGGCAAGTTGTCTTATTGCAACACCAACGTTGTCGCTGTCCAAGATTCAATACCATATCATGTCCATTAATGCAACGGCGAGGATTATGAAGTAATCCTTTTTCTTGAAGAAAAGAAACTGCAGCATCCTCTTCTGTACCAATAAGATTCAACCAGCATAGCTAATCATTATGAATAATTAATGTAAAACTCACAGCAAAGAACACTGTTTAAAAATGTAATGAAACTTGACAAGCATGTAACATAACCAAACCATAACACAGATTTGAGTGTGTATATTGTATTATGTAATAATATAATAATATGAATTAGCAAATTCATAAGTGTGTTTTATTTTGGTTTCCACTGTACTATATGACAGTCGGTGAGACCGTCGTAACAATTTAATGAAACATCCCACTTAATTAAATATTATACTTTGAGGATTATAATTACTTGATAGTGTGATGTAAAATATAAATATAGATACATATACACTAATGTAAAATATAAAACATTATTGTTATCTGATTTCAAGCTTGCAGAAGTCGATCCAAATAAATGATGTCCGTATGTATGTACATACATAAAAGGCAAAATACAAGTGTTCTGTCTTGTCTGCTGTCATAGAAAATATATTCTGTATTTCTTTATGGTTGAAACTTCATTCATGTGAGTGAAAATTAATTTATATAAATTTCAAATCATCACCTGGAATCTACACTGTTGACTGTAAACAAATACAATAAATTCCTTTTGTGATCACTTTGGGCCAATATGGATTTAATAGCACTAGCCGAATAATAACAATAACTGATAACAAGATTATGCTAGATTTGCCATTACTTTCCATGATCATTTATTTTAAAGGCTATGGTACATGTCCGTTAAACACCTGTTGTATTTTACATAAATCGTTAAATACATATTCATCAAATAAATTGATGGGCAAAAATTGATAAGTGTACGGATGATTACATCAAACGATGTGTATATAATGTATTTTCATTTACTATGTCAGGATAATATTAGTGGAATGAAATTATTCTGCGACTACTGTATTACAGTATACAAACATAGTGAAATATCTTAGCACATACTATGTAATACATTTTGATAAAAGGCTCATTTCGAATAGAAAGGAAAGCTGGAAGGATCAGACATAACAAAAATGTGTTAGTTTTTTCAGAATTTATTTCTATCAAACTGCAGTAAGCATGTTTTCAAAATTTTATGGATGAGTGTCATGGAATTTACAGGTTGCACCAAAAGAAACAATTAAAATATATATTTACAATTAAACAGAAATTGGTCTTGTAATATGAGTTGGTAATACAGCAGGAAGTAATCAGTTAATTGCTATTACAAAATGCCTGATTCCTTTTTCATGATGATCAGATTTTGCTATACACCTGCATAAATAATTCTTGATTATAAAAATTATTAAAATGCTTAACTCTCAACACAAAGTATTTAAAATATTCAACATGAAAAGTTCATCATGTCACATATTCTAGTAACAAGGTAAGTTTTTGGAATAGGAGTCAATAAACTCCTATTCCAAAACAAACAACAAAGACAGAAAACAACAAATTCATAACACTAACATACATCAACAACCAAACTGAAAAAATAGCCCTCAAATTCTAAAAAGCAGGATACAAAATCGCATACAAAACTACTAACAAAACAGAACACACACTATCAAAACACACACACACAAAGCATAAAACAAATTCGATCTACCTGGTGTTTACAAACTAAATTGCTCAGACTGCAACAAATTCTACATAGGCCAGACATGACGTAGCTTCAAACAAAGATACATTGAACACACAAAGGCACTACACTCCACTACAGAATCCACCTTTGCAAACCACCTCATTGAAGCGAACCACACATACAAAAACATTGACAATAACATGGACATTCTACACATACACACAAAAGACCGAAAACTAGACACTCTAGAACAATTGGAAATATACAAACACATAAAACGACATCCTAAACAAACAGACACAATTCAAATCACACGCATTATTTGAACATATCACACCCCACACACACAATATATATCTTTCAAAAGTCAATACCGTCGCCAACAACAAGACAGACAGTGCTCCCAGCAGCAGCCTCCGAAGAAGCTTTTTAAAAGCGAAAACCGGTTCAGGCTATAAGGTAAAACTTTTACGTGTTTACCCATAAAAAAACTTTGTGTTCTGAGTCTGTAGTGATTTAATTATATTTAGTACAAAAAACTGTAAACTCTGAAAACATTTGTTCTAATACAGAATTCAAATTAAATAAAGAAAAAAGGAATTGTGTGCGTGCTAGTGAGTATGTGTTTTAATGGAGACATCTTGCCCCTTGCTTTCAGAAAGTGAACAGACAGAACAATACCTGACAGTACTTACAGCACTGTCTTTGTAATCAAAGGCCTGCAAATGGTCTTGAAATATATTTGTGATCTTGCAAAAGAGGAACAGTCCAAGCATCCAATATTCATGGTTGAACAACAGCGTTTTTTTCCTTCAAGACGTTTGTATACTTTCAAACTTGCACACCATTACAATTTGAAGTAGTCAACATTTCTAACTTCACTACACTGGAGTCTTCTAAAACTGGACTAAGCACAATAATATTTTACTCTTGCAAAGTATATACAGATCATTAACCTAGACAATTCACTCTGGGATTCTGCAAATAGCTATCACTCTTTTTAGAAATTCAGCATATTTAAACTTTTCTTAATCATGTTAAGAATCTATAGTGTAAAACTTTTTCTAATCATATAAAACCGCTGGAAGTATGAAACACAAGAACAAGTTGAATTGTGTTATATATTTTTCAAAACTTGTTAATCATATGATCAAAAGTGCAGGCTAGTAATTGTTTATTTTGATAACTGGATGTCACAGTTTGCTTCACAGTAATGTATTATTGAGACCCTATACTTTATTAAAACATATTCAGTGCAGGCCTCTATCAAGATATTATTAAGAAGATGACTGGCGTGATTGCAAGTTAAATGTTGCAAATTACAAATTAAACGAACTAAAACAGTGAGAGAGGAAACAGCATCACATGAAATTAGAAAACTATAAAAATCAATTTATTGGGTCTTTGGCTATTCTAAGCAAAATTCAAGAGCTTTATAAAAAAAACTCTTTAAAACAAATTTAAAGATGCCCTGTATTAAATCTTTTAAAGTCTACTAAATTAATGTCTCTTTTTTCATACAATTGTTATTTCAACTTATTTTCATAGCAATTAACATTAAAAGTGCTAACTGGAGATAGAGACACACCATACATTTGGGGTTAGGTGGGGTAATTGTAAACGGAAAATGAAGGATTGAAACATTTTGATTGATTTTAATCGTGTATAAGTTTTAAAATTGAAATAACTGCAAATAATAATAGTTACTTCAACCTTTGTTATTATGTTGCGTACAAAAAAATTGTTTAAATATAAATACTAAATACAGCTCTAAAATTCAATTTACAATTACCCTTGACATCTTAGAGTTAATTGTAAACAAGTGTTTTCTTTATCCTTTGAAATACTGAAACAAAAATAGTGACAACTGTAAACTAGATGTCTTTGTACTATTTCATGTTGTGTTTATAATCCTAACTGCATGTTTACAATTACCCTGTCTTCGTCTATATGGAAAATAAAAGGAAACTGTAACATTAATAATTTTTATGCAAATAATAAATTCGTACCTAGTTCGGACGTTACTGTAACAATAATAATTTTCAAATATCACTATAATATTGACGACTCGGAACACAAAGTTTTTATAAGTAAAAACGTAAAGTTTTACCTTACAGCCTAAACCGGCTTTCACCTATATAAGGCTTCATCAGAGGCTCATCCTCTGATGAAGCCTTATATAGGTGAAAGCCGGTTTAGGCTGTAAGGTAAAACTTTACGTTTTTACTTATAAAAACTTTGTGTTCCGAGTCGTCAATATTATAGTGATATTTAGTTAAGTAACGGACACGTCATGGACAACGAAATCCAAGAATAATTTTCACTCATATAAAATGTTAACCAAGATTTAAGAATTTATAACTTTTTCTTACCTTTGGGTTCACCTCCAGGGTCTTATAGACAAAACAGTTGCAGAGTGAATATTTAGGTGTGAGTTGCAAAATAATTATGCTTACACAGTTTTTGAATTCTAACAAATTAGTTTTCTTTTATTAAACAAAATTATTTCCCAATTTCTACTTTAATTAATACTTTCTTTCAGTCTAATTTTTAATGTCCTTGGCCTCACAACACTTCCAAACAAACTTCCAAAAAATATAAAATTTACTTCTTATTAAAAGCTATTACAAGATTAATTAATTTACTGTTTACTAGTCAACCAGCACTTTGACTCTATAACTATGCACACTCTCATACTCTCTCTCTTTCTGCTTTACATGTTTATTCTTTTCCCAGTTTATTGAGATCTCATAATGGTTGGGGATATCCCCGTATATGAATTTAAATGCTGTTACTGAGTTTAAGTTAGAAATTGATTATATTGGTACTCAGCCTTCTTGTAGACTTGTCCAGTTGTTATCACTTTTCCCACCAAACACTCCGAAAGTAGCTTAAAAATGTTTGAAAGTTCATTTTGCACGCTCGTTTGAGTTGTTCTCTGTGTTATACATTATTTTACTGTTTTATCACCTTTAGAACATTAATTTTGTCGGCCGACGTGACTTGCTAGCGAACACTGGTTACTGAAACTGCGCGCTCCTTTACTGTCCCGCGCAGCTCTGCTGTGTCTACTTGACTGGTCCAACGATGACTGACTGTTGTCTCCTGGCTTGTGGTAATTACGTATTTTTCCTGGCCTAATAGCGTATAAAATTCACATTTTGACAATCAACAAACTCCTTGCCTTTCAATCTGTTTTTTTTTCTTTTGCCAAAGCTTATCAATTTTTTTCTGCCAAGAAATATTTACAGGGCCAAAAACACATTTATCAAGGGATTGAATTTTGTAAGTTAAGTGACTTGGTAACAATTGAGCACCCACCTAAGCACTAACATAACAATACACCTGACTATTTATCAGATGGCAGAAATATATTTTCCACACTAACATACATAGCCTTAACAATTATTTGGAAATTTTTTATAGTTTTTTTTAATAATTTTTATTTTTAGCAGAATATGTTTTAAGAGTGGTAAGCTCATAATAGTATCTAGATTTGTTATTCTGATATTTAATAGTACTAAACTAACAAGACTATTTGAATAACAGCATTCACAATTACTCCAAAACCACATTTACATTTACCCCAATGGGAAATTTTTGTGTGATAATTGTAAGTGTAGTATAGGCCTAGCTTGAGACTATATTAACGAAATCCAAGAATTAAAATACCTTTACAAAACAATACAAAAAGTTAATAAAGATTGTTATATTTGACTTTATATTGTTTTGGTGCAGTTTCAGATTGTTTCTGTCCACAAAATCAGTATACTCCTAAAGTCATGAAAACCGTTTCACAATATTTTTTAACATGAAAACTTCAGTTACAACTTAGGATATTTTCTAATATTAGAAGTCCAGCAGGACTCTGCAGTTTTGAAGGGAAGTTCAACAGATCATGTAATGACAATGTAGACAACACTGAATGTCTGAAAACTAAAATCTCCCTACCATTTACAATTACCTTGAATTTATGCTATTCTATAGTCATACTGTGACAAGTTACAATCGATATGCTGTTTGTTTGCTAATCATCAGCCAAGTTGATCCATTTTCTGGTACCAAATATTCAAGCAAATAGAAGTATACGAGCAAAGTATACATATCTTTTGCAAATAAAGTAACTTAAGTTCAAGGATAAGAACAGTCTCAGAAACAATCTTTCTATAAAAATGTACCTACCTCCAAAATTACAAGACTGTAGTATTTTTTCAGTACTGTAGATGACTAAAATGTTGACTGACTATTAATCCAATGTTTATAAATGAATAGTAAAACCACGAAGATTAAAAACTAATAAGAAATCATTAGTAAAATTTATTAAGGAATCAAAGGAATTCAGAAATTCAATTGATAATATAGATTGATAACCATACATTAGTGCATAGTATTACTAATTTCACAAAAGTTTTAACTATTGGATAGTGAACATTCGATTTAAAATATAGTACGGGTACACATATTAATGTAAAGCACGTGTCCCTAAAAAGTGAATGGAAAAGAAAAGAAATACACAATTTCAACTTTTTTTTTAACTGAAAAGAAGAAATTCTTTTGAGTTAGTGTAATGTGTTGTGTTACTGTGAGATAGAGCAGTGCTGTTAGTATACTAAGTAAGATGTATTAAATGTATAAATAAATCTAAATGGCCTAATGAGATATTCTTAGATATAGGTCATTCAGGTTAGGTCAAATTGCTCATTAGACTTTGTCTAAATTTTAAAGACATTTAGGACCGTACATTAAAAACATTGTTTGCACATATGCAGTGGCGTACGCAGAATTTTGTTAAGGGGGGGTCATTATTAAAATTGTTTACAATTGACATTATCGGTATTTTAAATTTTGTGTATTATTATTATATTATGTTACGGTATATTTATTATACTATGTTCGAATAGAACATATTCATAAATACCCTAATAAAATCTTCAAAACGTATTTTTTTCACAGCCTTAGCCTACAATTTTTAACAAATTTTAACATCTGTTTCATTTTGTATAATAAAAATGCTTGTGCCAGTGCCACATGCCATTATTACACTTAGGCTACACAATAATCATATATTTTAGTCAATGGTTATTTGTATACGATAAGTAAGACACTTTACATAACAGGAAAATCCATGGAAGCAATCAAATATATTGAAATAAATTTAATTAAACACAATATGTCAATATGGAACTCACCAAGGTTGACGAATGAAACTGGCATGATGAATCCACACTCTATGAAAGAATTTGAATTTGAATAAAAAATTGAATGCAGTTGTCTCAAATGTTCAAATCAAAATTCTACTGTAGTCTATTATTGTTTTGAAAAATCATTGTTTAAAACGAGTACCGGTAATTAAATTAATATATACAGTATATATAATGTACATAGCATACAGTATATAACGTCACTACACTTCAGAAATTTCAGCAATCACAATACAATGTCAATGTCCAAACGACGTTTTTTATTCATTAGTTCATTTAACACATCTTCTGCAGTTGGAGTGTAATTTCTATGTATGTTGAGGAGTGCTAATCCATTCAAACGTGTATTTCCAGTAGAATTACGCAAATATGTTTTTAGACAGCATAATGTTGAGAAACATCGTTCATTTGTACATGTGGACACTGGAAGCGCAGCTAGTATTTCTAGCAAAGTAAATATATTTGGCATTATGTTGGGATTGCACATAGTTAACCCAACTACGGTCGTTTTCGGTTGGTCTCCCTTCTCAAGACATGCAATTTTTCTGTACCATAATTTTAATTCATTATTCAGGTCTTCTTGGCAACCGCTTCTTATGTCACTGGCGTAGAACTCTGTGAGCGAAGTGAAAGCAGAAACTTGAGACAGCAGGGGCAGAAAGACTGGGTTCGTAGGTAAAAGGCACTGAAAGCCTTTCAATATTTCCTTGTGTTTCAAGAAATGCGAATCTAGTTGGGACATGAAGGTATCCAGAAATGGAATAAAAGTAGAGACACGAAAGTAAAGTTCTGTTGTCAGTGATGATAAGTCCAAGTGCACACGGTTGTTTTGTCACGCTGCCATGCGAGGGACTTGAATGGAGGACCCCAACGTATTCAAGACTTCAGAAGCGCAAATGAAAATTTTAGAAAATTCTTCATCGACATTTTCGCGTATAGATTTCATTTCACTGTTAATATCTTCAGCAAGGTTTACTGCTTCTATGAGATCAATAGTCGAATTCTGCAGGAATTTACACAATGGGAGACTTAAAGAAAACGGTCTCTGAATACAAAACAGCGATATCACAAATTGACAGTCAGTCAGAGCACATAAAAGTGAATTTGCTTGTGAGGATGAGTCTTTGTCTTTCCATTCTGATATGCTTTGAAGTGTTGCAATAATAGGGTCATACAATTCCACCACCGCGGCCACGGAGTTATACCTTTCCAACCAATGAGTTGCACAAAGTTCAACGAGTTTTTCACGGCGTGAAGTTGTAGTTTCCATTTCACTTATCGCCGATTTTAAAACATGTTGCCTTTTAGGTGTATTAAGAAATTCGTACAGACTCGATATTGTACCCATGTTGTTTCTAATGGCAGCTACTTCACAGGCACTGGATACAGCTAAGTTGAGGCTGTGTGCTGAGCAGTAGACATATAAAGCTGATGGAATTATTTCCTTTACATGTGGCTGGACTCCGTTTACTTTTTCTGACACGGACATAGCTCCGTCATACCCTTGACCACGAATCTTATTTATGTCTATATTTAATGAACGCAGCTTCTCCAATATCGCCGTTGCGATTCCTTTTCCGGTCACATCATATACCGGTACGAATTGTAGAAAGTTTTCCTTCATAGTGAAATTTTCTCTATCAACATGACGAACACAGTGATAATTGTTCTAAGCCTGATACGTCTGACGTCTCATCGGCGAGAATAGAGAAGCAACTGGAGGCATTAAGTTCTTTCATGAGATTTTGAACAATCAGGTTGTTGCACACTTCAATTATTTCATTCTGTATTCTAGGACTGGTGTACTGCGCATTTCCAACACTACACGTCAACATATTTTTTAATACAGAATCAGTCTTACTTCAAACGTGAAGAAGTGCCCTGAAATTGCCATCATTTTCTACTGGTTCTTGTCGACCTCTATTTATCCTGAATCCCTGTGGCCTCGCAGTGCGATACATTGTTTCCCGCAGAACAAAACACTTTCAATAATAGGAATAAGATTTTTCCTGTTCTCCAGTTTCTTTTGCATTGTTGCAGTATCTATTAGCACATCGAAACTTTTTTCCCACATGAAATATCGGCCAAAGTACCGGCTACCTCCAAACTTTGTTTGCGATACAGACACTTCTCATGTTCTGAAAATCGCTCGACGGCATTCTTCCAGTTGTCAAATTTCACTACAAAGTTGACCTAAGGGTTGCTTGCCAGATCCAACACCATCACTTGGAGCAAAAAGTGGACAAAATTTACAAAAACTCGCTCCCTTAAATTCGGAATATTAATACAATAGATTTATGTTCATTGTTTATTATAGCTTTCACTTTGACTTGTTGGTGAATTTAACACTCGGTTTTGTTAAATAACTTCTTTAACGATTTTTATTTAATTTAATTAATTGTTTAATTTGATTTTAATGTTCTTGTTTATTTATATTTGAGTAATTATTTGGTTGTAGATCCGTTGTTTGAATGTAAACAGTTTCGTAGACCTCTTGACTTTTGTTCACACTTCTATTGAATTGTGTCATCTGTGTAAGTCAGTGTATAGTTTAGACAAAGTTATTTTATATAGTTTAAACCTTCACGTACCTTTGATGTTGTAAACAAATGGATTACAAATCATCCAGCTTTTAACTTTTTTCTAACTCAGCCTGTTTGCAATGAAAACTCTAGTCTTAATCGTTTGATTATTTATAATTATTAGCTATCTCAAGGGTGACTTCTATTAATTTGCAGAATAAAACGCCACTGCCTTACTTTACAATGCTGTTAACTTTACAATGGTGTTACAAAAGATTAGAATATTAGGTTAGACACCTTTAGTTATTAAAATTAGTAAACGAAAAGTTCGTTCAATTTGTACCAATCTTAGGTTAGTTATGATAACGTTAATACATGAAATCTTATGTCAGAGTATTATAATTCCTTTAAATAAATTTAAAACAGTACGTATTGTATTATTGTTTCTTGCGTCAGTATACAGGTGTATTATATTATACTGCTAATAGCTTATTTGTAAACAATGTAAATATATGTACTGTACTCCCTGGTTATTAATCTCAATGATTATTTATTAACACTCCCCACGAACTGATACACTGATCGTGGTTACACTTCACTTTATTTCGCACATGAACGAGTTTATTTTCTTCTTGACTGACTATTTCATTGGTTATGTATGATACTTAACCTCGTTCTTTAACACGCACTTCTAGTAAAAGTATCACTACTATTATCGATGCACTGATATTTAATTATACTTCGTCCTTCTCCTTGATTATTGAATTTTGGATGATAAATCGGCCTGGATTAGTTGTTGTTGATTGAGTGGAAAGAGACAAAATGCTTCTCTGTTTACAATTGCGATCGTTTATATAGTTTTTTTAGAAGTCTGCTAGGGAGTGTCGGCGGGTTTCTAAAGTAGTCCGTGATTGTTTGAAAATGATGTCATTTTGAAGTAATTCTATTTATAGGCATTACATATTTGTATTCGGAGTGTCATTGTCGCTATTGTTATTATTTCATTGTATTTATTCGAAATTCACCAAATTTATGATGCTAACGTTTATATCTCAGTTATTACAATTACAATTCAGGTTCTATTACTATCTTATTTTGTTTTTATGTAGTATCCAAGTCACTTTTTCACAATAATTTAATTACCTTGTATCCGTCAGTGACTTCGTTCTAGCATTTTTTATATAGACGCGTTTCGTGACATATGTCACATCATCAGTAATACTCGTCAAATGTTAAAATTCACATAAAAACACATTTGCACATATTTACTAAATCACAATAATGACACACATATAACACGATGTAACTTCGGCTCCGTTGGACCGGTCCGACCACGCGTGTAGTTGCCGAGCCACTAATTAAACTAAGTCAATCCTTATCACCAGTCATTACCATCACGCGCGATTATAGTTAGGGCTGTATCATATAGTGAGTGAGATCGAAACCTTAATTGTTTGTTTAATATACTGTTATTGTTGATATTCTTGTCTTTAAATGATTTATAAATCTCAAACTCCTCAAGAGCCTCAAGTGTCATCTACATATCGTGCATAGAATTTAATATTATTATAAAATTTGTTATTCTCCCACCTTTATAGTTTTTAATGGCACACTACGACAGATAGAGAAATTGAAACATTATTTGAACAGCCTTAGCAAGAACATACAATTTACCCTCGAAACAGAGGTTGACAATAAACTCAATTTGTTGGACCTGACTGTTACAAAGTATCTTAATAAATTTCAGTATAAAATATATAGGAAACCCACCACCACAGATGTTACAATACACACCGATTCTCATCACCCATATAGTCAGAAAATGGCGGCTTACAACGGTAACGATTCTACTTAACCAAAAGGACTTTCAGGATGAATTGGATATAATAAGGCACATAGCAATAGCGAATGGGTACAAGAGTTCGATGATAGATAGACTTCTTAAGCGACACCTATATAAAACTAGATCCCACCATAATACCATCGATGATAATAAAGTTAACAAAAATAAAAATAATAATAAAAAGTATATAACAACAGTGTACGGTAGCCTTTTACCTAACATTATATCCAATGTGTTTTCTAAATTTAATATAAAAGTCGCGTGTAAAACAAATAATAATATTTCTAATTTGTTACGCATAAAACAACTGTTCCCGTTAGAAGAGAAAACAGGTGTTTACAGGATGTCATGTGATGATTGTGATTGTTTCTATCTGGGTCAAACTGACAGGTCTTTCTTGAAAAGATACAAAGAAAATCTACCAAGGAATGACTTAGACAAGACCAAATCTAATTATGCGCACCATCTAATGATGCATAACCATAATTACACAGATTTCAATACTGATTTCAAAGCAATCCATGTATGCGGTAAGGGTAGGTTAATGGACGCTCTCGAGGAATTTGAGATTTATAAATCATTTAAAGACAAGAATATCAACAATAACAGTATATTAAACGAACAATTAAGGTTTCAATCTCACTCACTATATGATACAGCCCTAAATATAATCGCGCATGACGGTAATGACTGGTGATAAGGATTGACTTAGTTTAATTAGTGGCTCGGCAACTAAACGCGCGGTCGGACCGGTCCAACGGAGCCGAAGTTACATCGTGTTATGTGTGTGTCGTTATTGTGATTTAGTAAATATGTGCAAATGTGTTTTTATGTGTTTTATGTGAATTTTAACATTTGACGAGGATTACTGATGATGTGACATATGTCACGAAACGCGTCTATATAAAAAACGCTAGAACGAAGTCACTGACGGATACAAGGTAATTAAATATATTACTATCATTGTAAAGCTTGTTTATTTGTCTTTATTTTGACATGGCTTGTTGCCAGTTTGGTCATAGTTTTCATTAACATTTCTTTATTCTAAAGTAACTAATGCATTGTTTACATTCGTTGTCTGCTAAATGTGGCAGATCCGACTAATAACTTATTCTTAATATTTGTTTAATTTCTAATTTCTAATATTTCTTAATTTCTAATTTGAACATGATTATTTGATTAAAAAGAACACTTTATTATATGTAAATGCTGTATCCAGCTGAACAATATTAATTATTAGTATATATTTGTTGATTGTTTATCATAAACTTCCATATTTAACTATTTATATTCAACATGTCTTTCTTATCTCTTATTCTTATAACATCACTCAAGTAGTGGTCCTTTACATTCTTTTTATCATTATCATTATTTTACTTCCCTGTGCTTAGTAGGGTCTCTACCTGATTCTTATTTCTATGACTTAGTTCGGTCATTCTGGGTTTGTTATTATTCCTTTACAATGTTTTGTTCCTTGACCATTATGACATTTCTTTACATATTTTATCTACTTATAATGTTACCTGAATACATTCAGTGGTTACATTGATTGTTATTCTTAATTTGTGATAACACATTATTGGTTTTCTTATTTTCTTTTACAGTTTATGATTAATCATAGTATCGTTCTTTGTCTTTTTTAAATCATTACTTTGACGTGGAACAGCTAATGTGCTGTTTCTATTTATAATACATGATACAAACATTATTCATGTCATTTCTTATCTTACTTATTTTATTTTATTTTATTCATCTAAGGTTTTATTGCGCTCACTTGACAGATTATGTGGGAAACTTGTCTTGTCATTTTGTCTTTGTCATTCTGTTTATTTATGTTGTAGTGTCATTTTATGCAGATAGTGGGTTTACCACTGTTCATTTGAATTTCTCCTCTCCTTCCATTCTTTATTGGTTTATTATTTTTACTGTCACATTCTTCCTGGTTACTCATTTATAGTTATTTTAGCATCATTCACCCTTCTGGTGTTTATTATTATTATGGAACATTTTGTGATGTTACAATATGCAAGCCACTTCCAGCGGTAAAGCCATTTAAACTGAAATCGCAAATTTCTCTTTCCTTTTGTTGGAAAAACAAACACTGGATTTGGTTCCCAGACATTGTTCAAGACATCCAGTTTCTTTTCATTAGACACGTCTTTTCCTATGTAAACTCCAATATCATAAGCGTGTGGTTCACTGGAACTTGAAGATGTTGATGCTTCCGGAATCAGAACAATACACTTATCACTTCTAAATGATTCAGCAGGCATGTTGACATTATTGAATGATGTCGATGTACATTCAATGTCAGCCGAGTTTTCACAGGGGGATGTGAAACTAGTTTCGGGAAGAACGTTAGCGACAACATCGTCATGCTGCGGTTGTGCCAACATTTGGCAATGTGAAATTTTCACTAACTTCACAAGAATCACTACCGGTACACGACTTTTTGCTAAAAAATTGTAAAATTGAGCTTTGCGTCGCTTAGACATATCAAAGAACCCGGAATGATAATGTGAAGTTTCTGTTTTAAAATATGAACTGCCAAATGCACAAAATGTTAAACGAACGTTCCACAACAAACTCTGAACTCAGACTAATGGATGAATACCGCTTGACAATGTACAATATTTCACAACTGCACTGCAGAACTGTCAAAACAATATGTTTCACAACAAGTAAGTTTATATGGTGTCGGCCTTATTTTATTACAAGGTCGGTATTATTATCGTACCTTCTTGTCAAGCGGCACGGATTTGATGCTCCTTTCTCTCTTTCAGTAGACGAGGAGGGGTATATTGCTTTGACACTCACCGTGCCAGTGAGAGCACTGCCGCGTTTTCAGAATGCTGAATGACAGCTACTTGTGTCCCACGTGTAGTGATGTACTGTACGTGCCACAGCACCAAGCACAGTATATATTTATATTATTGAAGAAGGGGAGGGTGGACCGTACCTTATGTCGATAGATTTTTTTACTCTGACAGTGAGAAATTAGACGAGAGAAAACGATTATGGATTTTTAAAAAGATACTCAAATAAATATGCCAATTTTTGTTTTATATAATATTAAAAAAAGTGGTTAAACATTCAAGGGGGGTTCAAACCCAGTAACCCCCTTGCATACGCCTGTGCACATATGAGTAGGAAGCAGATGTATTAATATAATGTTACCTAACAAGATCTGGAACAATTACGTATATTAAATTAAGTAGTTAGTGGACTTAAAAACCTGCAGTAGAAACTCCAGTTTTTATAAAACAAATAGGGAGAGAATTGAAGATTTCTTGTTTGGAAATGTTATATGTTTTCTTCACAAGTAACTAATGGCAGGTTATGATTTGTAACCATGTTTTCTCATAATGTATGTTGTTAATGACCTTTTTTTAAGAGTATGAAAAAAGACAATAGATATCGGTATTTGAAAAAAGGTGAATTTTAGTGGTACATACTAAAGTATAGAGTCCTATTTGTTTCTATTTATTAACAAAGGTCCGTACTGTAATAATTTTGTATGTAATATACAAGCATTCTTTAATATTTTTACATGATTCTCCAATTTTATTTGCATTAATTCTGACAGTAGTAACATAAAATTCCACTGTAACCCATTATTAATACTTAATCATTTGCGTGTTAACAGAAACCGCACATTGCTTTTTATTTCACTGTTGAAAAAAGGATTTTAATGTACTTGTTTGGTTATAAGTTAGATTTACATAAAATCATCTCTGTACCATAATCATGTGCGATAAATTGGAACTAGGTTTTAATTCCGGTACTTCGAATAAATACAGCCTTTAATGTTATATACAGCCTTTTATCCATACAATAAATACATCCTTTTAATGTACACTAACTAAGGACATTTTTTTAAGTCTAATTAATTTTTAAATTTTTAAAGGTTAAGTTAGATTGTTAAACGTAGATATAACCTCCAAAAATCGTCTCTGTACTGTAATCATGTGCAATAAATGGAAATTAGGTTTCAATTTCTGTACTTCCAATAAATACAGCCTTTTAATTACACTAACAAAGGAAATTTTAGTTATCATAGATTTTTAAACTTAGACATAACCTCCACGAATTGTCGTGAGGTAGTACGGGGTAATATGGTTTGTATGTTATCTAGAGTGGAAGAGTAACAGTCAGCGCATAGTACCTATTGAGAAATGCTGTGCATGTGCCAGTGGCGAAGTTACATGGAGGCAATTGAGGCAATGCCTACCCTAAAAAATTCTGTAGAATAAAAATTATAAATACGTGTGAACTACATAACGTAAAGATTATACAGTGTTTATTAGGCCGAAACGTGCTTTACTGAGTGACCGCTAGATGGTGACAGGTGAGACTCGGCATGGCTCGTTTAAAGCGAATGAGGCAACCTGAACTTGCCTCAGCATTTTTTGTATACATCGTATGTAAGCAATGTACCGGAGTGTTAGGGAAATGAAGGGAGGGGGATTGTCCCGTGCTGTACACATAGAGCGTTGAGGCATACCTTACTTCTGTGGTCCAAACATTCAAGTTAAAGCGCGCTGTGTTGTTTATAAGTGTGTTTATTTTATGCGGTTATAAAAAGTGTCCCTGTTATTCCGCTGAACTAACAGATGATCAAGATTGTTATTTGAATTATTTGTAACATTAAACATATATATAGAAACTAATCAAGTTTAAAAATTTCAAGTTCAATCAGTTGTATTATTGTGTATGACTAATACAAGGATTGTTCAATAGAAACAGGTACAGAGCTGTAAAGAATTTTTTATTCAACGATTTTAAAAGAAGTCTCCATTAACATTAAGACATGAGTTCCACTGTTGCACCAACCTGTAGATTCCCTGCTAGTAAAATTCTTACGGCTGTTTGTGGAACCATTCGCTTACAGCAAACTCTACCTCAGCGTCCGATTTGAACCACCATCCTTTTAGTAATTCCTTAAGAAAAATTTAAGATAAGATTTTTGCCTACCCATTCATTAACTACTAGCTTCGCCACTGGCATGCGCATGGTACCGCACGAATTGAAGACAAGACGACAACACATTTTATGGGGGGAATAAAATTGCATCCCATGGCCACCAAGATCCTACTTTCTATTTAAAAAAAAAAGAAACCAAATTTATTTAAATCATGTAATTGAAAACTAATTCACTCAGAAGCACTTAATTAAGTAGTCTCTGGCTACAAATTGTGAAACTGGTATGTCCACTATTTTGATTTTCTATAAGCTCTTCAAAAAGGCATTCAATTTTTGGCATTGAAACCAATTTTTGTTTTTCAATCTTTAGGCAAAATGTTATCTGAAGTAATCAATTTTGTCATTAATTTCATTTACATTAACAAAATACTGAGTTGTTTAACTTCAGGAGGTATATTTTACTGGTATATATTGCGACGATACAAATCAATACTTACGCATAGGATAGTTGTGTGTGTGAAATTATGAATAAGTCTATATTGGAGGTGTAGAAAAATTATTTATTTGGCACACAAGTAAATGATTGTTTATGTGATATATTCTATAATTACACAATGTCATGAATAGTATTTTATTATTTATTAAAGAGTCTATATAGTTCAATTTGGCTGTTTTTTACTTGAAATGTCGAATTCCTTATGTTTGGCGTAACGTCCTCGCTCCGCTGCTGCCAAACTCTGCTCTCTCTGCACTGGCCGCTCTCCTCTCTCAATCTCTCTCTGCGCTGTGCTGAGAACAACTGATAACACTAATTGAAGCTGTCACACATAAACTGTCACTTTTCTGAATTTTGAGTTTATATCGATCGGAAATTTATTATTTAATTTAAGCGAAATGAAACAGAATCTCAGGGTTATAATGAGTTTTGTTATAAAATGCGGTGTATTAGGCTTACACCTTCTGGCAACTCTTGAAGTGTTCTGCGTACAATAGATTTACCCCGGCAGATAAACTTCACTATGCGGAAATCTTCTACTAACGCGGAATAGCACTTAGTAATAATAATACTTGATGTTATTTACTTCACTCGCTTGGTTCTAATCGAAAAACTCGAATAGAGTTCCAAGACTTATAGTTACTTTTGATTCACAAGTTCGTGCAAGAAAAACTCTTGATGAGGAGCACACGTCACTATGCAAAGGCTTCCGATGAACTCCTGCAGTACGTCGAACCTTACTACGGACGAATCTGACTGAAATTAGGGGCTTCTGATTGGTCAATCAACTGTCTACGTGGCAGTTATAACAAAAGATACACGGATTGCAGGTGAATCTTTGTATAAGTTGGCGAGAGCCTGCCTAGATTTTATCTAGAAATTTTATTACTCTTCAATAGATAAGCATTAAAAGTTGAGTTTTCAATCATTAAAAATCCATATTTTAAAAACAACTGAGAATAACAGAGTATATAGAAAACGTAGCTATTTTCATAAATAATTCACTGTCCAAGTTTCATGCAGATGGGTTAATTAACACAGAAGATATAGCGAATAAGGTTTATCACACGCAAACGCGCGCACATATTCACACACAAAGTACATGACATAAAAGAACAAAAATTTACAAAGAATTTGATATACCATAAGTCCTTATCCAACACTAAATACAAAACTTGTAGCTAATTGACAAAAAATTGTATAAATCCATTTAAAACCTGTTAATGTCCATCATCAGTGCTCAGATATTCTTATACATAGATCATCATCCTGTGTTTTGTTGCAATATATATATTGTTACATGATATTTTTCCCATCATCTTGGTGTATGATTGTCTAAGTAAAGATATTAACAAAACTTAGGAAAGTACCAGAAAACTTAAAGTAGCCTGCTTAAATGACTACTAATTATAGGTTTTATACTAATGAATAATCATAAATAATGTTTTACTTATTATGTTTTGGAACTATTAAAGTTAGTAAGACTTGAAGGACAATGTCTTGTAAATACTTACCATGTTAATACTTATCCCACTATGTGTGTGAAAGTTGAGATTAACTCATAAGTTCGATAAGAGTTGTGTTATGTTTATAAGGGAAGTGATTAATAATAAATAATGTTTTAATAGTTATGTTTTGAGATATTAAAGTTAGTAAGTAAGGAGGACAATGTTTTTGGGGCCTACTTACCATGTGAATACCAGTTTTATTATGTTTGTAAAAACTGGAATGGATCCATAAGTTTAATCAGAATTGTCATATGTTTCATAATAGTTGTGTTAGTAATTAATTGTTTGATGTTGAATGATAATATATGCTGTAATATTATTTAAACAAATGTTAGTGTTATTGGAAGGGTACAAAATTATAATAATAGAGATCTTTGTAAAACTAGGTATGTTAGGCATGTATAGTAAAGGAATTTGGAAAAGAGTTTACAGTAAAACTAGTACAATTAATGTCATGTTGAACTATGTTATTACTAATTGTAGCTAACAGTTATTAGTAAAGTGAAAGGTATAAAAAAGAACTAATTATAAATAATTTGGTACAAATAGTTAAAAGTGTAAACTAGGTAACTCTGGAAATATGGAATGGAAATTAATCAAAAGTGATATCAAAACAATCAGTGTTCCATCAGAAATTCAAAGATACTAATATCTTGAAGATCAAAGATCATATAAAAAAGTTATAACAATTTTAAGAAATTTGTATATAAGATGTTAGAAGTTTAAAATTATTCCTTAGGCTTTCACGGCCGGTGTCACTTGAATTGTGAAAAATATCCGGGCTGTTTGGCCGTGGTCCATGGTTAAAAACAAAACCAAACGTTTTGGCAGCTCCACTGGCTGCCATCATCAGTGGAATAAGATTTCTGCACTAAAGGTGTCTACGTACAGGCCCACAGTACTGTGGTATAGACTAAAGCTGTCCTGCCATGCTACCTGTACATATAAATTCAGCAAAGTCCCACGTACAGGTAAAAATGACACCATCAACCAATCACAACAGAGATGGTATATGATTGGCTCGCACCAAGATACGCCATTATGTGACTCACTTGTTTTCCAAGAAATACTGTGGGGAAGGCTGCTGATTTCCCGCGATGCTACCTGTGCTAATTGTTTACTAATTGCAACCCCCGCACAGGTAAGTACAGCATCACCAGCCAATCAGAAACAAGAAGGTGTGTGAGAGGCTCGCATCGCGCCATGCCATAATGTACTTAATGAGATGCTTTCGCCCCGTCGATTCATAGCGATCGCAGCATGCTTCTGAATCAAGACGGACTCCATATGAGAAGGGAAGTAATCACTCACCGCCGACAAGAGTTTCGTCTCATCGAAACGGATCCGATGGTCAGCATTGGCGAGCGCGTGTTCGGCCACGGCAGACTTCTCCGGCTGTCCCAGTCTACAGTAACGGCTATGTTCACCCACGCGTGTGCGGACGCTGCGCTTCGTGGTACCAATGTACACCTGGCCGCATGAGCAGGGAACTCCGTACACACCGCACGATGACAGCGGGTCTCGGACATCCTTCGTCGGCCGCAAGAACTGGTGTATCTTCTTTGTCGGCTTGAATACTGGCCTCACACCGTGCCGACTGAGCAGCCTACCAATGCGGTCCGTCACCCCATGAATGTAGGGGAACGCCGCGAAACCGACGGTCTCACGTGAATCCACTTCCGGCCTGGCTGTTCTTCTCGGCCGGACCGCACGTCTCACCTCCCCGACGGAATACCCATTGGCCTGCAGCGCTAGTTCGAGGTGCCGCAGCTCATCATCGAGGTACCGGGGCTCGCATATCCTCCTAGCCCGGTCCACCAAGGTCTTCAACACCGCCCTCTTCTGGCTGGGATGGTGGTTCGACAGGAACTCGGCAGGTTCCTGGCACATCTCAATCAGGTTCACCCACGGATACAGTTTACCGTCGAGAGGGAGACCGACAATCAGCTGGCTTTTCTGGACGTGTGGTCCTTAGAAGGACCGATGGCAGCCTCGGACATAAAGTTTATAGAAAACCGATGCACACTAACCGCTATCTCCATAAACAGTCGAACCACCATCCCAGCCAGAAGAGGGCGGTGTTGAAGACCTTGGTGGACCGGGCTAGGAGGATATGCGAGCCCCGGTACCTCGATGATGAGCTGCGGCACCTCGAACTAGCGCTGCAGGCCAATGGGTATTCCGTCGGGGAGGTGAGACGTGCGGTCCGGCCGAGAAGAACAGCCAGGCCGGAAGTAGATTCACGGGAGACCGTCGGTTTCGCGGCGTTGCCCTACATTCATGGGGTGACGGACCGCATTGGTAGGCTGCTCAGTCGGCACGGTGTGAGGCCAGTATTCAAGCCGACAAAGCAGATACACCAGTTCTTGCGGCCGACGAAGGATGTCCGAGACCCGCTGTCGTCGTGCGGTGTGTACGGAGTTCCCTGCTCATGCGGCCAGGTGTACATTGGTACCACGAAGCGCAGCGTCCGCACACGCGTGGGTGAACATAGCCGTTACTGTAGACTGGGACAGCCGGAGAAGTCTGCCGTGGCCGAACACGCGCTCGCCAATGCCGACCATCGGATCCGTTTCGATGAGACGAAACTCTTGTCGGCGGTGAGTGATTACTTCCCTCGTCTTCATATGGAGTCCGTCTTGATTCAGAAGCATGCTGCGATCGCTATGAATCGGCAGGGCGAAAGCATCTCATTAAGTACATTATGGCATGGCGCGATGCGAGCCTCTCACACACCTTCTTGTTTCTGATTGGCCGGTGATGCTGTACTTACCTGTGCGGGGGTTGCAATTAGTAAACAATTAGCACAGGTAGCATCGCGGGAAATCAGCAGCCTTCCCCACAGTATTTCTTGGAAAACAAGTGAGTCACATAGTGGCGTATCTTGGTGCGAGCCAATCATATACCATCTCTGTTGTGATTGGTTGATGGTGTCATTTTTACCTGTACGTGGGACTTTGCTGAATTTATATGTACAGGTAGCATGGCAGGACAGCTTTAGTCTATACCACAGTACTGTGGGCCTGCACGTAGACACCTTTAGTGCAGAAATCTTATTCCACTGATGATGGCAGCCAGTGGAGCTGCGGAAACGTTTGGTTTTGTTTTTAACCATGGACCACGGCCAAACAGCCCGGATATTTTTCACAATTCAAATGTTAGAAGTTTGTTTATTTTGAGGCTCAGAGAGAACCATAGTACGGTAACTCAAGATGATACAGTTTAAACCAATGAAAGCTAAGTTATAGGCCTTAGCAACAGACATGTTATAAAATTAATTGAGGGATTTCCATTATTAGAACTGAACGAGAAAGGCTGATATAAAAAAATAAGAGACCAATCTACAATATTTCGGGTGTAATAATAGTGCAGATAATTAAAGTTAATTCATTATACAAGATTAAATGTTTAGAAGAAATAAGTAAACCATTATTCAAAAGAAGGAATCCAATTAACAAACAAAGAAGCAATTTCAACATATCCAGGAAGAGAAGTATTCTTGCTAATAACTAAACTGAGGAAATTACCTTAATGTCCTAAGTTTACACTTTACAAAGAAACGGTCTACACTTTTTAATTAAAATTATATTTGAACTTTCACTGAGAAAATAATTAATGAACAGACTTATTTTCATGGTAAAAAACTATTAATGTATGGTAATATAAACATTTAAAGTGTATTAAACATTGAAAATACATAGTTCAACATAACCTAGACACTGAACATTGTAAAGTTAATAATAAACTCTTGTTAAGACACTCTGTATTTAATTTTAAGTCCATGTACTTTTCCGAAGTACATTGTAGTTTATGCCGTAGTCAAAAGGATCTAACTTAAAACCATTTTATTTGTATTTTATTTACTAATTATTAAAACGTAAACATGGTTTGCCCTGGGAAGTAGGAGTAACTGCTGCCATTCTGAGCAAATTTAAAGAACAGCCAGCAAGACTTTGTTAACAATTATATTCTTATTTAAAAACTTTAATAAGGAGAATAAAGGATTTGAGTTAAATAACACCAGAGAAAAGGTTTTCTTGTCTTTACTTAGTGGATAATTTTATGTAAATGATATTATGTACAACATACAATCGAATGTTAATTTTTTCATCAGCCAGGCATAGGCTGGTAACACTCCCGACAAGAAAAGTATGGCAGCAGATTTGAATCTGGCTTACTGAGAATTAGTATTCATAATATTATGTTAAATAAAAGATTAAAAAAGAAAAAAAATTAGAAGGAAAAAGAAACCCTTATGATATATGCAATATTACTTACCAATTTACCAATACATCTTATGTGCAACATCTGATTGCAAATTGGCCCTCAACCAACATTGCCCTGACAACATACTCATCCTTAAAATACAAACCAAGAACAATTTAGATAGGAACGAAGTTACTTAATGTAACAAATTGGCGCCCAACGTGGGGTTAAATAACCCGTAATAAACAGAGTGTTACGGAATTGGAGCCCAACTAGTGAGGCTAGAGATATACAGTTTACTCTACGGTTAAACAACAGAGAATGTCAGGACTCACAGAAGAAAGATTTGATATCATAATGGGATTCCTAAAAAGGCAGGAAGAAATAATGAATGAACAGAAACAAATAATGGAAGAAATAATAAATGATAACAAACGATGGAGGGAAGGCCAGTGACAGGAACCCGTCAAAGGAACCAGTAAATCAGAAAATAGAAGGTAGTAGTAAGGAAGTAAAAAATAAAGAAGACAAAGGACATTGTCATATGAGAATAAAAATAACAGCAACAAAGAGAATAATAAATACTTGGAAATTAAGACAAAGAAAATGAGACAAATGCATCAAAGGAAACTAATAAAAACACGAGAAGAGTTGGAGATGATGAACAATGGACTGATTAATGTACTTACCATCCTAAGTACTGAACATCGAGAAATAGGTAATTTTAAAAATAACAGAAGGAGCTTAATAGAACCTGACATTACAACATTACCCTGACAACATATTCATCCTTAAAATACAAACCAAGAACAAGTTAGATAGGAACGAAGTTACTTATTGTAACAATATATATTTTTACTGGTATGTTTCGACCAATCTATCGCTTACCGAATGTATTATTTAAATGGTTCATCAAATGACAATAGTAGTGAGCAGATGCACCGTCATTCAAAAACCACATCTGCACTCTATCTGCAAGTGGAATATCTTCCAAGAATTCCATTGGATTCGTTTGCAAAAAAATGTAAGTATTGTCTTCCACTAAGCCTTGGTAGTAAGAAAAAAATGCCCTAAGAGATTATCACCAAGAAGACCACACCACACATTAAATGAAAAAATATGTTGGTCATGTCTTGTAGCAGTCTCGTGGGTGTTCATTTGCCCAAGTGTAGGTGTTTAGAAAGTTTACAATGCCATTTCTTGTAAATTGTAACACTTTTCTGGTGCATTTTGGTCTGTTTTGATTCGAATTAAAGTCAAATTTTTACTTATTTTTAATAGACATTATACAGATCAATTTTCTCATAATTATTAAATTCTCTGCAAAGTTAGTTAGAAATTTTTATTTGTTTATTGGAAAATTATTGAAGTTATTTTATCCCAAATCTAAAAATATTTGTTTCTCGACTCCAATTTTTTGTGTTTTACCCAGTTCTTCTTATAAACTAATTGAGATAGAGCTCTGGGACCTTTTTTATTCAATTTTTCAGATCAAAAACTATAAGAAACTACCAAATTTACCCTTCACTTTATAACCCACGAATTTCAGTATGGCGTCATTTTACTGTGGGAGCAGAAAAAAGGGCAAACTGGTTCGAGAGCTGTAACTTGCTAACAAGCCGTTTTCAGACCTGTTTATACGAACTTTTTTATTATTTTTAGCTACAGAATCTCAGGTCATGAGAGATTGCCCTGCAAATTTGAATCATCCTATATGTAAAGGACAAACGCTTCAGTTCTGGTCTCAAGTTGTTTTGTACGTGTCAGAATGAGGAAATATTTCAGGGATGTACTTGGAATATTTCCTTATAAATCGTCAAGGATATTGTAACGGGACATTTTGGCCTACCTGGGATAATATAAATAAATTTGTATTTTGAATAAAGCAAATAACATTTTGTAACTAGCTTTTCGCCGTGTTACAAATCCAGGGAACCCTTCGTAATTAAACTCCGTTAATTAGAAGGGCTGCCTACGTTGTAACAGAATTGATCACAAATAATTAAAATAACACATTACTTACTAGCTGTGTAATTGTTTACTTTGTGTAAGGAAACAATGGCAAGGTATACAATTGATTTACGCACTACTCATATGTGTGTAACAAGAAGACTTCTCTTTATTCAACATTTAAGAAAAACATATACTGACTGATGCCATGACATTACTAATTCAATTATTAAATTATTGAAAGGTTTCTTTAAACTTTGGCATCAAACTAGATTCTGTATAGTTATACCTCGGATCCGGGTGAACTTTCTGTATTAAAACTTTTAATTATACTCTTTTCATGATATTAGCTTGCAAGACTTTCTTTTAATTCAACATTTAAGAATGGTATTATTGCTTGAGTTATATTACTCTACATTAACATATAAACTGTTACAACATATGAAGTTAGAATAGTTACATGAAATATTAATTAATAAGATATAATCTTATAAACATTAGATTTAATTTATAAGTCTTTACAAAGTTAATCATTTCTGAAAAGTCTCTTTCAAGATGTGTTGTGTAACAAATATTAGTAACCCTCGATAGACAGGCTATCGAGTCACCTTTTAATTGGTATGCAGAAGACTCCTCCTGGGGTATCAGTCTTGGGAAACAGGAACAGCTACGTCGTCATCTCGGTCTGGCTTTCCTCTGTAAAGGTCTCCAAAAGTTAGCAGGGAGAACACTAGGTCATGTAGTTATCTACGATGATCATGTAGATTCTCGGATGTCCTGATCTGCATATTCTGTCACGTGCAGTAGATTTTGTGGCTTCTGCTAGTTCACATCTCCGGGAATTACTTCGGAATAGTTGTTATTCGTTGAAGTACGTAGTCATCTTGTGTTACACTTTTTGTTACGTTTCAATACTTTTTTGTTTTACATAACTTTAAACTTATTGTCTATTCACATGACTACATTAATTAATACATCCAGATGCTTTAACAAACTACATCTGGTACACTTTCTGAAGATGAAACCAAATATGATAGACATATTTGAAGAGCATAGCTCTTACGTCTACACTGTACGGAGTCACCATTGCAAGAGAGAGAATTTACGCTCCCTTCGCCAGGTACTGGACAAAAGTTAGTGGGACAACTTCCGCGCGAGAATATAGTTCCTAACTATATTTAAGTTAACATTTTTATTTATTTAAACTATCCCTAAACAAATATATACAATTTAAATCAGTTGTTTTAGCGACTTTTTATGTCTTCAGATTTTATTATTATTAACATTAGTTTTTTATCTTATTCTTACTCACACAAGACTCTGAAAGCATGTCGAGTCTGGAATCAACAGGAAAGCGCCTGCTTACAAGCAAAGGGTTAAATACGATATTCATAACGCTTTACAATTTATCTTTTTATTTGAGTATCTTATAACTAATTAATTACTGCTTCCTTTCATACTGAGTACATACAGGTATCTTATATTAAAACAGTGAGATTTAAATAGCTTAAGAGCTCGCAACCTTAATTTTTAAAATTTTGTATTTTCTAGATTATTTCTTTTATTTAAATCGTCACATACTCCACCGCTTGAATTGCACGCTACGGTTTAGCTTTTTGAGTCTAACTCACTATTGGGCACTGGGATATTGAATGGGTTTAGTGTGTGTAATTTCTTTCACATACTTTCTTGTACACTTTACAACGTTCTCCACACAGTTATTTCCTGTAGTTACAACACAGTAAACTTTATATTCTTATGAACTACCTTTTTTTTTTTACATACTATTTACACTTAATATTTACACAATTAAAACACAAAACTCTTTCTTATCTCTATCACTTAATTTTACTACCGGTTTTTTTGTTTGTCTTACTCTCTCTTCTATAGAGTAACTTTCTAAATCTCTACTATTTAGAATTCTATCTTTTCTTCTGTGAGTCCTATATATATATATCTCATGTAGTTAATGAGTGTTAGTACCCATCTAGTTAATGATTATTCATTAATGCATGTTCCGCAGAACTGGAACTCAGGTTGATCAGGCCTCGTTTCCAAACGTTTAATTACGTTTTACATTTCTTACGCGGATTCAGAAATATAATTTTCTTTACTACCTAGTATTCCTTTTCCTTTTTTTTTTACTATACCGTCACTTCTTCTTATACAACTTTAGTTGCGAAATATGCGATCTCCGCACATATTTCTGAGTTGCAGTTTCGCACAGGGCTACTGTAACTGGAGTTAGGTACTTTTGGATTTGATAAGGGCCACACCATCTGAATGATAGTTTCGAGGTGGTCTTATCAATCGCACTACTAATGGGGTGAGTCTTGTACATTACCAAGTCACCTACTTGGTACCTGACTGAGTTGCTATGATTACCTTTCTCGTGGTATCTTCTGGATTTTTCCAAGCTTGCTCTCAAGTTAGAGCGGGCTTTGTTCCATATTCTCTTTATCTGCTTATCCGTTATTTGCGGAGGCAGTAGATCGTGTATATTCCATTTTGTGGACAAAGGGTGGTTTGGTCTATACTTGTATAGTAACTCGAACGGGGTCGACTTGTGACCTTCGTGGTAATTGGGGACTGGGAGTACGATTAGTGGCAGTGTGTGAAGTTATTTATTATTAGTGCACAGTTGGTTTTTCCTAATTTCTTTAAATGACATTATTCATTTAAATGATCGCCTTCAAGAAATTCCCTTTTTCTTACTTCTTAAGTACTAACTTACATTTTAATTTTAATCCTAATTTCCAAACCTTAGATTGGAATGATCCCTACTTATCCGTAACTCACAACATCCCGGCCCGACTGACACCAGCTTACTCTAACTATGGAAGTTAGCTTTCAGCAATTATTAATGATCTTTGGCACATTTCAGCGCTATCATTTCCCTTTCAGTCGGCGACGTTGTGAATCTGTTACGTTACATATATAATCAATACTTGATTATATCTCATAAACTTATTTCTAATGTAATCTAAAGAGGATCCCATACTCCACTTTAGATCACTGGTTTGAGAGAAGCGGAATCTCACGAATATGATTCTCTTTTATCTCTTTTAACAATACTTAAACAAACTATGCGGGAGAGGAGACACTTCACAATGCATTGTAACACTCTCTAGGGGTGGTTTTTCCATTGTTCAGGCTAGCACCGGTTTAACACAATAGGGAGGGTGAGTGGCTGTTTACTACATTTCCGAACACGCTTTAATTTCTCTTACTTGCCACCACTGCGGTGTCTTCACTATGCAACGTTACTTTTTATTATTATTCTTTTCCCTTAATTACTTCTACACTTCACACAATTTTAGTATAACTTAGGATTTATTTAGCTCTAGTATTTAAATCAATTATTATTATTCACTTTATTATTTATTAAACTACTTTGGGGATTTAAGAAACGCTCTTAGAACTATCGTCTATTTAATCACCATATTTATTTAGCACACTTTATATTCACAGGTTGGTTCCGTTCCAATGGCTTACTTTTGCACTCTCTACTTATGTGCCCATATTTGCCACAATTATAACAGGTGGGTTTTCTGCGAGGTGGGTACTTGGTTTCCGCTTTATCTGGGTTTACAATTAACTTACCAGCTTTGCGCACATAGTGAGGTCTACTAGAAACTTGACTTTCATACGAGGTTGTTACATCAGGCAATAGTGCTTGCAATTGATTTCTATTATTTCCAGAGGTTTTCATTGCTTCTCTATTTTGATCTGAGTACCATACATTTGAAGAATGGATACTGCACTGTTCCAGATCAGCAATAGTATTGGGTCTATTCATCAATGATAGTCGAGATCTATCTTCGGGTATTACTTTGAGATTCGGCCAGATCGACAAAATTTTTTATTCGCCTGGTTAAATGCTCTATTCTCTGGGTAGTCCGCAAAATTTTTGCTGGAGATTTCTCGTCTTGGAGTGTTTGAGACAATAAGTTTAGTTCATTATACTTGGCAGTACAAATTTCTTTCTCGCTTTCATAATCGAGTTGGCTTAGATTGTTTAATTCCACAGGCGCATCAAATCCACATTCGCGAATTGAACTTCGTAATTCCGCAACTGTTACATCAGCATGGGGTAGTCCACGCAAAAGAGCTTCGTAAGACAGCTCGTCTTTTAATAACAAATCAGGGTTAAATTGGGCCATTTTGTTCTAACACATTAGCACGTACTTAAAATTAATACTATTATATTACACATATATTACATATAATAAATTCATAAGTAATCAATTTACACTAATTAGAAAAGAACAATTTCTCTTCTAAGGGAGAGACAGAAATCACACACATATCTTTCAATGTTAAATAGCCGATCAGCTGTTTACTGGAATGTAGGTCAGAGGGTGGCCTACATATTTAGTTAACAAAGGAGGGTGAGAGTGTGTGACAATGGGGTGTTTGCTTTTATTGTTTACTACACAAAGCGACTGAATAACACCAACGATTTGAAACCGGTCGTTTTAAACTTGAGAAGGGGAGCACACTTTTGTACAACACATTTATTATTATTCCGCTTAGACAACACTTTGGCTTCGTTCTTTCATAAACTTTTCTCAATTAAATAATTACTTATTTTGTTCACAAGTTTTTTATCACGACTTCTACTTAATTACTTTATTATTATTTACAAAGTTATTTTTTATCAATTTTTTTTATTAACACATCCTAGTGTATGTAAGCTATGTAGTTGGACATACACTGTGCAGAATGATTCAGGAGACAACAGGTCGTAGTTTGCCGTAAACAAACCTGTTACAGATTGTTCGGTTGACCAAAATTGTTATGCTTGGTCACAATTCATGTATGCAAGTACTTACATCGAAATATTCAGGTTGTGCCGGTAGGAACCTGCATATAGCATTTTGCATTGTATGATGCTAATGACCTTTTTACTTATACATACTACCATCTACGTATTAATACATATTACGTTATTTAATAGTGTATTAAATATGTTTTGAACATTACATCCTTTAAGTAACTTTCTGAGTGCATATATCAATATTAAACATTTAGTTATTAATCATACTATTTATGTTTATCCACGCATAAATAGTGAATGCAATTTGTTTGTGACACATATATATACAATTAAAACTCTTTCCTTTGTTTCCTTTATCTTTTTTTTTATTTCAAATAATGTAAGCAGAGTAACGCACTTTTGTTTACGTCACGATGCTTAACAACCCTTTACATAAATTAGCAGAGTGAATGCACTTTTATGACACTCTGTAAACAATTACCCTTTTATTTTTTTTAATTCAGCAGAGTGGCGCACTTTTGTAACTAGCTTTTCGCCGTGTTACAAATCCAGGGAACCCTTCGTAATTAAACTCCGTTAATTAGAAGGGCTGCCTACGTTGTAACAGAATTGATCACAAATAATTAAAATAACATATTACTTACTAGCTGTGTAATTGTTTACTTTGTGTAAGGAAACAATGGCAAGGTATACAATTGATTTACGCACTACTCATATGTGTGTAACAAGAAGATTTCTCTTTATTCAACATTTAAGAAAAACATATACTGACTGATGCCGTGACATTACTAATTCAATTATTAAATTATTGAAAGGTTTCTTTAAACTTTGGCATCAAACTAGATTCTGTATAGTTATACCTCGGATCCGGGTGAACTTTCTGTATTAAAACTTTTAATTATACTCTTTTCATGATATTAGCTTGCAAGACTTTCTTTTAATTCAACATTTAAGAATGGTATTATTGCTTGAGTTATATTACTCTACATTAACATATAAACTGTTACAACGTATGAAGTTAGAATAGTTACATGAAATATTAATTAATAAGATATAATCTTATAAACATTAGATTTAATTTATAAGTCTTTACAAAGTTAATCATTTCTGAAAAGTCTCTTTCAAGATGTGTTGTGTAACAAATATTAGTAACCCTCGATAGACAGGCTATCGAGTCACCTTTTAATTGGTATGCAGAAGACTCCTCCTGGGGTATCAGTCTTGGGAAACAGGAACAGCTACGTCGTCATCTCGGTCTGGCTTTCCTCTGTAAAGGTCTCCAAAAGTTAGCAGGGAGAACACTAGGTCATGTAGTTATCTACGATGATCATGTAGATTCTCGGATGTCCTGATCTGCATATTCTGTCACGTGCAGTAGAGTTTGTGGCTTCTGCTAGTTCACATCTCCGGGAATTACTTTGGAATAGTTGTTATTCGTTGAAGTACGTAGTCATCTTGTGTTACACTTTTTGTTACGTTTCAATACTTTTTTGTTTTACATAACTTTAAACTTATTGTCTATTCACATGACTACATTAATTAATACATCCAGATGCTTTAACAAACTACATCTGGTACACTTTCTGAAGATGAAACCAAATATGATAGACATATTTGAAGAGCATAGCTCTTACGTCTACACTGTACGGAGTCACCATTGCAAGAGAGAGAATTTACGCTCCCTTCGCCAGGTACTGGACAAAAGTTAGTGGGACAACTTCCGCGCGAGAATATAGTTCCTAACTATATTTAAGTTAACATTTTTATTTATTTAAACTATCCCTAAACAAATATATACAATTTAAATCAGTTGTTTTAGCGACTTTTTATGTCTTCAGATTTTATTATTATTAACATTAGTTTTTTATCTTATTCTTACTCACACAAGACTCTGAAAGCATGTCGAGTCTGGAATCAACAGGAAAGCGCCTGCTTACAAGCAAAGGGTTAAATACGATATTCATAACGCTTTACAATTTATCTTTTTATTTGAGTATCTTATAACTAATTAATTACTGCTTCCTTTCATACTGAGTACATACAGGTATCTTATATTAAAACAGTGAGATTTAAATAGCTTAAGAGCTCGCAACCTTAATTTTTAAAATTTTTTATTTTCTAGATTATTTATTTTATTTAAATCCTCACAATTTTTTACGATAATTGGGACAAAACGTAAACAAAAAGGTAAATTTCATTGGTAGCGACAGTGGTAGCACTGCTTGTGACATTATGCGTGAATTTATATAACGCAGGAAACAGCCAACAAAAACTGTGCCAAGGGCAGCTTCAAGGACTTTAAACTGTAAACAAGTGATGTAACAGTATCACCTGATGTTATGTCAGCGCCTTACATAACGATGGAATGTGGGTGTAGCAGTGCCACTAGTTTCGTCACACACAGAACAAAGGCAGTCGGCAAATAACAGCTACCAGTGTCGGACGCATATAACCTTCGCGTCCGCCGGCTAGCCGGTTTAGGCGAAGTTTACGTTGCCCGCAAAACAACAAAATGTGAATAACAGTTAATTTAAAGTTGACGTTAATTTGAAATTATACCTAAATAACGTAAAATGAACAATTTTCAGAAATTAATAGTTAAAATCAAGAATGTGCGCGTCTAGAGTCAAGTGACGTCTTCTGGACTAAAAATTTAACAGCTAAGTAATCTACAAGAATATACATAAAAACGAAGCCTTCAATTTTTTTTGATTAAAATATTCAAAAGTTTAATATGTGTACACTTAATAGCGCTTTTAAAATCTGGGGATAGATATGTGTGTGTGTGTGTGTGTGTGTGTGTGTGTGTGTGTGTGTGTGTGTGTGTGCAAGCGCTGGTTTCCGTTATATTATAGTTAGTTGTAAGTTTATATATATATTCAAATTAATAAATCTTGATAGTATGGCTAGGTGAATCAAATATTGTTCGGAATGTTATTTTGGCATATTTTAGTAAATTTAAACCGAAAGGTAAACAGAAAAATTGTCATGCTACAAAAAATAAAGTACCATTTATTTGTGCTTGCAAAATAAGTGTTTGTCACTGCATTGCCTGTCGTTTTTCTCTGCCTAAGTACATCAGACGACACCCTGGTAAATAACTCGAATTTACTTAGTAAAGGTAAGTGATTTGGAATTTCATTTATTTTAAACAACAATAAACATGTGTAACCTCAGTTGGTACCCTAAAAATGGGACAAAATTCAGTATTTCAATAACTTAATGAAACTCGTAACGTTTTAATGGCGCCCGAACAGGGACTTTGTAAATTAAGTTAACTTAATTTTCAAACTGATCGAAAATGGCAGAGAAAAGCAAGAGTGCAAATTTATGTGAAGATATTGTGGAGGGGTCAATTTTAAATGTTACTCAAGACGATTTAATTTCAACAAACGAAAGTAATGATGAGAATGTACAATTAGAAATACCAAATGTAATTGAAACGGTAAATGTTGAATGTAATAATAAGAGCGATAATGTAAATATATTTAATCAGTTAGCATTAATAATGGAGATGATGTCAGGAATGAGAAATGAGTTGAAGTCAGAAAACGATAATTTGAAAACGAGCTTGAATGAATTTAAGATTGAAATCAAATCAGAAATAAATGCTAGTAACATAGAATTGAAAACAGAAATAAATAAACAAGACCAAAAATTAAGAGAAATAGACAATAAGTTAGAAGAACAGAATAAGACTATTGTTGGAGTGAAAAATGAACTGACTAGTGTTATAAATAAGATACAAAACGAAATGAAAAACGATATAAAAATAATTAACGAAAAACAAAAAGAGAAGATGTTAGAGACAAATAAAAAATTTGACACATTGACAAGTAAATTTAATGATAAAATTAAAAAGCAAAATGACAAAATGGACTGTAATGTTCAGTGTATAATTAATGAGTGTGAGCAAATCAAACGAGCAAGTGAAATACAAGAAAATATAAATGATGAATTCAGAAGTAACTTTGAACAAGTTGATGCAATTATAATTCATGTAACTAGTTTAAAAAATAAACAAGCAGAACATGAGCGTGAAATAGTTAAAGTCAGAGAAGACTTAAATGTAACCATTAATCAGAAATTAACTAATGTGAATGAGAGAGATTTAGATAGAGAGTTGTGTGCAGATAGAGAAATAGAATTATATAAGTTAAAGAGAAATTATAATGAGTTGAGAGAAAGATTAGAAGGGGTGAAGATAAACCATATAAAATACTACCTGTTGAAAGAGAGATAGAGAATTATTTTGATAATATCTTTATAAACAATAATGACTTACATGATGTAATAGTAGAGGAATATAAAAATGATAAAATAGCTTACCTGACGTTAACCAATAATACTGATGGAGACTGGACAATAATAACTTATGTTGACAAGGCTTATGAAATATTAATAGGGAATAACCCTATAAATTATAATGGCATAATGAATGAAATAAAGTTAATGGATTATTATAATAATAATAATAACAAATTGTGTGTGGATAACAATAATGCATGTTATAAATATATTCGATATATATACGACGATGGAGGTTGAAATTAAAAAAAATCAGTGAATGAACAATTTTAATATTGTAATTTATGGTAATGACCTGGCAGACTTGGACAATGAAGTGTGAAAAAATGGAACAGTAAATGACAAAAGTTTGTAAATATATTTGTAGTGAATTCAATTGTGTGTATTGTAAAATGTTAGGTGAGCAGTGTGTATATGTAGTAGAAAATGTTGTGATAATAATAATAATATTATTAATATTTTGCAGTATAAATAAATAATAAAAATAATTATGAAGACAATAATTAATGATTTGTAAATTTTTGATAATATTTGAAATATGTTGTGTTTTAATAATCAATTGAAGTAAATAATTTGAGATGTGTAAATATTGTGATTGAATATTATATGTTTGAATTTTTATAATGAATTTAAATTATTTTAGGAGATTTCAATTAAATAACAATTAATGAATAAATAAATGTTAAATGGTTTAGTTTGTGGAATAACATAAAGGTTAAAAATAAATGTTGATAATAATTTTGAAATTTTGAGGAATCTAATTGCAACGAAGGATAAATAATGAAATAATGAAATGGTGATATATAAAAGAGTAAATGAAAATTACAAATTATAATGTTTATAAGTCTATACAAATTGTATAAAAAGTGAATTGTTTATTTTCATGTAATGACAACATCGTTAAGTGACTAAGTAAATATTTTGTTGTACTTATTATTTTATGTTAATGAAGGTCAAGGTAGGGAAAGTTAAGAAAGAAATGTATGAGATTAAAACAACACCAAGACTAGAAATGTCATGTAATGTAAAGTGTTAATTTTAATTTTAAAAAATATATTATACTTGTGATTCCCCAACTTTTCGGGCGGTCACGGCCTCACCTAACCCTGACCGTGGAATTGGTTTAGCTTTAACAGCTATGGTTGGGGCTCATTGCGTCACGTTCTGCCTTAACTGGCCATAGCTGTTATCGTTGTAAAGGTGAATTTTGAAATTGACAGGGGAGTAATTTAGGGGAATCACCAAACTATGGAACAGCGGCTGCCACTCTGTCCGAGGAGGGACAGCAAAGCCAGGTGGTAGACCCGCATTAGGGGCGTGTAATATGAACATTTAGATATTATGATATCTAGTTTTATTAAAATGTAACGCAGAAGCAAGGACACGGAGATGTCAAATTCCTCCAAAATTTCAGTCCTTGTGGACGCAACTGGACGCCACAGTCCAGGGGGGGGGTCATAGTGTGTGTGGCAGGGAGGTTACCCAGGGGGGTAACGAATTAAAAAAATTGTTTGTTGTATTTTAATAATGATGACTCGCTACTGAGTTAACTAAATAATTTTGTTTTAATTTGCAGAATGGATGCACTAGGGTTTTCCTATATTGTATTTATTATGTCTTATTGTGTTAATTGCATGTAGTATGTTAGAATTAAGGATTACAAAAATATAATGATATTTTATAGAATACGTTTTCAGTGTGTTTAAAGATTTTCAATAAAAATGAAATAAATTGGTGATAGTTAAAATTTTCAATGAGTTGTAAGGGATAGAAGTTGGGTGATAGTAATTGTTTGAGTAAAACGTTTGAGTCAGTCCAAGTTGAATATATTGGGGTGTCATATTAGATAAAGATGTTGTAAGGGAGTATTAGAGTCGTAAAAGGGGAAGATTATGGGTAAATGCCAAGTTGATAAAGTGAATTATAATGAATAACTGAGAATCACCCAAGTTAATGAAATGGAAAAATAAATCAAATAATGTGTAAAAAAAAAAAAAAATTAATTTTTTTGGGAAATGAATTAATAAAAGTTAAATTGAGATTAAAAGGGAAATTTTATAATTTTATATTCGAAGTTAATGATGTAAAGTGTGTAGATTATGTTCAAACTTAAATGTGAATTGTTTATTTTAATGTAATAATAACAATATGAATTATGAATGTACTATGTTTTCTTATATATTATTGTGTTTGTTAGTATTTAAGAGAATTTCATGAATTAAAAAAAAAAAAAAAAAAAAAAAAATTTTTTTGTTGCAAATTGGGTATAAGAGAAATGTGTAATATGGTAATGGGAAATGTTTATTTAAATTCTGATGAGAATCAGGGCAATAATTTTGAATTTTGGGATTTTAAAGTTAATAAGAGAAAGTAGACAGAATGAGATTATGGAATTTTAAAATGGGTATCATGTTATGTTGTTAGGTCTTCATATATATGTTAGAGGTTAAGAGGAAAAACCAGTGCTTCTTGGCGCAAATCAGCACCGTTAAGGGGAAACAGATCAGTTGGGGATATGGTGTTGTATAAGGCCACTAGTTGATATTTGATTTGTTGTTTCAGTGTTTGGTGATACTGTGGCGGCGGACCTGAGCTGGCCAGCACGTCAGAACAGGGGCGTTAAGTATCTGTCTGACTTTATGGTGTTGGGATCTCGAGAGAGAAGTCCAGTAATCTCATTCAGGTCCGGTCACAGTCACCGGACCAAGGGTGAGTTAATTATATTTTTTTTTTGGTAAACCATCAAGGGGGTTGTGGCAACATATCCTGGCTGATCCCTTTAGTAAGTATGAATGTGTCAATGAGATTTTTTATGCTTCGGCATAAAATCTCTCATTGAGGGGGTATTGTAACGGGACATTTTGGCCTACCTGGGATAATATAAATAAATTTGTATTTTGAATAAAGCAAATAACATTTTTTACGATAATTGGGACAAAACGTAAACAAAAAGGTAAATTTCATTGGTAGCGACAGTGGTAGCACTGCTTGTGACATTATGCGTGAATTTATATAACGCAGGAAACAGCCAACAAAAACTGTGCCAAGGGCAGCTTCAAGGACTTTAAACTGTAAACAAGTGATGTAACAGTATCACCCGATGTTACGTCAGCGCCTTACATAACGATGGAATGTGGGTGTAGCAGTGCCACTAGTTTCGTCACACACAGAACAAAGGCAGTCGGCAAATAACAGCTACCAGTGTCGGACGCATATAACCTTCGCGTCCGCCGGCTAGCCGGTTTAGGCGAAGTTTACGTTGCCCGCAAAACAACAAAATGTGAATAACAGTTAATTTAAAGTTGACGTTAATTTGAAATTATACCTAAATAACGTAAAATGAACAATTTTTGGAAATTAATAGTTAAAATCAAGAATGTGCGCGTCTAGAGTCAAGTGACGTATTCTGGACTAAAAATTTAACAGCTAAGTAATCTACAAGAATATACATAAAAACGAAGCCTTCAATTTTTTTTGATTAAAATATTCAAAAGTTTAATATGTTTACACTTAATAACGCTCTTAAAATCTGGGGATAGATGTGTGTGTGTGTGTGTGTGTGTGTGTGTGTGTGTGTGTGTGTGTGTGTGTGTGTGTGTGTGTGAAAGCGCTGGTTTCCGTTATATTATAGTTAGTCGTAAGTTTATATATATATATATTCAAATTAATAAATCTTGATAGTATGGCTAGGTGAAACCGAAAGGTAAACAGAAAAATTGTCATGCTACAAAAAATAAAGTACCATTTATTTGTGCTTGCAAAATAAGTGTTTGTCATTGCATTGCCTGTCGTTTTTCTCTGCCTAAGTACATCAGACGACACCCTGGTAAATAACTCGAATTTACTTAGTAAAGGTAAGTGATTTGGAATTTCATTTATTTTAAACAACAATAAACATGTGTAACCTCAGTTGGTACCCTAAAAATGGGACAAAATTCAGTATTTCAATAACTTAATGAAACTCGTAACGTTTTAATGGCGCCCGAACAGGGACTTTGTAAATTAAGTTAACTTAATTTTCAAACTGAGCGAAAATGGCAGAGAAAAGCAAGAGTGCAAATTTATGTGAAGATATTGTGGAGGGGTCAATTTTAAATGTTACTCAAGACGATTTAATTTCAACAAACGAAAGTAATGATGAGAATGTACAATTAGAAATACCAAATGTAATTGAAACGGTAAATGTTGAATGTAATAATAAGAGCGATAATGTAAATATATTTAATCAGTTAGCATTAATAATGGAGATGATGTCAGGAATGAGAAATGAGTTGAAGTCAGAAAATAATAATATAAACACATGTTCAAATGAATTTAAAAATGAGATTAAATCAGAAAACGATAATTTGAAAACGAGCTTGAATGAATTTAAGATTGAAATCAAATCAGAAATAAATGCTAGTAACATAGAATTGAAAACAGAAATAAATAAACAAGACCAAAAATTAAGAGAAATAGACAATAAGTTAGAAGAAAGAATAAGACTATTGTTGGAGTGAAAAATGAACTGACTAGTGTTATAAATAAGATACAAAACGAAATAAAAAAGGATATAAAAATAATTAACGAAAAACAAAAAGAGAAGATGTTAGAGACAAATAAAAAATTTGACACATTGACAAGTAAATTTAATGATAAAATTAAAAAGCAAAATGACAAAATGGACTGTAATGTTCAGTGTATAATTAATGAGTGTGAGCAAATCAAACGAGCAAGTGAAATACAAGAAAATATAAATGATGAATTCAGAAGTAACTTTGAACAAGTTGATGCAATTATAATTCATGTAACTAGTTTAAAAAATAAACAAGCAGAACATGAGCGTGAAATAGCTAAAGTCAGAGAAGACTTAAATGTAACCATTAATCAGAAATTAACTAATGTGAGTGAGAGAGATTTAGATAGAGAGTTGTGTGCAGATAGAGAAATAGAATTATATAAGTTAAAGAGAAATTATAATGAGTTGAGAGAAAGATTAGAAGGGGTGAAGATAAACCATATAAAATACTTACCTGTTGAAAGAGAGATAGAGAATTATTTTGATAATATCTTTATAAACGATAATGACTTACATGATGTAATAGTAGAGGAATATAAAAATGATAAAATAGCTTACCTGACGTTAACCAATAATACTGATGGAGACTGGACAATAATAACTTATGTTGACAAGGCTTATGAAATATTAATAGGGAATAACCCTATAAATTATAATGGCATAATGAATGAAATAAAGTTAATGGATTATTATAATAATAATAATAACAAATTGTGTGTGGATAACAATAATGCATGTTATAAATATATTCGATATATATACGACGATGGAGGTTGAAATTAAAAAAAATCAGTGAATGAACAATTTTAATATTGTAATTTATGGTAATGACCTGGCAGATTTGGACAATGAAGTGTGAAAAAATGGAACAGTAAATGACAAAAGTTTGTAAATATATTTGTAGTGAATTCAATTGTGTGTATTGTAAAATGTTAGGTGAGCAGTGTGTATATGTAGTAGAAAATGTTGTGATAATAATAATAATATTATTAATATTTTGCAGTATAAATAAATAATAAAAATAATTATGAAGACAATAATTAATGATTTGTAAATTTTTGATAATATTTGAAATATGTTGTGTTTTAATAATCAATTGAAGTAAATAATTTGAGATGTGTAAATATTGTGATTGAATATTATATGTTTGAATTTTTATAATGAATTTAAATTATTTTAGGAGATTTCAATTAAATAACAATTAATGAATAAATAAATGTTAAATGGTTTAGTTTGTGGAATACCATAAAGGTTAAAAATAAATGTTGATAATAATTTTGAAATTTTGAGGAATCTAATTGCAACGAAGGATAAATAATGAAATAATGAAATGGTGATATATAAAAGAGTAAATGAAAATTACAAATTATAATGTTTATAAGTCTATACAAATTGTATAAAAAGTGAATTGTTTATTTTCATGTAATGACAACATCGTTAAGTGACTAAGTAAATATTTTGTTGTACTTATTATTTTATGTTAATGAAGGTCAAGGTAGGGAAAGTTAAGAAAGAAATGTATGAGATTAAAACAACACCAAGACTAGAAATGTCATGTAATGTAAAGTGTTAATTTTAATTTTAAAAAATATATTATACTTGTGATTCCCCAACTTTTCGGGCGGTCACGGCCTCACCTAACCCTGACCGTGGAATTGGTTTAGCTTTAACAGCTATGGTTGGGGCTCATTGCGTCACGTTCTGCCTTAACTGGCCATAGCTGTTATCGTTGTAAAGGTGAATTTTGAAATTGACAGGGGAGTAATTTAGGGGAATCACCAAACTATGGAACAGCGGCTGCCACTCTGTCCGAGGAGGGACAGCAAAGCCAGGTGGTAGACCCGCATTAGGGGCGTGTAATATGAACATTTAGATATTATGATATCTAGTTTTATTAAAATGTAACGCAGAAGCAAGGACACGGAGATGTCAAATTCCTCCAAAATTTCAGTCCTTGTGGACGCAACTGGACGCCACAGTCCAGGGGGGGGTCATAGTGTGTGTGGCAGGGAGGTTACCCAGGGGGGTAACGAATTAAAAAAATTGTTTGTTGTATTTTAATAATGATGACTCGCTACTGAGTTAACTAAATAATTTTGTTTTAATTTGCAGAATGGATGCACTAGGGTTTTCCTATATTGTATTTATTATGTCTTATTGTGTTAATTGCATGTAGTATGTTAGAATTAAGGATTACAAAAATATAATGATATTTTATAGAATACGTTTTCAGTGTGTTTAAAGATTTTCAATAAAAATGAAATAAATTGGTGATAGTTAAAATTTTCAATGAGTTGTAAGGGATAGAAGTTGGGTGATAGTAATTGTTTGAGTAAAACGTTTGAGTCAGTCCAAGTTGAATATATTGGGGTGTCATATTAGATAAAGATGTTGTAAGGGAGTATTAGAGTCGTAAAAGGGGAAGATTATGGGTAAATGCCAAGTTGATAAAGTGAATTATAATGAATAACTGAGAATCACCCAAGTTAATGAAATGGAAAAATAAATCAAATAATGTGTAAAAAAAAAAAAAAAATTAATTTTTTTGGGAAATGAATTAATAAAAGTTAAATTGAGATTAAAAGGGAAATTTTATAATTTTATATTCGAAGTTAATGATGTAAAGTGTGTAGATTATGTTCAAACTTAAATGTGAATTGTTTATTTTAATGTAATAATAACAATATGAATTATGAATGTACTATGTTTTCTTATATATTATTGTGTTTGTTAGTATTTAAGAGAATTTCATGAATTAAAAAAAAAAAAAAAAAAAAATTTTTTTGTTGCAAATTGGGTATAAGAGAAATGTGTAATATGGTAATGGGAAATGTTTATTTAAATTCTGATGAGAATCAGGGCAATAATTTTGAATTTTGGGATTTTAAAGTTAATAAGAGAAAGTAGACAGAATGAGATTATGGAATTTTAAAATGGGTATCATGTTATGTTGTTAGGTCTTCATATATATGTTAGAGGTTAAGAGGAAAAACCAGTGCTTCTTGGCACAAATCAGCACCGTTAAGGGGAAACAGATCAGTTGGGGATATGGTGTTGTATAAGGCCACTAGTTGATATTTGATTTGTTGTTTCAGTGTTTGGTGATACTGTGGCGGCGGACCTGAGCTGGCCAGCACGTCAGAACAGGGGCGTTAAGTATCTGTCTGACTTTATGGTGTTGGGATCTCGAGAGAGAAGTCCAGTAATCTCATTCAGGTCCGGTCACAGTCACCGGACCAAGGGTGAGTTAATTATATTTTTTTTTTGGTAAACCATCAAGGGGGTTGTGGCAACATATCCTGGCTGATCCCTTTAGTAAGTATGAATGTGTCAATGAGATTTTTTATGCTTCGGCATAAAATCTCTCATTGAGGGGGTATTGTAACGGGACATTTTGGCCTACCTGGGATAATATAAATAAATTTGTATTTTGAATAAAGCAAATAACATTTTTTACGATAATTGGGACAAAACGTAAACAAAAAGGTAAATTTCATTGGTAGCGACAGTGGTAGCACTGCTTGTGACATTATGCGTGAATTTATATAACGCAGGAAACAGCCAACAAAAACTGTGCCAAGGGCAGCTTCAAGGACTTTAAACTGTAAACAAGTGATGTAACAGTATCACCCGATGTTACGTCAGCGCCTTACATAACGATGGAATGTGGGTGTAGCAGTGCCACTAGTTTCGTCACACACAGAACAAAGGCAGTCGGCAAATAACAGCTACCAGTGTCGGACGCATATAACCTTCGCGTCCGCCGGCTAGCCGGTTTAGGCGAAGTTTACGTTGCCCGCAAAACAACAAAATGTGAATAACAGTTAATTTAAAGTTGACGTTAATTTGAAATTATACCTAAATAACGTAAAATGAACAATTTTTGGAAATTAATAGTTAAAATCAAGAATGTGCGCGTCTAGAGTCAAGTGACGTATTCTGGACTAAAAATTTAACAGCTAAGTAATCTACAAGAATATACATAAAAACGAAGCCTTCAATTTTTTTTGATTAAAATATTCAAAAGTTTAATATGTTTACACTTAATAACGCTCTTAAAATCTGGGGATAGATGTGTGTGTGTGTGTGTGTGTGTGTGTGTGTGTGAAAGCGCTGGTTTCCGTTATATTATAGTTAGTCGTAAGTTTATATATATATATATTCAAATTAATAAATCTTGATAGTATGGCTAGGTGAAACCGAAAGGTAAACAGAAAAATTGTCATGCTACAAAAAATAAAGTACCATTTATTTGTGCTTGCAAAATAAGTGTTTGTCATTGCATTGCCTGTCGTTTTTCTCTGCCTAAGTACATCAGACGACACCCTGGTAAATAACTCGAATTTACTTAGTAAAGGTAAGTGATTTGGAATTTCATTTATTTTAAACAACAATAAACATGTGTAACCTCAGTTGGTACCCTAAAAATGGGACAAAATTCAGTATTTCAATAACTTAATGAAACTCGTAACGTTTTAATGGCGCCCGAACAGGGACTTTGTAAATTAAGTTAACTTAATTTTCAAACTGAGCGAAAATGGCAGAGAAAAGCAAGAGTGCAAATTTATGTGAAGATATTGTGGAGGGGTCAATTTTAAATGTTACTCAAGACGATTTAATTTCAACAAACGAAAGTAATGATGAGAATGTACAATTAGAAATACCAAATGTAATTGAAACGGTAAATGTTGAATGTAATAATAAGAGCGATAATGTAAATATATTTAATCAGTTAGCATTAATAATGGAGATGATGTCAGGAATGAGAAATGAGTTGAAGTCAGAAAATAATAATATAAACACATGTTCAAATGAATTTAAAAATGAGATGAAATCAGAAAACGATAATTTGAAAACGAGCTTGAATGAATTTAAGATTGAAATCAAATCAGAAATAAATGCTAGTAACATAGAATTGAAAACAGAAATAAATAAACAAGACCAAAAATTAAGAGAAATAGACAATAAGTTAGAAGAAAGAATAAGACTATTGTTGGAGTGAAAAATGAACTGACTAGTGTTATAAATAAGATACAAAACGAAATAAAAAAGGATATAAAAATAATTAACGAAAAACAAAAAGAGAAGATGTTAGAGACAAATAAAAAATTTGACACATTGACAAGTAAATTTAATGATAAAATTAAAAAGCAAAATGACAAAATGGACTGTAATGTTCAGTGTATAATTAATGAGTGTGAGCAAATCAAACGAGCAAGTGAAATACAAGAAAATATAAATGATGAATTCAGAAGTAACTTTGAACAAGTTGATGCAATTATAATTCATGTAACTAGTTTAAAATAAACAAGCAGAACATGAGCGTGAAATAGCTAAAGTCAGAGAAGACTTAAATGTAACCATTAATCAGAAATTAACTAATGTGAGTGAGAGAGATTTAGATAGAGAGTTGTGTGCAGATAGAGAAATAGAATTATATAAGTTAAAGAGAAATTATAATGAGTTGAGAGAAAGATTAGAAGGGGTGAAGATAAACCATATAAAATACTTACCTGTTGAAAGAGAGATAGAGAATTATTTTGATAATATCTTTATAAACGATAATGACTTACATGATGTAATAGTAGAGGAATATAAAAATGATAAAATAGCTTACCTGACGTTAACCAATAATACTGATGGAGACTGGACAATAATAACTTATGTTGACAAGGCTTATGAAATATTAATAGGGAATAACCCTATAAATTATAATGGCATAATGAATGAAATAAAGTTAATGGATTATTATAATAATAATAATAACAAATTGTGTGTGGATAACAATAATGCATGTTATAAATATATTCGATATATATACGACGATGGAGGTTGAAATTAAAAAAAATCAGTGAATGAACAATTTTAATATTGTAATTTATGGTAATGACCTGGCAGATTTGGACAATGAAGTGTGAAAAAATGGAACAGTAAATGACAAAAGTTTGTAAATATATTTGTAGTGAATTCAATTGTGTGTATTGTAAAATGTTAGGTGAGCAGTGTGTATATGTAGTAGAAAATGTTGTGATAATAATAATAATATTATTAATATTTTGCAGTATAAATAAATAATAAAAATAATTATGAAGACAATAATTAATGATTTGTAAATTTTTGATAATATTTGAAATATGTTGTGTTTTAATAATCAATTGAAGTAAATAATTTGAGATGTGTAAATATTGTGATTGAATATTATATGTTTGAATTTTTATAATGAATTTAAATTATTTTAGGAGATTTCAATTAAATAACAATTAATGAATAAATAAATGTTAAATGGTTTAGTTTGTGGAATAACATAAAGGTTAAAAATAAATGTTGATAATAATTTTGAAATTTTGAGGAATCTAATTGCAACGAAGGATAAATAATGAAATAATGAAATGGTGATATATAAAAGAGTAAATGAAAATTACAAATTATAATGTTTATAAGTCTATACAAATTGTATAAAAAGTGAATTGTTTATTTTCATGTAATGACAACATCGTTAAGTGACTAAGTAAATATTTTGTTGTACTTATTATTTTATGTTAATGAAGGTCAAGGTAGGGAAAGTTAAGAAAGAAATGTATGAGATTAAAACAACACCAAGACTAGAAATGTCATGTAATGTAAAGTGTTAATTTTAATTTTAAAAAATATATTATACTTGTGATTCCCCAACTTTTCGGGCGGTCACGGCCTCACCTAACCCTGACCGTGGAATTGGTTTAGCTTTAACAGCTATGGTTGGGGCTCATTGCGTCACGTTCTGCCTTAACTGGCCATAGCTGTTATCGTTGTAAAGGTGAATTTTGAAATTGACAGGGGAGTAATTTAGGGGAATCACCAAACTATGGAACAGCGGCTGCCACTCTGTCCGAGGAGGGACAGCAAAGCCAGGTGGTAGACCCGCATTAGGGGCGTGTAATATGAACATTTAGATATTATGATATCTACGAGGGCTATCCAGAAAGTAACAGACGTTTTGACCGACCGCGGCGGTGGGTGGGGATAGAGCCGCCATCTTGGTGTCAGAACGTTCCTACACTCAGTATGCATCCAGCTGTGGTAGCATGCGGTCTGTGCCCCTCTTACTTTGCTCTCTGTGACGTGTTAAAATGTGCGCTGCAATAGAAAATCCCGCCACTTGTGAGGTGCGTTCTGTGATTAGGTTTTTGTTGGCAAAAAATCACAAACCAATTGAAATTTATCGCCAACTTTGTGATCTGTACGGAAAAGGAATAATGACTGAGAGCCGAGTGAGGCAATGGTGCATTGATTTTAAAAATGGCCGTACCAATGTTCACGATGAGGACCGCAGTGGTAGACCTAGCCTTGTGACTGATGAACTGGTGATGAAAATCAACGACAAAATTCGTGAAGATCGTCGTTTCACGATTACGGAACTTTCAAAACATTTTCCCCAAATTTCACGGAGTTTGGTGCATGAAATTGTGGCGGAAAAGCTTGGTTACCACAAATTTTGTGCTAGGTGGATTCCGAAAATCCTAATGGAAGACCACAAAAAACAGAGACTGGCTGCAGCACTAACTTTCCTCGAAGATTACGACAAAAATGGTAACAAAGTTATCGATCGTATCGTAACTGGGGACGAGACTTGGGTGAAGCATGTCAATAGTGAAACAAAAAGGCAGTCGATGGAATGGGGACACACAAATTCTCCCAAGAAACCAAGGAAGTGTTTGCAAACGCTGTCAGCAAGAAAGATCATGGCTACTGTGTTTTGGGACTCTGAAGGAGTGATTCTCGTTGATTTTCTTGAACGTGGCACAACAATTAACTCAGAGACGTATTGTGAAACACTGAGAAAGTTAAGGCACGCGATACAAAACAAGCGTCGGGGAAAACTTAATGCGAAGGTTTTGTTTTTTCACGACAATGCACGTCCACACACGGCCAATCGTACCCGAGAGCTCTTCGATGGTTTTGGATGGGAGGTGTTCGATCATCCACCATACAGCCCGGATTTGGCGCCGAGCGACTATCACCTCTTCCCAGCGATGAAGGCATGGCTCGCTACACAACGCTTTGATACTGATGCCGAACTGCATGCCAGTGGTTGAAATCACAGGCGGCAGATTTCTACAGAGACGGTATTGAAAAACTTGTGCCACGGTATGATAAGTGCCTTACTTTGAATGGCGATTATGTAGAAAAATAGCTTAAGAGTGTACCTTTCAAATGTATATAATAACATTTTGTTTTCTCATTTTGTAAATTTTTTATTTCAAAACGTCTGTTACTTTCTGGATAGCCCTCGTAGTTTTATTAAAATGTAACGCAGAAGCAAGGACACGGAGATGTCAAATTCCTCCAAAATTTCAGTCCTTGTGAACGCAACTGGACGCCACAGTCCAGGGGGGTCATAGTGTGTGTGGCAGGGAGGTTACCCAGGGGGGTAACGAATTAAAAAAATTGTTTGTTGTATTTTAATAATGATGACTCGCTACTGAGATAACTAAATAATTTTGTTTTAATTTGCAGAATGGATGCACTAGAGGTTTCCTATATTGTATTTATTATGTCTTATTGTGTTAATTGCATGTAGTATGTTAGAATTAAGGATTACAAAAATATAATGATATTTTATAGAATACGTTTTCAGTGTGTTTAAAGATTTTCAATAAAAATGAAATAAATTGGTGATAGTTAAAATTTTCAATGAGTTGTAAGGGATAGAAGTTGGGTGATAGTAATTGTTTGAGTAAAACGTTTGAGTCAGTCCAAGTTGAATATATTGGGGTGTCATATTAGATAAAGATGTTGTAAGGGAGTATTAGAGTCGTAAAAGGGGAAGATTATGGGTAAATGCCAAGTTGATAAAGTGAATTATAATGAATAACTGAGAATCACCCAAGTTAATGAAATGGAAAAATAAATCAAATGTGTAAAAAAAAAAAAAAAAATTAATTTTTTTGGGAAATGAATTAATAAAAGTTAAATTGAGATTAAAAGGGAAATTTTATAATTTTATATTCGAAGTTAATGATGTAAAGTGTGTAGATTATGTTCAAACTTAAATGTGAATTGTTTATTTTAATGTAATAATAACAATATGAATTATGAATGTACTATGTTTTCTTATATATTATTGTGTTTGTTAGTATTTAAGAGAATTTCATGAATTAAAAAAAAAAAAAAAAATATTTTTGGTGCAAATTGGGTATAAGAGAAATGTGTAATATGGTAATGGGAAATGTTTATTTAAATTCTGATGGGAATCAGGGCAATAATTTTGAATTTTGGGATTTTAAAGTTAATAAGAGAAAGTAGACAGAATGAGATTATGGAATTTTAAAATGGGTATCATGTTATGTTGTTAGGTCTTCATATATATGTTAGAGGTTAAGAGGAAAAACCAGTGCTTCTTGGCGCAAACCAGCACCGTTAAGGGGAAACAGATCAGTTGGGGATATGGTGTTGTATAAGGCCACTAGTTGATATTTGATTTGTTGTTTCAGTGTTTGGTGATGCTGTGGCGGCGGACCTAAGCTGGCCAGCGCGTCAGAACAGGGGCGTTAAGTATCTGTCTGACTTTATGGTGTTGGGATCTCGAGAGAGAAGTCCAGTAATGTCATTCAGGTGCGGTCACAGTCACCGGACCAAGGGTGAGTTAATTATAATTTTTTTTTTTGGTAAACCATCAAGGGGGTTGTGGCAACATATCCTGGCTGATCCCAGCCAAGGGCAGTTTCAAGGACTTTAAACTGTAAACAAGTGATGTAACAGTATCAGCCGATGTTACGTCAGCGCCTTACATAACGATGGAATGTGGGTGTAGCAGTGCCACTAGTTTCGTCACACACACAGTACAAAGGCAGTCAGCAAATAACAACTACCAGTGTCGGACGGATATAACCTTCGCGTCCGCCGGCTAGCCAGTTTGGCGAAGTTTACGTTGCCCACAAAACAACAAAATGTGAATAACAGTTAATTTAAAGTTGACGTTAATTTGAAATTATACCTAAATAACGTAAAATGAACAATTTTCGGAAATTAATAGTTAAAATCAAGAATGTGCGCGTCTAGAGTCAAGTGACATCTTCTGGACTAAAAATTTAACAGCTAAGTAATCTACAAAAATATACATAAAAACGAAGCCTTCAATTTTTTTTGATTAAAATATTCAAAAGTTTAATATGTTTACACTTAATAGCGCTCTTAAAATCTGGGGATAGATGTGTGTGTGTGTGTGTGTGTGTGTGTGTGTGTGTGTGTGTGTGTGTGTGTGTGTGTGTGTGAAAGCGCTGGTTTCCGTTATATTATAGTTAGTCGTAAGTTTATATATATATTCAAATTAATAAATCTTGATAGTATGGCTAGGTGAATCAAATATTGTTCGGAATGTTATTTTGGCATATTTTAGTAAATTTAAACCGAAAGGTAAACAGAAAAATTGTCATGCTACAAAAAATAAAGTACCATTTATTTGTGCTTGCAAAATAAGTGTTTGTCATTGCATTGCCTGTCGTTTTTCTCTGCCTAAGTACATCAGACGACACCCTGGTAAATAACTCGAATTTACTTAGTAAAGGTAAGTGATTTGGAATTTCATTTATTTTAAACAACAATAAACATGTGTAACCTCAGTTGGTACCCTAAAAATGGGACAAAATTCAGTATTTCAATAACTTAATGAAACTCGTAACGTTTTAATATATGTTGTAATACTACGTATTACTAGATGTTGTTTGATTATTGATTATTATTTTGTTCAAAAGGTTTAAAAGTAATGTTTTAATTCTCTCTCGGAGCACTGGTAGATTTACCTTTCACTTACCACTTATTATGTTGTCAATCTTCCAAAATAGGTCCTGTAATACACTGAAATGACACAACACAGTTTATAAAATATGATACAAGTGTATATGTGTATGCACAGTAAATAAAATTATTTTATACTTTTGAGACTGTTTTGAATTTTCAAATATTGGCCGCTCGTTCGCTGTACTGCCACTTTGTAAAATAACTGCTCTGTTAATAGTTTCGTTATTACCTACTTTGAAATGAAAGACTGATTCAAGTGTAATTAAATTTGTAGTTTATTAACAATAAGTTAATTTCAATTAAAACCCTTTAAAACAATTTATAAACATCAAAAAATAATTCAACTTGTCACCGAGATTCTTAAAGCTCAGGGCTGGTAACACTGATTATTTATACTGTATGGTGCTAACCTTGTTTGGTTATTTTTTGTTTACAATTACCAAAAGTCGTGAATTCTTTTAGTTTACAAGATACAGGATACAGAAATGCTAAAATACAACAATAATGTATTATAGAGAGTTATTACAAAATCAAGAAAACAAGTTTAATTATAATATTGAAAATTATCGTACTCAACTGTCATCAACTTCGCAGGTTATGTTGTGGAATGTACGACACGATTGAAATTGCTGTGTGTCGGAATAATATTCTTTGAATGGTTATTAATAACAAAAATATATAATTAATTCATAAATTCATTACAATTGAGTATATTCAAGCTTGTCTAATTTTAAAGCACAGCTCTGTATGATTGTTACACCTTTTCGTAAGAAGTAGGTTAGATTGCCATTTACTCTAAGTGAATTAATAAAATATTTAAATTGATGGCATTGAAATCTTATAACTATACATAATATTTATTCATGGTAAGTTCATGGTTCATTAACTGTAATGACAGTTCTCAGTTATTATTTATAAATGAATTGACTTCGTATTAGTTATAGTCAAGTTAGCATCTAGGTTTAACCTTTTTTACAATCAATGTTGGTTAAAATATTAAATTCAATTGTCATCTCTTTCTAAAAATCAGTAATATTGAATTTAAATGATTAAAATTGAGAACTTCTGTTCAAATACTGGTTAATTAACAATTAGTATTTAGTTTAGCCACGTACAACTGTACTTGACTAAAGTAGTACCAACGTAAAAATTTATTATTATTTGGTAAACATTAATATGCATTAAAACATCGCTAATACTAGATACTCCTTTATTTTCCCACTCATCATTTCCGATATTATACACTGGCAATGGTTTGTTTAATATCTCATCACTCGTTGCACTTCACTCGCTATAGGTTATAAACACTTTAGTTAGGTTAGATTTGTGTGTTTACACTAGGGAGCGCGCACATTTATTTAAATTTTGTTTCCGTCGAAGACTCGTTCCGTACACTTTGATGGTCAATTTGCTAGTAGTCCTTTCCTTCGAAGTCGTTCTCGGCGTCTAATGAACAGCTCTTCTTATTGGTTGAAAATCTGTTAATCTCATACCCATACGCCTTAATAAATTAAGAAATTTTATTTCTTAGCATTGGGCTTTGGGTTTGAGAGTATGGCGATGATGCTATCAATTATTTTGGGATTGAAGGAAAACTTATTATCGTTTATAACTTTCTTAGTACATTTCGGATTAAGAAATTAATGGTATCACTATTTTGCGGATGCTTGGCTCTTTATTTTGAGTCGACAAGCTATAAATCCGTCCATAATTAACCTAAATAACATTTTGATAATGCACTTTTCGTGGTTCTTAATTATACACAAGTTTTTTCCACTTTATTATAATACATGTTATTTCTAACACTCACTGTAGATATTTAGTCATTTTCTCTTAATAACTACTCCTTAAATACTAAATTATGTACAATTTTTTCAAATGCTTTTCAGGCATGTAAGCCCTATATGTCCTTGCATTAATATTTATTAATTTTAATACATATCTTACGATAACACATTTCTTTGGGGTTTATTTTGTACATTAATTATTCATACATCTTTTGTGAAGCTTTGTTTCCATTAATTTTGCTTCATTTACTTACACTGTATGGTTTTAATACACCATGTCATAGTTCTGTCATATTGATATTCATGCGTTATTATTATTTGTGCATTATGGATGTATTTTCATCCCTTAAGGTGTCCTTAGACATTGTCTACTGTTTGTCTTGTGTATATAATACTTTCTGCTGTGTTAATTATTCATAATTCTCTGTAGGATTGCTATTTACATCTAGTCTCATTTGACATGTCTATTTGTTTATTATTATTTTCATAGAAATTTATGTATTTAATGTCTGTTAATGGTTCTCAAAGAGGTATTGAGTATTCTAGTTACTACTGACATGTTACTTTCCTCTCCTTTATTAAGTTTAAGTGAGTATTTTATGTAACTCTGATAGTCACCTTGTGTTTTTGTAATTTGGCTATGGTTTGTTTAAGCAATATAGAGTATATATTTGTGTTTCTTAATTCATACTGAGTTCATTATGTTACACATTTATTCTAATTTGGTTGTTGATTCAAATAATTACTTTTGTCTGCATTTTTCTAATTGTTATTTGTGATTCTGTGTTGCAGATTCTGTTCAGTTGAGGTTATGTGTATCCTACTGAATTGACAACAATGCTTATTTGGATTTGTTCAACTTCTTGCTTAATTCTTACATTTTTATATGATGTGTTATTACTATTATCTATTACAATATTTTCCTTATTTTATTTGTATTATATACTATTTGTTCACACATTATGATTTAATTCTAACTTGTTATTGTCATACATATTATGTGTTTACATTTGGGTTTGGGTACACTGTTTTGTTTTTAACAGGTTGTCTTATCTTTAATACATTAATAATTACATTCTGTATTGGTTTTACACTTCACTCTCTTGATATTTAAACATATATCTTATTAAGGATTTTACTTTCAAATTCAGTCATTATTGAGCAATTATTTCTCTCTTTATTATAAGTACATTTGTGGTCTTTTTATGTTTTATTTTATTATATTCTTGTCTCATAAATAATACACTAATTGTTTGTGTTGTTTATTTTAGTTGTTATCTATCTTTGTTAACACTTCTTATCTTCATCTTCCATAAACATTGCACTTTTGTTTGTGTTTAGTTTACTTACTTACTAGCCAACGCCCACCCTTGGCTGTTGAGCCATTAGGCGACGCGCTGACCAGTAGCATCGGGCTTCGGCGATCTCAGTGTCCTCGTTGGACGGGGTGTGGTCTAAGGCCAGGCAGTCTCTCAGATGGTCGGCGTCCATCGTCGCGTGGCCGCACAGCTGGCACTCAGGGGTTGGCAGCACGTGGAGGCGGTGCAGATGTGAAGCGAGATAGTCGTGTCCGGTTTTTAGTCGGAAGTTGGCGACACACACTGCACGAGGGAGGTTGGGTTTGATTGGACCCTCGGTGACGAGGCTTTCCCATTTTTTACCGGCGGCCGCCTCAGACAGTCTTCGCTTATTCCATATGCTGACGGCGGAGTTTATTTGAGCTTTGGAAGATTGTAGGGACTGCGGGCGGGTAGGCTGGGGTAGGGTTGTGCCTTGCTTGGCCAGTTTATCGGCCTCCTCGTTGCCCCAGATGTTGACATGACTGGGTATCCATTGGAGTTTTAGGATCCACCCTCGACTCGCCAGGGTCTCCAGTTTCCTTCTACAGTCGATAGTTCTTTGGCAGTCACTTTGAGAGTTCCGTGATAGACTGCGTATTGCGGCCTGCGAGTCGACTAGGAGCACGGCTTTTGAAGGGGGAGTGATTTTTTCCAGTTCATCAACGGCAGCATGAACTGCTTCGATTTCCCCATCGTAGTTACTAAGGGGGCTGCCCACAGCTAAGTGTCCTTGGAAAAGGCGGCTATAGTACCCAGCTCCTGTTTTTCCATTACCCGGAATTGATGAGCCGTCAGTGTAGATATGGATCCATTCTTGCTCGGGATAATCTTCGTGGATGGTTTGCAAAGCTGATTGCTTTAGTTCTAAATCCATGGATGCATGTTTAGGTACTGAGTGGTTCTTAAGATGGTAGCTGGCTTGGGGTAAGAGACTGAAGAAGTCCTGATGGGTATTCAGCGGCGCTGTTTCTGTGAGGGCAATATTGTATTTTTCGGCGATGTTTTTGTACATGGTTAATGGGGTTATTTGTGTCTTTAGCCTGGGAGTAGGTTGTCGGTAGTCATTCCATAGACGCTTGTAGACACGCCTGGAGCACTCCCAGAATCGCAGTGCTGACCTTTCTCTATGACTGTAATGGTTCTATCTGGGTTTGTGCCTCCATGGCCTCGATGGGGGTGGATTTTGCAGCGCTTGTTATTACTCTTAGGGCTGTATTTTGTGCGAGATCGTTTGTTTTGTACGCTGGCGCTTGCTGTGACGGTGACTTCGCTTCCATATTCTAGCATGGGTCTAATATATGCTTTATAGGTAGTCTTTAGGGCATCTTGGTTAGCTCCCCACTTAGTGGCTGTCAATCTCTTTAGTACTCCTGTTCTTTTTAAAGCCCTTTCCGCGCTTTGGTCCACATGAGGTTTCCACGTTAAGCGCCTATCCAATTGTACTCCCAGGTATTTAGAAATGGCACTTTCTTCGAGCGCTGTCCCGCTGTAAAATAGGCTAATTGGCAGTACTTTTGTAGAGGGTGAGAACAGTTGAAAGGTGGTTTTGCCAGAATTTACTGTCATTGCGTTTCGCTTTTCCCACATCTTGAGTTTTATTAAGGCCTCATTCAGGCATGCCTCAAGTGACAGTGTGTTTCCACTGGTTGCCCAGATGAGAAGGTCGTCCGCATAGAGGAGCGCTTTGATGCCTGGCACACTTCTTACTGCTTCGAGAATGTCATCGATCATGATATTAAACAGCGAGCAGCTCAGCACTGCTCCTTGGGCTAGTCCTTGCTGTTGGATGCGAAATTTCGATGTGCAATTTGAATAACGGACTCGGATTTGTCTTTGGGACAAAAACGACTTAATCCATTTGAATAGTTTGCCAGATATTCCGTGTATGGCCAGCTTATGAATGAGCATGGGTTTCCATACCGTGTCATATGCAGCTTTTATATCGACTAGCACTGCTAACGTTGACATTTTCCTGTGGAACCCATCTTTGACGTGTTGTGTGAAATTGGTTACGTGATCCATCGTGCTGCGGTGTCTGCGGAATCCGGCCTGGGTGTGGTCAACAATTTGTTTAGCCTCAACTAGTTGATTCAAACGGTTTGTGATCATCCTTTCTGCTAGTTTACACAGGACGCTCGTCAGGGAGATAGGCCTGTAGCTTTCTGCTGAGTCTGCTTGTTTTCCCTTTTTTAGGATAGGGATAATTTCGGCCTTCTTCCATATGTGGGGCACGTGTTTTTCCCATGTCAAATTGATGGCAGCTAGCACGGTTTTCTTGGCTGTATTGCCCATGTGTGTGATGAATTCGGGGAAAATTTCGCCCACGCCAGCAGACTTCTTTTCTTTGGTTTGCACAAGGGCATTTTCTAGCTCAACAATAGTAAAAGGATCATAGGAGAGGTCTTGGGTTTTCTTATCTAAACATGTGGCCGAGGGTCGTTTTAGCAGAGTTCTGGCTATGGCTTTATCTCTGTGTACTCTGCTTATATTCGCATAGTGCTTGCCTAAGGCATTGGCGATGTCCGAGGGATCGGTGAGTGGGCGGTTGGTACAGAGCAATGGTTGTTGTGCCTTTGGCGGGTTGTCGTTATTAAGCCATGATATATTTGTAGGCTTGGGTGCCGTTATTCCTAAAGTCAAGTTTGGCTATAAAAGTCTTGAAGGCGGAGCGCTTAGCACTCTTTAATTCTGCGTGCAGCCTGGCTTGGTGTCTCCTGAGGAAGATGAGGTCTTCAGTTGCTCTCGTCCGTTCGGCTGTGCGGCGGCAGTGGTCTCGTTTTCCCTTCAAGTAGGACAGAGTAGAGTTCCAAAAGGGTTGGAATTTTTTTTCCTGTCCACGGGGTATACATTGGAGAGCACAGTCGAGCAATGTTTTATTTACTGCCTCAATAGTCTTCTCAGGAGAGTCTGACACTAATGTGAGGGAAAGAGCTTCATCTGTAAGTGTGCAGAATTTCGCCCAATTTGCCTTCTTAAAATTCCAGCGCGGGGCCCTGCAGTTACTGTAGGGTGTCCTTGTTGTAAGTGACGTGACCAGGAGGGCTCTATGGCCATGCCCGCCGGCGTCGTCAAGTAATCTGACTTTCGTTTTGTCGGAGATGTGTGGGTGGGTGATGACTAAATCTGGCCTTGATGTTTGACCCGTAAAGGAAAGGAAAGTTGGAAGTGTATCCAAAACATCCAACTGGTTATTGTCGATTAACTCCTCCAGGCATTTTCCAGATGCAGTACGTCTTGAGTATCCCCATCTTGGTGACTGACTATTAAAGTCTCCAACAATTATGCTATTTGCCTGTATTGTCCTCTCAATCACTTCTAAAGAGGGTACGTTGCCGGGTGGGTTGTACAGATTTATTACACTAAAGTGTTGCTTGTTTTTCCATGCCTCGAACAGGACGGCCTCCAACTTGTCATCCGCTTCCATTTCATGCACAACTTGTAGTTTTGTTGTTAGGTTATTTTTAACACAAATTAGGATGCCAGAGGCGATCTGTCTCAATCTCTTCATCATAGTAATGGTGTAGCCGTTCGTCTGATAATAATCAGGGGTTTCAGTAGCAGCTCCTGCTTCAACAATAAAAAATAGATCCACGTCTAAGTGGTTGACGTTTCGTTTGAATTGCAAAAATTTTACATCATTGAGGCCTCCTGCATTCCAATAAATAATACGGAGGCTAGTGTCAGAGCTCTTAAAAGAGGTTTTGTGTTTGTGTGAGGTTTTTTGAAGCCATCTTCATTTTAGTCAGCGCGTTGAAAGCGAACCTCGTGTTGATCGTTTAGATTACGCAGGGGTCACCTCGTGCAGGCGATCAACTTCACCGCCCAACTAAACAATTCATATCATAAAATAAAAGTAGTCAATCTTCCGACTAATAATAAACATTCTTGGGATTACTTCACGCATTTATGGTTTATACATAATTATATTCTTCTCTTCTTGATTCATCTTAACTTAATCTTCATGTATTTCTCTAGGATAATTCCGTTTACAGTTCTTCATTGGTATCTTCTCATGATTCTCTTCTCTAGTATGGCATTATCATTATTCTTTGGTATTAATTAATCTTTCTTTTGGTAGTCCGCTTTATATCACTTTATATTCTTCTGTATCTTCTTTTACCCACATATCTGTGTCATATTTCACTTAATAGGCTCTTGTTTGGTTTTGGTTTCATGCCTCGTGTATTGTATATCCATTTTATAATAATATTCATTTACTGTTGTCTTCCTCCTTCTTTTGTAATCTCATCATAGGTTATCTTTTCTTTTTAAGTACGGGTAAGATGTTAATTACTGGTTGACTGGCTGTTGGAAATATTAATTCATGCCGTGGATGTTGGGTGTCCGTCTCGTATATTATTCTTCTTCTTTTTTAAGTACGGGTAAGTTGTTAATTACATGTTGACTGGCTCTCAGAATTTTATAGTTTATTTGCCATAGATGGAGTGTGTCGGCCTCGTATTTTATTCTTCCTTTTGTAAGTACGGGTAAGTTGTTAATTATACACATTATTCATCATATTATACATTATTTCTTGGTGTACACTTTATTATATTATTATATTAGTAGCTTGTCAACACTCATTTTTATATTCATAATTATCATTTTCACAATTAATATCATCATTAAGTATTTTTCATTATAATATTCAGGCTTTTCATGTTTGTTAACCTTCAATATATTTCTTCAGTGAAGTTTGATTGTAATTTCCCTTGATTCTTTTTGTCATAGGGTCTTGTATTTCATAGGTATTATTCATGTTATCTTTTGTTACAGTATATGGGCCCGTGTACAGCAGTAATAATTTCTTGGCAATTCCTTCAATAGCACTTGGGAGTTCTCTGTTTCTCAATAATACTTTATCTCCCACTTTGTATGTGATTATTTTAGGTTGCAATTTTTTGTATTTAATTCTGAGCTTTTCCGCTCGCTCCACTGCATTATTATAGAATTTTAATTGACCAAATTTGTATGCATTTCCTTGCGGAAAATTAATCATCTCGGTTATTTCTCTGGGTGGTCTCTTTTCAAACATAGCTGTGTAAGGTGTTTTGTTTGTCAACTGATGATATGCTAAATTGATAAAATCTTCTGCTGGAGATAAATATTCTTCCCATTTCCGTTGTTGTTTATAGCAATATGTCCTCAATATTCTTCCCACTTCTCTTAGGACTCTTTCAGCAGGATTGCTGTTTGGATGGTATACAGAGGTTTTGTATGTTTTTACACCATGGTTTAATAATGTATCTTTCCATTTTCTTCCTCTGAACAGTGTCCCGTGGTCCGTGATTATGGACTTAGGTTTTCCAACTTCTGGGATGTATTTTAGTATGATTGCTTCCAATAGTTTGTTTGTAGTGGCTCTATTTATGGCGTAGAGCTTGGTAAATTTGGTGTAGTGGTCAAAAATTATTATTATGATGTAATGGGGCGAATTAGAAGGTTTCTTTTATTTTTTATTAATTTTGGTTCTGATCTTATTAAAATTGCACAAGTTACTTCATATATGTGTCCAGTCCTTGGTTGAATCTAACTCGCAGTCTAAACAATGCAAAGGTACGCTGTAACTGTGTTGTGAAAAGAATGCGTTGTCAACTGTAGCACACTTCCTAGAACTTTGCGATTGTGTGACGTCCACTCACAAATGCGCAAGCACCAACATCTGCGGAGCGAATAACTTTACATAAACGAAAGTAAAGGCTGTGAAATATCGTCGAAGCAGAGCACACGTAAATCCTGTGTGCCAGATGTACAGCTACTAAAAATTCGACAACGAAGGCTGCGAACGGATATGAAATTTGTTCACTGGCAAGGCAGTGATGTCTGTCCACATGTAACATCGTCACAAAAAGTTCATCCCAGTCGACGAGAAACTACAGAGCCGCGCGGGTCAGTAAAGTAGCGCACGTTCCAGTAACCAGTGTGTGCGAGCAATTACCCAGTCAACTACCTATACCGGCCGCGCGCGGTCATATAAACATTTTGCTCGAGCTTAATTAGTGTCGGCCGACCAACCCCAATAAATATCAAAATTGTGTATAACCATGTAAAGAAAAAGAACTAAAGTGCTATGGAACAGTGAACACGAAAAGATCTATCGAAAGTGAAACCATAACCGTCAAATAAGAGAGTTCCGTGAGATACGCCACGCGGTCGGGAGGAATGACGCAGCACACGTATCAGTATTCTACTGAACCTATTATGAGTATTATCATTTTTTACAGAAAAGGGGGAAATAAGGCAGGAATGTGAGCGTGGGCATTGCTGGGTGGCCTTGACTAGAATTTAAGTTAAATTTTTTAAGACCATTATATTTTATTTCAGTAACAAATGAGCTTTGATAATAGGGTACCTTGTTTTAATCTATTGTTTTAATATCATTTTAATTAATCTATTGTTTGGAATAGAACTCCGGGAGAAAGATAAAACAACGCAAGAATAACAAAGAATATTTGCTGTAAATCAGAATAAATAAATTAATATGTTTGGTTGATTTTTTTGAGAAATTACGTAAATGTCAATGATAGTTTTGGGAATATAAATAAATGAAAAGACAATAAAATTTAATGTCAAAGAATTGCTAAATAAATATAACTATAATCCCGAAATTGAGAGTATAATTTATTGAATAATGTTAACCTAAGTCACGCTTATTCTTCACGACTTCGTGCCAAGAACTTTGGACCCGAGAAAGGTAAGAGTTGTGAGGAGTGTATATTATTTTTAATAAATTGTTTTTATAAAAAATCAATAACTTCTCAATGGCGCCCAAACAGGGACTCGAGTTTATAAATGTAATTTTGAATAAACCGCACCTAAATGTGAAAATAAGCGTGGGTTAGGAGTACGTAAAAAAGTACGAAAAGTGAGGTTATACGTAAGTAATAATTAAGGGATACTTAAGGTATGTAAGATAAGAAGTGTTAAAATATAGTATAATAAAATAAATGTGGTAATTTTACAATTAAAAAGGGCAGGAAAGAATGAAAATATAAATGAAACGACTAGTGTCGAAAATTGTGACGATTCTAATTTTATGAATAACGTTGAAACCCACTCGACTCCAAACGTGAGTCATGAAAATAAAACAAAAAATAATGCAAATGAAACAAACAGTACAGACGATTCGGGGATACAAATAACCCCAAAACCGAGTAGGGAAAGTGAAATGAATAATGAAGAAGTCAGCTTCACTGACAAAAATGTAGCAGCACAATTTACTCCAACGACAACACGAGTCAAAGAGTTGTCGATGGATGATATATTTACTTTAATGAAAACAATGTCTGAGAGTTTGAGTAGTGATATCAATAAAATGAATATCAGTATCAATGTTAAATTCGATGTTCAAAAGAATAGTTTTGACAGCAAATTAGATATACAGAATAACAAATTCAACGAATTAAATAGTTGTTTTGACAATAATGACATAAAATTGAATGAAATTAAGACCGAAATTAAAAGTGAATTTAATTGTAAATTTGAAGTACTTAAATTTGACATTGATGAGGTAAAAATGAAATGCGAAAATAGTTGTAACGAATTGAAACAAGATATTGAGAGAATAGTAGAGTCAGTGGGAGAATAGAGTAAAAGTAAAAATAATAATGATAATAAAAAATTAACAAATGATGACAATAATGTCGAAAATGAGAATATAATTAACAATGTGGTAGTAGAGAGTAAGATAACAAATGTTAACAATGATATTGAAAGTGGTAATGTGATTGAAAGGGTGGTATCAGAGAGTGATACGTTGAAAGTAGATAGTGAAATAGTGAGTGAGAGAGAGAGCGTTATATGTTGTAATGAAGTAGTAATCAGTGTTACTGAATTAGAAAAAGAGTGGAAAGAAAGAGTAGATGAATGTGTAGGGCAGAGGGTAAAATTTCCCCTTATTTGTGATGAACCAAGGTGTTCAAAAATGTTATTATTGGAGGGCAAGAGACCCTTATTAGTGAAAGATTTGAATTGTTTCCCTTTTTTTTATAAGGTTGTACCCTCTGTGTGGAAGGTTAAAAGTGTGATATGGTGTTATGATGAGAAAGATTTAGATGGAGAGTTGTGTGTTGATAAAGAGATAGAATTATATAAACTAAAGAGAGATTATAATGAGTTGAAAGAGATGTTAAATGATTTGAAGTACTTACCTGTTAAAATTGAGAGTTAAGATTATTTTGATGATACATGTTTAAATAATAATAATTTACCTTATGATGAAAAATTAACTGACTTGATAATGAATATAACTACTAATGGAGACTCGACAGAAATAAATAATGTTGACCTGGTATATGATTATTATGGTAAAATGAATAAACTCCAATTTTATGGTTACTATAAACAAGATAACCGTATGCGGAATGCAAATAAAATTGAAAATTGTTATTTGAAACCAAGGCTAATTTTTGACGATGGAGGCTGAGCCTTAAATTCACAAATGGACACTTTTAAATATATTGTTTTATGGTTTTGACCTCGCAACCTTGGACATTGAAGTGTGATATAACTGAGTAAATAATGAGAAAAGTTTGTAAATAAGTGTAGTGAATTTACTTGTGTGTTGTAAAATGTTAGGTAAACAATGCGCGTATGTTATGGAAATTGTTGTGATAATAATAATATTAATATTTTGCAATTTAAATAAATAACAAAATTAATTTTGGAGACGGTAATTAGCGAATAGTAATTGTTTTGATAGCAGCTGAACTTGTATTTTCAATAATTAATTTAATTAAAGCAATTTGAGATGTTTAAATATTCTGATTGATTTAAAGGTTGTATAATTGAATTTTCTAATGGAGTTAAATTGTTTCATGAGATTTGATATGAATTAATCAATAAATGTTAAATTGTTTAATATGAAATAACATTGTTGTTAAATGTTTCAGAGGTTACGTGGAGATATTGGTGTGTATATTTTGTGTTTGTGTCAGTAGATGAATAATGTACTGTAAGTATAAAGTTTATAATACCAATCAGAGAGAATAAAATGTTTACGGGTGTGAAAAGATTTGGATTCAATAATAAAAAATGAATTGAGATAATGGTATTAAATAGAAATTGTAATTAAAAAGTAATAATAACTGAAAGGCGAATATTTGGTTTGAACTGTAATAAATAGACTTTGACACATTTGTTAACATTAAAAGATTTATAGAAAAGTACAGGTAGTAGAGGTGAGGTAAGCAGAATGTTTAGACTGAAGGAGTGTTTATAACTGTGTTTATTACAACAGTCTGGCATACAACTGTTTATGTAAACAGGTGTGTTGTATGTTGTGACTAAGGTCTACAGACATTCTTGGTGACAATAATAATAAAAAGGTTGTAGTCTGCTGAATCATTGCCAGTAGGAAAATCCTATTATGAAATAAAAAGAAATACCATATGTGGAGAAAGGAATGTAAATTTTTTGAATAATGTAGGTAATATTTTGTCGGATCATTTTGAAAAATGTAATTAATTTTGAAATTGTTGATTAAAACAATATGAATTAAATTAAATTAAAATGGTAATTAAATTAATTGAAAAGATGATTTTTAATAATGAACTTGTAATAATGAACTTAACTTTATTTTCATTCGAATTCAAACTGGAATTATAAATTAAATGCTAATTGATGTAAATAATGATTAAAATATTCATTTAACACTGACAACTGATGGAAATATTTGGGCCGAGATAGTGTTTGGGAAAATAAGATGTGTATATTTCTGTTCATGTAAATTTTATCAATGACAATCCATGTTTTATGTTTAACTGTAGATTCTCCACCTAAGTGCGGCCATGACCTCACCGGACCATGACCGTGAAAGTAGTTAATTGTGGCAAATCATAAATTTTACTTGATATAACCGGCTTGTGGTTAAGGGATTAAAAGGGGGGTAGTAGAGAAAAAAAACCTATTTTTTTTGTGTCTGCCATCAAATTGATGTTTTAAATTCTGATAATATTATTGTTTGTGTATATTAATAGTGTTATTGGATTATATTGTTTAGGATATGTGTATAATCAAATGTTAGGATAAGGCAGTCCATGTTTTAATTAAATATTCAATTTATTTGTTTTTTATCAGTAATAATAACAAAGAGAATTAATCTATTCAGATAAGAGATTTTTTGTTTTGATACAATCTGATTTTGAACTTATAAGAATAGTGAATTTAAAGATGAATATTTTGTGATTTTAAATGATGAGTTTATATAGAAAAAATTATAGGTGTATGTATGCGTCCAGTATTTGCCAAAGGCGACCCAGTGTGCATGATAAGGGGGAACATATCGGTTGAGGATCTGGCGTGGTATAAGACCTGGGATTTGGATGTTGGGGTAGCATGATAGAAGGTGAGGTGCGCTGTGGTGCGTGTCTGTTCGATTTTTCGGTGTTGGGATCTTGAACAGAGAAGTCCCGTGATCTCGTTCAGATGCGTCCATAGTCGCCGAACCAGGGGGGTAGTTTACCCATGATGTATAAGAACAACTGGGGGGTTGTTGGCACCATATCCTCACCGGTCCTCTTAGGGGTTTAGCAATGAGATTTCTTCTGTTTCGACAGAAGATTTCTCATTGGGGGGGGGTATTGTAATGGGGCGAATTAGGTTTTTTTTATTTTTTATTAATTTTGGTTCTGATCTTATTAAAATTGCACAAGTTACTTCATATATGTGTCCAGTCCTTGGTTGAATCTAACTCGCAGTCTAAACAATGCAAAGGTACGCTGTAACTGTGTTGTGAAAAGAATGCGTTGTCAACTGTAGCACACTTCCTAGAACTTTGCGATTGTGTGACGTCCACTCACAAATGCGCAAGCACCAACATCTGCGGAGCGCCTAACTTTACATAAACGAAAGTAAAGGCTGTGAAATATCGTCGAAGCACAGCACACGTAAATCCTGTGTGCCAGATGTACAGCTACTAAAAATTCGACAACGAAGGCTGCGAACGGCGATGAAATTCGTTCGCTGGCAAGGCAGTGATGTCTGTCCACATGTAACATCGTCACAAAAAGTTCATCCCAGTCGACGAGAAACTACAGAGCTGCGCGGGTCAGTAAAGTAGCGCGTGGTTCCAGTAACCAGTGTGTGCGAGCAATCACCCAGTCAACTACCTATACCGGCCGCGCGCGGTCATATAAACATTTTGCTCGAGCTTAATTAGTGTCGGCCGACCAACCCCAATAAATATCAAAATTGTGTATAACCATGTAAAGAAAACGAACTAAAGTGCTATGGAACAGTGAATACGAAAAGATCTATCGAAAGTGAAACCATAACCGTCAAATAAGAGAGTTCCGTGAGATACGCCACGCGGTCGGGAGGAATGACGCAGCACACGTAACAGTATTCTACTGAACCTATTATGAGTATTATCATTTTTTACAGAAAAGGGGGAAATAAGGCATGAATGTGAGCGTGGGCATTGCTGGGTGGCCTTGACTAGAATTTAAGTTAAATTTTTTAAGACCATTATATTTTATTTCAGTAACAAATGAGCTTTGATAATAGGGTACCTTGTTTTAATCTATTGTTTTAATATCATTTTAATTAATCTATTGTTTGGAGTAGAACTCCGGGAGAAAGATAAAACAACGCAAGAATAACAAAGAATATTTGCTGTAAATCAGAATAAATAAATTAATATGTTTGGTTGATTTTTTTGAGAAATTATGTAAATGTCAATGATAGTTTTGGGAATATAAATAAATGAAAAGACAATAAAATTTAATGTCAAAGAATTGCTAAATAAATATAACTATAATCCCGAAATTGAGAGTATAATTTATTGAATAATGTTAACCTAAGTCACGCTTATTCTTCATGACTTCGTGCCAAGAACTTTGGACCCGAGAAAGGTAAGAGTTGTGAGGAGTGTATATTATTTTTAATAAATTGTTTTTATAAAAAAATCAATAACTTCTCAATGAACTTATACTGATGTCTTCCGCCACTACGTGGGAATGGTCCACAAATATCCGCAAACACTTTCTCTAGTTTCTCGGCAGAGGTAATAGGTATCATTATTCCCTCTTTTTTCTCATTATTGCATTTTACCAGTTGGCATAGATGACAGTGCTTGATATATTTTCTTACTCTGCGATTCATGTCTTTGAAATACACATGCTCTTCTAGTGCTTTAACCACCTTTATGGCTCCCATGTGTCCATACCTTATGTGATAGTCTATAGTAATTTCTTTCTCTGTGTTTTTTGGTACTAGGATCTTCCACTGGTTATTTGACTGTCTTGTTTTTATGAATAGTAAGTTGTCATGCACACAATAATATGAAGTAATTTTGTCATCTTGTTCTACTAATCTTTGCAATATATTCTTGATTTTGGGATCATTTTGCTGACGTAGTTTAAGGTCGGTTATGATATTTGCTAACTCTGTTTTGTCCTTTAAAATGTGGTATACCTTGGCAATGGTCTCCTTCTGTCCATCGAACGTTTGGTCCTGTATGTTCACCCTGGATAATACATCTGCTGCAATGTTGCTTTTTCCAGGAACATATTCCCATTGGATGTTGTATTCTTGAAGTGTTAGTGTCCACCTTGTTAGCCTTCCATGTTTTAATCGGCAGTTCTTCAAAAATGAGATAGATTTGTGATCTGTTCTTACTGTCACCTGGTATCCTAGAATGTATGTTCGGAATTTCTCACATGCGAACACTATGCTGAGGAGTTCCTTCTCCGTTGTGTGGTAATTGCGTTCACATTTATTAAGTGTCCTACTGGCAAAACTGATTACTAGATGATTGCCTTCATCATCTTCCTGGTATAATATGGATCCCAGACTTACATCGCTTGCATCACAGTTCATAAAAAAGGCTTTATTAAAGTTTGGGTGGTGTAACATCACAGTGTTTACAAATTTCTCCTTTATCATTTGGAATGTGTTGTCCTGTTCGGGTCCCCATCTCCACTTATCTTTGGATGAAAGTCTTTGTGCGAATTTAGAAGTTAGTTCAGAGTAATTACTTTGAAATTTTCTATAGTAGTTACATATGCCAAGAAACGATTGTAGTTGTTTCTTGTTCTTGGGTGTGGGAAAACGCTGTATAGCTTCCATTTTTTCTTGGGATGATGTTATGCCTGTTTCAGATAAATTAAATCCAAGAAATTGTACCTCATCAGCTATTAGTTTGGACTTTTCTAATTTGAGGGTGATGTTATTTTCATCTAATTTCCTCAATACTGGTTCCACCCTGGTGCAGTGTTCCTCCCAATTGTTGGAGGTGATGACCAATTCATTGACATACACTGTTGTAAATTGAAGTGTATTTTGTCCTAAAATATCATCCATACATTTGACAAATATGGCTACGGAATTCACTAGGCCGAAGGGTAACCTTTTGAATTGATAGTTACGCCCTTCAAATATAAAGGCCATATATTTTCTGCTACTGGGGTGTAATTCCACCTGCCAATACCCACATACGGTGTCCCATATACTGATATATTTTATTCCATGGAATTTCTTGAGTATTTCATCGATTTCTCCAGGCGATGTCCTGTCATTGATTATTGTTTTATTAATGTCCCTGGCGTCTAGGCAGATTCTTACTGCACCATTCTTCTTAGGTACCGCCACGATTGGATTTGTGTATGGGGAGTTACTCAATTCAATTATATCATCTTCAATTAGCCGTTGTATTTCCAGACGTACTGCTTCTTTTAAAGAAAAAGCTATAGGATATGACTTCCTTTTAAACTCTGCTTGGTCTTTGAATTTTATTTCACACTGGAAGTTCTTCACCTTCCCTGGTGTGTCTGAAAACACATGTCTATATTGATTATAGATGTTTATTAATTCTGCAATTTGGTCATCCGTTAAATTTCTGTCGACCCTGGCTGATTGGAACTTTTTTATTTCATTTAATTGTTCTACCCATAAGGTGTCTCCCTTGTCTAGGTGAATTTTTCCATTGGTTGATGTTTGTCCCCTCTGGTCATGATCTTCTCTTTTATAATATATTACATGGTCGGGATGGGCTTCTCGGCTTCCAATTAATTCCGCCGTCCATTTAATCTCACCTGAGCTCAGAGATACTTTGGCTCTGCTCATGTCAATTACTGCAGCATATCTTCTTAATATGTCGCAGCCAATCAATAAGTTAAAAGGTAGCCCACTTGCTACCAAGAAGATCATGGGGATTGTTTCACCATTGCTGGATATTTCTAGCTGAACTTGGTTCCGTATGGTCTTGTTTTGTCGACCTGTTGCTCCAATTAATATAATGTTGTTGATTGGCAATGTTGGTATTACAGTCTTATTCTCAGCCTGTATTCGATTTAGTTCGACTTTATCTATTAACGAGACGTTTGCTCCAGTGTCAATCATCGCAATCATATGTATTCCATTGACGTGTACTGCTACATATGCGATTTCATTGTTAATGGTATCGTCGATATTGTTGTCCTTTTCTTCTAGTAAATCCTTTCTAATGTCCTTCAGATAATTATTTCGAATGATTATAATTGGTTTTTCATTATCGTTTACTACGTGAGACCCAATAGATCGTTCAGTGAGGGTGATCTTACGGTGTTCACATCCGTTGTCCATTTAAATGCAGGTCACCATCTTCAGTGTTCCTGTCTGTCAAGTTGGGTGAGTTTTGCTCCCATGATTCTGGCCTGTTTCCAGCGTGATAGTCGTTTCCATGGTCTGGTACCCACTGAGTGTCCTCACTGCTACGGCTCCTGTTAGTATTATACCCGGATTCTTGTATCTCACCATCGCTGCTCCTTCTGCTGTTATGTCCCTGGTAACTTCGATGACCTTGGTAATATGGTCTTCCATTGTTATCACGACTAGCATGGGCATAATGCACTCTTCGGTAATTGTCGTTACCGTTGTTGTTCCCATTCTTTGGCCGGTAATTGCCACTATTATTATTATTAGGCCGGTAGTAATTATTATTAGGTCTGTAGTTGTTATTATTATTATTTAGCCGGTAATTGTTATTATTACCATTGTAGTTATTTGACCTGGGGTTATTATTGTCACGACCATTGTTATTAGTATTGTTACTATTATTATTTGGCCGCGGATTCTGGTCATTATTAAACCTGTTCGGGTTGTTGAGATTTCCCCTGTAATTGGGCCTATCATTGTTATTGTTGTGGTTACTATTACCGGGTTCACTCCGGTCATAATATGGTCCTGGTCTCTGTCGATTCCTTTGGTAGTACCGTTCCTGTTCGTGGTTCTCCAGGAGTGCGGACATTGCTTGAATTGTTTTTATTTGTCCATTTAACCTCCCTTGTGAAACTCCTTCGTGAAAGTGATATGCCAATTTGGTCACTAGGCACTCTTCTGGTATTATCGGCTCGAGATTTCTAGCCAGGCATATCTTACCTAAAAAGTACACTGTCATTGATAGTCCAGTACTGTAATCGTATTTTCCGTTACTGATGTTGTCCCGGACAATATTTTGTGTTGACTCGGACCAGTACTTTGTTTTGAAGGCCGCTTTGAATGCTGCATAGCTTTGTACTTCGTGCCTGGTCACCGTCCACCAGTTATCGTAGACGTTTTTGAAGTATTCATCCAGCATCCCCTTGATGACCGTCCATCGACTTTCTCTATTTCTGGTTAATGTCTCGTTGACCCTTTCCAGGAATTCTATTGGGTTCCTCTTGTATGTCCTGAAGTCGATGCTCTCCCGGCTGTCTATGTGTGGTATTCCTGTCATTGTAACTGGGTATGTTCTAATGTTATTTATTTCATCTTGGAGATTGTTGAACTCTCGCTGCTGTTGTTCGGTCAGTTGTTCTTTGTCACTATTTACCTGGTCTTTTACTGCATTTACTGTTGTATTTAAAGCTTCACATCCCTCTCCTAAGGTTGTATGCGTTAATGCCAGGTCTGCTTGTCTAAGTTCGACTGCTTCTAGCTGTCTCGTTCGGATTTCTTCAATAGTATTTATTCTTTCGTTGATGTCTGCTTTAGTCTGTGTGATTTCTTGTTTGTTTTGTTCGCATTCTTGTTGCATTTCAGAAATCTCCTTTCTGATTTCCGTCATGGCCGTCTCCATCTTTTCCTCCGTTGCTTCCCTATTTTCATCCATCTTCTTATTTATTGTCTCGATGGTTGTCTTAGCAATCTCTTCTGTCCTCCTGTTATCATCGGCCATCTGTTACCATATTTTCTGGTTATCGAATTGAATTGCCTCGATTTTCTTGTCGATTTGTTTGTTCAATTCATCTATTTTCTTATTGGTTTCTCCGATCTTATTTCCCAATTCTTCAGATAAATTTTCTTTGATTAATTCTATATTTTTAGTTAATAATTCTTCCGTCTTCTTATTGGTTTCGTCTATTTTATTATTTAAATTTTCCTTCAAAGATTCTATGTTCTTCTGGCTCTCCTTTTGGCCTTCTTCCATTTTCTTCTGGCCTTCTTCTATTTTCTTACTTAACTCCTCCTTTGTGGCTTGGCTATTCTGATATATTTTCTTATTCAATGATCGGCTGTCTTCCTTCAACGATTCCATATTTCTTCTATTTTCTTCCCTCATACTTTTCAACATTTCCATGATATTAGCATCCCCCGTTTGTGTGGGTCCCTCAGGTTGGTTTTCTGGTTGTTGGATTTCCTCCACCTGTTCGGGTTGTCTATGTTCCACTATGGTTAGAATTTCTTCTACATCTTCAGCTGATGTCGCTTCTTTCTCCTCCATTCTGGTTTGTTTTTCGGCTTCCGCCGCTCGCCTCTTGGAAGTCGCTCTCCTTATCATTTTTGTAGCCTTGTAATGTAACTGCTGTTTGAATTAGGTTTAAAAATATTCGGTATTTATTTATTTAATTAGGTGTATTCGACCTAATTCACTGCTCAGACATTGGGCACCATGTTGCAATACTACGTATTACTAGATGTTATTTGATTATTGATTATTATTTTGTTCAAAAGGTTTAAAAGTAATGTTTTAATTCTCTCTTGGAGCACTGGTAGATTTACCTTTCACTTACCACTTATTATGTTGTCAATCTTCCAAAATAGGTCCTGTAATACACTGAAATGACACAACACAGTTTATAAAATATGATACAAGTGTATATGTGTATGCACAGTAAATAAAATTATTTTATACTTTTGAGACTGTTCTGAATTTTCAAATATTGGCCACTTGTTCGCTGTACTGCCACTTTGTAAAATAATTGCTCTGTTAATAGTTTCATTATTACCTACTTTGAAATGAAAGACTGATTCAAGTGTAATTAAATTTGTAGTTTATTAACAATAAGTTAATTCCAATTAAAACCCTTTAAAACAATGTATAAACACCAAAAAATAATTCAACTCGTCACCAAGATTCTTAAAGCTCAGGGCTGGTAACATTGATTATTTATATTGTATGGTGCTAACCTTGTTTGGTTATTTTTTGTTTACAATTACCAAAAGTCGTGAATTCTTTTAGTTTACAAGATACAGGATACAAAAATGCTAAAATACAACAATAATGTATTATAGAGAGTTGATTAAAATTATCGTATCTGGTACACCTGTCATCAACTTCGCAGGTTATGTTGTGGAATGTACGACACGATTGAAATTGCTGTGTGTCGGAATAATATTCCTTGAATGGTTATTAATAACAAAAATATATAATTAATTCATAAAATCATTACAATTGAGTATATTCAAGCTTGTCTAATTATAAAGCACAGCTCTGTATGATTGTTACACCTTTTCGTAACAAGTAGGTTAGATTGCCACTTACTCTAAGTGAATTAATAAAATATTTAAATTGATGGCATTGAAATCTTATAACTATACATAATATTTATTCATGGTAAGTTCATTGTTCATTAACTGAGATCATTAAAGATTTTCAATAAAAATGAAATAAATTGGTGATAGTTAAAATTTTCAATGAGTTGTAAGGGATAGAAGTTTGTAACTTTATTAATTTTGTTATTATTAAATCTATTCAAATTACAACACCCACTTACCTTACGACTTTGATCTGTCCGGATCGCATAGTGTGGACTAACCCATTTCGTTCGACGAACTCTGACGATACATATAACGAACTAAGGTTTTGGAAGAAACTAACTCTCAATTTTTTGGAAGAGAAATTATTTTTGTTTAATAATCAAATAGTGCGATTTTATAACTTTGTTTTCCAAATAAATTGTCTTACATGTTTTTTAAAGGTTGGGTAACTCTTGTTTATACATCTTATTTAATAGCCTTACATAATATTACTTACGTCTAAGAAGATAGCCCAGCTGCTCACACACTCTCACATTCTTAAAAACAACCCCTGTTACCCTAATTGATCAATATAATGCATTATATAAAATCCCCGCCTGCAACACGTTCATCCGTAACCTCGTGGCCGCCCCGTGTTAAGTTTGTAATCGTCCCGAAAAATAAACAAAAAAATAACAAATATGGATGTTGTTGTTCTGTAGTTATTCCCGCATCACTGCCACTGTTTTAAAAAGATTGATTCACTTTTACTGCCACATTTTTTTAAATTTTGAGAAGAGCTAACCCCTTCGAGATGCACCGGCCGGTACTCTTTGGGACGAACTGCTGGCGTCTCTCAGTTCCCCACTCCGGGAGCATTTTAGTCAAGACGACGGACATCAATGCCTTCCAGTTAGTCGTCCCAGTTTCGACTCATACTAGTCATGTAGTTGTTGGAGTGACGATAGCAGACGATTTCAACTAGGCACTGGCTAATGTCATAAAAGTGGGTGGGACTTAACACAGCACTTCCGTAGTGAAACCAAATGAATGATGAAAATTTCCCTCTCTGGCCATCTTAGTTTTTTGTCAGAGCGTCACTTGGAGCGTGATTGAGCAGTTGCGTATGTGCGCTGCCACACACAGGTACAAAGTTCTCAGAATTTTGTGGTTGGCGCGAATTCTCTGCCGCATTCCTCGACAACAACTGCGTCTTACGTTGTTTCACTGTTCTGTTGTACGGACAAATACGTTGCACAATACTGCAGCTTTACCATACTTTATACCAGTCCGCCCGAAAACGAAATAAATAAAAACATAAATATATGCCCCAAACGGTTAAAACAAAAACACCCAAAAATCGACCCGCTACAATACCCCCTCGATGAGAATTCTGCTGTTCATGACAGAAGAAATCTCATCGATAACCCCGAAGAGGACCGGAGAGGAACTGGTGCCAACAACCCCCTTGTTCTTAATCTGCATGGGTACACAACCCCCCTGGCTCAGCGACCATGGACTCATCTGAACGAGATCACTGGACTTCTCCGTAAGAGATCCCAACACCGAGAAATTGATCAGACTCGCACCACGGCACACCTCGCCTTCTAACATGCTACCCCCAAAATCCTCAATCCCGGGCTAAAATTATCCCAGTTCCTCCGCCGATATGTTTCCCCTTTTTGCAAGCTGGGCTGCCTTTAGCAGATACTGGGCTCACACACATTAACATTACATATTATCATAACACATTAAAATAAAAACTTCCTTTTAAAATTTATTATAAATTCAAAAAATTCAATATTCAAAAAAAATCTTTTACCAAAAAATTCTCTTCCTCTTTTTTCTAATTTTTGTTTCAATTGCCTTAACCTAGACATTTCTACTAATATAAACATTTCTATTCTAACATGGAGAATCACTTATAGTCTACCAATATAAAGCAATACAATAAAAGAAACATCATTAATACATACATAATAAAATGATCATTACTCAAAATATTCACTCGCTGGCAGGCGAAACATCAAAAAAAATTTTTTTTTTTTTTTTTTCAAAAAAATTTAAAATTTTCAAAATTTTAAAATTCAACAAAAAATTATTCATTAAATATTTATTAAATTTATTTATTAAATAACATTTATTAAAATTATTCAAAGATTAGTTTGAATTAATCAAACAAACAAATTAAAATTGAATTCCTACTCTACAAGCTTAGTAGGTGTATGAACTCATCAGCTGATCAAAACTAGGTCAAGTACAAAACCCTTGACCTACATATGTTATGTATGATTTCTGAAAACACTTTAAATATCTGTAATATCCTACCTGGAAATACAAAACATAATAACATAAAATATTTAAAACAAACAAAATATTAATACCAATAATAAACAGATTGACATTTACATTATTTAAAACAAACAATTCTTGACTTTACATTATTTTCACTTCTATCAAAATTCTGTCACTGGTGAGAAAAAAATAAACAATTGCATATTCTTTATCATGAATCTCTCTTTCTTTTCAACAATCTTACTTTAATATACTGTGGGTGATGTAAATTATTTATTCTCGTTTTTCTGTATTAGATTTCTATACATATATAAACTTTCTCCCCCTGACTCTAACATCACTCAACTCCCACTCCTATGACACCCAACTCTATCAAAAATATCTACTAATCAGGACATTCTAAACCCCAACTTATCATTTAACACAATTCGCCGCCTTCTCTACATATATGAAAAAATACTCTCTAACCCTTTGTACATAGGATACGTGTTTCCTTCCCAAAACTCATTTCCCTTATTTGGCCCCCGGATTTTACCTAAGGCGGCCCCTCCTCACTAAAATCTATTCTAATCCCGTCCCAACCCTTGTTGCGGACTCCCCCAAATACACTACCCCCTAATACAAAATTGCCATCCCCAAAAATCTCAATCTCATTTCATTACTACAAATACACAAAATAACCTCATTAAATATAAACATAAATATAGATCACTCAAAACTCTACATAAATTCCCCACAACTGTGTCAACCTTAATACTTCACCAACTTCTATAACATACATTAACTCAAAAACAACAGTACATTATATTCATCTCCACTATTTCACATTCACTTTTTAATTCAACTTGGACAGGTCTGCATGTCCCATAAAACATTTATCACCCACGAATTATCTTTTATTGATTTGCATAAATTGTTATTTTATTTATCATATTCTTTTTGTCTTTACTTCAAAATGTCTGTAGTACACTAAACATTAATTACTTGTAACATTTACAAACCAATATACCAGTGACATGGTATTGTTGATCAGCTGATATCCTAACCAGTGGCGTATGCTGAGTTCGAGACCTGGGCTAGCTCACCTTAGAATTGAAGAAAATGCACTGGAGGGGGTCCCCCTCGTTCATATTTCAAGCTTTTTGAAGTGATGTGTTGTTGTGACACCATGCCAATGCATTCTAACTTATATAATAATGACTGATACTTCAACAATAATTATGAAATGGCATCATTAGAAAGACAAAAGCAAGCAAAGAACTTCAATATTTCATTTATTTATAGCATACATTTGTTCCACCGAAGCCACTAGGGCCGGACGGCGGTAGTGAAACAAATAAAAGATTACAAAAGATTACAGAAAGCAAGAACTATGTCATTACATCATGAGGAAATAATATATAATTATACTGAAGAAAGTTTGACTTACTTCGACGACGGCTCTGTGTAGACTTATTTGAACAAGAACTCCATTCTTCTCTCCTTTTGTGTGAATTTCAGGATTAATTTTAATAAAATGTTTCTTCTGATCACTTTTTCATATTAAGAAGAATGTTTTTCTCAATAGATATAACAGCCAAGTTGCTTAACCGGACTTGTCCTTGTGTGGCTCTGAGGTAAGTCTTAATCCTCTTTAGAACGGAGAAACTTCTTTCAACAGTTGCAGTTGTAGATGGAAATGTCAATGTTAATTCTGCTAGTTTGTACACTTCACTGAACACTCCAAATTATTGAGTTTCATATAAATAGTAATCTCATTCACTGATTTTTTCTTATACTCATCTAGAGTATAAAGCACATTTAGTTCATTTTTGAGGTGAACAATATCAAAGTATGAACTATATGGTTCTTTAAGTTCTGTCATCAGATTTTGTGGGAAACTTTTACAAAATGTATCAAAATTGTTTGAATCCAATAAAGACACGAATTTAAGATCCTTTGGGACTCAAACCTGAATTTTATCTAGAACATCACTGTGTCCAGAATTTCGTTAAAAATACGCTGCCATTTGGAACGGTCATCATTTCACTGTCTTTTGTGTCTTGGTTCATATTCTTTATCTTCATTATCTTCATATTCAGAATTACTTGTAGCTTCTGTCCATACAAGATCAAAATCCTCATCTCTAATTTTCTGCAGAGTATCATAGAATTCATTGACTTTGTTCATGCAGTAAGAAATGTTCAAATATTTTTTTTGCATTATGTCAAAAACAACATCAGAAATTGCAAATATTTTGCTGAAACTAAGAAGAAGAAATCTAGTGTCGAATTTATGTAAAAAACAAACAAAGCCTGAAGCAGTATTCACTTCTTCACCTGTCCAGTCACCGGGTTCATCTTCTATTGATGAAAAGAACATGATAAGAGGCCTTCTATATTCTTTGACATTATTTACAAGCCTTGATGAGAAATTCCACCTTGTTGGTGCCACTCTCGGTAGTTTCTTCTCCATAAAGTTTTTTAGAGCAGTTGTGCGGACTGTAGAATATGAAAAAAGCTAGGTATTCCTGATAAAGTGATGAAAAACCGTTTACATTCTGCTACAAAATTTGTAGACTTTGACAAAGCCAAATTCAGCCTGTGACTACAGCAATGAATAAAAGTTGCTGATGGGTACTTATTTTTCACCAAGGTTTGAAGTCCAGACACATGGCCGGCCATAACAGCTGCTCCATCGAAAGTTTGGGCTATAAGTTTTTTTGAACATTCTAAATCATCCACAACCTTGGTGACATGTTGGAACAATCCTTGTGCAGTTCGGTCTAAACTAACATCAGTGAAGTGCAAAAATCGTTCCTGACAGTTTTCTTCATTATCGACAAATCGTAAAACTGTTGATAATTGACTTTTATTGGTTACATCAGTTGTCTCGTCAAGTAATATTGCAACGAATGTTGCATTATATATTTCCGATTTTCTGTAATTACGCTACCTACTACGTCAATTAAATCATTTTGTATTACCGGTGACGTTCCTCTAAAAATTGTTGCGGTTTTTAAATGGTTTGCTATTGTTTGCTCATACGTTGATAAAAATTCCAAAAGTTCTATGTACATGCCTTTATTTGTTGAATCGCTAGACTCATTGTGGCCCCTAAATGGACATTCTTGTTTCCCTAGGAATGTTACTGCGTCAATCAGTCTTCTTAAAATAATTCTATTTTCCTTTACTTTTTCATTATGTAGACTGTCGGCAATCTTTTTCTGTAAATTAAGGGAATGATCGATTCTTTGAAAACCGAATGTCTGTAACGTATTGAATGCTCGTATATGACTAAGTGATTTTTGATGTTTATCACAAGCCGTTAGCAAATAATTTAAATTATTAAATCCTGTCTTATTCCAAGGACTTGTATCGGTGCAAAAAAGCAAACACGCCCAGCAGTACAATTTATTAGTTGTACTCGATCCAGTTAACCAAGGGTATTTTTTGTAGTTGGCCTCACTAAAACATCTAGTATACACTCTGTTCTTTTCTTTATGTTCACTTTTAAGTTCTAGAAGGGATGGCTGAGGCCTACCTATCTTTACAATTTGAAGCTTATCCTCATACGGAAGCTGAGCAAATTGTGTCTTTGTCAATAGTTTATTAACTATATCACTCATCTTAATTTATTATTCAAACCGCACAGCACAAAATATCATTCACAAAATTATAACTAATTTTAAAATGAACCACTGCTTTGCGTGCCACACGGCCTACTGTCTCACACTGTTGGCTAGCTCTCCAAGGAGCGAAGCCTAGCCTACGATAAACATCATTGCCCCCACCAAGTCCCTCAGCGTTGTCATAGCAACGCCATTGAATCGTGACGAGGAAAGGCTTCGCAAGTTACTTGCGAAGCCTGAGTAAAGCAAGTTGTAGCGATTCAGGCGCCGTCATGTGCGAAGTTGTATTGTCTGTAATTAGTAATTACGCTACTACGAAACAGAAGTAAACACGTGAGGGAATTACGTCTGACTTTGATAAAATGAACAATTTTATGGAAATTCCTAATAGATTTTTTTGTGCTTTAATCTTTGGGCTTCGCAGCTAGCCTAGCTAGCCTAGAATATACGCCCCTGATCCTAACATAATTAAAACACCATGGATACCTTTCAAAATTGAACAGTTACATGTAATACATTATCAACACTTACTTCTATTATGTTGATTGCCTGCCAGGCGTCTAGTGATTGGCTTAGAAAAAAATTACACACATAATGAAAATACATTTTGTCAACAACTATATCTAACAGACAACAATAAAATGATACCTTTAAAATTATAGTATGAACCTTATTTTACGAGTCTGAGCATATAATTATGTGGACAGAGCACAAGCATTTTTGATTGGATTAAACCTTGAATAAGCAAAACTGTTACGTCATAAGATTTTAAAATTCGTGACTCCTTTACGTCACCTCCCAGCCACACACTCTATTTCAGATTATGGAGGACTGTTTCGCCCTTTCGCTTCCACAGAGACTGTATATTTTGGAGCAGGTTTTTACCTCTCCGTGTCTCTGCTTCCGCTGTTAAGTTTAAATTGGTGAACATCATCATGTTCTCGTTAATAATCATGCACCCTTAAACGGATCTACCACCTGGCTCTGCTGTTCCTTCTCGAACAGAGTGGCAGCCGCTGTTCCATAGTTTGGTGATTCCCCTTTTTATTACCCCCCATCAATTTCAAAATACACCTTTACAACGATAACAGCTATGGCCAGTTATGGTCAGCGCGTAATCGTAATGTGCCCCAACCATAGCTGTTAAAGCTAAACCAATTCCACGGTCAGGGTTCGGTGAGGCCGTGACTGCCCGAAAATTTGGGGAATCACAAGTAAAATATCTTTCGTAATATTAAATTTACGAATTTATATTTAAATGACAATATTAATTTAGATGGGGTTTTAACCCACTTTATATGGAAGCTTAACCATTAGTAACATAAAATAATTAATACAAAATCTACAACCTTCCCCCATAGCAGTTCCACACTACACTGTTATGTCACTTCATTGAGCACCAAACTACCCCCCCAAAATTATCCCCACATCTTGTATTGATAACAAGTTCTTATATTACTACACCTTTCTTCAAAACGTTCCTACACCCACTACTACTAAAATCTAACAATTATATTTGGTCACCTAATGCTAAAAAATTCAGAAGAAAAAAGTTATATCTTAAATTTAAAATTATACACATCCAAAATTATTTTGGGTTCTTTTTTTTTTTTTTTTTTTTTTTTTCAAAACTCTATTTACACTGGAGGCTGACTAACATTCCAAAATCAAGATTAGTGCTGGTAGACAGTAACCGCCCGAAAAGTCGGGTTTCGCTGCAAAAAGAATAGGCACAAGGTAGATCCACTACGTGAATTCACGTCCCCCCTCTGAAACACACTACTCCCCCTCTCCTACCATTTCTTCTACCCCGCTTTCTACCGTGCGCCCATCCCTCCTGCCCCAAAACTCGTCGTTTCAGGCCAATCAGAAAATATTGTCAAAGGCTCCATTTTAATTTTGCCCTGGACACCAAAAAATTTAATTTGAATGCACTGCCTTTTATTTAATGCAGCCTCCATTATATACAAACACTCTGAGGCAGTGCAGGCACGTGACAGGCACACCAAAACCGCTGCACCATGAGTGTATTAAAAAATTTTAAGTCGAGTCACGTACCTGTTGGGGTCCCCCTCCCCGTTCAAATATATGTGTGGTTAAATTTCTATTTTGTACCAATTTTGGTGAAGCCGGACCATCGTTGTTTTCACCGCCCGAAGGAAGATTCTGCCAACCATGGCCCGCCTCCGCTTTCCGAATTCCACGGCCAGGACTGGTAAGATCGTGGCCGCCCGAAAATGGGGGAGGAGCCCTTCTAAAAACATAAAAGAATAATTAAATAACATTCATACCTTTACAAATTAACGAAATACTTATGCTGACCAAAATAATTTCAAATTTGTCGCATTGTGCGTACCTACTATCTCCCTGGTTTCTCTATTCTGTAACACATATGAATTTCTCATTTTTATTTCCACTACCTCGTACGGCCCCTCGTACAATAAGAAAAACTTCTTGATCTCCTTGTCTTGTGCACTTGATAAGTCATGTCGTCGTATCAATACCAGCTGTCCAACCTCATACTTCGTCCACTTACCTTTCCTATCATGGCGCTGTTTTCTCCGCTCTCCCTTCGTCAACAAACTCTCATTCGCTAGTCTAAGTTTAACATCGTTGCTAATAGTGTTGGTTTCCGGTGGATATTCAATTAATTGTTCCAAAATCCTCTGTGGGCGCTTTCCTCGTATCAACTCGTAAGGCGTGAACCCCGTCGACTCGTGGGTGGTGCAGTTTAGCCAGTTTTCAATCTTCTGCACATAGAGTGGCCACTCGCTATGTTTGGCATGGCAGTATGTTCGAAAAATTCTGCCCAACTCCCTCATGACTCTCTCAGCTTGATTCGACTGTGGATGATATACGGCAGTGTGCTTTGGGATAATACCTTCCCATCCAAGAGTCTGGCGCCATCTTCCGCTGATGAACTGCGGCCCATGGTCGGATAATATCACCTTCGGCTTTCCCACGTTGATCATGTAGTCGCGTGTGATCTTCTCGCTCAGCACCTTGCTCGTTGCTCGCTTCACGCTATATAGTCTGACATATTTGGAAAAAGTGTCAAGTACAACAAAAATATGCATCACTCCACCCCTACCTTTCGGCAATGGGCCGTACAAATCGACAGCTACTAAATCGAATGGTTTTTCTACCTTAATATAATTTAGTTCTCCCTCTAACCTATAATTTACAACTTTGGATTTCTGACATAACTCACAAACTCTAAGTATTCTTCGGACTCGTTTCTCCATGTTCTTAAATAAACAAGATTCCTTTAATACATTCACACACTTCCGTGCCCCAAAATGCCCGTATCTAAAATGACAGTCCCACACTATTTTCTCTATCAACCCTTCAGGTATGACTAACCTCCAATCTCTCTCTCTCCCCTCTACTTTTTTAAACAAACTCCCTTTGAACACTTGAAAATATTGCTTATACCCTAACTCATCTACATCTGATTCTATACTAGTAATTATTTTATTTAATTTATTATCAGCTCTTTGCATTACATTTATATCTTTCAATTCCTCCCCAAAAAGTTTATCTTCCCGGGATAATCTATAAATTTCTATCTCTTTAATATCTCTCCCTGTTCTATTTCTATCTGTGTCTACTCGTGATAGTGTGTCGGGCACCCTGTTCTCTACACCCTTGATATATTCCCAAGAAAAATTATACTCTTGAAGAGCTAACACCCACCTGGTTATCCGGCTGTGTGTGAGTTTACAAGTATTCAGGAACGACAGCGCTTTATGGTCTGTCCTAATGATAGTTCTGTTACCCAGCAGATACGTTCGGAACTTCCTCACAGCGAACACTATACTGAGGAGCTCCTTTTCGGTGGTAGTGTAATTGCGCTCTGCGGCCAGCAACGTCCGGCTGGCAAAGGCGATAGTTTTATGTTCCTTCTCCTCGTCCTCTTGGTAGAGTTCTGCTCCCAATGCTATATTACTAGCATCTGTCTGTAAATAAAATTTGTCATTAAAATTGGGATGATTCATTAGTATCATGTCAGTGAACTTAATTTTGATGTCATGAAACGCCGCTCTTTCGTTATCGCCCCATCTCCATTGCTTGTTCTTCTGTAACACTGCGCTGAGTCGGGCCGTCGTCTGGGCGTAGTTCCGCTGAAACTTCCTGTAAAAATTACAAAGACCAAGAAAACTTTGCAACTGCTTTATATTTTTTGGCTCCGGGAATGTCAAGATGGATTCTACTTTATCCGGGTTAGCACGTATTCCTGTAGGTGTTATTATGAAACCCAAAAAATGTATCTCGGTTTGCAAAAATTTTGATTTGTCCCAATTCACCGTCAAACCTCCCTGATATAATTTCTCCAATACATATTCCAAATGCTCTACATGCTCTTCAAATGTTCTGGATGCTATTAAAATGTCATCAATGTAAATAGTTAAAAAATCTAAGTTGTGTGGTTGCAAAATTTCGTCAAGACACTTGATAAAGCTAGCTACACTTGTGTTCAAACCGAACGGTAGTCTCTTAAATTGGTAATTCTTTCCATTGAATAAAAAAGCTGTATATTTTCGACTATTTGCTGCCAATGGAACTTGCCAATACCCGGCGGTTAGGTCTAAAGAAGTCATATATTGTACGCCGCTAAACTTCTGAAATATTTCTTCAATAGCTTCGGGTGACTCCCTATCTGGAATAATTATTTGATTGATTTTGCGGGCATCTAAACATAACCTAACTCTACCATCTTTTTTAATCACGACTACTAAGGGGTTGGAATATGGTGACACAGATCGCTCAATTATATCTCCGTCTAACATTTTCTCTAACTCAAACTGGACCGCTCTTCTCTTCGCATAGGGCACCGGATAACTTCTTTGCACATAGGGTGCGTGTTCCCTTACCTTTAACTCGCATTCATAGTTTCTTGCCCTCCCTGGTATATCGGCAAACACTTCTCTAAAATTCTCTACTACCCGCCACAACGATTCACGTTGAGAACTCCCTATCACGCCACCCTCACTACAAAATTTCAGTGCTCTTTCATTCCATAAGTGATCCCCATTCTCCTCATACTCTATCTTACTCTCACTACATACATTCATACTAATTTCCATGTCTTGTTTATCATTCCGATTGTGTATCACCCTTACCCCTGAAATTCTTACCGCCTCTAACACCCGTTCAAAATTAATACGGACTGGTTCCCCTTCATTATTTAATTCTAATACCCGTTTATGAAAATCAATCAACGCCTTATGTTTAATCAAAAAATCATTTCCCAGTATCACCTCAAGATTTAGTCCCCGTACAACTAGAAATGTATTATCATACCCTACCCCGTTAATTATCATGTTTAACTGTACTTGTTTCGTGACTCTCTTACTTCTAACTCCCGTAATACCTATAATCGTCACCCCCGCTACTGGTAAAGATGAAATATTTTTATTTATTTCTTTTAATTCATCTAATACATGTTCAGAAATAACAGAGATTTCGCTACCCGTATCGATTAAAGTTTTAATCTCCTTACCTTCTATGTTGATTTTCACCTCAGTCAGTCCATTCTCCCGTCTCACTGCTTCGAAGTCTTCCTCCTCCAATAATTCCTCAGATAAATCTGTAATCACAACGTTGTTTTGGTATCTATCATCCATTAGGACCCCAGAAACTTCCGGCGACAACGGTCGGGTCCGGTGTTCCATTGTCTCTCTTAGTTTCCCGCAGAGGTGCTCGCCACTGCATGGTTGTATCCTCGCTCATGCTGGTTTCCTCGCGGTTCATGAGTTTGGCCTCTCTGTGCTCCTCCTGGGCCCTCTCCCCTTCGCTGGTATGCATGCTGGTTCTGTGCGGGTGGTGGTCCCTGTCGCTGACCCGGTCTCTCTCTCCTGCATCTAAAACAAAAATTTTGTGTCGCATAATTCTCTTGTGAACATGCTGGACAAGTCCACGTGGGTCCTCGATTATTTTGTTCTCGTCTAGGGTATGCCGGTCCATTTGTAGGTCCCCTCGGCGGTCCCTGATTACCTCCATTATTTCCATTCTGCTGGTTCTGACGGCGACTCAATTCTTGGTCCCGGATATTCTGAAACACATCTAAAATATTCTCTAGTTCGCTAATATTAGCTACCTCCCTTGTCATAAGTGTTATCTGTACTTCCCTTGGCAAATGCTTGCTGATATGCCTCACAAAGGATCTAAATGGCAATGGCGGTTCTAAGTATTTCGCCTCGTTAAATATTTTCATCACATACCCTGTTATATTATTATTGGGCCCCCCGAAATTCCCTGTTCCCATGATTCTACTTCGTAACACTTCTTGATCTTCTTCAGACCAATATTTATTTATAAATGCAGACTCAAAATTTTCAAAACACTCCCATTCCGTTTTATGTACCTCGGCCCATATCTCCGAACTACCTTTAAAACATTTTAAAATTTTTAATAATTGGACTTCCCAGTTATTAGTACTGAACTTATTGAACTCTCGCACTCTGCTTATGAACTGCATAGGGTGTACTTTTTTGTTATCACAACTGAATGTCTCTAACTCAACTTCACTGCTTACGTCACGAGTCATGATTACTCGCTCGGTAACAGTGTTGACTTGTTGGCTGATGGCCTTGCTCAATTCATTTTTAACATTCATTAATTTAAGGTTATTATCACATTCAAGGTCATTTATTGTATTATGTATGGTCTTAAATTCGATCTTACAATTGTTTTCTATTTCACTTATTTTAAGGTTATTATTTTCAATCTGACTCATAGCGTAACTAACCTTACATTCAGTATTGGTGTTACATTCACTTATTTGTTGCTCAAAAATTGTATTCATTATGCTATATTGTTCCGTGATCTGTTTCTCTACTTTATCAGTTATATTATTAGTAATATCAGAAACACGGCACTCTAATTGCTCATTTAGTGACTCTGACAGGTGTAATTTCATACTTTCACAACGTTCATCAATATGTTTGTCTAATACATGACTCAAATTATCAAATTGCACATTAATATTCTGCTGCAACTGAATATTCTGTTGTTCACATTTTCTTCTCTGTTCATCTAATTTATTGTTGAAATCACTTTTCATTTTATTTAAAATTATTTCGTTACCATCAAAACGTTTATTTATTGCATTGAAATTACTATTCATATTGTTCAAAATTATATCATTATCATTAAAACGACTATTCATTGCATTGAAATTACTATTCATTCTCTCGAATTGACTGAGCATAACACTCATCATATTTGTTTCCTCTGATTGTTTACTTTTGTTAATTGAAACGGGGGTCAATTGAATCCCCGAATCAACGTATATTTCGTTTGTTTGTGGTTGAGACGCAATCGGAGTGGAATGAACTATTACATTGCTGCCGCCAGCTGTTTCTGTAACAGCACCCGTCTCCCCCCTCAACATACCACTTTCCTCCAGCGATTGCGACTCAAGGCCACTTTCACTCCTAATTGAATTTATTATACTACTTTTTTCTGTATTTTCGGACATTTTTACTTTATCTATTTTTTCTTACGTAACAACTGTCAATTAGTAATTTTATTTCAAAACTGATATTTTACCAAATCAATTTGCTTTCACAACCCTACTTCGCTATGCATCGTCAGATGTAGGCCGGTGTTAAAATAACCCCTCGTCAGTTATATTAAATCCTGGAAATCACGGCACCAATTGTAACTTTATTAATTTTGTTATTATTAAATCTATTCAAATTACAACACCCACTTACCTTACGACTTTGATCTGGCCGGATCGCATAGTGTGGACTAACCCATTTCGTTCGACGAACTCTGACGATACATATAACGAACTAAGGTTTTGGAAGAAACTAACTCTCAATTTTTTGGAAGAGAAATTATTTTTGTTTAATAATCAAATAGTGCGATTTTATAACTTTGTTTTCCAAATAAATTGTCTTACATGTTTTTTAAAGGTTGGGTAACTCTTGTTTATACATCTTATTTAATAGCCTTACATAATATTACTTACGTCTAAGAAGATAGCCCAGCTGCTCACACACTCTCACATTCTTAAAAACAACCCCTGTTACCCTAATTGATCAATATAATGCATTATATAAAATCCCCGCCTGCAACACGTTCATCCGTAACCTCGTGGCCGCCCCGTGTTAAGTTTGTAATCGTCCCGAAAAATAAACAAAAAAATAACAAATATGGATGTTGTTGTTCTGTAGTTATTCCCGCATCACTGCCACTGTTTTAAAAAGATTGATTCACTTTTACTGCCACATTTTTTTAAATTTTGAGAAGAGCTAACCCCTTCGAGATGCACCGGCCGGTACTCTTTGGGACGAACTGCTGGCGTCTCTCAGTTCCCCACTCCGGGAGCATTTTAGTCAAGACGACGGACATCAATGCCTTCCAGTTAGTCGTCCCAGTTTCGACTCATACTAGTCATGTAGTTGTTGGAGTGACGATAGCACACGATTTCAACTAGGCACTGGCTAATGTCATAAAAGTGGGTGGGACTTAACACAGCACTTCCGTAGTGAAACCAAATGAATGATGAAAATTTCCCTCTCTGGCCATCTTAGTTTTTTGTCAGAGCGTCACTTGGAGCGTGATTGAGCAGTTGCGTATGTGCGCTGCCACACACAGGTACAAAGTTCTCAGAATTTTGTGGTTGGCGCGAATTCTCTGCCGCATTCCTCGACAACAACTGCGTCTTACGTTGTTTCACTGTTCTGTTGTACGGACAAATACGTTGCACAATACTGCAGCTTTACCATACTTTATACCAGTCCGCCCGAAAACGAAATAAATAAAAACATAAATATATGCCCCAAACGGTTAAAACAAAAACACCCAAAAATCGACCCGCTACAAGTTGGGTGATAGTAATTGTTTGAGTAAAACGTTTGAGTCAGTCCAAGTTGAATATATTGGGGTGTCATATTAGATAAAGATGTTGTAAGGGAGTATTAGAGTCATAAAAGGGGAAGATTATGGGTAAATGCCAAGTTGATAAAGTGAATTATAATGAATAACTGAGAATCACCCAAGTTAATGAAATGGAAAAATAAATCAAATAATGTGTAAAAAAAAAAAAAATTAATTTTTTTGGGAAATGAATTAATAAAAGTTAAATTGAGATTAAAAGGGAAATTTTATAATTTTATATTCGAAGTTAATGATGTAAAGTGTGTAGATTATGTTCAAACTTAAATGTGAATTGTTTATTTTAATGTAATAATAACAATATGAATTATGAATGTACTATGTTTTCTTATATATTATTGTGTTTGTTAGTATTTAAGAGAATTTCATGAATTAAAACAAAAATATATATATTTTTTGGTGCAAATTGGGTATAAGAGAAATGTGTAATATGGTAATGGGAAATGTTTATTTAAATTCTGATGGGAATCAGGGCAATAATTTTGAATTTTGGGATTTTAAAGTTAATAAGAGAAAGTAGACAGAATGAGATTATGGAATTTTAAAATGGGTATCATGTTATGTTGTTAGGTCTTCATATATATGTTAGAGGTTAAGAGGAAAAACCAGTGCTTCTTGGCGCAAACCAGCACCGCTAAGGGGAAACAGATCAGTTGGGGATATGGTGTTGTATAAGGCCACTAGTTGATATTTGATTTGTTGTTTCAGTGTTTGGTGATGCTGTGGCGGCGGACCTGAGCTGGCCAGCGCGTCAGAACAGGGGCGTTAAGTATCTGTCTGACTTTATGGTGTTGGGATCTCGAAAGAGAAGTGCAGTAATGTCATTCAGGTGCGGTCACAGTCACCGGACCAAGGGTGAGTTAATTAAATAATTTTTTTTTTGTAAACCATCAAGGGGGTTGTGGCAACATATCCTGGCTGATCCCTTTAGCAAGTATGAATGTGTCAATGAGATTTTTTATGCTTCGGCATAAAATCTCTCATTGAGGGGGTATTGTAACGGGACATTTTGGCCTACCTGGGATAATATAAATAAATTTGTATTTTGAATAAAGCAAATAACATTTTTTACGATAATTGGGACAAAACGTAAACAAAAAGGTAAATTTCATTGGTAGCGACAGTGGTAGCACTGCTTGTGACATTATGCGTGAATTTATATAACGTAGGAAACAGCCAACAAAAACTGTGCCAAGGGCAGCTTCAAGGACTTTAAACTGTAAACAAGTGATGTAACAGTATCACCCGATGTTACGTCAGCGCCTTACATAACGATGGAATGTGGGTATAGCAGTGCCACTAGTTTCGTCACACACACAGAACAAAGGCAGTCGGCAAATAACAACTACCAGTGTCGGACGCATATAACCTTCGCGTCCGCCGGCTAGCCAGTTTAGGCGAAGTTTACGTTGCCACAAAACAACAAAATGTGAATAACAGTTAATTTAAAGTTGATGTTAATTTGAAATTATACCTAAATAACGTAAAATGAACAATTTTCGGAAATTAATAGTTAAAATCAAGAATGTGCGCGTCTAGAGTCAAGTGACATCTTCTGGACTAAAAATTTAACAGCTAAGTAATCTACAAAAATATACATAAAAACGAAGCCTTCAATTTTTTTTTTGATTAAAATATTCAAAAGTTTAATATGTTTACACTTAATAGCGCTCTTAAAATCTGGGGATAGATGTGTGTGTGTGTGTGTGTGTGTGTGTGTGAAAGCGCTGGTTTCCGTTATATTATAGTTAGTCGTAAGTTTATATATATATTCAAATTAATAAATCTTGATAGTATGGCTAGGTGAATCAAATATTGTTCGGAATGTTATTTTGGCATATTTTAGTAAATTTAAACCGAAAGGTAAACAGAAAAATTGTCATGCTACAAAAAATAAAGTACCATTTATTTGTGCTTGCAAAATAAGTGTTTGTCATTGCATTGCCTGTCGTTTTTCTCTGCCTAAGTACATCAGACGACACCCTGGTAAATAACTCGAATTTACTTAGTAAAGGTAAGTGATTTGGAATTTCATTTATTTTAAACAACAATAAACATGTGTAACCTCAGTTGGTACCCTAAAAATGGGACAAAATTCAGTATTTCAATAACTTAATGAAACTCGTAACGTTTTAATATATGTTGTAATACTACGTATTACTAGATGTTGTTTGATTATTGATTATTATTTTGTTCAAAAGGTTTAAAAGTAATGTTTTAATTCTCTCTCGGAGCACTGGTAGATTTACCTTTCACTTACCACTTATTATGTTGTCAATCTTCCAAAATAGGTCCTGTAATACACTGAAATGACACAACACAGTTTATAAAATATGATACAAGTGTATATGTGTATGCACAGTAAATAAAATTATTTTATACTTTTGAGACTGTTTTGAATTTTCAAATATTGGCCGCTCGTTCGCTGTACTGCCACTTTGTAAAATAACTGCTCTGTTAATAGTTTCGTTATTACCTACTTTGAAATGAAAGACTGATTCAAGTGTAATTAAATTTGTAGTTTATTAACAATAAGTTAATTTCAATTAAAACCCTTTAAAACAATTTATAAACATCAAAAAATAATTCAACTTGTCACCGAGATTCTTAAAGCTCAGGGCTGGTAACACTGATTATTTATACTGTATGGTGCTAACCTTGTTTGGTTATTTTTTGTTTACAATTACCAAAAGTCGTGAATTCTTTTAGTTTACAAGATACAGGATACAAAAATGCTAAAATAGAACAATAATGTATTATAGAGAGTTATTACAAAATCAAGAAAACAAGTTTAATTATAATATTGAAAATTATCGTATCTGGTACACCTGTCATCAACTTCGCAGGTTATGTTGTGGAATGTACGACACGATTGAAATTGCTGTGTGTCGGAATAATATTCTTTGAATGGTTATTAATAACAAAAATATATAATTAATTCATAAACTCATTACAATTGAGTATATTCAAGCTTGTCTAATTTTAAAGCACAGCTCTGTATGATTGTTACACCTTTTCGTAACAAGTAGGTTAGATTGCCATTTACTCTAAGTGAATTAATACAATATTTAAATTGATGGCATTGAAATCTTATAACTATACATAATATTTATTCATGGTTCATTAACTGTAATGATAGTTCTGTTATTATTTATAAATGAATTGACTTCGTATTAGTTATAGTCATCAAGTTAGCATCTAGGTTTAACCTTTTTTACAATCAATGTTGGTTAAAATATTAAATTCAATTGTCATCTCTTTCTAAAAATCAGTAATATTGAATTTAAATGATTAAAATTGAGAACTTCTGTTCAAATACTGGTTAATTAACAATTAGTATTTAGTTTAGCCACGTACAACTGTACTTGACTAAAGTAGTACCAACGTAAAAATTTATTATTATTTGGTAAACATTAATATGCATTAAAATATCGCTAATACTAGATACTCCTTTATTTTCCCACTCATCATTTCCGATATTATACACTGGCAATGGTTTGTTTAATATCTCATCACTCGTTGCACTTCACTCGCTATAGGTTATAAACACTTTAGTTAGGTTAGATTTGTGTGTTTACACTAGGGAGCGCGCACATTTATTTAAATTTTGTTTCCGTCGAAGACTCGTTCCGTACACTTTGATGGTCAGTTTGCTAGTAGTCCTTTCCTTCGAAGTCGTTCTCGGCGTCTAATGAACAGCTCTTCTTATTGGTTGAAAATCTGTTAATCTCATACCCATACGCCTTAATAAATTAAGAAATTTTATTTCTTAGCATTGGGCTTTGGGTTTGAGAGTATGGCGATGATGCTATCAATTATTTTGGGATTGAAGGAAAACTTATTATCGTTTATAACTTTCTTAGTACATTTTGGATTAAGAAATTAATGGTATCACTATTTTGCGGATGCTTGGCTCTTTATTTTGAGTCCACTCAAGCTATAAATCCGTCCATAATTAACCTAAATAACTTTTCGATAATGCACTTTTCGTGGTTCTTAATTATACTTAAGTTTTTTCCACTTTATTATAATACATGTTATTTCTAACTATCACTGTAAATATTTAGAGTCATTTTCTCTTAATAACTACTCCTTAAATACTAAATTATGTAGAATTTTTTCAAATGCTTTTTCAGGCATGTAAGCCCTATATGTCCTTGCATTAATATTTATTAATTTTAATATATATCTTATGATAACACATTTCTTTGGGGTTTATTTTGTACATTAATTATTCATACATCTTTTGTGAAGCTTTGTTTCCATTAATTTTGCTTCATTTATTTACACTGTATGGTTTTAATACACGATGTCATAGTTCTGTCATATTGATATTCATGTGTTATTATTATTTGTGCATTATGGATGTATTTTCATCCATTAAGGTGTCCTTAGACATTGTCTACTGCTTGTCTTGTGTATATAATACTTTCTGCTGTGTTAATTATTCATAATTCTCTGTAGGATTGCTATTTACATCTAGTCCCATTTGACACGTATATTTGTTTATTATTATTTTCATATAAATTTATATATTTAATGTCTGTTAATGGTTCTCAAAGAGGTATTGAGTATTCTAGTTACTACTGTCATGTTACTTACCTCTCCTTTATTAAGTTTAAGTGAGTATTTTATGTAACTCTGATAGTCACCTTGTGTTTTGGTAATTTGGCTATGGTTTGTTTAAGAAATATAGAGTATATATTTGTGTTTCTTAATTCATACTGGGTTCATTATGTTACACATTTATTCTAATTTGGTTGTTGATTCAAATAATTACTTTTGTCTGCATTTTTCTAATTGTTATTTGTGATTCTGTTCAGTTGAGGTTATGTGTATCCTACTGAATTGACAACAATGCTTATTTGGATTTGTTCAACTTCTTGCTTAATTCTTATATTTTTACTATGATGTGTTATTACTATTATCTATTACAATATTTTCCTTATTTTTTTTGTATTATATACTATTTGTTCACACATTATGATTTAATCCTAACTTGTTATTGTCATACATATTATGTGTTTACATTTGGGTTTGGGTACACTGTTTTGTTTTTAACAGGTTGTCTTATCTTTAATACATTAATAATTACATTCTGTATTGGTTTTACACTTCACTCTCTTGATATTTAAACATATATCTTATTAAGGATTTTACTTTCAAATTCAGTCATTATTGAGCAATTATTTCTCTCTTTATTATAAGTACATTTGTGGTCTTTTTATGTTTTATTTTATTATATTCCTGTCTCATAAATAATACACTAATTGTTTGTGTTGTTTATTTTAGGTTATCAATCTTTGTTAACACTACTTATCTTCATCTTCCATAAACATTGCACTTTTATTATTTGTGTTGTTTAGTTTGGGATTGTGAAATTTTGGTTTTAAACTAAGCACTTATAAGTCACTCACTATTATTGTTTGTGGCTGCTTATTAATTTGTCGACACCTTGTCCTTTGTCACCTTGTTTTTTCTTCATGTTCTTCCTTGTTGGAGGTATTATGATTCACTTATCTGGTATTCTTCATACTTGCATTATTAACTTCTTATTAGTTGGGTATTTGCTTCATCTACAATTACTTCCCTTATTTGTTGTGTCTTCCTCACACTGGTAAAGTTATTGTCTTGTTCCTTGTTAAATAGTTTTCATTGTTTATTATACATTTTTCCTCTTCTTAATTATATAAACTCTCTCTCTTCTTATATAAAGATTTCTTCCTCTTCTTATGTACAGGTTTCTTCTTTTTCTTATATGGTATATTATCTCACTTATATTATATGTTGTCTCACTTATATTATATGTTCCCTCACTTATATGATGTGTACCCTCACTTATATGATACATTGTCTTACTTATATTATATGTTGTCTCACTTGTATTATATATTGTCTCACTTATATGATCTATTGGGTCCTGGTTGCTAACGTAGTTGTTCGGTTTATTTCTCCTCTTCTGATAATATTGATGATGCATTCAATTATAATTCTTCCTTCTACGGTGTTGACTTACTTCGACATTATTTCTCCATGGATATACGACTGATTCCGATATTTTAGTGTTTTTGGTCATTTTGGCTTGGACATGTACATGGTAGATTCTTATTCTAGGTATTTGATATCATTTTTATGTAACGTCAATTTTGTTACGTTACAATGTAAAATTCAAGGGTATCCAGACAATTCTCATCTACCGGCATCTGAGCGTGTGGTAATCGTTTGGCCAAAAATTTGCTCCAGCATGGAAGACAAATTATTTTAGTCAACTGGTACATGCCAATACATCTTGCTGAGTATCTACAAAGATATGATATCATGGGCGAATTGCATACAGTCAACACAGCATTACACAAAGGGTCATCATTGTTTGTTAGAAACAAAATTGTTACTTGTTTGCTTTGCAGATAAAAAGGACATGTATGTACTAACAAAATGCGTCTTAAAGGAGCAAAAAGAAAATGTGTGTATGTGTGTGTGTACGTGCATGCACATTGTAGATGAGGTAATAATAAGTAGGAATGGTGGTGGCAGGTGGCGGGTTTGACAAAGGAGTGGGAAAGAGATATGAAGCTTGAGGAAAGAGTAAAAATACAATTTCACAGAAAAACTATGTTGATTAACAATTTATTTCAATTTTCATAGCTATAGCATTTATTTGGTATATATGCTTGGAATGCATTTTAAGGATCAGGTTGTTTTAATCAAGTATTCATGCTTTCTTTACTAACAAAACACTAAATAGAAAATATTTTGTGCAAGAACTATATCGCAAATGAATACCAATTCATTGAGCAATTAATGTGTTTTGTGATAAACATCCCTTATCAGAGATGGTATGGTTACGCATGCCACTCTATTTCTTTCATCCACAGTGTTATTTTATGAGCTTAAGTGTGTAAAATCTCAAGAGATACCACACTGACATTTCTCAATTCCACTATGAAATAATTCTTAACAAACTACCCTCACAAGAGAACAGTTTTTTTTTTAAAGATTTTACATGATAATTCTGTACTTGACTGAAAAACAATGTATTTTGACAAATAATATTTGTATGAGCATTTCATTACAGATTTCACAAATTTTTCGTCTCACTTTGACTTTGAAAATCTATACTATTGATAGAACAGTTTGTCACAGATTTCATACTGATAATTCTATACTGCACGGTGAATTGACATATGACATGACAACCTACATTTTCTTGAGAAACATTTGGAACATAATTCACACTGATAATTCATTACACCACTGTGAGTTAACATATGATCCAACAAATGACCCTTTTTTGAGAAAAGTTTGCAACAGATTTCCATTGATAATTCTTTAATCCAGTGTGAATTAACAAATGTCTTGACATATCACCCTTGCATTTGAATACTTGCCTACAGATTTCACACTGATAGTTCATTACTTACTGTGAATTAACATATGCCTTGACAAACCATTCGTTTGAGTGAACTTTTTGTTACAGATTTCACAATGATAATTCTTTACTCCAGTGTGAATTAACATATGGCTTGACAAAGTACTCTTCTGTGAGAAATGTTTGCAACAGATTTCACACTGATAGTTCTTTACTCCAGTGTGAATTAACATATGGCTTGACAAATTACTCTTACGTGAGAAACGTTTGCAACAGATTTCACACTGATAGTTCTTTATTTCACTGTGAATTAACATATGGCCTGACAAACCATACCTTTGTGTGAACTTTTTGTTACAGATTTCACAATGATAGTTCTTTACTTCACTGTGAATTAACATATGGCTTGACAAACCATACCTTCGTGTGAATTTTTTGTTACAGATTTCACACTGATAATTCTTTACTCCAGTGTGAATTAACACATGTCTTGACAAATCACACCTTCGGGAGAAACGTTTGCAACAGATTTCACACTGATAGTTCTTTACTTCACTGTGAATTAACATATGGGCTGACAAATTATTCTTTCTTAAGACTTTGTTACAGATTTTACAATGTTTCTTTAGTTCACTGTGAACTGATTCATAAGTTGGCACATTATTCTTATTAATGAATGTTGTGTTACAAATGACAGACTGATATGAATTTAAACCACAACACAATAATTCATGATGGGACTTCGTTTTTAAGTCTCTAAAGCTTTTGTGACAATTACCACAACTGTACATTTCCGATGAATCACAATTAGCTTTCAGTAAACTTGAGTTATGATCTTTTTGTCCATACGAATGTGTATAACAAATATTTCCTTCATTAGTGTGTTTAGTACCAATGCTGTTTCCATCTGACATGCGCTGAAAAATATTTACACAACATTATTTTCAGGCAGACTTCTCATTCATAAGAAAAGTTACACTAGTATGCAGAATTCATCAGTTTGCCCACAGTGCATTATTGGATACATTTTGATATTAAATACGTTTTCATTTATCATAAGAATTACAAAAATTATGATTACCCTATTATTTTTGTTTACTGAAGTAACAATTGTACAGTAATCAAGCAATAACTACTAAAAATTTTACACAATCCGACTTACAACAAAATTCCCATTAGTCTTACACCCTGGTGGACTTATAAAATTTTCTGGAATTTCCAAATCTTAAAACTACATTCAGATTTCAGTTAACATTCTGTTTAATCGGAATGCTACATACAATTTTGGGTTATCAAAATTTTCAGCCATTATTTTTACGCCCGTCATCCAAAATTTTGAAGTTTTGAAATTTAGGTTAATTCATATTTTGGTTAAAATTCTATTTAATTTGATACCAGCACATGGACTATCTTTTCATCCTATCTTTTGATGGGCCAAAGTAAAAAACAACAGAATTCTGTAGGGAAAATTTATGGACACACATACCAAGTTTTGCAAAAATCGGTTGTGTTCAAAAGTTATCAAGAGACATATCCCTAAGAGATAGACAAAGCCAAATGGTTTTGTAAAAAGTGAGCACTCACATTCCTCAATCAAGAGATGGAGGAACAATCGTTTAGTGGATATTTTTATCCACTTTTTAACAAAGTATATATTGTGGGAATACATGTCTACAAGCAACTTGCATGTTAAAAATATAATGATCAAAAATAGGTCAACCATGTGCACACAAGCCCTTCTATTTTATTGTCATTATTTTATCTTAATTTTACTACTGGTTTCTAATTCATTATGTTTATTAGGTTTTCCTGAACCTAATAAATCTGTCCGACTTTAGAAGTAGCGTATTGTTACGACGGTCTACTTGGGGTCATCATAGGTACAGTGGAAACAAAATACAAGACACCAATTAAGTCACTAATCACCAGCTTTAATTTTCAAAGTTAAACAGTTCGTAATTAACAACACAGTCTCTTACAACAAATCAAATAAAAATTGTTCACACGCACTAAAATGTCAGCTAATATTAAAACACACTTGTATTACAATATACCGCCCAATTATAAAACACAAGCAGCACTTCACAGTAATATTGCTCAATAATCACTTGTAATCGCCCAACAATAAACTGAGAACTAAGAAGCAGGTATGGGCTATTTATAGTCTACAGTGTTCCATAACATGCGTCCTTAACAAGCCATAGAAAATTCTAGAGAGCACTGCAGCGCGACCTTCGCAGAAACACGCACCGCTGGGCTAACTGAGATGCTTCCAGAATGCACGAGACGTGCCGCATTACATAATACTGCCTCACATGTCAAGTGTCATGTATGCATTACAGCTGCGGGATCGTTTTCCAATGTACCATAACATTCCGTAATGACATAACTCTTTTTCTGCATTACATAACACGTAACACTGCCCCCTCCCTAAGCCTGTTTGTCCCGAACTGGCAAACCGTCTCTGAAGTAATACTTGGCCAGGCGATCTAGGTGGACGACCTTCAACTTCCGCTGTCCTTCCTGTTGAATCCAATATACAACATCATTGATTCTTTTTTTCACACTGTAGGGTCCTTCCCAGTTAGTCTGAAGTTTACGTGAGCGACCACGACGGCGCTTTGGGTTAAACAACCAAACCTGATTGCCTTCTTGGAAACCCACAATATTACTGCGAATGTCATATCAAGTTTTCATTTTATCTGGCCGTCCTCTTATCAAGCGATTCATTTCTCGCAGTTGGTTTTCTAATTGTGAGGAATAGTTCTTTGGCTCTTGGGATTAAGTCTCAGGTGATGCAAACATCAAGTCCCCAGGAAGATGAATCTTCCGCTCAACCATTAGTTTTGCTGGAATCACTCCCATTGTGTCATGTGCTGATGACCTAAACACCACTGGCTGATCCAAGTCCATTTGGTTCTTGTCAACAAACTCTTGTGTAACCTTATCTTCAGCCACTTTTCCCTCAGGCGCAAGAGTTCTGTCTCGACACCAATAGTTGGCTTTCCAATCACTTCGTTTGTCGTTACACTTATTTGTATTTCCTCTGCTAGTTCCTCCTCCATTTCCGCTTGCAATAGGGAGGGTTCCTCTTGACCAGACCTGTTGACTTTTTCTTTGGCCAATGCCACTTGCTTAATCAAATGGTTGGTAGACCCTGTCATTTTAGTCATGCAAAGCTTTATCTTCTCTTGGCCAACCTTCAGGACATTCTCTCTTAAGTCCACAATGAATCCGTAGGCATTCATAACGTCCGTGCCAAGAATCACTTCATCGATAATGTCTACTGCCTCACATATCAAGTTCCACGTATGCATTACAGCTGCAGGATCATTCTCCAATGTACCTGAATGTTCCGTAATGACATAACGCTTTCCTGCATTACATAACAGTATTTTAGTGTTTGATGCTTTTAAACTGTCTACTATTTCATATTCAGTAAACTGTTGTAATTCACTGAAATTTTACCCCATGAGTTAGACTTGAAAGGCTAAAAACACGCTTGAACAACAAATTCATATCGTCAGCCCTAGTAATTTATAAAATTTCATTACAAAGACTGTTTGGTGTAATGTTAAGTTTCATGGCTGCTTATCACCTATGCATTAGTTCCATCTGTTAATACCTGAAGGGTATGCCTATTCTAAATGAGTCTTTATCATACATCTATGGAAGAACGTGGGTTACATGTTTGTAAACTATCCTGTAAGTAAAAGAAGGCACAACACCAATTTAGGCAAAACAGGGTTCAATGAATTCTGACAGATGGAAGTGTACTGGATAAATGTGGACTCCTAAAAACAAAATACGAGATAACAGACACCATAATGATAACACAAAAACTAAAAAAAAATTTAAGAAACATTGAGGAAAATATACCTGTTTCATCTTCACATTGGAAACAAACACATCCATAAAAGGTTATTAATGCTAACAACATTTAATTGAGACAATTCATTCTGATGAACCAGTGACTGTCGAACTATGTAGAGAAAAAGGTTATAAGTTTATTGCTTTTACTATGTTTGTTTTCAGCATCTGTAACTCTGAATTTGATACACAGATTATAGTAATTGTCAGTCAAACAACTCTTGTTATTTCCTTTCATCCAACACTATGGTATTCAATATTTTAGACAATAACGAACAGTAGATGACAAAATACATCCTTGAGTTCTCAAATAAAATATTTTTGTTGTTGTTTGAACCCCAGCTTTATTAAAGTTATTCTAATATCCTAAAATATCTTTAATGCTGATCCTGTGTGTGTTTAAACAGTTTTGTGTGTTTATAAAAAAAACATATAAAGATCTTTTTAGATTATCTGTTGGTTGAGCAGCATTATATAGGAGTTTTACTGTACATAATATATTGCCACAACAATAGTTCCCATACCAGAGGTGTAAGCTGGTGTGCTATAAGTAAACTACTCCCCACCCAACCTACAAACACCAGTACGTGGTTGCACATTATGGAGCTATACTCTACTATCCATGTAAAATATTCATTATTACACTATTAATCATGTAAGTCAACCTACATCCACCGTTGGGGAGCAACGTCCAGTATATCCGACGTCATTTAAAATTCCCGCTGTTTTTACAGGAATAGTTTGTGAGTGCTGCCAACAAGTCAGATAGTAAACAAACATTACTAGTTTTCAATCCAACCACCAAATAGGATAGTTTCCTTTTTTTTTTTGAGGAAATTCGATAATATTGAAGTGGCAGTGTTCTTGTGTTGTTTTTCGCTGCTGGCATTCGTGTTGTTTATATTTATGTTGTTTTTTTCATCGTGTTTCTATTTTTGTAAGTGATGCTGAATAAATATATTTCTACATGTATTTAGTGTGGTTTTACAAGTAACTGTGTACTAATTTTGAAAAATTTATTTAAACTTTCGTGGCTCACTAGTATTTATGTTTTGCACTACAGACTCCGTGTGTATTTTGCCATGGTTAGTACATACATTTACACTATTATCTTTTCTTCTGCTATAGACAGAGTATTCATTTTTTGCACACAGTTAGATGAATATACAAAGAATCAACTATGGCAGTTTGGAGTGTCAGGTTTTTTTATAAGACAAAGTGAGATGAATACAACCTTATCACCCAAATTGCACATTATGGTTTAAAATTATTTGGAGATTGAAAATATTTTATTAATATTTTTAATTAGGAAGTAATTAATATACTATATTCTGTATTCCAAAATTATATCTTTACAAAAACGCCATTTTTGCCCAAGTATGTTTCATATGTGGAAGATGATGAAGACAAATCACAGTGTAAACTTACCATTCATTTCAAACATCCTGGCAGTGTCGCCAATTGTAAACTTACCCACATTTTACAAACCACACCCACCTTATTTTCACTTATCTCCATGATCTATTCTTCGTACCTACTTCCACTTCCTCAGCACGTTACAGGGTCGCCAGCATAGTTTGAGGTTAACATATGCAAACCATTTCACTCTTTGCATTAAATAACACCTGCATCATTTAAACACTTTATTTCCCTGTACTCAAAAGATTCTATAGCTCGATTAGGCGAGATTTGGATGCAGCAAATAGGCTAGGTTTCAGCGCAATAATTACCTTGAACACGTGGTCATGGTGACACAGAAATTTGTATTTATTCTCGTTTAGAAATTCCAAGGGTGTTACCCCTATTTATTTGGTGATTAACAACTCACCCATCAGTGAACATACATAATCATTAATTGAACAACACTAACTTACTTAAATCTATTGAGGCGAACCAGTACTTCACTTTCACGCTCTTAAAACCCCCTTTAACTCGGAGATCTCATTATTATCGGAATGTAGTACTTAGTACTGGGTAAATAGTAATTTACTGTTGTTTGGTCGACCTATTTTTGAAAGTACTTATCTGTAGAAGTTATTCCAAATGTTGCGTCATTCCTCGTCAATTCACTTTTGTTCCAACACTCACTAAAACTGTTAATTAATTTTGATAATTACATTTATACTTGCAGAGATTTACTTATACTTGTTTTAAATACATTTTCATACTTTTGCAGGCCTACACTGATTATTGTTTCCGCGTAGGCCTCCCGACACTGTTACACGGTTTTGAGTTGTTCGTAGACTGCCTGAATGGCGATCTGTCAGTGTATACTATATGGGCTGGTCACATGGTTCCCCTTCCTCGCTGGCCGGGCCATGTCAAAGAATCTGGAAGCTTGTAGAAGTCCGAATTACATTTTGTTATTCCAAAACATGTGTTCTCTTCGTGATATTCTCGCGACATCAATCGGATCATAAAAATGTCTTGCCTTATAAGGCTCGGTTTCTTTCGTCTGAGACAACAATGCCTACATCATACTGACTGATTCATACCACTCCGATCTCTAAAGTCATATTTTACTCCGGGTTTACATAGACTGTATTATTGCACAATATTAAAATGACTCTACCCATTCTGTACCGTCACAATACCCCCTCAATAAGAGGTTTTGTGCCAAAGCATAAAAACTCTCATTGACAAAACCTAAAAGGATCAGCTCGGATATGGCGCCATGACCCCCCTTATTTTCTTATTAAAATCATGGATCACTCACCCCCCTGATCCAGTGATAGTGGCCGCACCTACATGACTTTACTGGACTTTCTACCTTAGGATCCCAACACCATAAAGCCAGACAAGCACTAGACGCCCCTGCCCTGACGCACTGGCCAGCACAGGGTTGCCACCACAGTACCACCAGACTCTGAAACAATCAATAAAACGTTACTAAATGGCCTTTCATTATTCCATATCCTAAACTGATTTGGTTTCCTCTTAGCCGTACTGGTTTGCCTTTTTCGAAGTATTGGCTTTTTATCTTATTTATCTACATATACAAATAATATTGTTTTAACTTATATATATGTCCTTAACATATCATAATACATTTTCTTCCCAACCTCTAACATGAACATACTCTTGAAAGTTATTGTTCAAATTTCAAAAATGATTCATTAATTCAAGTCTGAATTCAAGTAAACAACAATTTCATATTACTTTTTCATTTAAACCTCTCACTTTATCTCTCAATTTCCTCATCATTAATGCAGATTACTACTGCTTTCTCTATACGATACACATGATTAATACAAATAATCAAAAATTATTCACTGCTACAGATACCTGGATAATTGGACAAATCTACTCCCCTACTTCGTTACTATCAGTATCATAACAATAATTACCAATTCTATTCTTTTCTTATTCAATAAAAATTTATTCATTAACAATTTACCATCCTCCTTCCACATCATTGCTTTATATCCCCCTCTCAAAATAAACATTACAATCATCATGTTAACATGAAACATTTCATCTCTGAATGTGAATAAAAATTACAAACATTACAACTTCAATATTCATTCTCTATTGACTCTTTCAATAGTCACTTTGTAACTTCAACACTGAATTTCTATTCAACACTTTCATCACATTTTAATTATTCACCATTTATTATACAATTCAAATCTACACAAATTTCTCAAATTACTACCAAGATTTCTATCTTGTAAAATAATTAAACTATCTCAAATTAGTTTAATTCCATTATAAAAATTCATAATTACATATATGTCAATTATTACTAACAAATCAATCCTCATTATCATAATTCACTCAAACAGAATTATTAATGTTGAGTACACATCATACTCATACACTCTGTATCCTCTGATACCTTATCATAATAACAACATAACCTTATACGTAGCACATGTAAACACAATACAATTTTATATACAATCTACATCATATCACATGCCATTGTTTACCCAAACTCATTACATAATTTAGCCAAGTCTTTAAACCATTAAGTAAAATAATTAAATGTTCATTCACTATATATCTAACCTCCATCATCAAAAATTAATCTGATTTAACATACATTCCAGTTTTGTTTACATACATTATATTATCTTTTATAATATAATAACTATTTAAATCTGTTTTATCCATTATACCATAACAATTCCCAGGATCATTCCACATTATTATCTCATAAAACTTGTCAACATTAGGTATGGTCAATTCGCCCTTAGTATTTTTTGTCATCAACAGGTAAGTTATGATTTCACCATTATTTTCATCATCTACTAAACCAGTTTCATTATCAGGTAAGTGCTCATTATAACCAGCGTTATCATCATTGACTACTGTTGTACTAATTACTTTACAAGGTAAGTCTTCATTATTAACCATTTTCTCAATTTTTAATCTCTCTACTAACTCTTCATAACCTCTATTAACCTTAAACATTTCTCTCTCTCTCTCTTGTAATCACTCTCGCAACCCCATTTAACTTTCTCATTCCACGCAGAGGGCAATACACCATTTTTACAACACCATCTGACTTTACCAGGTACATCATAAAACATAAAGGGACTATTTGCAGACCATTTGTCTCCCATAGAAACTCTAGAGGAACTTACATTCTCCAAAAACACTTGTGAAGCCTTTTCTTCACATACAACACAGGGAAAATTTGCCCTCTGCCCCCAATACTCTCTTAAACTCTCCCTCCACTCTCTCTCAAGATCATTAACACTTATTATCACCTCCTTACTAACCTCAACTCCCATTATATTCTCCTCATCACTACTATTATTCACTGTATCACTTTTTGATACCCCATTTTCAACTACATCTTTATTATTCTTATTCATCATTATCTCACCATTATAATCATCACTTATATTAACACCATTACTTACCTTGTCAACTATTCCTTCATTATTTATATTCTCATTTGCACTTAACTTGTCATCATTATGATTATCACTTATATTTTCTCTGTCTTCACTATCAGAACCGATTACCTTGTTCTCCATTATTTCAGTATTATTATTTTCATTACGCTTACCTGTATCTCTTTTACTCTTTCTCTTTCTAATGTCATTGACATCATCTTGCATTTGTTTTACGATGGTACTACAATGTTCATCAATCTCGTTTAGACGTTTATTCATATTAATTTCAAATTTAACATTATTTTAATTTCACTAAAATTACTCTCTTTTAATGTTTAGTTCATTGATATCACTCCTTACTTCATTAAATTTAATATCATTTACATCAAAACGACTATTCATATTATTCTCAATATCATCAGACATTGTTCTCATTAACTTGATCATATCGGCCATTGACCATTCTTTTTCTTTTATTTTGGTTGTTACGGGAGTAGATTCTGCTCCCGCTTTACTTATTATAATTGACTCGGTTAAACTGCTCTCTTTATTTAATACACGAGTTGACTGCATTTCTGATTCACTCATGTCAGTTGAATCAGTCACTCTGACTTCCTCCTCATTATTCTCCATATTTTTTATTTATTTTTAGTTAAATACTGATTACAATTTATTACCGAGATAAATGAGAGTTTATATATACTAAACAAAAACTTTTTTGCACCACATGCTATTTTGCATGTCTACAAATTTCAAAATTTTCTGCCGCTAACAAGCCTATTTCCTGTTATAAAATTTCAGGCCTATTTTACACAAAAATCCTGGCAGGGATTCGCCAATTGTAAACTTAAAATTTTTCTTTTAACCATCCTGGCAGTGTCGCCAATTGTACTCTTACAATTCATTTTAAAACATGCTGGCAGTGTCGCCAATTGTAAACTTAGCCACTTTTTACAAACCATACCAACCGTATTTTCACTTATCTCCACGATCTATTCTTCGTACCTACCTTCCACTTCCTCAGCACGTTACAGGGTCGCCAGCATAGTTTGAGGTTAACATATGCAAACCATTTCACTCTTTGCATTAAATAACATGTGCATCATTTAAACACTTTATTTCCCTCTACTCAGAAGATTCTATAGCTCGATTAGGCGAGATTTGGACGTAGCAAATAGGCTAGGTTTCAGCGCAATAATTACCTTGAACACGTGGTCATGGTGACAGAAATTTGTATTTATTCTCGTTTAGAAATTCCAAGGGTGTTACCCCTATTTATTTGGTGATTAACAACTCACCCATCAGTGAACATACATAATCATTAATTGAACAAGACTAACTTACTTAAATCTATTGAGGCGAACCAGTACTTCACTTTCACGCTCTTAAAACCCCCTTTAACTCGGAGATCTCATTATTATCGGAATGTAGTACTTAGTACTGGGTAAATAGTAATTTACTGTTGTTTGGTCGAACTATTTTTGTAAGTACTTATCTGTAGAAGTTATTCCAAATGTTGCGTCATTCCTCGTCAATTCACTTTTGTTCCAACGCTCACTAAAACTGTTAATTAATTTTGACAATTACATTTATACTTGCAGAGATTTACTTATACTTGTTTTAAATACATTTTCACACGTTTGCAGGTATACACTGATTATTGTTTCCGCGTAGGCCTCCCGACACTGTTACACGGTTTTGAGTTGTTCGTAGACTGCCTGAATGGCGATCTGTCAGTGTATACTATATGGGCTGGTCACATGGTTCCCCTTCCTCGCTGGCTGGGCCATGTCAAAGAATCTGGAAGCTTGTAGAAGCCTGAATTACGTTTTCTTATTCGAAAACACGTGTTCTCTTCGTGATATTCTCGTGACATCAATTGGATCATAAAAATGTCTTGCCTTATAAGGCTCGGTTTCTTTCGTCTCAGACGACAATGCCTACATCATACTGACTGATTCATACCACTCCGATCTCTAAAGTCATATTTTACTCCGGGTTTACATAGACCGTATTATTGCACAATATTAAAATGACTCTACCCATTCTGTACCGTCACAATACCCCCTCAATAAGAGGTTTTGTGCCAAAGCATAAAAACTCTCATTGACAAAACCTAAAAGGGTCAGCTCGGATCTGGCGCCATGACCCCCAAATTTTCTTATTAAAATCATGGGTCACTCACCCCCCCCCATCGAGTGATAGTGGCCGCACCTGCATGACTTTACTGGACTTCCTACTTTAGGATCCCAACACCATAAAGACAGACAAACACTAGATGCCCCTGCCCTGACGCGCTGGCCAGCACAGGGTCGCCACCACAGTACCACCAGACTCTGAAACAATACTGGGAGCAGATGTTTGCCTTGCTGCCGTCACAACCCACATCTCATCACCAGTGATCACAGTGTTGAGAAAATTTGGGCCAGTTTTTACACAGTCCAACATGTCCTGCAAAACATCTAAATGGAGTCCCTTCTGCTCCATCATTAACAGCTTTGGCGCAAATTTTACAGACATTCTTCACATAGCCAGAAACTAATGCTTATTCCCATATCTGCTGTAATCTCTAAGACCCCCCCCCCGTAAAGTAATTTCAAGATAAGATCCTCCATGACCAAAGTTTGCACTTGGTCAATGATTTCATCATTACAGCTTGTTGAGGGCCTTGCAGAATGTGGTTCACTGTCAACTGAGGTGCAGCCATCTTTGAAGCGATTATAGCATTTCTTAATACGTGTGACACTCATAGCATTGTCCCCAAAAGACTGCTGAATTTTTCGAATAGTATCTGCTTGGGTATCAACAAGTCGTTGGCAAAATTTAGTGCAGTACTGCTGCTCAAGTTTCTCTGTCACTTTACAGTAAATGAAATCCGATGGGCACTCTATACTCATACTTACTGACACACAACCAGGCAGCGACAGATTCGTTGTAGCGGGATGGTGGCAGTCAGCGCTTGCGTACTAGGGTTCGCTGCATGTATGTACTCAAGGTCAACACCCATGCTTCATTTGATCGCATACAAAAAAAAGGTCCGATTCTTTTTTTAACACGCCTCATATATGTGCTGTCAAAATGTGAGCTAAGAATCATTTTAATCATAGAATACATTCCCTGTGCCTAGAAATTTTACTCAAAGATCAGAATAAAAGTGTATGTTAATGTACATGTGAGTAATTTGTTTTTTATATTGCTACGACAGCACAGAACATTCTACGCATTTATCGAATGCGCCAGAAAGATCTCGACGTAAGCGTGTGGTGTACGTGCTACTAGACGCATTTTGAGAGAATTTTCTCGACTGAGCCAGGCTTTGCTCGGGCGCTCGGACTGTGTCAAGGCCGTAGCAATTACGTAGTTCGCGAGAGATAAGACGCAGTTTGGAAGCTTCTGGTGTGTGAGCGTAACTATAAATACATCACGTCGCGGCCTTAGTTTTCAGTTCAATGCGAGATTTTTGACTGTGCGGTTCGAGAGTATCAGTGCGATATATTTACAGAGCGGTTCGAGTTATTACGGTGTACGTTCAAGTACATAGTAGTGAAGTGTTGCGTTTTATATTCGGACGGTATAATTGTAATACAGTTGAGTTTTAATATTAGTGGACATTTTATTGTGTATGAACAATTTTCATTTGATTTGTTGTAGACACTGTGTTGTTAATTACGAACTGTTTTACTATAACAATTAAAGGTGTGATTAGTGACTTAATTGGTGTCTTGTACTTATTTTGTTTCCACTGTACCTACGACGATCGAGTAGACCATCGTAACAATATTATGAAGCATTACAAGTTTTTGGGTCATTAAAATCTATAAATCTGTCCCTGTTTAGGGCACCAACTAAAGCAGTTCAGGTTAATTAATAAATAAAGTATTGATATTTTATTAGCATCACCTACCTTTCGTAGATTCCCAGGGTCTCGTCTGGTGTACTTTTTGGCAGAGAGAAATAGGTGAACGCAAATGACCAATACACATTTATATGGTTAATTAACACTTTTTATTTTATCTGATCAAATGATATCAAAACTCCCACCTCATCAATTTCTTTTATACTACATCGATAATAATTACTGGAATATTAATTCAATTTTGATTTACTAGTTACTCACTGTCTTCGAAAAACTTTGTTTCCCAGTTATTTAACCTTTCTCTTGGAAAACATTGATACTTTTTATCATACATGAAACAGAAATGGTTGTAATACTTATAACTAAACAATTACATTCTAACCATGGTAATAAAATTAATAAAACGACCCAGATTGCTCATTCTCTCCGACATACATAAAGAATTTCCCCTTAAAAAATATAGCACTCTTTAGCTTGATACATTTTATGAGTGATTCTTTTTATTTGTGTGATAAATAGTTACTGATTCGGCGCCTCCTCCAACCACGCGTTGCATTTTGTCGATCTAGTTTGTCCACATTTTAGTTATCCTGCACTTTTAGTTATGAAATTTGGTATTGTTTGTTTACTTTCACGCTACACTTTCAACTAGACTGTTCTCACATTTTACTTTAAATTTAGCAAAGTTTACGGTTCACGAGTCTTGAGGCCTGCCTGATCAGGCGTCTGTTTCGTCGAAGACTGACTTTTTTATGTGGGTGGATATCACTGCTATTCGCTACCAGATATCGTCGCTGTTCCCCAGCCTCCCTGTGTCAGAAAGCTCGTCAATGTGGTTACAGCACAATGATGTTCGGTGTTGTTCAAAGCGACGAAATTTCATGGCACATGATTCAGTTGGGCGGAGTTTCGCTTTCACTTTCGACTGCAATGAGCACATGGCTAAAGAGAGGCTGGGTTTAGCCATCTTTTGTTGAAGCGTCCCTTCGGACCAATGTGCATCTTTACGCGCACCTGTTTGCGTTGCATGTCTGAGAGTGGGACACAATTTTAGACTTCTGGGAATTGTTGCGTTCTCTTGCAACACAGCATGCAGTTCCTTTGTTGGAGACGAATTCCTTTAGCGCTCACCGGGCCACGCTGATGGGAAATCATTTTACAATACTGAATAACAAATAAAAACCTCTCACTTGTCCCCAAATAATTAATAAAAGAAATAAAAATTAAACCCTTCAAAATAGTCCCGTTACAATACCCCCCCCCAATGAGAGAGCTTCTGTCAAAACAGAAGAATTCTTATTGCTAAACCCCTAAGAGGATCGGAGAGGATATGGTGTCAACTACCCCCGTTAGATCTTAACACATCATGGGTAAACTACCCCCCTAGCTAGGCGACTATGCCTGCACCTGACCAAGATTACTGGACTTCTCTGTTCGAGATACCAACACCATAAACTCGGACAGATACGCACTATAATGCACCTAACCTTCTAACATGCCACCCCCCAAAATCCAACCCCTTGGCCTTATACCATGCCAGATCCTCAACCGATATGTTCCCCCTTATCATGCACACTGGGTCGCTTTTAGCAATTACTGGGTGCGTACACATACTCTTTTTTTTTTTTTTTTTTTTTTTAGGATACCTTATAATGGGGCTAAAGGGAGGAGTTTTATTTTATTAAATATTTGCAACAATTTATTTCATATGCGTGGCCAGTCACATGTTGAATCTACATCGTAGCGAACCAAGAACTCATAAGGTGAAGTTAATACAAGGGAATGCGTCAATGTGCAATCACGCAATACCATTCTTAGAATTTTGAGACTGTGTGACACACACACCCACAAGCGCGCAAACACCAGCAGATGTGCAACCGACGCCGAGTGGTTTAAAACAGCATGGCTTGAAGATGAATTTTTCCAACATGTGCTTTCAACATGCCGGAAACGAAACTAAGTCACGCCTACTACAGTGACGTAAGCCACTAGACAACAAATATCATCAACGTCCAACACACGAAAATCCCGTGTGTCGTGTGTGCAACTAATGAGACTTTGACAACGAAGGCTGGGGCAGCGACGAAATTGGTTAGCAGGCAAGGCAGTGTGATGTCCGCCCGCATGTAACAGCAGTCAACTTACCGATGCGGCATCAGCCTGACGCTCGCTAAGGTTCGTGGGCCCTAACGAAAATTTAAAGTCATGTAAATCAAATTATGTAGAAGTGTTGTCTGGTGTATGTAGGTGAGACGAATCGGAGGAGTGAGTCGGTGAAGTGGACGGAAAGGTGGAGGAGTGAACAAACTGTTTCGGACGTAGTATATGGATATGAGAAGAGGGACGCCGGTGGGGTAATCCATAAAAAACCAAATATAATTTCATTTTATGTAAAAGGTTTTTTTTTTAATTGCATGAATGTGTGTGCGAGCAGGCTGGGCTGTTTTCATTAAGGTAAGAGTTTATTCGTATCAGACCATGTAAATATTTCAAGAAAGTTGTTATAAGATATAAGAATGAACAAAAATAATTTGAAGTTTTGAAAAGTTAAGAACAAAATAAAATTTAATTTGTTTCTCTTTATAAATGCGAGTTGCGTCTATTATTATCACAACCTATAAACATACTTGCATCTTAACGTTCGTGTGACGAATTCTGGGCGAAGAGGGCAACACGAGGTAAGTTTGAAAGTGGTTATAAATATTTTTATGATTTTAATTTATTTATAAAAGTAATTAAACATCACAACCTAAACTCATACTCAAAATTATAAAAATGTTTGTTATCTTTTAAAATTGTTTTTTCTCATGTTTCTCGACTGGACCTAATTTGTTGTTACTATTTATTTAAAATGAATTAAAACGAATTAAATGAGAATCTTCGTATTGTTTAAATTAGCAGCCATCCTTACTATTTCTTTTCTGAGAATCATTTCACTTTTTGCTCAAAATTGACTCTAAGTCCAATATTAAGAAACCATTAATTTGATTAGAATATCAAAAATCTTTTATATGAATCCAACATTTTACCGTTCCATATAAATCTCCCCTAACTACTCACAATCATAAAACAACTAAAATGAACATATTAAAACATCCTTATTCTAGCATTTAGTTATAATCCATTTACTATGAACAACATAAATCCTATAATACACTAGCATATAAACCACAAAATATTCTGAATTTCAAAACCATCTACACGGCAGGTATAAAATTTTTTTTTTTTTTATATATAATCTTAATAAAATGCAATAAATTTTATTAAATCGTTATTTCGACAATCAAAGAGAAATTATCAAAGCAAATACGGCTTGAATTTATACGAATTATTTAAAGAGCATATGCATTGGTCATATGGACCCTGTTACAGCACATCAGCTAATCTTTCTAGATCAAGTGAATGACCTTGCCCTATAGGTTACACACTCTATACAAAATTATACAATACAAAATACATAATATACACTCATAATTTTCATACGCTAACATAATAACAATAATGGCACAATCAAACATAATCAACAAAATAAAACACCACAAACACCTTATCTACTGAAATCATCTTTTCAAAATCAGTAACGTCATTTATAAAACATAACACAGAGTATAATACGTGTAAGTAAATTTGTATCAGTCGTCTACAGTAACCATTTCTCAAGTTAAAAACCAAATCGGCTGGTCAGCGTCATTGAGTTACAAAACAAATTTTTTACATTCGTTACTCCCCTGAGTAACCTCCCTTACCACACACACTATGACCCCCCACTGAACTGTAGCGTTCAGCTGCTTCCACAAGGACGGCATTGGTGGAGGAATTTTGGCATCTCCGTGTCCTTGCTTCGGCCTTACATTTTTTTTAAATTAATTATATATCATAATATCTATTGTTTCATATTTATGCCCTTAAAACGGGTCTACCACCATTTTGCTTGTTCCTACGCGAACAAAGTGGCAGCCGCAGTTCCATAGTTCCGGGGATTTCCCCTAAAGTCACCTCCCATTAATTTCAAATCTATACCAATTTCAAGGGCAACCAACCATGGTCAGTTTTACAATTTCTGCCCACAGCTGGCTGTCGTCCAAAACCACGATTAGTGCTGGCAAGGCAGTAATCGCCCGAAAAGGCGGGGAAATCAACTTTAAATTCAGGCATGCTTAACTTCATTTTATAATACACTGCACGGCAACAAATCAACATATAATATAAAATTATATAAAAGTTGTGCAGTGTATATTACGCCAGTTTGGCCTCCGATAGTGGTAACACTCTCTGTCACTCCCCAACCCTTACTGCTATCTACAGTGGCACATGCCACCACTGCAATAGCCTACCTATAGCTAAACTTAATGTCCTTCTACAGTTGCAGTCTCTACTTTCCATGATTATTTCACTTCGATTAACACCACACAACCCCCCAAAATTACCCATATATCTTGTATGATAAGTTATTATTTTGTTTAACACATTTTTCACATAAACACTTTTGCAAGTCCAAGCTTTCATTTTTTTCTAACATTTTCTCTATGACAAAAATAGGAACTACAACAATGGATCATCTTACAAATTTACATTAAAAGTACAATACATTTTGTTTTCTGAAGGAAAACAACTCCTTGAAATGTTTGTAACAGGGCTAAAGGAAAGGGTTTCCATTTTATTAAAGTTATAAAATTATTTTCCATCTGCACGGTCAGTCCCAATGTGAAATAAAATTGTCGTCAAAGGAACAATGAAGTAAAATTGTGAACGGCGAGGTGGCAATGGAATGCGATGCCGAGTCTAAACACACGGTAATTAAGCATTGAGGCAACATAAACATGAGCGCACAGACGATGCACATCAGACTCCAAAAGGACGCCATGAAAAATGGTGAGAGACGAAGACCTTTGTTCCATGCGGTCCGTTGCTGCCGGATACACTTAAAGGCCACGCCTTCCACAGCCTCAATATTTTCGCCAGTCAGCATCGTCAACACCAGTGCACAATGCTAAACCATGCTACCTAAACGGTGACAAAAAACTTTATAATCTAAGGGGCCGTGTATGTTACCGGAAGCAGTCAGACAAAGTGGGGATTTAGTTAGTTGTCGTTTCATCAGTTGACGACACACTCCCCCCGGTCAGGGTTCATCAAATAGTTCGTGCACGAAGAAAAAATTTTCTAATATATATAGAGTGAAAATGTACTTTAAAACAAACTCTCGACTCGAAATGCGTACCGTGGAGACCGGAAAGTAAAAAATGTGAAAAACTTTCGAACAAATCTGTAGTGCGGCGCGTGATTATCAGAGGCAAAGCAATTATCAGAAGCGTGATTATCAGAGGTTAAGCAATCGACGAGCTATTTCCCTATTTAATTAATTTTACTAATTCAACGAGCGCTCTAAAAATATGGGTATGTAAAAATTTGTGTGAATGTAATGAATGGGCAAACTGGGTCGTCTTCCTAGACTGTAAGTAAATTTTGAAACTAGTTATTAAGGTGTCTATCAGGTTAAAAAATTTTAACAATGTAGTTCAAAAATTAAAAATCATGCGAAAAGATTAATATTTTGATATTTCATACATGGAAGGGAGTGGGAGAAAAAGAGATGTTTATTGATCGTAAATAAAATGTTATCTGCTAAGTGATATACTTTGTTAAATAAATCATTTCAAACACCTTATTTCATTTGCTGCACTGATCAGTTCGTCGTACGAGCGGGGTTAGTTCACCACTAGAGATCCGGCCAGATCACATAAGAATTAAAAGGTAGGTGGAAGTTTGAAACTTTTTTACTATAATAAATAAAAAATAGAGTTACAAGTTAAGTATTTAAGTGACATAATTTTGATTGCTTCATTTTCTAATTTTTCTAATTTCTAAAATTTTTTTTTCCAATTTTCTAGTTTCAATTTCTAAAACAAACTACTGTAGTTCGTGGGAAAAATACTACCATCGGTTTTTTTTTTTTCAAACCTACCCCGCCTTTCCACGAAACTAGGGGTCCCCCTCCCCGTTCAATGACAGTGTTAAATTTCTAGTTTACACCAATTTGTGGATTAGGACCATCGTTGATTTCACCCTTTGCGGGGCTACCGTCAACCATGGCCTGCCTCCAGAATGCCAAAAACCATGATCAGAGGTGGTGAATCTGTGACCGCCCAAAAATGGGGGAGGATCCCTTCTACCTTTATACACCATAACGTGTGTATAACAATAATAAAATAAAAAAATAATATAAAAAAATGTCTGTTTATGTATGAAAATTTTAATAATTAAAAATATGTCTATCATCACTCAGCTGGGTAATACTTTTTTAATTGGGTCACATTATAAGTTTCTTTTATTTCTCGAGTTTGCAAATCTACCAAAACATAAGCATTCTCCATTTTCACTTGGCTAACCTCATATGGACCGTCGTACAATAGGAAGAATTTTTTAATTTCTTTGTCCACCGCTGATGATTGATCGTGATTTTTTATTAATACTAGTTGTCCTACCTCGTATTCTATGTGTGTTAAAATCTGGTCATGTCTCCGTTTCCGCTGCTCAGCTTTACTTAGCAGCCGCTCCTTGGCAATTACCAACTTCCTACCATGTGGCATCTCTGTCCGGTGCAGAAATTCTATCAGTTCTTCCAATATGCGGGATGGCCTTCTCTGAAACATCAACTCATATGGGCTGTAGCTAGTGGATTCGTGTAAACTACTGTTAATATATTCCTCTATCTTGCACACAAACGTAGCCCACAATGAATGTTTTTTGTGGCAAAAAGTTTTAAACATTATCCCTAACTCCCGCATAACGCGCTCACTAGGATTCGATTGGGGATGATACACTGATGTATGTTTAACTAAAATGTTTTCCCAACCTAAAGTTTCCCGCCAGGTGTTCCTGATAAACTGAGAACCATGATCTGATAATACTATTTTGGGTTTACCTACTTCAGTAAGGTACTCATTTACTATTTTCCTAGCTAATACTGAGGAGGTAGCTTTTTTAATTGGGTACAATTTTACAAATTTGGTAAAAACATCTAACACAACAATAAATAATTTACCCCTCCTTGACCTTTGGGTACGGGGCCATATAAATCAACGGCAACTAATGCTAAAGGACTGTCTGGTATTACATGTTGTATTAAACCCTCCTGTTTACGATTGTTTACTTTGGCTTTCTGACAAATTTCGCATGTTTGTAATATTTTACGCACCGTTCTTTCCATATTATTGAATTTACATGACTCTTTTAATATGTCACTAAATTTCTTGAGGCCTATATGACCATACCTTAGATGACAATCTCCCACTACTTCGGGTATTATTACTTTAGGAATGCACACTTTCCAATCATCTCCCTGCTCATTTGTGCGGTGAAATAAATGTTTATTATACAAACTAACATGCTTCTCCCACTTGTGAGGTATGTTGGGTATTTGATTCAAAGCTAACATTATTTTACCAAGTTCGGTATCTCTTTCTTGTTCTGTTGCTAAGTTACTTATTAATTTTTTCATATTTATTTCCCCCACTTCTTTTATTACAAATATTTTATACGTATTTGCTATGTCTACTTCGGCACTATTATCAAAATCGGTCCTGGATAGGACATCCGCTACTATGTTTTCTTTACCCTTACAATACTCAATGGTTAAGTCATATTCTTGTAATATTAGCATCCAGCGCACTAACCTACCATGCGTTAGTTTACGGTTCTTTAAAAACGTTAGAGCTTGATGGTCGGATCTTATTATTACCTTATTTCCTAATAAGTACGTTCTGAACTTTCTACAGGTGAAAACTATTGATAACGCCTCCTTCTCCGTCGTAGTATAGTTCTTTTCACTAGTTAATAGAGATCTACTTGCAAAAGCTACTACTTTATGGTTACCACTCCCATCTAATTGAAACAACTCTACCCCCAAGGCAATGTCCGATGCATCTGTGTGTATATAAAATGGTTCTAAAAAATTAGGATGAGCTATAAAAAATTATAACTGTGTTTAAGAATTTATTTTTTATCAGCTCGAATATATTTTGCTCTTTTAAATTCCACTGCCATCGATTGTCTTTATTTAACAAATGTCCCAACTGTACTGTTAAATATGAATATCTGCCTACAAATTGCCTATAATAATTGCACAACCCTAAGAAACTTTGCAACTGTTTAACATTTTTTGGTATCGGAAAATTCTGTATTATTTCTACTTTTTTTTGGGTCTGTACTGATACCCCTTGCTGAAATTATATGGCCTAAAAAATTAACTTGTTCTTTCAAGAATTCTGATTTCTTAAACTTAACGGTTATGCCATATTCATGCAGTCTACTTAGCACTCTATCTAACCTTTCACAGTGTGTATCAATGTCTGGTGACGTAATTACTATATCGTCTACATAAACAGTTGTGAATTCTAAAATCTCTCTCCCTAATACATAATCCAAGCACTTAATACAAATCGAAACACTTACGTTTAGTCCAACAGGTAACCTATGAAATTGGTAATTCCTGCCGTTGTATAAAAAAGCCACATATTGTCGAGATTCCTCTTCCAGCTCTATTTGCCAGTATCCTGCGGTTAAGTCCAAGGTGGTGATGTACTTGGTCCCACTAAAACGTTGCAGAATTTCGCTTACTGGTTCCGGTGTTTCTCTGTCTGGAACAATTATTCTGTTTACTTGTCTTGCGTCTAAACATAATCTTATTGGTAAATCTTTCTTGGTCACCACTACTAAAGGGTTGGAATATGGTGAAGTAGATTTTTCTATTATACCTCCTCTCAACATCTTATTTATTTCCTCCTGTACTAACCCCCTCTTGGAATATGGTACTGGATAGGTCTTAGGTGCAAAAGGTGTTTTTTCTTTAACAATTAATTTCCCCTTAAAATTCTTTACTAAACCTGGTTCGTCTGAAAAAACTGATTTATTTTTGTTTATTATTAGTACTACTTTTTCCCTATCTTGATAGCTAAATTCCCCATCTTGAAAGAGGATTCTATTCATTTTTTCCTCCAAACTATCTTTGGTTTCAAATAACTCGTGACTATTTTCCCTCAGGTTACAATAATTAAGCATTAAGGGCCTACATTCATTTATGTCATTGTCAGAAATTAACATTCCCTTACTAATTATTTTTAAAGCTTTCATTCCTACAGTTTTCTTTTGTATGAATGGTATTTCAATTATATTATTGTTATTATTTAACTTCATAGTCTGTGTACAACAGTTTAACTCCGCTTTAAAATTATTTAAAAAATCATTACCCATTATAGCTTCCATATTTAACCCTGGAATAACCAAAAAAGGTACATTTATTGTGTTTTTATTTACTCTTAGTTGCAGCATTATTTGTTTAGTTACTTTTTTACTGCAGACACCTGTTACCCCTACAACACTAATACCCAGCACTGGTAACTGTGGAATTGTCTCTGTAGTTTGATTTTTTATCTTTTCAAACATTCTATCGTCTATAGCAGTCAGTTCACTCCCTGAATCTACTAAAAAAGTGCATTTAGAATTAAATACTTCAGCTTCAAATTCTGCCATCCCAAAAGCATTACTACTCTCCCCCGCTTCTTCATCGGATAACTCATTATGTATGTTGGTAATTAGTGACCCTATTGTCATGTGATTTCTAGACGGCTGGGGGCTTTCCTTTTCAACCGCCCTGATTAGTTTAACTGTATTGGAGGTGGTGGTTCGCTGTAAACCCCCCTGTGATCCACTCTATTGTTTTGATTATTAGCAGGTGCTTCTACACCCCTAGTGTCATTTGGGTTACTAGCATATCCCCCTCTACCTCTGTGGTTGAAATGTCCCGGCATTCCCCGATTACTGGTGAAGCCTCTCCCTCTATGATTCCCTCTAAACCCATTATGTTCAAAACCTCGATTATAATTCTCCCCTCTCCCTTGAGCACTCTCCCTCGGACCCTAACACCTATAGCATTGATTGCGCGAACTGTTATAGTTATTAGCTCTACAATTAGGGTTTGGACATAACCACGCCCCCTCCCCTGATCTACTTACATTATTAGTAAAATGGTCTGGTTGTCTTACTTCAGTATCTCTAAATTGATATTTGTTATCTTCTTCCTCTTTCATACTTTGATACGCTTCTAATATTTTTTCTAATTCAGCAATATTAGCAAACTCCCGGGTTCCGATTGTGGACCATATGTCCTTAGGTAAATGCTTACTAATGTATCTTATAAACGATGAAAGAGGCATTGGTGGTTCTAAGTATTTAACCTGACTATATAGTCTTGTCACATACGATGTTATACTCATGTGTTTAATATTAAAATTCCTCCACCCCATTATGGTACTACGTAATCCCTCTAGTTTCTCTTCTGACCAGTACTTATTTTTAAATGCTTGTTCAAACTCATTAAAATCTACCCAATTATCATTATGAGCATCCGCCCATATTTTAGCATCCCCTTTAAAGTATTTTAAAATTCTTACTAATTTAATCTTCCAACTTTCTTGGTTATATTTATTGAAACTCTTTATAGAGTTCAAAAATTGTATGGGGTTCACCCCCCCTACTTTCATTACTAAAATACCCTAATTTCACTTCCACATTCACTCTCTCACTTACATTAGTTAATTTCTGATTAATGGTTACACTCAAATCTTCTCTGACTTTAATTATTTCACGCTCATGTTCTGTTTGTTTATTTTTTAAACTAGTTACATTAATTTTAATTGCATCAACTTGTTCAAAGTTACTTCTGAATTCATCATTTATATTTTCTTGTATTTTATTTGCTCGTTTAATTTGCTCACACTCATTAATTACACATTGAACATTACTGTCAATTTTGTCATTTTGCTTTTTAATTTTATCATTAAATTTATTTGTCAATGTGTCAATTTTTTTATTTGTCTCTAGCATTTTCTCTTTTTGTTTTTCGTTAATTATTTTTATATCGTTTTTCATTTCGGTTTGTATCTTATTTATATCTATAGTCAGTTCATCTTTCACTCCGACAATACCCTCACTCATACTTTCCAAGCGGCTATTCATATTTATTTCACTCACTCTCAATTCGCTCCTTACGTTCATGAACTCGTTATTTAAATCGGTAAGTTTAATATTTACGGCATTTATTTCTGATTTGATTTCAGATTTTAAATTATTATTTTCTGATTTCATTTCAGTTCTCATTCCTGCCATCATTTCCATCATCAACGCTAATTGGTTAAATATATTTGCATTATCGCTTTTGCTATTTTTTGTGTCTACTACCTCAATTTCGTCTGTTGTATCGTCTGTATCGTTTACGTGCTCATCAATATTTGTCGATACTAAACTGTCTTGCGTCACATTTAAATTTAATTCCACTTCTACACCTTCACACAAAGTTGCATTCTTATTTCCCTCTGCCATTTTCGACCAGTTTGTAAATTAATTTAATTTAATTTACAAAGTCACTGTTAAACGGGTGCCAACTGAAGCATTACAAGTTTTTGGGTCATTAAAAATCTATAAATCTGTCCCTGTTTAGGGCACCAACTAAAGCAGTTCAGGTTAATTAATAAATAAAGTATTGATATTTTATTAGCATCACCTACCTTTTGTAGATTCCCAGGGTCTCGTCTGGTGTACTTTTTGGCAGAGAGTTGAACGCAAATGACCAATACACATTTATATGGTTAATTAACACTTTTTATTTTATCTGATTAAATGATGTCAAAACTCCCACCTCATCAATTTCTTTTATACTACATCGATAATAATTACTTGGAATATTAATTCAATTTTGATTTACTAGTTACTCACTGGCTTCAAAAAACTCTGTTTCTCAGTTATTTAACCTTTCTCTTGGAAAACATTGATACTTTTTATCATACATGAAACAAAAATGGTTGTAATACTTATAACTAAACAATTACATTCTAACCATGGTAATAAAATTAATAAAACGACCCAGATTGCTCACTCTTTCAGACATACGTAAAGAATTTCCCCTTAAAAAATATAGCGCTCTTTAGCTTGATACATTATGATTGATTCTTTTTATTTGTGTGATAAATAGTTACTGACTCGGCGCCTCCTCCAACCACGCGTCGCATTTTGTCGATCTAGTTTGTCCACATTTTAGTTATCCCGCACTTTTAGTTATGAAATTTGGTATTGTTTGTTTACTTCTGTCACGCTACACTTTCAACTAGACTGTTCTCACATTTTAGTTTAAATTTAGCAAAGTTAAAGGTTCACGAGTCTTGAGGCCTGCCTGATCAGGCGTCTGTTTCGTCGAAGACTGACTTTTTTATGCGGGCGGATATCACTGCTATTCGCTACCAGATATTGTGACAATTTCTTTAATTAAAAAATAAAATAATTAATAAATAGGGAATGTAAACGCTGAGAAATTTTAAATTTTAATAAATCGCACATTTAAACTAATTTTATCGCTATCATAAAATTATAATAATATTTAATAAAGTTTTAATAAAAAAAATAGTAATGCGAGTCTACAGATAGGGAAACCCTTGTTAATTAACCCTGCATAGACATGCGCTAACCGGAATTAACTTGAATACCGACCCCTAAACAAACTAATAATACTTGTAAATTTGATATTAATTAAATAAATAAACAAGACCACAGTAGTGTACTATAATGACGTCTGTAATTAAGAATAGCTTTGGATAATTAAAAAGTCAAACTTTAACCATTTAAATAGAGGATGAACTTGGAACTATGTTATGGCGGAGTATTCACTCCCCGTCGTTACAATTTTCCTGTTCTAACAATAGAGACTTGAGATGCGTCGTTCGGCCAGTAAGCAGCTCAGAACGGAGCGCTACAACAAAATATGTTTTATTATTTTGTTATTAAGTTAAATAACCGTGTGAAGAGTTATGTAACAAGTATGTAGTGTGTATCAGTAAAGAAGAATATAGAAGATTAAGTGCGAAAGGTGACATCTCACATCTAGAAAGATAGTTAAAGTTATTTTAGGGTTGAATATGTAAAGTGAAATACAACTGTTCTATTACCAAATGTAAAAGGTGAATAACTGTAAAATGTGAAGACGAAGACCTCAACTGTATTTGCCAAACCACCAAGGAACAGGACGACTTCATGACATCGTAACTCTCTCTATCATTAGTTGACTCCAAGGACCTTCACCAGGAAGACGACCACGATGACAACCCTCTACCTAGAGTGTGCGGAAGAATCACGCGTGGATGCCATGGACTAAAACACTTAACTAAGAGGTAGCACGGAAGCTGGTCTTCCGTGGATATGTATTTTTTTATTAAATGGAAGTAATTGTAAACTAAAAGACTTTAAAATGACAGTAACAAGTAATTTCAGTAACCATAAGTTGTAAAATAACTCGTGTGATGTAGCGTTGGAACATCGCACTACTAAATGAAACCATTCCTCAAATGGTATAAAGAGTAATAAAGTAATTCAGTAATGGAGTAGAGTAAACTTGAAATTCCTAAGTAATATATAGAAACTCGGATCCGAGGTAAAATGCGCTAACTGTATTATAAATCTTAATGTAGAAAACCCCTTACGATTTCACTGTAAGTTAAAATTTGATATGTTATGTATAATCTAACAGTCATAAATAAAGAGATGTCATCTTTAGTACATACTAAATTGAGTGCATAAATCAACAGTCTCCCCTTCCCAGTTTCCTTTTATATTAATTGTTTTGGTAATTTGTTTAATTTTCAGCTTGTTACAACAAAGGCAGCCTGTATATTTGGTCAGAGTCAATTAATACGGGTTCCCTCAGTTATAGCGTATGTGACACGCTATAATATCGTCGCTGTTCCCCAGCCTCCCTATGTCAGAAAGCTCGTCAATGTGGTTACAGCACAATCATGTTCGGTGTTGTTTAAAGCGACGAAATTTCACGGCCTTTCGTCACATGATTCAGTTGGGCGGAGTTTCGCTTTCACTTCCGACTGCAACGAGCACATGGCTAAAGAGAGGCTGGGTTTAGCCATCTTTTGTTGAAGCGTCCTTTTAGACCAACGTGCGTCTTTACGCGCACCTGTTTGCGTTGCGCGTCTGAGTGGGACACAATGTTAGACTTCTGGGAATTGTTGCGTTCTCTTGCAACACAGCGTGCAGTTCCTTTGTTGGAGACGAATTCCTTTAGCGCTCACCGGGCCACGCTGATGGGAAATCATTTTACAATACTGAATAACAAATAAAAACCTCTCACTTGTTCCCAAATAATTAATAAAAGAAATAAAAATTAAACCCTTCAAAATAGTCCCGTTACAATCATCACAACCTATTCTTATTGTTCAGTTGAATCCATATAACGGGTGTGGAGGGTTTGCATTGTAGGTGCTGTATCACAGACAATACAAGTGCAGCTATCGACCCTGGGTTTTTTATTTTACTATTTTACTGTTGCACGTTAATAGCCTTTTAATGCTTCATTTCTGTTTTTTAAATCATTAAAGAACATGACCAATTAAAAAAAAATTGTTGACTTGTGAAAAATATGGTGGCCTATTTCTGTACCAACAAATTGAAGAGTTTTGTTAACTTTACTTGAATTGAAACCTATAACTTACAGAAACTCTACTAAGTTCACATGTTCTCAATAAACTCTTGCTTTTACTTTGAAAATGGCCCAATACATTAAACCCCAACAGTGAAGTATCCACTCCAAAGGTTTACACTAGATACACTCTGCCCAAATATTTCTAGTAGACACGGGTGTAGTAAATAAAATATGCAAACGACAACCCAGGCTTAAGCTAGCGACTTAAAGTATTAAATATATTAATGGAGGTATATGTCTCACATTCACTTTTGTGAAAGGTTTTGGTAACACTTTTATCCCCACCATTTGTATGTCTTCTTTTAATCTACTTCAAAATAAAAAAAGTGAAGATTAATGACTTGAATGTATTGCTAATATATCTTGTCACTTTATACAATTAATAATCATTTTAGTACAACAATTTATTCAATACATTAACAGAAACCCTATAATTTATATAGAATAAATTCCATAAACTTATAACCATTTAGTGATTACAGGACACTTTCCTGTTAAGAATATGAACCATATCTCTTCTAATATTTTACACTGGGTGTTTGTATGTATGTGTACATACACATGAGAAAATACATTTTACTTCCTTCTCCCACAGAAAAACTGTAAATTTAAAAGTATTGGCATTTCAAAAAGAGACAAAAAAATATCAGGCACAACATACCTCATCTTCTGTCAATTCTTCAGAGCATTCTTGCTTGATGACAACATCTATTTCATATGGTTCATGTAGGATATATTCTTCCTTCATACCAACTTCTGATACTGCTAAATCAACCTGGAAATAAGACACACGGTAGCTGTATAAGTTATTTAAGATTTGTCATTGACTCCAAAGATTAGGCTGCACTGCGTCATTTGTCCTGTTTGATCCACCTTGTTCTTGACCGTCCCAAACAACACCATCCTCAAGCGACCTAATATAGCACCTTCCTTGCTATGTTAGTTGATGATGGTTGTCGCTGCACATGGCCTATACACTTCTGTACATATTCTTTTATTTTACTACAAACATTAAAAATATTCAGTTCAGCACAGATATCAACATTCATCTGCTGATCGATTAGTTTATACCCAGTGACAGCTTGAAGGAATCTCATTTCTACGGCCTATATATGTTCGTAGTCCTCCTGAGTTAAAGTCCATGTTTCACACCACAGAGGAAAGAAGGCACTGTCATCACGTTAGAAAACTTAACCAGCATATCTCTGCACGCTTTTATTTTTTAGAGTGCTTATAACTGTGCCACACAGGTTCATAATATGGATATTATCTTCTCCAAATCACAATTAACATGAAAACTTACCAGGCTGTCTAGATAATTAAAAGCATTTACTTTGTTATGGTAGAAGATATATTACCGAGCTCATATGAAGGTTTGTGTCAGTGCACTGTGTAACGTGACAGTTCTCTCAGAATAAAGATTTAACATAAATAGATTGAAGTACAAAGCACTAAGAAAATAGTAAATTTATGTCATGAAATATATGTATTATTAGGTTAAGTTGAAACTATTATAAAATAGAATAAGAAAACAAAAATGTTAAACATGTCTACATAGAACTTGGTAACCATAATTCCAGTAAACTTCATAATAAGTTATGTTCAGAACATGGATGTTTATATACTAACTGGATGCCCGACTGCCAACCCTGTATGCTTGCGAGAGCTGAAGCAAGTGTGACATCACGCCGCCATCATCTTTAATTAAAATTTAAAGTTTTTTACCTTAATCCGTCTATGTGACCGCTTAATTTTGTCTTCTTTGTCTTCTTACGCGTTTCGGATTATGTTAATCCATCATCAGAGATTAAAAATCTCTGATGATTAAAAATCTTGCCCATCTTTAACCCGGGCAAGAGATCTCGAGCCCACAGTTCTACCTATACAACTGGTATATAATTGTGCCATTAATTACGCGACAATTAATTATTTTTTTATGATAAATACATCCTACGGTACGTCCTGAATAATACGATTTTTTGTCAAACCCATCAGCCTGAATGGTAATCCTCACTTACCTGTTAAATCTTTTTCTATTTCCACTCGTAATCAAAGAATTTATTAGCCGATACCGTGGGATCATAGTGTTATGGCAACGTAAAATGAAATTTAAAAACAAAAGTTTCTCAACGAATAATTAGAAATAAAAGGCTGTATTTCCAACTTTCATTATTATTAGGGCTATTTATCTGTATGAAAAGGTACCCGTACTCACCAGGAACTCGCGAGTTCAAATCCGGGGGAGGTAGATCTATGTAAAGTTTGGAAAATTCTATAGAGATAAATGAAATTATAAATCTTGAGAAACTTGGGCTTAAAAATGTGCCAGTACTGCATACCACCAGAAAAAGCCATTATTAACTGATGTTGTTATTATTATTATTATTATTATCATCAATCTATATAAAATAAGCTGCTTTCTTCCTTTCAAAAATGATATTCAAAATAAAACAAGAAAAACACACAGAATCTAACCCAGTATGCTGGTATCCTTACTTTTTCTCAGAAATGTGGCCAACCCAGTAAAATGGTTATTAATAGTTTTACAGGTTTTTGATTATTCATTCACAACTGGTGTTTTTTAATAATGGCTTTTAGAAGAGAGTACATAATGATAATAAACAGAATGAATTTGTAAATTTATTGACAATGAATGTAAGTGTTAGCCATAGATTACCATAAAACTTAGGCATTAGGTTTTGCTGGCCAATATCGTGATTTGTAAGAAATTAAAAATTCCACTACTGCATAAAATTAATTAGAACTCTGTGATTTTCAAAATTTGTCAAAAATCAATGGAAACTCGATTATAACTAAACTTATTTAATTACATATTTGGTTGTATTTTGTGACTAAATAAATCTTGTTTGCATTATAAGCCATTTCGCTCGACTTTGATTTCATGCGTTTGCTAAACATTTTGCGTCTGGGAGAAATGAGACTATACCTTCTGTTTGTGTACACCTTGTTGTTATATGCAGTGAGATGTAATAATTTTATACTGTAACGCAGAAGCAATTAGACGACTGTTTAGCTAGATCTGACTGTAGACATTGTTCGGTTATTTATTCATATAATTTCGTGTCAGATTATGCTGAAAGACTTTTAGTTTCTATGTTGGAAGATATGTTGTTTGTATGTTAGTTTCGTATTTTGTATTCTTTTCGAAGTCATAAGTCAACCAAGCATTAAATCAATTTACACTCCAAAAGGTCTGCACAAATCAACCTAACTCCACGTCTGTTTACCTTTTTTTGCCTGCTTTAAATATGGCTGCCGTGATCTGATTTGCTTCCCTAGAGCGTGCCCTGTCGGGCATCCAGTTAACTAAGAAATGTTATTTTGTTAAATAATACTGTATAGAAACCTATGTTGTGAGATCTCAAAATGATCAGGAGGAAAAAAGAATTTCATTTGGTGATAATATGATTACAATTGGACATAGTATAAGGAAGATATGTTAAAATTGAGATTTTTTGGTAATTTTGATCACAGAAAGTGACGCCATGAACAACAATGCTTGACGTTTCAACCAATGGGAATTTTTCACATTTTGCAACAGCAAGCCCCAAAAAGTGAAGACAAGCGAGTTAGTTGATTGTTGGAATTCAAGCTGCAAAGAACGGAGCCTCTGTTACACCTTAATACAAGAAGTTACAATCAGACTCGATCCCAAGACAGGTTAGGTGAGTGACTATAGTTAATGACCAACGAGTGTTAAATAAAAAGTGTGAATCGTTAAAATAACCAGAAGGGAATTATAGTGTGAAAATAATAACAGTGAATCAGAAAGTGTGTGCATATGAAAGGAAAGTATAGTGTCAATAATTAAATTTTTAAAATGACTTACTAACTAATTTTCATAACCCAACTTGCAACACTTTATATACATTTGTGAACTATTTATTTCACCATCACTGAACTAAAACACTAACACTTTTGTAATTTTTTCATAGTTCAATAATTATTCCTTTGTATTTAAAAATTAAAGGAGTATAACCTCCTAAAAAACTGTTAACCTCAACAAGACACTGTTGGGCAATTACAAACTGTTCGTTACTGTAGTTATAAGATATTGTTTTGTTCTATTATAGTTAACTTTATATTGTTATGTTTTGTACTTCACAAAGGACATTTTCGTAAATAGTTATTGTAGTCTAAAGAAACCACGAGGTTATATTTACAATGTAAAATATTAACCTAGGTCTGAGTTTTGGAAACTCACAGTACCAACCGCTGAGCGATAAATTAACTAGCCCGGATAATTCAAATTAAGAAATATTTTAGTTATTTTAAATTCAGAAGAAAAGAAAAGGATTTCAAAAGTAAATAAAAGGAATTTTAATGGAATTAATTTTGTATGAGTAATTATTTCTGATAATTAATATTTTTTCTATTTACGAGTGCTAGCGTTTTCATAAACATTTGAAGAATAAGTTGGCATTACAATTTTGGTGTGCCACGTGAATTTAAATTATCAAACTAGGTAAGTGAAAAAGAAATAAATAAAGAAATGAATTAACACAAAAATCAAGAAATATTAAAAAATTTTAGAAAACTTATATTTGTTAATTGACTATTACAAATTGGCGCTTACACAGTGAGGCTAGGAAAAGTAAATGTAATTGAACCCAAATATTTTATTCCGCTTATATTTTGAATTTTTATAGATTGTAGACATTAAAAAATTAGAACCAACAATTTGCGACTCTACGAAATAATTGACATTTATAAAAATTTAATAAATATATACAAAATATATTTAACCTGTATTACTGAAATTTACACATTATCTTCCGCAACGCGAGGCGAAAAGTAACAAGTCAATTAATTAATTATTTTAATTAATTAAATAAATAAACAAAACAAAAAATAGAATCATATATTTACCCACAAGTAGAATTTTGAATCATAGCATACATATTTGAATTATGTTACATATTTGGAGCAAACAACGTGAGGCGTTACAAGTATCTAACAAGTAGAATTTATTTTTCTATTACATAATTGGCGCCCAACATGGGGCTAGAAGTAGAAGATAATATTATATCATTGTACTGTCTTCTTTTAAATGTTTTCTATTCTAGCGGTGACTACAATAAAAAACGAAAATGCCACAAAGAGCAACTTCATGTAAACGGACAGCAAACACCGAAACCGAGGTAGACATGCAAGAGAAGGAGGCAACGCCTGTTGAAGAAGTAGAAATGATATTACCTACAGTGGAGATGAACTCCAACAGCCTAATGGAATTTATGAAAGAGGCATTTAAACAAATGAAGGAGGACATTAACCAAAACAACGAAACATTGAAAAGACAAATGGAAAAGAATAATGAAACATTAAAACAAAACAACGAATCGTTGAAACAACAAATGAAAGAAGACAATGAAACACTTAACAAGAAAACTGAAAATAATAATGAAACGTTAAAACAAAACAATGAATCGTTGAAACAACAAATGAAAGAAGACAATGAAGCACTTAACAAGAAAATTGAAAAGAATAATGAAACATTAAAACAAAACAACGAATAGCTGAAACAACAAATGGAGAAGAATAACGAAACACTGAAACAACAGTTAGAAGAATACAGGTAGGAGATAAAACAGAGAATAACAGAAACAAATGAGAAAATTGAAAGGACTAATGAAACGTTGATACAATTCCAAGAAGAAATAATCAATCAAATTAATAATGTAGAAGATAATAGCAAAATAAGGGTTGAAATACTCCAACAAGAAACACAAGAGAAATTGCAAGGCAAAATGGATGAACAATTAGACCATATAGGAAATAACTTAGGACAGGTAAGATACCAAGTAAACAATAATAAAGAAAAGATAGAAGAAATACAGAAGAGAGAACTAATAAACATCCGAGAAGAGTTAGAGGTACTCAGAAATAGACCTATGAGCTACACCCACATACCACTGGGAGAAAACAGAGAAATTATTAATTTTAAGGAGTACAGGAAAAAAACCATTAGAATTCCTAGAGAGGTTAGAGGAATTAATTAGTCGGACTAAAGAAAACCGGTGGCATATGATCAAAAATCTTCTGGATGAGAGTTTTAAGAATATTACCGATAATTGGTGGACGGCAATTAGAAATGATGTTCACAATTATCTAGAGTGTAAACAGGTATCCGAGACCAAAAATTGGTCTGAATCGATACAGAACATAAACCAAGACAACTTATGCAACGGAAAGTATGACCCACAAGAGGCCAATCACCTACGGCATACTTCTTAGGTAAAGTTTGTTCAGCAAGACATTTGGAACCAAGAATCCCAGAAGAATGTATGGTGACCAAACTTTCATACCACTTCGAAGAAGGAATAGTACGTGCCAGGTTATGTGGATAGGTGAAGACAATTGGAGCAATGGAAGCTCTCTTAGAGAGTTACGAACAGGAAGATTATTATAGAAGGAATCACCGGAGGCCAGATACCCAAAATGAGCGAAGAAATGAACCGAACCGAGACAATAGACAGAGAGTTAATCACGTCAGAGCCAATGGTAACAACAGGAGTCCACCCAACAATTGATTCAGAGCCTGCCAAAGAAATTTTAATAACGACCAAACATATAGAAATCAGTATAGACGAGACAAAGACAATAGGCGCCCACAAAGGAGTAGAAGTGCTGAGAGTCAACGATCCAGAAGCTGTGAAGGAAGAAGAGAAGAAACCTCCGAAAACCAGCATAGAAATGACCAAGATCGACCAATAACTTCTGACGGGAATAGAGGAAACGAGAGTCTGCAGTGAAAACTCAGGACAGCCCGTCACTGCAAGCAAAGAAGGGCAGATAAAAATAATCAGTAAAAAAGAAGAACCAATTACTATCATTAGAAATAACTATTTAAAAGACATTCAATCCGATTTGATGGAAGAAAGAACGGCCGAAGAGGCAAAACCAAACAATGAAATCATATACGTCAAGGTAGAATTGCGAGGTGTACCTACTGAAATGGTGATTGATACTGGAGCTAAAATTTCACTGATAGACAGAACTGAATTAAATAGGATACAGGAACCATGCACTGAGAGAATACCAACATTGCCAATCCACAATATAACAATAATAGGAGCTACAGGAAGACAGAATAAAACAGTTAAGCAACAAGTAATCATGAATGTTACAAGTAAAGGAATAGGAATTCCTATGATGTTTTTAGTAGCCCAGGGGCTACCTTTTAAGCTTTTATTAGGGTGTGACAATCTACGGCGCCACTCTGCCATAATTGATCTGAACAGTGGAATAAAGACACTGAAATCAGAAGGTGACGAATGGTCAACTGAGATAATAGGAAGCCAATGTGCCCCTCAGTACCGACGTTCATACCATGTTAGGGAGAATATTAGGACACCCATAGGAAATAATGAAATTGTAACAAGTGAACCGGATTTATGGAAGGAGAAGTTGCAGGAAATACTGTCACTTCAAATAAAAGCCTCAACAGAAGCAGTAAGTGTGGAACAAAGGCAGGATTTAGTGAATATTTATAATAAATATAGGTGTGTATTCTCAAACTCACCAGGAAAAGCCATACATTTTGTGAGTGAGTTAAGATTCCATGATTCAGTGAACTTCAATAGAAAATCATATCCAATTGCCCAGTCATTAAAAGAAGCCGTTAGGCAAGAAATTCAGAGAATGATGGAAGAAGACATCATTGAAAGAAGCAATTCGCCATATACTAGCCCAATTGTAGCTATACCTAAGAAAGATGGACAGGTACGTTTATGCCTCGATGTCAGAGAAATAAATAAAATGATAGTTAACGACAGGACATCACCAGGGGAGATAGAGGAAATCATGAAAAAATTCCATGGTTGTAAGTTCATGAGCACGTGGGATGCAGTCTGCGGTTATTGGCAGATAGAGTTGCACCCGAACAGTCGCCAGTATGTTGCTTTTATATTCGAAGGAAGGAACTACCACTTTAAACGGTTACCTTTCGGACTGATAAATTTGGTAGCAATCTTTGTATAGTGTATGGATCAGATTTTAAGAAAAGAAGCATTGGAGTTCGCCACTGTATACGTACATGACATATTGATAACTTCAGCGACATAGGAAGAGCATTGCAACAGAATAGATTTGGTATTAAGAAAACTGCATCAGAATAATATAACACTCAAGCTCGATAAATCTAAATTTATCACTCAAGAATTACAATTTCTAGGGTTTATTTTATCTGAAACAGGAATAACGCCATCACCTGAGAAGGTAGAGGTAATTCAAAATTTTCCTAAACCACACAATGTCAGACAATTGCAATCATTTTTAGGAATTTGCAACTATTACAGAAAGTTTCAGTAGAATTATTCTGAGCTGACTACCAAATTTAAGCATTTGTTATCATCAAAAAACAAGTGGAAGTGGGGTAGGCAAGAAGACGATAACTTCAATTTAATCAAAAGTAAATTTCTAAATAGCGTTGGACAGTACTTATTTTAGTTTGCGTCATATATATATATAATCATATTTTTATTTACTATTATTAATGTAACAAGACATTGTTTGAACATGATTTTAATTTACAATTAAATTTATGCATCCTGATTGGTCAAAACCAATCACCCCATTAGTGGGGGCTAACCAAAGTCTACAGGACAGAACAATTCAAATCAGTACTTACATCTCATGCGTGGAGGTTGTTAGGTCAAAGTATGCCTATACAATACATTCGTGGCATCACCTTACTTCACGTTTTCATTTAATATATTTTTTTTTTTTACATTCAATTAAAACCTTCAGTTTGCCGACAACAGTGCGCGTGAACATTTCATGAGTATAAATCGTACATGTCAATTCAGTGTTTTATAATACATCTAGTGGCCTCGTTACTGAAGGATCTGCAACAACATCCACAGCATCCCTTTGGGAAGGCCTTCCCTAACAATGCCCCTAACCCCTTTCATCTCGTCATCCAGCATCACGACCTCAGGCAACATACTGCATGTAAGTGAGTTCAGCATTTAAAAGAAACTCTACCGACACAAGGTATGTGTTATACTTTATTCAATCATATAATGTAATTGACAATTTATTAACTGTATCTTTTGCAATCTACATAAAATCCCAGTGGTCACATTAGAGGGACCGACAATCGCCCCAGAAGTGTATCGCTGTGGGGTTAAGAACCTATTCATATTTATGACAACAGTAAAACCTAAGAATGGCAGCATTTCTCTTACTTTATGGGTTATAAATAACTAAAGTGTAAAACAAAACATTACACAACATATTTATGGTCCTCCAGGCCAAATTTCTCTACTGTGAGCAATACTGGACATGCTTAAAAGACAGTTAATTAGACTTAACTAAAAATGAACTTTTTTCATGTGAAAAACTTACTATTTTATCGGACGCGTTTCGGCTTAGTATCCGCCTTCTTCAGCTTTGGTAACAGACTGCCAGCATTTTGTAACGGTTGTGTGGAAGGTGAAGTGGGGGTGGTGTGTGGTGGAAGGGGATTGGCGCGGGGATTCAATTTATTGTTTGTTTTCTGTATAATTGTGTCAAAAAGTGTATGTGATTTATATTGTAATTGATCGTTGAGTATGTTGTTTGGTTGTGTTGTGTGGTGTTTATATATTTCATATTGTTCAGTTGTGTTGAGTTTTTGACCTTTGGGTATGTAATGTAGAATTTCAAGATTAGTGTCTATGTTGGTGTAGCTGTGGTTTTCTGTGTGTATGTGTGTGGCAAATGCAGAGTGTATATTGTTGTTGGTTAAAGCTTTTAAGTGTTCAGAATAACGGGATGAAAAAGATCTTCCCGTCTGGCCTATGTAGAAACTATTGCAGTCATTACAATTTAATTTGTAAACACCTGTTTTGTTATATTTGTCTATGTCTGTGTTTGTATTACTGATGTGTTTTTTGATGGTATTGGTTGTTCTGAATGCTATTTTGTATTTGTGTTTTCTGAATGTATTGGCGATTTTGTGTGTGTATGAGTTGTGGTATGTGAGTGTGATGTACTTATTGTGTTGTGTGTTGATGGTATTTAGTGTTTTGTTGTTTTTGTTTTTGATGCGTTTGTGTAGTATGTTTATTAAATTGGGGTTATAACCGTTTTTTATTGCTATGTATTTTATTGTGTTGAGTTCGTCGGTGTAATCTTGTTTATTTAAGGGTATTTTAGTTAGTCTATGGAGCATATGGTTGAAGGCCGCATATTTATGTTGTGTTGGGTGGTTTGATGTGTTGTGTATAACCATGTCGGTTGTGGTTGGTTTCCTGTATATTTTGTACGTGTGTGTATTGTTAGTTTTGTTAATTGTTAGGTCTAGAAAATTTATACTATTGTTTTGTTCAGTTTCCAGTGTAAATTTTAATTTGTGGTGTATAGTGTTTATGTATTTGTGGAAGTTTTCAACTTGTCTTGTGTTGCCTTTGAATAAAAGTAATATATCATCTACATACCTGTGCCAGTATATAATTTTGTTAGTGTATTTGTTGTTGTTTATTATGTGGTTCTGTTCAATGTTGTGTATATATATTTCTGCTAGTATTCCTGATATGGGGGAGCCCATCGGGAGTCCTTCTGTTTGTGTGTATATTTTGTTATTGTATGTAAAGTAATTTTGTTCAGTTATTATTTTGGTAAGTGTGATGATTTCTTGTATGTGTGTTTCAGGTGTGTTGTTTTGTCTGAGTAGTTGTTCTAGTGTTTGTATGGTTTCTTTGATGGGGACATTAGTGTATAAATTGGTTATATCAAAAGATGCCAGAGTTGAGTTATGTGGGATGTGTATGTGTTCAGTTTTTCTGACTAGGTCAATGTTGTTTTTGATAGAGGTGCTGTTGCTGAGTTTTATGTTTTCTCTGATTATTTTGTCTAGTTGTTTTGCTATTTTGTGGGAGGGGGCCTGTGTGTTGTTTATTAATGGTCTGATTGGAATGTTAGGTTTATGTATTTTTGGTAATGCATTTAGTTTAGGGGGGTTAGGTTTTATTTGTTTAAGGTATTTGGCGTTTTCTGGTTTGATTATATGTTTGGTGTTGTTTATAAATTTATTAATCTGTTTATGAAATTTTAGTGTGGGGTCTTTATTTATTTCCGTTATATTATTTTCGTTGAAGAAACTTTCGATTTTAGTGTTTAATTGGTGTTTGTCCATTATGACGCTAATGTTACCTTTGTCGGCTTTTAGGATTGTTGTGTTGTGTTCGAGTAACTTGTGTTTTACACTATTGAGTGTTTTTATTTCATTGTTGTGTGTTTTTGGTTTTGTATGTGTGTTTTGAAGTTTTCTTTTTATGTCGTGACGTATCGTGTCTTGGTCGTTGAGGTGCGTGTTTTGTACAGCCGTTTCTGCGTCTATGATGATGTCGCGTATGTGTTTATTGTGATTTTTGATGTTAGTTGTATTGGTATTCAAATTATGTTTCAGTCCTTTGTTTAATAAATTCATTTCGTCTTTTGTGAAATTAATGTGTGTTGTATTAACTACGCGTGCGTGGAATATGTGTGCCGGTTCAGGGATTGATTCAATTGTGTGTGTTGTAAGGTTAGTTATTTTATTGTTATGTCGATGTTGTATTGTCAATTTGAGTTTTTCTATGTTGTCTTGTGTGTGTTGTATTACATTTTCAAGTTCTGTGTGGTGTAATATTCGTGTGAGTTTCATGTGTAAGTTATATGCCTGTCTGTTGAGTGTGTCTTTTTTATGGTATAAATAATTGATTATGTTGTTTAGGTTTATTTGTTCTAATTTCCGTTTGGTTTGTAGTGCTGTATGTGTGTTTTGTTTTATTGTAACTTGTGCGTGTGTTGGTATGATGTTGTGTTTTCGACAAGTTTTATTGAATGCTATGTGTAAGGAAGTTTTTGTTACTTGTTGCTTGGCGTTTCTGTACTTATTGATGAAATACGCTTTATCTGCGGTATTATAGTCAATTAGAGTCGGTTACGTTCATTATAAGCAATACTGAACACATTACATAGAGTGCACGTTGGAAACAAATATCTATTGTGTTTTGAACAAAACTGGACCTGTGCGCGTAGACAGTGCAAGCGTCATTTCCTTGTCTTGATAACATTGTTAGGCATTCATTTCAATAAGTAAACATTATAATCAGTGAAGCATAATTTTATTATCTTTATTTAACAATTCAATCTCTATACCGAACAGTTCAGTAAATCAAAATGAAATACACTAGTTTCTCTCGACAAGGTAAATTACTCCTTAATCACTTTAGTAAAATATCTCAACATACACAGACATTAATTGACATTTACGAATTAACAGAATCAGATAAACAAAGGGCGCTATCCCTATATGAGGAAACTTGTGAAAAACAAAAATTTTGAGAAAAATTTGAGATTATTTAGCGACGCTACTGTGCTCGATGAAACAGAAGAATCGGATGTACAAGATTTAAGCAATCAAATCAATGATCTATTTATCGAAATAAGCAGTAAATTACGTCCAAGTTTAACATCCAACGAACAAAACAACCACAACAGCACGACACAGTCAAACACGTTTTCCGGAAGCAGTATCAGATTACCTAAAATACAACTGTAAACGTTTAATGGGAATCTCCCCAATGGATTGCCTTTTTTAATTTGTTTGACACAACTGTGCATAAAAATCAAAGTTTAACCAACACTGAGAAATTTCAGTTTTTGCTTTCTTCACTTCAACATGAGCCATTGAATTTAATAAAATCATTACCTCTTACGAATGAGAACTATCTTATTGCATATGATATTCTAGTTAAGAGCTACCACAATCCACGAATATTACAATCATTGCACTTAAGTCATTTAATTGACTTGCCTACTTATCATGATGTTAATGCTAAAAACTTGCGAGCTTTCATATGCCAATTTAACGAACATGCAACAGCTCTAAATAGCTTAGGATCGGATGTCCAAGACAACAATCCAATCTTAATAACATTACTTTTACGAAAGTTCGACTTCTCACTGTGCACATGCTTTGAGTCTAAGCAAAAGAATTCACATGAGTTACCAACACCAAAGGAATTCATTAAATTTTTAGAAGACGAGTGCTCCCATATGGAGAATGCATGTTTTTAACACAAGTGCCAAAACCAAATTTTCAAAGACAACCTGTTAACAATGTTTTAAATCAACCAATGTTAAAAATAAAAATGTAACAAAGTACAAACTAGTAAATTAAAATGTTAGTATTGCAAGGGAGAACATTTAATTTTTCAGTGCCCTAATTTTCTCAAATTAAAACCTGAGCAAAGGTTTACTTATATTAAAACAAGTGGTTTGTGTATAAAGTGATTAAGTGACCATACTTTTCAAGATTGCAAATGTAAGAGTACATGCCGCCAGTGTAACAAACGTCATAATACGCTATTACATTTTACAAAAAACCACCGAACTCAGTATGTAACGATAACGGTGTAACGTCACAGTCAACATTGCCGGGTGCCGTATCACAAACAGCTGATTCACAAACAACATTGCACTCTGTTCAAGCAATGAAGAACCCTAGTTATAACAAATACATCACTCTTTTGGGCACAACCCTTGTAAAATTAATGTCTTTAAACAACAATAAAGAGCAAGAGCTCTTATTGATTCGGTTTCTAGTTATTCCTTCATAAATGAGGATATAGCTAATAAACTCAAAATAAAACGTGAGTTCTGTAACCAAGTTTGTAACGCAATGGAATTTCGGGTGCTTCTGTTAAAACTAAGGGTAAAACATACATTGATCTACTCACTCTTGACAACAAACAAATATGCACGTCTCTTCCAGTCCTCATATTGGACAAAATCACTGGGGAACTGCTCTCTTGCACCATATCTCCAGAAATCAAGGATAAACTACTTCATTTTAAATTAGCGATCCCACTTTTGATAAGAAGGGTCCTATTCAAATGCTTATAGGTGCAGACATTCTAATGCAGGTAATTAAACATGCAAAATACAGTTTAGGTGAAAACATGCCCTATGCTTTGGATACAGAGTTTGGTTTCGTCATAATAGGTAAAGCCTCAATCGTCAGCACAGACAACTATGACCACTGTGACAGTAACATTACTACACTATTCAAAATTCATGAAGATCCTCTTCACAAACTTATGACTCAATTCTGGCAAGTAGAACAACCACCTCAAGTAGACCATTTTACACCAGATGAAGTTGAATGCGAAAACCATTTTCAAAAAACACTCTAGATGCCCTGTCACTGGGAAGTATACTGTCAGACTCCCATTCAAACAAAGTTCAGAACTTCTTGGTGACTCATCAAGCATTCCTAAAAGAAGATTTTTTGCATTAGGAAAGAAACTTCACTCTCAACCTGGACTGAAAGAATTATACTGTGATTTTATGAATGATTATTTAAATACAGGACACATGAAACTGTGTACCAATGTAGTTACAGACAAACCACACTATTTTGTACCTTATCATGTTGTTTTTAAACATAACAGCACCAATACACGTCTTCGAGTTGTTTTTGATGTAAGCTGCAAGACGAGTAATAATGTATCGCTTAATCAGTTACTTCATGTTGGTCCTAAATTACATAATGACATTGCTACTATCATAATAAATTTCAGGCGTTATATGTATTCACTTCCGATGTAAAGCAGATGTTCCGCTCTATCGACCTTGACGAGCAGGATAGATGTTACCAACTACTCTTTTGGCGTGACAATCCACAAAGCCAACTACTAGTTTACCAACTCAACACTGTTAGGTATGGCATGGCTTCAAGTCCATATTTACCTAATAAGGTAATACAACAACTCACGGAAGATGAAGAACACAACCATCCTTTGGCTTCAACAGCCTTAAAGGGCCAAATTTATGATGACAACTTAGCACTGGGACACGACAATCTTGAAGAAGCTTTAACGTTACAACATGATGTAATTCAACTACTTCAAAGTGGTAACTTTCACTTAAGAAAATGGACAGCTAATCATCCAAACTTACTGTGTGATATTCCATCAGAACATCAAGAATCCCCTATCTACTTTCGTGATCCAGGTCACCCACTAATAAGCATATTAGGTTTACAATGGTTACCAAACACAGATTGTTTTACCTACAAAATTAGCATAACTGACAATTCAATTGAAACAAAAAGAACAGTTCTATCTACAATTGCTAGGTTATATGACCCATGTGGTTTTTTTGTCACCGGTCATATTTACTGCTAAATCTTTTATACAACTCTTGTGGACTTTTAGGTTGTAAATGTGTAACGGGACAAACTATTGGGGTTTATTTTTTCTTAAATAATTGTAAAATGTAATGGCCACTCAAGCTGAATAACATTTGAATCATAAACGCTGGGCAGTTTTTTAACACACTGCAGTCAGTGCGGTAACAAGCCAAGCCGTACGTTGGTGTTGTTGTTGCACAAAAGCCATTAACGAGTCTGGGAATGTGAACGTTAGCAGCGAGGGGAGCGTATTCGCGCATGGGTGTGCCACTGTGAACGGCTTGAAAAGCACGTACGAAGCAGTCTTTCTCGCCCAGTGTGCAGAAACAAAGAACTCAACACAGTAAAATCCGCCCAGTATAAAATTACTCCGTGAGCCGGCCGGTCACAAATATAAGTTTGAAACAAAATTACGGGCACCCGCAACAGCGGAAAAATGTAATAATCATGTTAGAGTGGTGGTTCAGGAATGAACCGATAATGTTTGCTTTGGGTTTGAAGGGAGAATTCAATGTATGATTGTGATGAAGGTAATAAAAGGTAATAGATTTTTTTTGGGAACAAATAATTAATTTATTTACTAAATAATCCTATTCTGCCTTCCTGTTCGCTGGAAAAGAACCCTGGTAAGTACATATTTTTGTTTCTTGTAGCTGGTACGAATACAAGATGGCGCCCGAAAGATTTAGGAAGTAAACAGTGAATAAAAATTAAAATAATTAAATTCATAATTAAAATATAAAAATAAATTTATATCACAATTTGCGCCCGAACAGAGACTTTATATAAATACAAGCCTACTGGGAGGAGCAGAATGGTTATTTGAAGTAAATAATGTATAAATAAGGTACGTAAGTAAGAAGGTTATGTTATGATTATGTGTAGTAGTAAATAGAATATCTTTTTGATAATAAGTATATGTTATATATAGTAAAATTTTGAAAGAAATATATTTAAATAAAATTTTTTTTTTCAAAAATGGCAGACAATAAGGAAAATGTCAGCATCTCTGACAGTGCAAATGATAGCCAGACAAGTGTAACTGAATCGCAAATCATGAGTGAGAGTGTTCACTCAACGCCAGTCCTGACTAAAAGGACTGACGAGAATGAGATAGTGAAAATGATGCAAACACTTTTTAATATACAGAATGCTAAATTTTTTTTTTATTTTTATTTATTTTTTTTTTTTTTTATTGAAACTGGTCTAAAAGACCAACCATCAATTTACATCTAATGTTTTTAAGTTACTTATACAGTCGCCCACTGATGTACTATATATTACTTTCTAGATTTCTGCACACACTGCACTACAATAATTCAAAAGTTTTAGTTCTCTTCAGCCTTCTCACTGTATTGGCGTTGTCAAGCAGTTGAATACCTTCTACATTGATATGCTGGTGTAGTCTAGATTCGTGCTTTGCAGCAAACCTTTTAATTTCACTGGCGACATCAGGGATCCTAAGGTCTCGATGTAGATCACTATTTCTGATGTACCATGGAGCATTTACCATGTTCCGTAGCACTCTATTCTGGAAGGTTTGAATACATCTAATGTTCGTTTCTTTCGCACAACCTCACAGTTGAATTCCATAAAGCCAAATTGGTTTCAGAATTTGGTTATGTATCAGAATTTTGTTGTGTATTGACAACTGAGAATTTCGTCCCAAGAGCCAATACAGTTGTCTATATTTGAGACCAAGCTCCGTCCTTTTTTTTCTGATGTGCTCTTTCCATCGTAGCTTTGTATCTAGGGTCATCCCCAAATATTTGGCAGTGTTTGCATATGGTACTACAACACCATTTAAGGTAACTGGAAGACTGTTCTCTATTCTTTTGTTTGTAAAATTGATATGGACAGATTTCAGTTCATTAAGCTTAATTTTCCATCTCCTAGTCCACTGCTGTATCTGATCACTAGCACCTTGAAGCATGTTGGTAGCTTCACCTAAGGTCAAACCAATCGCCATTATAGCTGTGTCATCAGCGAAAGTAGCAACAGACACATTCTCTGGCTGCGGCAGATCACATGTAAACAACAAGTAGAGGATGGGCCCCAAAACACTCCCTTGGGGCACACCTGCCCTCACTTCTCTTAGCTCAGAATAGTCATCTTCCTGTTTGACTCTAAATAATCTTTCCGATATATATGATTTTAACACGTCAGCATATTGTTTTGGTAGCATTTTATTAAGTTTATGTATTAAACCTTTATGCCAAACTTTATCAAAGGCCTGAGCCACATCGAGGAAGATTGTCGAGCAGATTAGCTTTTTTTCTAGTGCTTTCTCTATTGTGTCTGTTATTCTATGTACTTGGTCTATTGTGGAATGTTTTTGTCTGAACCCGAATTGATGATTTGGTATCAGCTTTTTTCTCTCTATTACTCGATTTAGCCTTTGCAACAGAAGTTTTTCAAAAAGCTTTGATATAGTTGGCAACAGTGATATGGGCCGATATGATTTGGCCTCATTTGGCGGTTTGCCTGGTTTACGTAGCATAATAACTTCTGCCACCTTCCAGACACTAGGAACATGCTTTAGCCTAAGTGCCGCATTGAATAAATATGTAAGCATAACAATCCCTTTCTTAGGTAACTGCTTTAAGATCTCACCTGTAATGAGGTCAAAGCCAGGTGATTTTCGGGGGTTCAAGTTTATCTTGATCTCCTTAGCTACCTCTTTTGGGGTGACCAGTTGAATGTCCTCCTCTTCATTATTTGTATCTTCATCTAACTCTGTATCAGACTGGGTATTATTTGGCTTAAAAATGTCAGCTAGATGTTCAGCAAACGCTTCAGCTTTTCCTTTATTATCTCTAGCCCATGTACCGTCGCTTTTTCTAATAGGTGGTACTTGAGTGATCGACCTTTTAAGCTTCCTCGTTGCTTTCCACAACGAGTACTCTGTATCTGCATCTGCTGTTAGATTTTCCAAATAGGAAGCTATTGATGCTTCTTTTAACTTCTGTATTACACGCTTTAGTTGTTGCGATTTGTTGTTAAGTACAGTTTTATCATTTGGGTCACGAGTCTGTTGCCATTTTCTTCTAGCTCTCCTCTTTTCTTTGACAAGTTCTCTGATCTCTCTAGGATAGTTGTTACCAACAACTATTCCATGGGTGATTTCTCTCGTATTGTTCCAGGCTGTAGTTTGAATATTATAATTAAACTTCTCGGCTTCTATTTCTAATTGCTGCTTAGTTCTCAACTGGACATTTAGTTGTATCTTGCCTTCAAGTTCTAATTTGAAGCTTTCCCAGTCAGTAGTTTTGTTAACTAGGCTTGGTTTGTTTACTTTTTTTATTATCCTTTCACTCAGCATCAGTATTACTGCTGAATGATCAGAGTCAAGATCAAAATTCTCCTCGATATCAATAAAGTTCTGCGAGACCCTCCTTGATATGAAGAAATCTAATAGATCTGGAATTTTATTAGGATCTGTGGGCCAGCAAGTAGGTTTGCCTGTACTGTGGAAGCTACAACCTGTTTCTTGTATTGCTTTATTAAGCTCGCTACCTTTAGTTGTTGTTAATCTGGATCCCCAATCTAGATGTTTAGCATTGTAGTCTCCGCCTACAATGAATCTCTCACCTAGGTGTAATATAAATTTCTTGTAATCTAACTCCTTTAGGTTGTGTCTTGGAGGACAGTATATCGCACCAACGATTAGTTTTTGCTTGGTGGATTTGATTCCAACTACAGTGAGTTGGATTTCTGTAGTCTGAAGGTGACACTCCTCATAGTGGTTAATCCTATTCTTAATAATGATAGCACTTCCTCCTTTGGCTTTATTATCCGGATGAATTGTTTGATATACCTGGTATCCATTTATTTTTAAGCATGACTGATTTGTTAAGTGTGTCTCTGATACTAGACATATATCAATGTCTTGTGCCTTGAGGAATAATTCTATTTCTTGCTTTCTGTTCTGGATACCGTTGGCATTCCAGGTAGCTATCCTTAGGTCTTTCTGGTCCATTGATTAGTTCTCTGTGGGATTGTGCCCGGATTTCTGGCTTCTAATCTATCTAGTCTATCCATGACTATTTTCATCATGTCCATCATATTCTGCATCATTTGCACCATTGATGAATCATCATTTTGAACTAAAGTCTTGTTAGCTTTAACTGCTTGAGCAAAGGACATTTCACTATTGATTTTATTAGCTGTGAAAGTTCTTGGTTGAGGTTTTTTAGGTCGTCTCTCACTTATTAAATTATTGCGCCTTATTTGAAGTTCACGTGCAACCAAACAACCCCTGTAGCTAGCAGGATGTGCTTCTGCACAATTTGAATACTTTGCTGGCACATCTCGTTTTTGCTGGCAATCGATGGTCCTGTGATTGCCTGCACATTTAACACAGATAGGTCCATGTTGGCAATATTTATGAGTGTGACCATATCTTTGACACCTTTTACACTGTGGTATCAGTTTGTTACTCCTGAGAGCTTCAATTTTTATTTTCATATGACATAAATATTGAATATCAAATATTTTTTTTATATCCTCTGATCTGTCAAACGTTAGCATAAATAATGGCAAATGTGTGATTTTTTCCTTGCCGTCAACTTTAGTCTTTCTAATTTTATTAACTACTTCAAGGATTTTATATCCTCTATTCAATAACTCCTCTTTAATCTCTTCTGATATGCATGTTGGATGCAAGTTACGTGCCATGACTCTTATTGGTCTGGTCTGTTTATTTTCATAAGTATGCCATTCCAACTTACTTTCTTTTAGGAGAATGGTAAATTTGATGAAAAATTTAACGAACAGAAAAGTGAAATTAGAGAAATCCAAAATAATTTTAACGTAAAATTTGATGAAGTAAAAAATTAGATCAAAAAACGAAATGGTAATTTTGATAAACAATTTGACGAAGTGAATAAAAGGTTAGACGAGAGATTAAGTCAGATAAGGAATAATAAGGTAAGTAGCGGTGACAATATGACGAAAAATAAGGAAGACAGAATTAATAACACGGTGAGTAATAATGTGGATTTGAATAATGAGTTTACAATGTAACGGGCCTATTTTGGGGTAATAAAGCAGTTTATTTTTTTTTTTCATAAAACAATAACATTTTTTCAATGATAGGGACAAAACTTAGGTAAATTTGGTGGTAGGCGACGGTAGCGAAGGTGGTACGACTGATTGTCAATAGTGTATGTAAATTTCTCAAGCGAACAGATTCAACAACCGACAAACTGTGCCAAGGTCAGCTCCAGTGACTCTAAATTGTCAACAAATTATGCAACGAAACATCAGGCGATATGTTACGTCAGCACATTACATAACGCTGCTATGCAGGGTGTGTCAGCGCCAGCAGCATTGTGAGACACAGAACAAAGTAGTCGGCATATAACTTCTGAATACACCGGACACCAACAACTGTGCGTTCGCCGGTTCGCCGGGTTTAGGCGAAGTTTTGTGTGTTCGCCGGCTGTGCGTGATGTTCGCGCCCGTATATAACAATTGGTTTCAAAATGTGAATTTTCAATAAAAAGTAAACAGTTTTATAGAGTTACAGTTCCGGAGAGCGAATAAAATAAGAAAAATGTGCGGAATCGAAACGAAATACGTGGTAGAGACGGACTCATCAAGATCTTTGGCAGATAAGTAACCAACATTGGTAAAATCTAAAACCTTTTGAAAGCAAATTTTGAGAATGTTTAACAAAGAACTGGCAGCCTAAAAATAAACTTAAATTAATGAATCAATTAAACATGGGAGGGGAATAGAAATGTAGAGAGAGAGAGAGAGAGCGCGAATATAGAAATTTAAAAGAAGTGCTGGTTTGTGTAGATATATAATCATTAAATGTAATTATTGGTGAAATATAATCAAAGAAATATAATTAATAAATAAGACCAAATTAATAATGAAAAAGATGTACGGAAATTAATTTTAATGACATTCATTTCACGAGTTCATAGTTAAGTTGGCAATAGTATGTAAGTGTAGGAAAAGAAGTTTTATTTTTTTGTTGTGTGCATTATAGAGTAAATAAACCTTTTGTTCATTGCCAATGTGAATTAAATTAATTATTACAAATAAACCATTCTGATCTCCTGTTCGCCGAAAAGAACCCCAAAATGGTAAGTACAAAATTTTAGCAAGTTTCTTGTTCATAAACACAAGATGGCGCCCGATAAAAAGAGACAGTAATGGTTCAATAAAATCAATCATATTTTATTAATATCAATTGTTTGAAAAGTATCAATGGCTTCCGAACGTAGGGACAATTTATATAAATAAATTTATATAAATATAGGCCACGTGGAGAGCAGGATGGTTGTTTGAGATAGGAAATAAAATTTTTGTATGTATGTAAAATAGACGCAGATAGGGGTTATGTTATGATTGTGTGAAGTATGGGTAAATAGAACATCTTTTGATAATAAATATAGGTTATATATATATAGTAACATTTTGAAAAGAAATATATGTAAAAGTTTTCTTTTATTTTCAAAATGGCAGATAATAGTGAGATCAGCCTCTCTGACAATCAGACCGACTCTGGTATACAAACAGAAGCGGGGTCAATAGACGAGCAAAATGTGGGGATCTCTGTAATTAGTTTGCCGGGAGCGATTTCTACTCCCGTACCAAGTAAAATAAATACCAGAGAAAAAGAATTATCATTACATGATTTATTTAAACTAACTAACAATAAATTTGAGGTACAGAATAGTAATTTCGATGTTCAAAAGAATAGTTTGGATGAGTTAAAAAACCAAATTAACGAAATAAAGAGTGATTCTGACGTTAAATTTAATATCCAGAATGACAAATTTGATAGACAAAGTAGGGATATTAATGAGTTGAAAAATGAGATTCAAGAATTAAATAAATGCGTAGAAAGTACTAATGAAACAATAAAAAATAGTTTGTGTAAATTAGAACAGAGTGTTGAGAAGTTAGGTGACAATGTTATAAGTATGCCAAATATTAAAAATGACGAAATAATGGAAGATGTAATGTTAAATAGTGAAGATAATGATATTAATTACAATTCTGAGAGTACAGTGGGGGTAAAGAATAATGGAGAAACATATAATGAAGTTTTAGAATGTGATTATGAAATGTTAGTATGTATTGATGAAGTAGAGAGAGAGTGGAAGAATAATATAGTAGTTGAATGGGGGCAGAGGGTACATTTCCCCACTAAATTTTTTGAACCAAGGTGTTCACAAATGTTGTTGTTTTTGCAGGGTAAGAGACCCATATTAGTAGATGAATTAAAGTGTATATTGATGCTGTATAATGTTGTACCCTCTGTCTGTAATAATTGTGAGAATGTGATGTGGTATTATGAAGAGAGAGAGTTGTGTATTGAGAGAGAAATGCAACTGTATAAGTTAAAAAGAAATTATGATGAATTGGAAAAAATATTAGAAGGGGTGAAGATGAACCATATAAAGTACTTACCTGTTGAAAGAGAGATAGAGAATTATTTTGAGAATATTTTTATAAATAATAATGACTTATCTGACGTGATAGTGGAGGAATATAAAACTGATAAAACAACTTACCTGACATTGACAAATAATACTGATGGAGACGGGACATTAATAACTGATGTTGACAAGGTTTATGAAATGTTAATAGGGAATAACCCTATCAATTATAATGGTATAATAAAAGAAATAAAGTTGATAGATTATTATAACAATAATAATAATAAATGGTAGGTGGATAAAAATTATGTATGTTACAAATATATTAGGTATCTATATGACGATGGAGGTTGAAATAAAAAATCAGTGAATAAACATTGTTAAATATTGTAAATTTTGGTAACGACCTTGCAGATTTGGACAGTGAAGTGTGAAACAATTGAACAGTTATTGACGTATACTTTGTAAATAATATAGTGAATTCATTTGTTTGTATTATGAAACATTAGGTAAATAATGTGTATATGTATTAGAAAATGTTGTGATAATAATAGTAATATTATTAATATTTTGGCATTCTAATTGAAATATGTTCTATTTTAATAATCAATTGAAGTAAATAATCTGAGATGTTTCAATATTGTGATTGAATGTTATATGTTTGAATTTTATAATAAATTTGAATTATTTGATGAGATTTTAATTTAATAATAATTAATGATAAATTAATAAATATTAAATGGTTTATTTTGTGGAATAACATAATGGTTAAAAATGAATGTTGATAATAAATTTGAAAATTTTGAGTAATCTAATTACAGCAAAGGATAAATAATGAAATGATGATATATAAAAAAAAAAAAGTTAATGAAAAATTTTAAACAAGAATGTTTATAAGTTTTTATATAAATTATTTAAAAGAGAATTGTTTGTTTAATGTAACAATGCTAATAATCCAAGGTTGATGTCTATTTGTTTATGATGTTATGTAATGTATTATACAAGATGTGGGGATAATTTTGGGGGGTGGATTGGTGCTCAATGAAGTGATAGAACAGTGGAGTGTGGAACTGCAACGGTAGAAAGTTTAGTTATCATTTTAATTAATTAGTTAGTAAGTTGCTGTTGCTGGGGTGGCATGTGCCCCAGTAGATAGCGGAAAGTGTTAGGGGTAACCGAGAGTGTTACCTCCATCGGAGGCCAACATGGCGAAAATGCACGGCACACCTTTTGTATAATTTTATATTGTACCTTGATAAATTGCCGTGTCCTGCATAATAATGATGAAGTGTACATGCCTGAAGGAAGAGATGATTTCCCCGACTTTTCGGGCGATTACTGCCTTACCAGCACTAATCGTGGTTTTGGCGAGCGGTTAGCTATGGTCATATCAAGTCCCTTGACCATAGCTGATTTGAAATTGGTCTATAATAGAAATTAATGGGGGGTGAAACTTGGGGAAATCCCGGAAACTATGGAACAGCGGCTGCCACTCTGTTCGAGGAGGAACAGCAGAGCCAGGTGGTAGACCCGCATTAAGGGTGTGTAACTATAAGCAAAGATATTATGATATCTGTAACTTTTAAAATGTAACGCAGAAGCAAGGACACGGAGATGTCACATTCCTCCAAAATTTCAGTCCTTGTGGACGCAACTGGACGCCACAGTCCGGGGGGGGGTCATAGTGTGTGTGGCTGGGAGGTTGTCCAGGGGGATAACGTATTAGAAATTTTCTATATTTTAATTAATAATGATGATTTGCTACTCAATAATTTTGTTTTGATTTGCAAAATAGATGCACTAAATACTTCCTATATTGTGTTTATTATGTCTTATTATGTTAATTGTATGTAGTTTGTTAGGAATAAGGATTATAAAAATATAATAATATGTTTTCAATGTGTTTATAGATTTTAAATAAAAATTAAATAAATTCGTGATAGTTAAAATTTTCAATGGGTTGCAAAAGATAGAAATGGGTGATAGTAATTGTTTGAATAAAATGTTTGAGTCAGTCCAAGTTGAATTTTTGTGGGACATATAGATCTGTCCAAATTGAAGTCAAAGTTAAAGAAATAGTAGAGATGAAAATAATGTAAGGTTGTTTCGAGTTAATGTATGTTATAGAATTTTGAGAAGTATTGATGTTGACACAGTAGAAATGGAGAAGATATGTAGAATTTTGAGTGATATATTGTTGTTTATTTTGTTGATGTTATTTTGTTGTAGTTGTAGTGAGGTAATGAGATTGGGATTTTGGGGATGGCAATTTTGTAGTAGGGGGTAGTGTAATGTGGGAGTCCGCAACATAAGGGTTGGGACGGGATTTGGTATAGATTTTAGTGGAGACGGGGTTGCCTTAGGTAGAATCCAGGAACCAGAGAACGGGAATTGAGCTTTTGGGGGGGGAAACATATCCTATGTACAAAGGGTTGGAGAGTTTTTTTTTTATATATATTGAGAGAAGGTGGCGAATTGAGTTAAAGTAGTAAGTAGTTAGAGGTAGAGAAGGATTAGTAGATTTTGATAGTGGGGTGTCATACTAGTTAAAGATTTTGTAAGGGAGCGTTAGAGTAATAAAAGGGGTAAGATTATGGGTAAATGCCAAGTTGATAAAGTGAATTATAATGAATAACTGAGAATCACCCAACTGAATGAAATGGAATAATAATTGCAATGTTATGAAAAAAAAAAAAAAAATTTTTTTGAGAAACAAATTAATAAAAGTTAAATTGAGATTAAAAGGTAATTTTCTGATTTTATATGCAAATTCAATGATGTTAAGTGTGTAAGTTTTAAATATAAATTGTTTATTTTAAGATGATAACAGTGAGAATTATTAATGTACTATGTTTTCTTATGTTATATTGTGTTTGTTAGTGTAAGAGAATTTTAGGAATTTAAATATTTTAAATGCATTTTTAAATTGGGGATGAGAGAAATGTAATGTGATAATGGGAAATGTTTATTTAAATTCTGATGGGAATCAGGGTAGTAATTTTGAATTTTGGGATAAAGTTAACAAGAGAAAGAAGATAGAATGGGATTATGGAATTTTATAATGGGTATCATGTTGTTCTTAGATATTTTGATATATATGTTAGAAATAAGTAAAAAACAAAACCAGTGCTTCTTAGCGCAAACCAGCACCGCTAGGGGGAAACAGATCAGTTGGGGATATGGTGTTGTATAAGGCCACTATTTGATATTTGATTTGTTGTTTCAGTGTTTGGTGATGCTGTGGCGGCGGACCTGAGCTGGCCAGCGCGTCAGAGCAGGGGCGTTGAGTATCTGTCTGACTCTACGGTGTTGGGATCTCGAGAGAGAAGTCCAGTATTGTCATTCAGATGCGGTCACAGTCACTGGACCAAGGGTGAGTTGATTATATTTTCTGTAAACCGTAAGGGGGTTGTGGCAACATATCCTGGCTGATCCCTTTAGCAAGTATGAATGTGTCAATGAGATTTTTTATGCTTCGGCATAAAATATCTCATTGAGGGGGTATTGTAACGGGCCTATTTTGGGGTAATAAAGCAGTTTATATTTTTTTTCATAAAACAATAACATTTTTTCAATGATAGGGACAACACTTAGGTAAATTTGGTGGTAGGCGACGGTAGCGAAGGTGGTACGACTGATTGTCAATAGTGTATGTAAATTTCTCAAGCGAACAGATTCAACAACCGACAAACTGTGCCAAGGTCAGCTCCAGTGACTCTAAATTGTCAACAAATTATGCAACGAAACATCAGGCGATATGTTACGTCAGCACATTACATAACGCTGCTATGCAGGGTGTGTCAGCACCAGCAGCATTGTGAGACACAGAACAAAGTAGTCGGCATATAACTTCTGAATACACCGGACACCAACAACTGTGCGTTCGCCGGTTCGCCGAGTTTAGGCGAAGTTTTGTGTGTTCGCCGGCTGTGCGTGATGTTCGCGCCCGTATATAACAATTGGTTTCAAAATGTGAATTTTCAATAAAAAGTAAACAGTTTTATAGAGTTACAGTTCCGGAGAGCGAATAAAATAAGAAAAATGTGCGGAATCGAAACGAAATACGTGGTAGAGACGGACTCATCAAGATCTTTGGCAGATAAGTAACCAACATTGGTAAAATCTAAAACCTTTTGAAAGCAAATTTTGAGAATGTTTAACAAAGAACTGGCAGCCTAAAAATAAACTTAAATTAATGAATCAATTAAACATGGGAGGGGAATAGAAATGTAGAGAGAGAGAGAGAGCGAATATAGAAATTTAAAAGAAGTGCTGGTTTGTGTAGATATATAATCATTAAATGTAATTATTGGTGAAATATAATCAAAGAAATATAATTAATAAATAAGACCAAATTAATAATGAAAAAGATGTACGGAAATTAATTTTAATGACATTCATTTCACGAGTTCATAGTTAAGTTGGCAATAGTATGTAAGTGTAGGAAAAGAAGTTTTATTTTTTTGTTGTGTGCATTATAGAGTAAATAAACCTTTTGTTCATTGCCAATGTGAATTAAATTAATTATTACAAATAAACCATTCTGATCTCCTGTTCGCCGAAAAGAACCCCAAAATGGTAAGTACAAAATTTTAGCAAGTTTCTTGTTCATAAACACAAGATGGCGCCCGATAAAAAGAGACAGTAATGGTTCAATAAAATCAATCATATTTTATTAATATCAATTGTTTGAAAAGTATCAATGGCTTCTGAACGTAGGGACAATTAATATAAATAAATTTATATAAATATAGGCCACGTGGAGAGCAGGATGGTTGTTTGAGATAGGAAATAAAATTTTTGTATGTATGTAAAATAGACGCAGATAGGGGTTATGTTATGATTGTGTGAAGTATGGGTAAATAGAACATCTTTTGATAATAAATATAGGTTATATATATATATAGTAACATTTTGAAAAGAAATATATGTAAAAGTTTTCTTTTATTTTCAAAATGGCAGATAATAGTGAGATCAGCCTCTCTGACAATCAGACCGACTCTGGTATACAAACAGAAGCGGGGTCAATAGACGAGCAAAATGTGGGGATCTCTGTAATTAGTTCGCCGGGAGCGATTTCTACTCCCGTACCAAGTAAAATAAATACCAGAGAAAAAGAATTATCATTACATGATTTATTTAAACTAACTAACAATAAATTTGAGGTACAGAATAGTAATTTCGATGTTCAAAAGAATAGTTTGGATGAGTTAAAAAACCAAATTAACGAAATAAAGAGTGATTCTGACGTTAAATTTAATATCCAGAATGACAAATTTGATAGACAAAGTAGGGATATTAATGAGTTGAAAAATGAGATTCAAGAATTAAATAAATGCGTAGAAAGTACTAATGAAACAATAAAAAATAGTTTGTGTAAATTAGAACAGAGTGTTGAGAAGTTAGGTGACAATGTTATAAGTATGCCAAATATTAAAAATGACGAAATAATGGAAGATGTAATGTTAAATAGTGAAGATAATGATATTAATTACAATTCTGAGAGTACAGTGGGGGTAAAGAATAATGGAGAAACATATAATGAAGTTTTAGAATGTGATTATGAAATGTTAGTATGTATTGATGAAGTAGAGAGAGAGTGGAAGAATAATATAGTAGTTGAATGGGGGCAGAGGGTAAATTTCCCCACTAAATGTTTTGAACCAAGGTGTTCACAAATGTTGTTGTTTTTGCAGGGTAAGAGACCCATATTAGTAGATGAATTAAAGTGTATATTGATGCTGTATAATGTTGTACCCTCTGTCTGTAATAATTGTGAGAATGTGATGTGGTATTATGAAGAGAGAGAGTTGTGTATTGAGAGAGAAATGCAACTGTATAAGTTAAAAAGAAATTATGATGAATTGGAAAAAATATTAGAAGGGGTGAAGATGAACCATATAAAGTACTTACCTGTTGAAAGAGAGATAGAGAATTATTTTGAGAATATTTTTATAAATAATAATGACTTATCTGACGTGATAGTGGAGGAATATAAAACTGATAAAACAACTTACCTGACATTGACAAATAATACTGATGGAGACGGGACATTAATAACTGATGTTGACAAGGTTTATGAAATGTTAATAGGGAATAACCCTATCAATTATAATGGTATAATAAAAGAAATAAAGTTGATAGATTATTATAACAATAATAATAATAAATGGTAGGTGGATAAAAATTATGTATGTTAAAAATATATTAGGTATCTATATGACGATGGAGGTTGAAATAAAAAATCAGTGAATAAACATTGTTAAATATTGTAAATTTTGGTAACGACCTTGCAGATTTGGACAGTGAAGTGTGAAACAATTGAACAGTTATTGACGTATACTTTGTAAATAATATAGTGAATTCATTTGTTTGTATTATGAAACATTAGGTAAATAATGTGTATATGTATTAGAAAATGTTGTGATAATAATAGTAATATTATTAATATTTTGGCATTCTAATTAAATAATAAAATAATTATGAAGACAATAATTGATGACTTGTGAAATTTTGATAATAATTGAAATATGTTCTATTTTAATAATCAATTGAAGTAAATAATCTGAGATGTTTCAATATTGTGATTGAATGTTATATGTTTGAATTTTATAATAAATTTGAAATATTTGATGAGATTTTAATTTAATAATAATTAATGATAAATTAATAAATATTAAATGGTTTATTTTGTGGAATAACATAATGGTTAAAAATGAATGTTGATAATAAATTTGAAAATTTTGAGTAATCTAATTACAGCAAAGGATAAATAATGAAATGATGATATATAAAAAAAAAAAGTTAATGAAAAATTTTAAACAAGAATGTTTATAAGTTTTTATATAAATTATTTAAAAGAGAATTGTTTGTTTAATGTAACAATGCTAATAATCCAAGGTTGATGTCTATTTGTTTATGATCAGAATGATCACAGTTGCACACCACTATGTAAAAATTATCCCAATTAGCGCTTTCAAGCTTCACAGCCCATCGTCAGATTGGAATAGACACAAAATAAGTGGAAACAACCCCTTCACCCCTCTCCCCCACCATGCTCACACACAACAAGCTATAATATGAATGACCCTTCCCCACCCCCTAAACCCTGTCACAACATCTGTAGAGTTACATATTTTTTCTAGCAAATTCCTTGTGTTTCAGTGGTGTGTGTGTGTGTGTGTGTGTGTGTGTGTGTGTGTGTGTGTGTGTGTGTGTGTGTGTGTGTGCATCCTTTTAAACTACCCACTTCCTCTCCACACACGTGGGTCAGTCAACACCCTTATTTTAAAACTTCCAAATAGTACTATGCAAAATAATTCTTAATATTATCTATCTGTCCTCTATCATTTACTTCTTAATCATGTTATAAAATATTTCTTCATTATCAAATTTAATTTTAATATTAATTAAATTGTCTAACCCTTTTTCTCTCTCTTTCAATATTTCTAACTCCTCTCTAAGCTTCCTTTCAACTGTGTTATTCACTACTTTTACAATTTCGTATTCTTCCAAAGGATTAACAAACTTATGGTTGTCTTCTATGAAATGTCTTGCATATAACGAATTGGTTGTTCTATTACCTTCTCCACGTTTGTGGTCAGACAACCTGCATACGAATTTCCGTCCTGTCTCTCCTAGGTACACCTTGTTGCAGTCTTTACATTTTAATTTATAAATTCCGCTTTTCTGTAATACTGGAATTTTTTCTATATTCTTATTCCTTATCTTATCAAATACCGTTTCACATTTTTTAATAGCTATATCTACTCCATATTTATTAAAACATTTTATAATTTTTCTAGTATGTGAACCTATGTATGTCAATGACCCTGCATAATTCTTTTGTTCTGGTTCTATTTTATCTTTTTGTATGTTAACCCTTTTCATAACTTTATCCACTATGTTGGTGTTATAATTATTATTCCTTACAATTCCCTTTATCGTTCTTAACTCCCTATCTTTTGACTCAGTCTCTTTTAAACACTTCTGAGCTCTGTAACAAAATGAATTGATTGCCGCCATTTTATATCTATATGGGTGGTAAGACTCTCTTGGTATAATTATATCAGAATACGACTCTTTCCTAAATATCCCAAACTGTAGTTTCTCATTATCTTTAATTTCTATGTTTAAATCTAAGTAATTTATTTTCTTACCTCCTATCTCTTCTTTAAATTGTAAGTTTTTATCCTTACTATTTACCTCATTTATAAACTCATGCACTTCTTCTATGCTTCCTTCCCAAATTACTAATACATCATCAACGTATCTAGACCATAATTTTATATTGTTTTTATACTTAGTGGAAGTTATTAATTGCTTTTCAAAATCATTCATGTATATTTCAGCAAGAATAGGGGATAATGAAGACCCCATAGGTAAACCTTTTTTCTGTATATAAAACTTGTTATTAAACCTAAAATAGTTCTGATTTACACATTCTTTAATTACTTTCATCAACTGCTTTTTATACCTGTATTCTCCCATATTATTATCGTTTATTAACTTAATAACTTTATTTACTGTGATATTGGTAAACATGTCCTTAACATCCAGTGATATCAATTTTGTATTTACATTAATCCTAATATTTTCTAATTTTTCTATCAATTTTACATTATTCTCTATGTTGTATTTTGTCCCAAATTCATATTTCTCTTTCAGTACTCTGCTAACTTCCTTTGATAATTTATAAATAGGTGCATTAATAAAAGAAACAATCGGTCTAATTGGTTTTCCTTCTTTATGTATCTTAACCTGACTTTTAAAAGTTGGTGCTGTTGGATTACTTTCCAATAAATACTTTTTCTTATTTTCTTCTATAAATGTTATCTGTTTCATCATTTGTTTTATCCTTGACTGGTACTTACTTGTATAATCATACTTTATTTCCTCGTATGGTCCTTCCCTTATAAATTCTTCCGTTTTCTTTATGTATTCGTCCTTTCTCAGTAGTACCATTGTATTTCCTTTGTCCGCCTTCATTACTATAATATCATTCTTCTTTATTTTATTCTTTAGTTTAGTTACAGTTGATTTGATTTTTTGTTCATTTTTTGAATTATACAAACTTCTCTTAAATATTTTATCTACTACATTCCCTACTTCCCACCTTATTCTTTTTTTATCATTTTCATTTCCTAGTTTTTGTACTATGCTTTCGCATTCAATAATCGTTTTTTCTTGATTTAATTCTGGTGGCGGTGCGTATTTTAAGCCTTTCACTAACATTTCTTTTTCTTCCGTATTGAAATTTACCTCTGTAAGGTTTATTACTCTTTTTTCATAGTTATTCTTAGAAAGGTGTTCCTTTTTTACTTCGTTCTTTCTTATTAATTTATTTAACTTATCTACCATTTTTTTATTTTTATTTTCCAATTTCTTTTCTATGTACCCCAAACCAAAATTATATAATATTTCTTCTAACTCTACATACGAGTATATTCTTAATAATTCTATGTGTCTGTCATATAAAGAATGTGTAAATCAGAACTATTTTAGGTTTAATAACAAGTTTTATATACAGAAAAAAGGTTTACCTATGGGGTCTTCATTATCCCCTATTCTTGCTGAAATATACATGAATGATTTTGAAAAGCAATTAATAACTTCCACTAAGTATAAAAACAATATAAAATTATGGTCTAGATACGTTGATGATGTATTAGTAATTTGGGAAGGAAGCATAGAAGAAGTGCATGAGTTTATAAATGAGGTAAATAGTAAGGATAAAAACTTACAATTTAAAGAAGAGATAGGAGGTAAGAAAATAAATTACTTAGATTTAAACATAGAAATTAAAGATAATGAGAAACTACAGTTTGGGATATTTAGGAAAGAGTCGTATTCTGATATAATTATACCAAGAGAGTCTTACCACCCATATAGATATAAAATGGCGGCAATCAATTCATTTTGTTACAGAGCTCAGAAGTGTTTAAAAGAGACCGAGTCAAAAGATAGGGAGTTAAGAACGATAAAGGGAATTGTAAGGAATAATAATTATAACACCAACATATTGGATAAAGTTATGAAAAGGGTTAACATACAAAAAGATAAAATAGAACCAGAACAAAAGAATTATGCAGGGTCATTGACATACATAGGTTCACATACTAGAAAAATTATAAAATGTTTTAATAAATATGGAGTAGATATAGCTATTAAAAAATGTGAAACGGTATTTGATAAGATAAGGAATAAGAATATAGAAAAAATTGCAGTATTACAGAAAAGCGGAATTTATAAATTAAAATGTAAAGACTGCAACAAGGTGTACCTAGGAGAGACAGGACGGAAATTCGTATGCAGGTTGTCTGACCACAAACGTGGAGAAGGTAATAGAACAACCAATTCGTTATATGCAAGACATTTCATAGAAGACAACCATAAGTTTGTTAATCCTTTGGAAGAATACGAAATTGTAAAAGTAGTGAATAACACAGTTGAAAGGAAGCTTAGAGAGGAGTTAGAAATATTGAAAGAGAGAGAAAAAGGGTTAGACAATTTAATTAATATTAAAATTAAATTTGATAATGAAGAAATATTTTATAACATGATTAAGAAGTAAATGATAGAGGACAGATAGATAATATTAAGAATTATTTTGCATAGTACTATTTGGAAGTTTTAAAATAAGGGTGTTGACTGACCCACGTGTGTGGAGAGGAAGTGGGAAGTTTAAAAGGATGCACACACACACACACACACACACACACACACACACACACACACACACACACACACACACACACCACTGAAACACAAGGAATTTGCTAGAAAAAATATGTAACTCTACAGATGGTGTGACAGGGTTTAGGGGGTGGGGAAGGGTCATTCATATTATAGCTTGTTGTGTGTGAGCATGGTGGGGGAGAGGGGTGGAGGGGTTGTTTCCACTTATTTTGTGTCTATTCCAATCTGACGATGGGCTGTGAAGCTTGAAAGCGCTAATTGGGATAATTTTTACATAGTGGTGTGCAACTGTGATCATTCTGATTGTGATTTCAACCACTAACACAAATTTCTTCATTAAACGTCTGTTAAGATGTGCAATCGACTACAGGTAATGGACAACAACAATGAGGTAATAAACGACAACAATAAGGTAAGTAAAGTATTTAAATATCTTAAGTTAAAAGTTAAATTGAAGAGGGTTTTAAGTAAAATATGGTTTAATAAACAATGTCTGGATAATAATGTCATCCCAAAGTACGCTCAAGTTAAAATTAAAAATAAGAACAGTGTAGCCAAAAAAGTAAAAGAACAAAGCGAGAAGTTGTGGATAAAACTGGAAATAAGGTCACTATACGGCTTAATCAATAGATATAATAGGGAATTATATGACAGACACATAGAATTGTTAAGAATATACTCGTATGTAGAGTTAGAAGAAATATTATATAATTTTGGTTTGGGGTACGTAGAAAAGAAATTGGAAAAGAAAAATAAAAAAATGGTAGATAAGTTAAATAAGTTAATAAAAAAGAACGAAGTAAAAAAGGAACACCTCTCTAAGAATAACTATGAAAAAAGAGTAATAAACCTTACAGAGGTAAATTTCAATACAGAAGAAAAAGAAATGTTAGCAAAAGGCTTAAAATACGCACCGCCACCAGAATTAAATCAAGAAAAAACGATTATTGAATGCGAAAGCATAGTACAAAAACTAGGAAATGAAAATGATAAAAAAAGAATAAGGTGGGAAGTAGGGAATGTAGTAGATAAAATATTTAAGAGAAGTTTGTATAATTCAAAAAATGAACAAAAAATCAAATCAACTGTAACTAAACTAAAGAATAAAATAAAGAAGAATGATATTATAGTAACGAAGGCGGACAAAGGAAATACAATGGTACTACTGAGAAAGGACGAATACATAAAGAAAACGGAAGAATTTATAAGGGAAGGACCATACGAGGAAATAAAGTATGATTATACAAGTAAGTACCAGTCAAGGATAAAACAAATGATGAAACAGATAACATTTATAGAAGAAAATAAGAAAAAGTATTTATTGGAAAGTAATCCAACAGCACCAACTTTTAAAAGTCAGGTTAAGATACATAAAGAAGGAAAACCAATTAGACCGATTGTTTCTTTTATTAATGCACCTATTTATAAATTATCAAAGGAAGTTAGCAGAGTACTGAAAGAGAAATATGAATTTGGGACAAAATACAACATAGAGAATAATGTAAAATTGATAGAAAAATTAGAAAATATTAGGATTAATGTAAATACAAAATTGATATCACTGGATGTTAAGGACATGTTTACCAATATCACAGTAAATAAAGTTATTAAGTTAATAAACGATAATAATATGGGAGAATACAGGTATAAAAAGCAGTTGATGAAAGTAATTAAAGAATGTGTAAATCAGAACTATTTTAGGTTTAATAACAAGTTTTATATACAGAAAAAAGGTTTACCTATGGGGTCTTCATTATCCCCTATTCTTGCTGAAATATACATGAATGATTTTGAAAAGCAATTAATAACTTCCACTAAGTATAAAAACAATATAAAATTATGGTCTAGATACGTTGATGATGTATTAGTAATTTGGGAAGGAAGCATAGAAGAAGTGCATGAGTTTATAAATGAGGTAAATAGTAAGGATAAAAACTTACAATTTAAAGAAGAGATAGGAGGTAAGAAAATAAATTACTTAGATTTAAACATAGAAATTAAAGATAATGAGAAACTACAGTTTGGGATATTTAGGAAAGAGTCGTATTCTGATATAATTATACCAAGAGAGTCTTACCACCCATATAGATATAAAATGGCGGCAATCAATTCATTTTGTTACAGAGCTCAGAAGTGTTTAAAAGAGACCGAGTCAAAAGATAGGGAGTTAAGAACGATAAAGGGAATTGTAAGGAATAATAATTATAACACCAACATAGTGGATAAAGTTATGAAAAGGGTTAACATACAAAAAGATAAAATAGAACCAGAACAAAAGAATTATGCAGGGTCATTGACATACATAGGTTCACATACTAGAAAAATTATAAAATGTTTTAATAAATATGGAGTAGATATAGCTATTAAAAAATGTGAAACGGTATTTGATAAGATAAGGAATAAGAATATAGAAAAAATTCCAGTATTACAGAAAAGCGGAATTTATAAATTAAAATGTAAAGACTGCAACAAGGTGTACCTAGGAGAGACAGGACGGAAATTCGTATGCAGGTTGTCTGACCACAAACGTGGAGAAGGTAATAGAACAACCAATTCGTTATATGCAAGACATTTCATAGAAGACAACCATAAGTTTGTTAATCCTTTGGAAGAATACGAAATTGTAAAAGTAGTGAATAACACAGTTGAAAGGAAGCTTAGAGAGGAGTTAGAAATATTGAAAGAGAGAGAAAAAGGGTTAGACAATTTAATTAATATTAAAATTAAATTTGATAATGAAGAAATATTTTATAACATGATTAAGAAGTAAATGATAGAGGACAGATAGATAATATTAAGAATTATTTTGCATAGTACTATTTGGAAGTTTTAAAATAAGGGTGTTGACTGACCCACGTGTGTGGAGAGGAAGTGGGTAGTTTAAAAGGATGCACACACACACACACACACACACACACACACACACACACACACACACACACACCACTGAAACACAAGGAATTTGCTAGAAAAAATATGTAACTCTACAGATGGTGTGACAGGGTTTAGGGGGTGGGGAAGGGTCATTCATATTATAGCTTGTTGTGTGTGAGCATGGTGGGGGAGAGGGGTGGAGGGGTTGTTTCCACTTATTTTGTGTCTATTCCAATCTGACGATGGGCTGTGAAGCTTGAAAGCGCTAATTGGGATAATTTTTACATAGTGGTGTGCAACTGTGATCATTCTGATTGTGATTTCAACCACTAACACAAATTTCTTCATTAAACGTCTGTTAAGATGTGCAATCGACTACAGGTAATGGACAACAACAATGAGGTAATAAACGACAACAATAAGGTAAGTAAAGTATTTAAATATCTTAAGTTAAAAGTTAAATTGAAGAGGGTTTTAAGTAAAATATGGTTTAATAAACAATGTCTGGATAATAATGTCATCCCAAAGTACGCTCAAGTTAAAATTAAAAATAAGAACAGTGTAGCCAAAAAAGTAAAAGAACAAAGCGAGAAGTTGTGGATAAAACTGGAAATAAGGTCACTATACGGCTTAATCAATAGATATAATAGGGAATTATATGACAGACACATAGAATTGTTAAGAATATACTCGTATGTAGAGTTAGAAGAAATATTATATAATTTTGGTTTGGGGTACGTAGAAAAGAAATTGGAAAAGAAAAATAAAAAAATGGTAGATAAGTTAAATAAGTTAATAAAAAAGAACGAAGTAAAAAAGGAACACCTCTCTAAGAATAACTATGAAAAAAGAGTAATAAACCTTACAGAGGTAAATTTCAATACAGAAGAAAAAGAAATGTTAGCAAAAGGCTTAAAATACGCACCGCCACCAGAATTAAATCAAGAAAAAACGATTATTGAATGCGAAAGCATAGTACAAAAACTAGGAAATGAAAATGATAAAAAAAGAATAAGGTGGGAAGTAGGGAATGTAGTAGATAAAATATTTAAGAGAAGTTTGTATAATTCAAAAAATGAACAAAAAATCAAATCAACTGTAACTAAACTAAAGAATAAAATAAAGAAGAATGATATTATAGTAACGAAGGCGGACAAAGGAAATACAATGGTACTACTGAGAAAGGACGAATACATAAAGAAAACGGAAGAATTTATAAGGGAAGGACCATACGAGGAAATAAAGTATGATTATACAAGTAAGTACCAGTCAAGGATAAAACAAATGATGAAACAGATAACATTTATAGAAGAAAATAAGAAAAAGTATTTATTGGAAAGTAATCCAACAGCACCAACTTTTAAAAGTCAGGTTAAGATACATAAAGAAGGAAAACCAATTAGACCGATAGTTTCTTTTATTAATGCACCTATTTATAAATTATCAAAGGAAGTTAGCAGAGTACTGAAAGAGAAATATGAATTTGGGACAAAATACAACATAGAGAATAATGTAAAATTGATAGAAAAATTAGAAAATATTAGGATTAATGTAAATACAAAATTGATATCACTGGATGTTAAGGACATGTTTACCAATATCACAGTAAATAAAGTTATTAAGTTAATAAACGATAATAATATGGGAGAATACAGGTATAAAAAGCAGTTGATGAAAGTAATTAAAGAATGTGTAAATCAGAACTATTTTAGGTTTAATAACAAGTTTTATATACAGAAAAAAGGTTTACCTATGGGGTCTTCATTATCCCCTATTCTTGCTGAAATATACATGAATGATTTTGAAAAGCAATTAATAACTTCCACTAAGTATAAAAACAATATAAAATTATGGTCTAGATACGTTGATGATGTATTAGTAATTTGGGAAGGAAGCATAGAAGAAGTGCATGAGTTTATAAATGAGGTAAATAGTAAGGATAAAAACTTACAATTTAAAGAAGAGATAGGAGGTAAGAAAATAAATTACTTAGATTTAAACATAGAAATTAAAGATAATGAGAAACTACAGTTTGGGATATTTAGGAAAGAGTCGTATTCTGATATAATTATACCAAGAGAGTCTTACCACCCATATAGATATAAAATGGCGGCAATCAATTCATTTTGTTACAGAGCTCAGAAGTGTTTAAAAGAGACCGAGTCAAAAGATAGGGAGTTAAGAACGATAAAGGGAATTGTAAGGAATAATAATTATAACACCAACATAGTGGATAAAGTTATGAAAAGGGTTAACATACAAAAAGATAAAATAGAACCAGAACAAAAGAATTATGCAGGGTCATTGACATACATAGGTTCACATACTAGAAAAATTATAAAATGTTTTAATAAATATGGAGTAGATATAGCTATTAAAAAATGTGAAACGGTATTTGATAAGATAAGGAATAAGAATATAGAAAAAATTCCAGTATTACAGAAAAGCGGAATTTATAAATTAAAATGTAAAGACTGCAACAAGGTGTACCTAGGAGAGACAGGACGGAAATTCGTATGCAGGTTGTCTGACCACAAACGTGGAGAAGGTAATAGAACAACCAATTCGTTATATGCAAGACATTTCATAGAAGACAACCATAAGTTTGTTAATCCTTTGGAAGAATACGAAATTGTAAAAGTAGTGAATAACACAGTTGAAAGGAAGCTTAGAGAGGAGTTAGAAATATTGAAAGAGAGAGAAAAAGGGTTAGACAATTTAATTAATATTAAAATTAAATTTGATAATGAAGAAATATTTTATAACATGATTAAGAAGTAAATGATAGAGGACAGATAGATAATATTAAGAATTATTTTGCATAGTACTATTTGGAAGTTTTAAAATAAGGGTGTTGACTGACCCACGTGTGTGGAGAGGAAGTGGGTAGTTTAAAAGGATGCACACACACACACACACACACACACACACACACACACACACACACACCACTGAAACACAAGGAATTTGCTAGAAAAAATATGTAACTCTACAGATGGTGTGACAGGGTTTAGGGGGTGGGGAAGGGTCATTCATATTATAGCTTGTTGTGTGTGAGCATGGTGGGGGAGAGGGGTGGAGGGGTTGTTTCCACTTATTTTGTGTCTATTCCAATCTGACGATGGGCTGTGAAGCTTGAAAGCGCTAATTGGGATAATTTTTACATAGTGGTGTGCAACTGTGATCATTCTGATTGTGATTTCAACCACTAACACAAATTTCTTCATTAAACGTCTGTTAAGATGTGCAATCGACTACAGGTAATGGACAACAACAATGAGGTAATAAACGACAACAATAAGGTAAGTAAAGTATTTAAATATCTTAAGTTAAAAGTTAAATTGAAGAGGGTTTTAAGTAAAATATGGTTTAATAAACAATGTCTGGATAATAATGTCATCCCAAAGTACGCTCAAGTTAAAATTAAAAATAAGAACAGTGTAGCCAAAAAAGTAAAAGAACAAAGCGAGAAGTTGTGGATAAAACTGGAAATAAGGTCACTATACGGCTTAATCAATAGATATAATAGGGAATTATATGACAGACACATAGAATTGTTAAGAATATACTCGTATGTAGAGTTAGAAGAAATATTATATAATTTTGGTTTGGGGTACGTAGAAAAGAAATTGGAAAAGAAAAATAAAAAAATGGTAGATAAGTTAAATAAGTTAATAAAAAAGAACGAAGTAAAAAAGGAACACCTCTCTAAGAATAACTATGAAAAAAGAGTAATAAACCTTACAGAGGTAAATTTCAATACAGAAGAAAAAGAAATGTTAGCAAAAGGCTTAAAATACGCACCGCCACCAGAATTAAATCAAGAAAAAACGATTATTGAATGCGAAAGCATAGTACAAAAACTAGGAAATGAAAATGATAAAAAAAGAATAAGGTGGGAAGTAGGGAATGTAGTAGATAAAATATTTAAGAGAAGTTTGTATAATTCAAAAAATGAACAAAAAATCAAATCAACTGTAACTAAACTAAAGAATAAAATAAAGAAGAATGATATTATAGTAACGAAGGCGGACAAAGGAAATACAATGGTACTACTGAGAAAGGACGAATACATAAAGAAAACGGAAGAATTTATAAGGGAAGGACCATACGAGGAAATAAAGTATGATTATACAAGTAAGTACCAGTCAAGGATAAAACAAATGATGAAACAGATAACATTTATAGAAGAAAATAAGAAAAAGTATTTATTGGAAAGTAATCCAACAGCACCAACTTTTAAAAGTCAGGTTAAGATACATAAAGAAGGAAAACCAATTAGACCGATAGTTTCTTTTATTAATGCACCTATTTATAAATTATCAAAGGAAGTTAGCAGAGTACTGAAAGAGAAATATGAATTTGGGACAAAATACAACATAGAGAATAATGTAAAATTGATAGAAAAATTAGAAAATATTAGGATTAATGTAAATACAAAATTGATATCACTGGATGTTAAGGACATGTTTACCAATATCACAGTAAATAAAGTTATTAAGTTAATAAACGATAATAATATGGGAGAATACAGGTATAAAAAGCAGTTGATGAAAGTAATTAAAGAATGTGTAAATCAGAACTATTTTAGGTTTAATAACAAGTTTTATATACAGAAAAAAGGTTTACCTATGGGGTCTTCATTATCCCCTATTCTTGCTGAAATATACATGAATGATTTTGAAAAGCAATTAATAACTTCCACTAAGTATAAAAACAATATAAAATTATGGTCTAGATACGTTGATGATGTATTAGTAATTTGGGAAGGAAGCATAGAAGAAGTGCATGAGTTTATAAATGAGGTAAATAGTAAGGATAAAAACTTACAATTTAAAGAAGAGATAGGAGGTAAGAAAATAAATTACTTAGATTTAAACATAGAAATTAAAGATAATGAGAAACTACAGTTTGGGATATTTAGGAAAGAGTCGTATTCTGATATAATTATACCAAGAGAGTCTTACCACCCATATAGATATAAAATGGCGGCAATCAATTCATTTTGTTACAGAGCTCAGAAGTGTTTAAAAGAGACCGAGTCAAAAGATAGGGAGTTAAGAACGATAAAGGGAATTGTAAGGAATAATAATTATAACACCAACATAGTGGATAAAGTTATGAAAAGGGTTAACATACAAAAAGATAAAATAGAACCAGAACAAAAGAATTATGCAGGGTCATTGACATACATAGGTTCACATACTAGAAAAATTATAAAATGTTTTAATAAATATGGAGTAGATATAGCTATTAAAAAATGTGAAACGGTATTTGATAAGATAAGGAATAAGAATATAGAAAAAATTCCAGTATTACAGAAAAGCGGAATTTATAAATTAAAATGTAAAGACTGCAACAAGGTGTACCTAGGAGAGACAGGACGGAAATTCGTATGCAGGTTGTCTGACCACAAACGTGGAGAAGGTAATAGAACAACCAATTCGTTATATGCAAGACATTTCATAGAAGACAACCATAAGTTTGTTAATCCTTTGGAAGAATACGAAATTGTAAAAGTAGTGAATAACACAGTTGAAAGGAAGCTTAGAGAGGAGTTAGAAATATTGAAAGAGAGAGAAAAAGGGTTAGACAATTTAATTAATATTAAAATTAAATTTGATAATGAAGAAATATTTTATAACATGATTAAGAAGTAAATGATAGAGGACAGATAGATAATATTAAGAATTATTTTGCATAGTACTATTTGGAAGTTTTAAAATAAGGGTGTTGACTGACCCACGTGTGTGGAGAGGAAGTGGGTAGTTTAAAAGGATGCACACACACACACACACACACACACACACACACACACACCACTGAAACACAAGGAATTTGCTAGAAAAAATATGTAACTCTACAGATGGTGTGACAGGGTTTAGGGGGTGGGGAAGGGTCATTCATATTATAGCTTGTTGTGTGTGAGCATGGTGGGGGAGAGGGGTGGAGGGGTTGTTTCCACTTATTTTGTGTCTATTCCAATCTGACGATGGGCTGTGAAGCTTGAAAGCGCTAATTGGGATAATTTTTACATAGTGGTGTGCAACTGTGATCATTCTGATTGTGATTTCAACCACTAACACAAATTTCTTCATTAAACGTCTGTTAAGATGTGCAATCGACTACAGGTAATGGACAACAACAATGAGGTAATAAACGACAACAATAAGGTAAGTAAAGTATTTAAATATCTTAAGTTAAAAGTTAAATTGAAGAGGGTTTTAAGTAAAATATGGTTTAATAAACAATGTCTGGATAATAATGTCATCCCAAAGTACGCTCAAGTTAAAATTAAAAATAAGAACAGTGTAGCCAAAAAAGTAAAAGAACAAAGCGAGAAGTTGTGGATAAAACTGGAAATAAGGTCACTATACGGCTTAATCAATAGATATAATAGGGAATTATATGACAGACACATAGAATTGTTAAGAATATACTCGTATGTAGAGTTAGAAGAAATATTATATAATTTTGGTTTGGGGTACGTAGAAAAGAAATTGGAAAAGAAAAATAAAAAAATGGTAGATAAGTTAAATAAGTTAATAAAAAAGAACGAAGTAAAAAAGGAACACCTCTCTAAGAATAACTATGAAAAAAGAGTAATAAACCTTACAGAGGTAAATTTCAATACAGAAGAAAAAGAAATGTTAGCAAAAGGCTTAAAATACGCACCGCCACCAGAATTAAATCAAGAAAAAACGATTATTGAATGCGAAAGCATAGTACAAAAACTAGGAAATGAAAATGATAAAAAAAGAATAAGGTGGGAAGTAGGGAATGTAGTAGATAAAATATTTAAGAGAAGTTTGTATAATTCAAAAAATGAACAAAAAAATCAAATCAACTGTAACTAAACTAAAGAATAAAATAAAGAAGAATGATATTATAGTAACGAAGGCGGACAAAGGAAATACAATGGTACTACTGAGAAAGGACGAATACATAAAGAAAACGGAAGAATTTATAAGGGAAGGACCATACGAGGAAATAAAGTATGATTATACAAGTAAGTACCAGTCAAGGATAAAACAAATGATGAAACAGATAACATTTATAGAAGAAAATAAGAAAAAGTATTTATTGGAAAGTAATCCAACAGCACCAACTTTTAAAAGTCAGGTTAAGATACATAAAGAAGGAAAACCAATTAGACCGATTGTTTCTTTTATTAATGCACCTATTTATAAATTATCAAAGGAAGTTAGCAGAGTACTGAAAGAGAAATATGAATTTGGGACAAAATACAACATAGAGAATAATGTAAAATTGATAGAAAAATTAGAAAATATTAGGATTAATGTAAATACAAAATTGATATCACTGGATGTTAAGGACATGTTTACCAATATCACAGTAAATAAAGTTATTAAGTTAATAAACGATAATAATATGGGAGAATACAGGTATAAAAAGCAGTTGATGAAAGTAATTAAAGAATGTGTAAATCAGAACTATTTTAGGTTTAATAACAAGTTTTATATACAGAAAAAAGGTTTACCTATGGGGTCTTCATTATCCCCTATTCTTGCTGAAATATACATGAATGATTTTGAAAAGCAATTAATAACTTCCACTAAGTATAAAAACAATATAAAATTATGGTCTAGATACGTTGATGATGTATTAGTAATTTGGGAAGGAAGCATAGAAGAAGTGCATGAGTTTATAAATGAGGTAAATAGTAAGGATAAAAACTTACAATTTAAAGAAGAGATAGGAGGTAAGAAAATAAATTACTTAGATTTAAACATAGAAATTAAAGATAATGAGAAACTACAGTTTGGGATATTTAGGAAAGAGTCGTATTCTGATATAATTATACCAAGAGAGTCTTACCACCCATATAGATATAAAATGGCGGCAATCAATTCATTTTGTTACAGAGCTCAGAAGTGTTTAAAAGAGACCGAGTCAAAAGATAGGGAGTTAAGAACGATAAAGGGAATTGTAAGGAATAATAATTATAACACCAACATAGTGGATAAAGTTATGAAAAGGGTTAACATACAAAAAGATAAAATAGAACCAGAACAAAAGAATTATGCAGGGTCATTGACATACATAGGTTCACATACTAGAAAAATTATAAAATGTTTTAATAAATATGGAGTAGATATAGCTATTAAAAAATGTGAAACGGTATTTGATAAGATAAGGAATAAGAATATAGAAAAAATTCCAGTATTACAGAAAAGCGGAATTTATAAATTAAAATGTAAAGACTGCAACAAGGTGTACCTAGGAGAGACAGGACGGAAATTCGTATGCAGGTTGTCTGACCACAAACGTGGAGAAGGTAATAGAACAACCAATTCGTTATATGCAAGACATTTCATAGAAGACAACCATAAGTTTGTTAATCCTTTGGAAGAATACGAAATTGTAAAAGTAGTGAATAACACAGTTGAAAGGAAGCTTAGAGAGGAGTTAGAAATATTGAAAGAGAGAGAAAAAGGGTTAGACAATTTAATTAATATTAAAATTAAATTTGATAATGAAGAAATATTTTATAACATGATTAAGAAGTAAATGATATAGAGGACAGATAGATAATATTAAGAATTATTTTGCATAGTACTATTTGGAAGTTTTAAAATAAGGGTGTTGACTGACCCACGTGTGTGGAGAGGAAGTGGGTAGTTTAAAAGGATGCACACACACACACACACACACACACACACACACACACACACACACACACACCACTGAAACACAAGGAATTTGCTAGAAAAAATATGTAACTCTACAGATGGTGTGACAGGGTTTAGGGGGTGGGGAAGGGTCATTCATATTATAGCTTGTTGTGTGTGAGCATGGTGGGGGAGAGGGGTGGAGGGGTTGTTTCCACTTATTTTGTGTCTATTCCAATCTGACGATGGGCTGTGAAGCTTGAAAGCGCTAATTGGGATAATTTTTACATAGTGGTGTGCAACTGTGATCATTCTGATTGTGATTTCAACCACTAACACAAATTTCTTCATTAAACGTCTGTTAAGATGTGCAATCGACTACAGGTAATGGACAACAACAATGAGGTAATAAACGACAACAATAAGGTAAGTAAAGTATTTAAATATCTTAAGTTAAAAGTTAAATTGAAGAGGGTTTTAAGTAAAATATGGTTTAATAAACAATGTCTGGATAATAATGTCATCCCAAAGTACGCTCAAGTTAAAATTAAAAATAAGAACAGTGTAGCCAAAAAAGTAAAAGAACAAAGCGAGAAGTTGTGGATAAAACTGGAAATAAGGTCACTATACGGCTTAATCAATAGATATAATAGGGAATTATATGACAGACACATAGAATTGTTAAGAATATACTCGTATGTAGAGTTAGAAGAAATATTATATAATTTTGGTTTGGGGTACGTAGAAAAGAAATTGGAAAAGAAAAATAAAAAAATGGTAGATAAGTTAAATAAGTTAATAAAAAAGAACGAAGTAAAAAAGGAACACCTCTCTAAGAATAACTATGAAAAAAGAGTAATAAACCTTACAGAGGTAAATTTCAATACAGAAGAAAAAGAAATGTTAGCAAAAGGCTTAAAATACGCACCGCCACCAGAATTAAATCAAGAAAAAACGATTATTGAATGCGAAAGCATAGTACAAAAACTAGGAAATGAAAATGATAAAAAAAGAATAAGGTGGGAAGTAGGGAATGTAGTAGATAAAATATTTAAGAGAAGTTTGTATAATTCAAAAAATGAACAAAAAATCAAATCAACTGTAACTAAACTAAAGAATAAAATAAAGAAGAATGATATTATAGTAACGAAGGCGGACAAAGGAAATACAATGGTACTACTGAGAAAGGACGAATACATAAAGAAAACGGAAGAATTTATAAGGGAAGGACCATACGAGGAAATAAAGTATGATTATACAAGTAAGTACCAGTCAAGGATAAAACAAATGATGAAACAGATAACATTTATAGAAGAAAATAAGAAAAAGTATTTATTGGAAAGTAATCCAACAGCACCAACTTTTAAAAGTCAGGTTAAGATACATAAAGAAGGAAAACCAATTAGACCGATTGTTTCTTTTATTAATGCACCTATTTATAAATTATCAAAGGAAGTTAGCAGAGTACTGAAAGAGAAATATGAATTTGGGACAAAATACAACATAGAGAATAATGTAAAATTGATAGAAAAATTAGAAAATATTAGGATTAATGTAAATACAAAATTGATATCACTGGATGTTAAGGACATGTTTACCAATATCACAGTAAATAAAGTTATTAAGTTAATAAACGATAATAATATGGGAGAATACAGGTATAAAAAGCAGTTGATGAAAGTAATTAAAGAATGTGTAAATCAGAACTATTTTAGGTTTAATAACAAGTTTTATATACAGAAAAAAGGTTTACCTATGGGGTCTTCATTATCCCCTATTCTTGCTGAAATATACATGAATGATTTTGAAAAGCAATTAATAACTTCCACTAAGTATAAAAACAATATAAAATTATGGTCTAGATACGTTGATGATGTATTAGTAATTTGGGAAGGAAGCATAGAAGAAGTGCATGAGTTTATAAATGAGGTAAATAGTAAGGATAAAAACTTACAATTTAAAGAAGAGATAGGAGGTAAGAAAATAAATTACTTAGATTTAAACATAGAAATTAAAGATAATGAGAAACTACAGTTTGGGATATTTAGGAAAGAGTCGTATTCTGATATAATTATACCAAGAGAGTCTTACCACCCATATAGATATAAAATGGCGGCAATCAATTCATTTTGTTACAGAGCTCAGAAGTGTTTAAAAGAGACCGAGTCAAAAGATAGGGAGTTAAGAACGATAAAGGGAATTGTAAGGAATAATAATTATAACACCAACATAGTGGATAAAGTTATGAAAAGGGTTAACATACAAAAAGATAAAATAGAACCAGAACAAAAGAATTATGCAGGGTCATTGACATACATAGGTTCACATACTAGAAAAATTATAAAATGTTTTAATAAATATGGAGTAGATATAGCTATTAAAAAATGTGAAACGGTATTTGATAAGATAAGGAATAAGAATATAGAAAAAATTCCAGTATTACAGAAAAGCGGAATTTATAAATTAAAATGTAAAGACTGCAACAAGGTGTACCTAGGAGAGACAGGACGGAAATTCGTATGCAGGTTGTCTGACCACAAACGTGGAGAAGGTAATAGAACAACCAATTCGTTATATGCAAGACATTTCATAGAAGACAACCATAAGTTTGTTAATCCTTTGGAAGAATACGAAATTGTAAAAGTAGTGAATAACACAGTTGAAAGGAAGCTTAGAGAGGAGTTAGAAATATTGAAAGAGAGAGAAAAAGGGTTAGACAATTTAATTAATATTAAAATTAAATTTGATAATGAAGAAATATTTTATAACATGATTAAGAAGTAAATGATAGAGGACAGATAGATAATATTAAGAATTATTTTGCATAGTACTATTTGGAAGTTTTAAAATAAGGGTGTTGACTGACCCACGTGTGTGGAGAGGAAGTGGGTAGTTTAAAAGGATGCACACACACACACACACACACATATACACACACACACACACACACACACACACACACACACACACACACCACTGAAACACAAGGAATTTGCTAGAAAAAATATGTAACTCTACAGATGGTGTGACAGGGTTTAGGGGGTGGGGAAGGGTCATTCATATTATAGCTTGTTGTGTGTGAGCATGGTGGGGGAGAGGGGTGGAGGGGTTGTTTCCACTTATTTTGTGTCTATTCCAATCTGACGATGGGCTGTGAAGCTTGAAAGCGCTAATTGGGATAATTTTTACATAGTGGTGTGCAACTGTGATCATTCTGATTGTGATTTCAACCACTAACACAAATTTCTTCATTAAATATTTGTTTATGATGTTATGTAATGTATTATACAAGATGTGGGGATAATTTTGGGGGGTGGATTGGTGCTCAATGAAGTGATAGAACAGTGGAGTGTGGAACTGCAACGGTAGAAAGTTTAGTTATCATTTTAATTAATTAGTTAGTAAGTTGCTGTTGCTGGGGTGGCATGTGCCCCAGTAGATAGCGGAAAGTGTTAGGGGTAACCGAGAGTGTTACCTCCATCGGAGGCCAACATGGCGAAAATGCACGGCACACCTTTTGTATAATTTTATATTGTACCTTGATAAATTGCCGTGTCCTGCATAATAATGATGAAGTGTACATGCCTGAAGGAAGAGATGATTTCCCCGACTTTTCGGGCGATTACTGCCTTACCAGCACTAATCGTGGTTTTGGCGAGCGGTTAGCTATGGTCATATCAAGTCCCTTGACCATAGCTGATTTGAAATTGGTCTATAATAGAAATTAATGGGGGGTGAAACTTGGGGAAATCCCGGAAACTATGGAACAGCGGCTGCCACTCTGTTCGAGGAGGAACAGCAGAGCCAGGTGGTAGACCCGCATTAAGGGTGTGTAACTATAAGCAAAGATATTATGATATCTGTAACTTTTAAAATGTAACGCAGAAGCAAGGACACGGAGATGTCACATTCCTCCAAAATTTCAGTCCTTGTGGACGCAACTGGACGCCACAGTCCGGGGGGGTCATAGTGTGTGTGGCTGGGAGGTTGTCCAGGGGGATAACGTATTAGAAATTTTCTATATTTTAATTAATAATGATGATTTGCTACTCAATAATTTTGTTTTGATTTGCAAAATAGATGCACTAAATACTTCCTATATTGTGTTTATTATGTCTTATTATGTTAATTGTATGTAGTTTGTTAGGAATAAGGATTATAAAAATATAATAATATGTTTTCAATGTGTTTATAGATTTTAAATAAAAATTAAATAAATTCGTGATAGTTAAAATTTTCAATGGGTTGCAAAAGATAGAAATGGGTGATAGTAATTGTTTGAATAAAATGTTTGAGTCAGTCCAAGTTGAATTTTTGTGGGACATATAGATCTGTCCAAATTGAAGTCAAAGTTAAAGAAATAGTAGAGATGAAAATAATGTAAGGTTGTTTCGAGTTAATGTATGTTATAGAATTTTGAGAAGTATTGATGTTGACACAGTAGAAATGGAGAAGATATGTAGAATTTTGAGTGATATATTGTTGTTTATTTTGTTGATGTTATTTTGTTGTAGTTGTAGTGAGGTAATGAGATTGGGATTTTGGGGATGGCAATTTTGTAGTAGGGGGTAGTGTAATGTGGGAGTCCGCAACATAAGGGTTGGGACGGGATTTGGTATAGATTTTAGTGGAGACGGGGTTGCCTTAGGTAGAATCCAGGAACCAGAGAACGGGAATTGAGCTTTTGGGGGGGGGGAAACATATCCTATGTACAAAGGGTTGGAGAGTTTTTTTTTTTATATATATTGAGAGAAGGTGGCGAATTGAGTTAAAGTAGTAAGTAGTTAGAGGTAGAGAAGGATTAGTAGATTTTGATAGTGGGGTGTCATACTAGTTAAAGATTTTGTAAGGGAGCGTTAGAGTAATAAAAGGGGTAAGATTATGGGTAAATGCCAAGTTGATTAAGTGAATTATAATGAATAACTGAGAATCACCCAACTGAATGAAATGGAATAATAATTGCAATGTTATGAAAAAAAAAAAAAAAAAAATTTTTTGAGAAACAAATTAATAAAAGTTAAATTGAGATTAAAAGGTAATTTTCTGATTTTATATGCAAATTCAATGATGTTAAGTGTGTAAGTTTTAAATATAAATTGTTTATTTTAAGATGATAACAGTGAGAATTATTAATGTACTATGTTTTCTTATGTTATATTGTGTTTGTTAGTGTAAGAGAATTTTAGGAATTTAAATATTTTAAATGCATTTTTAAATTGGGGATGAGAGAAATGTAATGTGATAATGGGAAATGTTTATTTAAATTCTGATGGGAATCAGGGTAGTAATTTTGAATTTTGGGATAAAGTTAACAAGAGAAAGAAGATAGAATGGGATTATGGAATTTTATAATGGGTATCATGTTGTTCTTAGATATTTTGATATATATGTTAGAAATAAGTAAAAAACAAAACCAGTGCTTCTTAGCGCAAACCAGCACCGCTAGGGGGAAACAGATCAGTTGGGGATGTGGTGTTGTATAAGGCCACTATTTGATATTTGATTTGTTGTTTCAGTGTTTGGTGATACTGTAGCGGCGGACCTGAGCTGGCCAGCGCGTCAGAGCAGGGGCGTTGAGTATCTGTCTGACTCTACGGTGTTGGGATCTCGAGAGAGAAGTCCAGTATTGTCATTCAGATGCGGTCACAGTCACTGGACCAAGGGTGAGTTGATTATATTTTCTGTAAACCGTAAGGGGGTTGTGGCAACATATCCTGGCTGATCCCTTTAGCAAGTATGAATGTGTCAATGAGATTTTTTATGCTTCGGCATAAAATATCTCATTGAGGGGGTATTGTAACGGGCCTATTTTGGGGTAATAAAGCAGTTTATATTTTTTTTTCATAAAACAATAACATTTTTTCAATGATAGGGACAAAACTTAGGTAAATTTGGTGGTAGGCGACGGTAGCGAAGGTGGTACGACTGATTGTCAATAGTGTATGTAAATTTCTCAAGCGAACAGATTCAACAACCGACAAACTGTGCCAAGGTCAGCTCCAGTGACTCTAAATTGTCAACAAATTATGCAACGAAACATCACGCGATATGTTACGTCAGCACATTACATAACGCTGCTATGCAGGGTGTGTCAGCACCAGCAGCATTGTGAGACACAGAACAAAGTAGTCGGCATATAACTTCTGAATACACCGGACACCAACAACTGTGCGTTCGCCGGTTCGCCGGGTTTAGGCGAAGTTTTGTGTGTTCGCCGGCTGTGCGTGATGTTCGCGCCCGTATATAACAATTGGTTTCAAAATGTGAATTTTCAATAAAAAGTAAACAGTTTTATAGAGTTACAGTTCCGGAGAGCGAATAAAATAAGAAAAATGTGCGGAATCGAAACGAAATACGTGGTAGAGACGGACTCATCAAGATCTTTGGCAGATAAGTAACCAACATTGGTAAAATCTAAAACCTTTTGAAAGCAAATTTTGAGAATGTTTAACAAAGAACTGGCAGCCTAAAAATAAACTTAAATTAATGAATCAATTAAACATGGGAGGGGAATAGAAATGTAGAGAGAGAGAGAGAGAGCGAATATAGAAATTTAAAAGAAGTGCTGGTTTGTGTAGATATATAATCATTAAATGTAATTATTGGTGAAATATAATCAAAGAAATATAATTAATAAATAAGACCAAATTAATAATGAAAAAGATGTACGGAAATTAATTTTAATGACATTCATTTCACGAGTTCATAGTTAAGTTGGCAATAGTATGTAAGTGTAGGAAAAGAAGTTTTATTTTTTTGTTGTGTGCATTATAGAGTAAATAAACCTTTTGTTCATTGCCAATGTGAATTAAATTAATTATTACAAATAAACCATTCTGATCTCCTGTTCGCCGAAAAGAACCCCAAAATGGTAAGTACAAAATTTTAGCAAGTTTCTTGTTCATAAACACAAGATGGCGCCCGATAAAAAGAGACAGTAATGGTTCAATAAAATCAATCATATTTTATTAATATCAATTGTTTGAAAAGTATCAATGGCTTCCGAACGTAGGGACAATTTATATAAATAAATTTATATAAATATAGGCCACGTGGAGAGCAGGATGGTTGTTTGAGATAGGAAATAAAATTTTTGTATGTATGTAAAATAGACGCAGATAGGGGTTATGTTATGATTAAGTGAAGTATGGGTAAATAGAACATCTTTTGATAATAAATATAGGTTATATATATATAGTAACATTTTGAAAAGAAATATATGTAAAAGTTTTCTTTTATTTTCAAAATGGCAGATAATAGTGAGATCAGCCTCTCTGACAATCAGACCGACTCTGGTATACAAACAGAAGCGGGGTCAATAGACGAGCAAAATGTGGGGATCTCTGTAATTAGTTCGCCGGGAGCGATTTCTACTCCGTACCAAGTAAAATAAATACCAGAGAAAAAGAATTATCATTACATGATTTATTTAAACTAACTAACAATAAATTTGAGGTACAGAATAGTAATTTCGATGTTCAAAAGAATAGTTTGGATGAGTTAAAAAACCAAATTAACGAAATAAAGAGTGATTCTGACGTTAAATTTAATATCCAGAATGACAAATTTGATAGACAAAGTAGGGATATTAATGAGTTGAAAAATGAGATTCAAGAATTAAATAAATGCGTAGAAAGTACTAATGAAACAATAAAAAATAGTTTGTGTAAATTAGAACAGAGTGTTGAGAAGTTAGGTGACAATGTTATAAGTATGCCAAATATTAAAAATGACGAAATAATGGAAGATGTAATGTTAAATAGTGAAGATAATGATATTAATTACAATTCTGAGAGTATAGTGGGGGTAAAGAATAATGGAGAAACATATAATGAAGTTTTAGAATGTGATTATGAAATGTTAGTATGTATTGATGAAGTAGAGAGAGAGTGGAAGAATAATATAGTAGTTGAATGGGGGCAGAGGGTAAATTTCCCCATTAAATTTTTTGAACCAAGGTGTTCACAAATGTTGTTGTTTTTGCAGGGTAAGAGACCCATATTAGTAGATGAATTAAAGTGTATATTGATGCTGTATAATGTTGTACCCTCTGTCTGTAATAATTGTGAGAATGTGATGTGGTATTATGAAGAGAGAGAGTTGTGTATTGAGAGAGAAATGCAACTGTATAAGTTAAAAAGAAATTATGATGAATTGGAAAAAATATTAGAAGGGGTGAAGATGAACCATATAAAGTACTTACCTGTTGAAAGAGAGATAGAGAATTATTTTGAGAATATTTTTATAAATAATAATGACTTATCTGACGTGATAGTGGAGGAATATAAAACTGATAAAACAACTTACCTGACATTGACAAATAATACTGATGGAGACGGGACATTAATAACTGATGTTGACAAGGTTTATGAAATGTTAATAGGGAATAACCCTACCAATTATAATGGTATAATAAAAGAAATAAAGTTGATAGATTATTATAACAATAATAATAATAAATGGTAGGTGGATAAAAATTATGTATGTTACAAATATATTAGGTATCTATATGACGATGGAGGTTGAAATAAAAAATCAGTGAATAAACATTGTTAAATATTGTAAATTTTGGTAACGACCTTGCAGATTTGGACAGTGAAGTGTGAAACAATTGAACAGTTATTGACGTATACTTTGTAAATAATATAGTGAATTCATTTGTGTGTATTATGAAACATTAGGTAAATAATGTGTATATGTATTAGAAAATGTTGTGATAATAATAGTAATATTATTAATATTTTGGCATTCTAATTAAATAATAAAATAATTATGAAGACAATAATTGATGACTTGTGAAATTTTGATAATAATTGAAATATGTTCTATTTTAATAATCAATTGAAGTAAATAATCTGAGATGTTTCAATATTGTGATTGAATGTTATATGTTTGAATTTTATAATAAATTTGAAATATTTGATGAGATTTTAATTTAATAATAATTAATGATAAATTAATAAATATTAAATGGTTTATTTTGTGGAATAACATAATGGTTAAAAATGAATGTTGATAATAAATTTGAAAATTTTGAGTAATCTAATTACAGCAAAGGATAAATAATGAAATGATGATATATAAAAAAAAAAAGTTAATGAAAAATTTTAAACAAGAATGTTTATAAGTTTTTATATAAATTATTTAAAAGAGAATTGTTTGTTTAATGTAACAATGCTAATAATCCAAGGTTGATGTCTATTTGTTTATGATGTTATGTAATGTATTATACAAGATGTGGGGATAATTTTGGGGGGTGGATTGGTGCTCAATGAAGTGATAGAACAGTGGAGTGTGGAACTGCAACGGTAGAAAGTTTAGTTATCATTTTAATTAATTAGTTAGTAAGTTGCTGTTGCTGGGGTGGCATGTGCCCCAGTAGATAGCGGAAAGTGTTAGGGGTAACCGAGAGTGTTACCTCCATCGGAGGCCAACATGGCGAAAATGCACGGCACACCTTTTGTATAATTTTATATTGTACCTTGATAAATTGCCGTGTCGTGCATAATAATGATGAAGTGTACATGCCTGAAGGAAGAGATGATTTCCCCGACTTTTCGGGCGATTACTGCCTTACCAGCACTAATCGTGGTTTTGGCGAGCGGTTAGCTATGGTCATATCAAGTCCCTTGACCATAGCTGATTTGAAATTGGTCTATAATAGAAATTAATGGGGGGTGAAACTTGGGGAAATCCCGGAAACTATGGAACAGCGGCTGCCACTCTGTTCGAGGAGGAACAGCAGAGCCAGGTGGTAGACCCGCATTAAGGGTGTGTAACTATAAGCAAAGATATTATGATATCTGTAACTTTTAAAATGTAACGCAGAAGCAAGGACACGGAGATGTCACATTCCTCCAAAATTTCAGTCCTTGTGGACGCAACTGGACGCCACAGTCCGGGGGGGGGTCATAGTGTGTGTGGCTGGGAGGTTGTCCAGGGGGATAACGTATTAGAAATTTGCTATATTTTAATTAATAATGATGATTTGCTACTCAATAATTTTGTTTTGATTTGCAAAATAGATGCACTAAATACTTCCTATATTGTGTTTATTATGTCTTATTATGTTAATTGTATGTAGTTTGTTAGGAATAAGGATTATAAAAATATAATAATATGTTTTCAATGTGTTTATAGATTTTAAATAAAAATTAAATAAATTCGTGATAGTTAAAATTTTCAATGGGTTGCAAAAGATAGAAATGGGTGATAGTAATTGTTTGAATAAAATGTTTGAGTCAGTCCAAGTTGAATTTTTGTGGGACATATAGATCTGTCCAAATTGAAGTCAAAGTTAAAGAAATAGTAGAGATGAAAATAATGTAAGGTTGTTTCGAGTTAATGTATGTTATAGAATTTTGAGAAGTATTGATGTTGACACAGTAGAAATGGAGAAGATATGTAGAATTTTGAGTGATATATTGTTGTTTATTTTGTTGATGTTATTTTGTTGTAGTTGTAGTGAGGTAATGAGATTGGGATTTTGGGGATGGCAATTTTGTAGTAGGGGGTAGTGTAATGTGGGAGTCCGCAACATAAGGGTTGGGACGGGATTTGGTATAGATTTTAGTGGAGACGGGGTTGCCTTAGGTAGAATCCAGGAACCAGAGAACGGGAATTGAGCTTTGGGGGGGGGAACATATCCTATGTACAAAGGGTTGGAGAGTTTTTTTTTTTATATATATTGAGAGAAGGTGGCGAATTGAGTTAAAGTAGTAAGTAGTTAGAGGTAGAGAAGGATTAGTAGATTTTGATAGTGGGGTGTCATACTAGTTAAAGATTTTGTAAGGGAGCGTTAGAGTAATAAAAGGGGTAAGATTATGGGTAAATGCCAAGTTGATAAAGTGATGTGACAGTACAAAAAAGCCTGATATAAAAATATGGTATGCGAGGTAACAAACTATTGTATTCCGATGTTTTAAAGTCATTTCTATGGGTTACATAATTTCCCTTTGTTTTGCCGGCAACGACGTAGTTCCGAGACGACAAAAATAATCTCAAGGACAGCAGTGGACGTGCAGCTAAAAAGACTTATAATGGTTACCGCCACTAAGAAAGGCGCTTCATATTCATGTTTCATTGGCCAACAGCTCGAAACGTCATTAAAACCACTATGACGTTATGAAAATACGTAACAAACAAAGCTATGATATAACCAGAGACAAAAGAACGATGACGTGTGCTCACTCACACATATGAAGAATTTGCATAATTCTCGCCCCAGTCGACACACAACAGCAGCAGCAGTAACAACTTGTTACAGGCCGCCGGCAATTTATACCGGCAAAGTGTTTTAAAACAGTACAAAATGTAGTTAAAACATCATTATGTGATAATTAGAAGTGAGCCAAACAGTGAGCAGTAATTGTTGTCAAAATTATGCAGTAGAGTCAGTGTTAATATCAAAAAACGTAACCAAACCAACTTAAGGCCTCAACATGTGAAACCTCTTCTAGAACTTCTAGTTTACAGATACAGGGAAGTGCAAAACAAATTTTACTAAAGAGCTCGTTAACCCTATAATTAAATATGTGTACACAATAGTAATTTAAATGCATAAGTATGAGTGAGTGAGAGAAAGCGGGGCGTGTGGTTTTTTCTAATGTCGACATCCGAACGGGGTGTTGGTTTGCGTTTGCGTTCAGCCAAGATAATCAAAACCAGTTAATAGCAAAGCAGCTGCTAGATTAAAATATAATATTTGTTAGATTAACGATTAACAAGATATAAAGAAGTTCATGATGAAGACGAGCCAACTTTAATGGCCGCCATGTTGATTTTATCCGGTGTACACGCTTATAGCATTTGTGGAATAAAACAATATTCATGATTAATGTTTATACTGAACGTATTCTCATTTCAATGCCTGTCTCTGCCCGCATTTACGCTGAGCAGAATCCTGGATCCCTTAGGTAATAAAAATTTATGTAACGAGATTGAAATAAGCAGACACTATAATTATGGTGGATACCATAATTATGATACCATAATTGTGGTAGACGAGACACACGTGCTTTATTCGATTAAGGTAAACAAACCCAGATACAAGTTATTAGATAGTTCCTATGACAAATACATTTATATTTAAAATAAAAAAGTTTGTAATTACAAATGACGCCCTCACTGGGACATAAATAAATAATAAAAGTGAAAAATAACAAATGGCGCCCGAACAGGGACTATATAAAATACATTAATATATTTTATATAATAAGCCTAAATGGTGGCGGGGTGGACATTGAAAGTGAGAATACGGTTGTAAAGTAGATGATAACGATAAGATAAAGCGACAAACCATTAACAAATGTCATAATGGCAGAAAATAAAGAAAATAATTCTTTATTGAACACAATTGATAGTACAAACAATAGCCAAATAAGCATGACAGAATCAGTAGTCATGAGTGAAGGAGTTGTTCACTCAACACCAATCCAAAATAACAGGACTGAAAACAGCGAAATTATAAAAACAATGCAAATGCTTTTCAATCAGAAATTCAGTAAACTTGATGAGAAATTCAGTAAACTTGATGAGAAATTTAGTGAACAAAAAAGTTTAATTAGAGAAGTACAAAATAATTTTAATGTAAAATTAGAAGAATTAAAAAATGAAATACAAAGACAAAATGGTAGTATTGACAAAGTGGACAAATTGAACAAAGACGACAAGGTAAGTGGGATAGAAAATTACGATAAAATAAACAAAGATATAGTAATAGGTGATAATAGTGTGGAGGTTGGTAGTATAAATGAAATTTTATGGGGAATTGAATATAATGATAATGGAATGATAGTGTGTGTTGAAGGGTTAAAGAGAGAGAGATGGTATGATAAAGAGAAATATATTGAGAGAGAGAAATGTTGTTGGGAGAGTTATTATGAGAGATGTTTTAAGAGAGAGAGATGGTATGATAGTGAGAGATATTGTGAGAGAAAGAGGGAGGTAGAAATTTGTAAGATAAGCAGAGATTATGAAGAGTTTATGGGAAGGTTAGGAGTAGAGATGATATATAATAAAAATAATAAGTACTTACCTTGTAATGAAGCGGATATAGCAGTCAGAGATGATAATGAAAATAATGACTTTATAACATACCTAGTGGTGACGAATTATACTGGAGGTGACAGGACAATGACCAATCATGACAGATTAAATGAGTTTGTGGAAAATAATGAAAATTTGAATGGTAGATGCATTTATGATGTTAATATAAGAGATTCAATAATAAGCAATGTATATAGATATAAGATAAGATTATTATTTGACGATATGGGGTAATTGTTTATTGTGTTATGAACATTTAATTATGTGACCAGTGTTTTTTTTTAAAAATGGACTGATCAGGACTGATTATGGTAAATGATTTCATGATTATGTGAATTGTATATTTTTGTGTATTGATGTCTATGTATTTGTGTAATTTTGCTATTGTGTATTCTATGTATTTTTGTGTGTAAACTATTGTAGAATTTTAAATAAGTAAAAGAAGTTTAATAATGATTTTGAAAGGATATTATGGAATTTAGATTCTAAAGGGTTAGTAAATGATTAAGCATGTTATAGGTTTGGTTATTGAGAGGTATTGTTGTTAGTAGATAAGTGATGAATTTCTAATGGTATATTAATGTGAAATGTTGTAAGGAGTTTGGGAATAAGGATAAATCAGGGCATTGGAGTTAGTTGAATAAAGTTATTGGGAGTTAGGAAAAATAAAGTGCTGAGATGCTGATAATATATAAAGAGGTGTTAGATATTTTCGGGACACAGTAGGTAGGGATTATATGTAGAGGTGAGTAATGTGAGTGGTAATTATATTTGTTGTTGATGGTGATATTTTGTAATAAGGGTAGTGGTGTAGGGAGTCCAACGAGAGATGTTGAGACGGGAAGGGACCGTTTAGCGCCGGAAAGGGTTATCTGAAAGGGTCAGGAACCGATAAGGGAATGAGTTGGTTAGAGTTCGAGTACACACATACTAGTACAAAAATGAGCGGTGCCAGAGGTTTTTAATGGGATTTGTGAAGGGGGTTGTTATTGAGATATTGGTGTCATATTATATGTAAATGGTTAGAAGCGGTTGTTAATAGTGAAAAAGAGGTAGTAAGGTTAGGTTGACAAATGCCAAAATAAGATACAGAAAAAATGAATAATAGAGAGTCACCCAAACTAGTGAGGATAAAAGGGTTAGAAAAGGAAAATTCATAGCAGAAAGGTAAGGTAAATGAAAGGTAAATGACAAATTTGAGAATTTTGCATAGAATCTAAATGAATGTTAAATGATAAAAGTTAGTCGAAAGTTGATAAAGTTCTGCTACCAGTTGTGTAAATGTAAATATGAATTACTTAATGTGAATTGTTCAATGTTAGTGTTTAATGTTTATGATGTACAATGTTTTATTGTGTTTTATTATGTCAACAATAGTGTGTGTGGATGGGAGGTTACTACCAAGATAGTAACGATTATAAGATTAAAATTTTGTAAAGTTTGTCCATTCTCTAGAGATGATTCTCTTATAAAGAAGGTTAAAGGTAAGAAAAAGTCGTAAAGAAATTATAAAACTTTTAAGTTGTCTGCCATGATATAGATATTGTAAGATTATAAGAAGTAAATTATTAGGGTTAATGGTTGTTGCTAAAGCAGTTAAATGAATTGTTTCTCTAGTTTAAGAGCAATTGTTTCATGTGATAAGAGTGTGAATATAATTGACAGGAGTCAGAAGGTTGTACCAGATACCGGAGTGTTAAAAGGAGAAGTAATTGTCTATCTTAATTCTTGATATACATTGTTTGAAGTTTGTAGAATTAGGCAAACCAATGCCCCAAAACGCAAACCAACGTGCTAAGAGGAAACATATCAGTTATGGATATGGATATAAGGAAAGCCACTATTTTAGAAATTTTGTATTGAATGTTTCAGAGTTTTATGGTGTGGTGACCGCGGTCCTGAGCTGGCCGGTGTGTCAGAACAGGAGCGTAAAGTGCCTCATGGCCTTATGGTGTAGGGATCTCTCTGGAGAAGTCCAGTAAGGTCAGAAGGTGCGAACCTCATCATGGGACCAAGGGTAAGTGGTTGAATTTATATTTTTTTTGTAACACTACAGGGGGTTGTGGCTCCATATCTGAGCTGATCCTTTTAGAGAAGTGTGAATGAGTCAATGAAAGTTTTTGTGTCTCGACACAAAACCTTTCATTGAGGGGGTTTTGTGACAGTACAAAAAAGCCTGATATAAAAATATGGTATGCGAGGTAACAAACTATTGTATTCCGATGTTTTAAAGTCATTTCTATGGGTTACATAATTTCCCTTTGTTTTGCCGGCAACGACGTAGTTCCGAGACGACAAAAATAATCTCAAGGACAGCAGTGGACGTGCAGCTAAAAAGACTTATAATGGTTACCGCCACTAAGAAAGGCGCTTCATATTCATGTTTCATTGGCCAACAGCTCGAAACGTCATTAAAACCACTATGACGTTATGAAAATACGTAACAAACAAAGCTATGATATAACCAGAGACAAAAGAACGATGACGTGTGCTCACTCACACATATGAAGAATTTGCATAATTCTCGCCCCAGTCGACACACAACAGCAGCAGCAGTAACAACTTGTTACAGGCCGCCGGCAATTTATACCGGCAAAGTGTTTTAAAACAGTACAAAATGTAGTTAAAACATCATTATGTGATAATTAGAAGTGAGCCAAACAGTGAGCAGTAATTGTTGTCAAAATTATGCAGTAGAGTCAGTGTTAATATCAAAAAACGTAACCAAACCAACTTAAGGCCTCAACATGTGAAACCTCTTCTAGAACTTCTAGTTTACAGATACAGGGAAGTGCAAAACAAATTTTACTAAAGAGCTCGTTAACCCTATAATTAAATATGTGTACACAATAGTAATTTAAATGCATAAGTATGAGTGAGTGAGAGAAAGCGGGGCGTGTGGTTTTTTCTAATGTCGACATCCGAACGGGGTGTTGGTTTGCGTTTGCGTTCAGCCAAGATAATCAAAACCAGTTAATAGCAAAGCAGCTGCTAGATTAAAATATAATATTTGTTAGATTAACGATTAACAAGATATAAAGAAGTTCATGATGAAGACGAGCCAACTTTAATGGCCGCCATGTTGATTTTATCCGGTGTACACGCTTATAGCATTTGTGGAATAAAACAATATTCATGATTAATGTTTATACTGAACGTATTCTCATTTCAATGCCTGTCTCTGCCCGCATTTACGCTGAGCAGAATCCTGGATCCCTTAGGTAATAAAAATTTATGTAACGAGATTGAAATAAGCAGACACTATAATTATGGTGGATACCATAATTATGATACCATAATTGTGGTAGACGAGACACACGTGCTTTATTCGATTAAGGTAAACAAACCCAGATACAAGTTATTAGATAGTTCCTATGACAAATACATTTATATTTAAAATAAAAAAGTTTGTAATTACAAATGACGCCCTCACTGGGACATAAATAAATAATAAAAGTGAAAAATAACAGTGAATTATAATGAATAACTGAGAATCACCCAACTGAATGAAATGGAATAATAATTGCAATGTTATGAAAAAAAAAAAAAAAAAATTTTTGAGAAACGAATTAATAAAAGTTAAATTGAGATTAAAAGGTAATTTTCTGATTTTATATGCAAATTCAATGATGTTAAGTGTGTAAGTTTTAAATATAAATTGTTTATTTTAAGATGATAACAGTGAGAATTATTAATGTACTATGTTTTCTTATGTTATATTGTGTTTGTTAGTGTAAGAGAATTTTAGGAATTTAAATATTTTAAATGCATTTTTAAATTGGGGATGAGAGAAATGTAATGTGATAATGGGAAATGTTTATTTAAATTCTGATGGGAATCAGGGTAGTAATTTTGAATTTTGGGATAAAGTTAACAAGAGAAAGAAGATAGAATGGGATTATGGAATTTTATAATGGGTATCATGTTGTTCTTAGATATTTTGATATATATGTTAGAAATAAGTAAAAAACAAAACCAGTGCTTCTTAGCGCAAACCAGCACCGCTAGGGGGAAACAGATCAGTTGGGGATATGGTGTTGTATAAGGCCACTATTTGATATTTGATTTGTTGTTTCAGTGTTTGGTGATGCTGTGGCGGCGGACCTGAGCTGGCCAGCGCGTCAGAACAGGGGCGTTGAGTATCTGTCTGACTCTACGGTGTTGGGATCTCGAGAGAGAAGTCCAGTATTGTCATTCAGATGCGGTCACAGTCACTGGACCAAGGGTGAGTTGATTATATTTTCTGTAAACCGTAAGGGGGTTGTGGCAACATATCCTGGCTGATCCCTTTAGCAAGTATGAATGTGTCAATGAGATTTTTTATGCTTCGGCATAAAATATCTCATTGAGGGGGTATTGTAACGGGCCTATTTTGGGGTAATAAAGCAGTTTATATTTTTTTTTCATAAAACAATAACATTTTTTCAATGATAGGGACAAAACTTAGGTAAATTTGGTGGTAGGCGACGGTAGCGAAGGTGGTACGACTGATTGTCAATAGTGTATGTAAATTTCTCAAGCGAACAGATTCAACAACCGACAAACTGTGCCAAGGTCAGCTCCAGTGACTCTAAATTGTCAACAAATTATGCAACGAAACATCAGGCGATATGTTACGTCAGCACATTACATAACGCTGCTATGCAGGGTGTGTCAGCGCCAGCAGCATTGTGAGACACAGAACAAAGTAGTCGGCATATAACTTCTGAATACACCGGACACCAACAACTGTGCGTTCGCCGGTTCACCGGGTTTAGGCGAAGTTTTGTGTGTTCGCCGGCTGTGCGTGATGTTCGCGCCCGTATATAACAATTGGTTTCAAAATGTGAATTTTCAATAAAAAGTAAACAGTTTTATAGAGTTACAGTTCCGGAGAGCGAATAAAATAAGAAAAATGTGCGGAATCGAAACGAAATACGTGGTAGAGACGGACTCATCAAGATCTTTGGCAGATAAGTAACCAACATTGGTAAAATCTAAAACCTTTTGAAAGCAAATTTTGAGAATGTTTAACAAAGAACTGGCAGCCTAAAAATAAACTTAAATTAATGAATCAATTAAACATGGGAGGGGAATAGAAATGTAGAGAGAGAGAGAGAGCGAATATAGAAATTTAAAAGAAGTGCTGGTTTGTGTAGATATATAATCATTCAATGTAATTATTGGTGAAATATAATCAAAGAAATATAATTAATAAATAAGACCAAATTAATAATGAAAAAGATGTACGGAAATTAATTTTAATGACATTCATTTCACGAGTTCATAGTTAAGTTGGCAATAGTATGTAAGTGTAGGAAAAGAAGTTTTATTTTTTTGTTGTGTGCATTATAGAGTAAATAAACCTTTTGTTCATTGCCAATGTGAATTAAATTAATTATTACAAATAAACCATTCTGATCTCCTGTTCGCCGAAAAGAACCCCAAAATGGTAAGTACAAAATTTTAGTAAGTTTCTTGTTCATAAACATAAGATGGCGCCCGATAAAAAGAGACAGTAATGGTTCAATAAAATCAATCATATTTTATTAATATCAATTGTTTGAAAAGTATCAACAAGTGATAACAATGATAATAGAAGTAAAAATATGGCGTTAGAAAATGATTGTGTAGGTGTTGATAGTGATAACGAAATTGTAGAGAGAGTAGAAGTTGATAATGAGATGTTTGTGTGTGATGAATCAGAGAGAGAGTGTAGAAAGGATTTACAGGTAGAGTGGATGCAGGGGGTAGATTTTCCCTTAATGTTGTAGTAGGGGGTGAAGAAATGGCTTCACGTGAGTATTTGGAAGACGATAGGTCTGCAAATAAAGTTCCTTGGATTGTTTGTGCACTTCATAGGTGGTGCAGTAATTATGAGTTAGTGTCCCCTGCATATATTGAGAGAGAGAGACAAAGAGAGTAATAGAGATTTTTAAGATAAATAGAAAGTATGAAGAGTTTGTGGAAAGGTTAGGGGTACAGATGATGTATAATTATAATGAATACTTACCTTGGATTAAAAATGCTGTTATTAGAGATGTTGTTAAAGATGATAAGATGACTTACATGATTATGACAAATTATACTAAGGGCGACAGGACCATACTCTATGATGACAAGTTGTATGATAAATTAATATGGAATAACCCTATTAATTATGATGGTTTTGTAGAATATAAGAATTTAAATGTGTGTTATATTAATGATGGTAATATTCTATATTTAATAAAAAATAAGTTGTATAGACCTAAGATTCGACTGTTATTCAATGATGGAGGATAGATTGTTTTATTGTTTATGAACATTAATATATGTGAACAGTGGTTTTGAAATGGACTCTTTATGAACTGATTTTGGTAAATGGTAACAAATAAGAAGTTGGACTGTATATTTTTTTTGTGTATTAATGTCAATGTATTTGTGTATTCTTAATGTGTGTATTACATGTAATTTTATGTAAACCATGTATGTAACAGGAAGTTATAGTTTAATAATAATAATTAACATTTTTTTTGTCTAAACAAGTGATGAAAGTAATGATGAACTTTTAAATAATTGAATTAAATAACTGAAGGTTAATTACTTAATTATTGATGCTGTACAAAAGAAAGTTTGATAATGAAGTTAAATGATTTTATGAGATTTAGATTCTAATGAATAATAAATGATTAAGCATGTAATATATTTGGATATTGAGATGTATTGTTATTAGTAGGTGAGGGATGAATTTTCTAATGCAATTGCCAATGATCACAGTAATGTAAAGTGGTAAAAGGAGATAGAGCCTGGGTGATAATTATTAAAATAAAGACATTTGAGTAAGCCAATTAAAGTTAATGGGAGTTAGATAAATAAGAATTTTGAAATACCAGTAAAACACAAAGAGAGTATTAGATATTTTAGGGACACAGTGGTGTTAGTGAGAATATGTAGAGAAGGTGAGTAAAGTAAATGGTAAATATATTTGCTGATGGTGATATTTTGTAGTAAGGGTAGTGGTGTAAGGAGTCATAAGCGACAGGTGTCATGGCGGGAGGAATAGATTTAAAGAGGGTTACGGGTTACCTGAAAGGGTCAGGAACTGATAAGGGAATGAGTTGGTAGAGTTCGGGTACACACATCCTAGTACAAAGAGGAGGATAAATTGAGGTAAGTGGAATTAGTGAAGGGGGTTATAATGGAGAGATTGGTGTCATAATATGTAAATCTGGTTGTTAGTGGTTGTTAGTAGGAAGAAAGGTGAGTAAGGTTGGATATATAAATGCCTATTCAATTGAATCATTGTGAATAACGGAGAATCGCCCAAACTAATAGGGATGAAAAGGTGAAATAAAAGAAAATTCATACTTTGTAATAATAATGGCGAGGTAATGTAAAATGAAGGTTAATATTAAATTTGATATTGTGAAGAATTAAATGGTATAGTAAATGAAAAATAATTGATAATTAATTAATAAAAGTTCAATTGAAATTAAAATGTAATTTTTATAATTTTATATGCAAATTTAAAAATGTAAGGTGTGTAAATTGTGATCAAAGTTAAATGTGAATTGGTTATTTTAATGTAACAATCGTAATGTTAATTATGAGTGTATTATTATGTAATATGTTTATTATGTATTAGTGTAGGAATTTAAACATGAATTGTATGTATGTATAACATGTTTTAAATGCGATTCCCTACATTTCGGGCGATCTCAGCCTTACCAACCCAGATCGTGGTTTTGGATGACAATCAGCTGTGGGCAGAAATTGTAAAACTGACCACTGTTGGTTGCCTTTGAAATTGGCCAAACATAGAAATTTAATGGGGTTTAATAAGGGAATCTAAGATTATTTTGAACACAGGCTATTTTCACCCAGATAGGGGTGGTAGACCTTAGGGGCATATGTTAAGCTAATGAGTAGGGGTACTTACCCTGAAGTTTCGTAACGCTGAAGCAAGGATGGGAGTGAGAGAAAAGAAAAAAGTGCTTACTCCTTCCGCCTCAGTCCTTGTGGAGGCAACTGAACGCAACAGTTCAGGGGGGGAAATAGTGTGTGTGGAGGAGAACAAAGGGGATGATTATTATTAACAGCGCCGGATAAATAGAATTTCTGTTAATAATAATATTTTATAACTGTTAAATGATTTTGAATAGTTTTAGATAAAAGGGGCGATGTTTAAGAATTATAGAAGAAGGGAGATATAGATGAACTGTATTTGATTAAATTTTGATAATGTGTTGAAGAGAATTTTAACAATGTGTTTAAATATTTTAGATGAAATCTGAGTAATGGAAGATATTTGTAATATTGTAAGGGGAAATGTCTATTTTAATTCTGATGGGAATCAGGGCAATAATTTTGATTTTTGGAAAAGAGTTAACAAGAGAAGGGTATGCAGAATGATGTAAAGGAATTTTATAAATGTATCATGGTAGTTTAAGGGTTCATATATACATGTGTTAAGAATTAAGAGAAACCAGTGCTTCTTAACGCAAACCAGTGCACAGCTAAAGGGAAACAGATCAGTTAGGGATATGGTATTATCCAAGGCCACTATTTGATATTTTAGTTTGATGTTTCAGTGTCTGGTGATGCTGTGGCGGCGGTCCTGAGCTGGCCAGTGCGTCAGTGCAGGAGCGAAAAGTGCTTGACTAGCCTTGCGGTGTTGGGATCTCGAGAGAGAAGTCCAGTAAGGTCATTCAGGTACGGTCACAGCCACTGGACCAAGGGTGAGTTAACTATATTTTATATAAACACTACAGGGGGTTGTGGCGACATATCCGACTGATCCCTTTAGGAAGTATGAGAGTGTCAATGAGAGTTTTTATGCTTCGACATAAAACCTCTCATTGAGGGGGTTTTGTAACGGGTTTATTTTTTCTTAAATAATTGTAAAATGTAATGGCCACTCAAGCTGAATAACATTTGAATCATAAATGCTGGGCAGTTTTTTAACACATTGGAGTCAGTGCGGTAACAAGCCAAGCCGTATGTAGGTGTTGTTGTTGCACAAAAGCCATTAACGAGTCTAGGAATGTGAACGTTAGCAGAGAGGGGAGCGTATTCGCGCATGGGTGTGCCACTGTGAACGGCTTGAAAAGCACGTACGAAGCAGTCTTTCTCACCCAGTGTGCAGAAACAAAGAACTCAACACAGTAAAATCCGCCCAGTATAAAATTACTCCGTGAGCCGGCCGGTCACAAATATAAGTTTGAAACAAAATTACGGGCACCCGCAACAGCTAAACATGTAAAAGTATAACAGATACATTATTAATTGAAATGAAGTGAAAGTTGAGTTTTAATTAACAGTTTCGGTAAGAGTGGTGAATAAAAAGGTGAACAGAAAATCTGAGATGAAGCCAATTACGTAAGGAGACTGGACTATGTGGACAAAATTCAGCGGAGTAACAAAATGGGGTTTGAACAAAATTTTAATAAGGGCTAAACCAAAATATTATCATTATAATGTCAATTTAAAAGAAAATGAGGTATGAGGCTCTAAGGGTTAGGGGTATTTGTGTGTGCGTGAGCGGGTGAAAAGTATGTTAACATAGAAATGCTGGTTTGTGGGTTAATTAATTAAATAAGCTAATTGTCAGTTATATTTACGTTTATTAATAAAAGAAAAAATGTAATAATCATGTTAGAGTGATGGTTCAGGAATGAACCGATAATGTTTGCTTTGGGTTTGAAGGAAGAATTCAATGTATGATTGTGATGAAGGTAATAAAAGGTAATAGATTTTTTTTTGGGAACAAATAATTAATTTATTTACTAAATAATCCTATTCTGCCTTCCTGTTCGCTGGAAAAGAACCCTGGTAAGTACATATTTTTGTTTCTTGTAGCTGGTACGAATACAAGATGGCGCCCGAAAGATTTAGGAAGTAAACAGTGAATAAAAATTAAAATAATTAAATTCATAATTAAAATATAAAAATAAATTTATATCACAAATGGGACACACCCCTTCCTAAAGAGATTGCCAACAAATGGAATACTTTCCTACAAGAGTTGCTTATTTTGGAGAAATTATCAATACCTCGTCATATAGGTGTCTCTGAGGCAACAAACATACAACTACATGGTTTTTGTGATGCTTCTGAGCATGGTTATTCAGGTTGTGTGTATCTACGTACGTGTGACAGTTTAAATAACATCAAAATCACTCTCATTTTAGCAAAATCTAAGGTAGCACCCCTAAAGAACAATTCATTACCCAGATTGGAGTTATGTGGCACATACCTACTAGCACAACTTATGAAATATTCTATAAGTATTCTTTCCAAAACAACTTCTATCAATTCTGTCCATGCATGGACTGATTCTAAAATAGTATTGTGTTGGATATCAACACCACCATACAAGCTAAAAACATTTGTAGCGAACCGTGTAGCTCAAATTCAGGAATATCTACACCCTACTTTCTGGTCTCATGTACAATCTATGCAAAACCCTGCTGATTGTGCCTCTAGAGGCTTGCAACCAAGGCAACTTATTCATCTTGATATTTGGTGGAGCGGTTCCTCATGGCTAAGTGCAGGTATTACTAAATGGCTAAAGAAACCAGAAGATATACCAGTTTTTGATCAGCTTCCAGAAATTAAAAATACACATTTAAATGTTTTTATATCTGTGAAGGAGACACAATCTATGTCTGACATCTTGCACAAATATTCCTCATGGAGTAAACTTCAGAGAATAATCTCATATCTCTTGCGATTTTGGAACAATTTAAAAATCAAGAACAAAAAAACAAAAATAAACACACATTTTACCCTCGAACCATTAACCTTAGCAGTACAGAATTTAACAAAAAAGAAACAGAATATTTAAACAATATGTCAAAAACTAACCTAACTCAAAATGCAAACAAAAATCTACAAAATTTAATAGTAGAAACAGAATTTACTATTAACCTAATAAAAGACAATATACAAGAAGAAAAAAGAACAGAAGCAACACATATAATTAAAAAAATAATCACTAGTGAAATGAAAAACAAATATAAACAAAAGAAAGACAATAAAACAATAAAATAAATTAAAAATAAAGTAAATAACAATAATTTCATATTAACTAAAGCAGACAAAAATCAAGCAACAGTAATCATTGAAAAAGCAGACATCGAAAAAACCAAAGACTTCATCAACAATAATAAATGTATACAACTAAATAAAGACCCAACAGAAAACTATCTTAAACAAACAATAAAACTAATAAAAACAACTAAAAACATTTTCAACAATAAAAACACAGACATATATATAAATAATAATCCAGAACCACCTAAAATGAATAGCCTAATAAAAATACACAAATTAAAAACCCAATACGTCCATTAATAAACCTCAGAAAAGCTCCTATATACAAAATAGCAAAAATAATAGCACAAAAACTAATAAGTAACCACCTAACAAATAACCATCATAACATAAAAAATACATACGAATTAATAGACAAACTAAAAATAATAAATATAAATGAAAATACATTTTTCACATCATATGATATCACAAACATGTACATTAACATCCCAGTAGAAGAAACAATTGACATAATAATAAACAAACTTAAAGAACAAAATGAAAACCAACAATATATAACCAAAATAAAAATAGTCTCCAACTAATACTAAAACAAAATTACTTTGAATTTAATAGAAAAATTTATCAACAGCAAGAAGGTTTAGCAATGGGATCACCATTATCAAGCATAATAGCAGAAATATTCCTACAACACATAGACACCAAAATACAAAATATTATAAAATCATATGATCCAAATGGCATATGGGTAAGATATGCAGATGATGGGCTATATGTATCAAATAACAAAAACACAAATGCAGAGAACATACTGAAACAAATCAATAACATACATCCTAAAATACAATTCACAGAAGAAAAAGAAAAACATAACAAAATCAACTATTAAGCCATAACCATCACACGATACAACAACCACATACAATATGCAATATATAGAAAACCAACTTCTACTAACATCATTATACCTAACCATTCTGACCACCCACCACAACATAAAATGGCAGCATTTTATTTGCTATTTAACAGAATGTACAAAATTCCCCTAAACAAAGAAGAAACTGACAAAGAAAGAAACATAATATAGCAAATTGGTTATGAAAATGGATACAATAAAAATACTGTAAACAAAATAGAAAATAAAATCAAATATAAAATAAAAACTGAACAATTAAGAATTAATCAAAATGAACAACACATAAATAATAATAACAACAAAAAATGGGCCACATTCATATACATAAATAATAAAATGACAAAACTAACAAAACTATTTAAAAACAGATATAAAAATAGCATACAAAACTAATAAAAATAATTTACAAAAACTAAATAGCCCATACAACAAAGATAATACAACAACTAATGGTATATATAAAATTGAATGCCAAGATTGCAATAAATGTTACATAGGACAAACAAAAAAACAGCTGAAAAAACGTTGTTTTGAACACCTAAACACACACAAAAAACCAGAAATATATAAATCCAATTTAGCCACACATGCAATAAACACAGGACATGAATTCCCAGACATAACCAATGTGACACTAATAAAAAATATACCACACAAAGGCACCATAATGAACATTTGGGAAATTTACAAATATACAAACATAAAACACAAAACAAACTAATACCTGAACAAATACAAATCAATACAAAACATGACACAATATTCAAAGCACTCAACATCGAAAATACACAAAAAACTAACACATACACCACAATCACACACAATAAAACCAATCTGAAGTACCAGAAGCCAACAGGAAGCCACAATAATAATAGTCAACCAACACATATGTACTTCACCAGACACAAAAACCGGAAGGCTGAGGATGGGTACAAGATGGTACCTGAAACATGTTCCTAATAAGGAAAAAAAAGGTATATTTTGAGTTAATTTTATTTATAAATATTAAATGTAATATATTGCAACGATACAGCCATATGCTGTATTGGGCATTGATTTAAATAAATATAAAATTTGTAGAATTATTATAAGTTAGGGGTAAATGGACAGGTCTGAGATTGTAAAAATATTTCATTGTTATACTAGGGGAGAAATTAACCTGTTTCGACAGGCAAAGAATACCTGCTTGATTGTATGTGTGTTACACGTGTATCTTGTGTGTTAGTGATGCCTGTACAGACAGGAATCTCAGCTACCCTCCCCACGTAATTACTAAAATAATTACTTTAATTATTTGTGTGAAAACTAATTAGTGTATAAAGAAACAAAAGGCTCCAAAGTGTGTGTAAATTTTATAGTTATCCCCAGTGAGAAAATGACGTTAATAGGACACACTACGCGAAGTCAGTGCGAAATAAACGTGTCAAAAATACGCAAATTACCATAAGATGCTCAAGTTAATATAGTGAGTGCTTAATCAAATTAGCTATGATTTGTGCTATCTCGATTCCGTGCAAAACATTGCCATGTGCAAAAAATAGCAAATATATGAAAAGGTTCGGGAGTGGGGGCTAGCATGTGATCTGCAGGTCTCGACAGGACAATTTCGGAACCAACAGGTGCGGAATCTCGAGAGGGTATAAATTAAGGGTTCGACTGAAAACCCTTCTCTTCATTTCAAGACACAGTTGCAGTCGGACATGCTGTCCGTCGGCAGAACAGTTTTATTTTATTGTAAGTCTCATTAATGAACGAATAAATACGTTCAGTAATTATGTTGACAATATTTCGGGAAACGTAAAGTACTGGGACCGTTTAAGTCAGCAAGAGTATCTACGGAGAAGCTACAAGAGTGATGAGGGATGCTGGACATTAGGAGATGTTTTTTACTGTAACGCAGAAGCAATCAGACGACTGTTTAGCTAGATCTGACTGTAGACATTGTTCGTTTATTTATTCATATAACTACGTGTCAGATTATGCTGAAAGACTTTTAGTTTCTATGTTGGAAGATATGTTGTTTGTATGTTAGTTTCGTATTTTGTATTCTTTTCGAAGTCATAAGTCAAGCAAGCATTAAATCAATTTACACTCCAAAAGGTCCGCACAAATCAACCTAACTCCATGTCTGTTTACCCTTTTTTGCCTGCTTTAAATATGGCTGCCGTGATCTGATTTGCTTCACTAGAGAGCGCCCTGTCGGGCATCCAGTTATATTAACATCCATGGTTCAGAATAGGTTAAAAGCCTATCATGTCTAGCATAGCTGGGGTAACCAGTACCTTGCATAATGATTGTAAAAAAATAGATAAAATATAATAAAAGCAATACAACTAGATTGAGCAGTTGTATCTGCTTGTGACAGATAAAAACATAGACAATTCAGAAAGGGATTAGTATTACACAAAAATGTGATAAAGGTTTTATTTGTATTAAAACTGGTATAATATTGAATTATAAAAAGGACCATTAGTGTATAATGAAGAAAGAAAAAGATGTAAAGAATAGTGTTAGGTAAACTTTAGTGTTAAGACGCGAGACATAAATTGATTATTAGATTAGGAATTAAGTAATAACTATTGTTGGAAATAGTCAAACGAATAATGTATTCATTAAGATGTTAAGTTACCAAAAACCTGCATCTACTTTAATAGGTAAAAGGGAACAATGTGGTGTATAAAGAATGTATTAGACAATGTTATAGATAATAATAGATAATGTATTTTATTAGATTAAAGAATAAGCAATCTCAAGTGTTAGTAATGGGCAACGAATAATGTATTATGTAAGATGTTAATTTTACCAAGAACCTGCATCTACTGTAGAAGGCAGAAAGGAACAATATAGTTTATAAAGAATGTATTAGATAATGTTAAGGTATAATAATAGTTAATGTAGTGTATAAGGAATAGATATTGAATGTTCACTTGTAACAGAAATAAGCATTAGTACTTTAAGAAGCAAATAATATTCCAAGGTACACTAGACATTATTATGTTGTGACAGTACAAAAAAGCCTGATATAAAAATATGGTATGCGGGGTAACAAACTATTGTATTCCGATGTTTTAAAGTCATTTCTATGGGTTACATAATTTCCCTTTGTTTTGCCAACAACGACGTAGTTCCGAGACGACAAAATAATCTCAAGGACGGCAGAGTACGTGCAGCTAAAAAGACTTATAATGGTTACCGCCACTAATAACGTCGCTTCATACTTATGTTTCATTGGCCAACAGCTCAAAACGTCATTAAAACCATTGTGACGTTATAAAAATACGTAACAAACAAGGCTATTATATAACCAGAGACAAAAGAACGATGACGTATACTCACTCACACATACGTAAAATTTGCATAATTTTCGGCCCAGTCGACACACAACAGCAGCAGCAGTAACAACTTGTTACAGGCCGCCGGCAATTTATACCGGCAAAGTGTTTTAAACAGTGCAAAATGTAGTCAAAATATCAGTATGTGATAATTAGAAGTGAGCCAAACAGTGAGCAGTAATTGTTTTCAAAATTATGCAGTAGAGTCAGTGATAATATCAAAAAACGTAACCAAACTAACTTAAGGCCTCAACATGTAAAACCTCTTCTAGAACTTCTAGTCTACAGATACAGGGAAGTGCAAAACAAAATCCTTACTAAAGAGCTCGTTAACCCTATAATTAGATATGTGTACACACAAGTAATTTGAATTTATAATAATGAATGAGTGAGAGAAAGCGGGGCGTGTTTTTCTAATGTCGACATCCGAACGGGGTGTTGGTTTGCGTTTTCGTTCAACCAAGATAATTAAAATCATTTAATAGCAAAAAAGCAGCTGCTAAATTAAAATATGATATTTGTTAAATTAACGATTAATAAAATATAAAGAAGTTCATGATGAAGACGAGCCAACTTTACTGGCCGCCATGTTGATTTTGTGTTGTCCGGTGTACACGCTTATAGCATTTATGGAATAAACCAATGTTCATGATTAATGTTTATACCGAACGTATTCTCATTTCAATGCCTGTCTCTGCCAGCATTTTCGCTGAGCAGAATCCTGGATCCTTAGGTAATAAAAAATTATGTAACGAGACTGAAATAAACAGATATTATAATTATGGTGGATACCATAATTATGATACCATAATTGTGGTAAAAGTGACACACGTGCTTTATTCGATTAAGGTAAACAAATCCAAATACAAGTTATCAGATAGTTCATATGACAAATACATTTATATTTATTATGTAAAGAAAAGTGATTAATAACAAATGGCGCCCGAACAGGGACATAAATAATGATTAATAACAAATGGGCCCGAACTGGTGACTATATAAAATACATTAATATATTTTATATAATAAGCCTAAATGGTGGCGGGGTGGACATTGAAAGTGAGAATACGGTTATAAAGTAGATGATAACGATAAGATAAAGCGACAAACCATTAACAAATTTCATAATGGCAGAGAATAAAGAAAATCATTCTTTATTGAACACATGTGATAGTATAAACAATACCCAAATAAGCATGACGGAATCAGTAGTTATGAGTGAAGGAATAGTGCACTCAACACCAGTCCCAAATAACAGGGCTGAGAATAACGAAATTATGAAAATGATGCAAATGCTTTTCAATATACAGAACAATAATTTTAATATAAAATGTGAAGAATTAAAAAACGAAATACAAAGACAAAATGGTAGTATTGACAAAGTGGACAAATTGAACAAAGACGACAAGGTAAGTGGGATAGAAAATTACGATAAAATAAATAAAGATATAGTAATAGGTGATAATAGTGTGGATGTTGGTAGTATAAATGAAATTTTATGGGGAATTGAATATAATGATAATGGAACAATAGTGTGTGTTGAAGGGTTAAAGAGAGAGAGATGGTATGATAAAGAGAAATATATTGAGAGAGAGAAATGTTGTTGGGAGAGTTATTATGAGAGATGTTTTAAGAGAGAGAGATGGTATGATAGTGAGAGATATTGTGAGAGAAAGAGGGAGGTAGAAATTGTTAAGATAAGCAGAGATTATGAAGAGTTTAAGGGAAGGTTAGGAGTAGAGATGATATATAATAAAAATAATAAGTACTTACCTTGTAATGAAGCGGATATAGCAGTCGGAGATGATAATGAAAATAATGACTTAGTAACTTACCTGGTTGTGACAGATAATACTAAAGGTGACAGGACCATGCTCAATCGTGACAAGGTATATGAGATAATGATATGGGGTGATCATATTGATTATAATAGTATTGTGGAAAATTATAAAGAATTGAATAATCTTTACATTGATAATCATAATATAAGGTATTCAATAAAAAATGACTTGTATAGACCTAAGATTAGACTGTTATTTGACGATATGGGGTAGTTGTGTATTGTTTATTGTGTTATGAACATTTAATTGTGTGGACAGTGTTTTTAAAAATGGACTGATTAGGACTGATTATGGTAAATGATTTCATGATTAGGTGAATTGTATATTTTTGTGTATTGATGTCTACGTATTTGTGTAATTTTGCTATTGTGTATTCTATGTATTTTTTGTGTGTAAACTATTGTAGAATTTTAAATAAGTAAAAGAAGTTTAATAATGATTTTGAAAGGATATTATGGAATTTAGATTTTAAAGGGTTAGTAGATGATTAAGCAGGTAATGTATTTGGATATGAGAGGTATTGTTGTTAGTAGATAAGTGATGAATTTCTAATGGTGTATTAAGTTGAAATGTTGTAAAGAGTTTGGGAATAAGGATAAATCAGGGCATTGGAGTTAGTTGAATAAAGTTATTGGGAGTTAGGAAAAATAAAGTGCTGAGATGCTGATAATATATAAAGAGGTGTTAGATATTTTAGGGACACAGTAGGTAGGGATTATATGTAGAGGTGAGTAATGTGCATGGTAATTTTATAGTTGTTGATGGTGATATTTTGTAATAAGGGTAGTGGTGTAGGGAGTCCAACGAGAGATGTTGAGACGGGAAGGGACCGTTTAGCGCCGGAAAGGGTTATCTGAAAGGGTCAGAAACCGATAAGGGAATGAGTTGGTTAGAGTTCGAGTACACACATACTAGTACAAAAATGAGCGGTGCCAGAGGTTTTAATGGGATTTTTGAAGGGGGTTGTTATTGAGATATTGGTGTCATATTATATGTAAATGGTTAGAAGCGGTTGTTAGTGGAAAAAAGAGGTGAGTAAGGTTAGGTTGACAAATACCAAAATAAGATAGAGAAAAATGAATAACAGAGAGTCACCCAAACTAGTAAGGATAAAAAGGTTAGAAAAGGAAAATTCATAGCAGAAAGGTAAGGTAAATGAAAGGTAAATGACAAATTTGAGAATTTTGCATAGAATCTAAATGGATGTTAAATGATAAAAGTTGAATAGAGAATTGTCGATAGTAATAATGTTATAAAGTTCTGCTACAAGTTATGTAAATATGAATTAAGTAATGTGAATTGTTCAATGTTAGTGTTGAATGCTTATGATGTACAATGTTTTATTGTGTTTTATTATGTTGACAATAGTGTGTGTGGATAGGAGGTTACTACCAAGATAGTAACGATTATAAGATTGAAATTTTGTAAAGTTGGTTCATTATCTAGAAATGATTCTGCTATAAAGAAGGTTAAATGTAAGAAAAGTAGTAAAGAAATTATAAAACTTTTAAGGTGTCTGCCATGATATAGATATTGTAAGATTATAGGAAGTAAATTATTAGGGTTAATGGTTGTTGCTAAGGCAGTTAAATGAATTGTTTCTATAGGTTAAGAGCAATTGTTTTCATATGGTAAAGGGAGTGAAGATAGTTGATAGAAGTCAAAAGTGTGTACCAGATACCGGAGTGTTAAAAAGGAGAAGTAATTTCTATCTTAATTCTTGTCATACTTTGTGTGAAATTTTTAGAATTAAGCAAACCAATGCCCCAAAACGCAAACCAACGTACTAAGGGGAAACATATTAGTTATGGATATGGATATAAGGAAAGCCACTATTTTAAAATTTGTATTGAATGTTTCAGAGTTTTATGGTGTGGTGACCGCAGTCCTGAGCTGGCCGGTGCGTCAGAACAGGAGCGTAAAGTGCCTCATGGCCTTATGGTGTAGGGATCTCTCTGGAGAAGTCCAGTAAGGTCAGAAGGTGCGAACCTCATCATTGGACCAAGGGTAAGTGATTGAATTTATTTTTTTTTTTTGTAACACTACAGGGGGTTGTGGCTCCATATCTGAGCTGATCCTTTTAGAGAAGTGTGAATGAGTCAATGAAAGTTTTTGTGTCTCGACACAAAACCTTTCATTGAGGGGGTTTTGTGACAGTACAAAAAAGCCTGATATAAAAATATGGTATGCGAGGTAACAAACTATTGTATTCCGATGTTTTAAAGTCATTTCTATGGGTTACATAATTTCCCTTTGTTTTGCCAACAACGACGTAGTTCCGAGACGACAAAATAATCTCAAGGACAGCAGAGTACGTGCAGCTAAAAAGACTTATAATGGTTACCGCCACTAATAACGGCGCTTCATACATATGTTTCATTGGCCAACAGCTCAAAACGTCATTAAAACCACTATGACGTTATAAAAATACGTAACAAACAAGGCTATTATATAACCAGAGACAAAAGAACGATGACGTATACTCACTCACACATACGTAAAATTTGCATAATTTTCGGCCCAGTCGACACACAACAGCAGCAGCAGTAACAACTTGTTACAGGCCGCCGGCAATTTATACCGGCAAAGTGTTTTAAACAGTGCAAAATGTAGTCAAAATATCAGTATGTGATAATTAGAAGTGAGCCAAACAGTGAGCAGTAATTGTTTTCAAAATTATGCAGTAGAGTCAGTGATAATATCAAAAAACGTAACCAAACTAACTTAAGGCCTCAACATGTAAAACCTCTTCTAGAACTTCTAGTCTACAGATACAGGGAAGTGCAAAACAAAATCCTTACTAAAGAGCTCGTTAACCCTATAATTAGATATGTGTACACACAAGTAATTTGAATTTATAATAATGAATGAGTGAGAGAAAGCGGGGCGTGTTTTTCTAATGTCGACATCCGAACGGGGTGTTGGTTTGCGTTTTCGTTCAACCAAGATAATTAAAATCATTTAATAGCAAAAAATCAGCTGCTAAATTAAAATATGATATTTGTTAAATTAACGATTAATAAAATATAAAGAAGTTCATGATGAAGACGAGCCAACTTTACTGGCCGCCATGTTGATTTTGTGTTGTCCGGTGTACACGCTTATAGCATTTATGGAATAAACCAATGTTCATGATTAATGTTTATACCGAACGTATTCTCATTTCAATGCCTGTCTCTGCCAGCATTTTCGCTGAGCAGAATCCTGGATCCTTAGGTAATAAAAAATTATGTAACGAGACTGAAATAAACAGATATTATAATTATGGTGGATACCATAATTATGATACCATAATTGTGGTAAAAGTGACACACGTGCTTTATTCGATTAAGGTAAACAAATCCAAACACAAGTTATCAGATAGTTCATATGACAAATACATTTATATTTATTATGTAAAGAAAAGTGATTAATAACAATGTCTATAGTACAAACAAGATGTTTTTATAAAAATGAATATTCACATTTGTAATCAGTAGTATTACAATCTATTGTATTAACATAAGATCACATGTAAAGCAAAAGAAATTAGTTATATATTAAAAAAGACTACTTTTAAACATAAAATGTTAGATTACGCCAAAACTAAGAAATGTTATTTTGTTAAATAATACTGTATAGAAACCTATGTTGTGAGATCTCAAAATGATCAGGAGGAAAAAAGAATTTCATTTGGTAATAATATGATTACAATTGGACATAGTATAAGGAAGATATGTTGAAATTGAGATTTTTTTGGTAATTTTGAACACAGAAAGTGATGCCATGAACAACAATGCTTGACGTTTCAACCAATGGGAATTTTTCACATTTTGCAACAACAAGCCCCAAAAAGTGAAGCCAAGCGAGTTAGTTGATTGTTGGAATTCGAGCTGCAAAGAACGGAGCCTCTGTTACACCTTAATACAAGAAGTTACAATCAGACACAATCCCAAGACAGGTTAGGTGAAGAGTGACTATAGTTAATGACCAACGAGTGTTAAATAAAAAGTGTGAATCATTAAAATAACCAGAAGGGAATTATAGTGTGAAAATAATAACAGTGAAAAAATAATAACAGTGAATCAGAAAGTGTGTGCATATAAAAGGAAAGTATAGTGTCAATAATTAAATTTTTAAAAGGACTTATTAACTAATTTTCATAACCCAACTTGCAACACTTTATATACATTTGTGAACTATTATTTCACCATCACTGAACTAAAACACTAACACTTTTGTAATTTTTTCATAGTTCAATAATTATTTCTTTGTGTTTAAAAATTAAAGGAGTATAACCTCCTAAAAAACTGTTAACCTCAACAAGACACTGTTGGGCAATTACAAACTGTTCATTACTTTAGTTATAAGATATTTTGTTCTATTATAGTTAACTTTATATTGTTATGTTTTGTACTTCACAAAGGACATTTTCGTAAATAGTTATTGTAGTCTAAAGAAACCACGAGGTTATATTTACAACGTAAAATATTAACCTAGGACTGAGTTTTGGAAACTCATAGTACCAACCGCTGAGCGATAAATTAACTAGCCTAGATAATTCAAATTTAGAAATATTTCAGTTATTTTAAATACAGAAGAAAAGAAAAGGATTTCAAAAGTAAATAAAAGGAATTTTAATGGAATTAATTTTGTATGAGTAATTATTTCTGATAATTAATATTTTTTCAATTTACGAGTGCTAGCATTTTCATAAACATTTGAAGAATAAGTTGGCATTACAATTTTGGTGTGCCACGTGAGTTTAAATTATCAAACTAGGTAAGTGAATAAGAAATAAATAAAGAAATGAATTAACACAAAAATCAAGAAAGATTACAAAATTTTACAAAACTTATATTTGTTAATTGACCATTACAAATTGGTGCTTACACAGTGAGGCTAGGAAAAGGAAATGTAATTGAACCCCAATATTTTATTCAGCTTATATTTTGAAAGTTTATAGATTGTAGACATATTAAAAAATTAGAACCAACAATTTGCGACTCTATGAAATAATTGACATTTATAAAAATTTAATAAATATATACAAAATATATTTAAGCTATATTACTTGTAGCATGACAGAAAATCCGCATTGTTCGAATTTAAAAAAATAATCATGTATAAAATAAAAATAAAATGACATCAAGGAAAACTACTATAAAAATTAATTAAGGACCACAGTGAAGTGAAATCATAGTTCGAAAAGATAAAATAAATTAAAACCAACCATGCAATATATAGTAAATTATAGGAAAATAATGATAGGCCAATGTATGAAGTAATTATACCCAGGTAGTATACGAGCATGTAAGGAAATACCCTGGATAGACAAACATCCATAATAGAAGAACAGCTATTGGAAAAACAACCACATATAATAAAATTAGAAACCCCCAAAAAAGATGAAAATAAATAAGAAAAGTACAATGCAATAAAATAAGAGTAAATGTAAAGTATGTGTAAGTAAAGGTTCTAGATATAAAATTAAAGCTGTACCAGTGCAATTTATTTTTATAATGAAAAGCAAATCCTGATGATCTCATATAAGTGATATTCTTTATCATACAATACCAGATAAAATGACATAAAATAATATAAGAGTATGCAATAAATAGTGAAGTGAACAAGGGGAAATCCCTAAACTAAAACAAAAACAGCAAAAGACTGCATAAAAATTAATGAATAATTGAAATGAAGAAAGAACAGATGTGTTTTGTTTATATTAACAGTTCATTGAACTCAAGGCTTGAATGTTTGGGATTGAGTACCGTATAATTTTTTTTTATAGAATATTTATTATGTTTTAATGACATCATTTAATAATAAACTTTACTGTAATTAAATAAGGGTAATTTAGTTAAGATGTTATAAGAATTGTAGGTCAGAGATGGTATTAGCAAGCTGGAATAATAATAAACATTGTAAATGAACTAACATAAAATCTAGGCCAAATGGTAAATCTCACCAACCTTGTAATTAGTAAATAAGTAAAGGAAATTAATTAAATTGATGAAAATTGTATAATGTAAATCAATCACTGTGTATAATCACTGTAACAACAATTTGTGAAGGTATTGAAGGAATGTATAAAATATTATTAGTAAAAATGCAAGTGTAATAACACTGGAATCTAAAGGAAAAGCCTAAATTAAGGATAATAGTCAAATTAGTTAACCAATTAATAAAATTACTGAGAATTAAAGAAAACTAACCATTTTTAATTCAATCAATGATCTTGTTCAATGATAATTAGAATATGACAGAAATTGTAAACCATATAATGTAGCAGGAAATACAATAGTTAAAGCCTACATCCAAATATACTGAAAATATGACTTTTTGAGTTTGAAAATACTATAAAGTATATCATGTTTGGTATTAAATAACGCAGAATTAAATAAGGAAATTGATTATGTAATTAGTATTTAATAAAAATAAGTAATAAGCAAAATGTAATTAATCATATAATGTAAAAATCAATTATTTAGTTCAACATATAATTGAAGCAGAAATGCCAGATGATTAAAACAATGTCATATTAATATTAAATCAGCCAGGACCTTTTATATGAAGAAAAAAGAGAGATAGTTGATTGTTATACATTGAGATGGACACTTCGGAACGAGTTCACGCAAATTAATTCATTAAAAAAGGGAGAAGATAATTTTTGGATATGAACTAAACCTATAAAAAATAAAACAAAGAAATTTAAAAATATGATTAATAAACACTGAGAGAAACTGGAATAAACCAAATTAATCTATTTATGAAGATTGAAGTCGTAACCCAGATAATAGAACAATATAAACGTGAATTCTAAAATTTTATCGATACGAAATTGGACATTGTAAAACATTACAACTATTGGAACAAGAACACATTTGAACACTGATTGCCGTGCCGAACAACTGACCACTAATCCCGAATAATTATACTGTGATGAAGAGGAATTAATCACTACTGCTTGGAAGAGGAACACATCAATAAAAAAACATTTATTTGAACGAATTCTGCAGTGAAGACGCCTCGTACATACGCAGCACGGGGGCGGCCATTTTGGAATACTCCCAGCATCCGCTGCGGTGACGTCAGAACATCATACTGAATCATTGGTTCGAGAAATCTAATTTATTAACATTTATATCTTAAATAATATTTCTATTTGTTATAATTAAGAAGTTTTTTCTGTAAGTGTTGTACTTTTCAGCTTTGCCCTTGTAACGGGACATTTAGGCCTACCAGGGATAATACAAAAAATATTGTTTTGATAAAAATAATATTTTACTATGTAATATTAATTATGGGGACACATGAAAAATAATAAAACAATAATTATGGGGAAAATAAACATAAATTTGATTTATAATTACGAAGTGCAAAATCATGATTGTAAAGTTTTAAAACGACGTAACAAGCACTGAGTGGATTTGTGTCAAGGTCAGCTCCAGACACAAGCAGAACAGTTATTTTTAGATATGTGACAAGCAAATTATGTAACAAAAAAACATACGATGTTACGTCAGCCCAATACGTCACGCTGGAATGTAAGGTGCGGTCTGTCCAGCCTCAGCAATTGGCGTAGTGATTTGGCAAATAAAACAATAAGATTTGGTCGCATGAACTCCGACCGCCTCAGAAAATAGTGCAGTTCATCTCGCCCCAGTATAAAATTACTCCGTGTGCCGGCCGGTCACAAATAAAAGTTCAAGAATGTAAACCGCAGGCGCCCGTACTTAAAATGTGAATACCGTACTTAAAATGTGAATACCGCACCTAAAATGTGAATACTGCACGTATAAATGTAAAAATGTAAATCACAAAATGGAAACATTTGAACACATTAACAGTTAAATTTCTTTAAAAGTGAAAAACCAGTAAAATCAGTGAACGAAATACCGAGTAATCGATGTAGGGTGCGTGAAAAAGTCGAAAGTGCATATCAAAATGGCCTGGTGTCTCCCGGACAGTTAAACAGATAAGTAACAAATGGGGAAAATTAAATTAAAATATGAGCTCAAGGGAAAAATTTAAAATATGTTGTATGTGAGAGTGTGTGGGGGTTTTGCTTAAGTATATATATTAAACCACGAAGCGCTGGTTTGCGTTCTATAAAATTAATTTTATGTCTTGAATATATTTATCTCTATTCTAAGAAAGGAAAACACCATGTACAACAACTGTTATTATTGTCTATATAAAAAGTAGAAGTAGAAAGAAGAAAAAGGGGGGAATATTTGGGTTTACGGGAATATCGAAATGATTTTGTTATTGTTTTCCTTTGTTGTATAAGAAATTTAATTAAATAAAAGTATAATCATGGTATGATGGTAATACAGTGGTACTTTCTTGAATAACCAATTCTGCTTTTCCAGTTCGCTGATACAAACCCTGGTGAGAAATAAAAAATTTATTTATGGTTGGTACAAATACAAGATGGCGGCTGAGTTGAGTGAAGACTGAATTTTATAACCATAGTAAATTAAATAAATTTAGTTATGAAAAATAATTATTGTGTGTCCAAGCAGCCATGCGCCCTGAAGGATTAAGCGACCCTCGCACCCCCCCACACACACACACACACACACACACACATGTGCAGCCCGGCCTCCCTGCCGCGTGGGCTAGGCTGCGAGTGTGTGTGTGAGTGCGGGTGGGGGTGCGAGGGTCGCCTAATCCTTCAGGGCGCATGGCTGCTTGGACACACAATAGAGTTACATTGGCTTCCAAACTTAGGGATGTTTGTATAAAAAAAAAAATTATATAAATATAGGCCTACTTGGGAGAACAGAATGGTTGTTTAAGGTAACTAAAAAATGTGTAAACATAAGTAGTAAGGTTACAATATGATTGATAGATGTGTATTATAAATAAGTAAGAATTAAATAAAAATGATGAATACTAATGAAAATATTAACAATGAAGTCAGCTTCACTGACAGCCAGACGGAAAGGCAAATAAATAGCGATTTCAGCGAGACTGAATCGAGAATAATGGAAGGCGTAACGAGTCAATCGATGCCAACCTCAATTAAGAAAAAGAATAATAGTGAGATGATGAGTATGATGCAGTTACTGTTAAATAAATTTGATAGCAAACTCAATGAACAAAAAAACAAAATTAAAGAAATTAAAAGTAATTTTAATGATAAATTCGATGAAGTAAACACTAAAATGAAAGATAAATTAAATGAACAGAATAATGAGATAAAGTTAATGAGAGAGGAGATGAAACAGCAAAATTTCAATTTTAATAAACAAATGAATGAAATTGATACACGTTGTACTAGTATTAAAGAGCAGATATTAAAATCAGTAAACCGTAAGTTTGATGAACAAATAAATGAATTAACAGAAAATCTTGAAAGTAAAATAAATAATGTAAATGAACAGATGACAGATCAAGTTAAAATTCAAGTTAAAGAACAGAGTGTAGAGATAGAAAGTAAGTGTATTAATAAGATTAAGGAAAATAATGATTACATAAAAAATAAGATAGTGGAGATAGAGAATGCATGTAAACAATCAATACAAGAGAGTGTGGGGGTTATGAATAAACATAACCTTCAATACGAAAGTAGATATGATAATAAACTTAGCATAATAGAACAAGAAATAGTAGAAATTAAAGACGAATTACATGTGGCAGTGAGCCAAAATTTAAATAATGTTGCGGAGCGAATATTATATACTCGCAAAGCAAAAGATGACATTAAACTTAAACAATTTTGTTGTGATAACCGGAGTGTACACCCGATGCAGTTCTTGAGTAGGGTAACAGAATTTAACCGGTTTAATAGTAGTAGTTGGGAGGTAAAGTTATTAAAGATTCTAACGTGTTTTAAGGGCAGTTCCGAAATATGGGCTGAGGTATATAGAACAGAATGGGGTAGTTATGAGGATTTCGAGGCAGCGTTCAGGAATAAATATTGGTCTGAAGAGGACCAGGAAATATTACGTAGTAGAATCATGGAAACAGGAAATTTTGGGGGACATAACAACAACATAACCATATACGTAATGAGGATATTTAACCAGGCGAAATACTTACAACCGCTATTGCCGTTTCGATCATTTGTCAGACATATTAGTAAACACCTGCCTAGGGAGGTACAAATTACATTAATGACTAGAGAGGTAGCGGACATAAATGAGCTGGAAAATATATTAGACGTATTTCAGAACATTAGAGACCACGAAGTAGGGAGGTGTCCCAACCAATCAGGTATGAATAATAGCAGTCATTATACGCCACAAAGAGAGTCACCACAGGGGCATGCATACAATAAACAAGAAAATCATAGTCGAGATGGGGGATGGAAATGTACGGGATGCTCGGGAGAAAATTACGTCGGTAGAACTTTTTGTTTCAGGTGTAGGAAACCAAGGCCGATTCAGCGGGGCGGAAATACATCGTCGCATAACAACATACAACAGAGGGCCGGAGATGATAGCGGGGGAACATCGAGGAACAATGGAAGTAATAACCATCACGAGAAAGGGTACCGGCAGAGCAGTACCACTGCCAGAATGGAAAACTGAGGCCGACAATGGAAGCAAGGACCCCACCATTGTCCACAGGGAACAACAGGGTCCAGGTAACCGACGAATATCATAATAATGTGATACAAATGGATATGACGAAGGAGTTGTTGGAAGAAGATGACACGAAAGTTATGGAAACCAAAACCGGATTGACGGAGGTAATCGTCACCATAGAAGGTAAGAATTTTAAAACATTAATCGATACAGGAAGTGAGATATCAGTAGTTTCAGAAAATGTAATGGGAGAATTAAAAGAAATAAATAAAAACATACCATCATTGCCAGTTGCGGGCATAACAGTAGTGGGGGTAACCGGAGTACGGAGTAAAAGAGTTACTAAACAAGTGCAATTAAATATATTTATGAATGAAACTGAATTTGAAAATACCTTTCTAGTAGTTAAGGGACTGAGTTTTGATGTAATCTTAGGAAATGATTTTTTGGTGAGAAATGGGGCAGTAATAGATTTTAATAAACGGATAGTAGAATTTAATAGTGGGAGTGAACCAGTCAGGGTTAATTTTAAGAGGGTGTTAGAGGAGATTAGAGTTACAGGAGTAAGAATGATACAAAAGCGAGTAGGCGATAGAGGTATAGAAACCAAAGTGAATATATGTCGAGAGAGTGACATTGTAGAGAATGAGGAGGACGACATGCGTGTGAGTGATGAGAGAGTATGGGAAAATAGGGCGGATACATTTTTTAATGAGGGTGGAGTTGTAGGGAGTCCCCAATGACAGGAGTTGTGGGCAGTAGTGGAGCGTTTTAGAGATGTGTTTGCGGAGTTGCCTGGAAAAGCCAGGAACTATGTATGTGAGCTGAAGGTTCGGGAACACTCACCCTACATGCAGAGGAGTTATCCAGTGCCATTTTCAGAGAGGAGAGCAGTGCAAGAGGAGTTGGATAGAATGATGGAGGGAGACATTATTGAGAGATCGATATCGCCACACACGAACCCATTAGTGGTAGTAATAAAGAAGGATGGAAAGGTAAGATTCTGTTTAGACGCTAGAAAAATTAATCAGATTATAATACCTGACCAGGAGTCACCGGAACCTATAAATGAGATTTTTCAGAAATTTAGTGGAGTCAAGTACATGACATCTTTGGATTTAACAGCAGGATACTGGCAGGTGCCGCTAGCAGCAGAGAGTCGGAGATATACTGCATTTCTCTTCAATGGTAAGAATTATCAGTTCAAGCGTTTGCCATTTGGACTTAACACTAGTGTAGCAAGCTTTATAAAATGTTTAGATATGATATTACAACCTAAGGACTTAGATTTTTTGACTGTATACGTTGATGACATATTAATAGCATCAAGAACATTCTCAGAACATTTAGAACATATTGAATATGTATTAGATAAATTCCAAAATGGGGGTTTAACAGTTAATTGGGAGAAGTCAAAGTTTCTACAAACTGAAATACATTTTTTAGGTTTTATTATTACCCCGAAGGAATTCTAGCTAACTCTGATAAAGTAGAAGCTATAATGCGCTTTCCAGAACCGAAGAATATTAAACAGCTACAAAGTCTTTTGGATCTGTGTAACTTCTATAGAAAATTCCAGAGAAATTACTCACAGACGACATCAAGGTTAAGTGCCGTACTACAGAAAAATAAACAATGGAAATGGGGAGAGAAGGAAAGGGATGCATTCGAGGAGATAAAGAAAAAATTTGCAAATATGATAATGATGAATCACCCTGATTTCTTGAAAACCTTTTATTTACAGACTGACGCCAGTAATGTCGCCCTGGGAGCGGAGTTGTATCAGGAGGATAGCGACAAAGAGCACTACACGATAGCTTTCGCCAGCAGATCTCTTTTGGCAGCTGAAAGAAATTATACAACTACGGAAAAGGAGTTGCTGAGTATCGTGTTTGCTGTAGGGAAGTTTTGCACATACATCTTGGGGAACAAGACAGTTATCAGGACGGATCACAAAGCACTATCATTTTTGAACTCCTGCCGATTAACCCATAGCCGTCTAAGCAGGTAGGTACTAACCTTACAGGAATACAATTTTTCATGGGAGTATATTAAGGGGACAGACAATAAAGTACCAGACACTCTTTCCAGGGTAGATATCATAGAAAATAAAACAGGGAGGGATCTTAAGGAGATAGAAATTTTTCGGTTAACAAGGGAGGATAGAATTTTTGGTGAGGAATTGAGGGACATTAAGAGTATGCAAAGATCTGAAAATAAATCGGGTAAAATAATTGCTAGTTTAGAAGCGGATGTAGAGGGGTCTGAATATAACACACATTTCCAAATATATCAGGGAATTCTGTTCAAAAAAGTAGAAGGGGTGAACGTGATTGGAGATTAGTTATACCAGAAGGGTTGATAGATAGAATTATTTGGGATTGCCATATAAGGTATGGGCATTTTGGGGCGAAAAAGTGTACAAACGTTTTAAAAGAATCATGTGTTTTTAAGAATATGGAGAGGCGAGTACAAAGGTTATTATGGGTATGTGATTTGTGTCAGAGGTCTAAGGTAGTGAATTATAGGGTAGAAGGGGAGTTGAATTATATTAAGGTGTAGAGAACATTTGATTTAGTTGCTGTAGATTTGTATGGGCCATTACCCAAGGGTAGGGGTGGAGTAATGTATGTTTTTGTTGTTTTAGACACTTAGACACTTTTTCTAAGTTTGTTAGGTTATATAGTGTGAAGACAGCGACGAGCAGGGTGTTGAGTGAAAAAATAACAAGAGATTATATGGTAAATGTAGGTAAGCCAAAGGTAATTTTATCCGATCACGGACCCCAATTCATCAGCGGTAGGTGGAGACAAATCCTTGGATGGGAAGGCATCATACCCAAGCATACGGCGGTGTACCATCCACAATCCAACCAGGCGGAACGGGTGATGAGAGAGATTGGTAGGATATTTCGGGCGTATTGTCACGCCAAGCATACAGAATGGCCATTATACGTTAAGAAAGTAGAAGAATGGTTGAATAGTACCACCCAAGAATCCACCGGGTTTACGCCGTATGAATTAATAAAAGGAACGAGGCCACTTAGAATATTGGAACAACTTTTTGAGTATCCGCCAGAAAATCAAACTATAGACGTGAATATGAAAATCCAACTAGTGAATGAAAGTTTACTCACCAAAGGGGAAAAGAGAAAGCAGAGGCATGATGCTAAAGGTAAGTGGACTAAATATGGGGTAGGACAATTAGTACTAGTAAGGAGACACAATTTGTCTAGCACACAAGATAAATAAGTTTTTTCTATTATATGAGGGGCCATATGAAATTGTAGAAGTAAAGATGAATAATGCGTACGTGTTATGAAATCAAGCAACGCAGGAGATAGTAGGTACACAGAATGCGATGAATTTGAAGTTGTATTGGTCACAATAAGCAACTGAATTTTAAAATATTATTTTCTGTTTTCAAAAGGGACTCTCCCCCATTTTCGGGCGGTCACGGCTTCACCATCCCTGACCGTGGATTTTGGCTGTTTGGAGGCGGACCATGGTTGGAGGTAACCTCAACAAGGGGGTGAAAGCAACGATGGTCCTACTCCACAAATTGGTGCAAGTAGAAATTTAATTTTGTTGTTGAACGGGGAGGGGGACCCCCTAAAAAGTTCATATGGTAGAAACGAAAATAAACGAACGGTTCAAGGTTTTTGAGACCACAATGCAGAAATCGTTTATTGAACAAGTTACGCGTATGGAGGGCCGATTCAAAGAACACATCAGTAGGTGTGAAAAACAAACTGCGGAGGTTGCAGAAAAGGTCGATACACTCGAAGTAAGAATCCAAGCAGACGCGACGGAAACACAACGGCATGTCGATAGGCTTGACGCTTCGATAGTAGAGACGCGTTCCAATATAGATTCGAATAAAGAGAGTGTATTGCAAGCACTTAATGACAAGATTTTAAAAGTATGACAGGAAGTACGTAGGAGATCCGCTCCTAATATCTTAGTACAGGGACAAGCCGATGAAAAGAATCGAGTATATTTCACTGGGGAAAATAATGAAAACCCGATCTAATTCTTGTTAACATGTGAAAATGAAATGGCCAGAGTAGGTTCGCGATTGGATGATCAAGATCGGATACAGTGGATAGTTACGCGATGCGTGATTCTGCGCGAAAATGGTATATTGTACGTGATAAAATTACCACATATGCGGAATTCAAACAGAAGTTCGAAAGCCGGTATTGGAATTCACACACACAGAGACTTTTACGAAACACACTTGAATACGGACGTTATGAGAGGAAGCATGGTATAATGCCCAAAAATTATATCATACAACAAGTTGAGCGTACTAAGCATTTAACACCAGCGTTTTCTGAGATCGACATTGTCACTAAATTAGCATATCACTTCAACCATAATATACGTGTAGCCGTGTTTACGCAAGGGATACGCACGGTTGACGAATTGCTTATTTTAGTGTCGCAAAGCGAAACTGTTTTTCATTTAGGCGGATGGAGATATAACCCAGATTATAACCGAAATAACCATGGTCAAAATAGATGGGTGCCATATCATACTCAACCGGATCAAAGACCCAGTACTAGTTCGACTCCACCCCAGACACCGCCAAAACCGCTAAATAAACCCTTTGACTATAAAGGTAAGCCAAATGTCGGTAGGCCGAAAATGCAAAATAAAGGCAATGAGGGGACTCCAATGAGAACAATTCAGACAGTCGATATATCGAAAAACGATACGACTGTGCAAGACAGCGAAACACAAAACATTAGAGATCCTATCGAAAAACCAAAATGCTATCAAGCTACAAAAAACGTGCCAAAGGGCGCATCCAAAAAGGATGCGCAATAAACCATGCAAAAATATTTAGAAATAAGATTGGTAGAAATAAGAAAAATAGTAGGTGTAAGAAAGGTGATTTTTCTCATGAAATCTGTGTGCCAGTTAATAAGGTGTTCCCACCGGATGTTAGAGAACCATTGTTGGAGTTAAATACAATACAACAATGCCCACCTAACATAACGTGTCCGGTAGTACAGGAACATGGAGATGGCGTTCCCACGCAGGTAGTTTGGGAGACCGCTAGTATGGTATCCGGGAGTAGCGAAGGATTTTACGCGTGGATAGAAAAATATTGTCGAACCACCCATAAAGAGAGTTACCAAATATTAGAGGCACTGTGAATATGAAGTATAGGGTTAAAAATAATTTAAATATTAATAATCATTATTAAAATAAATTAAATGTATTAGATATAATAATAATAATTGTAGGTAAGTTGTGAATGAACAATAATCCGTTTGTAGCGAGGTACAAACAACACACACACACGCGTACACGTGTACAATAAAACGAGTGCGGCGAAGCGAACCACGGTAGCAGGAAATGCATATACAATGCAACGTAGCGCACAGCTGTCTTTAAATGTAGGTTAATTAGATGGCGCTTGCTCTTTGATCAAAGTGTAAACAAACAAAGCACATTCCTGGGTGCGCGTGCCGCTGTTGTCTGTCGCTATCAGTGACATTTTTTATTAAACGTTTGCTATTAACTACTACCCATGCTACAAACATTTGTTACACAATAATTTTATGCACAATATCAATATGTTATTCAATTAGAATTAAGCCATATGATAAAGAATAGTGATACCAGTGTATATGTTAATAGATAGATAATACAATGTATAGTTTGTGAAGCATAACCAATGTATATCTAAAAAAAATAATTGAAATTGAAAAAAAATAAAATAATTGTATATCCTACACTCTTTTTTTTTTTTTTAAACGGTGGGGGTGTATATAATGTGACCAAATCTCATTGATTTGGAGTTATATGTAAAGGGTTTACTATATCAATGTTTAAATAAATATAAAGCGTTGAAATTCAACTCTTATGATGTAGCGTGCATCTTAACGCATTGTACAGGCTCACATGCCAACATCAGCTGCCGTTACGTAATCACACACAGTATAACAAATAAGGGTCACGCCCAAATTTTCAATTATTAATATTTCGGAAACCGGTAAATTTAGGCAAAAACCAAAATAGCCAAAATGTTTGCCGAAATATTAATAATAGGGTGTGCGAATTTTATTTAATATAATTAAACATTAAGAGAGATAATTGATTTTATGTTAATAACTTCCTTAGTAATTGAGCTACACAGAAGAGCTTTTAATATGTAATAGTCATAAGAATTAACAACCAAATGTATATTTTAGAATTAGCATAACTTGGCTTGCAGCCAAGATAATCGCAATATAAATTGCGACCGGACATCCGCACCGACAATTAAAATCCGTTGTGTTCAGAATATTAAAAATAATAACAATTCTCAGACTGTGGGAATTATTTTCGTTCTCATGGAATGAGGTGACTCAAATTTCAAGTAGAAGGGAGAGTGTGTCAGCCAATCAAATCATTCAAAAAAATTGGAACTAACGCAGAGTTTTCGGCTGAAAGAACACTCGACTGCCAGTACTCAAGAGGAACACACGTACATCTTCAATCGTCTTATTAACATACTTTGTAAAGACTCATCTGTGAAGACACGAGGTGTCAACACACATAATTACGATCGTCTTGTTCAACAGATCAACTGTAACGACTCGTAATAATAGCGTCTATTCAAGATACTCGTACTTATCAACAAATAAGCGTACCACGCAATACATTAACTGTTGGCGTACCCACGCAAGAGATCAACTATATACTACAAGAAATCACTTCAAGAGTACGACAGAAGAGGCCGTCTATACCCAGTGGTATGAGCTGAAGAACTGACGAGCAGAGCCACAACCCGTAACGAGACACACACGCTGGAGTCAAACGTGAATCGAACGAGGAGCCTGACGCAGTTGTAGCAGTTAAAACTACAGACGTAAAACCATCACCAGTTGCAGAAGGAGCAGAGTGTTGCTGATTCCCGAACTCAATGCCAAAATCCAGGATGCTCAGTAGATCGTCGTCTCTAGCAGATTGGACCAGGACAGCGAGGGATTTCCGGAGCATCTCTACATCATCTTTGCATCATCTTATGAACGCACAAATGAAACCAACAAACGCGGAATTAACAGCTAAAATAGATACAAAATTTGAACAAAGTGCAGCCAAAGCTGAACTAAATATCGTGGAATTAACGGCTAAAATAGACGCGCAAAAATCAAGTTTAACCGAGGCACTAGAACACAGTAACGTGGATATAAATGCGGAAATAAAACAAAGTAATAAAGAAACGACCGCGAAAATCGATGAAAGCGTGAAAAACTTAGATGCTAAAGTCACCGAAATAGGACAAAGTAATAAAGAATTGACGGCTAAAGTCACCAAAGTCGGAGAAAAAGTTCATACGGTAGAAACAAAAATAAACGAACGGTTCAAGGTTTTTGAGACCACAATGCAGAAATCGTTTATTGAACAAGTTACGCGTATGGAGGGCCGATTCAAAGAACACATCAGTAGGTGTGAAAAACAAACCGCGGAGGTTGCAAAAAAGGTTGATACACTCGAAGTAAGAATCCAAGCAGACGCGACGGAAACACAACGGCATGTCGATAGGCTTGACGCTTCGATAGTAGAGACGCGTTCCAATATAGATTCGAATAAAGAGAGTGTATTGCAAGCACTTAATGATGAGATTTTAAAAGTATGACAGGAAGTATGTAGGAGATCCGCTCCTAATATCTTAGTACACGGACAAGCCGATGAAAAGAATCGAGTATATTTCACTGGGGAAAATAATGAAAACCCGATCGAATTCTTGTTAACATGTGAAAATGAAATGGCGAGAGTAGGTTCGTGATTGGATGATCAAGATCGGATACAGTGGATAGTTAACGCGACGCGTGATTCTGCGCGAAAATGGTATAATATTGTACGTGATATAATTACCACATACTGAGATACTACAACTTAATAGCCAAAATAATTATTTTAATATATATTGCAACTCTTACCTTGTTCGGGTCCCCAGGTTCTTCGCACGAATTCGTGAAGAATAAGCGTGACTTAGGTTAACACTCTTCAATAAATTATACTCTCAATTTCGGCATTATAGTTAAATTTATTTTGCAATTCTTTGACATTAACTTTACTTTCTTTTCTTTTATTTATATTCCCAAACAATATTATGGACATTTACTTAATTTCTTTCCAAAAGCAAATCAAACAAATATATTACTTTATTTACTCTAATTTATAATAATTATTATTTGCCATTCTTGCGATGTTTTTCTCTCTCCCGGAGTTATACTCCAAACAATAAAAACCAAGTATGTATACATATTATTAAAATCATTTCTTACCTAACAGAAAATATAATGCTCTTAAAGTATTCGTGAAACATCTTATATTACCAGAGTGTAACGGGGCAAATAAAGCGGAGGGTTTATTTTTTTAATTTTATTATAATTGTAATAATCTGGGGACAACTGGGCTGGGCAACATTTACTGTCACAAGAGCTTGATTTTTTAAACACCCTATGGTTAAAACCGTATGAGGCAGAGTCAGGTACAAAAGAAATTATAACGTTGGAATGTGTCAAGGTGCAACCGCGCCTTAAAATTCCCAGAATTGAGAGTTGAGCAACACGCGCTAACACCGGCATACGCGCAGACGATGCCAAGAAGCGAAAAACCAACATGGCCTGATGGTGAATTCTTTATACCATGTGCTTTCGGCAAGGCGGAAGTCTTGCCTACCTTTGTGACGAAACCGATGAACACTAGATTTCGTCCACTGCCAACACCCACAAATAACACGTGTTACCTGAACAACTACTAAGCTTTTACCAGCAAAGGCTATGAACAACGACGAAATTGAGCAGCAAGGAGGGCCGTGGTTTCCGCCCGCATGTAAAGAAATCAGTCTTGACTCACTCTCAGCCGGGCCCGGCAGAATATCAACCGTGACACACCAGTAAATTTTTTTCAAATGTAAATTAACGAATTGTGCAGTGATGAAACGATCGTAAGAATGAACAGTGCAAGTTAGAGTGTGAATAAAAGAAAAGATATAACATCATAGACCTTTTGGACAACTAAAAAGGACTTTGCGTGTAACGTGTCAAAATTGGGTAATTTCATTTATTACTGTTAATGGGTATTTGTATTTTATTTATTTCATTTTTGGGGTTTTGCAAAAAATATTGTGTAACGTTATTTCCATTATAACAGAACACGTGGTAAGAAACAGTGTTGAAACAAAGCAGTAAGACGCAGTTGCTATTGAGTAACTAGGCAAGGAATTTGTACCACCCTAAATTCTCAGAACTTTGCATAAGTGTGACCACGCACCCACGAGCAGTGGAACCACGCGCTCGGAGTGACGCCTTCAGCCCGAAAACCAAGATGTCTGGAGAACAATTTTATTCATCGTCTCCTTAGCCGATCCTCAGGAAATAAAGTCTAAGACCGCCCACTTTTAGTGACGTCAACCGTGCTTCACAAATATCGTCCACGGTTACCACACAAAAAACACATGTGTTGAATGAACAGTGCCGGAAGATCCGATCATGAGGCATTGCGACTTCCGCTCTGTCCGAGTTTTTGGAGGGAGGCATGTTGGTAACGCTCTCCCCAGTCGACTAGCTACCCAAGCCACGCGTGGCAGCTATCAAGTTTGTGCCCGGGCAAATCTTCATATTTTTCTTAAGTCGGCCGACAAAATACCTATGTGATATTACAAAACAAGTATAACAGTGCCTACAATGACGAAGAGTGAATATTGACGGTATTAAATATTACAAACTTTGTGAACATCCGGAGAATGAAAGACTTTGGAAGACGCACCACGCGGTCGGGAAGGAGAACACCACACATGTAACATTCCACACGGAAAACATTATGTTCACTAATTTTACATAAAATGGGGTGTTTTTATATTAGTAAGGGGTTCTAAGAATGTGAGTAGTGAGTGCGCAGGCTGGGCTATCTTAAAGTATGTAAGTAATAGTAAGTAAGTATAGGAAGTAAGATGTAATAGTTGCACAACCTTTAAAACATGTAAAAACCTATTTTGGAGAAAACTTATAAATTCAACACATTTGATTAATAAACAAAAAAATAATTTCTCTTCCAAGAAAAAAAAATTGAGAGTTAAATTCTTTCAAAAACCTTATTTCGTTTTATGTACTGTCAAGTTCGTCGAACGAATTGGGTTCGTCCCCACTATGCGATCCGGCCAGATCGAAGATTAAAGGTAAGTGGAGGTTTTAATATGAATAATAAAAAATACCAAATAGTAAAGAGAGTTACAATTGTTGCAGCGTGACCAGGATGTAATATAACAAAAAAGTTATTGCACCGGCCTACATTTGACAGTACATTGAACGGAGTACGGTTGCGAAAGCAAAAATGGTAGTGATGTAAACTTACGTAATTATGATAAAAGGGTGATTTTATGTATGTTGTAATATCAGTTTTGAAAAAAGATTAATCATTGGTAGTTGTTACGTAAGACAAAATAGATCAAATAAAAATGTCTGAGAACACAGAAAAAAGCAGTGTAGTAGATTCAGTTATGAGTGAGAGTGGCCTTGGTTCGATGAACCCGTCACCAAGTGTGAGCGAAGTAAGTCAGTCAAGGCCAACAGCTGAGTTGAGCGTGCAATAACGATGACCTAACTGGGTCAATTATGGTTAATCACGCAGAAGCGAAATCTACCCCGATATTGATCAAATCAAATAAAACGAAAGAGAAAAAATTGTCATTAGATGACCTATTAGATTTTATGAAAGTCAATTTCGATAAACAAAATAATGACTTTAATAAACGTTTTGATAATAATGATAAACGTTTTGATAATAACGATAAAATTTTAAATAAGATGAAAAGTGAGTTTAACAATAAATTAGATGAACAGAGAATAAAATGTGAACAACAGAATATTCAGTTGCAGCAGAATATTAATGTGCAATTTGATAATTTGAGTCGTGTACTAGACAAACATATTGATGAACGTTGTGAAAGTATGAAATCACAATTGTCAGAGTCCATAAATGAGCAGTTAGAGTGCCGTGTTTCTGATATTACCAATAATATAACTAATAAAGTAGAGAAACAGATCACGGAACAATATAGCGTCATAAATACAATTGTTGAGAAACAGATAAGTGAATGTAACACCAATACTGAATGTAAGGTTGGTTATGCTATGAGTCAGATTGAAAATAATAATAGTAAAATAAGAGAAATAGAAAATAATTGTAAGATTGAATTTAAGACCATACACGATACAATAAGTGACCTTGAATCTGATAGTAACCTTAAGTTAATGAATGTTAAAAATGAATTGAGCATGGCCATCAGCCAACAAGTAAACACTGTGAGTTAGAGACATTCAGTTGTGACAATAAAAGAGTACATCCTATGCAGTTCATAAATAGAGTGAGAGAGTTCAATAAGTTTAGTACTAATAACTGGGAAGTGCAATTATTAAAAATTTTTAAATGCTTCAAGGGTAGTTCGGAGATATGGGCTGAGGTACACAAAACGGAATGGGGGTGTTTTGAAAGTTCTGAGTCCGCATTCAGAAATAAATATTGGTCTGAGGAAGACCAAGAAGTGTTACGAAGTAGAATTATGGGAACCGGGAATTTTGGGGGGCCCAATAATAATATAACCGGGTATGTGATGAGAATATTTAATGAGGCGAAATACTTAGAACCGCCATTGCCATTTAGATCTTTCGTGAGGCATATAAGCAAGCATTTGCCAAGGGAAGTACAAATAACACTTATGACGCGGGAGGTAGCTAATATTAGCGAACTAGAAAATATTTTAGATGTGTTTCAGAATATCCGGGACCAAGAATTGAGTCGCCGTCAGAACCAGCAGAATATGCATAATGGAGGTAATCAGGGGCCGCCGAGAGGACCTACAAATGGACCGGCATACCCCAGACGAGAACAAAATAATAGAGGACCTATGTGGACTTGTCCAGCGTGTTCACAGGAGAATTATGCTTCACAGAATTTTTGTTTTAGATGCAGGAGAGAGAGACCGGGGAAGCGACAGGGACCACAACCCGCACAGAACCAGCATGCATACCAACGAAGGGGAGGGGGACAAGGAGGAGCGCCGAGAGGCAACGCTCATGAACAGCAAGGAAACCAGCACGTAAGAGGATACAACCCAGCAGTGGCGAGCACATCTGCGGGAAACTAAGAGAGACAATGGAACACCGGACCCGACCGTTGTCGCCGGAAGATTCTGGGGTCCAAATGAACGACATGTACCAAAATAACATTCTTATAACTGACTTAGCTGAGGAATTATTGGAGGAAGAAGACGTCGAAGCAGGGAGACGGGAGAATGGACTGACTGAGGTGAAAATCAACATACAAGGTAAGGAGATTAAAACTTTAATAGATACAGGTAGCGAAATCTCGGTTATTTCTGAACACGTACTAGATGAGTTAAAAGAAATAAATAATAATATTCCATCTTTGCCAGTAGCGGGGGTGACGATTGTAGGTATTACGGGAGTTCGGAGTAAAAGAGTCACCAAACAAGTGCATTTAAATATGATAATTAATGGGGTAGGGTACGATAATACATTTCTAGTCGTACGGGGATTAAATCTTGAGGTTATATTGGGAAATGATTTTCTGATTAAACATAAGGCGGTGATTGATTTTCATAAACGGGTGTTAGAATTAAATAGTGAAGGGGAACCAGTCCGTATTAATTTTGAGCGGGTGTTAGATGCGGTAAGAATTTCAGGGGTAAGGGTGATACATAATCGGGGTAATAAACAAGAAATGGAAGTTAGTGTCAATGTATGTAGTGAGAGTAAGATAGAGTGCGAGGAGAATGGGGATCAATTGTGGGATGAGAGGGCACTTAAATTTTGTAGTGAGGGTGGCGTAATAGGGAGTACTCAATGTGAATCGTTGTGGCGGGTAGTAGAGAATTTTAGAGAAGTGTTTGCCGATATACCAGGGAGGGCAAGAAACTATGAATGCGAGTTAAAGGTAAGGGAACATGCACCCTATGTGCAAAGAAGTTATCCGGTGCCATATGCGAAGAGAAGAGCGGTTCAGATTGAGTTAGAGAAAATGTTAGAGGGAGATATAATTGAGTGATCTGTATCACCATATTCTAACCCCTTAGTAGTAGTGATTAAAAAAGATGGTAGAGTCAGGTTACGTTTAGATGCCCGCAAAATCAATCAAATAATCATTCCCGACCGGGAGTCACCTGAAGCGATAGAAGAGATTTTTCAGAAGTTCAGCGGCGTAAAGTATATGACGTCTTTAGACCTAACCGCCGGGTATTGGCAAGTTCCGTTGGCAGCGAATAGCAGAAAGTATACAGCCTTTTTTATTCAATGGAAAAAATTATCAATTCAAAAGACTACCGTTTGGATTGAACACCAGTGTAGCTAGTTTTATCAAGTGTCTTGACGAAATTTTGCAACCCCATAACTTAGATTTTTTAACCATATACGTTGATGATATTCTGATAGCTTCTAGAACATTCGAAGAGCATGTAGAACATTTAGAATATGTATTGGAGAAGTTATACCAGGGAGGTTTGACAGTGAATTGGGACAAATCGAAATTTTTGCAAACTGAGATACATTTTTTAGGTTTCATCATAACACCTACAGGGATACGTGCCAATCCGGATAAAGTAGAATCCATCCTGACGTTCCCGGAGCCTAAAAATATAAAACAATTGCAGAGTTTTCTTGGTCTCTGTAATTTTTACAGGAAATTCCAGCGGAACTACGCCCAGACGACGGCCCGAGTCAGCGCAGTGCTGCAAAAGAACAAACAATGGAGGTGGGGAGATAACGAAAGAGCAGCGTTCAACGAAATCAAAAATAAGTTCGCTGATATGATTTTAATGAATCACCCCAATTTTAATGATAACTTTTACTTACAGACAGACGCCAGCAATATAGCACTTGGAGCGGAACTGTACCAAGAGGACGAGGCGAAAGAACACAAAACCATTGCTTTCGCCAGCCGGACGTTGCTAGCCGCAGAGCGTAACTATACTACCACCGAGAAGGAGCTCCTCAGTATAGTGTTCGCCGTGAAGAAGTTCCGTACGTATCTGCTGGGTAACAAAACCATCATCAGGACGGACCATAAAGCGTTGTCGTTCCTGAATACTTGTAAACTCACACACAGCCGGATAACCAGGTGGGTGTTAGCTCTTCAAGAGTATAATTTTTCTTGGGAATACATTAAGGGTGTAGAGAACAGGGTGCCTGACACCCTATCACGAGTAGACACAGATAGAAATAGAACGGGTAGAGATATTAAAGAAATAGAGATTTATAGACTATCCCGGGAAGATAAACTTTTTGGGGAAGAATTGAAGTATATAAATGTAATGCAAAGGGCTGATAGTAAATTAAATAAAATAATTACTAGTGTAGAATCAGATGTAGATGAGTTTGGTTATAAACAATATTTTCAGGTGTTTAAAGGGAGTTTGTTTAAAAAAGTAGAGGGGAGAGAGAGGGATTGGAGATTAGTTATACCTGAAGGGTTGATAGAGAAAATAGTGTGGGACTGTCACCTTAGATACGGGCATTTTGGGGCACGGAAGTGTGTGTATGTGTTAAAGGAATCTTGTCTATTTAAAAATATGGAAAAACGGGTCCAAAAAATACTTAGAGTTTGTGAGCTATGTCAGAAATCTAAAGTTGTGAATTATAGGTTAGAAGGAGAACTAAATTACATTAAAGTAGAAAAACCATTTGATTTAGTAGCTGTAGATTTGTACGGCCCATTGCCAAAGGGTAGGGGCGGAGTGATGCATATTTTTGTTGTACTTGACACATTTTCCAAATATGTAAGGTTATATAGCGTGAAGCAAGCGACAAGTAAGGTGCTGAGTGAGAAGATCACACGCGACTACATGATCAACGTGGGAAAGCCGAAGGTGATATTATCCGACCATGGGCCGCAGTTCATCAGCGGGAGATGGCGCCAGACTCTCGGATGGGAAGGTATGATCCCAAAGCACACCGCAGTGTATCACCCGCAGTCCAATCAGGCGGAGCGAGTCATGAGGGAGCTGGGAAGAATTTTCCGAACATACTGCCACGCCAAACACAGCGAGTGGCCACTCTATTGTCCAGAAGATTGAAAATTGGCTTAACTGCACCACCCACGAGTCGACAGGGTTCACACCTTATGAGTTAGTAAGAGGGAAGCGTCTGCAGAGAATTTTGGAGCAACTAATTGAGTATCCACCAGAAACTAACACTATTGGTCGCGAGGTAAAACTTAGGCTAGCGAATGAAAGTTTATTGACCAAAGGGGAGAAGAGAAAACAGAGGCACGATATGAAAGGTAAGTGGACGCAGTACGAGGTTGGACAGCTGGTGTTGGTACGACGGCATGATTTATCAAGTGCTCAAGATAAGGAGATCAAGAAATTTGTCTTACTCTACGAGGGGCCGTACGAGATAATAGAGGTAAAAATGAAGAATTCATATGTGTTACAGGATAGAGAAACGAGGGAGATAGTTGGAACGCAAAAGGCTACAAATTTGAAATTATTTTGGTCAGCATAAGGATTTTTATCAATGATTAAGTGTATGAATGTAATTTAATTGTTTTTTCTATATGTTTCTAGAAGGGATCCTCCCCCATTTTCGGGCGGTCACGATCTTACCAGTCCTGGCCGTGGAATTCGGAACTCGGAGGCGGGCCATGGTTGGCGGATCTTCCGTCGGGCAGTGAAAACAACGATGGTCCGGCTCCACCAAAATTGGTATAAACTAGAAAATTTAACTACATATTTGAACGGGGAGGGGGACCCCAACAGGTACGTGACACGAATGAAATTTTTTTTAATACACTCGAGGTGCAACAAGATTGCTGTACCTGTCACGTGCCTGCACTGCCTTAAGAGTGTTGTACATAATGGAGGCTGCACCTAAATACAGGGCAGTGCATACAAATTTAAATATTTTCAGTGTCAATGGCACCATTCAAGTTGAGCCATTGATAATAGTTTTGCTTAAGCCAGAAACGAAGAGTTTTGCGAAGAAAGATGAGGAATTTCGGCTCAGACGACGGGTTAGTAGAGATGAGAAGATAAGGTAGCACAGTTGAAAACAAGGGGAAGTAACTGCACAAAGTAGATCTGAGTTGAAATTTCTATATATTTTATCGCAAAACACCCCCATTTCAGGCGACTGCGATCTTCCTAGATGTGGTGAAAGATAGTTCGAGTCAGCCTCCAGTGTAAATAGACAAAAAAAAAATACCAAAATAATTTTGGATGTTTATAATTTTAAATTTAAATAAATTTTAGAATTAAGTGACTAAATATAATTGTCAAGTTTTAGTATCAGTGAGCATGGGAACGTTTTAAAAGATGTGAAATGAAGTAAAGACTTGTTGTCAATACAAGATGTGGGGATGCTTTTGGGGGGTAGATTGGTGCTCAATGAAGTGACAGAACAGTGGAGTGTGGAACTGCAATTGTAGAAAGTTTAGTTTTCAATTGTAATTAGTTAGTTATTAAGTTGCTATTGCGGGGGTGGCCTGTGCTCTCGTAGACAGAGATGTGGGTTGGGGGTAACAGAGAGTGTTACCTCCATCGGAGGCCAAAATGGCGAAAATGTGGGACACACCTTTTTCGTGTAAATTCAATTTACACACTGATAGACGATCAATGATGAGTGTAACAGGCACTGAAATGAAGTTAGATTTCCCCGACTTTTCGGGCGATTACTGCCTTACCAGCACTAATCGTGGATTTGGCTAGCGGCCAGCTATGGTCATATCAAGTCCCTTGACCATAGCTGACTTGAAATTGGTATATAGTAGAAATTAAATGGGGGGTGAATTTTAGGGGAAATCCAGGCACTATGGAACAGCGGCTACCACTCTGTTCGATTAGGAACAGCATAACCAGGTGGTAGACCCGTTTAAGGGCGCTTAATTATAGACACGAATATGTTGATATTCAATAATTCTAAAATGTAACAGCCAAAGCAAAGACACGGAGAGGTAAAACTGCTCCAAAATATGCCGTCTTTGCAGAAGCGAAAAGGGCGATACAGTCCTCCATAATTTGCAATAGAGTGTGTGGATGGGAGGTGACTCAGAGGAGCCACGAATTTAAATTTTACAACATAAAAAATTTGCTAATTCAAATTTTGATCCAATAAAAATGCTTGTGTTCTATTTAAATAACTATACGCTCAGACATTCAAAATAAGGTGTTCATTCCATAATTTTAAATGTATTATTTTATTGTTGTACGTTAGATATAGGCATTGATAAAAATATGTGTTTTCATTATGCGTGTATTTTTTAAACTAACCGTCTGACAGGCAGTTAACATAATAGAAGTAAGTATTGATAAATATATATTTCATGTAATGTGTTCAATTTTGAGATGTGTTTTCATTGTGTTAGTAAGATCAGCTGATCAACAATAAAACGTCACTGGTAAAATGTTTATAAATGTTCCAAGTAATTAATGTTCAATGTAATGTGTTAATGTAGTACAGATGTTTTAAAGTAAGGATAAAAAATAATTTGATAAAGTGAAAAGTAAAGTAATAATTGGTGAAAGCTAATAAAAGATAGTTTGTGGGTGATGAATATTTTGTGGGACATATAGATCTGTCCAAGTTGAAGTCCAAGTTAAAGAAATAGTAGAGATGAAGATAATGTAATGTTGTTTTGAGTTAATGTATATTATAGAGTTTTGAGAAGTATTGATGTTGACACAGTAGTTGTGGAGAATTTATGTGGAGTTTTGAGTGATATATTGTTGTTTATAATTGATAATGTTATTTTGTTGTAATTGTAGTAAGGTAATGAGATTGAGATTTTGGGGATGGCAATTTTGTAGTAGGGGGTTGTGTAATGTGGGAGTCCACAACATAATGATAAGTTGGGACGGGATTGGGACCGATTTTAGTGGGACGGGGCCGCCTTAGGTAGAATCCAGGGGCCAGATAAGGGAAATGAGTTTTGGGGGGGAAACACGTATCCTATGTACAAACGGTTAGAGAGTTTTTTTTATATATAGAGAGAAGGTGGCGAATTGAGTTAATGATAAGTTGGGGTTAGAGAGTGTTTTGGGAGATGTTTTAATAGAGATGGGTGTCATGGGAGTTGAAGTTGTTAGTGGTTAGAGTCAGAGGTAGAAAGATTATATGTGTATACAGAGCAAGTAGTAAATTAAATGGAATAAATAATTTAAATCACCCAAAGTAATGTAGAATAAGATGGTCAAATACAGAAAGAGATTTATAATAAAAATATAAAATTTTAATTTACAACCAGTAACAAAATTTTGATAGAAGATGGAAATGATGTAAAATTAAGAGTTGTTTATTTGAATAATTTAAATGTCAATTTGATTATGGTTTATAATAATATTTTGTTACTTTAAATATTTTATTTTATTATGTTTTGTGTTTCAAGTTAGGATTTTACAGATGTTGAGTGTATTTTCAGACATAATTGTACATAACACATGTGGGTCAAGGTTGTGGACTTGACCTAGTTTCGATCAGCTGATCGTGAGGTCATATAAGTTAGTAGTATGGAAGTCAATTCAACTTGTGTTTTAATCAATTTAACCGAGTTTTAATTAATGTCTACATATAAAGGAAACATTTAAATAAAATTGAAATTTTTTCTTGCATTTTAAAATTTTTTGGAAAATATTTTTTTGTTGGAAATTTAAAAAAAAAAAAAATCTTGGTTTTTGCCTGCCAGGTAATGAATATTTTGAAACTTTGATTATTTGATTGTTTGTATATTAACCATGTTTTATTGATTTATGGTATTGACTTTTATTGTTAGATTCTAAGTATTCACATGTTAGGTTAAGGATATGTTTAATTAGGAGAAATGTTTAAATTAACTCATTTTAAATAAAACAGAAAATAAGGAAGAGAATTTTTTGATACAATATTTTATTTTGAATTCTGAATTTTTTTAGATGAGATAGTAAATTATAAAGAATTTTTCAATGTATAATATGTAATGTGAGTGTGTGTGAGCCCAGTATCTGCTAAAGGCAGCCCAGCTTGCATAAAAGGGGAAACATATCGGTGGAGGATCTGGCACAGTCTAAGCCAGGGATTGAGGATTTTGGGGGGTAGCATGTTAGAAGGTGAGGTGTGCTGTGGTACTTGTCTGTTCGATTTTTCGGTGTTGGGATCTCTTACGGAGAAGTCCAGTGATCTCGTTCAGATGCGTCCATAGTCGCCAAGCCAGGGGGGTCATATACCCATGAAGAGTAAGACCAAGGGGGTTGTTGGCACCAGTTCCTCACCGGTCCCCTTCGGGGTTTATCAATGAGATTTCTTCTGTTTTGGACAGCAGAATTCTCATTGAGGGGGTATTGTAACGTGTCAAAATTGGGTAATTTCATTTATTACTGTTAATGGGTATTTGTATTTTATTTATTTCATTTTTGGGGTTTTGCAAAAAATATTGTGTAACGTTATTTCCATTATAACAGAACACGTGGTAAGAAACAGTGTTGAAACAAAGCAGTAAGATGCAGTTGCTGTTGAGTAACTAGGCAAGGAATTTGTACCACCCTAAATTCTCAGAACTTTGCATAAGTGTGACCACGCACCCACGAGCAGTGCAACCACGCGCTCGGAATGACGCCTTTAACCCGAAAACCAAGATGTCTGGAGAACAATTTTATTCATCGTCTCCTTAGCCGATCCTCAGGAAATAAAGTCTAAGACCGCCCACTTTTAGTGACGTCAACCATGCTTCACAAATATCGTTCACGGTTACCACACAAAAAACACATGTGTTGAATGAACAGTGGCGGAAGATCCGATCATGAGGCATTGCGACTTCTGCTCTGTCCAAGTTTTTGAAGGGAGGCATGTTGGTAACGCTCTCCCCAGTTGACTAGCTACCCAAGCCACGCGTGGCAGCTATCAATTTTGTGCCCGGGCAAATCTTCATATTTTTCTTAAGTCGGCCGACAAAATACCTATGTGATATTACAAAACAAGTATAACAGTGCCTACAATGATGAAGAGTGAATATTGACGGTATTAAATATTATAAACTTTATGAACATCCGGAGAATGAAAGACTTTGGAAGACGCACCACGCGGTCGGGAAGGAGAACGCCACACATGTAACGTTCCACACAGAAAACATTATGTTCACTAATTTTACATAAAATGGGGTGTTTTTATATTAGTAACGGGTTCTAAGAATGTGAGTAGTGAGTGCGCAGGCTGGGCTATCTTAAAGTATGTAAGTAATAGTAAGTAAGTATTGGAAGTAAGATGTAATAGTTGCACAACCTTTAAAACATGTAAAAACCTATTTTGGAGAAAACTTATAAATTCAACACGTTTAATTAATAAACAAAAAAATAATTTCTCTTCCAAGAAAAAAAAAATTGAGAGTTAAATTCTTTCAAAAACCTTATTTCGTTTTATGTACTGTCAAGTTCGTCGAACGAATTGGGTTCGTCCCCACTATGCGATCCGGCCAGATCGAAGATTAAAGGTGAGTGGAGGTTTTAATATGAATAATAAAAAATACCAAATAGTAAAGAGAGTTACATGCGTACGACGCGACACGCGGGTGGGTGCGATGACGCCACAAGTACCAGTATTCTTTCTCACCTCAATTGAACTGAATGAGATCTCTAGAATAAAATAATATGGGGTTTTAAAATTAGTATGAATGTGAGTGCGGGCAGGCTGGGCTGTTTTATGTAAATATAAGATGTATGTGTAACTCTGGTAATATAAGATGTTTCACGAATACTTTAAGAGCATTATATTTTCTGTTAGGTAAGAAATGATTTTAATAATATGTATACATACTTGGTTTTTATTGTTAGGAGTATAACTCCGGGAGAGAGAACAACATCGCAAGAATGGCAAATAATAATTATTATAAATTAGAGTAAATAAAGTAATACATTTGTTTGATTTGCTTTTGGAAAGAAATTAAGTAAATGTCCATAATATTGTTTGGGAATATAAATAAAAGAAAAGAAAGTAAAATTTAATGTCAAAGAATTGCGAAATAAATATAACTATAATGCCAAAATTGAGAGTATAATTTATTGAAGAGTGTTAACCTAAGTCACCTCAGTTCAATTGAGGTGATAAAGAATACTGGTACTTGTGGCGTCATCTCACCCAACCGCGTGCCGTGTCGTACGCAAAGTCCTTGTTAGTTGTCCAAAAGGTCTATGATGTTATATCTTTTCTTTTATTCACACTCTAACTTGCACTGTTCATTCTTACGATCATTTCATCACTGCATGATTCGTTAATTTACATTTGAAAAAATTTACTGGTGCGTCACGGTTGATATTCTGCCGGGCCCGGCTGAGAGTGAGTCAAGACTGATTTCTTTACATGCGGTCGTTGTTCATAGCCTTTGCTGCTAAAGGCTTAGTAGTTGTTCAGGTAACACGTGTTATTTGTGGGTGTTGGCAGTGGACGAAATCTAGTGTTCATCGGTTTCATCACAAAGGAAGGCAAGACTTCCGCCTTGCCGAAAGCACATGGTATAAAGAATTCACCATCAGGCCATGTTGGTTTTTCGCTTCTTGGCGTCGTCTGCGCGTATGCCGGTGTTAGCGCGTGTTACTCAACTCTACAATTCTGGGAATTTTAAGGCGCGGTTGCACCTTGACACATTCCGTTATAATTTCTTTTGTACCTGACTCTGCCTCGTACGGTTTCAACCATAGGGTGTTTAAAAAATCAAGCTCTTGTGACAATAAATGTTGCCCAGCCCAGTTGTCCCCAGATTATTACAATTATAATAAAATAAAAAAATAAACCCTCCGCTTTATTTGCCCCGTTACAATACCCCCCCAATGAGAGATCTTCTGTCGAAACAGAAGAAATCTCATTGCTAAACCCCTAAGAGGATCGGTGAGGATATGGTGCCAACAACCCCCCATTTGTTCTTATATATCATGGGTAAACTACCCCCCTGGCTCGGCGACCATGGCTGCACCTGAACGAGATTACTGGACTTCTCTATTCGAGATCCCAACACCATAAAATTGAACAGACACGCACCACAGCGCACCTAACCTCCTAACATGCCACCACAAACTCCAAATCCCTGGCCTTACTCCATGCCAGATCCTCAACCGATATGTTCCCCCTTACCATGCACACTGGTCTGCCTTTAGCAGTTACTGGGCTCATACATATACTTATTCATACATACCAACAAAATTTATTTTCAAATTTAAAAGTTTCCTTTAAATTAAAACCGAATTTTTATATTACCATTAATCTCAAAAATAAAAATAAAAATCTTTTATCTGAATCTATGAGTTTTCATTACTCTCAATAATCCGAAAAACAAGTAAATTGAACATCTAATTAAAACATGAACTCATTTATCCTAACATTTGATTATACATACGTACTAAACAATACAATTCAATAAAGAACATTAGCAATACACATAAACAATAATACACTTGAAATTCACATCACCTATATGGCAGGCATAAAGTCAAAAAAAAATTTTTTTTTTCAAAAAAATTTAAATTTATTAAAATATACTTTTCTCAATATTCAGAAAATTTAAAATTATTTAAATCAATTAAACAACCAAATTTGCATCACTTCATTGCCAAAACTGGTCTAGTTTATAACATCAACCATAAGCTGATCAAACTGGGTCAAGTCTACAACCTTGACCTACATAGGTTATACATAGATCTGCATCATGAAGTACATAGAACATCTTCACAATTATTTATCTGTAAACACAATAAAACATAATAAAATAAGACATTTAAATTAATCAAAATTACACATTTTATAGCTTTACATTATTCTCAAATTCTATTAAAATTCGTCACTTGTTTCAAGTAATTTTTCATTTTAACTCTGATTTACTTTCTTTAACATTCTCAATCTCCATTAGTTTGGGTGACTTAATTATTCATAATAACTTGATTGTATCAACTTGGCATTTATATATACTCGTAATCCACTTCTGACTATAATACTCATTAGCAGCTTTAACTAATATGACACCCATCTCTATCAAAAACATCTATCAAACATTCTCTAAACCCACTTACTATTCAACTCAATTCGCATCATTCTACCCTTATATAAAAAAAATACTCTCTAGCCCTTTGTACTCAGGATGTGTGTTTCCCTCCCAAAGCTCATTCCCTTATCTGATCTCTGGACTTTCCCTAGGCAACCCTTTCCGGCGCTAAACGGTCCCTTCCTGTCCCAACACCTTTCGTTGCGGACTCCTTATCACACCACCCCCTTACAAAATTCAGTAGAACTTGGCTAATTCGAACGTGCATAATTCGAATTCGTGGATAATTCGAACTTTGACCGTGGTCCCTTGAATATCATATGTAAAACCGTGCAAAAACATCGTCTGTAATTCGAACTTTTTTTGGTTAATTCGAAATAAAAATTTTGCTCAAACTACAAAAAAACGCCTGCAGTATGGGCTAGACCACATAACAATAGAGACACGACTGGAAACAGACAAGCAGGCATCGCCCTTTGTAAACAGACGCTTGTCCTTTGTGTCAAATTCGTGGAATTGGCGCCAGTATCTCGCGATGACACGTTTAACGGTACCGTCCGCCATTGTCCCTTGTTCCAGACCTCGTCAGTCAGCCACCCTCACTGCTGCTTTCAGGGTGCAAGGATTCATTCGTGACGTGAGATTCGACTGCTTGCTTTCGAAGAGACAACATCTAAGCTTAACAACGCAGAAGAGGATCGCCTCGACCTCAAGATACTGCAATGAAGAGGCTATCGCAGCAACCGACGGAGGCTGTAAAGAAGAAGCCACCGGACCAGAAACCACCTCCTCGCCAGCGCCAACATCAAGCTGCTGCAGCGATGGAAGTCGACCAGCCGCCTTACCTTCAGGACGAGGACACAGCATGCACAACTGGGACCTGCCGCACAGTGCCGGTAAGTCTGTTAGGTAGCGCTGTCCAGCGGAATCCGGGGAGTCCGAGAGTAGGACTCACGAATAGAGATGCGGGTTGCGCCGCCACTGTGACGGTGTCACAGTTCGGTCCCCGCATACCCGCTGGACAAAGAGCTGAGCTAGTCAGCAGTAGACCAGCTGATAGTGCCCCTGAAGCACTGTGCGGCAGCGACGAGCCCCCCGGCCGGCCACTTGGGCCAGTCGGGAACCCTACGACTCGCGCGGGAAGCCCTGCTCAACCCGCGCAAGTTCGTGAAAATAATCGGTCCTTATTAGGGCCGACCAAGCCCGCTAAGGCCGGACCTTCCAGCTGCACGGCCGCTAGTAGGCCAAGCAGTCCGCAACCTCTGCCGGAGTCTGACTCCCCAGCCATGGAGACCTCGGCTTCCACCGACTGGGTGGTAGTAGGGCACGGTGGCAAGCCGAGGAAATCTCCCTCCCTGACCTCTTTGAGTTCGGCTACGGACTAGGCGGCATTCAAAGCCTCCGCTGAGGTTGCGCCCAGTCGCACCTCCGAAGGAAGGGTCCCGCACGAATGTCAAGGATATTATCGGCTTCAGTCGCCGACTCCGTAAGGTCGTTGCGCTGGCAGATAACGCTTCGGTCAAGCTCCTAGCGAGTGAGACTGTGCGCGTTACCTGCCGCAGCGCTTCCGAGCACTTCGGAGTGATCCAGTGGCTGGAACGTGAATCGTTCCAGTTCCACACATACACTCTGAACCGCACCAAGCCTGTGGCCCTCGTCCTTCGGGGCCTGGACATACTGGCGGATCCACAGGTCGTTCTCAACGAACTGCGCGACGCGGGTTATAAGGTTGTGGGAGCCTCTCGGCTGTACACCACTTATGGCTTGCGTCGTCCCCTCCCCCTCATCAGACTCCTGGTAGAGAAGGGCGACTCTTCCCAGGCCCTTTTAGATTTGAAAAGGCTTTTCGGGCTCTGCGTGAGCGTAGAGTCTTGCCGTCAGACCGGGCGACTTTCCCAGTGCCACAGGTGTCAGCGGTTCGGCCATAGCAGCTTCGGTTGTCGGAACGCGCCGACCTCCGTCCGCTGCGGAAATGACCACTTGACGCAGGCCTGCGCCGTTCCGGACAATCACCGGTATTGTATTAACTGTGGCGGCGCCCATGCTGCTAATAACAGGCACTGCCCAGTCTATAACGAGCAGCTGGACAAACTCAAGAAACCTGTCCAGCCTAAGCCTCGGCAAGTTGTTTGTCAGACAGTCAAACCGGCCAAAGCCGCTGATCCTGTGGTCCGGAAACCAGCCCCTAGGTCTGCTCCGGTTCCAAAACCTACACGTGCAGTGAGCCCGATCATAGCTCAACAGGCCAAACCACCTACCGCGCCCCCGGAACCGGTACGTGAAGTTCCCCACTACACTCTAGTCCCGCTGCCGGACGATAAAGAGGAACTCGATCCTCCACGGCCGTCGTCACCCAAGCCTCGATACCCCAGATCGGGCAAGAAAGGTAAGACCCAGGCCAAGAACACGGGCCAGCCAAAGCTACCTGCCACTGGACCCAAGCCCGTCCACCAAAAGTCAGAACGACCACCCGCTCCAGAACCTGCCCCCAAGGCTTCCACCGTCTCGCCCCGCCGCAGCTATGCAGCTGCCGCCAAGCGTTCACCCCAGGCCTCATCTTCCGATGATCTCGCCGTTGTGTCAGACTTTCTGGCAAGCTACGACTTGCAGAAAGCAGCCCAAACTTTCCTCAAAATCAAGGAACGCTTGGCAACAGCCTCGCCCCAAGACAAGTTCCTCCTCTTGGTGGAAGCCTGCCGAATTATAGGTCTGTTATGAACGGACAACCAGGGCAATCCCTCAAGCGAGACCTCGAGCTCGTGGCGTGGAACGCCAACGGCCTCGCTTCCCGGCATTCTGAGCTCTTAGAGTTCGTTGCCCGACGTGCTTCTTCTTGGTGAGACGCACCTGACCCCGCATCGTCATTTCCGACTGCCCAACTACGTGTGCCACCGGGATGACCGGTCGGGTCGCGCAGGAGGGGGCACAGCCATCGCGGTGAAGGCGAGTCTTCGCCACCACCGCATTGTCCTGCCTCAGAAGGGGAACCTCGAGTGCACCGCGGTTGAGCTCCATGGTGCTCTCGGCGGTCTACTCGTGGTTTCCGCTTACAAGCCTCCACAAACGGAGCTCCTGTCGAACGATCTGGAGGCCGTCTTTGGCGCACACAGGAGGGTAGTCCTGGCGGGCGACCTGAACTGTAAGCACCCTGATTGGGGGAGCCGCTTGGCGAACCCAAACGGGGCCCGCTTACGCAGGTATGCTGATGCGGCTCGGGTCACAGTCATGGGTCCTACCGGGCCAACGTACTATCCCTCGAGGGCTAACTCCCGCCCTGACGTAATGGACATTGCCGCGGTCAGGGGCGTTTATTGCCCGGTCCACGTCTCCGTCATTTCGGAACTGTCCTCGGACCATTGCCCTATCAGTGTGCATATAGCTACCCAGCACGCCACCGTCCGCGACGAGCGGCGGGTAATCGAGTGGGACCGCTTTGGCCCGGCGTTCAGTCGCCGCCTACCTGAGCATATCCCGCTCGACACTACCCAGCATGTCGACGAGGCAGTTGCCTTATTCGACACAGCCGTAGTCTCGGCGGTAGACGTGTCCTCCCGGATGAAGCCGGGGCTCACGCCCGACTATCAGCGTATCCCCGAAGAGGTGTCTCAGCTCGCTTGCGAGAGGAATCGTCTCCGGAGACGCTGGCAGAGGACTCGTGACCCGGCTGACAAGGCTGCGTTCAACAGAGCGTCCGGCAAGTTGCGTCGCGACATGCTGGCGTTCCGTAGACACAACTGGGAGCTAGCTGTGACACAGATGGATGGCCCTGCCGAGGACCGTAATGTCTGGCGGATTCCCAGTGCTCTAACGGGAAAGCGCAAACGCGCGCCTCTCCCCGCACTGGCCGGACCCGGCGGTCAACCCCTTCGCCGCCCCCTCGAAAAGGCAGAGTTCTTGGCTGACAGTTTAGAGCGACAGTTCGCTCCCAACCCATCCAAGAACCCGGCTTTCACTGAGCAAATCTGCCGCGAGGTAGAGCGCTTTCTATCGGCCGATATCACAGTCCAACCGGAGCCCATCTCCCCGGAGGAGGTCTCTGAGAAGATTGTTCAGCTTAAGCCCCGGAAGGCGCCTGGCCCGGACGGAGTCATAAATTCCGCCCTCCATCGCCTTCCGGAGCGAGGAACCCAGTTCCTCTCTGACCTGTTCAATTCATGCCTCAAACTGGCCTATTTTCCGGTGAAATGGAAAACGGCTACTGTCATAGTGATACCCAAGCCGGGAAAGAACTCTTCTCGCGTGGAAAACCTCAGGCCCATCAGCCTCTTGTCCGCGACGTCCAAGGTTTTTGAGCGTCTGATCCAGCGTAGGATCCGCGACCATCTAGAAAGACTAGACGTGCTGATCCCCGAACAGTTCGGCTTTCGTGAGCTGCACTCCTCAACTCATCAGCTGATGAGACTCGTGGAATACATTCCCGAGGCTGGCTGCCAGGGCAAACAGACGACTGCGATCTTCCTAGACGTAGAGAAAGCCTTTGACCGCGTGTGGCACGAGGGTGTCCTTTACAAAGTGACGGAAGTCCTTCTCCCAGACTGCTACGTTCACTTGATTGGCAGCTTTCTGCGAGACCGTAGCTTCCGAGTGAGAGTAGACCACGCTCTCTTCGGAGAGGCGTATTACCGCTGGTGTCCCTCAGGGAAGTGTCCTCGGGCCTCTCCTGTTCTCGCTGTTCGTCAACGACACGCCCCGAGTTCCTGGAGTGAAATTGTCGCTGTTCGCGGACGACACTGCGGCTTTTGCCTCAGAGCCGAACGCGAGTTATGCGGCAGTTAAGCTCCAGCGCCAACTTGACGCATATGTCGGGTGGACCGATGACTGGAGAGTTGCCGTTAACGCTTCCAAGAGCGCCGCGGTAATATTCTCGCGCAAACGCAAGCGGCCTCAGCCGCTTAAAGTAGGCCCCGTCGAGCTGCCCTGGACCAATAGCGTCAAGTACCTCGGGCTCCACGTGGATTCCCGACTCACCTGGCGAACCCATACAAATTACATCCGACAACGCGCTTCGGCGCAACTCAGTAGACTCTGGCCCGTGCTATCTAATCCGGCAATGACCCCCCGGCTAGGTAAGCTCATAGTCAACACGTACGTGTTGCCCGTGATTACCTACGCCTGTCCTGTTTGGGGATACCTGGCTCATGGTCATAGAACAACGCTCCAGCGCGTACTCGACCGGGGACTGAAGCTTGCGTGCAAAGTCCCCCGGAGGTACCCTTCTCGTCTTTTGAGGAGAGGACTCGGTGTCCGCTCTCTTGATGACACCGTGAGACGCCTGGCGCGTAGATTCTATGTTCGTTCCGACAGAGTGACCCACAATTCCCTCATTGCCGGACTTGGTAAATACACCCCGCGACCAGGTGAGTCCTGGAAGCGACCTCGTTTGCTAGTCCCGGTGGTATAATCCACCAATCGCAGGTCGCTTCAGACCCCCCCACAAGTAGATAAAACGTATATATGGAATCCAACAGACCCAGTGGCAGGAGTCCTTTCTGAGACTCGGGACACTGCACTACTCGCGACCCGCGCTTCGCGCGGGCCGTGCAACCCCCAGTTGTGTGCTGCTTTCAATTCAGTCTGCCTGCATTCGTGGAAGGGTTAAGTCTTTTTGAGTTTCTACTGTGCGAGCTGTGTCCTGTTGTGAGAGACCGTTCCTTTCTTTATACAGTACTGTATATACAGACTGGTGTGTTTTAGTGATGCTTATTGTGCAGCTTTATTGTGTTGTGTGTTCATCATGGCCCTTTCAACCAACATGGCCCTTTCGGACCCAATACAAATCATTGACATTTGCTGAAAAAGTTGTCGTTATTCGGGAAGTGGAAAAGGGACAAAAAAAGAAATCTGAAGTGGTTTAAGCAAGCAAGGGACAAAAAAATTCCAGTCAGTGGGCCCCTTCTCAGAGCCAAAGCTGAGGAATTCGCATCTAGCTTAGGAAAAAATGATTTTAAGGCCAGCAGGGTTGGCTCGATGGTTTTAAAGAAAGGAATGGCATGTCTTTCAAAACTGTTTGTGGGGAAAGTGGATCTGTTGACGTTGAAGCTGCAAATTCATGGAAAGACGATTTGTTGCAAATGATTTCTGATAGAGACGCTAAAGACATTTTTAACGTAGACGAGACAGGCTTATTCTTCAAATGCACCCCCGACAAAGCACTTGCTTTTAAAGGAGAAAGTTGTAGTGGCGGCAAACACAGCAAGGAGCGCATAACACTTTTATTCGGAGAAAACATGGATGGCTCGGAAAAACTGCCTTTGCTAATGATAGGGAAGTCAGCCAACCCACGTTGTTTCAAAAATGTGAAAACAAAACCAGTTGAATATGAATCAAACAATAAAGCTTGGATGACAGGTGAAATTTTTGAAAGATGGCTTTTGAAAATCAACAGGAAATTTCGGAATCAAAACAGAAGAATCGTCTTGTTTATTGACAACTGTACAGCGCACAACACTATTCCTGTGATGGAAAATGTAAATGTTGTGTTTTTCCCCCCAAACATGACTTCAGTAGTTCAACCTATGGACCAAGGTGTAATAAACAATTTTAAGTATTTTTACAGATGGCTTGTGGTCCAAAACATTCTGTCAGGTGCTTATTTAGGTGATCACGAAAATATCAAGATTAACATCCTTCAAGCTGGCCGCATGTGCAACAGTGCTTGATACCAAGTTACGCAAAAAACAATTGCTAATTGCTTTCGTAAAGGTGGTTTCTGCCACATTGAAGGTGAAGAGGAGAATAAAGCTGCTAGAGAAGTCATACCCACTGCGGATAACTGGGAATATGTTGGACATGACGCAGGCATTCGTTACGAAGAGTTTGTAAGCATGGATGAAGACTTGGCGGTGTGCGGTGAACAGACAGATGCGGAGATCGTGGCTGATGTTATGAACAAAAGAAATGATGGTGCATCTTCAGATGAAGAAGGGGACTGGCTAAAACTTCCAGAGATACCGATTCCAACGGCTTCACAGGCATCAAATTACATTCAAGACTTGAGACGGTTTGTTGAAGGACAGCAGAACGTAAGTGACGCTATTTTCCAAGCAGTTAATAAATTTGAAGAGTTTACTACAACTCAGTGTATTAACTGCAAAATTCAATCAAAAGTTTCTAGCTTTTTTAAAAAACTGTAAATGCTATATTTTGTCCTGTAACGTGTTTATACGTTTGTAATACATATGTATAAGGAAATTGTTTAATACAATAACATATTGCTTTACTGAATTTCGGTTTTCGATTTGATTTTTCTACCCTTATTAAAACTTTCCTAATTCGAATTTTTGGATAATTCGAATTTTTTAGTGGTCCCTTCAGCTTCGAATTAGCCAAGTTCTACTGTACTACAAAATATCTCCATTTACTTATTACATCAATATATCAATCAATACTCTACATATTTTCCCCATAGCTACTGTGTCACTATCAATATTCAAATTCTACCTTACATTATTCATAACAATATTATTCTCTTTAGTACCCCTTTAAATTCAACATGGACTAATCTTGTGAAGTTTATTTTATCTTATTAATACAAATACATTATTTATTTATTTCCACCTATCTTCTAACTGTTTTCCTGGGCCAAGATCCTGTCACACGAACGTAGAATGCAAGCATGGTTTACGGGTTATGTAAATAACTCACGCAACTCATTTTTTGAAGAGAATTAAAATTTTTTTAATATGTACTTATTTCAGTTTTGTATTGTTATTCTTTTCCAATAAAAAAAATCAAAACAAATTTAAATTTCCTTACATTTTTTGGCAAAACATCTTATAGTGACAAAGTTAAAACCTACATCTTATATTAACACATTAACTATTCATCTACTACTTACATAAACAGCCCAGTCTGCCAACATTCTCACATTCACTCTATATTTAACACCTTCCCCTTATTATTTATTTAACAAAATCATTAACACATTATGAAATACCCCTGCCGGCAACGTGGTGTCCATCCGAACTCGTGGCCTCTCATTTTTTTAATTTAGTCGTGTGTCCGAAAGATAGTTTGTATTGGTTCTTCGTCTACCGAAACTAGCCGCACTTCTTCATTATTTGTTAACTGCAATTACTGTTAATTTAAGTAAAAAATGTTATTTTTTTTTAGCCCTGTTTGGCGAACCGCCTGCGCAGGCGAAAGTCGGCAAGGAACTGGGAAGCGTCTATCTGTTCCCCACTCTTCGATCTCTTCTTTTTTAGTTAAAACGACGGACACCAATGCCTTCTATTTGGTCGTCACTGCTGTGGCACATTCAACACATGTGTTTTTGTGTGTTGGGGACGTGGATGACATTTGTTATCCACGTCCCGTTACAATACCCCCCCCAATGAGATATCTTCTGCTGAAACAGAAGAAATCTCATTGCTAAAACCCCTAAGAGGACCGGTGAGGATATGGTGCCAACAACCCCTTTTAGATCTTATACTTTATGGGTAAACAACCCCCCTGGCTCAGCGACTATGGCCGCATCTGAACGAGATCACTGGACTTCTCAATGCGAGATCCCAATGCCATAAAATCGAACAGGCACGCACCACAGCGCACCTCACCTTCTAACATGCCGCCCCAAAGTCCAAATCCCTGGTCTTATATCATGCCAGTTCCTCAACCGATATGTTCCCCCTTATCATGCACACTGGGCTGCCTCTAGCAGTTACTGGGCTTGTACACACACTTATTGCTACATCCTATCAAATCTTATCAAATTTAGGAGTTTCCTTTAAATTGAAACCAAATCTATATTACCATTAATCTCAAAAATCAAAATACAAATCTTTTATCTGAATTGAATAATTCTCTTCGTTATTAGTGCTAATTCGAAAAACAAATAAATAGAACTTTTACTTCAAACATGAACTTCCTTATCCTAACATTGGATTAGACACATATCCTAAATAATACAATTCAATAAAAAACACTATTAATACACACAAACAATAATATATACCAATTTAAAACATCAATTAGATGGCAGGCATAAAATCGAATTTTTTTTTCCAAAAAAAAATTTTTATTTATTAAAATATATTTTTTCTCAATATTAAAATTATTTAAATTAATTAAGAAACAAAATTGGCATCACTTCATTGCCAAAACAGGTCTAGTATAGAACATCATCCCTCAGCTGATCAAACTGGGTCAAGTCAAGAACCTTGACCTACATAAGTTATACATCATAACATACATTGAACATCTTTAAAATTCTATCTTTAAACACAAAACATAATAAGATAAAACATTTAAAATTAATAACATATTACTATCATTAACAATAAAATTGACATTTAAATTAATCCAAAATTACACCTTTTACAACTTTACATTTTTTCAAATTCTATTAAAATTGTCACTTGTTTCAATCAAAATTTTATATTTTTACTATGAATCTCTATCTTTTACTATTCTCAATCTCCATTAGTTTGGGTGATTTAATTATTCATAATAACTTGATTGTATCAACTTGGTATGCATACATTTATAATCTTTACCTCTTTGACTCTAATATCACTAACAGCTTTACATAATATGACACCCATCTCTATCAAAACATCTATCAAACAATCTCTAAACCCAACTTACTACTCAACTCAATTCGCATCACTTCTACTCTTATATAAGAAAAATACTCTCTAACCCTTTGTACTCAGGATGTGTGTTCCCCCCCCCCAAAAGCTCATTCCCTTATTTTGGTCCCTGGATTCTACCTAAGGCAACCCTTTTCGGCGCTAAACGGTCCCTTCCCGTCCCAACCCTTTTGTTGCGGACTCCTACCACCCCATCCCCTCTTACAAAATTACCATCCACTAATTACCATTCTCATTACATCACTTCAATTACAACAAAATATCATCACTTATTTATTACATCAATATATCAATCAGTACTCTACATATATTCCCCATATCTACTGTGTCACTATCAATACTTCTCAAACTCTACATTACATTAATTCACAACAACATTTTCATCTCTATTACCACTTTAAACTCAACTTGGACTGATCTACATGTCCTAACAAAATATTCATCACCCAAAATCTACCTTTTACTGTCTTTCACCAATCATTTAAAATCTTAACTTTATCAAATTACTTTCCTCATCAAATAAAATCTTTAACACATTGAAAACATTATATTCAAGCATTGATTACCTTGGAAATTTACAAATAATTCATAAGTGACATTCTACAGCGGATCAGCTGATTTTCTTAGCAAGGTGAATGACCATACGACAAACACATTTCAAAATTACATAAATTACATGAAATACATATTTTTATCAATCCTTATATCTAGCACAATAAAATAATACATTTATAAAACAGAATAAACATAGTATAATAAACATATGAACACCTATTTATCAAATTATAATACAAGCATTTAATTAGTGCAAAAACGATTTATCATCTTTAGGTTACAAATTTTGAATTCGTTGCTCACCTGAGCAACCCCCCAACCACACACACTATTGATTTTTCTGTTGGACTGTGGCGCCCATGTGCGTCCACAAGGACGGCATAGTTGGAGGAATTTCTCATCTCCTTGTCCTTGCTTTGGCATTACATTTGAAAGGTTTAGATATCAACATACCTTCGTTATATAGTTATACACCCTTAATGCGGGTCTACCACCTGGCTTTGCTGTCCCTACTCGGACAGAGTGGCAGCCGCTGTTCCATAGTTTCCGGGATTTCCCCTAGTTTCACCCCCCATTAATTTCTAATATCAACCAATTTCAAGCCAGCTATGGTCAAGGTTCTTAATTTATGGCCATAGCTGACTGCTAGCCAAAACCACGATTAGTGCTGGTAAGGCAGTAATCGCCCGAAAAGTCGGGGAAATCATCTTTACTTTCAGGCATGTTACACTCATCATTAATCTGCACGGCACGGCTATTTATCAATATACAATATAAAATTGTAAAAAGGGTGTGCCCTGCATTTTTGCCATTTTGGCCTCCGATGGAGGTAATACTCTCTATTACCCCCAACACTTTCCGCTATCTACTGTGGCACATGCCACCACAGCGATAGTACACTAATAGCTAAATTAAAACTTTCTACAAAACATTATAATGTGAAATTTTCATTAACTCTTTTATCCATCATCATTTAAATCATTCATCACTTTCTACAATTAGATTCCTTAAAATTTTCAAATTTATTATTAACATTTATTTTACCTCAGCTTTCAGTTATTATTAGTTTTAATGAGTTTCTATTTAGTATAATTATCTCAAATTATTTCATTATTGAATTAAAATCTTTTCATCTGAGTTAAACACCTGTAAACATTTTATTCTCTCTGGCTTGTATTATAAAATTTTATACTTACAGTATATTATTCACCTACTGACATAAACACAAAATATACACACCATACACACCAATATCTCCACGTACCCTCTGAAACATTTAACAACAGTGTTATTTCAAACCCAACAATTTAACATTTATTTATTGATTACTATCAAATTCACATCTCATAAAATAATTTAAACTTATTAGAAAAATTCAATTACACAACATTTAACTCAATCAAAAATATTTAAACATTTCAAATTAGTTTAATTAAATTAATTATTAAAACAACATTTTTAATTACTTTCACCAATTACAATAACTACAACTCATTCATTATCCTCTCCAAAATTATTTTATTTATTTATACTGCAAAATATTATTATTATTATTCTCACAACAATTTCCACTACATACCCACATTGTGTACCTAACATTTTACAATACACACAATTAAATTCACTAAACATTTATTTACAATTCTTCATCATTAATTATTCAGTTATATCACACTTCATTGTCCAAGGTTGCGAGGTCAGAACCATAAAACAAAATATTTAAAATTGTCCATTTATTGCTTTACTGTTTAGCCTCCATCGTCAAAAATTAGTCTGGGTTTCACATAACAATTTTCAATTTTATTTTGATACCTCATATGGCTATCTTGTGTGTAATAACCATAAAATTTCAGTTTATTCATTTTACCACAATAATCATAAACCAAGTCAACATTATTTATTTCTGTCCAGTCTCCATTAGTAATTATGTTCATTATCAAGTCAGTTATTTTCTCATTCAGTACAACATAAGGTAAATTATTATTATTTAAACATGTATCATCAAAATAATTCTCATTCTCTATTTTAACAGTAAGTACTTCAAATCATTTATTTTTACCACTTTCAACTCATTATAATCTCTCTTTAATTTATATAATTCTATCTCTTTATCAACACACAATTCTCTATCTAACTCTCTCTCATCATAACACCATCTCTCACTTTCAACACCATTCCACACAGAGGGTACTAACTTATACAAAAATGGGAAACAACTCAAATCTTCCAATAACACGGGACTCTTGCCCTTCAAAAACAACACTTGTGAACACCCTGGTTCATCATAAATATGGGGAGAATTTACCCTCTGCCACCATTCTACCTCTATACTATCTTTCCACTTTCTCTCTGACTCATGAACACGCATTAACATTCCATTATTACACTCTACAACTTCATCAGTACTATCAATATTTGCCCCATTATTTTTTAACATCATATTTTCACTTATATTGTCATAATTATCACTCCTATTTACCTCAGCATTGTAATTAACCTCATTATCAACACTAGTCAATATTTTATTATCTAACACTACCTCTCCCACTATTTTGTCATCATTAATATTTGTCATAACTATAACATTGTCATCTACCTTCTTATTCAGTATCTGATTTAATTTAACTTCAAAATTTTTATTCATCTCATCAAACTTTTTCTCACAACTACTATTTATTGACTCGACTATTTGTTCTGCAAATGTATCAAGACGTGTATTAATTTCATTAATGTGTTTATTAAAATCAAAATTCTGTTGTTTAATTTCATCTCTCATTAATTTTATCTCATTATTCTGTTCATTAAATTTATTATTAAAACTACTTTTAATTTCTTTGATTTCGTTTTTCTGTTCATCTAACTTTACATCAAATTTATTTAACATTACTCTCTGTTCATTAAAAAGCAATTGGATCGTTTTCATCATATCTTGATCCTCAGATTTTTTAATCGGGACTGGTGTTGAATGAATTACTTCATCCATAATTTTCGATTCAGTTCCGGTTAATTCTATATTCATTTGGCTTTCGTTTTCAATGTCAGTTAAGCTCACATTCTCGTTATTATCTGCCATTTTTTGTATTGTAAATTTACTAATTTTCTTAATTTACATATACTGCTCTTAGACTTACGTACCTTACATAATTGTTACGTACCGTTATTTAACCCTCCAACCATACTTGCATCTTATTTGTAGGTGTGGTTTTTATATTAAATTTTAATTTATAAAAACTGTCCCTGTTCAGAAGCCAACTGTGGTGTTATTTATCTCTATTAATACAAATACATTATTTATTTATTTCCACCTACCTTCTGTTTTCCCGGGCCAAGATCCTGTCACACGAATGTAGAATGCAAGCATGGTTTACGGGTTATGTAAATAACTCATGCAACTCATTTTTTGAAGAGAATTAAAAATTTTTTAATATGTACTTATTTCAGTTTTGTATTGTTATTCTTTTCCAATAAAAAAATCAAGACAAATTTAAATTTCCTTACATTTTTTGGCAAAACATCTTATATTGACAAAGTTAAAACCTACATCTTATATTAACACATTAACTATTCATCTACTACTTACATAAACAGCCCAGTCTGCCAACATTCTCACATTCACTCTATATTTAACACCTTCCCCTTATTATTTATTTAACAAAATCATTAACACATTATGAAATACCCCTGCCAGCAACGTGGTGTCCATCCGAACTCGTGGCCTCTCATTTTTTAATTTAGTCGTGTGTCCGAAAGATAGTTTGTATTGGTTCTTCGTCTACCGAAACTAGCCGCACTTCTTCATTATTTGTTAACTGCAATTACTGTTAATTTAAGTAAAAAATGTTATTTTTTTGAGCCCTGTTTGGCGAACTGCCTGCGCAGGCGAAAGTCGGCAAGGAACTGGGAAGCGTCTATCTGTTCCCCACTCCTCGATCACTTTTTTTTAGTTAAAACGACGGACACCAATGCCTTCTATTTGGTCGTCACTGCTGTGGCACATTCAACACATGTGTTTTTGTGTGTTGGGGACGTGGATGACATTTGTTGAGCACTGGTTGACGTCATAAAGTAGGTTGGACTTAAACTCACATCCGCCGTCCAGGACCATGAGGCGAATAAAACTTTTGCCTCTAAGCCATGTTGCTTTTCTACCGTGGCGTCGTCTGCGCACATGCTGGTATAGTGCGTTTGTGCGTGGGTCGCACACCGCCGCAAAGTTCTAAGAAGTTGATGACTGGCACATTCCTTGGCAAATGTTTCACAACAGCTATTGCGTACTGTTCCTTGGTTCGCACAATGCTTTTATTCGAACACGTGGCCGTATACACAGATGGAAAATGAATTTCAAATATTTTATAATAAATCCCCAAATTTAATAAAATAAAAATCCCCCAAAATTCGTCCCGTTACAATCTACATGTCCTAACGAAACAATAATCACCCAAAATCTAATATTTCCCATCTTTTACATTACATTTAAAATTCTCAACTATCTCAAATTACATCCATTATTTAAATTAAAATCTTTTAACACATTAAAATCATCATATTCAAACATTAGTTATATTGGAAATTAGCAAACAATTTATACGTGACACTCTACAGCGGATCAGCTGATTTTCTTATCGAGGTGAATGACCTTACTATAAACACATTTAAAAATTATACAAATTACACATTTTATCAACACTTACCTCTAACACAATAAACTAATGCATTTATAAGACCGAATAAACACAGTATAATAAACATCTAATGCATCTATTTCTCACATCATGATACAATTATTTAATTAGTGCAAGAGCGAGTCATCATCTTTAAGTTACAAAATTTTAATTCGTTGCTCCCCTGAGCAACCACCCTAACCACACACACTATTGCTTTTTGATGGTGGACTGTTGCGCCCATTTGCATCCACAAGGACGGCATTGGTGGAGGAATGTATCACCTCCGTGTCCTTGCTTCAGCGTTACATTTTAAAATTGGCAGATATCATCATATCTTTGTTATATATTTACATGCCCTTAAACGGGTCTACCACCTGGCCTTGCTGTTCCTACTCAAACAGAGTGGTAGCCGCTGTTCCATAGTTCCGGGGATTTCCCCTAAATTCACCCCCCATCCATTTCAAATATACACCAATTTCAAGCCAGCTATGGTCAAGGTTCTTAATTTATGGCCATAGCTGACCGCTAGCCAAATCCACGATTAGTGCTGGTAAGGCAGTAATTGCCCGAAAAGTCGGGGAAATCAACTCTAATTTTAAGCATGTTCTCTACATCATTATTATACATGGCACGGCAATCTATCAGTATATAATATAAAATTATATAAAAGGGTGTGCCGTGTATTTTACGCCATTTTGGCCTCCGATGGAGGTAACACTCCCTGTTACCCCCAACACCTACCACTATCTACCGTGGCACATGCCACCACGGCAATAGTAAACCTAATAACTAAACTAAATCTTTCCACACTTGCAGTTTCTACACTCCCTAAGTATAGCACTTCTATTAACACCACTCAACCCCCCAAAATTATCCCATACCTTGTATGACAACAAGTTTCTATCTTATTTAACACACTTCAACACGTTCCAACTCTCACTGATACTATGAACTTTACAATTATTTGGTCACTTATTTACTAAAGTTGATATAAATTTAAAACTATAAACATTCCAAATTATATTTTGATATCTATTTACAATTGGAGACTGTCTAATATTACTATGATAAGTGGCAGTAAGGCAGTAATCGTCCTGAAAGACGGGGTCTTGCTGCAAGGGAAACTTGGCGATAAAATACACCCACTTTGTGAATTCACTTCCCCCTTTCTAAACCAAATCTACTTCCCCTTTCCTACCATTTATTCAAACCTGCCGTCTATTCTATCACCAGCTCCCTTGCCACAAAACTCGTCTTTTCAGACCACTCTGGAATTGCTGTCAGTGGCTAAATTTAGTTTTGCCACTGACACTAAAATTTTAATTGAATGCACTGCCTTTGTTATATATTAATAGCCTCCATTATTTACAAACACTCGAAGGCAGTGCAGGTACATGACAGGTACACCTGGCCGCTGCACTTTGAGTATAAAAAAATTAATTTATGTCACGTACCTTTAGGGTCCCCTCCCCGTTCAATATGTGGTGTAAATTTCAAATTTTGACCAATTTTGGTGGAGCCGGACCATCGTTGTTTCACCATCCGAAGGAAGATCCTCCAACCATGGCCCGCCTCCAATTGCCGAAAACCATGGCCAGGACTGGTAAGGTCGTGACCGCCCAAAAATGGGGGAGAGTCCCTTCTGAAAACACCAATAACATGTCAACATTCAACCAAAAAAAATTTTTACCTAGAAAATATAATTTTAAATTCGTAGCATTCTGCGTCCCCACTATCTCCTGTGTTACCTGATTACGTAGTACATATGCATTATTCATTTTTATTTCTACAATCTCATAAGGTCCTTCATATAAGAGGAAAAACTTTTTTATTTCTTTATCTTGTGCACTAGACAAGTCATGCCTCCTTACCAATACTAATTGTCCTATCTCATATTTGGTCCATTTACCTTTCGCATCATGTCTCTGCTTCCTCCGTTCTCCTCTTGTAAGTAAATTTTCATTTGCTAATCTGATCTTCATGTTTACGTCTATAATTTGATTCTCTGGTGGGTATTCAAAAAGTTGTTCCAATATTCTGGGTGGCCTTGTTCCTCTGATCAATTCATGTGGCGTAAATCCGGTGGATTCATGGGTGGTACAATTCAGCCACTCTTCTACTCTCTTAACGTAGGATGGCCATTCTGTGTGCTTGGCGTGACAATACGCCCGAAATATCCTACCAATCTCTCTCATCACCCGTTCTGCCTGGTTCGACTGTGGATGGTAAACTGCCGTATGCTTGGGTATGATGCCTTCCCATTCAAGCGTCTGTCGCCACTTGCCGCTTATAAACTGTGGTCCATGGTCAGATAAAATTACCTTCGGCTTCCCTACGTTGATCATGTAGTCCTTCGCTGAGCACCTTGCTAGTAGCTCTCTTTACGCTATACAACCTAACAAACTTAGTAAAAGTGTCTAAAACAACAAAAATATGTACCACTCCTCCTCTACATTTAGGCAATGGCCCATATAAATCTACTGCAACTAAATCGAAAGGTCTTTCTACTTTAATATAATTCATTTCCCCTTCAACCCTATAATTTACTACTTTAGACTTTTGACACAACTCGCAAACTCTTAATACTCTTCTAACTCTCTTCTCCATATTTTTAAAAACACAAGATTCGTTTAATACATTTGTACATTTTCTCGCACCAAAATGACCATGTCTTATGTGGCAATTCCAAATAATTCTATCTACTAATTCATCAGGTATCATTAACCTCCAATCCCGTTCACCCCCTTCTACTTTCTTAAACAGAATTCCCTTATGTATCTGAAAATTTGTACTGTACTCTGAACCATTTATATCTGCTTCTAAACTAGCTATTATCTTACCTAATTTATTTTCTGACCTTTGTATGTCTTTAATTTCCCTTAATTCCTCCCCAAAAATTCTATCTTCCCTTGTTAATCAAAAAATTTCTATTCCTTTCAGATCTCTACCTGTCTTATTATCTATTGTATCTACCCTGGACAGAGTGTCCGGTACTTTGTTATCTGTTCCCTTAATATATTCCCAAGAAAAATGATACTCTTGTAATGCTAGCACCCACCTGGTTAATCTGCTATGCGTCAGCTTACATGTGTTTAGAAATGATAAGGCCTTATGATCGGTCCTGATGACGGTTTGGTTTCCTAGCAGGTAAGTGCGGAATTTCTTCACCACAAAGACGATGCTCAGCAATTCTTTCTCTGCCGTGGTGTAGTTCTTTTCTGCTGCCAATAAGGTTCTGCTGGCAAAAGCGATGGTCCTGTGTTCCTGATCCTCGCCCTCCTGGTAAAGTTCTGCGCCGAGGGCTATGTTGCTGGCATCGGTCTGTAAATAAAACTTTTTCTGAAAATCGGGGTGATTCATCATTATCGTGTTTATAAACTTCTCTTTAATTTCATTGAAAACAATTCTCTCCTCTCCCCATCTCCATTGTTTATTCTTTTGTAAAACCGCACTTAATTTAGAGGTAATATGCGCATAGTTTCTCTGAAATTTTCTATAAAAATTACATAATCCTAAAAAGCTCTGTAACTGTTTAATATTTTTTGGTTCTAGAAAACGTATGATAGCTTTTTGTCTGGGTTTGCTAAAATACCCTCGGGAGTGATAATAAAACCTAAAAAGTGTATCTCAGTTTGTAGGAATTTTGATTTCTCCCAATTAACAGTTAATCCCCCTTGTTGCAATTTATTTAAAACATATTCTATGTGTTCTACGTGTTCAGAGAATGTTCTTGATGCTATTAGTATATCATCAACATACACAGTTAAAAAATCTAGATCCTTGGGTTGTAAGATCATATCTAAGCATTTTATAAAACTGGCTACACTAGTGTTTAGTCCAAATGGCAGGCGTTTAAATTGATAGTTTTTACCATTGAAAAGAAATGCAGTAAATTTACGGCTCTCTGGCGCTAATGGAACCTGCCAGTAGCCTGCTGTTAAATCTAAGGACGTCATATATCTGACTCCACTAAACTTTTGAAAAATTTCGTTCATGGCTTCCGGTGACTCCCGGTCAGGTATTATAATCTGATTAATTTTTCTGGCGTCTAAACACAATCTCACCTTTCCATCCTTTTTGATGACCACTACCAATGGATTAGAGTAAGTCGATATGGATCTTTCAATGATGTCCCCCTCCATCATGCGGTCCAACTCTTCTTGAACGGCTCTCCTCTTCGAAAATGGCTTGAATAACTACTCTGCATGTAGGGTGAGTGCTCCCGAATCTTCAACTCGCATACACAGTCCCTGGCTTTTCCAGGCAACTCAGCAAACACATCTCTAAAACGTTCAATAACTGCCCACAACTCCTGTCGTTGGGGACTCCCTACAACTCCACCCTCATTAAAAAATTTATCTGCCCTATTTTCCCATACCCTCTCATTCTTCATGCTCTCACTCTCTTGACACACATTCACTCTTGTTTCTATAATTCCCTCGTCTACTCGGTTCTGTATCATCTTTACACCCGTAACTCTAACTTTATCTAACACCCCCTTAAAATCTACCCTGACTGGTTCATGCCCCTTGTTAAATTCTACTACTCTCTGGTTAAAATCAATTACTGCTTTATTTCTCTCCAAAAAATCATTTCCCAGAATTATATCTAAATTCAAACCCTTACCTACTAGAAAAGTATTCTCAAATTCGATTTCATTAATGTATGTGTTTAATTGTACTTGTTTAGTAACTCTTTTACTTCGTACTCCAGTCACCCCCACTACTGTTACTCCCGCAACTGGTAATGATGGAATATTTTTATTTATCCTTTGTAATTCACCCAGTACATTCTCTGAAACTACTGATATCTCACTACCTGTATCAATCAAGGTTTTATCATTCTTACCTTCTATGGTTACAAATACCTCCGTCAGTCCAGTTTTGGTTTCTGTCATTTCTGCAGCATCCTCCTCCAGTAACTCCTCCGCCATATCTTTGATAATTATGTTGCTGCGGTAGTTACACTCCTCTTGGACCCCCAGGTTCTCCTCCGACAATGGATGGGCCCTGTTCCCCATTGTCTCTTCTAGTTTCCCATGGATGGGCCTGCTACTGCCTGGTTGTATCCACCTCTGCCTCTGTTTCCACTTCCATTTCCCCTCGGTGCTCCTCTAGTGTTCTCGCCTCCTCTCTGCGGTTGATTTTGTGGCTGATACGTTCTCTCACTGCGTTGACATTCTCTCGGTTTGTGACATCTAAAACATGTGGTTCTTATTGAATAATTATCAACATTACATTCGGCGCATCTCCAACCCTCGCCTCGATTATCGTTATTTCCCCCTCGTGCCCCTCGGTGAAAATTTGGTATTCCCCAGGATTGATTATAATTACCATTCATATGTGTTACTGGTGTGTTTATTCGCCTACTCATATCACGTTCCCGTATATTTTGAAAAATATCCAATATTTTCTCTAGTTCTGCAATCTTTAGAATCTCGCAGGTCATTAGCGTAATCTGTATTTCTCTAGGCAAATGCTTACTTATGTGACGGACAAATGATCGAAACGGTAATGGTGGCTCTAAATATTTGGCCTCATTGTATAATCGCATTACGTACATGGTTACGTTGCCCCCTTGGGTCCCAAAATTACCTGGTCCCATAATTTTACTCCGGAATATTTCTTGTTCTTCTTCCGACCAATATTTCTCTCTAAAGGCCATCTCAAAACACTGATAATTTACCCACTCTACTTTATGTATCTCCGCCCATACCGCGGAATTCCCTCTAAAACACTTCATTATTTTCAACAGCTGTATTTCCCAACTACTTCTACAAAACTGATTAAATTCTTTAACTCTATTTAAAAACTGCATAGGGTGTATGTACCCCCTATTTTCACAATTAAACAATTCCAAATCAATATCGCTATTCATATCTTTAGTAATGACTATTTGTTCAGTAACATGATTAAGTTTTTCATTTATGGCTACATTCAATTCATCTTTAACATTAACGATGCTTTGCTCAATTGATATAAATTTATTATTATTTAAACACTCAACTTGTACGTGACGCTTATCTATAATATTCACTGTATTTTGTATAGCTTGTATCTCTGTTTTGCAATTACTTTCGATTTCATTGATTTTGAAATCTGTATTATTTTTATGTTCATCGATATTCTGATTCATTTTTTCCATCGCTACTACTACACTATTAAGCTTACCTTCGGTTTCAGTGTTACATTTATTTATTTTAAATTCCATCTCATGATTATACTCATTTATTGAATTTATTAACTTCTCATTATTCTCATTTATTTGTTTATCAACTCTTTCTGATATCTGACTATCCATCTCATTAATTTTAATGTCTAAGTTTGTTATTGAACTATCTACATTAGTATTCAACTCATTAAGTTTATTGATAAATTCTTCATTATTGTTTTCAAAACGCTTATTGATCTCACTAATATGGTTTTTTAACTCACTGAAATTGCTTTTGCACTTTATTTTTTGTTCATGTATTTCGCTTTTCAACTCGTCAAATTTATCATTGAAATTATTATTTTGCACGTCAAAGCGATTATTTATGACATCAAATTTGTTATTCTGTACTTCAAATTTGGCGTCATAACTACTTTTTACTTCGTTAAATTTAATGCTTTGTTGCTCCAAAATTAATTGCAACATATTCATAACTTTCTCATTACTATCTACCGCTTGTTTATTTTGGATAGGTGTCGATTGATGTTCAATGTCTTTCATTATTTTTGACTCTGTTAACTGACTTTCTATATTACTGTCAGTGAAGCTGACTTCATCCTTACTTTTATTTCACTACTTAATTTTGGGGTTACTTGAATCCCCGAATCATCTGTACTATCTGTTTCATTCGTACTACTTTTACACAAAGTTTTGTTGTCTTGACCTACATTCGGAGTTAAATGTACTTCAAGGCTACTCATAACAGCCGATTCATTAAATTCAGCCATTTCACTTACCGTACTTTCATTATTTTCTGACATTTTTGAATTATAAATTTATCACATTTATTTTATTATACTGTATTTTAACACTTCTTATTTCACATATCTTAGGTATTCATTGTCTCAGTTACATATAACCTAATTTTTCATAATTTTTACGTATTCCTAACTCACGCTTATATTCACATTTAATAATAACAATAATAATAATAATAATAATAATAATATTTATTACCAATTTTCCTTTACATATAATAAAAATTATACAATAAAGGACCTATAGGGGGCATAAATGCCTGTACATTTAGGTGCGGTTTATTAAAATTTATTTTTATAAACTTGTCACTGTTCGGGTGCCATTGAGATACTACAACTTAATAGCCAAAATAATTATTTTAATATATATTGCAACTCTTACCTAGTTCGGGTCCCCAGGTTCTTCGCACGAATTCGTGAAGAATAAGCGTGACTTAGGTTAACACTCTTCAATAAATTATACTCTCAATTTTGGCATTATAGTTATATTTATTTCGCAATTCTTTGACATTAAATTTTACTTTCTTTTCTTTTATTTATATTCCCAAACAATATTATGGACATTTACTTAATTTCTTCCCAAAAGCAAATCAAACAAATATATTACTTTATTTACTCTAATTTATAATAATTATTATTTGCCATTCTTGCGATGTATTTCTCTCTCCCGGAGTTATACTCCAAACAATAAAAACCAAGTATGTATATATATTATTAAAATCATTTCTTACCTAACAGAAAATATAATGCTCTTAAAGTATTCGTGAAACATCTTATATTACCAGAGTTACACATACATCTTATATTTACATAAAACAGCCCAACCTGCCCGCACTCACATTCATACTAATTTTAAAACCCCATATTATTTATTCCAGAGATCTCTTTCAGTTAAATTGAGGTGATAAAGAATACTGTTACTTGTGGCGTCATCTCACCCAACCCCGTGTCGTGTCGTATGCAAAGTCCTTCATAGTGGTCCAAAAAGTCTATGATGTTATATCTTTTCTTTTAATCACACTCTAACTTGCACTGTTCACTCTTACGATCGTTTCATCACTGCACGATTCGTTAATTTACATTTGAAAAAATTTACTGGTGTGTCACGGTTGATATTCTGCCGGGCCCGGCTGAGAGTGAGTCAAGACTGATTTCTTTACATGCGGGCGGAAACCACGGCCCTACTTGCTGCTCAATTTCGTCGTTGTTCATAGCCTTTGCTGCTAAAGGCTTAGTAGTTGTTCAGGTAACACGTGTTATTTGTGGATGTTAGCAGTGGACAAAATCTAGTGTTCATCGGTTTCGTCACAAAGGTAGGCAAGACTTCCGCCTTGCCGAAAGCACATGGTATAAAGAATTCACCATCAGGCCATGTTGGTTTTTTGCTTCTTGGCGTCGTCTGCGCATATGCCAGTGTTAGCACGTGTTGCTCAACTCTACAATTCTCGGAATTTTAAGGCGTGGTTGCACCTTGACACATTCCGTTATAATTTCTTTTGTACCTGACTCTGCCACGTACGGTTTCAACCATAGGGTGTTTAACAAATCAAGCTCTTGTGACAATAAATGTTGCCCAGCCCAGTTGTCCCCACATTATTACAATTATAATAAAATAAAAAAATAAACCCTCCGCTTTATTTGCCCCGTTACAATACGCGGAATTCAAACAGAAGTTGGAAAGCCGGTATTGGAATTCACACTCACAGAGACTTTTACGAAACAAACTCGAATACGGACGTTATGAGAGGAAGCACGGTATAACGCCCGAAAATTATATCATACAACAAGTTGAGCGCGCTAAGCATTTAACACCAGCATTTTGTGAGATCGACATTGTCACTAAATTAGCATATCACTTCAACCATAATATACGTGTCGCCGTGTTTACGCAAGGGATACGCACAGTTGACGAATTGCTTATTTTAGTGTCGCAAAGCGAAACTGTTTTTGATTTAGGCGGGTGGAGATATAACCCAGATTATAACCAAAATAACGATGGTCAAAATAGACGGGTGCCATATCATACCCAACCGGATCAAAGACCCAGTACTAGTTCGACTCCACCCCAGACACTGCCAAAACCGCTAAATAAACCCTTTGACTATAAAGGTAAGCCAAATGTCGGTAGGCTGAAAATGCAAAATAAAGGCAACAAGGGGACTCCAATGAGAACAATTCAGACAGTCGATATATCGAAAAACGATATGACCGCGCAAGAGAGCGAAACACAAAATGTTAGACATCCTATCGAAAAACCAAAATGCTATCAAGCTACAAAAAACGAGCCAAAGGGCGCATCCAAAAAGGATGCGCAATAAACCATGCAAAAATATTTAGAAATAAGATTGGTAGAAATAAGAAAAATAGTAGGTGTAAGAAAGGTGATTTTTCTCATGGAATCTGTGTGCCAGTTAATAAGGTGTTCCCACCGATGTTAGAGAACCATTGTTGGAGTTAAATACAATACAACAATGCCCACCTAACACAACGTGTCCGGTAGTACAGGAACATGGAGACGGCGTTCCCACGCAGGTAGTTTGGGAGACCGCTAGTATGGTATCCGGGAGTAGCGAAGGATTTTACGCGTGGATAGAAAAATATTGTCGAACCACCCATAAAGAGAGTTACCAAATACTAGAGGCACTGTGAATATGAAGTATAGGGTTAAAAATAATTTAAATATTAATAATCATTATTAAAATAAATTAAATGTATTAGATATAATAATAATAATTGTAGGTAAGTTGTGAATGAACAATAATCCGTTTGTAGCGAGGTACTAATACACACACACGCGCGTACACGCATACAATAAAACGAACGCGGCGAACCGAACCAGGGTAGCAGAAAATGCATATACAATGCAACATAGCGCACAGCTGTCTTCAAATGTAGGTTAATTAGATGGCGCTTGCTCTTTGATCAAAGTGTAAACAAACAAAGCACATTCCTGGGCGCGCGTGCCGCTGTTGTCTGTCGTTATCAGTGACATTTTTTATTAAACGTTTGCTATTAACTACTACCCATGCTACAAACATTTGTTACACAATAATTTTATGCACGATATCAATATGTTATTCAATTAGAATTAAGCCATATGATAAAGAATAGCAGTACCAGTGTATATGTTAATAGATAGATAATACAATGTATAGTGTGTGAAGCATAACCAATGTATATCTAAAAAATATAATTGAAATTGAAAAAAAATAAAATAATTGCATATCCTACTCTTTTTTTTTTTTAACGGGTGGGGTTGTATATAACGTGACCAAATCTCATTGATTTGGAGTTATATGTAAAGGGTTTACTATATCAATGTTTAAACAAATTTAAAGTGTTGAAATTCAACTCTTATGATGTAGCGTGCATCTTAACGCATTGTACAGGCTCACACGCCAACGTCAACTGCCGTTACGTAATCACACACAGTATAACAAATAAGGGACACGCCCAAATTTTCAATTATTAATATTTCGGAAACCAGTAAATTTACGCAAAAACCAAAATAGCCAAAATGTTTGCCGAAATATTAATAATAGGGTGTGCGAATTTTATTTAATATAATTAAACATTAAGAGAGATAATTGATTTTGTTAATAACTTCCTTAATAATTGAGCTACACAGAAGAGCTTTTAATATGTAATAGTCATAAGAATTAACAACCAAATGTATATTTTAGAATTAGCATAACTTGGCTTGCAGCCAAGATAATCGCAATATAAATTGCGACCAGACATCCGCACCGACAATTAAAATCCGGTGTGTTCAGAATATTAAAAATAATAACAATTCTCAGACTGTGGGAATTATTTTCGTTCTCACGGAATGAGGTGACTCAAATTTCAAGTAGAAGGGAGAGTGTGTCAGCCAATCAAATCATTCAAAAAAATTGGAACTAATGCAGAGTTTTCGGCTGAAAGAACACTCGACTGCCAGTACTCAAGAGGAACACACGTACATCTTCAATCGTCTTATTAACATATTTGTGAAGACTCATCTGTGAAGACTCGAGGTGTCAACACGCATAATTACGATCGTCTTGTTCAACAGATCAACTGTAACGACTCGTAATAATAGCGTCTATTCAAGATACTCTTACTTATCAACAAATAAGCATACCGCGCAATACATTAACTGTTGGCGTACCCACGCAAGAGATCAACTATATACTACAAGAAATCACTTCAAGAGTAACACAGAAGAGACCGTCTATAACCAGTGGTACGAGCTGAAGAACTGATGAGCAGAGCGACAACCTGTAACGAGACACACACGCTGGAGTGAAACGTGAATCGAACGAGGAGCCTGACGCAGTTGTAGCAGTTAAAACTACAGACGTAAAACCATCACCAGTTGCAGAAGGAGCAGAGTGTTGCTGATTCCCGAACTCAACGCCAAAATCCAGGACGCTCAGTAGATCGTCGTCTCTAGCAGATTGGACCAGGACAGCGAGGGATTTCCGGACCATCTCTACATCATCTTCTGAACCAGGGAAGTCAAAATCAAATTATTCACTTCTCAAAAGATCAATTTTTCCTTTCTCTTTTTTTTTTTAGATCATTGTAAAAAGAAATAATTCAGATGCCGATAAATCAGATCAGAGACTCTAAATTAATAAGAAATATTCAATTGTGATAATCTGTATAGCATGTATGAGTAACTACTAAGCTCTAGGTAAGAATTAGAAATAGATAAAAAGAAAAGCGCTATACAAATCTTAACAGAGAATTAATTAATTACTTATACTGCAGTATACGTGAGTCAAATCAAGTAAATAAAGGCACGTTGAACTAGATTCACGGCTAGTTTATTTCAGAATATTTACAAGCATTTTAGAGTAATTAAAATCATTTTAAAAGCATTGCAAATTAAATTAAATTAAATCCATAAATTAAATTATTTAAAACTAACTTCTTTGAAATCAAAAAAAATACAATTAATATAATTTGAAAATAACAAGCTCATTTTCTGAATAATAGTAACCATTCAGAAAACATCATACCAGTTTCTATTTACTGTTTTAGTTCGTAAGAATTGTTGTAACTATAAGTTTTTTAATTCTTATGTGTGATTAGAATAATAAACCCCCAATTGTATTACCCAACACTGTATTTTTATTGCTGTACTACGGAGCCTACCAACCTCACAAAACTCTTCACAATAATTATAACAAGTTTAGCGTTCTGTTTTTGTACACTTGAGTTAACCTACTTGCGAATTCAAATCACAAATCCACACGCCCATAGTCGGAAGAAGCCGCAAGAACGGACAGCAGGTAGGTGCTCATTACACACACGTTTTTATTTTGTTATATATGGCACTCCAAGATCGTGGGGCTCCACAAATTTAAATCACACACATTAAATTTGTCATATATGTCGCCCTGAACGTGGGGCACGAAATTGGAATTAAATTTAAATTAAATTCAAATTACGTTAAAACAAATTTTGCTGTTTTAACTAGTAAAACAGCTGACATCCAACTCTAACAATCCCTAAAGAAAGTTTTGTGAATTGGTAGTAGTACAGCAGTGAAGTGTTTGAAAGTATTGTGTAAAAATGGATACCAAAAAAATGCTTAAACAAATGTTGCAAGAAATGAAACAAAACGCGGCTAGAGGTGAGCAAACAAATGCGGAATTAACAGCTAATATGAACGCACAAATGAAACAAACAAACGCGGGATTAACAGCTAAAATAGATGCGAAATTTGAACAAAGTGTAGCCAAAGCTGAACTAAATATCGCGGAATCAACGGCTAAAACAGACGCGCAAAAATCAAGTTTAACCGAGGCACTAGAACACAGTAATGTGGATATAAATGCGGAAATAAAACAAAGTAATAAAGAAACGACTGCGAAAATCGATGAAAGCATGAAAAACTTAGATGCTAAAGTCACCGAAATCGGACAAAGTAATAAAGAATTGACCGCTAAAGTCACCGAAGTCAGAGAAAAAGTTCATACGGTAGAAACGAAAATAAATGAACGGTTCAAGGTTTTTGAGACCACAATGCAGAAATCGTTTATTGAACAAGTTACGCTATGGAGGGCCGATTCAAAGAACACATCAGTAGGTGTGAAAAACAAACCGCGGAGGTTGCAAAAAAGGTCGATACACTCGAAGTAAGAATCCAAGCAGACGCGACAGAAACACAACGGCATGTCGATAGGCTTGACGCTTCGATAGTAGAGACGCGTTCCAATATAGATTCGAATAAAGAGTGTATTGCAAGCACTTAATGACAAGATTTTAAAAGTATGACAGGAAGTACGTAGGAGATCCGCTCCTAATATCTTAGTACAGGGACAAGCCGATGAAAAGAATCGTGTATATTTCACTGGGGAAAACAATGAAAACCCGATCGAATTCTTGTTAACATGTGAAAATGAAATGGTGAGAGTAGGTTCGCGATTGGATGATCAAGATCACATACAGTGGATAGTTACGCGATGCGTGATTCTGCGCAAACATGGTATAATATTGTACGTGATAAAATTACCACATACGCGGAATTCAAACAGAAGTTCGAAAGCCGGTATTGGAATTCACACACACAGACTTTTACAAAACAAACTCGAATACGGACGTTATGAGAGGAAGCACGGTATAACGCCCGAAAATTATATCAACAACAAGTTGAGCGCGCTAAGCATTTAACACCAGCATTTTCTGAGATCGACATTGTCACTAAATTAGCATATCACTTCAACCATAATATACGTCTCGCCGTGTTTACGCAAGGGATACGCACAGTTGACGAATTGCTTATTTTAGTGTCGCAAAGCGAAACTGTTTTTGATTTAGGCGGGTGGAGATATAACCCAGATTATAACCAAAATAACGATGGTCAAAATAGACGGGTGCCATATCATACCCAACCGGATCAAAGCACAGTACTAGTTCGACTCCACCCCAGACACCGCCAAAACCGCTAAATAAACCCTTTGACTATAAAGGTAAGCCAAATGTCGGTAGGCCAAAAATGCAAAATAAAGGCAACGAGGGGACTCCAATGAGAACAATTCAGACAGTCGATATATCGAAAAATGATACGACCGCGCAAGAGAGCGAAACACAAAACGTTAGAGATCCTATCGAAAAACCAAAATGCTATCAAGCTACAAAAAACGTGCCAAAGGGCACATCCAAAAAGGATGCGCAATAAACCATGCAAAAATATTTAGAAATAAAATTGGTAGAAATAAGAAAAATAGTAGGTGTAAGAAAGGTGATTTTTCTCATGAAATCTGTGTGCCAGTTAATAAGGTGTTCCCACCGGATGTTAGAGAACCATTGTTGGAGTTAAATACAATACAACAATGCCCACCTAACATAACGTGTCCGGTAGTACAGGAACATGGAGACAGCGTTCCCACGCAGGTAGTTTGGGAGACCGCTAGTATGGTATCCGGGAGTAGCGAAGGATTTTACGCGTGGATAGAAAAATATTGTCGAACCACCCATAAAGAGAGTTACCAAATACTAGAGGCACTGTGAATATGAAGTATAGGGTTAAAAATAATTTAAATATTAATAATCATTATTAAAATAAATTAAATGTATTAGATATAATAATAATAATTGTAGGTAAGCTGTGAATGAACAATAATCCGTTTGTAGCGAAGTACTAATACACACACACACACGCATACACGCGTACAATAAAACGAGCGTGGCGAAGCGAACCACGGTAGCAGGAAATGCATATACAATGCAACGTAGCGCACAGCTGTATTTAAATGTAGGTTAATTAGATGGTGCTTGCTCTTTGATCAAAGTGTAAACAAACAAAGCACATTCCTGGGCGCGCGTGCCGCTGTTGTCTGTCGTTATCAGTGACATTTTTTATTAAACGTTTGCTATTAACTACTACCCATGCTACAAACATTTGTTACACAATAATTTTATGCACGATATCAATATGTTATTCAATTAGAATTAAGCCATATGATAAAGAATAGTGATACCAGTGTATATGTTAATAGATAGATAATACAATGTATAGTTTGTGAAGCATAACCAATGTATATCTAAAAAAAATAATTGAAATTGAAAAAAATAAAATAATTGTATATCCTACACTCATTTTTTTTTTTAAAACGGGTGGGGGTGTATATAACGTGACCAAGTCTCATTGATTTGGAGTTATATGTAAAGGGTTTACTATATCAATGTTTAAATAAATTTAAAGTGTTGAAATTCAACTCTTATGATGTAGCGTGCATCTTAACGCATTGTACAGGCTCACACGCCAACGTCAACTGCCGTTACGTAATCACACACAGTATAACAAATAAGGGACACGCCCAAATTTTCAATTATTAATATTTCGGAAACCAGTAAATTTACGCAAAAACCAAAATAGCCAAAATGTTTGCCGAAATATTAATAATAGGGTGTGCAAATTTTATTTAATATAATTAAACATTAAGAGATAATTGATTTTATGTTAATAACTTGCTTAGTAACTGAGCTACACAGAAGAGCTTTTAATATGTAATAGTCATAAGAATTAACAACCAAATGTATATTTTAGAATTAGCATAACTTGGCTTGCAGCCAAGATAATCGCAATATAAATTGCGACCAGACATCCGCACCGACAATTAAAATCCGGTGTGTTCAGAATATTAAAAATAATAACAATTCTCAGAATGTGGGAATTATTTTCGTTCTCACAGAATGAGGTGACTCAAATTTCAAGTAGAAGGGAGAGTGTGTCAGCCAATCAAATCATTCAAAAAAATTGGAACTAACGCAGAGTTTTCGGCTGAAAGAACACTCGACTGCCAGTACTCAAGAGGAACACACGTACATCTTCAATCGTCTTATTACCATACATTTGTGAAGACTCATCTGTGAAGACTCGAGGCGTCAACATGCATAATTACGATCGTCTTGTTCAACAGATCAACTGTAACGACTCGTAATAATAGCGTCTATTCAAGATACTCTTACTTATCAACAAATAAGTGTACCGCGCAATACATTAACTGTTGGCGTACGCACGCAAGAGATCAACTACATACTACAAGAAATCACTTCAAGATTATGACAGAAGAGACCATCTATAACCAGTGGTACGAGCTGAAGAACTGACGAGCAGAGCGATAACCCGTAACGAGACACACATGCTGGAGTGAAACGTGAATCGAACGAGGAGCCTGACACAGTTGTAGCAGTTAAAACTACAGACGTAAAACCATCACCAGTTGCAGAAGGAGCAGAGTGTTGCTGATTCCCGAACTCAACGCCAAAATCCAGGACGCTCAGTAGATCGTCGTCTCTAGCAGATTGGACCAGGACAGCGAGGGATTTCCGGAGCATCTCTACATCATCTTCTGAACCAGGGAAGTTAAAATCAAATTATTCACTTCTCAAAAGATCAATTTTTCCTTTCTTTTTTTTTTTAATCATTGTAAAAAGAAATAATTCAGATGCCGATAAATCAGATCAGAGACTCTAAATTAATAAGAAATATTCAATTGTGATAATCTGTATAGCATGTATGAGTAACTAATAAGCTCTAGGTAAGAATTAGAAATAGATAAAAAGAAAAGCGCTATACAAATCTTAATAGAGAATTAATTAATTACTTATACTGCAGTATACGTGAGTCAAATCAAGTAAATAAAGGCACGTTGAACTAGATTCACGGCTAGTTTATTTCAGAATATTTACAAGCATTTTAGAGTAATTAAAATCATGTTAAAAGCATTGCAAATTAAATTAAATTAAATCCATAAATTAAATTATTTAAAACTAACTTCTTTGAAATCAAGAAAAATACAATTAATATAATTTAAAAATAACAAGCTCATTTTCTGAATAATAGTAACCATTCAGAAAACATCATACCAGTTTCTATTTACTGTTTTAGTTCGTAAGAATTGTTGTAACTATAAGTTTTTTTATTCTTATGTGTGATTAGAATATTAAACCCCGATTGTATTACCCAACACTGTATTTTTATTGCTGTACTACGGAGCCTACCAACCTCACAAAACTCTTCACAATAATTATAACAAGTTTAGCGTTTTGTTTTTGCACACTTGAGTTAACCTACTTGCGAATTCAAATCACAAATCCACACGCCCATAGTCGGAAGAAGCCACAAGAACGGACAGCAGGTAGGTGCTCATTACACACGTTGCAAAAACACAACAACACAGAAAACATTCTTTTTTCAACACATTTTATTTAGTTATAATATATATTATAACCAATCTCGTGTCTCGTGTTTTCGTTCGTATAGTATACCTCTGTAAAATATAACAGTGTGTCTGAGTGTAAAAATGTGTCTGTGTTTCTTACCACTGCGTCCTCGCACGGCGATGTACTTCACGATGTTTGGGCCCGTCACGATCGTGGTTCCCGATCTGAGGTTCAAACGTAGTGGATAATCTCCGGGTGGCGCCAAATTGTTTATATAAAACAATTAAAATGGTTTCCTTATCAACGTTCTATTTCAACGAGGCGACGAATTCAATCCGTCCTGCCTTTTCTCAATTTGGTGTCAATCGAGATAGCAGTTGCAGTATTCGCTACTTGCGCGCTAGACGTCGCATCGGAAACCTTCACTATACATTATATTTTTAAACATGCACTTTGCTACTGAAAATAAAACACGATTTAACACACACAGTATAAATTTATTGTCAAATTGAAGTTAATATTTTATAGACACAAGTTGTAATTAATGTTTCATATATAATTCTGCACCGGATAATTCTTTATAAGACTCTCTCTCCAGGGTTAACCTATCGACTTTTGAATACAAATAAACAGTATGGCGTTTTATGTCGCCGATCAACAAATATTTCGGTCGATGCTTGTGGGTTGTTTGGATCACGTTAAAAGGTTCAGATGCAGTTACAATATTAAAAATACACAACCTTACAATGTTTTTTCCTTAAGCAGGATGTGTATTGGTAATTGTTTTGTTTGAATGTCATACAAGATGTTTAAAAGTCGTACATAAATATGAGGTTAGTTCTATAGTTAACAAATTTTCAGAGATTTAATTTTACGGTCTAATCCTTGCAAGAGAATAAAAATGATTCAGTGGTATTCAACATACATTGAGAAAAATTATAGTGCGTTTATTTTTTGGAAGTTGAAATAATTTAACTGATACTTAACAGCACTGCAGTACGGAATTACTCGGGATGTCGAGAAGGAAGGATTATAGCATCAATATTATTCCTGTGTTCTTTATTCAAGCTTCGGCATCTTTTTCAAAGTTGTTTGGACTCATTTGAAAATTTCGTCTTGAATTAAACGTCTTCTCCCTCTGGAAATGACATTCCGCATCCATCAGACTTCTTTACGATCAATTTCTATGCTTGGTTTTACTTTTAAGATGTTTTAAATATTAAAATGTGTTGTACAGAAAATTTGCATCTGGCTTGCGATAGCGTCACTTTCCAAGTAATTGTATTTAATGGTAATTACCTCGTTAAACGGTCGTTTCCATGGTTACATCGTTGCTCTCATTGGGTGATCTGAAGATAAACACATTGTTATCAATTTTCAAATTCCTTTCAAATCTTCCCATATCTTCGGACTTTCTTCCTCCTCTTATCTTCCTTCAGAGTTATTATCTAAATGCACTGTCATTTATATTTTCTCACAAAGATTATTTGGTACCCCACAATATTGGGTTTTATCAAGTTTTCTTAAGTTTACAATTAATTTCCTACTTACTAATTATATTTCTCTGTTTATATAATTCCTTAATTTAATATTTGGTTTTTAATAATAACTACTATTCATCCTTGATGAATTAGTCACCTTGGATTTGTCCATTACATGGTGGTTTTTATACAATCAGTAATTGTTTATGTCTGACCGTTAGGCCTGTTTCACATTTAAGTAGCCATTACTGGATTTTTATAGCTTCATACACAATATATTTCATTTAGTCCTAAATTGTTATTTTGCATTTATAATTGGGTTTAATGTCTCTGGATGTGTTTTAATTTAGTCTTTGTTAGTAACAACTGTGTTATTCAATCTTACTTGCTAATTATTTGCTATTCATTTCCAATACAACATATAACATCTAGGTCTATGGTCTGTATGACTCTTACAGCCATATCCAATTCATAAACAATAATTTATAAAATTACTTAATTCTTATTTGTTGTTCTGGTGCTAAACAATCTCACCTCTATTGAACTTTTTTCATCAAATCCCCCTTATAACATGGGTATTTACTTAATGTTAATACAGACTTATTTTCTAATGCTTTTTGCTCTCCCTTCCATGTTAACACCTTCTGATTACTTTTCCTTGTGAATCACACCTTTAAACTTTTACAATACATTTTTAAGTTATAACAATACTATTTCCTAGTCATCACAGTGAATATCACTACTTAGTGTTCACTATTTACTGAATAAATGTTCTATCCTAAATACTATTTATTGTAACTTGTTAAATGTTATTGTTCACTCTTAATACTAAAACATGAGTAATTTTACTAAGTCTTTACCTTAGCCTACTCTCCTCTTACTATTTTTATGATAGACAATATTTGTATTTATTTTTCACTTGCACTTTCTTAAATTATTTAGTGTTCATTATAATTTACTTAGTGTTTCTTTATTATTATATCACTCTAGGATAAATCACTTTCACTAATTCAACTTCCATTTATTTCTCATCATTTTATTCTCTTTCTCTACCCACTATCGATATAAAATTATTAATATTGTGTCTTTCTCAGTTAACAAATTACATATATCCCTAACTCTTTTGGTTAGTGTACTTTTATACATTGTTTCATATTACTGACGGTTTAATAATTGCCATTTTATCAATACTAACATTCATTAATAGTTTTGGTTCTTAACCGAATATCATTGTCTTTATTATTTTGGGTTACATTATTTCTCCCTTCTCTATTTTTTATTACTTGTCTAGTTTTCTTGAGGCGTTTCATTTTGTTTTCTTCCTCATGGGTTTGTTCTCTCTTGGTTATCATTCTTCTTCTCCTTCCTCCCTCTTGTTTTCTTTGTTTTGGTTTCTTAACTGGTTTCTTAACTGGCCAATCTCTGGGGTTGGGTCAATGTCGTTTATCTGTCACAGTCTATTATTTTAGTTTTCTTATTAATCACTTTCGGTTTATTACTCCTTCTCCTTCCATGTTAATTACCTTTTATTTATTTTTTACTCTCAACATAATTTATTTATTCAAACATAATATCATTTAGCATTTTTTATACATACTTATTATCAAAATTTATCTGAATTTGGTGATGTTACAATATATATATATTATAACAGGACCAAATATCATTAATTTGAAGTTATATGTTAAGGGTATACTATATTGATGTTTAAATAAATTTTAACAGTCGAAACTCCACTCATATGTTATAGCGATCATAATAACGCATTGTACAAGGTGCACACACGGCTGTTACATAATCAACACTGTGTAACGAATACAACCACACCCAAACTTTCAATTATTAATATTTCGGAAACCAGTAAATTCAGGCAAAATCCATTATAGCCAAAATGTTTGCCGAAATATTAATAATAGGGTGTGCGAATTTTATCCAATATAATTAAATAATAACAGAGTTAATTAATTTTATGTTAATAACTCCCGTAATAATGGAGCTACATAAAAGACCTTTTAATATGTTATAGCTATCAGAATTTACAACAAATTGTATATTTTAGATTAGCACAAATTGGCTTGCAGCCAAGATAATAGGAATATAAAAGTGCCACAGGAAATCCGGAACGTCAATTCAGTTCCGCTGTATTAAGAATATTAATAATAATATAAATTATCCGTCTGTGGGAAAGTAGTTTCGTTCTCACGGGCTGAGGTGATTCAAATTTTGAGTAGTAGGGAGAGTGTGTCAGCCAATCAAATCATTCGAAGGAATTGGAACCAACGCGGAGTTTTGGGGCTGATCAAACACTCTACTGCCAGTATTCAAGAAGAACAGACGTATATCTTCGATCGTCCAAAACCATAGTTTTGTGAAGACTCATCGGAAGACTCTACGTGGTCAACTCGCCTATTTACGATCATCATAAAACAGATCAACTGTAACGACTCGTAATTACAGCGTTCAGTCAAGATACTCTTCCACATCAACAAACAAGCGTATCGTGCACTACATTAACTGTGGGCGTACGCACGCAAGAGATCTACAAGACTACAAGACCTTACTTCAAGAATACGACAGAGAGGCTGTCTAAACCATTTGCGAATCAGCTGACAAGCAGAGCTACAACTCGAAGCGACACACACACATGCTGACGTGGAACATGAATCAACGAGGGACGTGAAGCAGTTCTCGCAGAAAGCTACAGACGTAAAAACTTCATCAAATAGCAGGAGAGCAGAGTGTTGCTGATTTCCGAGCTCACCGCCAAAACCCAGGACGCTCAAGTAGATCACTATGTCTAGCCGATTGGACAAGGACAGCGAGGGACATCCGGAGCATCTCTACAATCCACTTCAGAATCAGGAAAGTCAAAATCAAGTTATTTATTTTTCAACCGTTAAATTTTTCTTTCTTTTTTTAATTAAAATCAATGTAATACAAATCATTCAGATGCCAGAAACCAAAGACTCTAGTTAAATAAGAATTATTCATGTGTGATAATCTGTATAGCCAGTACAAGTAATTAATAAGCATTAGTTAAGAATTAATAGTAGATAAAACAAAAAGCGCTATACAAATCTTAACAAAGAATTAAATAATTTGCTCATACTGCAGTATACGTGAGTCAGATCACTAGTAAATAAAGGGACGTGAACTAGATTGTCACGCCTAGTTTATTTTTCAAATATTTTCAAGTAACTTTAGAGTTTTTATTTCATTAGAATCAAATTTTAAAGACATTGAAATTAAATTGAATTAAAGTAAATTGATTAATTAAATTCTCAGTTAAAATAAACTCTTTCAAAATAACGAGCTCAACTTCTGAAAATTATTAACCATTTAGAAAACGTTATTCAAGATTTATTTATTGTTTAGTTTGTAAGAATATTTGATGGTATAAGCATTTCATTCTTGTGTGTCATTGGAGTAATAAACACCGTTTTATTACCCCATATTGTATTTTTTTATTGCTGTACTATGGAGCCTGCCAACCTCACGAAACTCTTCACTTTTAAAATAACTTGTTTAGTGTGCTGTTGTTATACACTTGAGTTTACATACTTGCAAAATCAAATCCAAAATCCACACACCCTAGTCGGAAGAAAACTGCAAGATCAGACAGCAGGTAGGTGCTCATACATTCACACAACACAACAACACGCAAATAGTAAAGTTACAATATATATATATCATTTTCTATATAAGTAACTCGATGTTTCTTGCAGTAATTATATAATTTGTGATGTTTTCGATTTGTTTCTTCTGCAAGTAGATAATATTGTATATTCTTTTTAACACCTATTAATGTTAAAAAGAATATACAATATTATCTACTTGCAGAAGAAACAAATTGAAAACATCACAAATTATATATATATATAAAACATATACGAAACATTCACATTTTTACTATCCACATTCTGTAGGCCCCTCTCTTGTTAACTCTTCTTCCAAATTCAAGATATTTCCCTGATTCCAATCAGAATTTACATAACTACCTCCCATTACATCATTACAAATATCTCTCATCACCCAAATTAACGGTTCAAGGTTTTTGAGACCACCATGCAGAAATCGTTTATCGAACAAGTTACGCGTATGGAGGGCCGATTCAAAGAACACATCAGTAGGTGTGAAAAACAGACCGCTGATGTTGCAAAAAAAGTTGACTCGCTCGAGATAAAAATTCAAGCGGACGTGATGGAAACACAACGGCGCGTTGACAGACTTGATGCTTCAATAGTAAACGCGATCCAACATAGATTCTAATAAAGAAAGTGTATTGCAAACACTTAATGACGAGATCTTGAAGGTACGACAGGAAGTACGTAGGAGATCCGCTCCTAATATTCTAGTACAGGGACCTGCCGATGAAAAGAATCGTGTATACTTTACAGAGGAAAATAATGAAAACCCAATAGAATTTTTGTTAGCCTGTGAAAATGAGATGGCAAGGGTAGGTTCGAGACTCAAAGATCAAGATAAAATACAATGGGTAGTAAACACGATGCATGATTCTACGCGAAAATGGTATAATATTGTACGTGATAAAGTAACCACATACGCGGAATTCAAACAGAAGTTCGAAAGCCGGTATTGGAATTCTCACACACAAAGACTGTTACGGAACGAGTTAGAATACGGACGTTATGACAGAAAATTACGTATAACGCCAGAAAATTATATCATCCAGCAGGTCGAGCGCACAAAGCATTTAACCCCAGCATTTTCAGAGATCGATATTGTCACTAAACTAGCCTATCATTTCAACCACAATATACGGGTAGCTGTGTTTACGCAAGGTATACGCACGGTTGACGAATTGCTCATTTTAGTGTCGCAAAGCGAGACAGTTTTTGATTTAAGCGGTTGGCGTTATAACCCCGATTTTCGTCGAAATAACTACGGTCAAAATACACGGGTACAATACCATCCTCAACCTGACCAGAGACCAAGTACGAGTTCTACTCCACCCGAGACACCGTCAAAACCCCCAAATAAGACCTTTGAATATAAAGGTAAACCAAATGTCGGTAGACAGAAGGGGCAAAATAAAGGGAACGATGGGACCCCGATCAGCAATTCAAACGGTCGAAATATCGAAAAGCGATAAAACTGCGAAAGACAGCGATACACAAAGCGTTAAGGACCCTAGCGAAAAATCAAAAAGCCATCAATCTGCAAAAAACATGCCGAAATGCGCCCCCAGGAAGGATGCGCTATAAACCCGGCAAAAATAAGTAGATGTAAGCATGCTAGATATAAGAACCATATGTTGTGTGAAAAGTGTACTTTTATGTAATTTATATGCCTGTTAATAATGTGTTCCCACCGGACGTCAGGGATCCATTGCTGGAATCCAGTACCGCACAACAAAGGCCAGTGAGCGCGGTGTGTCCGGTATTGCACGCCTTTGTAAACGGTGTTCCCACATAAATTTTGTTGGACACAGTGTAGCGGGTCGATTTTTGGGTGTTTTATTTTAACCGTTTGGGACATTATTTATATTTTTATTTATTTCATTCTGGGCGGATTATCATTGTGCAACGTATTTGTGCGTATATAAGTCAATGTAACAGAACAGTGAAACAACGTAAGACGCAGTTGTTGTCGAGGAATGCGGCTGAAGAATTTACCTCCACAAAATTCTGAGAACTTTGTACCTATGTGTGGCAGCGCACATACGCAACTGCTCAATCACGCTCCAAGTGACGCTCTAACAAAAACCAAGATGGCTAGAGAGAATAATCTTTGTCGTTTTCTCCAAGACGTTCCGGAAAGACTGTTTTAAGTCCGGCCCACTTAAATGACATCAGCAGAGCAGAAGCCAATATTGACCTCTGGTCACACACATATACCAGCTCTATGCCACGCATAAAATGGTTACACGACAGCAGGAACAAGATGCGACGACGAAAACATCATGGCATGGAAGTACAACTTCCATGCAGGAACAGGTAGTTGTACCTGTTACGTTCTAGGTGACAGTCGACAGTAGTCAGAGACGCCAAGCGGTCAACGAGATACAGAGTTCCGCTACAGACGCATATATTTTGTTTCGGACCCGGTTGGTCAAGTTTTCGGAAAATGTAATTAATTCAGGAAGACCGACCGGGACCCGAGGAATCGAACGGTGTTACAAACAGTGCAGTGCAGTGACGATTCGAGAGCAGCTAATAACATAAAAGGTGACCGTAACGAAAGCACGTGCTCGGCCGGCCTCGCGCATATCAAACTAATGCAAAACGAAACCGTGATCCTTGAAGAATAACTATCTTTTTCTTTTCTAATTTTTTATAACATTTGAAAAAGGGTTTGTATGGGGTGTGATCGAGTGAATGAGTAGAGCTGGGCTACCTTGTAAGTAAAAATCATATTGTAAATGTAAGAGTCATGTAACTAACTCAGTTTATGTTTTCGTTCCTTGGTGTTTTTGGATTAAGGATGTCCGTATTTAGTAAGTAAAGCATTCTTTCATAACAAAATGTGTTAGTCTAAGTTATTTCGTCATTACCACTTTCTCATTTCTGTGTTGCGAAATTCGTCTAACGGACCGGAATCTTCTGAGTTATTAATTGGGTGGGTCAGATTGCAAAATTGTCCGTTTTATTAAGGTGGAGTGTAAAGGTTTTCGATATTTTATCCTATAAAAAATAATCGTGGCGACCTTGGTCTTCTGGTGAAATTTGGATATGGTAAGTAATTGATGGCGTACAGGTAAGTTCTGGCAGTGGATCTTATTTATTTATATATTTAGGCCTCTTTTTTATTGTTACAAATGTCGACGCGCTGCCAGGATTTTCGTTTAATTATAATTTTATACGAGATAGACCTATTTTAATACACAGAAAATAGGATGTGGTAATGACGAATGTATAAAAATTTTATCGTACAGAATTAAGTAGGTTAGGTTTATGTTATTGTGATTCACAGTAGGGTTAGGCGTTTGATTATAGGAAAAAAGTGGTTTTGTTATATATAAAGTGTTGTATACAAACAAACTTTAAAAAAAAAAAAATGTCTATAATACAAAATAATGATAGTGATTTTGCGTGGGATAAGTGGGAGAAAGAATTTCGAGGTGTTGTGGGTGAGATGACAGACGAGGAATGGGGTAATTTAGACAGTAGATTAACACAAATGGAAGAACAAGAGGAAGGAATATTCGCAGAAATTAATAAACATAGTGAGATGACCAATGATACAGGTAAGATAGTTGAAGAGATAGTGGTAGAAAATAAGACAGAAAATAGGCCTAATGATAACGATAGTGTAGGGGCGGAAGAAAAAGAGTATACAGTATATGACCTATTTAACCTACTTAATGAGTTAAAAACAAAAATGGATAAGGGTTCTGATATGATAAATAAACATTTTAACGAGTGGGACAAAATGATGGACAAACAGTTTGATAATCTGAATAGAATAATGGATGAGGGTTTCAATAAAGTAAAAAATGCTTGTGATAAACCAGACGAGAAGTGGGAGGGAGATAGATATCAGTTAAAAGAGAGTACAGAAGTGGAGTTAACACAGGTAAGTGGTAATGATGTCTTTGATAATAGCGAAGAAATAACTAACAAGGTAAGTTGCAGTTGTAAAACTGAATTAATAAATAATAGTGATAAAATAGTTGAAAACGAGCTATTTAAGAATGATGTAGTGAAAACAAATAGTGATGATGAAGTTTGTGGTGAAGTAGAATTTAATAACAAAATGTTAGCGAGTGTTGATGAAATTGAGAGAGAGTGTGATGAAAGGTTAGGGTGTCAAAGGGCAAATTTTCCCCGTGATATAAGTGGAGTAAGGACTCCGCTAGTAGTGAATTTTGAGGACAGAGTTTCCTCCGTTAATTGTGTGGAAGACGAGGTGTCTTCAAGCAGTCCCCTAATTTTTTGTAAACCTGGAAAAGCCAGGAAATGGTATAGTAAGTTTGTTGTGCCCTTTGCATGGAGTGAAGTAGGTCAGTGGTGTGGTGACAGGTATTGTGATGAAAGTGATTATGAGAGAGAGAAAGAGTTAGAGTGGTTCAAGGTAAATAGAGGTTATGTAGAGCTGATAGAGAAGATGGATATAAAGAGAGTTATGATAAATAATGTAGACATACCTTGTGTAGTAGTAGACAATGATTATATTGATGATAAATGTGTACCTGTAGGAAGAATTAGTGTACTTGTAGTGGAGGAATATGATGAGAAAATAAATTACCTGGGTGTAACAACAAATATTCACGGAGGCGGGATAAAAACAAATAATAGTGACAAGTCTTATGAGATAATAAAAGGGAAAATGAATGACATAGAGGTAATGGTTTATGATAAAAATAATAATAATAAACTGGATGTAAATAAAAATCATTTAATATACAAATATGTGAGGTATATTTTTGACGATGGTGGCTAAAATATAAAACAGAAAAGACAGTTAAATATTTTGTTTTAAGCTATTTGACTTGGCTGATTTGGAAATTGAGATGTGATAACTGAGTAAATACTGAAGTAAATTTGTAAATAAATATGTAGTAAAGCCAATGGTATGTGTTGTGGTTAAGTGAACAGTGTATGTAGGTAATTAATTGTTGTAAGAATAATATTGAAATACTTGCCATTTAAATAAATAAACCAAATTAATTTGAAAAACAAGTAATCAGAGAATTGTAATTGTTTGGATGGTAATGAATTCTATATTGTTAATAATTAATTTAATTAAACAATTTAATACATGTTAAATATTTTGTTTGACTATTTCAATATTGTATAATTAACTTTTTAAGGAATTTAGATCATTTTGATAATAGATGGCTGAATTATTTGAGGTGAACTAATATGTTGTGAAATGTTTCAGTGGTGAGGTGAGAGTATGGTGGTATGTTGTATATGTTTTGAGAAATGGGCTGTAAGTATTGAAATTTTACAATATTAATAATGTATAACAAAAAGGTTGACAGGAGTGATTGATATGTTAATTCAGTAATGAAATATTTTGAAATAATTGCGCTAAATAAAAATGATGGTTAAAAATCTATGTTAATAATAAATTTAGAATTTTTGAAAATCTGATTACAACACAGGATAAATTCATCATGATGATAAATAAAAAGAGTTAATGAAAAATTTTGAATAATAATGTTTATAAATTTTTATATAAATTATTTAAAAGAGAATTGTGTGTTTGATGTATGCTAATAATCCAGGTTTATTGCTATTTGTGTATTGTGTTATGTGATGGATTATAACAGTGTAGTGTGGAACTGCTATGGGTTGTAAATTTTGTATTTAATATTTTATGTTAATAATGGTTAAGCTTCCATATAAAGTGGGTTAAAACCCCATCTAAATTAATATTGTCATTTAAATTTTAATTTAAGATTACGAAAGATATTTTACTTGTGATTCCCCAAATTTTCGGGCGGTCACGGCCTCACCGAACCCTGACCGTGGAATTGGTTTAGCTTTAACAGCTATGGTTGGGGCACATTACGATTACGCGCTGACCATAACTGGCCATAGCTGTTATCGTTGTAAAGGTGTATTTTGAAATTGATGGGGGGTAATAAAAAGGGGAATCACCAAACTATGGAACAGCGGCTGCCACTCTGTTCGAGAAGGAACAGCAGAGCCAGGTGGTAGATCCGTTTAAGGGTGCATGATTATTAACGAGAACATGATGGTGTTCACCAATTTTAACTTAACAGCGGAAGCAGAGACACGGAGAGGTAAAACCCTGCTCCAAAATATACAGTCTCTGTGGAAGCGAAAGGGCGAAACAGTCCTCCATAACCTTAAATAGAGTGTGTGGCTGGGAGGTGACGTAAAGGAGTCACGAATTTAAAATTTTATGACGTAAAAGTTTTGCTTATTCAAGGTGTAATCCAATCAAAAATGCTTGTGCTCTGTCCACATAATTATATGCTCAGACTCGTAAATTAAGGTGTTCATACTATAATTTTAAAGGTATCATTTTATTGTTGTGTGTTAAATATAGTTGTTGATAAAATGTATTTTCATTATGTGTGTAATTTTTTTTTCTAAGCCAATCATTAGACGCCTGGCAGGCAATCAACATAATAGAAGTAAGTGTTGATAATGTATTACATGTAACTGTTCAATTTTGAAAGGTATCCATGGTGTTTTAATTATGTTAGGATATCAGCTGATCAACAATACCATGTCACTGGTATATTGGTTTGTAAAGGTTACAAATAATTAATGTTTTGTGTGCTACAGATATTTCGAAGTAAAGATAAAAAGAATATGCAGATTAATAAAAGATAATTTATGGGTGATAAATGTTTTATGGGACATGCAGACCTGTCCAAGTTGAATTCCAAGTGAGGTTGAAATGATGAATATGATGTAATGTTGTTTTTGAGTTAATGTATTGACACAGTGGTAATGGAGACTTTATGCAGATTTTGAATGATATATGGTTGTTTTTATAGTTAATGAGGTTATTTTGTGTATTTGTAGTGAGGTAATGAGATTGAGATTTTTTGGGGATGGCAATTTTGTATTAGGGGGTAGTGTATTTGGGGAGTCCGCAACAAGGGTTGGGACGGGATAGGGACCGATTGGCGCCGGAAAGGGTTACCTAGGGAGGGTCCAGGAACCAACATAAGGGGATGAGTTTTGGGAAGGAAACACGTATCCTATGTACAAAGGGTTGGAGAGTATTTTTTTTTATATGTAGAGAAGGCGGCGAGTTGTGTTAAATGGTAAGTTGGGGTTTAGAGTGTCCTGATTAGTAGATATTTTGATAGAGATGGGTGTCATGGGAGTTGAAGTGGATGAATATTGGAGTCAAAGGGGTAAAGATTATATAGGTAGACAGAATAAATGAGAATAAATAATTTACATCACCCACAGTATATTAAAGTAAGATTGTTGAAAAGAAAGAGAGATTCATGATAAAGAATATGCAATTGTTTATTTGTTTATTTTTTTAACCAGTGACAGAATTTTGATAAAATTTGAAAATAATGTAAAGTCAAGAAGTGTTTAATTTAAATGATTTAAGTGCCAATTTGATTATTATTTATATTAATATTTTGGTTATTATAAATATTCTATGTTATTATGTTTTGTATTTCAAGGTAGGATATTGAAAATGTTCAAGGTGTTTTCGGAAATCATACATAACATATGTAGGTCAAGGGTTCTGGACTTGACCTAGTTATGATCAGCTGATGAGTTCATACACCTACTAAGCTTGTAGGGTAGGAATTTAATTTTAATTTGTTTGCTTGATTAATTCAAACTAATCTTTGAATAATTTTAATAAATGTTATTTAATAAATAAATTTAATAAATATTTAATGAATAATTTTTTTTTGAATTTTAAAATTTTGAAAATTTTAAATTTTTTTGGAAAAAAAAAAAAAAAAATTTTTTTTGATTTTTCGCCTGCCAGCGAGTGAATATGTCAGATAATTATTATTTTGTTGTGTATGTATTAATGATGTTTCTTTTGTTGTATTGCTTTGTATTGGTAGGCTATAAATTGTTTTCATGCTAGAGTAAGGATGTACTTGTATTAATAGGAATGTTTAGGTTAAATCATTGAAACAAAAATCAGAAAAAAGAGGAAGAGAATTTTTTTGATAAACGATTTTTTTTTGAATATTGAATTTTTTGAATTTTAAAAGGAAGTTTTTACTTTAATGTGTTATGATGATATGTAATGTTAGTATGTGTGAGCCCAGTATCTGCTAAAGGCAGCCCAGCTTGCAAAAAAGGGGAAACATATCGGCGGAGGAGCTGGAACGATTTTAGCCAGGGATTGAGGATTTTTGGGGGTAGCATGTTAAAAGGCGAGGTGTGCCGTGGTGCGAGTCTGATCAATTTCTCGGTGTTGGGATCTCTTACGGAGAAGTCCAGTGATCTCGTTCAGATGAGTCCATGGTCGCTGAGCCAGGGGGGTTGTGTACCCATGCAGATTATGAACCAGGGGGTTGGTGGCACCAGTTCCTCACCGGTCCTCTTCGGGGTTTATCGATGAGATTTCTTCTGTCATGGACAGCAGAATTCTCATCGAGGGGGTATTGTAGCGGGTCGATTTTTGGGTGTTTTATTTTAACCGTTTGGGACATTATTTATATTTTTATTTATTTCATTCTGGGCGGATTATCATTGTGCAACGTATTTGTGCGTATATAAGTCAATGTAACAGAACAGTGAAACAACGTAAGACGCAGTTGTTGTCGAGGAATGCGGCTGAAGAATTTACCTCCACAAAATTCTGAGAACTTTGTACCTATGTGTGGCAGCGCACATACGCAACTGCTCAATCACGCTCCAAGTGACGCTCTAACAAAAACCAAGATGGCTAGAGAGAATAATCTTTGTCGTTTTCTCCAAGACGTTCCGGAAAGACTGTTTTAAGTCCGGCCCACTTAAATGACATCAGCAGAGCAGAAGCCAATATTGACCTCTGGTCACACACATATACCAGCTCTATGCCACGCATAAAATGGTTACACGACAGCAGGAACAAGATGCGACGACGAAAACATCATGGCATGGAAGTACAACTTCCATGCAGGAACAGGTAGTTGTACCTGTTACGTTCTAGGTGACAGTCGACAGTAGTCAGAGACGCCAAGCGGTCAACGAGATACAGAGTTCCGCTACAGACGCATATATTTTGTTTCGGACCCGGTTGGTCAAGTTTTCGGAAAATGTAATTAATTCAGGAAGACCGACCGGGACCCGAGGAATCGAACGGTGTTACAAACAGTGCAGTGCAGTGACGATTCGAGAGCAGCTAATAACATAAAAGGTGACCGTAACGAAAGCACGTGCTCGGCCGGCCTCGCGCATATCAAACTAATGCAAAACGAAACCGTGATCCTTGAAGAATAACTATCTTTTTCTTTTCTAATTTTTTATAACATTTGAAAAAGGGTTTGTATGGGGTGTGATCGAGTGAATGAGTAGAGCTGGGCTACCTTGTAAGTAAAAATCATATTGTAAATGTAAGAGTCATGTAACTAACTCAGTTTATGTTTTCGTTCCTTGGTGTTTTTGGATTAAGGATGTCCGTATTTAGTAAGTAAAGCATTCTTTCATAACAAAATGTGTTAGTCTAAGTTATTTCGTCATTACCACTTTCTCATTTCTGTGTTGCGAAATTCGTCTAACGGACCGGAATCTTCTGAGTTATTAATTGGGTGGGTCAGATTGCAAAATTGTCCGTTTTATTAAGGTGGAGTGTAAAGGTTTTCGATATTTTATCCTATAAAAAATAATCGTGGCGACCTTGGTCTTCTGGTGAAATTTGGATATGGTAAGTAATTGATGGCGTACAGGTAAGTTCTGGCAGTGGATCTTATTTATTTATATATTTAGGCCTCTTTTTTATTGTTACAACAGGTAGCGTTGTTTCCGGTGTAAGTGAAAGATTCCTACGTGCGAACAAAAAGCATTTTCGTACAGCCCCGTCACTTCCAATAAATCAATTCTATATACGTACCGCTACAGATACCAAAGAAAAAATTGACATGCAGTACTATCTAACAATTATGGTAGAAAAAGTGCAATTTGAAGTGTGCGTAGTAGGTATAAAAAATTTGATATGCGATGTGTTATTGGAGGTGGACGTATTGGAGCAAATACGCGCGGAGATTAACACTAGTGAACACCTATTAAAATGTAACATTAACAACATTAGTTACACTTTCAAATTGAACACACACACAAATACAAAAGCACGGTGACCCGATTAAAATTACACGGCCACCAAAACAGATAATTAATTACGAAAACGGTGAACAAGGGGAAACGACCTTAGATTCCCGAACTGAACGGAGAGTGTCGTCACTGCAAGAAGAGTTCAGCGATATCTTCAGTGAGGAACATTCAATCACGTCAGTTTATGAACATAAGATCAACCTCATAGAACCGGAGAAGTTCATAAGAAGAATCTACCAGGTACCTATAAAGTACCAGGCCGAGGTCCAGCAGGAGATACAGTGGATGTTGGAGGAAGACATTATAGAAAGATCTAATAGCAGCTTCCTCAACCCACTGCTTGTTGTCCGCAAGAAGACTGGAGAAATCCGATTCTGCCTGGACATGCGGAATTTAAATAACCTGGTAGAAACGGAATTCGACTGCGCGCCAACAGCGGAGGACCTCTTCATAAAATGTGAAGGAGCCAGGTACCTCACGAAGTTAGATCTGACAGCGAGCTTCTGGCAGGTCCCGCTGTGCGAGCAAGACCATAAGTATACAGCATTTATTTATAACAATAAATGCTACCAGCACAAGGTGGTACCTTTTGGCCTTAGCACGAGTCTCGCCGCTATTGTAAGATGCCTCGAGAGAGCTCTAGGACCCGAGGTGGACCCTTACACTGTGATATTCGTTGATGACATCCTCATGATATCCCACACTTTGGAAGAACACTTTGAGCATCTGAGGAGCGTCTTTCAGAAACTGAGGCTAGCCAACATTAAGCTCAAACTACACAAGTGTGAGTTCGTTAAGTCTCAAATGAAGTTCCTGGGACATATAATCTCAGCTACAGGCATCAGTACGGACCCAGAGAAGCTCAGGAGTATTGTGGAGTTCCCGGTGCCCAAGAACCTCAAAGCACTACGAGCATTCCTTGGACTCACGGGATACTACAGGAAATTCACCTGCAAATACGCCGAATACACAGTCCCCTTGCTACAGCTGGTACGCAAAAATATAAAGTGGAAATGGGGTTCTGAACAAAACGATGCGTTTGAGAAGGTTAAGGGTTTATTCCAAACTAACCTACAGTTGTTCCATCCACAACAGGGCAGGAAGTACGTAATGTATACTGACGCTAGCGAGTACGCTATTGGCGCCGTGTTGCACCAGGAAGACGAGCAAGGAAGTCTTCATGTTGTTGCATACACTAATAGAACGCTCAAAGGCGCTGAGCTGCATTATTGTACATCTGAGAAAGAAATACTCGCCATCATAAACGCTCTCAGAAAATTCAGACATTACCTATACGGTACCCATTTCGAGATCCACACAGATAATCAGGCGTTATCCTTCATATTGAAATACCGACTAGCCAATTCCCGACTAACACGATGGGTGTTAGCTATTCAAGAGTATTCTTTTACCATTAAATACTCCAAAGGAGCAGAGAATACCACAGCCGACACCTTAAGCAGATATCCGCCCATAGAAAAGGAAGAGGTATACGAAGCAGCTGACGACGAGTTGAGGGTATTAAATATGCAGTACACTGTCACGCCTAAAGCAACCGACATGCTACGAAACATAGGACGCGAGCAGGACAATGACCCCAGACTCCTTGCTAAAAAGCAAATGATAGCAGCTCACCCAAGTCCGCATTATCTGATACAAGATAATATCATGTATAAATTGTTACAGGGCGAATGGAAGGTGGTATTATCTCCAGCTATGTTTGCGTGTGTAACACACCCATTACATGTAAAAATGGCACATGTGTCACCAGTAAAATGTGTAAAGATATTACAGGAAGATTTTACTATCACAAACATGTATCGAAGAGTGAGGAAGTTATTAAAAACGTGTCATCCATGCCAAACCGCGAAAGCACCAAATTTGCACACTTATGTTCCCATGGCAAATGTGATAACGGAAGGTAAGGGACAGATGATCGCCACCGACTTCCTGGGACCCCTACCTAAGGCTACCAGAAATTTAAAACATATTGTAGTTTGTGTAGACGTATTTACAAAGAAAGTTAGCCTATATGCGATCCCTAGACCCACCACAAAATCCGTATTGAACATTATACTCAACAAGTATATTCCGCAACATGGACCGATAAAGAGCGTGCTTAGTGACCAGGGAAAACAATTCCAGAATAAGCACTGGGCAGCAACCCTGGAACGAAATGGCATTAAAGCGATCCTCACCTCGATAAGACGACCACAGGGCAACCTCGCCGAAAGAGTGAATAAGGAAATAGAAAAAATGTTCTGGATATATTGCTATAAAGAGCAAAGCAAATGGCCCGAATTCCTATCATTCTTTGAAACAGCGATAAATGAAAATTGTCATGACACCACTGAATACACACCAGCAGAGTTAGACTCTGGAACAAAACCTGTGAAAGACAGGATAGTTGCAAAAGGGCGGAGAGGTTTAATACAACTCATAAATTAACCAACTTTGTAGTAGGAGAGAAAGTGCTTCTCAAGGCAAACCCCGTGGGACGGAGGGACATAAATGTCGCCGCAAAGTTTTTTCGGTTATACAACGGACCGTACCTCTTAGCTGAGCAACTAGCACCTCACACCTTCATCGTTACGACGCTCGACCGAACAAAAACGGTAGGAAAATATCATGCGAGCTCTTTAAGAAAATATTATGAGTAAGATGGATTCCAAGGCGCGTCAGTACGAAATAATACGACTTTTTAATATAATATATAGGGTTAATAATAATTTAAATAATAATAATTAGTATTAAAATAAATTAAATGTGTTATATAATATTAATAATAATTGTAAATAAGTTGGCTATGAATGACAATTCGTTTGTAGCGCGGTAACTAACAAGCGTACACGCGTATAATAAAGCAAGGCCAAGCGAACCGCAGCGGCCGGAAATTGTTATGTAATGCGGTGTATCGCTCAGCTGTTAGAATGTAGATCAAGTAATTAACGTCGCGCGTTCTTTGATATCACTGTAAACAAACCCTGCACATTCCTCGAGCGCGTGTGTTTAGGTTGCCTGGCGCTTATCTCACATTCTTAGTTAAACGCTGCAATTAACTACTAGCTTTACTACAAACATTTACTGCACAATAGTTTACATGCACAATAATATTGTTATTGATTTTGTTCAATTAGAATTAAGTTATATATGTAAAGAACATTGACACCAATGTATGTGTCCATAGATAATTAATACAATGTATTATAGCAAGCATAATCAATTCAAGGTACATTTAAAATAATTGAAAAAAAAAATTGTATATACTACACTCTTTTTTTTTTTTAAAGCGGGTGGAGAAGTATATAACAGGACCAAATATCATTAATTTGGAGTTATATGTTAAGGGTATACTATATTGATGTTTAAATAAATTTTAATAGTCGAAACTCCACTCATATGTTATAGCGATCATAATAATGCATTGTACAAGGTGCACACGCGGCTGTTACATAATCAACTCACTGTGTAACGAATACGACCACACCCAAACTTTCAATTATTAATATTTTGGAAACCACTAAATTCAGGCGAAATCCATTATAGCCAAAATGTTTGACGAAATATTAATAATAGGGTGTGCGAATTTTATGCAATATAATTAAATATTAACAGTTAATTAATTGTATGTTAATAACTTCCGTAATAATGGAGCTACATAAAAGAGCTTTTAATACGTTATAGCTATAAGAATTTACAACAAATTGTATATTTTAGAATTAGCACAAATTGGCTTGCAGCCAAAATAATTGCAATATAAAAGTGCCACAGGAAATCCGGAACGACAATTCAGTTCCGCTGTATTAAGAATATTAATAATAATATAAATTATCCGTTTGTGGGAAAGTAGTTTCGTTCTCACGGGCTGAGGTGATTCAAATTTTGAGTAGTAGGGAGAGTGTGTCAGCCAATCAAATCATTCGAAGGAATTGGAACCAACGCGGAGTTTTGGGGCTGATCAAACACTCTACTGCCAGTATTCAAGAAGAACAGACGTATATCTTCGATCGTCTCAAAACCATAGTTTTGTGAAGACTCATCGGAAGACTCTACGTGGTCAACACGCCTATTTACGATCATCATAAAACAGATCAACTGTAACGACTCGTAATTACAGCGTTCAGTCAAGATACTCTTCCACATCAACAAACAAGCGTATCGTGCACTACATTAACTGTGGGCATACGCACGCAAGAGATCTACAAGACTACAAGACCTTACTTCAAGAATACGACAGAGAGGCTGTCTAAACCATTTGCGAATCAGCTGACAAGCAGAGCTACAACTCGGAGTAACACACACACACACGCTGACGTGGAACGTGAATCGACGAGGGATGTGAAGCAGTTCTCGCAGAAAGCTACAGACGTAAAAACTTCATCAAATAGCAGGAGAGCAGAGTGCTGCTGATTTCCGAGCTCACCGCCAAAAACCCACGACGCTCAAGTAGATCACTATCTCTAGCCGATTGGACAAGGACAGCGAGGGACATCCGGAGCATCTCTACAATCCACTTCAGAATCAGGAAAGTCAAAATCAAGTTATTTATTTTTCAACCGTTAAATTTTTCTTTCTCTTTTAATTAAAATCAATGTAATACAAATCATTCAGATGCCAGAAACCAAAGACTCTAGTTAAATGAGAATTATTCATGTGTGATAATCTGTATAGCCAGTATAAGTAATTAATAAGCATTAGTTAAGAATTAATAGTAGATAAAACAAAAAGCTCTATACAAATCTTAACAAAGAATTAAATAATTTGCTCATACTGCAGTATACGTGAGTCAGATCACTAGTAAATAAAGGGACGTGAACTAGATTGTCACGCCTAGTTTATTTTTGGAATATTTTCAAGTAACTTTAGAGATTTTATTTCATTAGAATCAAATTTTAAAGACATTGAAATTAAATTGAATTAAAGTAAATTGATTAATTAAATTCTCAGTTAAAATAAACTCTTTCAAAATAACGAGCTCAACTTCTGAAAATTATTAACCATTTAGAAAACATTATTCAAGATTTATTTATTGTTTAGTTTGTAAGAATATTCGATCATATAAGCATTTCATTCTTGTGTGTCATTGGAGTAATAAACACCGTTTTATTACCCCATATTGTATTTTTTTATTGCTGTACTACGGAGCCTGCCAACCTCACGAAACTCTTCACTTTTAAAATAACTTGTTTAGTGTGCTGTTGTTATAAACTTGAGTTTACATACTTGCGAAATCAAATCCAAAATCCACACGCCCTAGTCGGAAGAAAACCGCAAGATCGGACAGCAGGTAGGTGCTCATACATTCACACAACACAACACGCAAATAGTAAAGTTTCAATATATATATAACATATACGAAACATTCACATTTTTACTATCCACATTGTAGCGGGGCATTTTTGGGCATACCTGGGGTAATAACAGGATTTGTATTTTTTAATAATAAATAACTTGTCGAGTGATAGAAAAATGTTATGACCGAACGGTAAATTTATTATTTGGAGCGATCCCAATAACGGCAACACTGCTTGAGGCGTTGGAAACCAAGTTATTAGACAATATTCATATAAACAGTTTTAATAACCGGCAACTGTACCAAACTCAGTTCAAGGACAATGACGAACACGTTATGTAACAGTAAACACGTTACACAACCAGACATCAGGCGATGTGTTGCGTCAGCAAATTATATAACGATGTGTGTCACCAGTTTTGTCAACAAGCCAAAAATAGTCCACTGGCGAACGAATAAAAAATGTACACCAGTCAGAATTGAACGAACAACAGCCGCTTCACAAAGTAGCGCCTGTAATTCTGCCCAGTATCATCTCATCACCACTCGCGAGTGGTCTGTATAAAAGTTTCGGCAGTAAGTGCGGGCCCGTACCTAAAATGTGAAGACCGAAAAAACAACCAAATGTAACTTAAAGCATATCTAAATCAAGTAAAAGGAACAGTTTTCTTGGAATGATGGCAGTGGTGGAAATATAAAACTGAGCGTTAATTAATACAAACGCGTGTGCGTGGACTTAAAAAATCATGACTTCTTCTGGACTTAAAAATCAGCTAAGTAACCTACAATAATATAAAGAAAACACAACTCTTCAACTATGGTTTAATATTCAAAATTTTAACACTTTCTAATTATGAGCTCTTAAAATCGGGGAATGGTTATGTGTGTGTGTGTGTGTAAGCGCTGGTTTTCGTTATGTCTTAGTTGTAGAGAATTGTCTGTATTTATGTTATATCTTAGTTTGAAAACTGCTTAAGCAAAATGATCATTTTTACAAATACTTAAACATACTTAAATTACGAAAGTTAATAGGTATAAGGGAGAAAAGAAATTTTGTATTTTGACCGAAAAAATTTATAACTTAATGGTGTTTCTTTTGGAGATAATAAAATAATATTGATCTGGATAGTTAAATGTGAATTAAATTAGTTATTGCAAATAAACCATTCTGATCTCCTGTTCGCCAAAAAGAACCCGAGGACCCAAGAAAAACGGTAAGTACGTATATTTTTTCATACGTAGTTGGTAACAAGATGGCGCTCGAAGAATTCAGTTAATAAATAGTGAACAGTAACCTATTATCAAGAAATATAAATATCAATAAAACGATATATCACATTTGGCTTCCGAACGTAGGGACGATTTATATAAAGGAATTTTATATAAAATACGGCCTACTTGGGAGAACAGAATGGTTGTTTGGAATTCATATTTGCGTATGTACGTAAATGAGACGTAAGAGGTTATGTTTAGTATGGGTGAGTAGAATATTTTTCAATAAATATATGTTACATATAATAGGATTTTAATAAAGAAATATATATAAAGAGTTTTAAGAAAAATGGCAGATAATAGTACTGTCAGCTTATCTGACAGTCAGTTTAGTACCGATTCGGGAGTACAAACGAATGATAATGTAGAGAGTCGGTTGACCGAGTCGGGAATGGTGAAAGATGTCGAATATCAATCGACACCTATCCAAAATAAAAAAAATGACGATACGTATGAAATGTTTAAAGCAATACAAACAATGATAGAGAACCAGAGTGTAAAGTTAAATAGTAGTATAAATGAGAAGTTCGATATCCAAAAGAATAGTTTTGAAGAGTTATTAAAAAATCAGAATAAAGAGTTGAAACATGAGATACAAGAAATGAATAAACATTTAGAAAGCACTCACGAAACAATAAGAAACGGTTTAAATAAGTTAGAACAGAAGTTCGAGAAATTAGGTAATGTTTTAAGTAAGACAAAATGTAAAAATGACGAAATAGTAGACAATTTTGAGAGTATAGTGGGGGTGAAGAATAATGATGAAAATATAATAACAAATAGTGCTGATGAAGTTTTAGAATGCAATAATGAAATGTTAATGAGTGTTTATGAAATAGAAAGAGAGTGGAAGAATAATGTAGTAATTGAATGGGGACAGAGGGCAAATTTTCCCCTTATTGTTTATAATGATGATGATGATTTAATGTTGTTTTTTCAGGGCAAGAGACCCTTATTGTTAAATGAAGTAATGTTGTATAATGTTGTACCCTCTGTCCGAAATAATTGTGAGAGTGTGATGTGGTGCTGTGAAGAAAGAGAGTTATATGTTGAGAATGAAATAGAAATATATAAGTTAGAAAGAAAGTATGATGAATTGAGAAAAATACTAGAAAGAGAGACAGAGAATAATTTTGATAATATCTTACCTGACTATAATGACTTACCTGACGTAGTAGTTGAGGAATACAAAGATGAGAAAATTTACCTGACATTAACAAATAACCCTGATATAGACGGGACAATCCTAACCTATGGTGACAAGATTTATAGTGTTACAATGGATGAAATAGAGTTGATAGATTATTATGATAGTAATGATTATCATAATTGGTGTGTTGATAAAAATGATGAATGTTACAAATACACTAGATATATATATGACGATGGAGGGTGAGCTAAAAGATCAGTGTTTGGGACATTTTTAAATATTGTAAATTTTTGGTAATGACCTTGCTGATTTGGACATCTGAAGTGAGATACACTTGAACAGTTTTGACGCATATTTTGTAAATAATATTGAATTCATGTGTGTATTGTGAAATGTTAGATAAGTAATGGGTATATGTTTTAGAAAATGTTGTATTAATAATAATAATATTATTAATATTTTTGCACTCTAATTAAATAACACAATAATTATGAAGACAATAGTTAATGATTTGTAGAATGTTGATAATAATTGAAATATGTTATTTTAATAATCAAAAGAATGTTTAATTTTAGTAATCAATTGAATTAAATAAGTTGAGATGTTTAGATAGTGTGATTGAATGTTATGTGTTTGAATCTTATAATGAATGTAAATTGTGTAATGAGATTCTGATTTAATAATAATTAATAAATAAATAAATAAATAAATGTTAAATGGTTTATTTTGTGGAATTTTGTGGAACATAATGATTAAAAATATATGTTAATAATAAATTTTAAGCAATTTTGAAAAGCTGATTGCAACACAGGATAAGTCAATAATGATGATAAATAAAAACAGTTAATGAAAAATTTTAAATAATAATGTTTATAAATTTTATATAAATTATTTAAAAGAGAATTGTTTGTTTGATGTATGCTAATAATCCAGGTTTATTGCTATTTGTGTATTATGTTATGTGATGTATTATAACAGTGTAGTGTGGAACTGCTATGGGGGAAGGTTGTAGATTTTGTATTTAATATTTTATGTTAATAATGGTTAAGCTTCCATATAAAGTGGGTTAAAACCCCATCTAAATTAATATTGTCATTTAAATATAAATTCGTAAATTTAATTTTACTTGTGATTCCCCAACTTTTCGGGCGGTCACGGCCTCACCGAACCCTGACCGTGGAATTGGTTTCGCTTTAACAGCTATGGTTGGGGCACATTACGATTGCGCGCTGCCATAACTGGCCATAGCTGTTATCGTTGTAAAGGTGCATTTTGAAATTGATGGGGGGTAATAAAAAGGGGAATCACCAAACTATGGAACAGCGGCTGCCACTCTGTTCGAGAAGGAACAGCAGAGCCAGGTGGTAGATCCGTTTAAGGGTGTATAATTATTAACGAGAACATGTTGATGTTCAACAATTTTAAACTTAACAGCGGAAGCAGAGACACGGAGAGGTAAAACCCTGCTCCAAAATATACAGTCTCTGTGGAAGCGAAAAGGCGCCACAGTCTTACATAATTGAAATAGTGTGTGTGGCTGGGAGGTTATCCAAGGGGATAACGTATTAAAAATTTGATATATTTTAATTAATAATGATGATTTGCTACTCAATAATTTTGTTTGGATTTAAAAAATAGATGCACTAAATACTTCTTATATTGTGTTATTGTGTCTTATTGTGTTGTTTGCATTTAGTATGTTAGGAATAAGTATTATAAAAATATAATAATATGTTTTCAATGTGTTTATAGATTTAAAAATAAAATGAAAAATAGTTGTGATAGGTAAAATTTTCAATGGGTTGTAAAAGATAGAAGTGGGTGATAGTAATTGTTTGAATAAAATGTTTGAATCAGTTCAAGTTGAATTTTGTGGGACATAGATTTGTCCAAATCGAAGTAAAAGTTAAAGTAATAGTGGAAATGAAAATAATGCCATGTTGTTTTGAGTTAGTATATGTTATAGAATTTTGAGAAGTATAAGTGGAGACACAGTAGTTATGGAGATTTTATGTAGAGTTTTGAGCGATATATTGTTTATTTTGTTGATGTTAATTTGTTGTAGTTGTAGTGAAGTTATGAGAGTGAGATTTTTTGGGGATGGCAATTTTGTAGTAGTGGTAGTGTATTTGGGGAGTCCGCAACAAGGGTTGGGACGGGATAGGGACCGATTGGCGCCGGAAAGGGTTACCTAGGGTGAGTCCAGGGACCAACATAAGGGAATGAGTTTTGGGAAGGAAACACGTATCCTATGTACAAAGGGTTAGAGAGTATTTTTTTTTTATAAGAGTAGAAGGTGGCGATTGGAGTTAAAGTAGTAAGTAGTTAGAGGTAGAGAAGGGTTAGTAAAATTTTGATAGTGGGGTGTCATACTAGTTAAAGATTTTGTAAGGGAGCATTAGAGTAATAAAAGGGGTAAGATTATGAGTAAATGCCAAATGGATGAAGTAAATTATAATGAAATAATGAATGACGTAGAATCACCCAAAGTAATGAAATGGAATAATGATGGCCATAATTGAAAAAAAAAAAAAAAAATAATAATTTTTGTAATTTTGAGAAACGAATTAATAAGAGTAAATCAAGTTTAAAAGTAATTTTTTGATTTTATATGCCAATTTAATGATGTAAAGTGTGTAACATTTTAATTGTAAGTTGTTTATTTTAAAACGAATTATTAATGTACTGTGTTTTCTTATGTTAAGTTATGTTAGTTATTCTGATATATACATGTTAGTAATAAGTGAGTAAAAACAAAACCAGTGCTTCTTAGCGCAAACCAGCACCGCTAGGGGGGAACAGATCAGTTGGGGATATGGTGTTGTATAAGGCCACTATTTAATATTGTGATTTGTTGTTTCAGTGTTTGGTGATGCTGTGGCGGCGGACCTGAGCTGGCCTGCGCGTCAGGGCAGGGGCGTTGAGTATCTGTCTGACTCTACGGTGTTGGGATCTCGAGAGAGAAGTCCAGTATTGTCATGCAGATGCGGTCACAGTCACCGGACCAAGGGTGAGTTGATTATTTTTTTTTGTAAACCGTACAAGGGGTTGTGGCGACATATCCTGGCTGATCCCTTTAGCAAGTATGAGTGTGTCAATGAGATTTTTTATGCTTCGGCATAAAATATCTCATTGAGGGGGTATTGTAGCGGGGCATTTTTGGGCATACCTGGGGTAATAACAGGATTTGTATTTTTTAATAATAAATAACTTGTCGAGTGATAGAAAAATGTTATGACCGAACGGTAAATTTATTATTTGGAGCGATCCCAATAACGGCAACACTGCTTGAGGCGTTGGAAACCAAGTTATTAGACAATATTCATATAAACAGTTTTAATAACCGGCAACTGTACCAAACTCAGTTCAAGGACAATGACGAACACGTTATGTAACAGTAAACACGTTACACAACCAGACATCAGGCGATGTGTTGCGTCAGCAAATTATATAACGATGTGTGTCACCAGTTTTGTCAACAAGCCAAAAATAGTCCACTGGCGAACGAATACAAAATGTACACCAGTCAGAATTGAACGAACAACAGCCGCTTCACAAAGTAGCGCCTGTAATTCTGCCCAGTATCATCTCATCACCACTCGCGAGTGGTCTGTATAAAAGTTTCGGCAGTAAGTGCGGGCCCGTACCTAAAATGTGAAGACCGAAAAAACAACCAAATGTAACTTAAAGCATATCTAAATCAAGTAAAAGGAACAGTTTTCTTGGAATGATGGCAGTGGTGGAAATATAAAACTGAGCGTTAATTAATACAAACGCGTGTGCGTGGACTTAAAAAATCATGACTTCTTCTGGACTTAAAAATCAGCTAAGTAACCTACAATAATATAAAGAAAACACAACTCTTCAACTATGGTTTAATATTCAAAATTTTAACACTTTCTAATTATGAGCTCTTAAAATCGGGGAATGGTTATGTGTGTGTGTGTGTAAGCGCTGGTTTTCGTTATGTCTTAGTTGTAGAGAATTGTCTGTATTTATGTTATATCTTAGTTTGAAAACTGCTTAAGCAAAATGATCATTTTTACAAATACTTAAACATACTTAAATTACGAAAGTTAATAGGTATAAGGGAGAAAAGAAATTTTGTATTTTGACCGAAAAAATTTATAACTTAATGGTGTTTCTTTTGGAGATAATAAAATAATATTGATCTGGATAGTTAAATGTGAATTAAATTAGTTATTGCAAATAAACCATTCTGATCTCCTGTTCGCCAAAAAGAACCCGAGGACCCAAGAAAAACGGTAAGTACGTATATTTTTTCATACGTAGTTGGTAACAAGATGGCGCTCGAAGAATTCAGTTAATAAATAGTGAACAGTAACCTATTATCAAGAAATATAAATATCAATAAAACGATATATCACAACATTCTGTAGGCCCCTCTCTTGTTAACTCTTCTTCCAAACTCAAGATATTTCCCTGATTCCAATCAGAATTTACATAACTACCTCCCATTACATCATTACAAATATCTCTCATCACCCAAATTACATCTAAAAATATTTAAATTCATTATTAAAATTATCTTAAACACATTATCAAAATTTAATCAAATACAATTCATCTATATCTCACTTCTTCTACAATTCTTAACCATTTTCCCTTTTGCATCTAAAACAATCAAAATCATTTAACATTTTATAAAATATTATTATTAACAGAAATTCTATTTATCCGGCGCTGTTAATAATAATCATCACTTTTTCTCCTCCACACACACACTATTGCCCCCCCTGGACTGCTGCGTCCAGTTGCCTCCACAAGGACTGAGGCGGAAGGAGTGAGCACTTTTTTCTTTTCTCTCACTCCCATCCTTGCTTCAGCATTACAAGAAACTTCAGGGTAAGTACCCCTACTCATTATTTTACTATATGCCCCTAAGGTCTACCACCCCTATTTGGGTGAAAATAGCCTGTGTTCAAAATAATCTTAGATTCCCTTATTAAACCCCATTAAATTTCTATGTTGAACCAATTTCAAAGGCAACCAACTATGGTAAGTTTTACAATTTCTGCCCACAGCTGATTGTCATCCAAAACCACGATCTGGGTTGGTAAGGCCGAGACTGCCCGAAAGTGGGGAATCTATTTAAAAAACATATTATACATGTTTAAGATTCCTACACTAATATAATACATACAATACACTCATAATTAACATTGCGATTATTACATTAAAATAAACAATTCACATTTAAGCTTGACCAAAAATTACACACCTTACATCTTTAAATTTGCATATAAAATTATAAGCATTACATTTTAATTTCAATTGAACTAACCATCAATTATTTATCATTTCGTTTTGAAATGAAAAATATAAACAATTATTTATAATTTACTCATTTACTATACCATTAACTTTTCCAAAAATTTTTTACTTTATCAACTTTGATTTTACATAACATTTCATTTATTATTACATTTCAACTATGATTTTCTGTTTAACATTTCCATCATTAATTGGTTTGGGTGATTCTCAGTCATTCACTATGATTCGATTTATTGAATTGGCATTTATATATCTAACCTTACTCACCTTTCTTCCTTCAAACAACCGCTAACAGATTTGCATAGGGTGACACCAATCTCTCAACAATAACCCCCTTCAAAACTAATTCCACTTAAATCCTTCCCCTCTTATAATAAAATACCTCATACCCTCTTTGTAACTAGGATGTGTGTTCCATAACCTGGCAATTCCATTCATAACCTTTTGCCCTTCCCATAATCTCGGCAAACACTCTTCGACCCTTTACAATTACCTGCCCAACGACGCACGTTGATCACTCCCTACACCACTACCCTCACTACAAAATTTCACCATCAACTATTTATTCTTCATTTACATTACTCACTTTCTCTACCTATATGCACTCTCTCTACTGTATCCCTACTACTACCCTGTTTCTTTATTACTTTTACTCCCAAAATTCTTATTTTCTCTAACACACATTAAAGTTAACTCTGCCTGACTCAAATGCCTTATTGAAATAATCATCACCCAAACTCTATCTTTTACAACACTTCACATTAAATTACCCATTGAAAATTCATAACTACCTCAAAATAGTTTCATCATTTAATTGAAACCTTTGAAACTCATTTAAAATTTATTATTCAAACATTTAAACATTTTACTTCCTTTCAATTGTATTATAAACTTCACACTTACATTACATCGCTCAATTGAATAAACACATGATTCCTGTCATAGGCACAAAATTATAAACATTCATTACCACAAATATCACGTACAACCATATGTACCTTCTGAAACATAACAATCATATGACTCCACTACTAAACACCTTTTACATTTATTCATTTACTATTTATTCTCAAGTTCAAACCTCGGAAACATCATTTAAATTCATTATCAAAATTTATCTCTACCACATTAATTAATTAAGTAATTAATTCATCTCAAATTCTTTAATTCAATCAATTATTTAAAACACAACATTACTTTAATTACCTTACACAATTCATTTACTACAAACTCTCATTATTTATTTAGTCTAATAAAGTATTATTATTATTATCAATTTCTACTACATATACACATTGTTTACCTAAAATACCTTCTACAACACAAACACAATTAATTTCACTATAAATTTATTTACAATTTCTTGTCATTATATTTCTGTTTACCACACCTCATTTCATAATCTAGCCAGGTCATTACCATAAACTAAAATAATAAAATGTTCATTCACTGTTTCTAACCCCCATTATCATATAATAGTCTGATCTTATCACTACACCATTCATTTACAATTAAATACATATTGCTATTATAATTATAATAGTCATCATTATTACTCTGTTACATTGTATCAATATTATTGATAATACAAATATCAATTCGAAATTCCTGTCGACATCATGTATGGTAATTTCTTCTTTAGTATTTTCTGTTACAGTAAGGTAAGGTATCTTATCATCAACTACTACTGCTACATCAGCTTCAACCCAAGGTAAATACTCACTATAATTATCAACTCTCTCTCTCTCTCTCTATTCACTCTCTCTCTTAATTCTGTATATCTCCTCCCAACCTCAAACAACTCTATCTTCCTATCACAATACCTCTCTCCCTCAAAATATCCCTCATCATAACACCAAGTCACACACTCTCTCTCTCTCAATATATGCAGGAGACACTAAATCCCAAAAACACCTCTTGGTCTTTCCAGGAACACCACCAAAATTCAAAGGACAATTATTTGTAGATATTTCATCTACCAAATATACTCGTGAAGACCCTTCTTCACCCCCAACAACACTACGGAAAAAAATTACCCCCTGCAACCCCTCTATCTGTATACTCTCTCTCCAGTTTCTCTCTGACTCATCAATACACATTCCATTCCATTCTATTATTAACATTAACATTCCATTATTACATTCTACCTCCTCTAAAATTTTGTCACCACTATTTTTACTTACATCATCGTAATTCTCACCCCTACTTACCTCATTACGTTATCTGATTGTCTTTATTTTCATCGAATTTATCAGACTTTTCACTATTCTCTACCCCCACTATACTTTCAGAATTATCATCATTACCATCACTTTGAAATACTTCATCTACTTTATTCATTGTAAAGTTATTAACTACATCATCTATGCTAGCATTTTGTTCATCGAACTTCTGATCTATTGATTCTACTATTTTATTAGTCATTGTTTCAACTTTTTCATCAACCTTGTCAAATTTATTAAATATTTCATCAAATTTGTTACTTATCAGTGTGTTTTGCTTCTTAAAAAGGAATTTCATCATATTTATTATGTCACTATTATCGTCTTTTTTGTTTTCATGACGAGTTGGGATGGGTGTTACCTGTATTGTATTTAACTCAACAGATTCAGTGGCACTAGACTTGCTGATTTGGCTAACTGGTGTTAATGAATACCCATCTCACTCGTAAATGTTTTCTCAGTTATGCTGACGTCTTTGTTACTATTTTCATTTGTATTCATTTTTATATTATTTATTTAGTTTTTTACTTATTCATAATACATCTATCAGTCCTATTATAACATACTCTTATTTCTCTGTACTTAATTTTAATTCATATGTAACTCCCACTAATGTCTCTTACATCTGCTTTGTTTAAATTATTTGAATTGTATAATTCTGTCAAAACAATTACTATACACACTATAACACTATATATAACTACTACATAACAAAATATTAACCTCCCCAACATTTTACATTACTCCAACAACATCATGCGTACATTTATTTATTCATTATTTTGTTATTTCAAATAGTCATTCTGTTATCCCAAGTAGGCATATATTTATATAAAAATTATTTATATAGACGTCCACTTGTTCAAGCGCCATTTGTGATAATACAGCTTATTTAAATTATAAATTTGTCCCTAGTTCGGACGTCAATTGTACTAATACTTACCTTTTTACAAATTAATAAATAGATTTTATAAGTTTATTATGCATCTGTAGGCCCTTGTAGCCGCCATGTGGTTATCTACCAACTTAAAAGTTTACTCGCCAGGGTTCGGATCAGCGAACCGGAAGAACAGAATTGGTTATTCAAGAAAATACAACTGTATTACCATCATACCATGATTATACCTTTATTTAATCAGATTTCTTATACAACAAAGGAAAACATAAAAAAAAACCCATTTTGATATTCCCGTAAACCAAATATTCCCCTCCCTTTCTTCTTGCTACTACTGCTTTTTATACAGACAATAATAACAGTTGTTATACATGATTTTTTTCCTTTTTTAGAATAGAGATAAATACATTCAAGACATAAAATTAATTTTATAGAACACAAACCAGCGCTTCATGGTTTAATATATACTTAAGCAAAACCCCCACACACTCTCATATACAACATATTTTACATTTTCCCCTTAAGCTCATATTTTAATTTTGAATGGTTGTAATTTTTTGTTTTAAATTTCTTCTTTTCATAATTTATGAGTATAATTGAATATAATAGAATTCGTTCTCTTATCTGCAATTGCGTCCCTAAAAGTCAGTCCAGCCTCCGTACGTTTTCTATTTCTTTCATCATGCTGCACATTTCGTTCTTTGGTCGTAATTCTCACCGGATAACTAGAAACTGTCACTTCATTTCACTTCAGATCACGTCATGACTGTAAAATTTCTTAATTTGAATTAAAATCACATTTTATTTATACGGGCCCGCATTTTCGTTCCGGAACTTTTTTCACAACCGGCCGGTTTTAAGCTGTATATGCGACTGTCTTTTACTATAAATTCACATTCTTTGTGCGAGCGAGACAAAAACTGTGCTCACCTGGCAGAAGCACAAACTGCTCACGCCCGTATCCGTGAGATGTTGTTTGCCGACTGTCTTTGTTCTCAGCGCACCGGGCGAGAAAGAATGCACCTGTTCATGCCTTCAGCGTGAGAACATTGGCCGCCATTCACGCATGTGTCTGGGAATACGCGCCCTCGTTGCTAATCTGCATTCCAATGCCGAGCCGTACTAGTCTCAATGCTATACTCTATTCACCATATATTCTTTGTAGGAATAAAATTGAAAAGATTAAAATGCAAAATCTCATGGGTTTGTACCGTTACAACCCCATTTATCAACATGTTTAATTGAACTTGTTTAGTTACTCTTTTACTTCGAACCCCCGTAATCCCTATTATAGTGACTCCCGCGGCTGGTAAAGAGGGAATATTTTTATTTACTTCTATTAATTTTTCTAGCCCATTTTCCGAAATCACTGATACCTCACTACCCGTGTCTATTAATGTTTTAAACTCCTTACCTTCTATGTTTACCATCACCTCTGTCAGTCCGGTCTCCGGTTCAATAACCTCGACGTTGTCTTCCTCCAGCAATTCCTTTGATATGTCTGTTTCAATCAGCTGGCTCCGATAGTGACGCCCCTCTTAGACCCCGCTGCTACCTATTGACAATGGTTGGGTCCTTTCACCAACTGTCCTTTTTTGGTTTTCCGTTGGAGCTGTTGTACGGCCTGGGGTGTACCCACCACGGCCTCTAGTAGAATGTCTGCTGCTTCCTGGTGCTCCTCTGCTACTGCTTACTCCACTCTGGTGTTGATTGTTTTGGTTGATCACTGGTTCGCTATGCTGGCAATTTCTTGCCCAGTTGCATATATAACAGGTTGTTCTTATCGGGTAATTTTCAAAATGGCACTCTGAACACCGCCAGTCCTCGCGTCTGTTGTTATTATTGTTTCCTCCCCTCACCCCTCTATATGCGGTTGGTGTCCCACTAGATCAATTATGATTTTCATTAGTGTGCAATACTGACGGGTTTGGGTGCCTACTCATCTCCCAGTCCCTTATATTCTGGAAAATATCTAATATTCGTTCTAGTTCATTTATATCTACCACTTCCCTTGTCATCAGGTTGGTCTGTATTTCTCGCGGTAGGTGTTTACTTACATGTCGCACGAATGATCAGAATGGTAACGGTGGTTCTAAATATTTTATCTCATTATATAGTCGCATTACGTACACAGTTACTTTACTTCCGTGGACCCCAAAATTACCGGGCGCCATGATCTTACTTCGTAATATTTCTTGTTCCTCCTCCGACCAATATTTATTTCTGAAATCCCTTTCAAAACTTTGGTAATTTACCCAATCTCCCTTATGCACTTCCGCCCACACCACAGGGCTTCCTTTAAAACATTTCATAACTTTTAACAATTTCACCTCCCAATTGTTATTACAAAATCGATTAAAGTCTCTTACTCTATTTAGGAATTGCATAGGGTGTACCCCCCCGCTGTCCCCATTAAATGACTCTAACTTGATCTTGCTATCTGCATCGTGGGTAATTACTATTCGCTCGCTGACACTATCTAATTTTTTGCTTATTGCCGTATTTAAATCATCTTTGACATTGACTAGTTTTTGTTCAATTAAATTAAACTTGTTAGTTACATGTTCAGATTGAATGCTGGCATTATTTACCATTTCTATAGCACATTTTAATAGCTGTATTTCTGACTTATAGCTACTTTCTGTTTTGCTAATCTTACTGTCAATATTCTCATTAATTTCTTCAATTTTGTTTTCAATAGTAAATTTCCATTCACTTATTTTGTACTCAATATCAGCACTGTATTCATTTATTTTACTTTCACAATTACTTTCTATTTTACTACATTGTTCCCTAACTTGTACTGTTATCGTATCTGCTACTTGTGCATTTACATCGTTTAGTTTACTAATCAACTATGCGCTGTCGGTTACCATGTGGTGTACACCGAAAATTGTTGTGTGCGTACTTTGTGTAGTGTAATTGTGTTTTGTGTTATGTGGATTTTAATATTTTTAATATATTGACGACTGTGCCATCGTATGATGGTATGAAGAGACTTTTTTAAATATTCTGATGATGGGACAAGTGTCCCGAAACATGTCAATTGTATAAAGACATTTACTTAAGCCACAGACGGTGAGTTACATAGCGTTTAGTTGATTATAAAATACGTGGCTTGGACTATAAGCGGATTTATTCCATTAACAATATTTAGTTTACTTTCTACACTTTCTTTAAATTCATTAATTTGTTCTTTAACTTGTTCCTTTACTGACTCTACTACTTGTTCTTGAATAATAGTACATCGTTCATCTAGATCATTTATGCGCTTATCAACGTTAGCATTTTGTAATTTCATATTATTAATATCGCTCTTTAGTTCATCAAATCTAACATCATTTATATCAAAGCGTTTATTTAATTCATTAAAATTGTGTTCGCATTTTGTTCTCTGTTCATTTACATTACTGCTTAATTCATTCAGTTTTGCATTTATGTCACTACTTAATGCATCAACTTTATTATTTTGTTCATTCAAATTATTTTTTACTTCTTTATTTTGTTCTTTCAACTCATTAACATCACTGCTTAATTTATCAAATTTTGCATTTTGTACATCAAATTTAACATTTACTTCAGTGAAATCATTTTTTACTTCATTACTATCCCTCGATATTGCTCGTAAAATACTCATTATATCATTACTATCAGGTTGATTATTTTTATTAGTTAAAATTTGTGTTAATTGAATTCCAGAGTCATCTGTAACACCTGACTCGTTTAATTCTGCGTTTTGGACTACGATTGGAGTCGAATGAATCATGCCCGTTGACTCGGTCATTGCTTGGATTTCTGACTCATTAACGCCAGTTGCATTTATTTGATTCTCTGTATTAGTATTAGTTAAGTCAATTTTGTTGACTTCATCACTCTTATTTTCCATTTTTTATATGATTATGGCTTACATATACAATTATACACACTTTAGCTTAGTTTTGCTTTACCCCTTTCTTCTCACAATCTACTATCATTTACAACATCGCCCCCACTCCCAAATAACCCTTCTCTGCAACTTATGTATTAGGTCTAATTTGTGTGATTATAATAAATCACACAAATCAGGGTGCCACTGTTACTATACAAATTTATTGCGTTAATATAAAATTAATTAAATTTATAACAACTTCGTTTTTATCTTACCTTCGGGTGATCTCCTGGGTCGTACAGACGAAACAGTTGCAGAAGGATTACTTGGGTTGTGTTGCAAAATCATAAAGCTAACACAGTTTATGCTGACTAAAACAAATTATTTTTTGTTTATTATATAAAATTTCGTTAGATAACAAAGGATCAGCTCCTCCTCACTTTTGGTCAATTCATACATTGATTATAAGTTTTTAGTTTTCGGTTACATTGAAATAACATAAAGTATCGATATACAAAATGAGAAAAAAAACAATTCTTACAATTGTTAATATACAAATGTATACTAATTTTTGTGTATTTATTTATTATATGAATCTTACAATAATTATGGTACTTACCATAATTATCAGAGCACATGTCAGCATGACTATTTTGTTTCTTGCTGGGTCCAGAGTTCGTATTAAGCATAAATCGAGACAGTTTGGTGATTGAAATGAAGGTATCAACATCAATATTGTGGAAAATCAATTTAGTTTTATTTCGAATTTGCAAAATTAAATCATCATACATTACAATAGCTTCTTTATCGTGACCAAAACAAAATGGCGGTCATATGCTTACTCTTATATTCGTTAGTCATGACTTTAAGTACTTCGTTATATTCTTTGAAAAACTAGAAAATTTCATTACCCTGCAGAGAGTAATATACTTAAGTGGTTCCATTTGGTTTATTCTGACCTAATACTAAACGCAAACCAACGCCTCAGTTTTGTTGCCGGCACTGTTTTATACACTCTTTCTCTTTCACTCTCTCTCTCTCTCTCTCTCTCATCACAATATTATTTACGGTACATTTTATGATATGAATAGTTTTGAACTCAAATATTTAAAAGAAATCTGACTGCAATTTTGACTTTCCTGAATATTAGTGTTTTCCAATGTGCACGTTCCTCATCATCCGGGCAGGTGTTCGGCGTATTTTCCAAGTTTTCTGGTAGTTCTTTCCACTGAATTTACATTGTTTACTACATTAATATTGTCAAGCACTGATTCTGTTGAATTACATTTTGTCACTGACTTTAAAAACTCATTTCGCTGGCTAAACTTTTGCCAGCAAAACTGACGTCTTCACACTACAATAGTGTACAGCAGAATGAGGCTGGATGCTACGCACATTTTGCATAAGTGTGTGCATTGACATCATTGTCTTTGTCTCGACGTAGAAAACACCCTGGTTTTGCGTCATTGTTGTTACGTCCTTTATATTTTTTAATGACGTTTCGTATTGTTGACCAATGAAAAGTATATGAAGAGTTTGTGTCGACCGTCACTTACGCTTGACCTTAGAATCATCCCGCACCGATGTAATTGCGTTGTTTCGTTATACAAAGGGAAAATTGCCCTACCCATTTACATGTGTGCAAAATACAATAAAATAATTCCTTTTGTACCATAAATATGAAAACAGGCTTTTGTCCTGTTACACAATTACTATTCTTATACAACTACAACCGGGTGTTTAATATCCTTAATACTCAGTACTTTGTCTCACTCACTCTTTCACCCTTTTTACATTTTTATTTTTTAACCCCCGTTATTAGAGCTCTGTATCTGTATTTATTTCATATATTTATAAAATTGATTTTGTAGTTTTATGAAGGGTACTTAACCAATCCACGGCGTTCCTAACAGTTTCACGATCACCACGTTTATGCGCTGTTTCAACTGATCACTCCGAAAAGTTGTTTCAAACGTTTATAAGTTTTTCACTGCTGCTGTATACTCCACATTATGTAGTTTACTATTATTTCAGATTACATTTTGTGACATTTTGTCAGCCGACGTTAATTTAGCTTGAGCACTGGTTGTTTTCTTTTTATGACCGCGCGGTCAAAAGATACAAGTTGACAGACACTTAATCTGCGTCAGGGCGCAATATTCAGGGTTTGAGGCCAGTCACGTGATCACCAATTCAAGCCCTGATTGGTTGTTTTAAAAAGTTCTAGAAGCTAGGCCAGCGAATTCTGCAATATTTTGCTGCCTGGTGAAATCTGTACATTGGCTTCATTTTTTCCATGATTCACGGATGCCACGAACTGAATGTCGTTACGTAATATGTCTGGACTAACTGACTCCAGAGACAAAACACAGACGTAGTGTTTTGTAATAACATTGTATGTATGGTTGGTTAAAATGAGGTACACCAAAGGTGAACACTGACTGCTTTTTGAATTATGTACAATTATTAAAATTCACTCCCATCCCTGATCTGTCCCATTACATGTTCATGAAAATTCTTAATTGCTAATCTTTTAATGGTGAAACCTGTAATGGTTTTCTATATTTTGGACTAAAAAAACTTAATATAATAATTCGATAAAATAATAACTGTGTTCTTGCTCGGGAGCGTTTCTTACTGTGGCACAGATATCATTATAAGCAGTTAGTTACTGGTAGACGGTACCTAAACAGAGCGGTAAAAAACTAAAATGAATAAGTTTTGAATGACACTTTCATAAAACGCATTCAGCTCAAAGGTGTTGATTATTACATCTGCTTCATGTATAGGATACGTACAAAAACAAAACATATTAAGTTTAAAGATTTAATAAACAAACTGTATAAACGTATAACCTCAACAATATAAAGTAGAATATAATAGATAACATAGATAACGAACATGCGTATACAGAGTCCGACCCGAGCAAGCTGTCCACGCTGACTGCCTATTGGGGTCTCCTATTCCTGGCATCATGCGCAGGCGAAATCCCCACCACCAACCCCACACTAACACTCAACAACGTCATTGGGCTGATGTAATTCTACAATTCCTTCTGCGACAGAGTGAGGAGCGGAAGTAGTACAACCCCAAACCACAACACCGCCATTGTAAAAGTATTTCTTCTAACAGATGAGATAGGTGAGAATGTGAGCATTACTATTATCATTACTATAAAGGCCTTAACTGGATGTAATTTTTGTTCAAAGTTATAAACATTAGTGTGTGAGTGGATAAAAGAAATAAGGAAAAATACATTAAAAAACACAATCAGGCTCTGCATACCTTGTCTCCTGTCAATTGTTCAGAAGGTTCTTGCTTGATGGCAACATCTGTTTCACATGGTCCATGTAGGATATGCTCTCCCTCCATGCCAACGTCTGATACTGATACAGCAACCTGGAAATTATGACACAAGTTAGCTGTTTAAGTTCCAACTAACCTAGTGGTAAAATGATTTGTAATTTACAATTGTTATATTTATTTAAGATTTGTCATCATTGTCATCTACTCTAAGCGTTTGGCTCCACTGCCCTTCATTTGTCCTGTTCAATAAACCTTGTTCTTGGCCACCCTCATGCAACGTAATGCAGCACCTAGCTATGTTAGTTGATGACGGCTGTCGCTGCACTGTGAAATTACGTCTTTATCACCATTTAATTAACTTATAAAAACTATACCATAATAAAAAAAAAAAACTTACACTTACTGTTTTGCGTGTTCTTGGGTCCAGGATCTCATACGTACTTTGGGATACAAGCATAATTTTCAAGGTTGTGTGAAGAACTTATACAATGCATCTTGGAAGCGAAATTAGTTTTCTTTTATTACTCAAAAGATTTTAAATTGATACTTTTTCTCCAAATATAGATTTTACATACTTTCAAAATATTATGATTTTACAAGTTGTGTAATCATTACGTCTTATATACTATTCTTATTTTCTACTACTTACATACATTAAACAAGAGAGCCCAGCCTGCCATTCTCACTTAAATTAATTTTAATTTCTTTAATACCCCATACTCTTTTAAAACCCCCTACTCTTACTTTCAATAAACGAAATAACCCCCGGCCACGTGGTCTTCGCGCACATCCAGTGTTCTTTTCTAATTTCGTGTGAAAGTGTTCAAAAAGTGTCTGATGTTGTATTACATTTTCCCGACCGCGGTCACATAAACTTTTTCGGCTATTTCCCTGTTATATCAGTTTTAAAAAAATTTTTTGTTTCTGAGTCCGGTTGACGGGCGACCAGCACAAGCGTGAGTCGACCCAAGACTGGCAGCGTCTCTGAGTTCCCCACTCCAGGAGCATTTTTTGTCAAAACGACGGACATCAATGCCTTGTATGTAGTCGTCGCAGTTTCGCCTCATGCTAGTCATGTAGTTGTTGGAATGACGATAGCAGACGATTTCAACCAGGCACTGCCTGATGTCATAAAAGTGGGTGGGACTTACAACAGTGCTTCAGCAAAGTTTTGGAGAAAACGATGAAGATTATTCTCTCTAGCCATCTTGGTTTTTCAACATCGCTTGGGTGTGCGCTCATGCGCGAGTAGTGACTTGTGTGCACTGCCACACCAGTACAGATTTCTACGAATTTTGTGGAGATGCAAATTCCTTTGCCGTGTTACACCACTGAAATTGCGCATCGCCTTTGTTCCAAACGCTGTTTCTCAATATCGTGCTGTTGCTTGGAAAATAACGTTGCAATTTTAACGGAATGAATTTTGTTACCCAATAATTTTCACAACTTCTTTTTATAAGCCCGCACCAAAATGAAAGAAATAAAAATGTACTTGCCTCATACGGTAAAAATAAAAACACCCAAAAATTGACCCGCTACAATACCCCCTCGATGAGAATTCTGCTGTCCACGACAGAAGAAATCTCATCGACAAACCCCGAAGAGGACCGGTGAGGAACTAGTGCCAACAACCCCCTGGTTCTTAATCTGCATGGGTACACGACCCCCCTGGCTCAGCGACCATGGACTCATCTGAACGAGATCACTGGACTTCTCCATCAGAGATCCCAACACTGAGAAATCGATCAGACTCGCACCACAACGCACCTCGCCTTTTAACATACTACCCCCGTCGAAAATCCTCAATCCCTGGCTAAAATTATCCCAGCTCCTCCGCCGATATGGTTCCCCTTTTTGCAAGCTGGGCTGCCTTCAGCAGATACTGGGCTCACACACACTCATGTTACATGATACCCTAACACATTAAAAATAAAAATTTTCTTTTAAAATTTATTATAAATTTAAAAAATTTAAAATTCAAAAACAATCTTTTATCAAAAAATTCTCTTCCTTGTTTTTTTTTCTAATTTTTTGTTTCAAATGACTTAACCTAGACATTTCTAATAATATAAACACATCCTTACTCTAACATGAGATCCACTTATATTCTACCAATACAATGCAATACAATAAAATAAACATGGTTAATGCAGACATAATAAAATAATCATTATCTAAAATAGTCATTCGCTGGCAGGCGAAAAATCAAGTTTTTTTTTTTTCCCAAAAAAAATTAAAATTTCCAAAAATTTTAAAATTCCAAAAAAAATTAAATTTATTCATTAAAAAATTTTATTAAATTTATTTATTAAACAACATTTATTAAAATTATTCAAATATTGGTTTGAATTAATCAAACAAACAAATTAAAATTGGACTCCTACTATACAAGCTTAGTAGGTGTATGACCTCATCAGCTGATCGTAACTAGGTCAAGTCCAAAACCCTTGGCCTACATATGTTGTATATGATTTCTGAAAACACATTGAACATCTGTAATATCCTACCTTGAAATACAAAACATACTAACATAACATGTTTAAAATTACCAAATATTAATATAATAAGCAAGTTGACATTTAAATTATTTAAAATAAACAATTCTTGATTTTACATCATTTTCAAATTTTATCAAAATTCTGTCACTGGCAAAAAAAAATTAAACAATTGTATATTCTTTATTATAAATTCCTCTCTTTAGTTAACAGTTTAATTCTACATTACTGTGGGTGTTGTAACTTATTCATTCTCATTACTGTATTAGATCTCTATATACATACATAATCTTTATCTCTCCGTATGGCTCTAATATTCATCAACTTCAATTACCATGACACCCATCTCTATCAAAATCTCTACTAATCAAAACACTCTAAGCCCCAACTTATCATTTAATACAATTCGCCACCTTCTCTACACATAAAATACTCTCCAACCCTTTGTATATAGGATACGTGTTTCCCCGCCCCCAAAAAACTCAATTCCCTTATTTGGCGGCCCGGATTCTACCTAAGGCGGCCCCTTCCCCACTAAAATCTATCCCTATCGCGTCCCAACCCTTGTTGCGGACTCCTACATGACACTACCCCCTAATACAAAATTGCCATCCCCAAAAATCTCAATCTCCTAACCTTACTACAAATACAACAAAATAACCTCATTAATTATAAACATAAATATATCATTCAGAACTCTACCATTATTCTCCACAACTACCGTGTCAACATCAATACTTCTCAAGATTCTATTACATTACATCATATTCAAAAACAACATTACATCATATTCATCTCTATCATTTCAAATTCAACTTAGCATTTAACTTGGACAGATGTATGTGTCCCATAAAACATTTATCACCCATGAATTATCTTTTATTTTATTTCTCATATTCTTTTTTTCCTTACTTCAAAATATCTGTAGTACATTAACATAGCATTGAACATTAATAACTGGTAACCTTTATAACTAACCTACCAGTGACATCATTGCTGATCAGCTGATCTCCTGACATAATTAAAACACCATGAATACCTTTCAAAATTGAACAATTACATGTAATACATTATCAACACTTACTCCTATTATGTTGATTGCCTGCCAGGCGGCTAATTATTGGCTTAGAAAAAAAAAATACACATAATAAAAATACATTTTCTTATCAATGCTTATCTAGTAGACAACAATAAAATAATACACTTAAAACTATAGCATGAACACCTTATTTGTAAATATCTAAGCAGCTAGTTACCTGAACAGAACACAAGCAGTTTTATTTGATAAACTTCTAATAAGCAAAAACTTTTGTCATAAAATTTTAATTTCGTGACTCCTTTGCGTCACCTCCCAGCCACACACTCTATTTCGAATTATGAAGGACTGTCTCGCCCTTTCGCTTCCACAGAGACTGTATATTTTGGAGCAGGGTTTTACCTCTCCGTGTCTCTGCTTCCGCTATTAAGTTTTAAAGTTGAGAACATCAACATGTTCTTGTTATAAAATCATGCACCCTTAAAACGGATCTGCCACCGGTCTTGCTGTTCCTCCTCGAACAGAGTGGCAGCCGCTGTTCCATAGTACCGGAGATTTCCTCTAAGGTCCCCCCATTAAATTTCAAATCTGTACCAATTTCAAGTCAGCTATGGTCAAGGGACTTGGTATGACCATAGCTGGCCGCTAGCCAAAACCACGGTTAGTGCTGGTAAGGCAGTAACCGCCCGAAAAGTCGAGGAAATCTAACTTTTATTTCACTGCCTGTTTCATCAATACCATTATGTGCGACACGTTATTTAGTATTGTGTGTAAAATTTTTTTTTTTTACTTTACACGGATAAGGTGTGCCGCACATTTATCGCCAGTTTGGCCTCCGATGGAGGTAACACTCACTGTTACCCCCAACCCATTTCGCTATCTAAGAGAGCACAGGCCACCCCCTCAATAGCCACTTAATACCTACTTACAATTGACAACTAATTAAAATTTGTATATACATTATCATATAATATTTGCATCAACACTCGTCTAACCCATTCATACCCTTTTACCGTTTGACTTTCTTAAACTTTTCAAAATTTATTATTAATAATCATTAAGTATCATTTTTCATTTATTATAAAAAATTTCTTAATTATCTTTATTTCTTGAACCAACTTATTTCCAAATAACATCTTATTACTGAATTAGAATCTCAATTACACCTGTAAATATTTTTATTACACATGATTATAAAATTTTTCTACTTACAATCCATTTAACATGATATGCGCACAAAACATAATCACCACCATCTCTGAAACATTTCACAAAATTTATTAATTTAAATTAAATAATTAATCATTCATTACCAAATTCCCATCTCGTAAAATAATTTACATTCAGAAAAAATTAATTACTTAACATTTACATAATCAATTAAAATATTTAAAATATATCAATTGTTTTAATTAAATTAATTGTTAACAATATAGAATTCATTACCATCCAAACAATTATAATTCTCTGATTACTTGTTTTCAAAATTAATTTGGTTTATTTATTTAAATTGCAAATATTTCAATATTATTATCACAACAATCATCTTACATACACACATATAAATTCACTAGATTTTATTTACAACTCTCGTTAATTATTATTCCATTTTTTCCACACTTCTGTCCAAATCTGCCATGTCGAAAAACCATAAAACATAGTGTTTAATTGTCTTTTATTGTTTTACAGTCTACCCTCCATCGTCAAAGATTAATCTTGGTTTTGTATAGCACTGTTCAATTATATTGACATACATATTGTTGTCTTGTGTGTCATAACCAAATAATTTCAATTTATCCGTTATACCATAATAATCATTCACCAAGTCTACGTTAAGTATTTCTGTTAAATCTCCGTCAGTAAATATTTCCAATATCGGGTTAGTTACTTTGGTATTATCAATTAAATCATTCTTGTTTAAATATACTTCTAATATTTCTTTCAACTCACCATAATCTCTCTTTAATTTATATACTAATTCTCTCTCATCATAACACCATCTCATACTTATAAAATCATTCCACACAGAGGGTATAAACTTATACAAATAAAATAAACTCAAATCTTCTACTAACACGGGACTCTTGCCCTTCAAAAACTCTTGCGACCACATTAAATCATCATAAATAATAAAAGGAAAATTTCCCCTCTGTCCCCACTCTACTACAACATTATCTTTTCTCTCTCTCTCTCTAACTCACTGACACACATTAACATCTCATAATCACTGCATTCTACACTTTCATTAGTACTCTCATTATTTATTTTTTCCGTATCACTTTCTGATACCAATTTCTCAAACACATTATTATTCTCAATATTACGTACATTATTTTCGCCATTATTGTCATTATTCGTTAACTCTTTATCTGGTACTACATTTTTGTATTTGTCATTACAAGTTTCATTTGCATTATTCTTATCTGGATTCATCACATGTGCTCCCATTCGCTCAACACTCTGTTCTAATTTATTCAAACTGGATCTTATTATTTCGTTAGTACTTTCTACACATTTACTCATTTCTTGTATTTCATTTTTCAACTCGTCAAACTTGTTATTAATTATTGAATTTTGCATATTGAATTTAGCGTCAGAATCACTCAGTAATTTAATACTTTGTTGCTCTAAAAGCAGTTGCAACATGTTCATGATTTTCTCATCTTTATCTATCTCTTGTTTACTTTGAACAGGTGTCACTAGACTTTCTATTTTATCGCCAGTTAAGCTGACTCCCTTGTCATTACTTTTATTTTCATTATTTGATTTTGGGGTCGTATGGATCCCCGAATCATCTGTATTATTTGATTCATTTATATTACTTGTGTTCAGAGTTTTGTCGCCTTGACCTACATTCGGTGTTGAATGTATGTCAAGACTACTCATCACAGCTGATTCGTCAACTTCAGCTGTTTCACTTATCACAGTCGAGTCGGACAAATCGACTCCGTACTCTGTTGTATTTTCCATTATTATATTTTTAAATATGTAATTTATTTCTTATCTGTCTGAACAAATATTTTTTACTTGTTTTACGTAACTTTACGTCTTTCACTTAACCTCTCAATTGCGCTTGTATCTTATTTGTAGGTATGGTTTTTACATCAAATTTTTAACTTATAAAAACTGTCCCTGTTCGGGCGCCAACTGTGAAATTACGTCTTTATCACCATTTAATTAACTTATAAAAACTATACCATAATAAAAAAAAAAAAAGCTTACACTTACTGTTTTGCGTGTTCTTGGGTCCAGGATCTCATACGTACTTTGGGATACAAGCATAATTTTCAAGGTTGTGTGAAGAACTTATACAATGCATCTTGGAAGCGAAATTAGTTTTCTTTTATTACTCAAAAGATTTTAAATTGATACTTTTTCTCCAAATATAGATTTTACATACTTTCAAAATATTATGATTTTACAAGTTGTGTAATCATTACGTCTTATATACTATTCTTATTTTCTACTACTTACATACATTAAACAAGAGAGCCCAGCCTGCCATTCTCACTTAAATTAATTTTAATTTCTTTAATACCCCATACTCTTTTAAAACCCCCTACTCTTACTTTCAATAAACGAAATAACCCCCGGCCACGTGGTCTTCGCGCACATCCAGTGTTCTTTTCTAATTTCGTGTGAAAGTGTTCAAAAAGTGTCTGATGTTGTATTACATTTTCCCGACCGCGGTCACATAAACTTTTTCGGCTATTTCCCTGTTATATCAGTTTTAAAAAAAATTTTTTGTTTCTGAGTCCGGTTGACGGGCGACCAGCACAAGCGTGAGTCGACCCAAGACTGGCAGCGTCTCTCAGTTCCCCACTCCAGGAGCATTTTTTGTCAAAACGACGGACATCAATGCCTTGTATGTAGTCGTCGCAGTTTCGCCTCATGCTAGTCATGTAGTTGTTGGAATGACGATAGCAGACGATTTCAACCAGGCACTGCCTGATGTCATAAAAGTGGGTGGGACTTACAACAGTGCTTCCGCAAAGTTTTGGAGAAAACGATGAAGATTATTCTCTCTAGCCATCTTGGTTTTTCAACATCGCTTGGGTGTGCGCTCATGCGCGAGTAGTGACTTGTGTGCACTGCCACACCAGTACAGATTTCTACGAATTTTGTGGAGATGCAAATTCCTTTGCCGTGTTACACCACTGAAATTGCGCATCGCCTTTGTTCCAAACGCTGTTTCTCAATATCGTGCTGTTGCTTGGAAAATAACGTTGCAATTTTAACGGAATGAATTTTGTTACCCAATAATTTTCACAACTTCTTTTTATAAGCCCGCACCAAAATGAAAGAAATAAAAATGTACTTGCCTCATACGGTAAAAATAAAAACACCCAAAAATTGACCCGCTACAGCACGTGGCCTATCCAGTCCTGTCTTTATTCTTTTACTTTACTACAAATACTAAATACACTCAGTTCAGTGCTGATATCTACATTCTTCTGCTGATTGATTAGTTTATACCCAGTGGCAGCTCAGAGGAAACTCATTTCCGTGGCCTTTGTACTCTGGTAGTTGTTCATAGAGTCCACGTTTCACACCACAGACTGACGCAAATAATGCCATCACTTTAAAATCTTAACCAGCACGTTTCTGCAAGTTTATTTTTTTTGGGTGCTTGAAATATGGATATTTTCTTCTCCGAATCATAATTGATATCAAAATTTACCAGTCAGCCTAGATAATTAAAAACGTGTACTTGTTCCACTGATTTGTTAACACACAATATTTTCCCTCTTATTGGTTATTACTTTAGTCAAGACAAACATATTTTACTAAATAAAGTTTAAAATTTTATTTCATACATAATACATTACATATTTTTTCAGAACGTTAGGACATACAGTACAAAATACAAAATTGACCATGGCGGGCTGCAAGGAGTATACAGATATCACTAGGTTACTATCTTACGTACAGTACTAAGTTATATAACATGATATATAACAGTTTGTAAAGTAGGAAGTACGTCATGCAAGATTTTCAGACTCTACAAATGGAAAATATGTTGGCTGCAGTTGCAGCTGTACGATTGGAGAAGTAACATACTTTTATTCTGAGTCACAACAAGTTTGTTAGCAGTTTCTGTTACCCTTTGGGAACCAGCATTATTTTCACTGGCACATGCGATAACAATATCAGTTTTTGCCATTTTTTTTTGTACCGACTCTTAAGTTTTCTTCATCATCTTGCACATATTATATACACTTAAGTATGAAAGAAGTATTTTTTTAAAAAGTCATGTTTGTTGTACAAAATGCCATATATTACTTTAATTTTTACATTATAAATTAGTTTAAAAACTTAAAATATTGACCAAAATTTAATAAATTATCTACCTGTTAATCCAATACTTGATTGTCTTTAACTTGATCCTCAGATTGTAAAAAAAAAATCTCTGGCTCCCCAAAATAGGCTAGTATAGGCAATGCACTCACATATTGTACTAACAGCCTGACAGTACTAAAAGTATGTGTGTGTACGCGCGCGCGCATGTCTATAAATAAAAATACATTTCATGTTATTATTGCAATAAAAAAGAATTAAATTTAAATAACTGATGGCCATTCTTCATCTCAGAATAAAAACTGTCATGCATAACGTACCTGATCTTCATGCTGATACTTTGTCAATTCCTCATAAGGTTCTTGCTTGATGACAACATCTGTTTTATACGTTTCATATAGAACATGCTCTTCCATCATGCCAACTTCTACTTCCGACAAAGCAACCTGAAATTAAGACATAATCTGGTAGTTTAAGTTCACCACGTCTGTCTTGTCTGGTTGTAAAATGATTTGTAATGTTTAAACTGCTTATTGTAATTGTTATATTTAGTAACTGTAATTATACCGGAATACGAAAACAAAAATAACAACGTAATTAAACAACATATTTGATTATGTACAGAAAGGTCTGAATTTCAATTATTACCTATCTTCTTCTGTACTGAAAAGTTTACTTCAGTTTACAGTACAGGTATCAATTACATTGTAAATGTTGTTGATTATCCTATTACTTACTGTAATGTAATACACATGTTGTAATGTGACACTTGCATGTTTTGCTTTAGTACTTTACAATAATTTAGTTTTATTAAAGTTATGTTTCGCATTCGCTTACTTACGTCAGTCCAATAATACGTTTTACATTTGGAAACTAGATTTAATTCCGAGTTGTTTTATTTTACCCAAACGTACACATTATTACTGGCAGTTTTAAACTGGAAAACTGAAGAATTATTCGTTGGAAAGAATACTGAGCCAATCCGCGAGAGATGACAAGTTGTACACATCATGGCAACCAGATTCAACCTGTACAACTTTGTCAGTTGTAGTGGAAAATAAAAAATAATCTTTTACAATATAAAAATTGAAATTTTAGTACACGCCTAACTAAAATGCATTCAAATACATTTTCCAATGGAGGTTTGAGTAAATACAGAAAGAAATGAATACAGGCTACATGGATGGCAGCAACAAGAACTAACAAATTAAATCAGCAAAGATAGAGCCTAAAGCCTAAAGCATGTGAGGGGGTAAAGTTCCACAGAGAGACATGATGGAGGTTAAGTCAGCACTACGGATATAAAGAAATAATTCCCTGCTTATTTATAGCGATCGCCTAGTCATGTCACAGGTATTCTGCTTATAAAACACAATACTGACTTGGACAATGGTACATTGTTACTATTTAAAAACTTTTCTATAATCTCACATGTTATAAGTAATACACTCACAGTAAATTTTAAGTAAGATAATAATAATTAATAACAGTTTAGATTTACTGTAATTCATTTATATTCAATCATATCTTATTAACCCTTACCGCTCCTGGGCAGGGCAGCTCCGACATGTATTTGTGAATGAATTTAGATTGATTGGTGGGTATATACCAACATTCTGTTGAGTGCTGGACTCTCTGGAGACCTTAGGAAAATATTTGCACGGAAGTAAAAAATACATCAGCTCATGTCCATTTTGAAAATTCAGCTGTACTAACCTCCAAACTGACATTATTATAAATAAATTACGTGTTTATTCTTAATAGTGTGAGATTTAAATAAAATTCGGTAATTATCGACTTTCTGGGCCGCGCTGGTATTGGAGTAACATACTTTTTTTCCTATCCTTCTATGTTATATAAACACGCGAAAAATAATTTTAAACGGCAGTCAAACCTATTTATGGAGAAAAAACATTAAATTATTACTCCCATAAGAACGCATGCAATGGTGAATGAGCGCCATATTGACTGTGTAGACGGTGAGCCGAATTTTACTGGAAATGTTGATGCGTTTTCAAAACAAAATTTACATGTTCAAAATTGCGTTGAGCCCAAACGGCGGTTTAAAGCTTTGCGTTGAGCCCACTGCGAGTTTATTATTAGTAACCTCGGAGGCGCCGGAGACTAAAGCATGTGCGGTGAGCCGGCTACCCAAAATCACACTCAGCGGTGGATACTGTAGGAAACTGATGAGCCGGCCACCCACGAGTCCGAAATGTAATGCTTTGTGTTGTAGGCAATTGAATTACATGAAGTCAAAATGTAGTGGTGATCCCACTAACTACTCAACTCAGTTAACATGGCGCTCATTCACCTTTGCATGCGTTCTTATGGGAGTAATAATTTAATTTTTTTCTCTGTAAATGGGTTCGACGGCCGTTTAAAATTATTTTTTGCGTGTTTATATAACATAGAAGAATAGAAAAAAAAGTATGTCGCTCCAATACCAGCGCGGCCCAGAAAGTTGATAATTACCTAAAATTCTGGTAACTGAACATCAATACTCCAATTGTTAGAATATTCAGACTGTGATATTCACAACTTGGGTTATTTTCAGAACGTTTCGGCCACCCAACATTTCAGTGGGTTTCAGAAACATTTAGAAAATGAACCAAATTGTACGCAAACGACATCGGACCGACAGCCTGGTAGTTTTTAATTTTAATAAAACCCCAAATTCAGTAACAAGATATACTTAGTGTTGTAAAAATTGTAAATATTTACAACACAATACACATTGTCAGCTCGCATTGTAGGCTGAAATTAAAGTGGAGTGCAATGGGTAGGTAAGGCAAAATTATAAGGTTAAGCTGCAATTTGTACAGGGTTATTGTTCAATCCAGTACATAGCTTTTATATTGATCTTTTTTTTTTTTTATTTAGAGGAACAACTGGCATTAGTCTAACTGCGTATCTTTTAAGTTTATTCTAAGCAGTTCACATTTGGAAATATGTTAAGTCTAAAGAATAGTATTACTATCTTAGACATAATGAGTCTAATAGTAGGTAATAGTCGGCTATGCAAACTACGATTGGTTATTGATTACATGATGATGATGGTTCTTAATAATACTTTCATGAAATCATACTAACCTTGTTAATGGATACAGTAAATTGTCGAGTTCTACTAATTCTTTTATCCGTACGATTACCCCAAGTAGAGAATGTGTAGAGAAAAATGAAAAGGATTAGATGTCGTTAAAATGGTTTTTAAGTATCCAAATGAATACGTTACAAAAAGTAAGAAACAAAACGTAAAGTTTACATACAGCCTCCGTTGTTTTCACTATACCTATATACAGTGATGGCTTTTAAACCAAAAGCCTAAATAAATAATGGGAATAACGACCTGTAACTAATATACACACGGAAACCTATGGTCATTAAACCTAAAACATGTAACTAACTACAAAGTTAATCAACTAGTAAATTATCCATAAAACGCTAGACCACATACAAAATATTCAACGGTGAGACGACACTTGACACAACTTACTGACATCATATGGGGCTAGCTTACGATGGTACGGCAAAGTCGAACTTCGATCTCCTCGTTTGTAGCTTTTTCCGTGTCCAGATTTCTACTAGATCTGTTTTATTCACAAGTAACTAATGGCAGGTTATGGAGGTTATGTACGACAATGTAACTTAAATAAAATTTACTTTGTTAGTGTACATTAAAAGGGTGTATTTATTGGAAGTACAGAAATTAGTTTCCATTTATCGCACATAATTACGGTACAGAGACGATTTTTGAGGTTGTGTCTACGTTTAACAATGTAACTTAACCTTTTAGATTTTTAAAATTAATTAGACGTAACAAAAATTTCCTTAGTTAGTGTACATTAAAAGGCTGTATTTATTGTATGGATAAAAGGTTGTATGTAACATTAAAGGCTGTATTTATTCGCAGTACCGGTTGTGCCACACCATAAAATCTTGAAGTGAAATATTTTTTTTCTATTCGTCCATGTTATATAAACACGCGAAAATTAATTTTAAACGGGGGTCAAAGCTATTTACGAAGAAAAAAAATAAAATATATACTCCCATAAGCGCGCATGGAAAGAGAATGAGCGCCACTGACTGAGTTAACTGAGTCGGTTCACCGCAGTCGGGCGACAGCACACTAATGGACAGCGAATGACGAGTCATGACGTCATGCGCGGATTACCTATGACTGGACTGAAATTCATCAAATTTACGCGCCAAATAACACGCGTTTTTCTACTACTAAATAAAATTAAAAAATCTTTAAATGTAATTTGCCACAGTTAATATGGCGTTCTTTGGCGTCTTATGGGAGTAATTATTTAATTTATTTTTTCGTAAATAGGTTCGACCACCGTTTAAAATTATTTTTCCCGTGTTTATATAACATAGAATAGAAAAAGAAATATTTCACTCACACACACACGCGCGCGCGCGCTCACATGAAATGCATGCATTACCATAATTATGAAAAGATGAAACTCTTACCTTAATCCACTCCTCAATTATTTTGAGGAGAGTAGCGGAATCCCGGCGCTCAACCGGTATCAAAAAACACTTGCCAGAACCGCGTTCCACTCCCCCGAACACCCACTGTCCTTCAATGAACCTGCCCCGATTATATTTCCGACGGCAAAATTTGGCTTCGTCGACTTCTACAGTCTTTCCAGGGCCCCCAGCTTAGCTGAAGTGCGCTGGGCGTCGAAAATAAAAACTTCTCGACAAAAACTGTAGGTCGACGACGAGGACCCACACGAAGGACAATTTATTGACCCTTTAATAACCTCGTGGGAAATTAAAAAGTCAATAATCTCAGACTCAGTCATTCGAATCCATTCGTCTGACGTCCCACCGCACTGAATATCATGGCAGGCCATTTCAGTGTAAAATGTTAAATAAATAATATATGGTATATTATAATAATAACCCTAAACAACAGAAATAATAATTAATAATAACACCACACAATAACACAAATGAAAACACTGAATCCACAAAATAATTAAATACACGATAACCGTATCTTACGAGGTTCGTTACAACAACGGAACTGAGAATACAGTACTGTTGCCGCCGATTCCTGACACCCACACACATTAGCAACCAATGACAATTGAGAATATGGAAAATTTTTAAATTAACGGTGTATAGACGCGCTTTTTTTATATCTACCAATCAACATCGGCTTTATAAAGCGGTTTTAATAAATTCGCGGGTTATTTGCATCAGACCTATGCCATTGGTTAATCGTTTTGACGTCGCCGCGGGGTTTTTCAAATGTTTACTATCGATAGTTCAGTTGCGATTTTCATACTATCGATAACTACCACAAAGTTTTAGATAAATTAGTTTTAGAAAAGTATTAACAATGTTACTTTACACTGTGATTTTCAGCTTTTACTGTGTAAAAGAAAATAAGAGAGTTTATAGGTCTATCTCTGTTTGGGAATACTAATTTAATGTTGAACAAAGTACGCGAGTCAAAGTCGAAAGACAAAGTACAAGCGAAGTTTGGCACTGAGGAGTTTTGTATCAAAATTACAATTTGGTAATTCTCACTAAATGCTTTGAAGGACTACCGTTTGACAAAGATTGCTTGACAAACACAAACTTATACTTTGAGCATTACGCTCTGGTTATTTTTGCTTGTCTCTGTTTCGGCTTCAGTTCGCCTCTTCAGCTAAGGAAGTTGTGATAACAGTTTTCACTGCCGACCACTACCTTACGACAGAGTGGAGAAGGTAAAATTTCTCTTTTGAGAATTACCAAACTAACTTAAACTTTCACTAGGAGTAAACAAACCTGACATAGATTTAAAGAGGTTTCTGTTTTTGTTAAAGTAGATGGTTTTATGTATTGCTACGACAGCCCAGAACAATCTACGCGTTTATCGAATGTGCCAGAAGGATCTCAATGTAACGCGTGTGGCGTACGTGCTACTATACGCATTTTGCGAGAATCTTCTCGATTGTGCCGGGCTTCGCTCGGGCGCTCGGGCGCTCGGCCTGTGTCAAGGCTGCAGTTAATTACGTAGTTCACACGAGAGATAAGACGCAGTTTTGAAGCTTCTGGTGTGTGAGCGGGACTATAAATACATGGCGGTAGCGGCCTTAGTTTTCAGTTTTAGTGCGAGATATTTACAGAGCGGTTCGAGAGTTATAACCGAGATTACTGTGTATGTTCAAGCAGTTATTAGTGAAGTGTTGCGTTTTATAATCGGGCGGTATAATTACAATTTATTGTAGCCTAATACAATTGTGTTAATATTAGTGACATTTTATTGCGTGTGAACCATTTTGATTTGATTTGTTGTAGTAGACTGTGTTGGTAATTACGAACTGTTTTACTGTAAAAATTAAAGGTGTGATTAGTGACTTAATTGGTGTCTTGTACTTATTTTGTTTCCACTGTAGGCCTACCTACGATGATAGAGTAGACCGTCGTAACAATATGAAGAATCATCATTTTCTATATAGTTAACTCGAAGTTTCTTGCAGCAATTATATAATGTTGTGATGTTATACAATTTGTTTCTTCTGAAGTAGTGTACACTACTTGCTACAAGAATGTTAGAAGAAACAAGTTGTAGGTCTATAACATCACAACATTATATATGAAGAAGAATAAATAGCTGCTGCAATAAATGTAAATAAACAAAATAAGAGTTGAGACGAGCAATAATTGTATACTCTATTTAATAATATTATTAACTGGGCCGCACAGCTGGCACTCAGGGGTTGGCAGCATGTGGAGGCGGTGCAGATTAAAACTGTTCTTCATTTTTTTAAATTAACTGTATTTGCTTAATTCTTGGTTTTAAACATTTCCGTTTCTTGGGTTTAATCTTACCGTTCCTGTACAGGTTCGTTTGCGGACGCGTTGTTTTTATATTCTTTTATTAATGTTATTTTATTGTGATATAGTTTATTTATTGTTTTATATAATGTTATGTGTTGTTTTTAATCTTTTAAATATCTAACGAGATGCATATGCATCGAAATGTTTTAACCTAATTCACCGATCTGATGATGACACCAAATGGTGTTGAAACTCGAGTCATCCTAAAAAGGATTTTAAGAAACGTCGACAGAAGGTAAATAACCTATTTTATAGTAATAATATTAAGCGAGCAATAACGTATTACGTATTTAATTTATAACGTGTTCCCTGTACGCTCTTGCTTTTCCGTGTTCTCTGAGGTAAGTATTAATATACGGACACGTCATGGACAAAAAATTCAAGGGTTTGTATTGAAACGTTCAAAAAAGGTTTTTAGTAAGCTAAAGTTAATAATAATTTATGAGTTTTTTGAAACTGTTGCTGTTGCTTCTTTGTGGCTTAGAACAGAAAGGTACGTTTTATTACAGAGTAAAACGCTCAACCTCGTGCTAACCGCAGTGAGTTGGTAGACCTTTCGATTAAGAAAAGCAGTCTTTGGCGCCATTTTAACTTCTTTTCACTGACAGAAAATATTCGTGTGGATCTAAAGGAAAGAGACTTTGCCTAATATTTATTAAAATTTGCCAGTAAGTGCTATGGATGAGATTGATCTACCAGAGGATATTCTTTCAAACGGTAATCTTATTGAAGAAGTATTCGGAGACTGTCTGGTTAATAACAGATATAAAGATATGACGGAGAGGGCTATACTAGCACCACTAAATAAAGATGTTAATAAAATTAATGCAGAAATTATTGAAAAGCTTCCTAGAGAGTACAAGGTTTACAAAAGTTATGATTCTGTCAAAGATCTACCAGAAGGAGGTATCGAATTTACTTCTGAATTCCTGAATTCCGTCAAAATGGCTGATCTACCACCACATGAACTGAAACTTAAAAAAAATACAATAATAATGCTCTTGTGAAACTTGGATGTACTATGCAACGGCATCAGTTCCCCGTAAGACCTGCTTTTGCTATCACCATCCACAAAGCTCAAGGACAAACATTTGAATTCGTTGGTATCTTCTTACTTATATCAGTTTTTATGCGTGGAATGTTGTACGTAGCATTTTCTAGAGTAAAAAGACGAAGCAGCTTAAAAGTTCTTTTGCCACCACAAAATCCTCACCATACATGAAATGTTGTATGGAAAGAAATACTAAATACTAAAAGACTAGAAATACTAGAAGACTTTAGTATAACTTTCCAATAATTTTGTACTATACTGCATTTTGTATTATTCTATTTACTTGAATTTTTTATATATGTATAATGCAATTGCTATTATTTAAAATTTGTATACAATATACGTATAGTTTCTGTTTATGTTTACAAATTCTAGACAATTTAATGTAAAAATTACACATATATAAATTATAAATTAATTATTTAACGGTATAACAAAATTATTCCTTATAATTTGATACCCTGTATTTTCATGTCAGGGTACTTTATTACGATTTTCTGTATATTTCAACCCTCAGAAGAATATTTTATGAAAAATTGTGTACACATCAATCAATGGTAAAACAGTGTACCTTCATATTAAATTTTATTACAATCATCCAGATGTTAGCCCGAAAATGCGTTACAAATAAACGGAGGCACAGCTGGACGATAGAATTAAACCAAAACTTCATTTCGACAGGTCAAGTAATCTAAAAGTTTTGTAGTTTCATACATACAGTGACTAACAACAGAGAATTTGCTTCAGTGTGATTAATCTTAAATGAATACAAGCACAAAAAATTATTATTGTAATTTAATCACTTAAGTTTGAAGTAAAAATTAAGTATTAACTTGTGGGGGGTATGGGGGTGCGTCTGCCTGTTTTGAATGTATTATTTATTTACTATTAGCAAATGATTTATATATACAACTATTTCATTAACGACTCGGAACACAAAGTTTTTTATGAGTAAAAACATAAAGTTTTACCTTTCAACCTGAACCGGTTTTCACTTTTAAAAAGCTTCTTCAGAGGTTGCCGCTGGTAGCGCTGTCCGTCCTGTTGTGGGCGACGGAATCGAATTTCGAAAGATCGATGTTGTGTGTGTGGAGTGAGATATGTTCGAATAATGCGTGCGATTTGAATTGTGTCTGTTCGTTTAGGATGTCGTATAAACACACGAAAACAAATAAAAAATACGTCGCCTTTGAAATAATATTACCATTTAACAATAATAAAAAAGTAACACGCAAAATACGAATCTTTAAATGTAAATTGACAATGACATGCTTATTTTTACTATGCATGCGCGCCCTCCTAATATTTTTTGGTGTTTCAACATAAAGATTTTAAGAAAAGAAATTTATTCATGTCGCCTTCGGCCAGAATCGTGATACCTATCTCTCATTTAAGAATCGTAATAAATAATATAACACATCTAAAGTAACAAAAATTCTTTTCAGTTATGTAATTTGTAAATCGACTTCTCCCAATCCCAGAATACGATATTCTCTGATATTTTATTTTTATCACACTTATCCCAAAATTTGTCGAAAGAACAATCAAACAATGAATCAGACAATAAAACAAAAGTTTCAAATAGTCTGTTCTCTCACTCTGTTCCGATTCATCGTAACTGATAGACTTTTACAAATCCAAAAACCGCTGATTAGTTTTTATAAAAATCAAACAATGAATCAGACAATAAAACAAAAGTTTCAAATAGTCTGTTCTCTCACTCTGTTCCGATTCATCGTAACTGATAAACTTTTACAAATCCAAAAACTGCTGATTAGTTTATAAATGGCCGATAGGAGCGTGGCTAACGCGAACTACTGTTCAGCGGCGCGAACGACTGTAGTTCACTTGACGGAGTAGTTCTTTCTGGCTAAGCCGTTCGCGAACGACCCGCCACTACATAACGCATGAATTAAACCGTAAAATATGTTGAAAAGTAAAAGGTTAGTGGTGCTATTGTGAACTGTGGTGTTTGTGATCCAAAACTGTAGTGAAACAATTCGAAAAATAGTATACAGTGATATCAGTGAAGCCGTTGTCGCATATAAACGACTGTGTAAGCAAGATAGGTTAAATGTCATTTCTCACCGTCTACACAGTTAATATGGCGATCATTCACTTTTGCATGCATGCTTATGGGAGTATTTATTTTATTTTTTTTCTTCGTAAATAGCTTCGACCCCCGTTTAAAATTAATTTTCGCGTGTTTATATAACATAGAAGAATAGAAAAAAAATATTTCACTTCAAGATTGTATGGTGTGGCACAGGTAAATATTAACCATATGTCTAAGATAGTAATACTATCTTTAGACTTAACATATTTTCAAATGTGAACTGCTTTAGTGCTTTAGAATAAACTTAAAAGATACGCAGTTAGACTAATGCCAGTTGTTCCTCTAAATTAAAAAAAAAAAAATCAATATAAAAGCTATGTACTGGATTGAACAATAACCCTGTACAAATTGCAGCTTAACCTTATAGTTTTGCCTTACCTACCCATTGCACTCCACTTTAATTTCAGCCTACAATGCGAGCTGACAATGTGTATTGTGTTGTAAATATTTACAATTTTTACAACACTAAGTATATCTTGTTACTGAATTTGGGGTTTTATTAAAATTAAAAACTACCAGGCTGTCGGTCCAACGTCGTTTGCTTACAATTTGGTTCATTTTCTAAATGTTTCTGAAACCCACTGAAATGTTGGGTGGCCAAAACGTTCTGAAAATAACCCAAGTTGTGAATATCACAGTCTGAATATTCTAACAATTGGAGTATTGATGTTCAGTTACCAGAATTTTATTTAAATCTCACACTGTTAAGAATAAACAAGTAATTTATTTGTAATAATGTCAGTTTGGAAGTTAGTACAGCTGAATTTTCAAAACGGACATGAGCTGATGTATTTTTTACTTCCGTGCAAATATTTTCTTAAGGTCTCCAGAGAGTCCAGCACTCAACAGAATGTTGGTATATACCCACCAATCAATCTAAATTCATTCGCAAATACATGTCGGAGCTGCCCTGCCCAGGAGCGGTAAGGGTTAATAAGACATGATTGAATATAAATGAATTACAGTAAATCTAAACTGTTATTAATTATTATTATCTTACTTAAAAGTTACTATCAGAATGATCAATATTGCGCACCACTAATAAAAATTATTCCGATTAGCGCTTTCAAGCTTCACAGCTCATCGTCAGATCAGGAATAGACATGAAATATGTAAAACCCAACCCTTCACCCCTCTCCCCCACCCTGCTCACCCACAACAAACTAAAAATTAATGACCCTTCCCCACCCCCTAAACTCTGTCTCACCATCTGTACAGTTACATATTTTTCTAGTAAATTCCTTGTGTTTCAGTGTGTGTGTGTGCATCCTTTTAAACTACCCTCTTCCTCTCCACACACGTGGTCAGTCACACACCCTTATTTTAAAACACCAATTAGTACTATGAAATATAATTCTTAATCTTATCTATCTGCCCTCTCTCATTTACTTCTTAATCATGTTATAAAAGATTTCTTCATTATCGAATTTAATTTTAATATTAATTACATTGCCTAACCCTTTTTCTCTTTCTTTCAATATTTCTAACTCCTCTCTAAGCTTCCTTTCAACTGTGTTATTTACTACTTTTACAATTTCGTATTCTTCCAAAGGATTAACAAACTTGTGAATGAAGTGATTGTGATTCAACTGTTATTGTGATTGTAATTGTGATTTCAACCACTAACACAAATTTCTTCATTCAAAGTTACTGTGAGTGTATTACTTATAACATATGAGATTATAGAAAAGTTTTTAAATGGTAACAATGTACCATTGTCCAAGTCAGTATTGTGTTTTATAAGCAGAATACCTGTGACATGACTAGGCAATCGCTATAAATAAGCAGGGAATTATTTCTTTATATCCATAGTGCTGACTTAACCTCCATCATGTCTCTCTGTGGAACTTTACACCCTCACATGCTTTAGGCTTTAGGCTCTATCTTTGCTGATTTAATTTGTTAGTTCTTGTTGCTGCCATCCATGTAGCCTGTATTCATTTCTTTCTGTATTTACTCAAACCTCCATTGGAAAATGTATTTGAATGCATTTTAGTTAGGCGTGTACTAAAATTTCAATTTTTATATTGTAAAAGATTATTTTTTATTTTCCACTACAACTGACAAAGTTGTACAGGTTGAATCTGGTTGCCATGATGTGTACAACTTGTCATCTCTCGCGGATTGGCTCAGTATTCTTTCCAACGAATAATTCTTCAGTTTTCCAGTTTAAAACTGCCAGTAATAATGTGTACGTTTGGGTAAAATAAAACAACTCGGAATTAAATCTAGTTTCCAAATGTAAAACGTATTATTGGACTGACGTAAGTAAGCGAATGCGAAACATAACTTTAATAAAACTAAATTATTGTAAAGTACTAAAGCAAAACATGCAAGTGTCACATTACAATATGTGTATTACATTACAGTAAGTAATAGGATAATCTACAACATTTACAATGTAATTGATACCTGTACTATAAACTGAAGTAAACTTTTCAGTACAGAAGAAGATAGGTAATAATTGAAATTCAGACCTTTCTGTACATAATCAAATATGTTGTTTAATTACGTTGTTATTTTTGTTTTCGTATTCCGGTATAATTACAGTTAATAAATATAACAATTACAATAAGCAGTTTAAACATTACAAATCATTTTACAACCAGACAAGACAGACGTGGTGAACTTAAACTACCAGATTATGTCTTAATTTCAGGTTGCTTTGTCGGAAGTAGAAGTTGGCATGATGGAAGAGCATGTTCTATATGAAACGTATAAAACAGATGTTGTCATCAAGCAAGAACCTTATGAGGAATTGACAAAGTATCAGCATGAAGATCAGGTACGTTATGCATGACAGTTTTTATTCTGAGATGAAGAATGGCCATCAGTTATTTAAATTTAATTCTTTTTTATTGCAATAATAACATGAAATGTATTTTTATTTATAGACATGCGCGCGCGCGTACACACACATACTTTTAGTACTGTCAGGCTGTTAGTACAATATGTGAGTGCATTGCCTATACTAGCCTATTTTGGGGAGCCAGAGATTTTTTTTTACAATCTGAGGATCAAGTTAAAGACAATCAAGTATTGGATTAACAGGTAGATAATTTATTAAATTTTGGTCAATATTTTAAGTTTTTAAACTAATTTATAATGTAAAAATTAAAGTAATATATGGCATTTTGTACAACAAACATGACTTTTTAAAAAAATACTTCTTTCATACTTAAGTGTATATAATATGTGCAAGATGATGAAGAAAACTTAAGAGTCAGTACAAAGAAAATGGCAAAAACTGATATTGTTATCGCACATGCCAGTGAAAATAATGCTGGTTCCCAAAGAGTAAAGGAAACTGCTAACAAACTTGTTGTGACTCAGAATAAAAGTATGTTACTTCTCCAATCGTACAGCTGCAACTGCAGCAAACATATTTTCCCAGGATTTGTAGAGAGTCTGAAAATCTTGCATGACGTACTTCCTACTTTACAAACTGTTATATATCATGTTATATAACTTAGTACTGTACGTAAGATAGTAACCTAGTGATATCTGTATACTCTTTGCAGCCCGCCGTGGTCAATTTTGTATTTTGTACTGTGTGTCCTAACGTTCTGAAAAATTATGTAATGTATTATATATGAAATAAAATTTTAAACTTTATTTAGTAAAATATGTTTGTCTTGACTAAAGTAATAACCAATAAGAGGGAAAATATTGTGTGTTAACAAATCAATGGAACAAGTACACGTTTTTAATTATCTAGGCTGACTGGTAAATTTTGATATCAATTATGATTCGGAGAAGAAAATATCCATATTTCAAGCACCCCAAAAAAATAAACTTGCAGAAACGTGCTGGTTAAGATTTTAAAGTGATGGCATTATTTGCGTCAGTCTGTGGTGTGAAACGTGGACTCTACGAACAACTACCAGAGTACAAAGGCCACGGAAATGAGATTCCTCTGAGCTGCCACTGGGTATAAACTAATCAATCAGCAGAAGAATGTAGATATCAGCACTGAACTGAGTATATTTAGTCTTTGTAGTAAAGTAAAAGAATATAGACAGGACTGGATAGGCCACATGCAGCGACAGCCGTCATCAACTAACATAGCTAGGTGCTGCATTACGTTGCATGAGGGTGGCCAAGAACAAGGTTTATTGAACAGGACAAGTGAAGGGCAGTGGAGCCAAATGCTTAGAGTAGATGACAATGATGACAAATCTTAAATAAATATAACAATTGTAAATTACAAATCATTTTACCACTAGGTTAGTTGGAACTTAAACAGCTAACTTGTGTCATAATTTCCAGGTTGCTGTATCAGTATCAGATGTTGGGATGGAGGGAGAGCATATCCTACATGGACCATGTGAAACAGATGTTGCCATCAAGCAAGAACCTTCTGAACAATTGACAGGAGACAAGGTATGCAGAGCCTGATTGTGTTTTTTAATGTATTGTTTCTTATTTCTTTTATCCACTCACACACTAATGTTTATAACTTTGAACAAAAATTACATCCAGTTAAGGCCTTTATAGTAATGATAATAGTAATGCTCACATTCTCACCTATCTCATCTGTTAGAAGAAATACTTTTACAATGGTGGTGTTGTGGTTTGGGGTTGTACTACGTCCGCTCCTCACTCTGTCGCAGAAGGAATTGTAGAATTACATCAGCCCAATGACGTTGTTGAGTGTTAGTGTGGGGTTGGTGGTAGGGATTTCACCTGCGCATGATGCCAGGCATAGAAGATCCCAATAGGCAGTCAGTGTGGACAGCTTGCTCGGGTCAGACTCTGTATACGCATGTTCATTATCTATATTATCTATTATATTCTACTTTATATTGTTGAGGTTATACGTTTATACAGTTTGTTTATTAAATCTTTAAACTTAATATGTTTTGTTTTTGTACGTATCCTATAAATTAAGCAGATGTAATAGTCAACACCTTTGAGCTGAATGCGTTTTTTGAAAGTGTCATTCAAAACTTCTTCATTTTAGTTTTTTACCGCTCTGTTTAGGTTACCGTCTACTAGTAACTAACTGCTTATATAATGATATCTGTGCCACAGTAAGAAACGCTCCCGAGCAAGAACACAGTTATTATTTTATCAAATTATTATATTAAGTTTTTTTAGTCCAAAATATAGAAAACCATTACAGGTTTCACCATTAAAAGATTAGCAATTAAGAATTTTCATGAACATGTAACAGGACAGATCAGGGACAGGAATGAATTTTAATAATTGTACATAATTCAAAAAGCAGTCAGTGTTCACCTTTGGTGTACCTCATTTTAATCAACCATACATACAATGTTATTACAAAACACTACTACGTCTGTGTTTTGTCTCTGGAGTCAGTTAGTCCAGACATATTACGTAACGACATTCAGTTCGTGGCATCCGTGAATCACGGAAAAAATGAAGCCAATGTACAGATTTCAGCAGGCGGCAAAATATTGCAGAATTCGCTGGCCTAGCTTCTAGAACTTTTTAAAACAACCGATCAGGGCTTGAATTGGTGATCACGTGACTGGCCTCAAACCCTGAGCATTGCGCCCTAACGCAGATTAAGCTGCTGCAGAAGTACTTCCCGCTGCTAGGCCCCGGAAGTGTTCAGCATACACACAAATAACATAATATAATATCTAAATACATCAAAATGCTTAAGACACCTTTTTGTGTTGCAACTTATTTCTCAAGTGTTTCTATAATTAATATAATTCTGTAAAGGGAGGAGGTGTAAGTAAAAGAAATTGTTGAAAGCATCAATCTGTGAGCTGAGTCGGATGCGACCCGTTTATTTCAAGAACGTTACGAGCCTCTAAAATTTACTTAATTATGTGCCAGTCAGCAACGGTCACTACTGAGCTATTTTTTTTTTGAAAAACTGAATATAAAAAATGTTAAATGCTAAATATGGGGGTGTCGCATAAATCGATGCTAGTTTACAAAATGGTGTACAGCGTACACGCTGTGATCTATATATAAATTTCTGACACTGTTATCTATCGCAAAAGTTTATAAAATTGTTTCTGACACTTATGACGAGTAACTAGTTTGTCTCGCTTTTGCTTCGTGATTATGCAGCAGCTAGCACCGTAAGTTATTAGGTAAAAATGTTACTTGGCAATCCAGATAAATCCTTTTGCAACCTGCTGTATCTGGTCGCTACGGCTGCGTGTTCCTCCGTACCTCGTCTGAACCACTGCTATGTCTGTGCTGGAAGATCGTGTAAAACTGTACGAAGTTCATGTTCTCGTGTCTTCTGTCCGGAACGTTGAACCAAGTTTCGAACTGAAAGTTTTCACATCTTTTAGTACACTTTTATACCCACATCGTTCGACTAACACGCACGCATGCATTCATACAGTGCGTGTTACAATTTACAATATTACAAAATAGCATTACAAGGTTATGACTTTAAATTACATATATAACGAGTACTGACACTCAACCTTACATATCTTAGGTCTTTTCATCAAGTTGACTGACTGAAATTTAAATTTAGGCGAGGCTGACCATTACAGACAAGATACATCTTGGTTGGTTACGGATAACAATCTTTTTACATCTATTACAAGATTTCTTTTTTTGTTACAAACGTAATACACAAAATTATTAGCCACTAGCATTGATTTACGATAGCTCAAAAACAATCATAATTACCTTGGTTATTGAGGTTCCCATACTTGACGAAAGTCCGGCGACGGGCCGCTCAGCTCACAGCGTTTGATGGGAGACTGAAGAGATGTAACAAAGCAAGCGATAGGGTTGGTAAAAGGGAGGGCGTGACGTCAGTGCGTCGGGCAAGGTACAATTCGTGGAATGTTGCATTCGGCAGGAGATGAATGATTGCAACAAAGCATCAGTCAACTCGTATCTTTTGACCGCGCGGTCATAAAAAGAAAACACCAGTGCTCAAATTTAAAAATCTATATAAAATCTAATTACACTCGTCATCTGACCCAACACAATCACAATTATACAGATTTTAAGTCTAATCTAATGCCTTTGCATATATGCAACAAGGGCCGATTTATGAATGCCTTGGAGGAGCTGGAAATTTATAATGCATATAATAATGATAGCAGTCGCGAGTTTGTTCTGAATGAACAATTGAACTTTGTATCTAACCACCTGTATGATACTGCTTTGAGACTGCTCAACGAGTTCCAATCAGTAGCAGACAATACCTGAACGGGTGCGCACCCTACAACACGTGCACATAATATGCTTGTTTCTGCAATTTTATTTCTTGACAAATGCAGTTTTGTGTGATATGTGTGTTTTTGGTTTTTTAAACGTCTGATGATGAGGCATATTATAACATCTTTACTTGCGTTATAACATAGGGAACCCGTATTAATTGGTTCTGCCAATTAATCAGGCTGCCTTCGTTGTAACAAGCTGAAAATTAATCAAATCACTAAAACAATTAATATACAAGGAACTGGGGGGGGGGGGGGGGTAGTCTGCTGATTTGTGCACTCAATTTAGTATTGTACTAAAGATGACATCTCTTTATTTATGTCTATTTGATTATACATAACATATCAACTTTTAACTTACAGTGAAAATTGTAATGGGTTTTCTACATTAAGATTTATAATACAGTTAGCGCATTTTACCTCGGATCCGAGTTTATATATATTACTTAGGAATTTAAAGTTTACTCTACTCCATTAATGAATTACTTTATTACTCTTTATACCATTTGAGGAATGGCTTCATTTAGTAGTGCAATGTTCCAACGCTACCTCACACGTGTTACTTACAACTTATGCTTACTGAAATTACTTGTTACAACATATATTCTTAAACTTTAGAGATTGTCATTTTAAAGAAGTGACGCTCTTAGTTAATGGTTTTAGTCCTAGTCCTCCACATGTGTTTCTTCTGTCCTCTCTCTGTAGTAGGTCGTCATCATGGTAGTCTTTCTGGTTAAGGTCCTCGGACTCAACTAATGTTGATTCGGATGTTACGGTGTCATGAAGTCGTCCTGTTTCTCGGTGGTATAGTAAATACAGTTGAAGTCTTCGTCTTCACATTTTACAGATATGCACATCACATTTGGTAATAGTACGGTTGTATCTGAATTTACATATACAACTCTAAAATAACTTTAACTATATTTCTTACTGGGAGATGTCACCTTACGCACTTAATTTTCTACATTACTTTTTCTTGTTACACACCACATTCTCGTTATATAACTCTTCACATGGTTATTTGAAATTAATAACCACATTTAACAAAAAAACATATTTTGTACAGCGCTCTGCTTTGAGCTGCTTACTGGTTGAACGACGCATCATCTCTGCTCTGTAACTATGTAGGAAGGGGCAGAAAATCGTGCGGAGGTTACGCGTCGCAGCGAAATAGTTCCACATTTCTCCTTTATTTAAATGGTTAAAGTTTGACTTTTTAATTATTCAGAGATATTCTTAATTACAAACGTTATTAAAGTACGCTACTGTGGTCTTGTTTAATTATTTAAATCATGTCAAATTTACAAGTATTATTAGTTTGTTTAGGGGTCGGAATTCAAGTTAATTCCGGTTAGCGCATGTCTATGCAGGGTTAATTAACAAGGTTTACCCTATCTGTACACTCGTGTTCCTTTTTATTTTATTATTATTAAAACTCTTTATTAAATATTATTATAATTTTATGATAGCGATAAAATTTAGTTTAAATGTGCGATTTTATTACAATTTAAAATTTCTCAGCCTTTACATTACCTATTTATTAATTACTATATTTTTAATTAATGAAATCGTCACAATATGCCTTGAAACGCGTAACGTTAAACGGGGTCGAGAAGTCACACGGCGGACCGCATACAAGGTATCATTTACTATAACCAGTGCTCAAGCTAAATTAACGTTGGCCGACAAAATGTCACAAAAGTGTAATCTGAAATAATAGTAAACTACATAATGCGGAGTATACAGCGGCAGTGAAAAACTTATAAACGTTTGAAACAACATTTCGGAGTGATCAGTTGAAACAGCACATAAACGTGGCGATGGTGAAACTGTTAGGAATGCCGTGGATTGGTTAAGTACCCTTCATAAAACTACCAAATCAATTTTATAAATATATGAAATAAATATATGAAATAAATACAGATACAGAGCTCTAATAATGGGGGTTAAAAAATAAAAATGTAAAAAGGGTGAAAGAGTGAGTGAGACAAAGTACTGAGTATTAAGCATATTAAACACCTGGTTGTAGTTATATAAGAATAGTAATTGTAAGAATTGTTTTTTTTTCTCATTTTGTATATCGATACTTTATATGTTATTTCAATGTAACCGAAAACTAAAAACTTATAATCAGTGTATTAATTGACCAAAAGTGAGGAGGAGCTGAGCCTTTGTTATCTAACAAAATTTTATATAATAAACAAAAAATAATTTGTTTTAGTCAGCATAAACTGTGTTAGCTTTATGATTTCGCAACACAACCCAAGTAATCCCTCTGCAACTGTTTCGTCTATACGACCCAGGAGATCACCCGAAGGTAAGATAAAAACGAAGTTGTTATAAATTTAATTAATTTTATATTAACGCAGTAAATTTGTATAGTAACAGTGGCACCTGAACTTTGAGACGATTTGTGTGATTTATTATAATCACACAAATTAGACCTAATACATAAGTTGTAGAGAAGGGTTATTTGGGAGTGGGGGCGATGTTGTAAATGATTGTAGATTGTGAGGAGGAAGGGGTAAAGCAAAACTAAGCTAAAGTGTGTATAATTGTATATATAAGCCATAATCATATAAAAAAATGGAAAATAAGAGTGACGAAGTCAAGAAAATTGACTTAACTAATACTAATACAGAGAATCAAATAAATGCAACTGGCGTTAATGAGTCAGAAATCCAAGCAATGACCGAGTCAACGGTCATGATTCATTCGACTCCAATCGTAGTCCAAAACGGAGAATTAAACGAGTCAGGTGTTACAGATACTCTGGAATTCAATTAACACCAATTTTAACGAATAAAAATAATCAACCTGATAGTAATGATATAAAGAGTATTTTACGAGCAATATTGAGGGATAGTAATGAAGTAAAAAATGATTTCACTGAAGTAAATGTTAAATTTGATGTACAAAATGCAAAATTTGATAAATTAAGCAGTGATGTTAATGAGTTGAAAGAACAAAATAAAGAAGTAAAAAATAATTTGAATGAACAAAATAATAAAGTTGATGCATTAAGTAGTGACATAAATGCAAAACTTGATGAATTAAGCAGTAATGTAAATGAACAGAGAACGAAATGCGAAAACAATTTTAACGAATTAAATAAATGCTTTGATATAAATGATGTTAGATTTGATGAACTAAAGAGCGATATTAATAATATGAAATTACAAAATGCTAACGTTGATAAGCGCATAAATGATCTAGATGAACGATGTACTATTATTCAAGAACAAGTAGTAGAGTCAGTAAAGGAACAAGTTAAAGAACAAATTAATGAATTTAAAGAAAGTGTAGAAAGTAAACTAAACGATGTAAATGCACAAGTAGCAGATACGATAACAGTACAAGTTAGGGAACAATGTAGTAAAATAGAAAGTAATTGTGAAAGTAAAATAAATGAATATAGTGCTGATATTGAGTACAAAATAAGTGATTGTAAATTTACTGTTGCAAACAAAATTGAAGAAATTAATAACAATTATTGACAGTAAGATTAGCGAAACAGAAAGTAGCTATAAGTCAGAAATACAGCTATTAAAAGGTGCTGTAGAAATGGTAAATAATGCCAGTATTCAATCGAACGTGTAACTAACAAGTTTAATTTAATTGAACAAAAACTAGTCAGTGTCAAAGATGATTTAAATATACGGCAATAAGCAAAAAATTAGATAGTGTCAGCGAGTGAATAGTAATTATCCGCGACGCAGATAGCAAGATCCAGTTAGAGTCATTTAATGGGGACAGCGGGGGGGTACACCCTATGCAATTCCTAAATAGAGTAAGAGACTTTAATCGATTTTGTAATAACAATTGGGAGGTGAAATTGTTAAAAGTTATGAAATGTTTTAAAGGAAGCCCTGCGGTGTGGGCGGAAGTGCATAAGGGAGATTGGTTAAATTACCAAAGTTTTGAAAGGGATTTCAGAAATAAATATTGGTCGGAGGAGGAACAAGAAATATTACGAAGTAAGATCATGGGGCCCGGTAATTTTGGGGTCCACGGAAGTAATGTAACTGTGTACGTAATGCGACTATATAATGAGATAAAATATTTAGAACCACCGTTACCATTCTGATCATTCGTGCGACATGTAAGTAAACACCTACCGCGAGAAATACAGACCAACCTGATGACAAGGGAAGTGGTAGATATAAATGAACTAGAACGAATATTAGATATTTTCCAGAATATAAGGGACCGGGAGATGAGTAGGCGCCCAAACCTGTCAGTATTGCACACTAATGAAAATCATAATCGATCTAGTGGGACACCAACCACATATAGAGGGGCGAGGGGAGGTAACAATAATAACAACAGACGCGAGGACTGGTGGTGTTCAGAGTGCCATTTTGAAAATTACCCGATAAGAACAACCTGTTATATATGCAACCGGGCAAGAAATTGCCAGCATAGCGAACCAGTGATCAACCAAAACAATCAACACCAGAGTGGAGTAAGCAGTAGCAGAGGAGCACCAGGAAGCAGCGGACATTCTACTAGAGGCCGTGGTGGGTACACCCCAGGCCGTACAACAGCTCCAATGGAAAACCAAAAAAGGACAGTGGGTGAAAGGACCCAACCATTGTCAATAGGTAGCAGCGGGGTCCAAGAGGGGCGTCACTATCGGAGCCAGCTGATTAAAACAGACATATCAAAGGAATTGCTGGAGGATGACGATGTCGAGGTTATTGAAACGGAGACCGGACTGACAGAGGTGATGGTAAACATAGAAGGTAAGGAGTTTAAAACATTAATAGACACTGGTAGTGAGGTATCAGCGATTTCGGAAAATGGGCTAGGAAAATTAATAGAAGTAAATAAAAATATTCCCTCTTTACCAGCCGCGGGAGTCACTATAATAGGTTCGAAGTAAAAGAGTAACTAAACAAGTTCAATTAAACATGTTGATAAATGGGGTTGTAATGGTACAAACCCATGAGATTTTGCATTTTAATCTTTTCAATTTTATTCCATCAAAGAATATATGGTGAATAGAGTATAGCATTGAGACTAGTACGGCTCGGCATTGGAATGCAGATTAGCAACGAGGGTGTGTATTCCGAGACACGCGCGAACGGCAGCCAACGTTCTCACACTGAAGGCACGAACAGGTGCATTCTTTCTCACCCGGTGCGCTGAGAACAAAGACAGTCGGCAAATAGCATCTCATGGATACGGGCGCGAGCAGTTTGCGCTTCCGCCGGCTGAGCACAGTTTTTGTCTTGCTCGCGCATAAAAAATGTGAATTTTATAGTAAAAGACAGTCGCATATACAGCTTAAAACCGGCCGGTTGTGAAAAAAGTTCTGGAATGAAAATGCGGGCCCGTATAAATAAAATGTGATTTTAATTCAAATTAAGAAATTTTATAGTCATGACGTGATCTGAAGTGAAATGAAGTGACAGTTTCTAGTTATCTGGTGAGAGTTACGACCAAAGAACGATATGTGCAGCGTGATGAAAGAAATAGAAAACGTACGGAGGCTGGACTGACTTTTAGGGACGCAATTGCAGATAAGAGAACAAATTCTATTATATTCAATTTTACTCATAAATTATGAAAAGTAGAAATTTAAAACAAAAAATTACAACCATTCAAAATTAAAATATGAGCTCAAGAGGAAAATCTAAAATATGTTGTATGTGAGAGTGTGTGGGGGTTTTGCTTAAGTAGGCTATATATTAAACCATGAAGCGCTGGTTTGTGTTCTATAAAATTAATTTTATGTCTTGAATGTATTTATCTCTATTCTAAAAAAGGAAAAAATCATGTATAACAACTGTCATTATTGTCTGTATAAAAAGCAGTAGTAGCAAGAAGAAAGGGAGGGGAATATTTGGTTTACGGGAATATCAAAATGGTTTTTTTTAAATGTTTTCCTTTGTTGTATAAGAAATCTAATTAAATAAAAGTATAATCATGGTATGATGGTAATACAGTTGTATTTTCTTGAATAACCAATTCTGTTCTTCTGGTTCGCTGATCCGAACCCTGACGAGTAAACTTTTAAGTTGGTAGATAACCACATAGCGGCTACAAGGGCCTACAGATGCATAATAAACTTATAAAATCTATTTATTAATTTGTAAAAAGGTAAGTACTAGTACCATTGACGTCCGAACTAGGGACAAATTTATAATTTAAATAAGCTGTACTATCACAAATGGCACTCGAACAAGTGGACATTTATATAAATAATTTTTATATACATATAAGCCTACTTGGGAGAACAGAATGGCTATTTGAAATAACAAAATAATGAATAAATAAATGTACGCATGGTGTTGTTGGAGTAACGTAAAATGTTGGGGAGGTTAATATTTTGTTATATGGTAGTTATATATAGTGTGTATGGTAATTGTTTTGACAGAATTATACAATTCAAATAATTTAAATAAAGCGGATGTAAGAGACGTTAGTGGGAGTTACATATGAATTAAAATTAAGTACAGAGAAATAAGAGTATGTTATAATAGGACTGATAGATATATTATGAATAAGTAAAAAACTAAATAAATAATATAAAAATGAATACAAATGAAAATAGTAACAAAGACGTCAGCATAACTGAGAAAACATTTACAAGTGAGATGGGTATTCATTCAACACCAGTTAGTCAAATCGGCGAGTCTAGTGCCACTGAATCTGTTGAGTTAAATACAATACAGGTAACACCCATCTCAACTCGTCATGAAAACAAAAGACGATAATAGTGACATAATAAATATGATGAAATTCCTTTTTAAGAAGCAAAACACACTGATAAGTAACAAATTTATGAAATATTTAATAAATTTTACAAGCTTGATGAAAAAGTTGAAACAATGACTGATAAAATAGTAGAATCAATAGATCAGAAGTTCGATGAACAAAACGCTAGCATAGATGACGTGGTTAATAACTTTACAATGAATAAAGTAGATGAAGTATTTCAAAGTGATGGTAATGATGATAATTCTGAAAGTATAGTGGGGGTAGAGAATAGTGAAAAGTCTGATAAATTCGATGAAAATAAAGACGATCAGGTAACATATAATGAGGTAAGTAGGGGTGAGAATTACGATGATGTAAGTAAAAATAGCAAGTAAAGGTGGATAGCCAACTAACTGAACCCATAAATATTACACGGGGACTAAAGCAGGGAGATGGGTTGGCCCCAACACTATTTAATATTGCATTGGAATATGTAATTAGAGGCTTATCAATAAATAGCTCCAATCTGTTAACAAATAAAACTGTACAGATAGCCGCATATGCAGATGACATTAACATCATGTCAAGACGGATCACGGCAGCTAAAGAAATATTTATAGAGCTTAAAAACAAAGCCAAGGAAGTTGAGCTAGCCATAAATATGGATACAACAAAAATGCTTATCCAAACAAGAAGGGACCAGGTTCATAACAACATCGAGATAGAGGAGGACACAATTGAGGTGGTGGACAATTTCATGTATCTCGGAGTGAATCTAGCAAAGACTGGATCAGAGGAGCCGGAGATCCAAAGACGGATCACCATGGCTAACAAGGCGTACTTCGCATTGCTGCCATCATTTAGGTCTGGGGATGTGCACAGGGAAACAAAAATGAAAATATATAGGACTGTCATCAGACCGGTGCTATGCTACGGGTGTGAGGCATGGGCAATCACACAGAAAACAGTCGACATAGTAGACACCTTTGAAAGGAAAATCCTCAGACGCATTATAGGCCCAATACAAGAAAATGGCTCATGGAGACTGAGATACAACAACGAACTGTATCAAATATATAAAGAGATACCAGTCTCAAAATTTATAAGAATTCAAAGATTGCGTTGGGCCGGACATGTTATGAGAATGGAGGATGGCAGGAACCCTAAGAGGGCTTTGCTGGGTACATGGGAGGGAACGAGACCTAGAGGTAGACCGAGGAAGAGGTGGGAAGATGGCGTTGCAGAGGACGCGAGAGACATGGGGATAAGAAACTGGAGGAGGGTTGCAGTGGATAGAGTGATTGGAGGCGGAGATTGGTGGAGGCCAGGGCCCGACTTGGGCTGTAGCGCCATAGGAGAGAGAGAGTAAAAATAGTGGTGAAGAAATTTTAGAGGAGGTAGAATGTAATAATGGAATGTTAGTGTGCATTGATGAGTCGGAGAGAAACTGGAGAGAGAGTATACAGATAGAGGGGTTGCAGGGGGTAATATTTTCCGTAGTGTTGGGGGTGAAGAAGGGTCTTCACGAGTATATTTGGTAGATGAAAGATCTACAAATAATTGTCCTTTGAATTTTGGTGGTGTTCCTGGAAAGACCAGGAGGTGTTTTTGTGATTTAGTGTCCCCTGCATATATTGAGAGAGAGAGAGTGTGACTTGGTGTTATGATGAGGGATATTTTGAGAGAGAGAGGTATGGTGATAGGAAGATAGAGTTGTTTGAGGTTGGGAGGAGTTATACAGAATTAAAAGAGAGAGTGAATAGAGAGAGAGAGTTGATAATTATAGTGAGTATTTACCTTGGGTTGAAGCTGATGTAGCAGCAGTAGTTGATGATAAGATAACTTACCTTACTGTAACAGAAAATACTATTGAAGAAATTACCATACACGATGTCGACAGGAATTTTGAATTGATAGTATGCAATAATATTTGTATTATCAATAATATTGATACAATGTAACAAAGTAATAATGATGACTATTATAATTATAATAGCAATATGTATTTAATTGTAAATGAATGGTGTAGTGATAAGATCAGACTATTATATGATAATGGGGGTTAGAAACAGTGAATGAACATTTTATTATTTTAGTTTATGGTAATGACCTGGCTAGATTATGAAATGTTGTGTGGTAAACAGAAATATAATGACAAGAAATTGTAAATAAATTTATAGTGAAATTAATTGTGTTTGCGTTGTAGAAGGTATTTTAGGTAAACAATGTGTATATGTAGTAGAAATTGATTTAATAATAATACTTTATTAGACTAAATAAATAATGAGAGTTTGTAGTAAATGAATTGTAATTGTTTTGGAGTAAGGTAATTAAAGTAATGTTGTGTTTTAAATAATTGATTGAATTAAAGAATTTGAGATGAATGAATGAATTAATTAATGTGGTAGAGATAAATTTTGATAATGAATTTAAATGATGTTTCCGAGGTTTGAACTTGAGAATACATAGTAAATGAATAAATCTAAAAGGTGTTTAGTAGTGGAGTCATATGATTGTTATGTTTCAGAAGGTACATATGGTTGTACATGATATTTGTGGTAATGAATGTTTATAATTTTGTGCCTATGACAGGAATCATGTGTTTATTCAATTGAGCGATGTAATGTAAGTGTGAAGTTTATAATACAATTGAAAGGAAGTAAAATGTTTAAATGTTTGAATAATAAATTTTAAATGAGTTTCAAAGGTTTAAATTAAATGATGAAACTATTTTGAGGTAGTTATGAATTTTCAGTGGGTAATTTAATGTGAAGTGTTGTAAAAGACAGTTTGGGATGATTATTTCAATAAGGCGTTTGAGTCAGGCAGAGTTAACTTTAATGGGTGTTAGAGAAAATAAGAATTTTGGGAGTAAAAGTAATACAGAAACAGGGTAGTAGTAGGGACACAGTAGAGAGAGTGCATATAGGTAGAGAAAGTGAGTAATGTAAATGAAGAATAAGTAGTTGATGGTAAAATTTTGTAGTGAGGGTAGTGGTGTAGGGAGTGATCAACGTGCGTTGTTGGGCAGGTAATTGTGAAGGGTCGAAGAGTGTTTGCCGAAATTATGGGAAGGGCAAAAGGTTATGAATAGAATTGCCAGGTTAGGGAACACACATCCTAGTTACAAAGAGGGTATGAGGTATTTTATTATAAGAGGGGAAGGATTTAAGTGGAATTAGTTTTGAAGGGGGTTATTATTGAGAGATTGGTGTCACCCTATGCAAATCTGTTAGCGGTTGTTTGAAGGAAGAAAGGTGAGTAAGGTTAGATATATAAATGCCAATTCAATAAATTGAATCATAATGAATGACTGAGAATCACCCAAACCAATTAATGATGAAAATGTTAAATGTTACTACACTCATTTTTTTTAAACGAATGGGGGTGTATATAACAGGACCAAATATCATTAATTTGGAGTTATATGTTAAGGATATACTATATTGATGTTTAAATAAATTTTAATAGTCGAAACTCCACTCATATGTTATAGCGATCATAATAATGCATTGTACAAGGCGCACACGCCTATGTCCACGGCTGTTATATAATCAACTCACTGTGAAACGAATACGACCACCCCCAAACTTTCAATTATTAATATTTCGGAAACCAGTAAATTCAGGCGAAATCCATTATAGCCAAAATATTAATAATAGGGTGTGTGAATTTTATGCAATATAATTAAATAATAGCAGAGTTAATTAATTTTATGTTAATAACTTCTGTAATAATTGAGCTACATAAAAGAGCTTTTGATATGTTATAGCTATAAGAATTTACAACAAATTGTATATTTTAGAATTAGCACAACTTGGCTTGCAGCCAAGATAATTGAAATATAAAAGTGCCACAGGAAATCCGGAACGACAATTCAGTTCCGTTGTATTAAGAATATTAATAATAATATAAATTCTCAGTCTGTGGGAAAGTAGTTTCGTTCTCATGGGCTGAGATGATTCATATTTTGAGTAGTAGGGAGAGTGTGTCAGCCAATCAAATCATTCGAAGAAATTGGAACCAACGCGGAGTTTTGGGGCTGATTAAACACTCTAGTGCCAGTATTCAAGAAGAACAGACGTATATCTTCGATCGTCTCAAAATCATAATTTTGTGAAGACTCATCGGAAGACTCTACGTGGTCAACACGCCTAATTACGATCATCATAAACAGTTCAAATGTAACGACTCGTAATTACAGCGATCAGTCAAGATACTCTTCTACTACAACAAACAAGCGTACCGTGCACTACATTAACTGTGGGCGTATGCACGCAAGAGATCTACAAGACTACAAGACCTTACTTCAAGAATACGACAGAGAGGCCGTCTAAACCATTTGCGATTCAGCTGACGAGCAGAACTACAACTCGTAACGAGACACACACACTGACGTGGAACGTGAATCGACGAGGGATCTGAAGCAGTTCTCGCAGACAATTACAGACGTAAAAACTTCTTCAAAAGCAGGTGAGCGGAGTGTTGCTGATTTCCGAGCTCACCACCAAAACCCAGGACGCTCAAGTAGATCACTATCTCTAGCCGATTGGACAAGGACAGCGAGGGACATCCGGAGCATCTCTACAATCCTCTTCAGAATCAGGAAAGTCAAAATCACGTTATTTATTTTTCAACCGTTAAATTTTTCTTACTTTTTTAATTAAAATCAATGTAATATAAACCATTCAGATGCCAGAAATCAAAGACTCTAGTTAAATAAGAATTATTCACGTGTGATAATCTGTATAGCCAGTATAAGTAATTAATAAGCATTAGTTAAGAATTAATAGTAGGTAAAGAGAAAAGCGCTATACAAATCTTAACAAAGAATTAAATAATTTGCTCATACTGCAGTATACGTGAGTCAGATCACTAGTAAATAAAGGGACGTGAACTAGATTGTCACACCTAGTTTATTTTTGAATATTTTCAAGTAACTTTAGATTTTTTATTTCATTAGAATCAAATTTAAAAACATTGAAATTAAATGGAATTAAATTAAATTGAGTAATTAAATTTTGAGTTAAAATAACTTCATTGAAAATAACGAGCTCAACTTTAAAAAAATTATTAATCATTCAGAAAACATTACACAAGATTTATTTACTGTTTAGTTTGTAAGAATATTTAAACTTATAAGCATTTCATTCTTGTGTGTTTGGAGTAATAAACCCCGTTTTTATTACCCCACATTGTTTTTTTTTATTGCTGTACTACGGAGCCTACCAACCTCACAAAACTCTTCACTTTTAAAATAACTTATTTAGTGTGCTGTTGTTATACACTTGAGTTTACATACTTGCGAAATCAAATCCAAAATCCACATGCCCTAGTCAGAAGAAAACCGCAAGATCGGACAGCAGGTAGGTACTCACACATTTACATAACACAACAACACACGGATAGTAAAGTTATAAAATTATAGACTTTGCTTAGCCCCCACTAATGGGGTGATTGGTTTTGACCAATCAGGATGCATAAATTTAATTGTAAATTAAAATCATTATCAAACAATGTTTTGTTATGTTAATAATAGTAAATAAAAAATGATTTTATATATATATATATATGACACAAACTAAAATAAGTACTGTCCAACGCTATTTAGAAATTTACTTTTGATTAAATTGAAGTTATCGTCTTCTTGCCTACCCCACTTCCACTTATTTTTTGATGATAACAAATGCTTAAATTTGGTAGTCAGCTCAGAATAATTCTGCTGAAACTTTCTGTAATAGTTGCAAATTCCTAAAAATGATTGCAATAGTCTGACATTTTGTGGTTTAGGAAAATTTTGAATTACCTCTACCTTCTCAGGTGATGACGTTATTCCGGTTTCAGATAAAATAAACCCTAGAAATTGTAATTCTTGAGTGATAAATTTAGATTTATCGAGCTTGAGTGTTATATTATTCTGATGCAGTTTTCTTAATACCAAATCTATTCTGTTGCAATGCTCTTCCTATGTCACTGAAGTTATCAGTATGTCATGTACGTATACAGTGGCAAACTCCAATGCTTCTTTTCCTAAAATCTGATCCATACACTGTACGAAGATTGCTACTGAATTTACCAGTCTGAAAGGTAAGCGTTTAAATTGGTAGTTCCTTCCTTCGAATATAAAAGCAACATACTGGCGACTATTTGGGTGCAACTCTATCTGCCAATAACCGCAGACTGCATCCCACGTGCTCATGAACTTACAACCATGGAATTTTTTCATGATCTCTATCTCCCCTGGTGATGTCCTGTCGTTAACTATCATTTTATCTATTTCTCTGTCGTCGAGGCATAAATGTACCTGTCCATCTTTCTTAGGTATAGCTACAATTGGGCTGGTGTATGGTGAATTGCTTCTTTCAATGATGTCTTCTTCCATCATTCTCTGAATTTCTTGCCTAACGGCTTCTTTTAATGACTGGGCAATTGGATATAATTTTCTATTGAAGTTCACTGAATCATGGAATCTTAACTCACTTACAAAATTTTTGGCTTTTCCTGGTGAGTTTGAGAATACACACCTATATTTATTATAAATATTCACTAAATCCTGCCTTTGTTCCACACTTACTGCTTCTGTTGAGCCTTTTATTTGAAGTGACAGTATTTCCTGCAACTTCTCCTTCCATAAATCCTCATTATTTCCTATGGGTGTCCTAATATTCTCCCTAACATGGTATGAACGTCGGTACTGAGGGGCACATTGGCTTCCTAGTATCTCAGTTGACCGTTCATCACCTTCTGATTTCAGTGTCACCATTCCACTGTTCAGATCAATTATGGCAGAGTGGCGCCGTAGCATGTCACACCCTAATAAAACCTTAAAAGCTAGCCCCTGGGCTACTAAAAACACCATAGGAATCGTATTCCTTTACTTGTAACATTCATGATTACTTGTTGCTTAACTGTTTTGTTCCGTCTTCCTGTAGCTCCTATTATTGTTATATTGTGGATTGGCAATGTTGGTATTCTCTCAGTGCATGGTTCCTGTATCCTATTTAATTCAGTTCTGTCTATCAGTGAAATTTTAGCTCCAGTATCAACATCATTTCAGTAGGTACACCTTGCAATTCTACCTTGACGTATACGATTTCATTGTTTGGTTTTGCCTCTTCGGCCGTTCTTTCTTCCATCAAATCGGATTGAATGTCTTTTAAATAGTTATTTCTAATGATAGTAATTGGTTCTTCTTTTTTACTGATTATTTTTATCTGCCCTTCTTCGCCTGCAGTGATGGGCTGTCCTGAGTTTTGACTGCAGACTCTCGTTTCCTCTATTCCCGTCAGAAGTTATTGGTCGATCTTCGTCATTTCTACGCTGGTTTTCGGAGGGCGCTTCTGTTCTTCCTTCCCAGCTTCTGGATCGTCGACTCTCAGCACTTCTACTCCTTTGTGGGCGCCTATTTTCTTTGTCTCGTCTATACTGATTTCTATATGTTTGGTCGTTATTAAAATTTCTTCGGCGGCCTCTGAATCGATTGTCGGGTGACTCCTGTTGTTACCATTGGCTCTGACGTGATTAACTCTCTGTCTATTGTCTCGTTCGGTTCATTTCTTTGCTCATTTTGTGTATCTGGCCTCCGGTGATTCCTTCTATAATAATCTTCCTGTTCGTAACTCTCTAAGAGAGCTTCCATTGCTCCAGTCGTCTTCACCTATCCACATAACCTGGCACGTACTATTCCTTCTTCGAAGTGGTATGAAAGTTTGGTCACCAGACATTCTTCTGGGATTATTGATTCCAAATGTCTTGCCGAACAAACTTTACCTAAGAAGTATGCCGTAGGTGATTGGCCTCTTGTGGGTCATACTTTCCGTTGCATAAGTTGTCTTGGTTTATGTTCTGTATCGATTCAGACCAATTTTTGGTCTCGGATACCTGTTTAAACTCTAGATAATTGTGAACATCATTTCTAATTGCCATCCACCAATTATCGGTAATATTCTTAAAACTCTCATCCAGAAGATTTTTGATCATATGCCACCGGTTTTCTTTAGTCCGACTAATTAATTCCTCTAACCTCTCTAGGAATTCTAGTGGATTTTTCCTGTACTCCTTAAAATTAATAATTTCTCTGTTTTCTCCCAGTGGTATGTGGATGTAGCTCATAGGTCTATTTCTGAGTACCTCTCACTCTTCTCGGATGTTTATTAGTTCTCTCTTTTGTATTTCTTCTATCTTTTCTTTATTATTGTTTACTTGGTATCTTACCTGTCCTAAGTTATTTCCTATATGGTCTAATTGTTCATCCATTTTGCCTTGCAATTTCTCTTGCGTTTCTTGTTGGAGTATTTCAACCCTTATTTTGCTATTATCTTCTACATTATTAATTTGATTTATTATTTCTTCTCGAATTGTATCAACGTTTCATTAGTCCTTTAAATTTTCTCATTTGTTTCTGTTATTCTCTGTTTTATCTCCTACCTGTATTCTTCTAACTGTTGTTTCAGTGTTTCGTTATTCTTCTCCATCTGTTGTTTCAACGATTCATTGTTTTGTTTTAATGTTTCATTATTGTTTTCAATTTTCTTGTTAAGTGCTTCATTGTCTTCTTTCATTTGTTGTTTAAACAATTCGTTGTTTTCTTTTAATGTTTCATTATTCTTTTCCATTTGTTTTTTCAATGTTTCGTTGTTTTGGTTAATGTCCTCCTTCATTTGTTTAAATGCCTCTTTCATAAATTCCATTAGGCTGTTGTAGTTCGCCTCCACTGTAGGTAATATCATTTCTACTTCTTCAACAGGCGTTGCCTCCTTCTCTTGCATGTCTACCTCGGTTTCGGTGTTTGCTGTCCGTTTACATGAAGTTGCTCTTTGTGGCATTTTCATTTTTATTGTAGTCGCCGCTAGAGTAGAAAACTGTTAAAAGAAGACAGTACAATGATATAATATTATCTTCTACTTCTAGCCCCATGTTGGGCGCCAATTATGTAATAGAAAAATAAATTCTACTTGTTAGATACTTGTAACGCCTCACGTTGTTTGCGCCAAATATGTAACGTAATTCAAATATGTATGCTATGATTCAAAATTCTACTTGTGGGTAAATATATGATTCTTTTTTGTTTTGTTTATTTATTTTATTAATTAAAATAATTAATTAATTGACTTGTTACTTTTTGCCTCGCGTTGCGGAAGATAATGTGTAAAGTTCAGTAATGTAGGTTAAATATATTTTGTATATATTTATTAAATTTTTATAAATGTCAATTATTTCGTAGAGTCGCAAATTGTTGGTTCTAATTTTTTAATATGTCTATAATCTATAAAAATTCAAAATATAAGGTGAATAAAATATTTGGTTTCAATTACATTTACTTTTCGTAGCCTCACTGTGTAAGCGCCAATTTGTAATGGTCAATTAACAAATATAAGTTTTCTAAAAATTTTTAATCTTTCTTGATTTTTGTGTTAATTCATTTCTTTATTTATTTCTTATTCATTTACCTAGTTTGATAATTTAAACTCATGTGGCACACCAAAATTGTAATGCCAACTTATTCTTCAAATGTTTATGAAAACACTAGCACTCGTAAATTGAAAAAATAGTAATTATCAGAAATAATTACTCATACAAAATTAATTCCATTAAAATTCCTTTTATTTACTTTTGAAATCCTTTTCTTCTGAATTTAAAATAACTAAAATATTTCTTAATTTGAATTATCCAGGTTAGTTAATTTATCGCTCAGCGGTTGGTACTATGAGTTTCCAAAACTCAGACCTAGGTTAATATTTTACGTTGTAAATATAACCTCGTGGTTTCTTTAGACTACAATAACTATTTATGAAAATGTCCTTTATGAAGTACAAAACATAACAATATAAAGTTAACTATAATAGAACGAAACAATATCTTATAACTAAAGTAACGAACAGTTTGTAATTGCCGAACAGTGTCTTGTTGAGGTTAACAGTTTTTTAGGAGGTTATACTCCTTTAATTTTTAAACACAAAGAAATAATTATTGAACTATGAAAAAAATTACAAAAGTGTTAGTGTTTTAGGTCAGTGATGGTGAAATAAATAGTTCACAAATGTATATAAAGTGTTGCAAGTTGGGTTATGAAAATTAGTTAATAAGTCGTTTTAAACATTTAATTATTGACACTATACTTTCCTTTTATATGCACACACTTTCTGATTCACTGTTATTATTTTCACACTATAATTCCCTTCTGGTTATTTTAACGATTCACACTTTTTATTTGACACTCGTTGGTCATTAACTATAGTCACTCTTCACCTAACCTGTCTTGGGATTGAGCCTGATTGTAACTTCTTGTATTAAGGTGTAACAGAGGCTCCGTTCTTTGCAGCTCGAATTCCAACAATCAACTAACTCACTTGGCTTCACTTTTTGGGGCTTGCTGTTGCAAAATGTGGAAAATTCCCATTGGTTGAAACGTCAAGCATTGTTGTTCATGGCATCACTTTCTGTGATCAAAATTACCAAAAAATCTCAATTTTAACATATCTTCCTTATACTATGTCCAATTGTAATCATATTATCACCAAATGAAATTCTTTTTTCCTCCTGATCATTTTGAGATCTCACAACATAGGTTTCTATACAGTATTATTAAACAAAATAACATTTCTTAGTTTTGGCGTAATCTAACATTTTATGTTTAAAAGTAGTCTTTTTTAATATATAACTAATTTCTTTTGCTTTACATGTAATCTTATGTTAATAAAATAGATTTTAATACTACTGATTACAAATGTGAACATTCAAGTCCAAGTAAAAGTCCAAGTAAAAGGAAATAGTTCAGTTCAATAAAACAGTTCAATAAAAGAAAGCAAATCTAGTAGAATCCACAAAATTTGTGCTAGCGTAATTATTTTGCAACTTAACCCCAGATAACCTATTCTGCAGCTGATTTTTTCGTGTGTACGACCTTGGAGGAGTAACCCTAAGGTAAGATAAGAGAATTATTATTTGCAAAAACTTATAGTGTTTCATTGGCCCCAAACTAGGGACTCGAGTAGTTTTATTATTTGCAATCATTTATAGAGTTTCATTGGCCCCCGATACAGGGACGGCGAGTGTAATTTTTATTACAGTTGCCAGACCTAATTAAGCTGCAGAACAGGTTATTTGGTGGTGAGGGTAAATAAAGTGATTTCATAATGGAGAATGAAAATATGTCAACTGAGTCGTCCAATAAAGGCGATTCAGGTATTCAGACAGAGTCACTGTCAATCAGTGACAGTAATGTAAACGGATCTGTATTAATTAGTGAGGTGGGAGCAACTTCCACTCCTGTTACAACTAAAACAAATACAAAAGAAAAAGAAATGTCAATGAATGACCTATTTAACCTTCTCAGTAAACGATTTGATAGTAATGACTCTAAATTTGAGGAACAGAATAATAAATTTAATGAATTAAATAGTCGTTTTGACAATAATGATATAAAATTTAATGAAATTAAAAGTGAATTTAACAGTAAATTCGAGGAACAGAGTAGACAGTTTAACGAACTTAAATTTGATATTAATGAGGTCAAAACTATGTGTGAGAGTAACTTTAACAAATTGAAATATGAATTAAATGAAACATTGAGTCATTCATTAAAAAATATGAATAACAGAATTGAGGAAGTAGAGAGTAGTATGATAGAAAAAATCGATAAACAAATACAGGAAGTAGCTGAAAATTTTGAATGTAAAACAAATGAGAATTATAATGATACGTGTAAAAACGTGGTATTAGAGAATAAGGAGATTAATGTTGAGAGTGATAAGGAAGATTTTGTTGAAGTAGGGTTTAGTAATGAAGTGTTGTTAACAAATGCTAATCAGTTAGAGAGAGAGTATGAAGAGAGTATACAGAGGGTAAAATTTTCCCGTGGTGCGGTTGTGGGTGAAGAAAATGCTTCACGAGTGTATTTGGGAGACGTATGGTCTACAAATAATTGTCCCTTGAATTTTTGTGTATCTGGTAAAGCCAGATGTTGTAGTAACAAAGTGGTACCCTCTGCATGGAGTGAGAGAGAGAATGTGAAACGTTGTGAGAATTATTGTAATGAGAGAAATAGAGAGAGAGAAATAGAAATATTTAAGGTGAATAGAGATTATGAAATATTGGTACAGAGTTTATGCATTAAGAGAGAGGAACAAATTGACTCACCTTGTAAAATAGAGATTGATAATTATTTTGATGATACCTGTATAAATAATAATAACTTACCTGATGTTTTAATGAGTAGAGTAAATGAATATGATGAGAAAATAAATTACTTGATATTGTATACAAACACTTACGGAGACAGAATTGAAATCACTAATGTAGACCGGTTTTATGAATCAGTAGGTAATAATGGTATGAAATATTATGTTGAGAAGGGTTATTACACAAATGATAGCCATATGTTGTGTATCAATGAAATTGAAATGTGTTATGTGCAGAAAAGACTAATTTTTGACGATAGAGGTTGAATATAAACTCAATGAATGGACGTTTTAAACATTTTAGTTTATGGTTATGACCTTGCTGAATTTGGAAATGAAGTGTGGTAAAATTGAACAAGTAATGATGAAGATTTGTAAATAAATTCTAGTGAAATTGATTGTGTTTGTATTGTAAAATGTTTCATGTAACCATGTGTGTATTGATTGATTTTAAAATAATATTATTTTATTTTGTTAATTAACAATAATAATTAACAGGAGGTATTAATGAATTTAATTTTGCATTGTGTGTTTATATTCAAAGTACTTTAAATAATACAACTAAAGCTAAACTGTTTTGAGTGGAGGTTATTAAAATAATTTTCAAGTTAAACAAATAATTTAAAAAGGTCAGTTTTATTAATGAAGCAAAATTAATTTGGATCTGAATGGTAACAAATAATAATTGATAAATATGTTAACATCAAAAGATTTAGAAAAACCCAAATAACTGAAGGAAGTATATATGTCAGTATATGATGTAACCATGAATGTTGAAACTGAGAGTGTTTATAACACCAGTCTGGCAGACAACTGGTAATGTAAACAGGTGTGTTGGATGTTTTGACTAATGTTCACAGCCAGGTGTTGAAGTGGATAACTGTTGTATTCTGCTGAATCATTGCCAGCAGTGAAACCTTATTATGAAACAAAAGAAATGTAAGATGTGTTGAAATGGAGGCAGCCTTTTATTGTAATGCAATTAATATTTTGCTTTGAATAAATAAGATTGAAATACTGTAACTCAGAGTTTTGAGGAATTAAAATTAAACTAAATTGGTAATTAAATAAATTGAAAAGATGACTTTAAAATGTAGTGGTAGCGGGTAGATGTTCCCCACTTGTCCCAGTGGGGTTCGTCTATTTCAGGGACGCGCCCCTGCCCACGCGAGCCTTGGTTTTCTCCATTTACCCTTATTTTCGGAGGAAGCTTTGTCCTTACCTTTAGTCCTAGTTGTTGACCTTTTAATGATCCTTACCCTTTTTATCTTCCCGATTTCCCTAACCCTCCCTTTAGAGAAAATATAACAATAGCCATATAAATTGGCACACCCTTTCGAACCATTTGATTGCCTTAAGTCTAAATAATACATTAGGGTAATCCTCAAAATTAAACAAACTGGTGTTATTTACGAATTGTACACTCATCCCTTAATAGGTAGGCAGGGAAGAAGTTTTGTGGCTGAGTAAACAAACGAAATAATCAAATTTACTGTATACAATGATCCTGTACATATAAGATATAACCTATTTACGGGTAATTAAAGAAAAAATAATTTTTGAAAAATGTTTTAAAAATGAAAGCTATGTAACCAAAAGGTTTAATGATTATTTTGTGGTACCTGCTATGTTAGGTTATGAGTAGAGATAAATGGTATATAGAATGTGGTTATGGAGGAAGTTAAGTAGAGACTTGAAACCAATGATGTAATGTTTGTAAAATTTATTGAAATACTAAGACAGAATTAACCATTAAACCAATTAGAATCCTTTTGAAAAATGCAATTAAAGTAATTGAAATGGTTTTGAAAGTATGAAGAGATTAAATTACATTGGAGTTGTCCCTAGATTAACTTAAAAGTGTGAATGTTAGTGATGCGTTTAAATAAACAATTTATTCTGATCTGAATTTTGATTGTAATTGTAAAATAAAAAATTGATGTACTTTATTTAAATTAAAAAACTGAAAGAACGTTCAAGATGAGATAGTGTTTGGAAAATAGGATGTGCATATAACTGTTCATGTAAACTTTTATAAATGTCAACTTATGTTTTATGTTTAACTGTAAATTCCCCACCTAAGTGCGGCCATGACCTCACCGGATCATGACCGTGAAAGTAGTTAATTGTGACAAATCATAAATTTTACTTGATATAACCGGCTTGTGGTTTGTTTTGTTTTGTTAACCCGGTGGGTTGTTAGACTTAGTAGGGGGGGTTATTTTTTGGGGAATCTACCAAATTTTGGAACAGGGCTATTTTCACCCAGATAGGGGTGGTAGTCCATTAGGGGCGCATCAATCAAGAATAGTAAGTGTTACAGTGAATTTTATTGTAACGCCGAAGCAAGGATGGGGGTGGAATAAAAGAAAAAATGTCCACCCCTTTCCGCATCAGTCCTTGTGGAAGCAACTGGGCGCTACAGTCCAGGGGGGGAAATAGTGAGTGTGGAAGGGGGTGATCCAGTTACAGGTCACAAGGGAGATGTGGTTTACGGCTAGGATGAGGCCGGCAATGGCCAAGAAGCCTAGTGCAGAACACAGTAAAATGTAACGGGTATCAGGGGTTAAGGGACTATTAGGGGGGTTAGAAGAAGAAAAAAAAAAGGATTTAAGAATAAAGCATTTTTGAGTATATAACTCATATTTTTTGTTATGATTATTATGATGTACTGGTATTTTGTATAATTGAGGTGTTATTTTGGATGGGTAATATTATACGGGGAATATTATTTAATTTATATGATTGAACTGTAAGTAGACTGTAAGTTTATATTATTATTTTTAAACTAAACCAGCACTTTTTATAAGCAGAAGTAGTACTTTGCAAAGAATGAGCCTGTATGACTAAGAGGAAACGAATCAGTTGTGGGACATGGTATAATGGAAGGCCTTTTTGTTAAATTTTAATTGAATGTCATAAAGTCAGGTGATACTGTGGTGGGTATCGGTCCGAGCTTATGGTGTTGGGATCTCGAGTAGAGAAGTCCAGTAAGATCGGATGGGTGCTGCTGCAGCCACCGGACTAGGGGGGGTAAGTACCCATGATTTAGTAGAAAGTTCAGGGGGGTTGCGGCGCCATATCCTCACTGATCCTCTTAGGTTTTAGGAAATAAGAGTTTGTATGCTTCGGCATCCAATCTCTTATTGGGGGGGGGGGTATTGTAATGGTAGGGAATTGTAGGGCCAAGGTAATATCTTTAAAAAATTTATATTCTCCATGTAGGCATTGTTCACCTTTATAGAACCTCGAGTTAGTCAACCAAGTATGCAGTGTTTAGTACAACACATCTTATGTTTCGTCTCCGCACTCAAGCAGCACAGACAGATTATGAAATACAACACAATTTTGCATCAGCCGTGAATCACGGAACAACATAATGTAACCTCATATTGCATCAGGCGGCAAAATATTGCTAAATCTTACGCCTACATTATAGCGCTCTTTTAACAGCACCAATGGAAGCGCAGTCTCACGATCACGTGACCAGACGAAAACCTGTGCTTTACCGCCTTAGCAGCACTGAGAGCAGTTCTATTGTAACTCCTGGTAGAGCGGCCAGAAAATCCGCATACAGTTTGTATCACTTTAAAAAACAGCAGCGTCGGACGCGAAGGATAGGCCGTAATTAATAGTCGGCCTGTCCGGCAAAAAACAATTAACAGTGCACAAATACGGTAGTGGCCATTAAACATTAAGTGCCTGGGCGGAACGTAAAAGCCGGCTATATCAAAAATATATCAACATATACATTTTTAAAGTAATGAGTGAACATTAAAAAGACATACTAAATTCAATACAAACAGTTACGTGAGTGCGGTAGAACGATACGAGTGTACGACTAACTACAGGAACCCGCAGCGGAAGGGTAATATGTACTGAACATTTTTATTAACAAAAACCAGAACCATTCTAAAATACAATTCAATAAGTCCAAATTAAAGCATTTTATTAATGAGATCTCAGTAAGGGAATTAAAATAGTATGAGAGAGAGAGTGACGTAAAGTGCTGGTTACTGAATTAAAGTTATTATTAAGTCATTGTCATATTAGTCTATATTGAATGATTAAATGCCCATGTATTCTTGTTTTATTATGAAAATTGTAGTGTAAAGTCCAAGTAAAAGGAAATAGTTCAGTTCAATAAAACAGTTCAATAAAAGAAAGCAAATCTAGTAGAATCCACAAAATTTGTGCTAGCATAATTATTTTGCAACTTAACCCCAGATAACCTATTCTGCAGCTGATTTTTTCGTCTGTACGACCTTGGAGGAGTAACCCTAAGGTAAGATAAGAGAATTATTATTTGCAAAAACTTATAGTGTTTCATTGGCCCCAAACTAGGGACTTGAGTAGTTTTATTATTTGCAATCATTTATAGAGTTTCACAGCGACAACCATCATCAACTAACATAGCATGGAAGGTGCTATATTAGGTTGCTTGAGGATGGTGTTGTTTGGGACGGTCAAGAACAAGGTGGATCAAACAGGACAAATGACGCAGTGCAGCCTAATCTTTGGAGTCAATGACAAATCTTAAATAACTTATACAGCAACCTTGTGTCTTATTTCCAGGTTGCTTTAGCAGTACCAGAAGTTGGTATGAAGGAAGAATATATCCTACATGAACCACATGAAATAGATGTTGTCATCAAGCAAGAACCTTCTGAAGAATTGACAGAAGATGAGGTATGTTGTGCCTGATATTTTTTTGTCTCTTTTTGAAATGCCAATACTTTTAAATTTACAATTTAATATTTTTCTGGCAGAAGGAAGTAAAATGTATTTTCTCATGTGTATACAAACACCCAGTGTAAAATATTAGAAGAGATATGGTTCATATTCTTAACAGGAAAGTGTCCTGTAATCACTAAATGGTTATAAGTTTGTGGAGTTTATTCTACATAAATTATAGGGTTTCTGTTAATGTATTGAATAAATTGTTATACTAAAATGATTATTAATTGTATAAAGTGACAAGATATATTAGCAATACATTCAAGTCATTAATCTTCACTTTTTTTATTTTGAAGTAGACTAAAGAAGACATACAAATGGTGGGGATAAAAGTGTTACCAAAACCTCTCACAAAAGTGAATGTGAGACATATACCTCCATTAATATATTTAATACTTTAAGTCGCAAGCTCAAGCCTGGGTTGTCATTTGCATATTTTATTTACTACACCCGTGTCTACTAGAAATATTTGGGCAGAGTGTATCTAGTGTAAACCTTTGGAGTGGATACTTCATGTTGGCGTTTAATGTAGTGGGCCATTTTCAAAGTAAAAGCAAGAGTTTATTGAGAACATGTGAACTTAGTAGAGTTTCTGTAAGTTATAGGTTTCAATTCAAGTAAAGTTAACAAAACTCTTCAATTTGTTGGTACAGAAATAGGCCACCATATTTTTTACAAGTCAGCAATTTATTTTAAATGGTCATGTTCTTTAATGATTTAAAAACAGAAATGAAACATTAAAAGGCTATTAACGTGCAACAGTAAAATAGTAAAATAAAAAACCCAGGGTCGATAGCTGCACTTGTATTGTCTATGATACAGCACCTACAATGCAAACCCTCCACACCCGTTATATGGATTTAACTGAACAATAAGAATAGGTTGTGATGATATAAAAAACAAATTACTCACATGTACATTAACATACACTTTTATTCTGATCTTTGAGTAAAATTTCTAGGCACAGGGACTGTATTCTATGATTAAAATGATTCTTAGCTCACATTTTGACAGCACATATATAAGGTGTGTTAAAAAAGAATCGGACCTTTTTTTTGTATGCGATCAAATGAAGCATGGGTGTTGACCTTGAGTACATGCATGCAGCGAATCCTAGTGCGCAAGTGCTGACTGCCACCATCCCGCTACAACGAATCTGTCACTGCCTGGCTGCGTGTCAGTAAGTATGTGTATGAGTGCCCATCGGATTTCATTTACTGTAAAATGACAGAAAAACTTGAGCAGCAGTACTGCATTAAATTTTGCCAACGACTTGTTGATACCCAAGCAGATACTATTCGAAAAATTCAGCAGCTTTTTTTTTTGGGACGATGCTATGAGTGTCACACGTATTAAGAAGTGCTATAATCGCTTCAAAGATGGCTGCACCTCAGTGGACAGTGAACCACTTTCTGCCAGGCCCTCAACAAGCTGTAATGATGAAATCATTGACCAAGTGCAAACTTTGGTCATGGAGGATCTTATCTTCAAATTACTTCACGGTGGGGGGGGGTCTGAAAGATTACAGCAGATATGGGAATAAGCATTAGTTTCTGGCTATGTGAAGAATGTCTGCAAAATTTGCGCCAAAGCTGTTAATGATGTAGCAGAAGGGACTCCATTTAGATGTTTCGCAGGACATGTTGGACTGTGTAAAAACTGGCCCAAATTTTCTCAACACTGTGATCACTGGTGATGAGACGTGGGTTGTGATGGCAGCGAGGCAAACATCTGCTCCCAGTACCAGCCGGGAGGTCGTCGCTAACACCTGGCGGGCACATGGATGAGTTCACAGTGTCCTAATCAGAATAGACCAGAAGATAGCAGCCATCTGACAGGTTCGCTGCAACCAGCAAAAATTAGGAATAAGAAGAGCGCAGCAGGGAAAAAATCGCCATTCCATCAGATGACGCGAAGCCACCCAGAAGGAAAAGGAAGAAGAGAAGAATGGAGAAAAAAGAAGAACCCGTGATGGACATCGGCTGGGATGGCAGTGGACTCTACATACCGGTCGAAAGAAGAAGAGGACTGCAGTATGCCATGAACAGCGGGCGTAGCTGCCGAACATCACCGCATGGCTTCGGTGGAACATCGCATTTAGGGTCCTTGCCACACAGCCCTTCTAAGGGCCACAAAAATGAAGAGGTGTACAATTGGTACCATTTGTCCTGTGACAGGGTATATGGGTACGCCCCGAAACCAAAGTTCAGTCTTCACAATTGAAACATTCATCATCCCCGCAGCCGAAAAAGCAAGACAAGTGCGCAGCAAAATCAAAGTCATGCTGATTGTGTTTTTTGACTCATGTGGGATAGTGCATCATAAATATGCACCACAAGGCCAAACAATTACCAAAGAATACTATTTAGAGGGTATGCATCACCTCCCCGTGATGCTGTGCGGTGCAAAAGGCTAGACCTGTGGACAGCACAAACTTGGCAACTCCATCACGATAATGTACCTGTCCATTCTTCTCATCAAATTCAGACTTTCTTGGCAAAAATGACACTCCTCAGCTACGCCAGTCTCCCTACTCTTCTGACATGGCTCCCTGTGATTTTTGGTTATTTACTAAGTCGAAAATGTTGCTGAAACGGGCCCGATTTGAGTCAAGAGAAGACGCTATACAAAATATGACAAGACAGCTGTACTCCATACCTAAAGATGGCTTCCAGTCGTGTTTCTAAAAGTGGCAGGACCACTGGAAGAAGTGTGTGCAATCTAAATGGGAGTACTTTGAAGGGGATAAATGTTTAAAACCTGCAGATAAATAAATGTATTTTTCCTGAGCAAAGGTCTGATACTTTTTGAACACACCTTGTATAGTTTTGGGCCCTTGTTACTAGCGTTGAGACAGTTTTCCATGTTGTTTTTCACTCTGAAGATAGCAGCTCTGCATGATGTGAAGTACTAGGAAGGAGTATTTTTCATATGTATCATACTTTAACTATAGACTTTCTCTGGCTATTAGATTAAAATTTTGGTTAATTTTTTATATTCGCTTAAGCCAGCTTTTGCTACATAGGTGAGGGTAATAGGTTTAACTAAAATTAGTGTTCTGTGGTTAGAACAGTACAATACTTATTATTAATACTCAGACATGCCTTGGAAGGAATAATTTTATTCACAGACCATAGCCATTCAGGCAGGAAATTGTAGAATGACCAGACCAAAAGCCTACTGTAGTTTAATAAATTTCATTATTAATTTGAACATGATTAAAGGAGCATAGTGCATCCTCAGTTTTAACTTGACCGCTTGGGATTTGTCTGTCTATACCTGTCTGGTCTATCTATGTATCTTTGTCTGTCCGCCTCTCTGTTTGGGTTATAGTTCATAATAACTTTTGAATGCATGAATTGATGTTCATAAAATGTGTCATTTATGTCCGTACTTTTACCTTACAGGACCCAATTTTTTTGAAATTGATTCCCCCCAAAATAAGGGGGGAGGCAAAAATATGAGGGGTTAAAATTTTGAAAAAAATCACAAAAGTCCACGTGGAGTGTCAGATTAAAAGAAACTGTAACAAAAATATGAATTTAGTGTTAATGTTTTTTAATTTCAAGACATCAGGGGCCGAAAAGTGGATAAAAATTATATTAAAACTGCAGAAAACATTTTGGGACACCAGGCCCAAAAAAGTGGGCAAAAGTTTGGCAAAATTGGAAAATCTATGTGAGACATTAAACGAAATAGAATTTTTTTCTACAAAACCCAAAAGTGTGTTAAAAAATATTTAAAAACTTCCAGTTGGGTGTCGGACTAAAGGGAATTTCAACACAAATCCAATTGTTTGGAATTTTTAGCGTTTATTGTATGATTGCTCTGGATATGTTACTGTGCTAAATAAAAAATAGAGTAATCAGGATTTTCATTATTTTTTTTCATAATTTAAAAATTGTCTAATATCAAAATTTTTTCCAACAATAAGTGCGCTTTGTTCAAAATAGCATGCGAGTTCTCCTGATCAGGGAGCATACTAGTATGACTATTTAACACATTTATTTTTTAAATAAAATTTGATTTGTTATATGAACCGTTATCTGTTGTACTGGCAGAAAGAGAATTATAACATAAGAGGAAAGCTTACATACATTCTGAGTCCATGTAATGTGGAGACTGCTGTTGGTTACAAGCACTTTTTTTATGTGATTGTTAAATTAATCTTTTGGATACCAGCATTTTTACACTGGTACTTGTGAAAAGCCTCAGGCTGTTTTTGTGGTGGCTGTTGTGACAGTACAGAATTGGTAGAGTCATTTAAATATTGTGCAATAATATGATCTATGTAAACCTGGAGTAAAATATGACTAGAGATCGGAGTGGTATGTATCAGTCAGTATGATGTAGGCATTGTTGTCTCAGACGAAAGAAAACGAGCCTTATAAGTCAAGACATTTTTATGATCCGATTGACATCATGAGAATATCACGAAGAGAACACGTGTTTTCGAATAACAAAACGCAATTCGGGCTTCTACAAGCTTCCAGATTCTTCGACGTGGCCCGGTCAGTGAGGAAGGGGAGCCAGGTGACCAGCCCATATAGTATACGCTGACAGATCGTCATTCGGGCAGTCTACGAACAACTCAAAACCATGTAACAGTGTCGGGAGGCCTATGCGGAAACAGTAATCAGTGTAGGCCTGCAAAAGTGTGAAAATGTATTTAAAACAAGTATAAGTAAATCTCTGCAAGTATAAATGTAATTATCAAAATTAATTAACAGTTTTGAACAGTTTTAGTGAGTGTTGGAACAAAAGTGAATTGACGAGGAATGACGCAACATTTGGAATAACTTCTACAGATAAGTACTTTCAAAAATAGGTCGACCAAACAACAGTAAATTACTATTTACCCAGTACTAAGTGCTACATTCCGATAATAATGAGATCTCAGAGTTAAAGGGGGTTTTAAGAGCGTGAAAACGAAGTACTGGTTCGCCTCAATAGATTTAAGTAAGTTAGTCTTGTTCAATTAATGATTATGTTTGTTCACTGATGGGTGAGTTGTTAATCACCAAATAAATAGGGGTAACTCCCTTGGAATTTCTAAATGAGAATAAATACAAATTTCTATGTCGCCATGACCACATGTTCAAGGTAATTATTGCGCTGAAACCTAGCCTATTTGCTGTGTCCAAATCTCGCCTAATCGAGCTATAGAATCTTCTGAGTAGAGGGAAATAAAGTGTTTAAATGATGCAGGTGTTATTTAATGCAAAGAGTGAAATGGTTTGCATATGTTAACCTCAAACTATGCTGGCGACCCTGTAACGTGCTGAGGAAGTGGAAGGTAGGCACAAAGAATAGATCGTGGAGATAAGTGAAAATAAGGTGGGTATGGTTTGTAAAAAGTGGGTAAGTTTACAATTGGCGACACTGCCAGGATGTTTTAAAATGAATTGTAAGATTACAATTGGCGACACTGCCAGGATGGTTAAAAGAAGAATTGTAAGTTTACAATTGGCGAATCCCTGTCAGGATTTTTGTGTAAAATAGGCCTGAAATTGGATGACAAGAAATAAGCTCGGAAGCAGCGGAAAATTTTGAAATTTATAGACATGCAAAATGGCATGTGGTGCAAAAAAGTTTTTGTTTAGTATATATAAACTCTCATTTATCTCAGTAATAAATTGTAATCTGTATTTAACTAAAAATAAATAAAAAATGTGGAGAATAATGAGGAGGAAGTCAGAGTGACTGATTCAACTGACATGAGTGAATCAGAAATGCAGTCAACTCGTGTATTAAATAAAGAGAGCTGTTTAACTGAGTCAATTATAATGAGTAAAGCGGGAGCAGAATCTACTCCCGTAACAAACAAAATAAAAGAAAAAGAATGGTCAATGACCGATATGATCAAGTTAATGAGAACAATGTCTGATGATATTGAGCATAATATGAATAGTCGTTTTGATGTAAATTATATTAAATTTAATGAAGTAAGGAGTGATATCAATGAACTAAACATTAAAAGTGAGAGTAATTTTAATGAAATTAAACAAAATAATGTTAAATTTGAAATTAATATGAATAAACGTCTAAACAAGATTGATGAACATTGTAGTACCATCGTAAAACAAATGCAAGATGATGTCAATGACATTAGAAAGAGAAAGGAGAGTAAAAGAGATACAGGTAAGCGTAATGAAAATAATAATACTGAAATAATGGAGAACAAGGTAATCGGTTCTGATAGTGAAGACAGAGAAAATATAAGTGATAATCATAATGATGACAAGTTAAGTGCAAATGAGAATATAAATAATGAAGGAATAGTTGAAAAGGTAAGTAATGGTGTTAATATAAGTGATGATTATAATGGAGAGATAATGATGAATAAGAATAATAAAGATGTACTTGAAAATGGGGTATCAAAAAGTGATACAGTGAATAATAGTAGTGATGAGGAGAATATAATGGGAGTTGAGGTTAGTGAGGAGGTAATAATAAGTGTTAATGATCTTGAGAGAGAGTGGAGGGAGAGTTTAAGAGAGTATTGGGGGCTGAGGGCAAATTTTCCCTGTGTTGTATGTGAAGAAAAGGCTTCACAAGTGTTTTTGGAGGATGTAAGTTCCTCTAGAGTTTCTATCGGAGACAAATGGTCTGCAAATAGTCCCTTTATGTTTTATGATGTACCTGGTAAAGCCAGATGGTGTTGTAAAAATGGTTTATTGCCCTCTTCGTGGAATGAGAAAGTTAAATGGAGTTGCGAGAGTGATTACGAGAGAGAGAGAGAGATAGAGAGAGAGAGAGAGAGAGATAGAGAGAGAGAGAAATGTTTAAGGTTAATAGAGGTTATGAAGAGTTAGTACAGAGATTAAAAATTGAGAAAATTGTTAATAATGAAGACTTACCTTGTGGAGTAATTAGTACAACAGTAGTCAATGATGATAACACTGGTTATAATGAGCACTTACCTGATAATGAAACTGGTTTAGTAGATGATGAAAATAATGGTGAAATCATAACTTACCTGGTGATGACAAAAAATACTAAGGGCGAATTGACCATATCTAATATATGTAAGTTTTATGAGATAATAATGTGGAATGATCCTGGGAATTGTTATGGTATAATGGATAAAACATATTTAAATAGTTATTATATTATAAAAGATAATATGTAATGTATGTAAACAAGTTAATATCAGATTAATTTTTGATGATGGAGGTTAGATATATAGTGAATGAACATTTAATTAATTTAGTTAATGGTTTAAAGACTTGGCTAAATTATGTAATGAGTTTGGGTAACAATGGCATGTGATATGACGTAGATTGTATATAAAATTGTATTGTGTTTACATGTGCTACGTATAAGGTTATGTTGTCATTATGATAAGGTATCAGAGGACACAGAGTGTATGAGTATGATGTGTACTCAACATTAATAATACTGGTTGGGTGTATTATGATAATGAGGATTGATTGTTAGTAATAATTGACATTTATGTAATTGTGAGTTTTTATAATGGAATTAAACTAATTTGAGATAGTTTAATTAATTTACAAGATAAAAATCTTGGTAGTAATTTGAGAAATTTGTGTAGATTTGAATTGTATAATAAATGGTAAATAATTAAAATGTGATGATGAAAGTGTTGAATAGAAATTCAGAGTTGAAGTTACAAAGTGACCATTGAAAGAGTCAATAGAGAATGAATATTGAAGTTGTAATGTTTGTAATTTTTATTCAAATTCACAGGTGAAATGTTTTATGTTAACATGATGATTGTAATGTTTATTTTGAGAGGGGGATATTAAGCAATGATGTGGAAGGAGGATGGTGTAAATTGTTAATGAATAAATTCTTATTGAATAAGAAAAGAATAGAATTGGTAATTACTGTTATGATACTGATAGTAACGAAGTAGGGGAGTAGATCTGTCCAATTATCCAGGTATCTGTAGCAGTGAATAATTTTTGATTTTTTGTATTAATCATGTGTATCGTATAGAGAAAGCAGTAGTAATCTGCATTAATGATGAGGAAATTGAGAGATAAAGTGAGAGGTTTAAATGAAAAAGTAATAAGAAATTGTTGTTTACTTGAATTCAGACTTGAATTAATGAATCATTTTTGAAATTTGAACAATAACTTTCAAGAGTATGTTCATGTTAGAGGTTGGGAAGAAAATGTATTATATTATGTTAAGGGCATATATATGTTAAAACAATATTATTTGTATATGTAGATAAATAAGATAAAAAGCCAGTACTTCGAAAAAGGCAAACCAGTACGGCTAAGAGGAAACAAAATCAGTTTAGGTTATGGAATAATGAAAGGCTTTTTAGTAACGTTTTATTGATTGTTTCAGAGTCTGGTGGTACTGTGGTGGCGACCCTGTGCTGGCCAGCGCATCAGGGCAGGGGCGTCTAGTGCTTGTCTGGCTTTATGGTGTTGGGATCCTAAGGTAGGAAGTCCAGTAAAGTCATGCAGGTGCGGCCACTATCACTGGATCAGGGGGGTGAGTGATCCAAGATTTTAATAACAAAATAAGGGGGGGTCTTGGCGCCATATCCGAGCCGATCCTTTTAGGTTTTGTCAATGAGAGTTTTTATGCTTTGGCACAAAACCTCTTATTGAGGGGGTATTGTGACGGTACAGAATGGGTAGAGTCATTTTAATATTGTGCAATAATACGGTCTATGTAAACCCGGAGTAAAATATGACTTTAGAGATTGGAGTGGTATGAATCAGTTGGTATGATGTAGGCATTGTCGTCTCAGACGAAAGAAACCGAGCCTTAAAAGGCAAGACATTTTTATGATCCGATTGATGTCACGAGAATATCACGAAGAGAACACGTGTTTTCGAATAACAAAACGTAATTCGGGCTTCTACAAGCTTCCAGATTCTTCGCCGTGGCCCGGCCAACGAGGAAGGGGAACCATGTGACCAGCCCATATAGTATATACTGACAGATCGCCATTCAGGCAGTCTACGAATAACTCAAAACCGTGTAACAGTGTCGGGAGGCCTATGTGGAAACAATAATCAGTGTAGGCCTGCAAAAGTGTGAAAATGTATTTAAAACAAGTATAAGTAAATCTCTGCAAGTATAAATGTAATTATCAAAATCAATTAACAGTTTTAGTGAGTGTTGGAACAAAAGTGAATTGACGAGGAATGACGCAACATTTGGAATAACTTCTACAGATAAATACTTTCAAAAATAGGTCAACCAAACAACAGTAAATTACTATTAGCCAGTACTAAGTACTACATTCCGATAATAATGAGATCTCATAGACAAAGGGGGTTTTAAGAGCGTGAAAGTGAAGTACTGGTTCGCCTCAATAGATTTAAGTAAGTTAGTCTCGTTCAATTAATGATTATGTATGTTCACTGATGGGTGAGTTGTTAATCACCAAATAAATAGGGGTAACACCCTTGGAATTTCTAAATGAGAATAAATACAAATTTCTATGTCACCATAACCACGTGTTCAAGGTAATTATTGCGCTGGAACCTAGCCTATTTGTTGCGTCCAAATCTCGCGTAATCGAGCTATAGAATCTTCTAAGTAGAGGGAAATAAAGTGTTTAAATGATGCAGGTGTTATTTAATGCAAAGAGTGAAATGGTTTGCATATGTTAACCTCAAACTATGCTGGCGACCCTGTAACGTGCTGAGGAAGTGGAAGGTAGGTACGAAGAATAGATCGTGGAGATAAGTGAAAATAAGGTGGGTGTGGTTTGTAAAATGTGGGTAAGTTTACAATTGGCGACACTGCCAGGATGTTTTAAAATGAATTGTAAGATTACAATTGGCGACACTGCCAGGATGGTTAAAAGAAGAATTGTAAGTTTACAATTGGCGAATCCCTGTCAGGATTTTTGTGTAAAATAGGCCTGAAATTGGATGACAAGAAATAAGCTCGGAAGCAGCGGAAAATTTTGAAATTTATAGACATGCAAAATGGCATGTGGTGCAAAAAAGTTTTTGTTTAGTATATATAAACTCTCATTTATCTCAGTAATAAATTGTAATCTGTATTTAACTAAAAATAAATAAAAAATGTGGAGAATAATGAGGAGGAAGTCAGAGTGACTGATTCAACTGACATGAGTGAATCAGAAATGCAGTCAACTCGTGTATTAAATAAAGAGAGCTGTTTAACTGAGTCAATTATAATGAGTAAAGCGGGAGCAGAATCTACTCCCGTAACAAACAAAATAAAAGAAAAAGAATGGTCAATGACCGATATGATCAAGTTAATGAGAACAATGTCTGATGATATTGAGCATAATATGAATAGTCGTTTTGATGTAAATTATATTAAATTTAATGAAGTAAGGAGTGATATCAATGAACTAAACATTAAAAGTGAGAGTAATTTTAATGAAATTAAACAAAATAATGTTAAATTTTGAAATTAATATGAATAAACGTCTAAACAAGATTGATGAACATTGTAGTACCATCGTAAAACAAATGCAAGATGATGTCAATGACATTAGAAAGAGAAAGGAGAGTAAAAGAGATACAGGTAAGCGTAATGAAAATAATAATACTGAAATAATGGAGAACAAGGTAATCGGTTCTGATAGTGAAGACAGAGAAAATATAAGTGATAATCATAATGATGACAAGTTAAGTGCAAATGAGAATATAAATAATGAAGGAATAGTTGAAAAGGTAAGTAATGGTGTTAATATAAGTGATGATTATAATGGAGAGATAATGATGAATAAGAATAATAAAGATGTACTTGAAAATGGGGTATCAAAAAGTGATACAGTGAATAATAGTAGTGATGAGGAGAATATAATGGGAGTTGAGGTTAGTGAGGAGGTAATAATAAGTGTTAATGATCTTGAGAGAGAGTGGAGGGAGAGTTTAAGAGAGTATTGGGGGCTGAGGGCAAATTTTCCCTGTGTTGTATGTGAAGAAAAGGCTTCACAAGTGTTTTTGGAGGATGTAAGTTCCTCTAGAGTTTCTATCGGAGACAAATGGTCTGCAAATAGTCCCTTTATGTTTTATGATGTACCTGGTAAAGCCAGATGGTGTTGTAAAAATGGTTTATTGCCCTCTTTGTGGAATGAGAAAGTTAAATGGAGTTGCGAGAGTGATTACGAGAGAGAGAGAGAGAGATAGAGAGAGAGAGAAATGTTTAAGGTTAATAGAGGTTATGAAGAGTTAGTACAGAGATTAAAAATTGAGAAAATTGTTAATAATGAAGACTTACCTTGTGGAGTAATTAGTACAACAGTAGTCAATGATGATAACGCTGGTTATAATGAGCACACTTACCTGATAATGAAACTGGTTTAGTAGATGATGAAAATAATGGTGAAATCATAACTTACCTGGTGATGACAAAAAATACTAAGGGCGAATTGACCATATCTAATATATGTAAGTTTTATGAGATAATAATGTGGAATGATCCTGGGAATTGTTATGGTATAATGGATAAAACATATTTAAATAGTTATTATATTATAAAAGATAATATGTAATGTATGTAAACAAGTTAATATCAGATTAATTTTTGATGATGGAGGTTAGATATATAGTGAATGAACATTTAATTAATTTAGTTAATGGTTTAAAGACTTGGCTAAATTATGTAATGAGTTTGGGTAACAATGGCATGTGATATGACGTAGATTGTATATAAAATTGTATTGTGTTTACATGTGCTACGTATAAGGTTATGTTGTCATTATGATAAGGTATCAGAGGACACAGAGTGTATGAGTATGATGTGTACTCAACATTAATAATACTGGTTGGGTGTATTATGATAATGAGGATTGATTGTTAGTAATAATTGACATTTATGTAATTGTGAGTTTTTATAATGGAATTAAACTAATTTGAGATAGTTTAATTAATTTACAAGATAGAAATCTTGGTAGTAATTTGAGAAATTTGTGTAGATTTGAATTGTATAATAAATGGTAAATAATTAAAATGTGATGATGAAAGTGTTGAATAGAAATTCAGAGTTGAAGTTACAAAGTGACCATTGAAAGAGTCAATAGAGAATGAATATTGAAGTTGTAATGTTTGTAATTTTTATTCAAATTCACAGGTGAAATGTTTTATGTTAACATGATGATTGTAATGTTTATTTTGAGAGGGGGATATTAAGCAATGATGTGGAAGGAGGATGGTGTAAATTGTTAATGAATAAATTCTTATTGAATAAGAAAAGAATAGAATTGGTAATTACTGTTATGATACTGATAGTAACGAAGTAGGGGAGTAGATCTGTCCAATTATCCAGGTATCTGTAGCAGTGAATAATTTTTGATTTTTTGTATTAATCATGTGTATCGTATAGAGAAAGCAGTAGTAATCTGCATTAATGATGAGGAAATTGAGAGATAAAGTGAGAGGTTTAAATGAAAAAGTAATAAGAAATTGTTGTTTACTTGAATTCAGACTTGAATTAATGAATCATTTTTGAAATTTGAACAATAACTTTCAAGAGTATGTTCATGTTAGAGGTTGGGAAGAAAATGTATTATATTATGTTAAGGGCATATATATGTTAAAACAATATTATTTGTATATGTAGATAAATAAGATAAAAAGCCAGTACTTCGAAAAAGGCAAACCAGTACGGCTAAGAGGAAACAAAATCAGTTTAGGTTATGGAATAATGAAAGGCTTTTTAGTAACGTTTTATTGATTGTTTCAGAGTCTGGTGGTACTGTGGTGGCGACCCTGTGCTGGCCAGCGCATCAGGGCAGGGGCGTCTAGTGCTTGTCTGGCTTTATGGTGTTGGGATCCTAAGGTAGTAAGTCCAGTAAAGTCATGCAGGTGCGGCCACTATCACTGGATCAGGGGGGTGAGTGATCCAAGATTTTAATAACAAAATAAGGGGGGGTCTTGGCGCCATATCCGAGCCGATCCTTTTAGGTTTTGTCAATGAGAGTTTTTATGCTTTGGCACAAAACCTCTTATTGAGGGGGTATTGTGACGGTACAGAATGGGTAGAGTCATTTTAATATTGTGCAATAATACGGTCTATGTAAACCCGGAGTAAAATATGACTTTAGAGATTGGAGTGGTATGAATCAGTTGGTATGATGTAGGCATTGTCGTCTCAGACGAAAGAAACCGAGCCTTAAAAGGCAAGACATTTTTATGATCCGATTGATGTCACGAGAATATCACGAAGAGAACACGTGTTTTCGAATAACAAAACGTAATTCGGGCTTCTACAAGCTTCCAGATTCTTCGCCGTGGCCCGGCCAACGAGGAAGGGGAACCATGTGACCAGCCCATATAGTATATACTGACAGATCGCCATTCAGGCAGTCTACGAATAACTCAAAACCGTGTAACAGTGTCGGGAGGCCTATGTGGAAACAATAATCAGTGTAGGCCTGCAAAAGTGTGAAAATGTATTTAAAACAAGTATAAGTAAATCTCTGCAAGTATAAATGTAATTATCAAAATCAATTAACAGTTTTAGTGAGTGTTGGAACAAAAGTGAATTGACGAGGAATGACGCAACATTTGGAATAACTTCTACAGATAAATACTTTCAAAAATAGGTCAACCAAACAACAGTAAATTACTATTAGCCAGTACTAAGTACTACATTCCGATAATAATGAGATCTCATAGACAAAGGGGGTTTTAAGAGCGTGAAAGTGAAGTACTGGTTCGCCTCAATAGATTTAAGTAAGTTAGTCTCGTTCAATTAATGATTATGTATGTTCACTGATGGGTGAGTTGTTAATCACCAAATAAATAGGGGTAACACCCTTGGAATTTCTAAATGAGAATAAATACAAATTTCTATGTCACCATAACCACGTGTTCAAGGTAATTATTGCGCTGGAACCTAGCCTATTTGTTGCGTCCAAATCTCGCGTAATCGAGCTATAGAATCTTCTAAGTAGAGGGAAATAAAGTGTTTAAATGATGCAGGTGTTATTTAATGCAAAGAGTGAAATGGTTTGCATATGTTAACCTCAAACTATGCTGGCGACCCTGTAACGTGCTGAGGAAGTGGAAGGTAGGTACGAAGAATAGATCGTGGAGATAAGTGAAAATAAGGTGGGTGTGGTTTGTAAAATGTGGGTAAGTTTACAATTGGCGACACTGCCAGTATGTTTTAAAATGAATTGTAAGATTACAATTGGCGACACTGGCAGGTGGTTAAAAGAAGAATTGTAAGTTTACAATTGGCGAATCCCTGTCAGGATTTTTGTATAAAATAGGCCTGAAATTGGATGACAAGAAATAGGCTCGGAAGCAGCGGAAAATTTTGAAATTTACAGACATGCAAAATGGCATGTGGTGCAAAAAAGTTTTTGTTTAGTATATATAAACTCTCATTTATCTCAGTAATAAATTGTAATCTGTATTTAACTAAAAATAAATAAAAAATATGGAGAATAATGAGGAGGAAGTCAGAGTGACTGATTCAACTGACATGAGTGAATCAGAAATGCAGTCAACTCGTGTATTAAATAAAGAAAGCTGTTTAACCGAGTCAATTATAATGAGTAAAGCGGGAACAGAATCTACTCCTGTAACAACCAAAATAAAAGAAAAAGAATGGTCATTGGCCGATATGATCAAGTTAATGAGAACAATTTCTGATGATATTGAGCATAATATGAATAGTCGTTTTGATGTAAATTATATTAAATTTAATGAAGTAAGGAGTGATATCAATGAACTAAACATTAAAAGTGAGAGTAATTTTAATGAAATTAAACAAAATAATGTTAAATTTGAAATTAATATGAATAAACGTCTAAACGAGATTGATGAACATTGTAGTACCATCGTAAAACAAATGCAAGATAATGTCAATGACATTAGAAAGAGAAAGGAGAGTAAAAGAGATACAGGTAAGCGTAATGAAAATAATAATACTGAAATAATGGAGAACAAGGTAATCGGTTCTGATAGTGAAGACAGAGAAAATATAAGTGATAATCATAATGATGACAAGTTAAGTGCAAATGAGAATGTAAATAATGAAGGAATAGTTGACAAGGTAAGTAATGGTGTTAATATAAGTGATGATTATAATGGAGAGATAATGATGAATAAGAATAAGAAAGATGTAGTTGAAAATGGGGTATCAAAAAGTGATACAGTGAATAATAGTAGTGATGAGGAGAATATAATGGGAGTTGAGGTTAGTGAGGAGGTAATAATAAGTGTTAATGATCTTGAGAGAGAGTGGAGGGAGAGTTTAAGAGAGTATTGGGGGCAGAGGGAAAATTTTCCCTATGTTGTATGTGAAGAAAAGGCTTCACAAGTGTTTTTGGAGGATGTAAGTTCCTCTAGAGTTTCTATGGGAGACAAATGGTCTGCAAATAGTCCCTTTATGTTTATGATGTACCTGGTAAAGCCAGATGGTGTAAAAATGGTGTATTGCCCACTTTGTGGAATGAGAAAGTTAAATGGGGTTGCGAGAGTGATTACGAGAGAGAGAGAGAGGGAGAGAGAGAGAGAAATGTTTAAGGTTAATAGAGCTTATGAAGAGTTAGTAGAGAGATTAAACATTGAGAAAATTGTTAATAATGAAGACTTACCTTGTGGAGTAATTAGTACAACAGTAGTCAATGATGATAACGCTGGTTATAATGAGCACTTACCTGATAATGAAACTGGTTTAGTAGATGATGAAAATAATGGTGAAATCATACCTTACCTGGTGATGACAAAAAATACTAAGGGCGAATTGACCATATCTAATGTTGACAAGTTTTATGAGTTAATAATGTGGAATGATCCTGGGAATTGTTATGGTATAATGGATAAAACAGATTTAAATAGTTATTATATTATAAAAGATAATATGTAATGTATGTAAACAAAACTGGAATGTGTTATGTTAATATCAGATTAATTTTTGATGATGGAGGTTAGATATATAGTGAATGAACATTTAATTATTTTAGTTAATGGTTTAAAGACTTGGCTAAATTATGTAATGAGTTAGGGTAACAATGGCATGTGATATGACGTAGATTGTATATAAAATTATATTGTGTTTACATGTGCTACATATAAGGTTATGTTGTCATTATGATAAGGTATCAGAGGATACAGAGTGTATGAGTATGATGTGTACTCAACATTAATAATACTGGTTGGGTGTATTATGATAATGAGGATTGATTGTTAGTAATAATTGACATTTATGTAATTGTGAGTTTTTATAATGGAATTAAACTAATTTGAGATAGTTTAATTAATTTACAAGATAGAAATCTTGGTAGTAATTTGAGAAATTTGTGTAGATTTGAATTGTATAATAAATGGTAAATAATTAAAATGTGATGATGAAAGTGTTGAATAGAAATTCAGAGTTGAAGTTACAAAGTGACCATTGAAAGAGTCAATAGAGAATGAATATTGAAGTTGTAATGTTTGTAATTTTTATTCAGATTCAGAGGTGAAATGTTTTATGTTAACATGATGATTGTAATGTTTATTTTGAGAGGGGGATATTAAGCAATGATGTGGAAGGAGGATGGTGTAAATTGTTAATGAATAAATTCTTATTGAATAAGAAAAGAATAGAATTGGTAATTATTGTTATGATACTGATAGTAACGAAGTAGGGGAGTAGATTTGTCCAATTATCAAGGTATCTGTAGCAGTGAATAATTTTTGATTTTTTGTATTAATCATGTGTATCGTATAGAGAAAGCAGTAGTAATCTGCATTAATGATGAGGAAATTGAGAGATAAAGTGAGAGGTTTAAATGAAAAAGTAATATGAAATTGTTGTTTACTTGAATTCAGACTTGAATTAATGAATCATTTTTGAAATTTGAACAATAACTTTCAAGAGTATGTTCATGTTAGAGGTTGGGAAGAAAATGTATTATATTATGTTAAGGGCATATATATGTTAAAACAATATTATTTGTATATGTAGATAAATAAGATAAAAAGCCAGTACTTTGAAAAAGGCAAACCAGTACGGCTAAGAAGAAACCAAATCAGTTTAGGATATGGAATAATGAAAGGCTTTTTAGTAACGTTTTATTGATTGTTTCAGAGTCTGGTGGTACTGTGGTGGTGACCCTGTGCTGGCCAGCGCGTCAGGGCAGGGGCGTCTAGTGCTTGTCTGGCTTTATGGTGTTGGGATCCTAAGGTAGGAAGTCCAGTAAAGTCATGCAGGTGCGGCCACTATCACTGGATCAGGGGGGTGAGTGATCCAAGATTTTAATAACAAAATAAGGGGGGGTCTTGGCGCCATATCCGAGCCGATCCTTTTAGGTTTTGTCAATGAGAGTTTTTATGCTTTGGCACAAAACCTCTTATTGAGGGGGTATTGTGACGGTACAGAATGGGTAGAGTCATTTTAATATTGTGTAATAATACGGTCTATGTAAACCCGAAGTAAAATATGACTTTAGAGATTGGAGTGGTATGAATCAGTCGGTATGATGTAGGCATTGTCGTCTCAGATGAAAGAAACCGAGCCTTATAAGGCAAGACATTTTTATGATCCGATTGATGTCACGAGAATATCACGAAGAGAACACGTGTTTTCGAATAACAAAATGTAATTCGGGCTTCTACAAGCTTCCAGATTCTTTGACGTGGCCCGGACTGACAGATCGCCATTCAGGCAGTCTACGAACAACTCAAAACCATGTAACAGTGTCGGGAGGCCTATGTGGAAACAATAATCAGTGTAGGCCTGCAAAAGTGTGAAAATGTATTTAAAACAAGTATAAGTAAATCTCTGCAAGTATAAATGTAATTATCAAAATTAATTAACAGTTTTAGTGAGTGTTGGAACAAAAGTGAATTGACGAGGAATGACGCAACATTTGGAATAACTTCTACAGATAAATACTTTCAAAAATAGGTCGACCAAACAACAGTAAATTACTATTAGCCAGTACTAAGTACTACATTCCGATAATAATGAGATCTCAGAGACAAAGGGGGTTTTAAGAGCGTGAAAGTGAAGTACTGGTTCGCCTCAATAGATTTAAGTAAGTTAGTCTCGTTCAATTAATGATTATGTATGTTCACTGATGGGTGAGTTGTTAATCACCAAATAAATAGGGGTAACCCCCTTGGAATTTCTAAATGAGAATAAATACAAATTTCTATGTCGCCATGACCACATGTTCAAGGTAATTATTGCGCTGAAACCTAGCCTATTTGCTGTGTCCAAATCTCGCCTAATCGAGCTATAGAATCTTCTGAGTAGAGGGAAATAAAGTGTTTAAATGATGCAGGTGTTATTTAATGCAAAGAGTGAAATGGTTTGCATATGTTAACCTCAAACTATGCTGGCGACCCTGTAACGTGCTGAGGAAGTGGAAGGTAGGTACGAAGAATAGATCGTGGAGATAAGTGAAAATAAGGTGGGTGTGGTTTGTAAAATGTGGGTAAGTTTACAATTGGCGACACTGCCAGGATGTTTTAAAATGAATTGTGAAGTTACAATTGGCGACACTGCCAGGATGGTTAAAAGAAGAATTGTAAATTACAACTGGCGAATACCTGTCAGGATTTTTGTGTAAAATAGGCCTGAAATTGGATGACAAGAAATAGGCTCGGAAGCAGCGGAAAATTTTGAAATTTATAGACATGCAAAATGGAATGTGGTGCAAAAAAGTTTTTGTTTAGTATATATAAACTCTCATTTATCTCAGTAATAAATTGTAATCTGTATTTAACTAAAAATAAATTAAAAAATATGGAGAATAATGAGGAGGAAATCAGAGTGACTGATTCAACTGACATGAGTGAATCAGAAATGCAGTCAACTCTTGTATTAAATAAAGAGAGCTGTTTAACCGAGTCAATTATAATGAGTAAAGCGGGAGCAGAATCTACTCCCGTAACAACCAAAATAAAAGAAAAAGAATGGTCAATGGCCGATATGATCAAGTTAATGAGAACAATGTCTGATGATATTGAGCATAATATGAATAGTCGTTTTGATGTAAATTATATTAAATTTAATGAAGTAAGGAGTGATATCAATGAACTAAACATTAAAAGTGAGAGTAATTTTAATGAAATTAAACAAAATAATGTTAAATTTGAAATTAATATGAATAAACGTCTAAACGAGATTGATGAACATTGTAGTACCATCGTAAAACAAATGCAAGATGATGTCAGTGACATTAGAAAGAGAAAGGAGAGTAAAAGAGATACAGGTAAGCGTAATGAAAATAATAATACTGAAATAATGGAGAACAAGGTAATCGGTTCTGATAGTGAAGACAGAGAAAATATAAGTGATAATCATAATGATGACAAGTTAAGTGCAAATGAGAATATAAATAATGAAGGACTAGTTGACAAGGTAAGTAATGGTGTTAATATAAGTGATGATTATAATAGAGAGATAATGATGAATAAGAATAATAAAGATGTAGTTGAAAATGGGGTATCAAAAAGTTATACAGTGAATAATAGTAGTGATGAGGAGAATATAATGGGAGTTGAGGTTAGTGAGGAGGTAATAATAAGTGTTAATGATCTTGAGAGAGAGTGGAGGGAGAGTTTAAGAGAGTATTGGGGGCAGAGGGCAAATTTTCCCTATGTTGTATGTGAAGAAAAGGCTTCACAAGTGTTTTTGGAGGATGTAAGTTCCTCTAGAGTTTCTATGGGAGACAAATGGTCTGCAAATAGTCCCTTTATGTTTTATGATGTACCTGGTAAAGCCAGATGGTGTTGTAAAAATGGTGTATTGCCCTCTGCGTGGAATGAGAAAGTTAAATGGGGTTGCGAGAGTGATTACGAGAGAGAGAGAGAGAGAGAGTGACAGAGAGAAATGTTTAAGGTTAATAGAGGTTATGAAGAGTTAGTTGAGAGATTAAAAATTGAGAAAATTGTTAATAATGAAGACTTACCTTGTGGAGTAATTAGTACAACAGTAGTCAATGATGATAACGCTGGTTATAATGAGCACTTACCTGATAATGAAACTGGTTTAGTAGATGATGAAAATAATGGTGAAATCATAACTTACCTGGTGATGACAAAAAATACTAAGGGCGAATTGACCATATCTAATGTTGACAAGTTTTATGAGTTAATAATGTGGAATGATCCTGGGAATTGTTATGGTATAATGGATAAAACAGATTTAAATAGTTATTATATTATAAAAGATAATATGTAATGTATGTAAACAAAACTGGAATGTGTTATGTTAATATCAGATTAATTTTTGATGATGGAGGTTAGATATATAGTGAATGAACATTTAATTATTTTAGTTAATGGTTTAAAGACTTGGCTAAATTATGTAATGAGTTAGGGTAACAATGGCATGTGATATGACGTAGATTGTATATAAAATTGTATTGTGTTTACATGTGCTACATATAAGGTTATGTTGTCATTATAATAAGGTATCAGAGGATACAGAGTGTATGAGTATGATGTGTACTCAACATTAATAATACTGGTTGGGTGTATTATGATAATGAGGATTGATTGTTAGTAATAATTGACATTTATGTAATTGTGAGTTTTTATAATGGAATTAAACTAATTTGAGATAGTTTAATTAATTTACAAGATAGAAATCTTGGTAGTAATTTGAGAAATTTGTGTAGATTTGAATTGTATAATAAATGGTAAATAATTAAAATGTGATGATGAAAGTGTTGAATAGAAATTCAGAGTTGAAGTTACAAAGTGACCATTGAAAGAGTCAATAGAGAATGAATATTGAAGTTGTAATGTTTGTAATTTTTATTCAAACTCACAGGTGAAATGTTTTATGTTAACATGATGATTGTAATGTTTATTTTGAGAGGGGGATATTAAGCAATGATGTGGAAGGAGGATGGTGTAAATTGTTAATGAATAAATTCTTATTGAATAAGAAAAGAATAGAATTGGTAATTATTGTTATGATACTGATAGTAACGAAGTAGGGGAGTAGATTTGTCCAATTATCAAGGTATCTGTAGCAGTGAATAATTTTTGATTTTTTGTATTAATCATGTGTATCGTATAGAGAAAGCAGTAGTAATCTGCATTAATGATGAGGAAATTGAGAGATAACGTGAGAGGTTTAAATGAAAAAGTAATATGAAATTGTTGTTTACTTGAATTCAGACTTGAATTAATGAATCATTTTTGAAATTTGAACAATAGCTTTCAAGAGTATGTTCATGTTAGAGGTTGGGAAGAAAATGTATTATATTATGTTAAGGGCATATATATGTTAAAACAATATTATTTGTATATGTAGATAAATAAGATAAAAAGCCAGTACTTCGAAAAAGGCAAACCAGTACGGCTAAGAGGAAACCAAATCAGTTTAGGTTATGGAATAATGAAAGGCTTTTTAGTAACGTTTTATTGATTGTTTCAGAGTCTGGTGGTACTGTGGTGGCGACCCTGTGCTGGCCAGCGCATCAGGGCAGGGGCGTCTAGTGCTTGTCTGGCTTTATGGTGTTGGGATCCTAAGGTAGGAAGTCCAGTAAAGTCATGCAGGTGCGGCCACTATCACTGGATCAGGGGGGTGAGTGATCCAAGATTTTAATAACAAAATAAGGGGGGGGTCTTGGCGCCATATCCGAGCCGATCCTTTTAGGTTTTGTCAATGAGAGTTTTTATGCTTTGGCACAAAACCTCTTATTGAGGGGGTATTGTGACGGTACAGAATGGGTAGAGTCATTTTAATATTGTGCAATAATACGGTCTATGTAAACCCGGAGTAAAATATGACTTTAGAGATTGGAGTGGTATGAATCAGTTGGTATGATGTAGGCATTGTCGTCTCAGACGAAAGAAACCGAGCCTTAAAAGGCAAGACATTTTTATGATCCGATTGATGTCACGAGAATATCACGAAGAGAACACGTGTTTTCGAATAACAAAACGTAATTCGGGCTTCTACAAGCTTCCAGATTCTTCGCCGTGGCCCGGCCAACGAGGAAGGGGAACCATGTGACCAGCCCATATAGTATATACTGACAGATCGCCATTCAGGCAGTCTACGAATAACTCAAAACCGTGTAACAGTGTCGGGAGGCCTATGTGGAAACAATAATCAGTGTAGGCCTGCAAAAGTGTGAAAATGTATTTAAAACAAGTATAAGTAAATCTCTGCAAGTATAAATGTAATTATCAAAATCAATTAACAGTTTTAGTGAGTGTTGGAACAAAAGTGAATTGACGAGGAATGACGCAACATTTGGAATAACTTCTACAGATAAATACTTTCAAAAATAGGTCAACCAAACAACAGTAAATTACTATTAGCCAGTACTAAGTACTACATTCCGATAATAATGAGATCTCATAGACAAAGGGGGTTTTAAGAGCGTGAAAGTGAAGTACTGGTTCGCCTCAATAGATTTAAGTAAGTTAGTCTCGTTCAATTAATGATTATGTATGTTCACTGATGGGTGAGTTGTTAATCACCAAATAAATAGGGGTAACACCCTTGGAATTTCTAAATGAGAATAAATACAAATTTCTATGTCACCATAACCACGTGTTCAAGGTAATTATTGCGCTGGAACCTAGTCTATTTGTTGCGTCCAAATCTCGCGTAATCGAGCTATAGAATCTTCTAAGTAGAGGGAAATAAAGTGTTTAAATGATGCAGGTGTTATTTAATGCAAAGAGTGAAATGGTTTGCATATGTTAACCTCAAACTATGCTGGCGACCCTGTAACGTGCTGAGGAAGTGGAAGGTAGGTACGAAGAATAGATCGTGGAGATAAGTGAAAATAAGGTGGGTGTGGTTTGTAAAATGTGGGTAAGTTTACAATTGGCGACACTGCCAGTATGTTTTAAAATGAATTGTAAGATTACAATTGGCGACACTGCCAGGATGGTTAAAAGAAGAATTGTAAGTTTACAATTGGCGAATCCCTGTCAGGATTTTTGTGTAAAATAGGCCTGAAATTGGATGACAAGAAATAAGCTCGGAAGCAGCGGAAAATTTTGAAATTTATAGACATGCAAAATGGCATGTGGTGCAAAAAAGTTTTTGTTTAGTATATATAAACTCTCATTTATCTCAGTAATAAATTGTAATCTGTATTTAACTAAAAATAAATAAAAAATGTGGAGAATAATGAGGAGGAAGTCAGAGTGACTGATTCAACTGACATGAGTGAATCAGAAATGCAGTCAACTCGTGTATTAAATAAAGAGAGCTGTTTAACTGAGTCAATTATAATGAGTAAAGCGGGAGCAGAATCTACTCCCGTAACAAACAAAATAAAAGAAAAAGAATGGTCAATGACCGATATGATCAAGTTAATGAGAACAATGTCTGATGATATTGAGCATAATATGAATAGTCGTTTTGATGTAAATTATATTAAATTTAATGAAGTAAGGAGTGATATCAATGAACTAAACATTAAAAGTGAGAGTAATTTTAATGAAATTAAACAAAATAATGTTAAATTTGAAATTAATATGAATAAACGTCTAAACAAGATTGATGAACATTGTAGTACCATCGTAAAACAAATGCAAGATGATGTCAATGACATTAGAAAGAGAAAGGAGAGTAAAAGAGATACAGGTAAGCGTAATGAAAATAATAATACTGAAATAATGGAGAACAAGGTAATCGGTTCTGATAGTGAAGACAGAGAAAATATAAGTGATAATCATAATGATGACAAGTTAAGTGCAAATGAGAATATAAATAATGAAGGAATAGTTGAAAAGGTAAGTAATGGTGTTAATATAAGTGATGATTATAATGGAGAGATAATGATGAATAAGAATAATAAAGATGTACTTGAAAATGGGGTATCAAAAAGTGATACAGTGAATAATAGTAGTGATGAGGAGAATATAATGGGAGTTGAGGTTAGTGAGGAGGTAATAATAAGTGTTAATGATCTTGAGAGAGAGTGGAGGGAGAGTTTAAGAGAGTATTGGGGGCTGAGGGCAAATTTTCCCTGTGTTGTATGTGAAGAAAAGGCTTCACAAGTGTTTTTGGAGGATGTAAGTTCCTCTAGAGTTTCTATCGGAGACAAATGGTCTGCAAATAGTCCCTTTATGTTTTATGATGTACCTGGTAAAGCCAGATGGTGTTGTAAAAATGGTTTATTGCCCTCTTCGTGGAATGAGAAAGTTAAATGGAGTTGCGAGAGTGATTACGAGAGAGAGAGAGAGAGATAGAGAGAGAGAGAGAAATGTTTAAGGTTAATAGAGGTTATGAAGAGTTAGTACAGAGATTAAAAATTGAGAAAATTGTTAATAATGAAGACTTACCTTGTGGAGTAATTAGTACAACAGTAGTCAATGATGATAACGCTGGTTATAATGAGCACTTACCTGATAATGAAACTGGTTTAGTAGATGATGAAAATAATGGTGAAATCATAACTTACCTGGTGATGACAAAAAATACTAAGGGCGAATTGACCATATCTAATATATGTAAGTTTTATGAGATAATAATGTGGAATGATCCTGGGAATTGTTATGGTATAATGGATAAAACATATTTAAATAGTTATTATATTATAAAAGATAATATGTAATGTATGTAAACAAGTTAATATCAGATTAATTTTTGATGATGGAGGTTAGATATATAGTGAATGAACATTTAATTAATTTAGTTAATGGTTTAAAGACTTGGCTAAATTATGTAATGAGTTTGGGTAACAATGGCATGTGATATGACGTAGATTGTATATAAAATTGTATTGTGTTTACATGTGCTACGTATAAGGTTATGTTGTCATTATGATAAGGTATCAGAGGACACAGAGTGTATGAGTATGATGTGTACTCAACATTAATAATACTGGTTGGGTGTATTATGATAATGAGGATTGATTGTTAGTAATAATTGACATTTATGTAATTGTGAGTTTTTATAATGGAATTAAACTAATTTGAGATAGTTTAATTAATTTACAAGATAGAAATCTTGGTAGTAATTTGAGAAATTTGTGTAGATTTGAATTGTATAATAAATGGTAAATAATTAAAATGTGATGATGAAAGTGTTGAATAGAAATTCAGAGTTGAAGTTACAAAGTGACCATTGAAAGAGTCAATAGAGAATGAATATTGAAGTTGTAATGTTTGTAATTTTTATTCAAATTCACAGGTGAAATGTTTTATGTTAACATGATGATTGTAATGTTTATTTTGAGAGGGGGATATTAAGCAATGATGTGGAAGGAGGATGGTGTAAATTGTTAATGAATAAATTCTTATTGAATAAGAAAAGAATAGAATTGGTAATTACTGTTATGATACTGATAGTAACGAAGTAGGGGAGTAGATCTGTCCAATTATCCAGGTATCTGTAGCAGTGAATAATTTTTGATTTTTTGTATTAATCATGTGTATCGTATAGAGAAAGCAGTAGTAATCTGCATTAATGATGAGGAAATTGAGAGATAAAGTGAGAGGTTTAAATGAAAAAGTAATAAGAAATTGTTGTTTACTTGAATTCAGACTTGAATTAATGAATCATTTTTGAAATTTGAACAATAACTTTCAAGAGTATGTTCATGTTAGAGGTTGGGAAGAAAATGTATTATATTATGTTAAGGGCATATATATGTTAAAACAATATTATTTGTATATGTAGATAAATAAGATAAAAAGCCAGTACTTCGAAAAAGGCAAACCAGTACGGCTAAGAGGAAACAAAATCAGTTTAGGTTATGGAATAATGAAAGGCTTTTTAGTAACGTTTTATTGATTGTTTCAGAGTCTGGTGGTACTGTGGTGGCGACCCTGTGCTGGCCAGCGCATCAGGGCAGGGGCGTCTAGTGCTTGTCTGGCTTTATGGTGTTGGGATCCTAAGGTAGGAAGTCCAGTAAAGTCATGCAGGTGCGGCCACTATCACTGGATCAGGGGGGTGGGTGATCCAAGATTTTAATAACAAAATAAGGGGGGGTCTTGGCGCCATATCCGAGCCGATCCTTTTAGGTTTTGTCAATGAGAGTTTTTATGCTTTGGCACAAAACCTCTTATTGAGGGGGTATTGTGACGGTACAGAATGGGTAGAGTCATTTTAATATTGTGCAATAATACGGTCTATGTAAACCCGGAGTAAAATATGACTTTAGAGATTGGAGTGGTATGAATCAGTTGGTATGATGTAGGCATTGTCGTCTCAGACGAAAGAAACCGAGCCTTAAAAGGCAAGACATTTTTATGATCCGATTGGTGTCACGAGAATATCACGAAGAGAACACGTGTTTTCGAATAACAAAACGTAATTCGGGCTTCTACAAGCTTCCAGATTCTTCGCCGTGGCCCGGCCAACGAGGAAGGGGAACCATGTGACCAGCCCATATAGTATATACTGACAGATCGCCATTCAGGCAGTCTACGAATAACTCAAAACCGTGTAACAGTGTCGGGAGGCCTATGTGGAAACAATAATCAGTGTAGGCCTGCAAAAGTGTGAAAATGTATTTAAAACAAGTATAAGTAAATCTCTGCAAGTATAAATGTAATTATCAAAATCAATTAACAGTTTTAGTGAGTGTTGGAACAAAAGTGAATTGACGAGGAATGACGCAACATTTGGAATAACTTCTACAGATAAATACTTTCAAAAATAGGTCAACCAAACAACAGTAAATTACTATTAGCCAGTACTAAGTACTACATTCCGATAATAATGAGATCTCATAGACAAAGGGGGTTTTAAGAGCGTGAAAGTGAAGTACTGGTTCGCCTCAATAGATTTAAGTAAGTTAGTCTCGTTCAATTAATGATTATGTATGTTCACTGATGGGTGAGTTGTTAATCACCAAATAAATAGGGGTAACACCCTTGGAATTTCTAAATGAGAATAAATACAAATTTCTATGTCACCATAACCACGTGTTCAAGGTAATTATTGCGCTGGAACCTAGCCTATTTGTTGCGTCCAAATCTCGCGTAATCGAGCTATAGAATCTTCTAAGTAGAGGGAAATAAAGTGTTTAAATGATGCAGGTGTTATTTAATGCAAAGAGTGAAATGGTTTGCATATGTTAACCTCAAACTATGCTGGCGACCCTGTAACGTGCTGAGGAAGTGGAAGGTAGGTACGAAGAATAGATCGTGGAGATAAGTGAAAATAAGGTGGGTGTGGTTTGTAAAATGTGGGTAAGTTTACAATTGGCGACACTGCCAGTATGTTTTAAAATGAATTGTAAGATTACAATTGGCGACACTGGCAGGTGGTTAAAAGAAGAATTGTAAGTTTACAATTGGCGAATCCCTGTCAGGATTTTTGTATAAAATAGGCCTGAAATTGGATGACAAGAAATAGGCTCGGAAGCAGCGGAAAATTTTGAAATTTACAGACATGCAAAATGGCATGTGGTGCAAAAAAGTTTTTGTTTAGTATATATAAACTCTCATTTATCTCAGTAATAAATTGTAATCTGTATTTAACTAAAAATAAATAAAAAATATGGAGAATAATGAGGAGGAAGTCAGAGTGACTGATTCAACTGACATGAGTGAATCAGAAATGCAGTCAACTCGTGTATTAAATAAAGAAAGCTGTTTAACCGAGTCAATTATAATGAGTAAAGCGGGAACAGAATCTACTCCTGTAACAACCAAAATAAAAGAAAAAGAATGGTCATTGGCCGATATGATCAAGTTAATGAGAACAATTTCTGATGATATTGAGCATAATATGAATAGTCGTTTTGATGTAAATTATATTAAATTTAATGAAGTAAGGAGTGATATCAATGAACTAAACATTAAAAGTGAGAGTAATTTTAATGAAATTAAACAAAATAATGTTAAATTTGAAATTAATATGAATAAACGTCTAAACGAGATTGATGAACATTGTAGTACCATCGTAAAACAAATGCAAGATAATGTCAATGACATTAGAAAGAGAAAGGAGAGTAAAAGAGATACAGGTAAGCGTAATGAAAATAATAATACTGAAATAATGGAGAACAAGGTAATCGGTTCTGATAGTGAAGACAGAGAAAATATAAGTGATAATCATAATGATGACAAGTTAAGTGCAAATGAGAATGTAAATAATGAAGGAATAGTTGACAAGGTAAGTAATGGTGTTAATATAAGTGATGATTATAATGGAGAGATAATGATGAATAAGAATAAGAAAGATGTAGTTGAAAATGGGGTATCAAAAAGTGATACAGTGAATAATAGTAGTGATGAGGAGAATATAATGGGAGTTGAGGTTAGTGAGGAGGTAATAATAAGTGTTAATGATCTTGAGAGAGAGTGGAGGGAGAGTTTAAGAGAGTATTGGGGGCAGAGGGAAAATTTTCCCTATGTTGTATGTGAAGAAAAGGCTTCACAAGTGTTTTTGGAGGATGTAAGTTCCTCTAGAGTTTCTATGGGAGACAAATGGTCTGCAAATAGTCCCTTTATGTTTATGATGTACCTGGTAAAGCCAGATGGTGTAAAAATGGTGTATTGCCCACTTTGTGGAATGAGAAAGTTAAATGGGGTTGCGAGAGTGATTACGAGAGAGAGAGAGGGAGAGAGAGAGAGAAATGTTTAAGGTTAATAGAGCTTATGAAGAGTTAGTAGAGAGATTAAACATTGAGAAAATTGTTAATAATGAAGACTTACCTTGTGGAGTAATTAGTACAACAGTAGTCAATGATGATAACGCTGGTTATAATGAGCACTTACCTGATAATGAAACTGGTTTAGTAGATGATGAAAATAATGGTGAAATCATACCTTACCTGGTGATGACAAAAAATACTAAGGGCGAATTGACCATATCTAATGTTGACAAGTTTTATGAGTTAATAATGTGGAATGATCCTGGGAATTGTTATGGTATAATGGATAAAACAGATTTAAATAGTTATTATATTATAAAAGATAATATGTAATGTATGTAAACAAAACTGGAATGTGTTATGTTAATATCAGATTAATTTTTGATGATGGAGGTTAGATATATAGTGAATGAACATTTAATTATTTTAGTTAATGGTTTAAAGACTTGGCTAAATTATGTAATGAGTTAGGGTAACAATGGCATGTGATATGACGTAGATTGTATATAAAATTATATTGTGTTTACATGTGCTACATATAAGGTTATGTTGTCATTATGATAAGGTATCAGAGGATACAGAGTGTATGAGTATGATGTGTACTCAACATTAATAATACTGGTTGGGTGTATTATGATAATGAGGATTGATTGTTAGTAATAATTGACATTTATGTAATTGTGAGTTTTTATAATGGAATTAAACTAATTTGAGATAGTTTAATTAATTTACAAGATAGAAATCTTGGTAGTAATTTGAGAAATTTGTGTAGATTTGAATTGTATAATAAATGGTAAATAATTAAAATGTGATGATGAAAGTGTTGAATAGAAATTCAGAGTTGAAGTTACAAAGTGACCATTGAAAGAGTCAATAGAGAATGAATATTGAAGTTGTAATGTTTGTAATTTTTATTCAGATTCAGAGGTGAAATGTTTTATGTTAACATGATGATTGTAATGTTTATTTTGAGAGGGGGATATTAAGCAATGATGTGGAAGGAGGATGGTGTAAATTGTTAATGAATAAATTCTTATTGAATAAGAAAAGAATAGAATTGGTAATTATTGTTATGATACTGATAGTAACGAAGTAGGGGAGTAGATTTGTCCAATTATCAAGGTATCTGTAGCAGTGAATAATTTTTGATTTTTTGTATTAATCATGTGTATCGTATAGAGAAAGCAGTAGTAATCTGCATTAATGATGAGGAAATTGAGAGATAAAGTGAGAGGTTTAAATGAAAAAGTAATATGAAATTGTTGTTTACTTGAATTCAGACTTGAATTAATGAATCATTTTTGAAATTTGAACAATAACTTTCAAGAGTATGTTCATGTTAGAGGTTGGGAAGAAAATGTATTATATTATGTTAAGGGCATATATATGTTAAAACAATATTATTTGTATATGTAGATAAATAAGATAAAAAGCCAGTACTTTGAAAAAGGCAAACCAGTACGGCTAAGAAGAAACCAAATCAGTTTAGGATATGGAATAATGAAAGGCTTTTTAGTAACGTTTTATTGATTGTTTCAGAGTCTGGTGGTACTGTGGTGGTGACCCTGTGCTGGCCAGCGCGTCAGGGCAGGGGCGTCTAGTGCTTGTCTGGCTTTATGGTGTTGGGATCCTAAGGTAGGAAGTCCAGTAAAGTCATGCAGGTGCGGCCACTATCACTGGATCAGGGGGGTGAGTGATCCAAGATTTTAATAACAAAATAAGGGGGGGTCTTGGCGCCATATCCGAGCCGATCCTTTTAGGTTTTGTCAATGAGAGTTTTTATGCTTTGGCACAAAACCTCTTATTGAGGGGGTATTGTGACGGTACAGAATGGGTAGAGTCATTTTAATATTGTGTAATAATACGGTCTATGTAAACCCGAAGTAAAATATGACTTTAGAGATTGGAGTGGTATGAATCAGTCGGTATGATGTAGGCATTGTCGTCTCAGATGAAAGAAACCGAGCCTTATAAGGCAAGACATTTTTATGATCCGATTGATGTCACGAGAATATCACGAAGAGAACACGTGTTTTCGAATAACAAAATGTAATTCGGGCTTCTACAAGCTTCCAGATTCTTTGACGTGGCCCGGACTGACAGATCGCCATTCAGGCAGTCTACGAACAACTCAAAACCATGTAACAGTGTCGGGAGGCCTATGTGGAAACAATAATCAGTGTAGGCCTGCAAAAGTGTGAAAATGTATTTAAAACAAGTATAAGTAAATCTCTGCAAGTATAAATGTAATTATCAAAATTAATTAACAGTTTTAGTGAGTGTTGGAACAAAAGTGAATTGACGAGGAATGACGCAACATTTGGAATAACTTCTACAGATAAATACTTTCAAAAATAGGTCGACCAAACAACAGTAAATTACTATTAGCCAGTACTAAGTACTACATTCCGATAATAATGAGATCTCAGAGACAAAGGGGGTTTTAAGAGCGTGAAAGTGAAGTACTGGTTCGCCTCAATAGATTTAAGTAAGTTAGTCTCGTTCAATTAATGATTATGTATGTTCACTGATGGGTGAGTTGTTAATCACCAAATAAATAGGGGTAACCCCCTTGGAATTTCTAAATGAGAATAAATACAAATTTCTATGTCGCCATGACCACATGTTCAAGGTAATTATTGCGCTGAAACCTAGCCTATTTGCTGTGTCCAAATCTCGCCTAATCGAGCTATAGAATCTTCTGAGTAGAGGGAAATAAAGTGTTTAAATGATGCAGGTGTTATTTAATGCAAAGAGTGAAATGGTTTGCATATGTTAACCTCAAACTATGCTGGCGACCCTGTAACGTGCTGAGGAAGTGGAAGGTAGGTACGAAGAATAGATCGTGGAGATAAGTGAAAATAAGGTGGGTGTGGTTTGTAAAATGTGGGTAAGTTTACAATTGGCGACACTGCCAGGATGTTTTAAAATGAATTGTGAAGTTACAATTGGCGACACTGCCAGGATGGTTAAAAGAAGAATTGTAAATTACAACTGGCGAATACCTGTCAGGATTTTTGTGTAAAATAGGCCTGAAATTGGATGACAAGAAATAGGCTCGGAAGCAGCGGAAAATTTTGAAATTTATAGACATGCAAAATGGAATGTGGTGCAAAAAAGTTTTTGTTTAGTATATATAAACTCTCATTTATCTCAGTAATAAATTGTAATCTGTATTTAACTAAAAATAAATTAAAAAATATGGAGAATAATGAGGAGGAAATCAGAGTGACTGATTCAACTGACATGAGTGAATCAGAAATGCAGTCAACTCTTGTATTAAATAAAGAGAGCTGTTTAACCGAGTCAATTATAATGAGTAAAGCGGGAGCAGAATCTACTCCCGTAACAACCAAAATAAAAGAAAAAGAATGGTCAATGGCCGATATGATCAAGTTAATGAGAACAATGTCTGATGATATTGAGCATAATATGAATAGTCGTTTTGATGTAAATTATATTAAATTTAATGAAGTAAGGAGTGATATCAATGAACTAAACATTAAAAGTGAGAGTAATTTTAATGAAATTAAACAAAATAATGTTAAATTTGAAATTAATATGAATAAACGTCTAAACGAGATTGATGAACATTGTAGTACCATCGTAAAACAAATGCAAGATGATGTCAGTGACATTAGAAAGAGAAAGGAGAGTAAAAGAGATACAGGTAAGCGTAATGAAAATAATAATACTGAAATAATGGAGAACAAGGTAATCGGTTCTGATAGTGAAGACAGAGAAAATATAAGTGATAATCATAATGATGACAAGTTAAGTGCAAATGAGAATATAAATAATGAAGGACTAGTTGACAAGGTAAGTAATGGTGTTAATATAAGTGATGATTATAATAGAGAGATAATGATGAATAAGAATAATAAAGATGTAGTTGAAAATGGGGTATCAAAAAGTGATACAGTGAATAATAGTAGTGATGAGGAGAATATAATGGGAGTTGAGGTTAGTGAGGAGGTAATAATAAGTGTTAATGATCTTGAGAGAGAGTGGAGGGAGAGTTTAAGAGAGTATTGGGGGCAGAGGGCAAATTTTCCCTATGTTGTATGTGAAGAAAAGGCTTCACAAGTGTTTTTGGAGGATGTAAGTTCCTCTAGAGTTTCTATGGGAGACAAATGGTCTGCAAATAGTCCCTTTATGTTTTATGATGTACCTGGTAAAGCCAGATGGTGTTGTAAAAATGGTGTATTGCCCTCTGCGTGGAATGAGAAAGTTAAATGGGGTTGCGAGAGTGATTACGAGAGAGAGAGAGAGAGAGACAGAGAGAAATGTTTAAGGTTAATAGAGGTTATGAAGAGTTAGTTGAGAGATTAAAAATTGAGAAAATTGTTAATAATGAAGACTTACCTTGTGGAGTAATTAGTACAACAGTAGTCAATGATGATAACGCTGGTTATAATGAGCACTTACCTGATAATGAAACTGGTTTAGTAGATGATGAAAATAATGGTGAAATCATAACTTACCTGGTGATGACAAAAAATACTAAGGGCGAATTGACCATATCTAATGTTGACAAGTTTTATGAGTTAATAATGTGGAATGATCCTGGGAATTGTTATGGTATAATGGATAAAACAGATTTAAATAGTTATTATATTATAAAAGATAATATGTAATGTATGTAAACAAAACTGGAATGTGTTATGTTAATATCAGATTAATTTTTGATGATGGAGGTTAGATATATAGTGAATGAACATTTAATTATTTTAGTTAATGGTTTAAAGACTTGGCTAAATTATGTAATGAGTTAGGGTAACAATGGCATGTGATATGACGTAGATTGTATATAAAATTGTATTGTGTTTACATGTGCTACATATAAGGTTATGTTGTCATTATAATAAGGTATCAGAGGATACAGAGTGTATGAGTATGATGTGTACTCAACATTAATAATACTGGTTGGGTGTATTATGATAATGAGGATTGATTGTTAGTAATAATTGACATTTATGTAATTGTGAGTTTTTATAATGGAATTAAACTAATTTGAGATAGTTTAATTAATTTACAAGATAGAAATCTTGGTAGTAATTTGAGAAATTTGTGTAGATTTGAATTGTATAATAAATGGTAAATAATTAAAATGTGATGATGAAAGTGTTGAATAGAAATTCAGAGTTGAAGTTACAAAGTGACCATTGAAAGAGTCAATAGAGAATGAATATTGAAGTTGTAATGTTTGTAATTTTTATTCAGATTCAGAGGTGAAATGTTTTATGTTAACATGATGATTGTAATGTTTATTTTGAGAGGGGGATATTAAGCAATGATGTGGAAGGAGGATGGTGTAAATTGTTAATGAATAAATTCTTATTGAATAAGAAAAGAATAGAATTGGTAATTATTGTTATGATACTGATAGTAACGAAGTAGGGGAGTAGATTTGTCCAATTATCAAGGTATCTGTAGCAGTGAATAATTTTTGATTTTTTGTATTAATCATGTGTATCGTATAGAGAAAGCAGTAGTAATCTGCATTAATGATGAGGAAATTGAGAGATAAAGTGAGAGGTTTAAATGAAAAAGTAATATGAAATTGTTGTTTACTTGAATTCAGACTTGAATTAATGAATCATTTTTGAAATTTGAACAATAACTTTCAAGAGTATGTTCATGTTAGAGGTTGGGAAGAAAATGTATTATATTATGTTAAGGGCATATATATGTTAAAACAATATTATTTGTATATGTAGATAAATAAGATAAAAAGCCAGTACTTTGAAAAAGGCAAACCAGTACGGCTAAGAAGAAACCAAATCAGTTTAGGATATGGAATAATGAAAGGCTTTTTAGTAACGTTTTATTGATTGTTTCAGAGTCTGGTGGTACTGTGGTGGTGACCCTGTGCTGGCCAGCGCGTCAGGGCAGGGGCGTCTAGTGCTTGTCTGGCTTTATGGTGTTGGGATCCTAAGGTAGGAAGTCCAGTAAAGTCATGCAGGTGCGGCCACTATCACTGGATCAGGGGGGTGAGTGATCCAAGATTTTAATAACAAAATAAGGGGGGGTCTTGGCGCCATATCCGAGCCGATCCTTTTAGGTTTTGTCAATGAGAGTTTTTATGCTTTGGCACAAAACCTCTTATTGAGGGGGTATTGTGACGGTACAGAATGGGTAGAGTCATTTTAATATTGTGTAATAATACGGTCTATGTAAACCCGAAGTAAAATATGACTTTAGAGATTGGAGTGGTATGAATCAGTCGGTATGATGTAGGCATTGTCGTCTCAGATGAAAGAAACCGAGCCTTATAAGGCAAGACATTTTTATGATCCGATTGATGTCACGAGAATATCACGAAGAGAACACGTGTTTTCGAATAACAAAATGTAATTCGGGCTTCTACAAGCTTCCAGATTCTTTGACGTGGCCCGGACTGACAGATCGCCATTCAGGCAGTCTACGAACAACTCAAAACCATGTAACAGTGTCGGGAGGCCTATGTGGAAACAATAATCAGTGTAGGCCTGCAAAAGTGTGAAAATGTATTTAAAACAAGTATAAGTAAATCTCTGCAAGTATAAATGTAATTATCAAAATTAATTAACAGTTTTAGTGAGTGTTGGAACAAAAGTGAATTGACGAGGAATGACGCAACATTTGGAATAACTTCTACAGATAAATACTTTCAAAAATAGGTCGACCAAACAACAGTAAATTACTATTAGCCAGTACTAAGTACTACATTCCGATAATAATGAGATCTCAGAGACAAAGGGGGTTTTAAGAGCGTGAAAGTGAAGTACTGGTTCGCCTCAATAGATTTAAGTAAGTTAGTCTCGTTCAATTAATGATTATGTATGTTCACTGATGGGTGAGTTGTTAATCACCAAATAAATAGGGGTAACCCCCTTGGAATTTCTAAATGAGAATAAATACAAATTTCTATGTCGCCATGACCACATGTTCAAGGTAATTATTGCGCTGAAACCTAGCCTATTTGCTGTGTCCAAATCTCGCCTAATCGAGCTATAGAATCTTCTGAGTAGAGGGAAATAAAGTGTTTAAATGATGCAGGTGTTATTTAATGCAAAGAGTGAAATGGTTTGCATATGTTAACCTCAAACTATGCTGGCGACCCTGTAACGTGCTGAGGAAGTGGAAGGTAGGTACGAAGAATAGATCGTGGAGATAAGTGAAAATAAGGTGGGTGTGGTTTGTAAAATGTGGGTAAGTTTACAATTGGCGACACTGCCAGGATGTTTTAAAATGAATTGTGAAGTTACAATTGGCGACACTGCCAGGATGGTTAAAAGAAGAATTGTAAATTACAACTGGCGAATACCTGTCAGGATTTTTGTGTAAAATAGGCCTGAAATTGGATGACAAGAAATAGGCTCGGAAGCAGCGGAAAATTTTGAAATTTATAGACATGCAAAATGGAATGTGGTGCAAAAAAGTTTTTGTTTAGTATATATAAACTCTCATTTATCTCAGTAATAAATTGTAATCTGTATTTAACTAAAAATAAATTAAAAAATATGGAGAATAATGAGGAGGAAATCAGAGTGACTGATTCAACTGACATGAGTGAATCAGAAATGCAGTCAACTCTTGTATTAAATAAAGAGAGCTGTTTAACCGAGTCAATTATAATGAGTAAAGCGGGAGCAGAATCTACTCCCGTAACAACCAAAATAAAAGAAAAAGAATGGTCAATGGCCGATATGATCAAGTTAATGAGAACAATGTCTGATGATATTGAGCATAATATGAATAGTCGTTTTGATGTAAATTATATTAAATTTAATGAAGTAAGGAGTGATATCAATGAACTAAACATTAAAAGTGAGAGTAATTTTAATGAAATTAAACAAAATAATGTTAAATTTGAAATTAATATGAATAAACGTCTAAACGAGATTGATGAACATTGTAGTACCATCGTAAAACAAATGCAAGATGATGTCAGTGACATTAGAAAGAGAAAGGAGAGTAAAAGAGATACAGGTAAGCGTAATGAAAATAATAATACTGAAATAATGGAGAACAAGGTAATCGGTTCTGATAGTGAAGACAGAGAAAATATAAGTGATAATCATAATGATGACAAGTTAAGTGCAAATGAGAATATAAATAATGAAGGACTAGTTGACAAGGTAAGTAATGGTGTTAATATAAGTGATGATTATAATAGAGAGATAATGATGAATAAGAATAATAAAGATGTAGTTGAAAATGGGGTATCAAAAAGTGATACAGTGAATAATAGTAGTGATGAGGAGAATATAATGGGAGTTGAGGTTAGTGAGGAGGTAATAATAAGTGTTAATGATCTTGAGAGAGAGTGGAGGGAGAGTTTAAGAGAGTATTGGGGGCAGAGGGCAAATTTTCCCTATGTTGTATGTGAAGAAAAGGCTTCACAAGTGTTTTTGGAGGATGTAAGTTCCTCTAGAGTTTCTATGGGAGACAAATGGTCTGCAAATAGTCCCTTTATGTTTTATGATGTACCTGGTAAAGCCAGATGGTGTTGTAAAAATGGTGTATTGCCCTCTGCGTGGAATGAGAAAGTTAAATGGGGTTGCGAGAGTGATTACGAGAGAGAGAGAGAGAGAGACAGAGAGAAATGTTTAAGGTTAATAGAGGTTATGAAGAGTTAGTTGAGAGATTAAAAATTGAGAAAATTGTTAATAATGAAGACTTACCTTGTGGAGTAATTAGTACAACAGTAGTCAATGATGATAACGCTGGTTATAATGAGCACTTACCTGATAATGAAACTGGTTTAGTAGATGATGAAAATAATGGTGAAATCATAACTTACCTGGTGATGACAAAAAATACTAAGGGCGAATTGACCATATCTAATGTTGACAAGTTTTATGAGTTAATAATGTGGAATGATCCTGGGAATTGTTATGGTATAATGGATAAAACAGATTTAAATAGTTATTATATTATAAAAGATAATATGTAATGTATGTAAACAAAACTGGAATGTGTTATGTTAATATCAGATTAATTTTTGATGATGGAGGTTAGATATATAGTGAATGAACATTTAATTATTTTAGTTAATGGTTTAAAGACTTGGCTAAATTATGTAATGAGTTAGGGTAACAATGGCATGTGATATGACGTAGATTGTATATAAAATTGTATTGTGTTTACATGTGCTACATATAAGGTTATGTTGTCATTATAATAAGGTATCAGAGGATACAGAGTGTATGAGTATGATGTGTACTCAACATTAATAATACTGGTTGGGTGTATTATGATAATGAGGATTGATTGTTAGTAATAATTGACATTTATGTAATTGTGAGTTTTTATAATGGAATTAAACTAATTTGAGATAGTTTAATTAATTTACAAGATAGAAATCTTGGTAGTAATTTGAGAAATTTGTGTAGATTTGAATTGTATAATAAATGGTAAATAATTAAAATGTGATGATGAAAGTGTTGAATAGAAATTCAGAGTTGAAGTTACAAAGTGACCATTGAAAGAGTCAATAGAGAATGAATATTGAAGTTGTAATGTTTGTAATTTTTATTCAAACTCACAGGTGAAATGTTTTATGTTAACATGATGATTGTAATGTTTATTTTGAGAGGGGGATATTAAGCAATGATGTGGAAGGAGGATGGTGTAAATTGTTAATGAATAAATTCTTATTGAATAAGAAAAGAATAGAATTGGTAATTATTGTTATGATACTGATAGTAACGAAGTAGGGGAGTAGATTTGTCCAATTATCAAGGTATCTGTAGCAGTGAATAATTTTTGATTTTTTGTATTAATCATGTGTATCGTATAGAGAAAGCAGTAGTAATCTGCATTAATGATGAGGAAATTGAGAGATAAAGTGAGAGGTTTAAATGAAAAAGTAATATGAAATTGTTGTTTACTTGAATTCAGACTTGAATTAATGAATCATTTTTGAAATTTGAACAATAACTTTCAAGAGTATGTTCATGTTAGAGGTTGGGAAGAAAATGTATTATATTATGTTAAGGGCATATATATGTTAAAACAATATTATTTGTATATGTAGATAAATAAGATAAAAAGCCAGTACTTCGAAAAAGGCAAACCAGTACGGCTAAGAGGAAACCAAATCAGTTTAGGTTATGGAATAATGAAAGGCTTTTTAGTAACGTTTTATTGATTGTTTCAGAGTCTGGTGGTACTGTGGTGGCGACCCTGTGCTGGCCAGCGCATCAGGGCAGGGGCGTCTAGTGCTTGTCTGGCTTTATGGTGTTGGGATCCTAAGGTAGGAAGTCCAGTAAAGTCATGCAGGTGCGGCCACTATCACTGGATCAGGGGGGTGAGTGATCCAAGATTTTAATAACAAAATAAGGGGGGGTCTTGGCGCCATATCCGAGCCGATCCTTTTAGGTTTTGTCAATGAGAGTTTTTATGCTTTGGCACAAAACCTCTTATTGAGGGGGTATTGTGACGGTACAGAATGGGTAGTCATTTTAATATTGTGCAATAATACGGTCTATGTAAACCCGGAGTAAAATATGACTTTAGAGATTGGAGTGGTATGAATCAGTCGGTATGATGTAGGCATTGTCGTCTCAGATGAAAGAAACCGAGCCTTATAAGGCAAGACATTTTTATGATCCGATTGATGTCACGAGAATATCACGAAGAGAACACGTGTTTTCGAATAACAAAATGTAATTCGGGCTTCTACAAGCTTCCAGATTCTTTGACGTGGCCCGGACTGACAGATCGCCATTCAGGCAGTCTACGAACAACTCAAAACCATGTAACAGTGTCGGGAGGCCTATGTGGAAACAATAATCAGTGTAGGCCTGCAAAAGTGTGAAAATGTATTTAAAACAAGTATAAGTAAATCTCTGCAAGTATAAATGTAATTATCAAAATTAATTAACAGTTTTAGTGAGTGTTGGAACAAAAGTGAATTGACGAGGAATGACGCAACATTTGGAATAACTTCTACAGATAAATACTTTCAAAAATAGGTCGACCAAACAACAGTAAATTACTATTAGCCAGTACTAAGTACTACATTCCGATAATAATGAGATCTCAGAGACAAAGGGGGTTTTAAGAGCGTGAAAGTGAAGTACTGGTTCGCCTCAATAGATTTAAGTAAGTTAGTCTTGTTCAATTAATGATTATGTATGTTCACTGATGGGTGAGTTGTTAATCACCAAATAAATAGGGGTAACACCCTTGGAATTTCTAAATGAGAATAAATACAAATTTCTATGTCACCATGACCACGTGTTCAAGGTAGTTATTGCGCTGGAACCTAGCCTATTTGCTGCGTCCAAATCTCACCTAATCGAGCTATAGAATCTTCTGAGTAGAGGGAAATAAAGTGTTTAAATGATGCAGGTGTTATTTAATGCAAAGAGTGAAATGGTTTGCATATGTTAACCTCAAACTATGCTGGCGACCCTGTAACGTGCTGAGGAAGTGGAAGGTAGGTACGAAGAATAGATCGTGGAGATAAGTGAAAATAAGGTGGGTGTGGTTTGTAAAATGTGGGTAAGTTTACAATTGGCGACACTGCCAGGATGTTTTAAAATGAATTGTAAGGTTACAATTGGCGACACTGCCAGGATGGTTAAAAGAAGAATTGTAAGTTTACAATTGGCGAATCCCTGTCAGGATTTTTGTGTAAAATAGGCCTGAAATTGGATGACAAGAAATAGGCTTGGAAGCAGCAGAAAATTTTGAAATTTATAGACATGCAAAATGGCATGTGGTGCAAAAATGTTTTTGTTTAGTATATATAAACTCTCATTTATCTCAGTAATAAATTGTAATCTGTATTTAACTAAAAATAAATAAAAAATATGGAGAATAATGAGGAGGAAGTCAAGAGTGACTGATTCAACTGACATGAGTGAATCAGAAATGCAGTCAACTCGTGTATTAAATAAAGAGAGCTGTTTAACCGAGTCAATTATAATGAGTAAAGCGGGAGCAGAATCCACTCTCATAACAACCAAAATAAAAGAAAAAGAATGGTCAATGGCCGATATGATCAAGGTAATGAGAACAATGTCTGATGATATTGAGCATAATATGAATAGTCGTTTTGATGTAAATTATATTAAATTTAATGAAGTAAGGAGTGATATCAATGAACTAAACATTAAAAGTGAGAGTAATTTTAATGAAATTAAACAAAATAATGTTAAATTTGAAATTAATATGAATAAACGTCTAAACGAGATTGATGAACATTGTAGTACCATCGTAAAACAAATGCAAGATGATGTCAATGACATTAGAAAGAGAAAGGAGAGTAAAAGAGATACAGGTAAGCGTAATGAAAATAATAATACTGAAATAATGGAGAACAAGGTAATCGGTTCTGATAGTGAAGACAGAGAAAATATAAGTGATAATCATAATGATGACAAGTTAAGTGGAAATTAGAATATAAATAATGAAGGAATAGTTGACAAGGTAAGTAATGGTGTTAATATAAGTGATGATTATAATGGAGAGATAATGATGAATAAGAATAATAAAGATGTAGTTGAAAATGGGGTATCAAAAAGTGATACAGTGAATAATAGTAGTGATGAGGAGAATATAATGGGAGTTGAGGTTAGTGAGGAGGTAATAATAAGTGTTAATGATCTTGAGAGAGAGTGGAGGGAGAGTTTAAGAGAGTATTGGGGGCAGAGGGCAAATTTTCCCTGTGTTGTATGTGAAGAAAATGTGACGATTTAATTCTAACTGTAATCTTAAATAAATAAAAATTAAGTTTGCGAGCATTAAGTATTTTTAAATCACACTATTAAACCTAAAGCCCCTGTATTAAATCAGTATGATAATGAGAAGTGAATGGAAATGAACAGAAGCACTAATAAAAAAAGTCGAATTGTAAAAAGTTATTATTATCATAGTTAACCCTTTGCTAGTCATCATGCGGTGACCTGTTAATTCCGGACTCAACGTGTTTATCGAGTCTTCTGTAATTTAGGAAGATATAAAAATCATATTGTTTATAATTAGAAATTTGAAGGCACGAATAGTGGTTAAAATAACTCACTTAAATTATATATGTATAATTAATGTATGGTTTTTGGTAATAAGAATGTTAACTTAAATAAAAATAGGAACTATATTCTCACGGAGTACTTGCCCCTCTCCGTTGTTATGTGCCAGTTCAATCGAGAAAGAGTCGCTATGTTGCCGTCACACCGTACAGACCTAAGAGCGAGAGCTCCACCAAAATGTATTTGTTTTTTTTATTTAACTTTAGAATATTAGCTACCACTGCTAAACGTGGAGAGCATTGTGTAATGTATGAATAATATAAAGATGTGTTAAGAAGAAAATGTAATAAGTAACTTAACTAGTGGTAAGCAAGATGATGTCTCCCCTCAAGAGGTAAATCCAATTACATCACTCCTGAAGATGTGATCTTCATAAACTTCATAAATACACGTATACGATGCATAAGACGCTGACGAGGACCTCCGTGAATCTACACCTACTTTCACCAAAGAAACTTCAATCTCCGCAGTGAACATCCGACCTAATTCTTGCCGAAGACACGACCCAGATGATGACGCCGACTCCAAGAATTCCCAAGTCAGACACCCCAGGACGAGGTTACTACGACCAATTGTAAAGGTGACTCGATAGCTTGGCTATCGAGAGTTAATCATATTTGATACACAACTCACATTAAAAAGAGACTTTTCAAAGACGATTAATTTTATTTAAAATTAAAATGAGACAATCTAAGAGTTTACTGTAAGATTCAATTATCATACGTTGTAACGCCTTAAATGTAAATGTAATTTATTATCACTTCAAGTAATAATACCATTCTTAAAATGGTCAAAGAAGTCTTGCAAGCATCTAGATGAACTGAAAATAATTACAAGTCTTTACTATAAATATACTTAAAGTAAACTCGGCTCCGAGGTATAAGAATACATAATCAGTTTGATCCCAAAGTTTTGTGAAAAGCATTTCAATATTTTAGTTTAATTAATGATGTCATGGGATCTTTTAGTAACTGTTGTTAATAAAGAGAAGTCTTCTTGTTACACATGAAAATGAGTGCATAAATCAGTAAAATACCTTCCCTTGTTTCCTTATAGTTATATTAAGTAATTTGTTCAATTAATTTGACTTTAATAACAGTTCGTTACAACGTAGGCAGCCCATGTAATTGGCAGATGTCAGTTAAGATGGGTTCCTTGGATTTGTAACGTGGCAATACGTTACAAAATTGCGCCACTCTGCTTAATTTGTTAGTAAATTAGATAACTCACGGCATTCAGTTATTGATCTATGCACTCAGGGAATGTAATTGATGTAACTTTAATTTTCAAAAAAAAAAAATGAATTTTTTTTAAGATACGCGATTGATAGTCAGTATAAATTGAAATATCATTGTATGAAGCTAAGTGCAAGTAGGTACATGAATTGTAATGCTTGGTCAACTGCTCAGTCTTTAACAGGTTTATATTATGACAATCCAAGACCTGTTGTTTCTTGAATAAGCCTGCATAGTATATGTTAGTGTATGTCTGTCGTCACGGTAAAAGTAATAAAAAAAAAGAAATAATAATAATGCTCCTGTGTAAAGTAGACCCGGTTAATTACGTGGAAAGAATTTCGTAACTTGAAATTGTTACCAAAATAAATAATTAATTTAATTGGGGAAAGTACAAGAATTAATAAAGTCAAAATATTATAACCGTAATACACATGTAAGTTGAAGGCGTGCGTTGTTGAATGAGATTCACCCTATGCGTCCGAGCTGGCTTCTCCAGTTTTGACCTGTCAAGGAAGTAATCGGTGGCATTGTGTAGAGAACAATACGTGAGCGTAAACCCCGCATTCTCATGGACACACTTACCCTACCTTTGTTTACTAAATAAAGAGGGTGGCCTACATTCCAGCAAACAGCTGATCGGATATTTAACTTTGAAATATGTGTGTGTGTGGAATTTCTGTCTCTCCCCTTAGAAGAGAATTGTCTTTTCTGAATTATGCAAATTATTTACCCAAGAATTTATCTTATCTATGTGATTAGTGTGTGGTGTTGTAGAATTAGTTTTAAGTACGTTTTAATGTGTTAGAACTAAGATAAAAATGGCCCAATTCAATCCGGATTTGTTATTAAAAGACGAGCTGTCTTACGAAGCTCTTTTGCATGGACTACCCCATGCATATGTAACAGTCACGGAATTGCGTAGGTCAATACGCGAATGTGGATTTGATACAGCCGCGCAATTAAGCAACCTAAGCGAACTCGATTATGAGAGCGAGAGAGAAATTTGTAATGCCAAGTATAGTGAGCTAACCTTATTGTCTCAAACCCTCCAAGACGAGAAATCTCCGGCGATAATTTTGCAGACTACCCAGAGAATAGAGCATTTAACCCGGCGAATGAAAAATTTGTTGATCTGGCCTAATCTTACGGAAATACCTCCTGAAGTACAAAACCTAGCTGACGAAGCTTTACGTCGCTTACCCACAATTATTAATGACTTAAGAAGAAGATCCGACTCGTTCAGGATGGATGAAATAGAGAAGTCCTTAAAGAAATTACACATCTCCCCAGTACAATCCCCTACTACTGATCTTCCTCCGCCTAACACTGATCGGAACTCACCCTCCGTATCGCAAGTGCAAGCTAACCAAGAGCAAAATACTGATAGAGATTTAAATGCCCCTCCTCCCGAGCGTTTTCAGATTCGTCCCGGAACTCATGAATTGACCACCCCGAATGCATCATATCGTTCTTCTAAAGGAATGCCAACCTTGAACCATAACGCGAACCTATACAGAAAAATTACTCATCCTGTGGAGAAAATCTTAACTGAAATCCCTTACACCGATGGATTAAATGTCTCCAAACTACTAAATTTCATTAACTATCTCCTGTAGATAAAAGATCTACAGCAGCTGAATGACTGGCAAATTTTGCAAGTTCTGCTACCGAAATGTAAACCCCCGTTAAAGAATTGTGTGATAGAAGCACTAAGCTCTACACTTCCAGTAGAAGAGCTACATAGCTCGATAATAAAGTACTTTATTCCAACCGGTATTTATGAAGAAATTAAAAGAAAGACCGTACTCCGAGTACAAGGAAATCAGGAGAGAGTAGCTCATTACATGTCCGATATCAGGGAGTCATCTCGACTACTACGTGTAGATTGGAATGAGACACAGATGGTCGACACCATTTTAATAGGACTGTCACCTGAGGAAAGATCTCGTTTAGCTTTGATAAATAGACCAAACACAATTGCAGATCTAGAACAATGCAGTATCCATTCGTCAAATGTATGGTACTCCGATCAAAATAGACATACAATGAAACCCGCAGAAACAAATAGAAATGAATTGCGAGCCCTAGTGCCCGATGTAACAACCCCGCATGAAAGGCAAGTATTCAATAGACCTCACAATGTGCGCAAATCTGGTAAGTTAAGTGTAACACCATATAAAGCGGAAACAAGGTACCCTCCTCGCAATAAACCCATCTGTTATAATTGCGGAAAATATGGACACATAAGAAAAGACTGCAAGAGCAAGCCATTGGAACGTAAACGCTCAGATCCAAAAAAACATGTAAGGCAGGGAGACCCGAAATCCTGTGTCTTCCACAGCAACTCGAAATCTGGTGAACCTAAAGAAACTTATAAAAAAATAAAATAAAATATTTTATAACCAACGTGGAAGGAAAAGAAGTTCTAAAGAAACAGATCCCTACGTGAGAGAATTTCGTGAAAAATGTAACCCGATAAATAAATGTAACTGGACTAAAAGTCTATTACCCTTAATACGAGTTGACTTAGGCATTACCTCCACAATCGCATTAATTGATTCGGGATCTAGTAGAACCTTAATCAGTCAAGAATTAGCGGACAAATTAGCGAAACACCATCTAGTAAAACGGAGTCAACCGGTGAATATAAAGTGTGCTACCGCCAATAAACGAAATATAATAATAAAACTGAGCATTACCGTTAAGGTTAAAATCAAGAACCTAACCTGGATGTTTACAATGTTAGTATGTAATGAATTAGGACCCGATTTAATATTAGGAGCAGACTTTATTAGTAAAACGGGAATGATTCTTGACATCTATGAGCAAAAATATTATTTCCAATTCGACCGTACACGGAAATATCGATTTGATTGTAATAATGAGAAAAAGAAAAAAAATTGTTCATCTACTGCACATGTAATACACCAAGAGTCAGATTTATCTCATCTAGAAAGTAGAGATAGAGTGAGAATACTGAAATTAATAAAAGAATTTTCCTCAGTTCTTACACCTAAACTAGGACTCACTAAACTAATAGAATATAAAATTAATCTGAGCGATCAGAAAGTAATACGCCTACCTCCGTACAAGTTGTCGCCTCCCAAGATAGAAGTGATGAGAAACCATATCAACAAGTTGTTGGAGCAAGGAGTCATTGAACCCTCTACGTCCCCATATTCATCACCCTCCTTTTTAGTACCAAAAGGTCACGATAAACACAGACTAGTTGTGGACTACAGGCAATTAAACAAAAGAATAGAATTTGAATCTATTCCTCTTCCAGACATCCATAGTGCTTTCCATTATTTCACGAAAGCTATGGTCTTTACGGTAATGGATCTGAATCAAGCTTTTCACCAAATACCCCTTTCGGAAGAATCAAAACATCTAACCGCGTTTGCTGTTACTTTTAACTTGTACCAATTTACTAGAGTACCCTTTGGAATATCTCAAGGAAGTTCCTTATGTAGTAGACTATTAGAAAGGATATTTCACGATATTAAATTTAAATATGTGTATCACTATTTGGACGACATCGTTATATATAGCGAATCTATGGAACTACATCTTAAACACCTACGCGAAGTGTTATCTCGGTTACGAAGAGCAGGATTAACTGTTAACCCAAAGAAGGTAAATTTTGCTGTCCCACAGTTTTCATTCTTAGGTCACATCGTGAAAGCGAATGGAAAGGTAAGCATTGACCCCGAACGAACCCGCGCTATTAGAGAATTTTCACCCCCACGAGATGCAAAAGGTATAGCCCGATTTTTGGGAATGGTAAATTATTTCCACAAATATATTCCCCATCTTGCCAAAACAGCAGCACCCCTAAATTCCTTAAGAAAGAAGGGAGCGAAGTTTGAATGGAGCTCACTACATCAAAACGCGTTTGAGCAACTTAAAGAAAGTATCATATCTCCCCCCAGTTTTGCAACTAGCGGATTTCACGAAACCTTTCGTAGTGCAGACCGACAGTTCCAGTGTAGCGTTAGGTGCAGTGATATATCAAGAGATAGAAAACAATAGACTACCTATTAGTTATGCATTGCGAACCTTGAGCGACCAAGAAAGAAAGTATTCCGCATATGAATTGGAATGTTTAGCCATTGTTTTTGCATTCGAGAAGTTTAAACCCTTCCTAGAACATAAAGAATTCCTTTTGGAAACTGATAATCAAGCGTTATCTTGGTTACTGAATCACCCTAAACAGTTAGGACGTATTGGAAGATGGATATTGAAGTTAAACTGCTACAAATTCAGAGTGCAGCATATTAAAGGTACCCAAAACGTAGTCGCTGATACCCTGTCCTGTATGTTCCAGTTGCCCACTAAAACCCCCGAAAGCAAGGAGAATCCGGAAATAGCACTTGCTAACGCCGTAATTACTGAGTTCCCCCTTGCCTTTACAAACATTGCCCTGTATCAACAACAAGACCCCTTACTGAAGCCTATTATAGAACAACTTGCGCAAGGTATTAAATCCGAGAAATACGTATTGAGTAAAAATGTACTATGCCATAAGATAAGAAGCAGAAAGGAACTAAGAATAATAGGCCCTGATGTAATTAAGCCCATGCTGATGGAGTACTTCCATTCATCTACCATAGGAGCCCATATGGGAATTAATAAGACAATACATCATGTTCGAAAGGAATATCATTGGAACAATATGAACAGCGAAATAGCCAGTTTCGTAAAGAAATGTAAATTATGTGCTCTCAGTAAACCGGCCAGAAATAATCAGGTAAGCCAACTGATTTCAGAAATCCCTAAGACCCTTTTTTCTAAACTTTATCTAGACTTTTCAGGTCCATATCCACGATCCAAATCAGGTAATACTATGTTACTCATCTGTGTAGATTCGTTCACCAAATTTGTTTGGATGTATCCCATGCGACGAGCATTAGCGTCGACGACTGTAAAAATATTACAGGAAAATTATTTAAAGACTACGGTACACCTGTACATATAGTATCAGATAATGGACCACAGTTTAAAGCGAAAGAATTTAAGAATATGTGTTTCAAGTTAGGAATAGACCATATAACCACTACGGAGTATCGACCGCAAGGCAATATTGGTGAAAGGTATCTACGAAACCTAAAATCTGCGTTAATCGCCTATCATGCGAACGATCATACGTTGTGGGACCAAAACTTATCCTGGATTCAATACGCCTTTGATTCAGCTTATCACGAAGGTCAGAAGTCGACCCCGTTTGAGTTACTGTTCAAATACCAACCAAACCACCCCTTGTCCACAAAATGGAAAATGCACGACCTGCTACCTCCGCAAATAACGGATAAGCAGATAAAGCAAATATGGAATAAAGCCCGGTCTAATTTAAGAGCGAACTTAGAGAACTCCAGAAAATACCACGAGAAAGGTATTCATAACAATTCAATTAGGTACCAAGTAGGTGACTTAGTAATGTATAAGACTCACCCCACTAGTAGTGCAATTGATAAGACCACCTCTAAACTATCATACCGATGGTGTGGCCCTTACCAAATCCAGAAGTACCTAACTCCAGTTACAGTAGCCCTGTACGAACCTGCGACTCGAAAATATGTGCGGAGAACACATATTTCGCAGCTAAAATTGTATAAGAAGAAGAGAAGGAATAGTATAACCAAAAATAGAAAAGGTAATACTAGGTAGTGAAGTATATTATACTTCTGAAACCGTGGAAAATGTTAAACGTAGAGTTTGGAAATGAGGCCTGATCAACCTGAGATCCAGTTCTGCGAAGAATAAGTAAATGAGTACTCAATGAAAACTAGACTGAATTCTAAATAGCAAAAGATTTAGAAAATTACTCTACAGAGAGCGAGTAAGTCAACCCAAAAAAGAAAAAACCGGTAGTAGATTTAAGTGATAGAGATAAGAAAGAGTTTTGTGTTTTAATATGTAGATATTAAGTGTGAATAGTATGTAAAAAAAAAGTAGTTAATAAGAAAATATAAAAGTATATTGTGTTGTGGAGAAGAAACAAGTGGATATAACGCTTACTAATAACTAGGTGAGAGAAATTCCACACACTGACACCATACATACTCCAAGTCCCCAATTGTGCGTTAGACTCACAAAACACCCCTAACGTGAAACATAAGCGGTGGAGTATGTGACGATTTAATTCTAACTGTAATCTTAAATAAATAAAAATTAAGTTTGCGAGCATTAAGTATTTTTAAATCACACTATTAAACCTAAAGCCCCTGTATTAAATCAGTATGATAATGAGAAGTGAATGGAAATGAACAGAAGCACTAATAAAAAAAGTCGAATTGTAAAAAGTTATTATTATCATAGTTAACCCTTTGCTAGTCATCATGCGGTGACCTGTTAATTCCGGACTCAACGTGTTTATCGAGTCTTCTGTAATTTAGGAAGATATAAAAATCATAATGTTTATAATTAGAAATTTGAAGGCACGAATAGTAGTTAAAATAACTCACTTAAATTATATATGTATAATTAATGTATGGTTTTTGGTAATAAGAATGTTAACTTAAATAAAAATAGGAACTATATTCTCGTGGAGTACTTGCCCCTCTCCGTTGTTATGTGCCAGTTCAATCGAGAAAGAGTCGCTATGTTGCCGTCACACCGTACAGACCTAAGAGCGAGAGCTCCACCAAAATGTATTTGTTTTTTTTATTTAACTTTAGAATATTAGCTACCACTGCTAAACGTGGAGAGCATTGTGTAATGTATGAATAATATAAAGATGTGTTAAGAAGAAAATGTAATAAGTAACTTAACTAGTGGTAAGCAAGATGATGTCTCCCCTCAAGAGGTAAATCCAATTACATCACTCCTGAAGATGTGATCTTCATAAACTTCATAAATACACGTATACGATGCATAAGACGCTGACGAGGACCTCCGTGAATCTACACCTACTTTCACCAAAGAAACTTCAATCTCCGCAGTGAACATCCGACCTAATTCTTGCCGAAGACACGACCCAGATGATGACGCCGACTCCAAGAATTCCCAAGTCAGACACCCCAGGACGAGGTTACTATGACCAATTGTAAAGGTGACTCGATAGCTTGGCTATCGAGAGTTAATCATATTTGATACACAACTCACATTAAAAAGAGACTTTTCAAAGACGATTAATTTTATTTAAAATTAAAATGAGACAATCTAAGAGTTTACTGTAAGATTCAATTATCATACGTTGTAACGCCTTAAATGTAAATGTAATTTATTATCACTTCAAGTAATAATACCATTCTTAAAATGGTCAAAGAAGTCTTGCAAGCATCTAGATGAACTGAAAATAATTACAAGTCTTTACTATAAATATACTTAAAGTAAACTCGGCTCCGAGGTATAAGAATACATAATCAGTTTGATCCCAAAGTTTTGTGAAAAGCATTTCAATATTTTAGTTTAATTAATGATGTCATGGGATCTTTTAGTAACTGTTGTTAATAAAGAGAAGTCTTCTTGTTACACATGAAAATGAGTGCATAAATCAGTAAAATACCTTCCCTTGTTTCCTTATAGTTATATTAAGTAATTTGTTCAATTAATTTGACTTTAATAACAGTTCGTTACAACGTAGGCAGCCCATGTAATTGGCAGATGTCAGTTAAGATGGGTTCCCTGGATTTGTAACGTGGCAATACGTTACAAAAAGGCTTCACAAGTGTTTTTGGAGGATGTAAGTTCCTTTAGAGTTTCTATGGGAGACAAATGGTCTGCAAATAGTCCCTTTATGTTTTATGATGTACTTGGTAAAGCCAGATGGTGTTGTAAAAATGGTGTATTGCCCTCTGCGTGGAATGAGAAAGTTAAATGGGGTTGCGAGAGAGAGAGAGAGAGAGAGAGAGAGAGAGAGAGAGAGAGAGAGAGAGAGAGAGAGAGAGAGAAATGTTTAAGGTTAATAGAGGTTATGAAGAGTTAGTAGAGAGATTAAAAATTGAGAAAATTGTTAATAATGAAGACTTACCTTGTGGAGTAATTAGTACAACAGTAGTCAGTGATGATAATGCTGGTTATAATGAGCACTTACCTGATAATGAAACTGGTTTAGTAGATGATGAAAATAATGGTGAAATCATAACTTACCTGGTGATGACAAAAAATACTAAGGGCGAATTGACCATATCTAATGTTGACAAGTTTTATGAGATAATAATGTGGAATGATCCTGGGAATTGTTATGGTATAATGGATAAAACAGATTTAAATAGTTATTATATTATAAAAGATAATATGTAATGTATGTAAACAAAACTGGAATGTGTTATGTTAATATCAGATTAATTTTTTATGATGGAGGTTAGATATATAGTGAATGAACATTTAATTATTTTAGTTAATGGTTTAAAGACTTGGCTAAATTATGTAATGAGTTTGGGTAACAATGGTATGTGATATGACGTAGATTGTATATAAAATTGTATTGTGTTTACATGTGCTACGTATAAGGTTATGTTGTTATTATGATAAGGTATCAGAGGATACAGAGTGTATGAGTATGATGTGTACTCAACATTAATAATACTGGTTGGGTGTATTATGATAATGAGGATTGATTGTTAGTAATAATTGACATTTATGTAATTATGAGTTTTTATAATGGAATTAAACTAATTTGAGATAGTTTAATTAATTTACAAGATAGAAATCTTGGTAGTAATTTGAGAAATTTGTGTACATTTGAATTGTATAATAAATGGTAAATAATTAAAATGTGATGATGAAAGTGTTGAATAGAAATTGTAACGGGTCAAATAAAGGGATTTTTTTTTATTTTTATTAATTTTTGGGGTTTCATTTTATAAAATATTCTAAATTCATTTTCCATCTGTGTATACGGCCACGTGTTTGAATAAAAGCATTGTGCGAACCAAGGAACAGTACGCAGTAACTGTGTTGAAACATTTGCAAGGGAATGTGCCAGTCGTCAATTCTTAGAACTTTGCAGCTGTGTGGCATCTACTCCCAAACGCACTATACCAGCATGTGCGCAAACGACGCCATGGTAGTAAAGCAACATGGCTTGAAGACAATATTTCTGTTCGCCTTGTGGTCTGAGCTGGAGGAAATAAAGTTTAAGCCCAGCCTCTTTTGTGATGTCAACCAGTGCTCACCAAATGTCATCCACGTCTACAACACAAAAAACACGTGTTGAATGTGCCACAGCAGTGACGATCAAATAGAAGGCATTGCTTTCCGTCTTCTTCAAAAAATATATCGAGTAGAGAGGGAACTTATAGACGCTCGCAGTCCCTCACTGACCACAACCTGCGCAGGTTGCCCGACAACACGGGTTTTCAAAAATAACATTCTAACACCAGGAAAACAGTGTGTGTAGTTCGGCAAAATCGACGAGAACAGTGACGTCAAAATGAAATAATAAAGTGTACTTTTGATCAAAGTAACTAAATTTGGCAGTAATGGTAACACGAGGTCGAGGGGACGCCACGCGGCCGGCAAGGGGTATTTGATAAATAATTTGAAGAAATGGGGTTCTAAAATAAAAGGGGTTTGTGTTAAATTAGTGTGAATGTTGTGAATGAGCAGGCTGGGCTGTCTGTCATAGAATAAGGTAAGATGTTAGAGTAATTTTATAATTGTAATTGTCGTAATCAGGTAGTGAATCTCAGAAAAAATATTATGCATCTATTTCATTGTATAATTTTGGAGAAATAGTCTGACATGAAGTTTTAAAAATTTAAATCAAAATAAAATTTAATTAATTTCTCTTCACAAAAAGCGAGTAGTGTCAGTTATTCACCTAACCTGTAAACCATGCTTGCATTCTACGTTCGTGTGACGAGATCCTGGCCCGAGAAAACAGTTTATGAGGTAGGTGAAAATAAATAATATTATGTATTTGTATTTGTAGTAATAGAGAGAATTTTAGAATGGCGCTGCCGAAAGGGACTGTTTTTATGAATTGAAAATTTAATATAAAACCACACCTACAAATAAGATGCAAGTATGGTTGGAGGGTTGAATAACGGTACATAGAAAATCACGCAAAGTACACAAAACATGAATTAAGATGTTGTATATGTAAATTAAATATTAGTTAATCAAAATTAGTAAATTTACAATATAAAATGGCAGGAAATAGTGACAATATCAATGAAATAACTAGTGTCGAAAATTTTAACAAATCAAACATTATGAGTAATTTTGAGGTACATTCGACTCCAAGTGCGAGTCAAGTGAGAATAGAGTTAAATTTAACAGGTCCAAGTAATATGACTGAGGACTCGGGGGTCCAGTTGACTCCCACCTCAACAAAATGTGGTAAATTAGATGATGAGATAATGAATATATTACGAACCATATCAATGGATATTCATGAACAGAAAAACGAAATCAAAGAAATTAACAGTAGTTTTAGTAATAAATTTAATGAACAGAATAATGAGATAAAATTAATGAGAGATGAAATTAAACAGAGTTCTGATTTTAATACACATTAATGAAATTAATACACGTCTTGATACATTTAAAGACCAAATAGTAGAATCAATAAATAGTAGTTGTGAGAAAAAGTTTGATGAGATGAATAAAAATTTAGAAGTTAAATTAAATCAAATACTGAATAAGAAGGTAGATGACAATGTTATAGTTATGACAAATATTAATGATGACGAAATAGTGGAAGAGGTAGTGTTAAATAGTGATGATAATGATGTTAATTTCAATTCTGAGGTAAATAGGAGTGGTAATTATGACAATATAAGTGAAAATATGATGTTTAAAAATAATGGGGTAAATATAGAGAGTAAGGATGAAATTTTAGAATGTAATAATGGAATGTTAATGTGTGTTTATGAGTCAGAGAGAAAATGGAAAGAGAGATTAGATGAATATGTAGGGCAGAGGGTAAATTGTCCCCATATGTATGATGAACCAAGGTGTTCAAAAATGTTATTGTTGCAGGGCAAGAGACCCTTATTAGTGGAAGATTTGAGTTGTTTCCCCTTTTTGTATAAATTAGTACCTTCTGTGTGGAAGGATGTTGAAAGTGTGAGATGGTGTTATGATGAGAGAGAGTTAGATAAAGAGTGGTGTATTGATAGAGAGATAGAATTATATAAATTAAAGAGAGATTGTAGTGAGTTGAAAGAAATGTTGGAAGTGATAGAGATAAATGGTATTAAATACTTACCTGTTAAAATAGAGAAGGAGAATTGTTTTGATGATGCATGTTTAAATAATAATAATTTACCTTATGTTGTAATGAATGAGAAAATAACTGACTTGATAATGAATATAACTACTAATGGAGACTGGACAGAAATAATTAATGTTGACTTGGTTTATGATTATTGTGATAAAACGAATGAACTAAAATTTTGTGGTATTACACACAGGATAGCCATATGTGGAATGTAAATAAAATTGAAAATTGTTATGGGAAACCCAGACTAATTTTTGACGATGGAGGCTGAACATAAACTTAATAGATGGACAATTTTAAATATTTTGTTTTATGGTTCAGACCTGGCAGACTTGGACAATGAAGTGTGATATAACTGAATAATTAATGATAAAGAATTGTAAATAAATGTTTAGTGAAATTAATTGTGTGTATTGTAAAATGTTAGGTAAACAAGGTGTATGTAGGTAATTGTTGTGATAATAATAGTAATATTTTGCAGCCTAAATAAACAACTAAATTAATTTTGAAGAGGATAACTAATGAGTTGTAATTATTGTAATTGGTGGAAGTAATTCAAATGTTGTGTGTTCACTAATTGATTTAATCAAAGCAATTTGAGATGTTTAAATATTTTTTATTGATTCAAAGGTTATATAATTTAATTTTCTAATGGATTTAAATTATTTTATGAGATGTGAACTGGAAAGTAATTAATAAATAAATGTTAAATTGTTTGGTATGAAATAACACTGTAATTAAATGTTTCAGAGGTTACGTGGAGGTATTGGTGGGTGTGATGTGTATATTTTGTGTTTATGTCAGTAGGTGAATAATGTACTGTAAGTATAAAATTTATAATACCAGTCAGATATAATAAAATGTTTACAGGTGTGAAAAGATTTTGACTCAATAATGATAAAATAATTTGAGATAATTGTGTTAAAGAGAAACTCATTAATAAGTAATAATAACGGAAAGGTTATGTACAATAAATGTTAATAATAAATTTGAAAATTTTAAGGAATCTAATTGTAGAAAGTGATGAATGATTTAAATGATGATGGATAAAAGAGCTAATGAAAATTTCACATTAAAATGTTTTATAGAAAGATTTAATTTAGCTATTAGTGTGCTATTGCTGTGGTGGCATGTGCCACAGTGGATAGCGGAAAGTGTTGGGGGTAATAGAGAGTGTTACCCCCATCGGAGGCCAAAATGGCGAAAATGCACGGCACACCCTTTTATACAACTTTATATTGTATACTGATAGATTTTTTGTGCCGTGCAGATAATGACAATTGTAACATGCCTGAAGGTAGAGTTGATTTCCCCGACTTTTCGGGCGATTACTGCCTTACCAGCACTAATCGTGGTTTTGGCTAGCGGTCAGCTATGGCCATAATTTGAGTCCCTTGACCATAGCTGGTTTGAAATTGGTCTATACTAGAAATTAATGGGGGGTGAAACTAGGGGAAATCCCGGAAACTATGGAACAGCGGCTGCCACTCTGTTCGAGGAGGAACAGCCAAGCCAGGTGGTAGACCCGCATTAAGGGCGCATAACTATATAACAAAGATATGTTGATATCTAAACCTTTCAAATGTAACGCCGAAGCAAGAACAAGGAGATGGTCAATTCCTCCACCTATGCCGTCCTTGTGGAGGCCAATGGGTGCCACAGTCCAACAGTAAAAACAATAGTGTGTGTGGCTAGGGGCTTGCTCAGGTGAGCAACGAATTCAAATTTTATAACCTAAAGATGATAACTCATTTTTGCACTAATTAAATGCTTGTATTATGATTTGGTAAATAGGTGTTCACATGTTCATTATACTGTGTTTATTCTGTTTTATAAATGTATTATTTTATTGTGTTAGAGATAAGGACTGATAAAAATATGTATTTCATGTAATTTGTATAATTTTGAAATGTGTTTGTAGTAAGGTCATTCACCTTGCTAAGAAAATCAGCTGATCAGCAGTAGAATGTCACGTATAAATTGTTTGCTAATTTCCAATATAACTAATGTTTGAATAGTGATTTTAATGTGCTAAAGATGTTATTTTAAATGATGGACTGAATTGATGTATTTAAGAATTTTAAATGATTTGTGAAAATTAATAAAAGGTAGATTTTGGGTGAGTGATATTTTGTTGGGACATGTAGATCAGTCCAAGTTGAGTTTAAAGTGGTAATAGAGAGAATAATGTTGTGAATTAATGTAATGTAGAATTTGAGATGTAATGGTGACACAGTAGCTATGGGGAATATATGTAGAGTAATGATTGATATATTGAGGTAATAAGTAAATGATGATATTTTGTTGTAATTGAAGTGATGTATTGAGAATGGTAATTAGTGGATGGGAATTTTGTAAGAGGGGATAGTGTGGTAGGAGTCCGCAACAAAAGTGGTTGGGACGGGAAGGGACCGCTTAGCGCCGGAAAGGGTTGCCTTAGGTAGAATCCAGGAACCAACATAAGGGAATGAGCTTTTTTGGGGGAGAAACACACATCCTGAGTACAAAGGGTTAGAGAGTATTTTTTTATATAAGAGTAGAATGATGAGAATTGAGTTGAGTAGTAAGTTGGGTTTAGAGATTGTTTGATAGATGTTTTTGATAGAGATGGGTGTCATGTTAGTTAAAGCTGTTAATGAGTATTAGAGTCAAAGAGTTAAAGATTATAAATGTATACATATCAAGTTGTAAATCAAGTTAGTATAAATAATTAAATCACCCAAACTAATGGAGATTGAGAATGGTAAAGAAAGAGATTCATAGTAAAAATATAAACTTTTGATTGAAACAAGTGGCAATTTTAATAGAATGTGAGAAGAAAGTCAAGTGGTAAAATATGTAATTTTGAGTAATTTAAATGTCAATTTTATTGTTAATTATAACAATACTATTGTAATTTTAAATGTCTTATTTTATTATGTTTTTTGTGTTTAAAGATAGAATTTTAAAGATGTTCAATGTATTTTCTGATGTAACTTATGTAGGTCAAGGTTGTTGACTTGACCTAGTTTGATCAGCTGATGGGTGATGTTCTATACTAGACCCGTTTTGGCAATGAAGTGATGCCAATTTTGTTTCTTAATTAATTTAAATAATTTTAGTATTGAGAAAAAATATTTTAATAAATTTAAATTTTTTGGAAACAAAAAATTTTTTTTTGATTTTGTGCCTGCCATCTAATTGGTGTTTTGAATTTTGATTATATTATTGTTTGTGTGTATTAGTAGTGTTTTTTATTGAATTATGTTGTTTAGGATATATGTATAATCACATGTTAGGATAAGGAAGTTCATGTTTTTAATAAATGTTCAATTTATTTGTTTTCTAATTATCAGTAATAACGAAGAGAATTAATCAATTCAGATAAAAGATTTTATTTTTGATTTTGATGAAAATAGCTGTTTGACTTTAATTTAAATAAATTTTTTGAAGGTAAGAATGAAATTTTGGCTAGGGTGTAGTTATAAGTGTGTGTGCGAGCCCAGTAACTGCTAAAGGCAGCCCAGTGTGCATGATAAGGGGGAACATATTGGTTGAGGATCTGGCATGATATAAGACCTGGGATTTGGATTTTGGGGTCGCATGATAGAAGGGGAGGTGCGCTGTGGTGCGTGTCTGTTCGATTTTATGGTGTTGGGATCTCGCACAGAGAAGTCCAGTAATCTCGTTCAGATGCGGCCATAGTCGCCGAGCCAGGGGGGTTGTTTACCCATGATGTATAAGAACAAAAGGGGGTTGTTGGCACCATATCCTCACCGTTCCTCTTAGGGGGTTTAACAATGAGATTTCTTCTGTTTCGACAGAAGATCTCTCATTGGGGGGGGTATTGTAACGGGTCAAATATAGGGATTTTTTTATTTTTATTAATTTTTGGGGTGTCATTTTATAAAATATTCTAAATTCATTTTCCATCTGTGTATACGGCCACGTGTTTGAATAAAAGCATTGTGCGAACCAAGGAACAGTACGCAGTAACTGTGTTGAAACATTTGCAAGGGAATGTGCCAGTCGTCAATTCTTAGAACTTTGCGGCTGTGTGGCATCTACTCCCAAACGCACTATACCAGCATGTGCGCAAACGACGCCACGGTAGTAAAGCAACATGGCTTGAAGACAATATTTCTGTTCGCCTTGTGGTCTGAGCTGGAGGAAATAAAGTTTAAGCCCAGCCTCTTTTGTGATGTCAACCAGTGCTCACCAAATGTCATCCACGTCTACAACACAAAAAACACGTGTTGAATGTGCCACAGCAGTGACGATCAAATAGAAGGCATTGCTTTCCGTCTTCTTCAAAAAACATATCAAGTAGAGAGGGAACTTATAGACGCTCGCAGTCCCTCACTGACCACAACCTGCGCAGGTTGCCCGACAACACGGGTTTTCAAAAATAACATTCCAACACCAGGAAAACAGTGCGTGTAGTTTGGCAAAACCGACAACACGAACAGTGACGTCAAAATGAAATAATAAAGTGTACTTTCGATCAAAGTAACTAAATTTGGCAGTAATGGTAACACGAGGTCGAGGGGACGCCACGCGGCCGGCAAGGGGTATTTGATAAATAATTTGAAGAAATGGGGTTCTAAAATAAAAGGGGTTTGTGGTAAATTAGTGTGAATGTTGTGAATGAGCAGGCTGGGCTGTCCGTCATAGAATAAGGTAAGATGTTAGAGTAATTTTATAATTGTAATTGTCGTAATCAGGTAGTGAATCTCAGAAAAAATATTATGCATCTATTTCATTGTATAATTTTGGAGAAATAGTCTGACATGAAGTTTTAAAAATTTAAATCAAAATAAAATTTAATTAATTTCTCTTCACAAAAAGCGAGTAGTGTCAGTTATTCACCTAACCTGTAAACCATGCTTGCATTCTACGTTCGTGTGACGAGATCCTGGCCCGAGAAAACAGTTTATGAGGTAGGTGAAAATAAATAATTTTATGTATTTGTATTTGTAATAATAGAGAGAATTTTACAAAATTCAGAGTTGAAGTTACAAAGTGACCATCGAAAGAGTCAATAGAGAATGAATATTGAAGTTGTAATGTTTGTAATTTTTATTCAAATTCAGAGGTGAAATGTTTTATGTTAACATGATGATTGTAATGTTTATTTTGAGAGGGGGATATTAAGCAATGATGTGGAAGGAGGATGGTAAATTGTTAATGAATAAATTCTTATTGAATAAGAAAAGAATAGAATTGGTAATTATTGTTATGATACTGATAGTAACGAAGTAGGGGAGTAGATTTGTCCAATTATCCAGGTATCTGTAGCAGTGAATAATTTTTGATTTTTTGTATTAATCATGTGTATCGTATAGAGAATGCAGTAGTAATCTGCATTAATGATGAGGAAATTGAGAGATAAAGTGAGAGGTTTAAATGAAAAAGTAATATGAAATTGTTGTTTACTTGAATTCAGACTTGAATTAATGAATCATTTTTGAAATTTGAACAATATTTTTCAGGAGTATGTTCATGTTAGAGGTTGGGAAGAAAATGTATTATATTATGTTAAGGGCATATATATGTTAAAACAATATTATTTGTATATGTAGATAAATAAGATAAAAAGCCAGTACTTCGAAAAAGGCAAACCAGTACGGCTAAGAGGAAACCAAATCAGTTTAGGATATGGAATAATGAAAGGCCATTTAGTAACGTATTATTGATTGTTTCAGAGTCTGGTGGTACTGTGGTGGTGACCCTGTGCTGGCCAGCGCATCAGGGCAGGGGCGTCTAGTGCTTGTCTGGCTTTATGGTGTTGGGATCCTAAGGTAGGAAGTACAGTAAAGTCATGCAGGTGCGGCCACTATCACTGGATCAGGGGGGTGAGTGATCCAAGATTTTAATAAGAAAATACGGGGGGTCATGGCGCCATATCCGAGCTGATCCTTTTAGGTTTTGTCAATGAGAGTTTTTATGCTTTGGCACAAAACCTCTTATTGAGGGGGTATTGTGACTGTACAGAATGGGTAGAGTCATTTTAATATTGTGCAATAATACAGTCTATGTAAACCCGGAGTAAAATATGACTTTAGAGATTGGAGTGGTATGAATCAGCCGGTATGATGTAGGCATTGTCGTCTCAGACGAAAGAAACCGAGCCTTATAAGGCAAGACATTTTTATGATCCGATTGATGTTACGAGAATATCACGAAGAGAACACGTGTTTTCGAATAACAAAACGTAATTCGGGCTTCTAGAAGCTTCCAGATTCTTTGACATGGCCCGGCCAGCGAGGAAGGGGAACCATGTGACCAGCCTGTATAGTATACACTGACAGATCGCCATTCAGGCAGTCTACGAACAACTCAAAACCGTGTAACAGTGTTGGGAGGCCTATGTGGAAACAATAATCGGTGTAGGCCTGCAAAAGTGTGAAAATGTATTTAAAACAAGTATAAGTAAATATCTGCAAGTAAAAATGTAATTATCAAAATTACACAGTTTTAGTGCGTGTTGGAGCAAAAGTGAATTGACGAGGAATGACGCAACATTTGGAATAACTTTTACAGATAAATACTTTCAAAAATAGGTCGACCAAACAACAGTAAATTACTATTAGCCAGTACTAAGTACTACATTCCGATAATAATGAGATCTCAGAGACAAAGGGGGTTTTAAGAGCGTGAAAGTGAAGTACTGGTTCGCCTCAATAGATTTAAGTAAGTTAGTCTCGTTCAATTAATGATTATGTATGTTCACTGATGGGGAGTTGTTAATCACCAAATAAATAGGGGTAACACCCTTGGAATTTCTAAATGAGAATAAATACAAATTTCTGTCACCATGACCGCGTGTTCAAGGTAATTATTGCGCTGGAACCTAGCCTATTTGCTGCGTCCAAATTTTGCCTAATCTAGCTATAGAATCTTCTGAGTAGAGGGAAATAAAGTGTTTAAATGATGCAGGTGTTATTTAATGCAAAGAGTGAAATGGTTTGCATATATTAACCTCAAACTATGCTGGCGACCCTGTAACGTGCTGAGGAAGTGGAAGGTAGGTACGAAGAATAGATCGTGGAGATAAGTGAAAATAAGGTGGGTGTGGTTTGTAAAATGTGGGTAAGTTTACAATTGGTGACACTGCCAGGATGTTTTAAAATGAATTTTAAGTTTACACTGTGATTTTGTCTTCATCATCTTGCACATAAGAAACATACTTAGGCAAAAATGGCGTTTTATTAAAGATATAATTTTGGAATACAGAATATAGTATATTAATTACTTCCTAATTAAAAATATTAATAAAATATTTGCAATGTCCAAATAATATTAAACCATAATGTGCAATTTGGGTGACAAGGTTGTATTCATCTCACTTTGTCTTGTAAAAAAACCTGGCACTCCAAACTGCTATAGTTGATTCCTTTATATATTCATCTAACTGTGTGCAAAAAATGAATACTCTGTCTGTAACAGAAGAAAAGATAATAGTGTAAATGTATGTACTAACCTTGGCAAAATACACATGGTGTCTATAGTGTAAAACGTAAACACTAGTGAACCACGAAAGTTTAAATAAATTTTTCAAAATTAGTACACAGTTACTTGTAAAACCACACTAAATACATGTAGAAATATATTTATTCAACATCACTTACAAAGGTAGAAACACAATGAAAAAACAACATAAATATAAACAACACGAACGCCAGCAATGAAAAACAACACAAGAACACGGCCACTTCAATATCATCTAATTTCTTCAAAAGAAAAAGGAAACTATCCTACTTGGTGGTTGGCTTGAAAACTAGTAATATTTGTTTACTATCTGACTTGTTGGCAGCACTCACAAACTATTCCTGTAAAAACAGCGGCAATTTTAAATGACGTCGGATATACTGGATGTTGCTCCCCAACGGTGGATGTAGGTGGACTTACATGATTAATAGTGTAATGTTGAATATTTTACATGGATAGTAGAGTATAGCTCCATAATGTGCAACCACGTACTGGTGTTTGTAGGTTTGGTGGGGAGTAGTTTGCTTATAGCATACCAGCTTACACCTCTGGTATGGGAACTATTGTTGTGGCAATATAGTATGTACAGTAAAACTCCTATATAACGCTGCTCAACCAACAGATAATCTAAAAAGAGCTTTATATGGGTTTTTTATAAACACACAAAACTGTTTAAACACACACACAGGATCAGCATTAAAGATATTTTAGGATATTAGAATAACTTTAATAAAGCTGGGGTTCAAAAAAAAAAAAATATATTTTATTTGAGAACTCAAGGATATATTGTGTCATCTACTGTTCGTTATTGTCTAAAATATTGCATACCAAAGTGTTGGATGAAAGGAAATAAGAGTTGTTTGACTGACAATTACTGTAATCTGTGTATCAAATTCAGAGTTACAGATGCTGAAAACAAACATAGTAAAAGCAACAAACTTACAACCTTTTTCTCTACATAGTTGGGCAGTCACTGGTTCATCAGAATGAATAGTCTCAATTAAATGTTGTTAGCATTAATACCTCTTATGGAGGTATATTAGTAATATGGAGGTAATATTAGTACCTCTTAATGTCCTCCACAATTTTCTATGGCTTGTTAAGGACGCATGTTATGGAACACTGTAGACTATAAATAGCCCATACCTGCTTCTTAGTTCTCAGTTTATTGTTGGGCGATTACAAGTGATTATTGAGCAATATTACTGTGAAGTGCTGCTTGTGTTTTATAATCAGGCGGTATATTGTAATACAATTGTGTTTTAATATTAGCTGACATTTTAGTGCGTGTGAACAATGTTTATTTGATTTGTTGTAGGAGACTGTGTTGTTAATTACGAACTGTTTAACTGTGAAAATTAAAGCTGGTAATTAGTGACTTAATTGGTGTCTTGTATTTTGTTTCCACTGTACCTACGACGACCCCAAGTAGACCATCGTAACAATATGCTACTTCTAAAGTCGGACAGCTTACTGTTCAGGAAAACCTAATAAACATAATAAATTAGAAACCAGTAATAAAATTAAGATAAAACAATGATAATAAAATAGAAGGGTGCACGTGCTTGACCTATTTTTGATCATTATATTTTTAACATGCAAGTTGCTTGTAGACATTATTCCCACAATATATACTTGGTTAAAAAGTGGATAAAAATATCCACTAAACGATTGTTCCTCCATCTCTTGATTGAGGAATGTGAATGCTCACTTTTTACAAAACCATTTGGCTTTGTCTATCTCTTAGGGATATGTCTCTTGATAACTTTTGAACACAACCGATTTTTGCAAAACTTGGCATGCGGGTCCATAAATTTTCCCTACAGAATTCTGTTGTTTTTTACTTTGGCCCATCAAAAGATAGGATGAAAAGATAGTCCATGTGCTGGTATCAAATTAAATAGAATTTTAACCAAAATATGAATTAACCTAAATTTTAAAAATTCCAAATTTTGGATGACGGGCATCAAAATAATGGCTGAAAATTTTGATAACCCAAAATTGTATGTAGCATTCCGATTAAACAGAATGTTAACTGAAATCTGAATGTAGTTTTAAGATTTGGAAATTCCAAAAAATTTTATAAGTCCACCAGGGTGTAAGTCTAATGGGAATTTTGTTGTAAGTCAGATTGTGTTAAATTTTTAGTATTTATTGCTTGATTACTGTACAATTGTTACTTCAGTAAACAAAAATAATAGGGTAATCATAATTTTTGTAATTCTTATGATAAATGAAAACGTATTTAATATCAAAACTTATCCAATAATGCACTGTGTGCAAACTGATGAATTCTGCATACTAGTGTAACTTTTCTTACCAATGAGAAGTCTGCCTGAAAATAATGTTATGTAAATATTTTTCAGTGCATGTCAGATGGAAACAGCATTGGTACTAAACACACTAATGAAGGAGATATTTGTTATACACATTCGTATGGACGAAAAGATCATAACTCAAGTTTACTGAAAGCTAATTGTGATTCATCAGAAATGTACAGATGTGGTAATAGTCACAAAAGCTTTAGAGCCTTAAAAACGGAGTCTCATCATGAATTATTGTGTAGTGGTTTAAATTCATACCAGTCTGTCAATTGTAACACAACGTTCATTAATAAGAATAATGTGCCAACTTATAAATCAGTTCACAGTGAACTAAAGAAACACTGTAAAATCTGTAACAAAGTCTTAAGAAAGAATAATTTGTCGGCCCATATGTTAATTCACAGTGAAGTAAAGAACTATCAGTGTGAAATTTGTTGCAAACGTTTAGATAAGAGTCATTTGTCAAGACATATGTTAATTCACACTGGAGTAAAGAACTATCAGTGTGAAATCTGTTGCAAACGTTTCTCACTAAAGAGTACTTTGTCAAGCCATATGTTAATTCACACTGGAGTAAAGAATTATCATTGTGAAATCTGTAACAAAATGTTCAGACAATGGAATGGTTTGTCAAGACATATGTTAATTCACACTGGAGTAAAGAATTATCATTGTGAAATCTGTAACAAAGTTCACACAAAGGAATGGTTTGTCAAGCCATATGCTAATTCACAGTGAAGTAAAGAAATATCAGTGTGAAATCTGTTGCAAACGTTTCTCACAGAAGAGTCATTTGTCAAGACATATGTTAATTCACACTGGAGTAAAGAATTATCAGTGTAAAATCTGTTGCAAACGTTTCTCACTAAAGAGTACTTTGTCAAGCCATATGTTAATTCACACTGGAGTAAAGAATTATCATTGTGAAATCTGTAACAAAAAGTTCACACAAAGGAATGGTTTGTCAACCCATATGTTAATTCACAGTGAAGTAAAGAACTATCAGTGTGAAATCTGTTGCAAACGTTTTTCACAGAAGAGTCAATTATTAAGACATATGTTAATTCACACTGGAGTAAAGAATTATCAGTGTGAAATCTGTTGCAAACGTTTCTCACTAAAGAGTACTTTGTCAAGCCATATGTTAATTCACACTGGAGTAAAGAATTATCATTGTGAAATCTGTAACAAAAAGTTCACACAAAGGAATGGTTTGTCAAGCCATATGTTAATTCACAGTGAAGTAAAGAACTATCAGTGTGAGATCTGTTGCAAACGTTTCTCACATAAGAGTAATTTGTCAAACCATATGTTAATTCACACTGAAGTAAAGAACTATGAGTGTGAAATCTGCTGTAAACGTTTCTCACGTAAGAGTCATTTGTCAAGACATATGTTAATTCACACTGGAGTAAAGAATTATCAGTGTGAAATCTGTTGCAAACAGTTCTCACAGAAGAGTCATTTGTCAATCCATATGTTAATTCACCCTGGAGTAAAGAATTATCAGTGTGAAATCTGTTGCAAACGTTTCTCGCATGAGAGTACTTTGTCAAGCCATATGTTAATTCACACTGGAGTAAAGAATTATCAATGTGAAATCTGTTGCAAACATTTCTCACAGAAGAGTACTTTGTCAAGCCATATGTTAATTCACAGTTGAGTAAAGAATTATTAGTGTGAAGTCTGCTGCAAACTTTTCTCAGAAAATAGTAATTTGTTCAGGCATATGTTAATTCAGTGAAGTAAAGAACTATCAGTGTGAAATCTGTAGGCAAGTCTTCAAATGCAAGGGTGATATGTCAAGACATTTGTTAATTCACACTGGAGTAAAGAATTATCAATGGAAATCTGTTGCAAACTGTTCTTAAAAAAGGGTCATTTGTTGGATCATATGTTAACTCACAGTGGTGTAAAGAATTATCAGTGTGAATTATGTTCCAAAATTTTCTCAAGAAAATGTAGCTTGTCAAGTCATATGTCAATTCACCGTGCAGTATAGAATTATCAGTATGAAATCTGTGACAAACTGTTCTATCAATAGTATAGATTTTCAAAGTCAAAGTGAGACAAAAAATTTGTGAAATATGTAATGAAATCTGTATACAAACATATGATTTGTCAAATTACATAGTTTTTCAGTCAAGTATAGAATTATCATGTAAAATCTTTAAAAAAACTGTTCTCTTGTGATGGTAGTTTGTTAAGACTTAATTCATAGTGGAATTGAGAAATGTCAGTGTGGTATCTCTAAGATTTTACACACTTAAGCTCATAAAATGACACTGTGGATGAAAGAAATAGTGGCATGTGTAACCATACCATCTCTGGTAAGGGACGTTTATCAGCAAAACACATTAATTGCTCAATGAATTAGTATTCATTGGGATATAGTTCTTGCACAAAATATTTTCTATTTAGTGTTTTGTTAGTAAAGAAAGCATTGAATACTTGATTAAAACATCCTGATCCTTAAAATGCATTCCAAGCATATATACCAAATAATGCAATAGCTATGAAAATTGAAATAAATTGTTAATCAACATAGTTTTTCTGTGAAATTATATTTTTACTCTTTCCTGTCATATCTCTTTCCCACTCCTTTGTCAAACCCCCCACCCGCCACCACCATTCCTACTTATTACTACCTCATCTAAAATGCGCATGTGTGCATGCACATGCACACACACATTTTATTTTTGCTCCTTTAAGACACGTTTTGTTAGTATATACATGTCCTTTTTATCTACAAAGCAAACAAGTAACAATTTTGTTTCTAACAAACAATTATGACCCTTTGTGTAATGCTGTGTTGACTGTATGCAATTCGCCCATGATATATCTTTGTAGATACTCAGCAAGATGTATTGGCATGTACCAGTTGTCTAAAATAATTTGTCTTCCATGCTGGAGCAAATTTTTGGCCAAACGATTACCACACGCTCAGATGCCGGTAGATGAGAACTGTCTGGATACCCTTGAATTTTACATATATCCTTGCCGATTTATAAGGAAATATTCCAAGTAATATATATCCTGAAATATTTCCTCATTCTGACACATTCAAAACAACTTGAGACCAGAACTGAAGCCTTTGTCCTTTACATATAGGATGATTCAAATTTGCATGGCAATCTCTCATGACCTGAGATTCTGTAGCTAAAAATAATAAAAAAGTTCATATAAACTGGTCTGAAAACGGTTTGTTAGCAAGTTACAGCTCGCAAACCAGTTTGCCCTTTTTTCTGCTCCCACGGTAAAATGACGCCATACTGAAATTCGTGGGTTGTAAAGTGAAGGGTAAATTTGGTAGTTTCTTATAGTTTTTGATCTAAAAAATTGAATAAAAGAGGTCCCAGAGCTCTATCTCAATTAGTTTATAAGAAGAACTGATTTGAGAAATTTGACTTTAATTCGAATCAAAACAGACCAAAATGCGCCAGAAAAGTGTTACAATTTACAAGAAATAGCATTGTAAACTTTCTAAACACCTACACTTGGGCAAATGAAAACCCACGAGACTGCTACAAGACATGACCAACATACTTTTTCATTTAATGTGTGGTGTGGTCTTCTTGGTGATAATCTCTTAGGGTATTTTTTCTTACTACCAAGGCTTAGTGGAAGACAATACTTACATTTTTTTGCAAACGAATCTATGGAACTCTTGGAAGATATTCCACTTGCAGATAAAGTGCAGATGTGGTTTTTGAATGATGGTGCATCTGCTCACTACTCTTGTCATTTGATGAACCATTTAAATAATACATTCAGTAAGCGATAGATTGGTCGAAACATACCAGTAAAATGTATATATTGTTACAATAAGTAACTTCGTTCCTATCTAACTTGTTCTTGGTTTGTATTTTAAGGGTGAATATGTTGTCAGGGTAATGTTGTAATGTCAGGTTCTATTAAGCTCCTGTTATTTTTTTAAATTACCTATTTCTCGATGCTCAGTACTTAGGATGTTAATTACATTAATCAGTCCATTGTTCATCATCTCCAACTCTTCTCGTGTTTTTATTAGTTTCCTTTGATGCATTTCTCTCATTTTCTTTGTCTTAATTTCCAAGTATTTATTATTCTCTTTGTTGCTGTTATTTTTATTCTCATATGACAATTTCCTTTTGTCTTCTTTATTTTTTACTTCCTTACTACTACCTTCTATTTTCTGATTTACTGGTTCTTTTGACGGGTTCCTGTCACTGGCCTTCCCTCCATCGTTTGTTATCATTTATTATTTCTTCCATTATTTGTTTCTGTTCATTCATTATTTCTTCCTGCCTTGTTAGGAATCCCATTATGATATCAAATCTTTCTTCTGTGAGTCCTGACATTCTCTGTTGTTTAACCGTAGAGTAAACTGTATATCTCTAGCCTCACTAGTTGGGCTCCAATTCTGTAACACTCTGTTTATTACGTGTTATTTAACCCCATGTTGGGCGCCAATTTGTTACATTAAGTAACTTCGTTCCTATCTAAATTGTTCTTGGTTTGTATTTTAAGGATGAGTATGTTGTCAGGGCAATGTTGGTTGAGCGCCAATTTGCAATCAGATGTTGCAAATAAGATGTATTGGTAAATTGGTAAGTAATATTGCATATATCAAGGGTTTCTTTTTCCTTCTAATTTTGTATCTTTTTTAATCTTTTATTTAACATAATATTATGAATACTAATTCTAAGTAAGGCAGATTCAAATCTGGTGCCATACTTTTCTTGTCGGGAGTGTTACCAGCCTATGCCTGGCTGATGAAAAAATTAACATTCGATTGTATGTTGTACATAGTATCATTTACATAAAATTATCCACTAAGTAAAGAAAAGAAAACCTTTTATCTGGTGTTATTTAACTCAAATCCTTTATTCTCCTTATTACATGTTTTTAAATAAAAATATAATTGTTAACAAAGTCTTGCCGGCTGTTCTTTAAATTTGTTCAGAATGGCAGCAGTTACTCCTACTTCTCAGGGCAAACCATGTTTACGTTTTAATAATTACTAAATAAAATACAAATAAAATGGTTTTAAGTTAGATCCTTTTGACTACGGCAAAACTTCAATGATCTTCGGAAAAGTACCAAAATACATAGACTTAAAATTAAATACAGAGTGTCTTAACAAGAGTTTATTATTAACTTTACAATGTTCAGTGTCTAGGTTATGTTGAACTATGTATTTTCAATGTTTAATACACTTTAAATGGTTATATTACCATACATTAATAGTTTTTTACCATGAAAATAAATCTGTTCATTAATTATTTTCCCAGTGAAAGTTCAAATATAATTTTAATTAAAAAGTGTAAACTTAGGACATTAAGGTAATTTCCTCAGTTTAGTTATTAGCAAAAATACTTCTCTTCCTGGATATGTTGAATTTGGTTCTTCGTATGTTAATTGGCTTCCTTCTTTTGAATAATGGTTTACTTATTTCTTCTAAACATTTAATCTTGTATAATGAATTAACTTTAATTATCTGCACTATTATTACACCCGAAATATTTGTAGATTGGTCTCTTATTTTTTTATATCAGCCTTTCTCGTTCAGTTCTAATAATGGAAATCACTCAATTAGTTTTATAACATGTCTGTTGCTAAGGCCTATAACTTTGCTTTCATTGGTTTAAACTGTATCATCTTGAGTTACCGTACTATGGTTCTCTCTGAGCCTCAAAATAAACAAACTTCTAACATCTTACATACAATTTTCTTAAAATTGTTATAACTTTTTTATATGATCTTTGATCTTCAAGATATTAGTATCTTTGAATTTCTGATGGAACACTGATTGTTTTGATATCACTTTTGATTAATTTCCATTCCATATTTCCAGAGTTACTAGTTTACACTTTAATCTATTTGTACCAAATTATTTATAATTAGTTCTTTTTGTACCTTTCACTTTACTAATAACTGTTAGCTACAATCAGTAATAACATAGTTCAACATGACATTAATTGTACTAGTTTTACTGTAAACTCTTTTCTAAATTCCTTAACTATCTAGGCCTAACATACCTAGTTTCACAAAGATCTCTATTATTATAATTTTTGTACCCTTCCAATAACATTAACATTTGTTTAAATAATATTACAGCATATATTATCATTCAACATCAAACAATTAATTACTAACAACTATTATGAAACTACTTACCTGAAAGTAGAAAACTAAACACAGCAGAACAATTTGAAATTTACAGATATCACACACTACAACTAAACAACATATTAAATGAACAATTACATTACAGATCACACATACTTTTCAATACACTGATACCTACACAAAATTTGAATCCCAGCGCCAATTCCCTCCCACCAGCAACCCCCACCACACACACCCACATCCCATAACCGTTACTGTACAGACATTCAGTATTTAAAAACCCATTGAGAAAGACAAATACCATCTTGGATTTCGTTGTCCATGACGTGTCCGTTACTTAACTAAATATCACTATAATATTGACGACTCGGAACACAAAGTTTTTTATAAGTAAAAACGTAAAGTTTTACCTTACAGCCTAAACCGGCTTTCACCTATAGAAGGCTTCATCAGAGGCTGTCGTTAGTAGCGCTGCTCGTCTTGTTGTTGGCGACGAGAAAGTGTTTCGAAAGATTGAAGCTGTGTGTGTGTGGTGAGATGTGTTCGAATAATGCGTGCGATTTGAATTGTGTCTGTTCGTTTAACTAAAACAGAACACACACTATCAAAACGCATGCCCAAAGCACAAAACAAATTCGATCTACCCGGTGTATATAAACTAAATTGTTCAAATTGCAGTAAATTCTACATAGGCCAGACAGGACGTAGCTTCAAACAGAGATACATTGAACACACAAAAGCACTCCACACCACTACAGAATCTACCTTCGCAAACCACCTCATTGAAGCAAACCACACATATAAAAACATCGACAATAACATGAACATACTACACGTACACACAAAAGGCCGAAAACTAGACACTCTAGAACAATTAGAAATATACAAACACACAAAAACAAATAAAAACGACATCCTAAACGAACAGACAATTCAAACCGCACGCATTATTCGAACACATCTCACCACACACACACAGCTTCAATCTTTCGAAACACTTTCTCGTCGCCAACAACAAGACGAGCAGCGCTACTAACGACAGCCTCTGATGAAGCCTTCTATAGGTGAAAGCCGGTTTAGGCTGTAAGGTAAAACTTTACGTTTTTACTTATAAAAAACTTTGTGTTCCGAGTCGTCAATATTATAGTGATATTTACAAATACCATGTCGAAACATCTGGGTAATCAAAACCTAAAAGTAAGTTCACAGTGAAAGTGTTAATATATATTTATATAAATATTAATAAGTGAATGAAGAGGATGTACCAACAAGCTAATTATTATGAAACATACGACAATTCTGATTAAACTTATGGATCCATTCCAGATTTTACAAACATAATAAAACTGGTATTCACATGGTAAGTAGGCCCCAAAAACATTGTCCTCCTTACTTACTAACTTTAATATCTCAAAACATAACTATTAAAACATTATTTATTATTAATCACTTCCCTTATAAACATAACGCAACTCTTATTGAACTCATGAGTTAATCTTAACTTTCACACACATAGTGGGATAAGTATTAACATGGTAAGTATTTACAAGACATTGTCCTTCAAGTCTTACTAACTTTAATAGTTCCAAAACATAATAAGTAAAACATTATTTATGATTATTCATTAGTATAAAATCTATAATTAGTAGTCATTTAAGCAGGCTACTTTATGTTTTCTGGTACTTTCCTAAGGTTTGTTAATATCTTTACTTCGACAATCATACACCAAGATGATGGGAAAAATATCATGTAACAATATATATATTGCAACAAAACACAGGATGATGATCTATGTATAAGAATATCTGAGCATGGATGATGGACATTAACAGGTTTTAAATGGATTTATACAATTTTTTGTCAATTAGCTACAAGTTTTGTATTTAGTGTTGGATAAGGACTTATGGTATATCAAATTCTTTGTAAATTTTTGTTCTTTTATGTCATGTACTTTGTGTGTGAATATGTGTGCACGTTTGCGTGTGATAAACCTTATTCACTATATCTTCCGTGTTAATTAACCCATCTGCATGAACTTGGACAGTGAATTATTTATGAAAATAGCTGTTTTCTATATACTCTGTTATTCTCAGTTATTTTTAAAATATGGATTTTTAATGATTGAAAACTCAACTTTTAATGCTTATCTATTGAAGAGTAATAAAATTTCTAGATAAAATCTAGGTAGGCTCTCGCCAACTTATACAAAGATTCGCCTGCAATCCGTGTATCTTTTGTTATAACTGCCATGTAGACAGTTGATTGACCAATCAAAAGCCCCTAATTTCAGTCAGATTTGTCCGTTGTAAGGTGTACTTCAGGAGTTCATCGGAAGCCTTTGCATAGTGAACGTGTGCTCCTCATCAAGAGTTTTTCTTGCACGAACTTGTGAATCAAAAGTAACTATAAGTCTTGGAACTCTATTCGAGTTTTTCGATTAGAACCAAGCGAGTGAAGTAAATAATATCCAGTATTATTATTACTAAGTGCTATTCCGCGTTAGTAGAAGATTTCCGCATAGTGAGGTTTATCTACCGGGGTAAATCTATTGTATGCAGAACACTTAGAGTTTGTGATCTCACTTTTATTTAAAATAAATATAAATAAATATTAATGTATTTGTAATAGGAAATATCAAGTAACCTATATTCAGGTCTGTTTACATTACTTGAATGAAGCACGTGTGTCACGTACACCATAATTATGGTACTTACCATAAGTTGAGAATCTGGTTACTTCGATCTTGTTGTTTTTATAATTACCTAAGGTCCAAGGATTCGACTCAGCGAGATTTCTGACAGAGATGGTCACAGAAATGAGAATACGTTTACTTGAGGCAGTTACCATTAATCTCAATTTATTCAGTAATCTAATTAAGCGTGTACACCGGATAACATTTTAACATGGCGGCCATTACTTATATTGGCCCTTTGTTATAATACTCCTTTATGTTTGATTAAACACTAATTCATCCAATTCTGTCTACTGACTATGCATTAGTTTCATGATTAATTGACTTTTATTATAGTTACTTATCGCTAACGCAAACCAACCCCCATTTAGAAGTCTACATTTAACGTTCACGCACCGCTCTCTCTCTCACATCCATACATACAATTTTCAATTTACTTTTGATTGTGTACACATAATAACGGTAATTTTTGATTAAAAGAGCTTTTTAAATAAAATTTTGGTTTGCCACTTCCCTTGTTCAGTAGACTAGAAGTTCTAGCAGCGGGTCACATGTTGATTCCAAAACGGAGTGGTTACATCTTTCTGAATACACTGATTCTACTTATACTTTTGAAAAATATTACTTCACACTGTCTAGACTTTTTGTAGTTAACACTGGTTTACATTTTGATTACATTGTTAATTCTTTAAAGCACTTAAGCTGACTATTTCAGGCCAGCACAATTGTTAACGTGTTATCGCCATGATGAATTTCTGCAGACTGGGTCAGACGTAATTGTTATGTCTAGCTTTCGTCTGTCCTTTACACTGAATTTACATGATGGTTATAATCGCTAGTTAACACTATTTACTTGTTATTACATTTTGTTAATGCAAATAAAACACTTTAGCTGACTGTTTTATGCCAGCACAATTTTAACGTGTTACTGCCATGGTGATGTTATGGCGACTGGGCCGAAAACTATGCAAATTTTACGTATGTGTGTGTGAGTAAACGTCATCGTTCTTTGTCTCTTGTTACATAATCGCCTTGTTAGTTACGTATTTTAATCACGTCATTGTTGTTTTAATGACGTTTGGCGTGTTTGACCAATGACACAGAAGTATGAAGCGCCGTTATTAGTGGCTGTAACCATTATAAGTCTTTTTATCTGCACGTACACTGCTGTCCTTGAAATTATTTTGTTGTCTCGGATCTGCGTCGTTGTAGGCAAAAACCAAGGGAAATCGTATTACCCATAGAAATGACTTTAAAAACATCGAAATACCATAATTTACTACCTTGCATACCATACTTTTTATATCAGACTTTTTGTACTGTCACAAAACCCCCTCAATGAAAGGTTTTGTGTCGAGACACAAAAACTTTCATTGACTCATTCACACCTCTCTAAAAGGATCAGCTCAGATATGGAGCCACCCCCCCTGTAGTGTTACTATACAAATTTTCAATCACTTACCCCTGGTCCAATGATGAGGCTCGCACCTTCTGACCTTACTGGACTTCTCCAGAGAGATCCCTACACCATAAGGCCATGAGGCACTTTACGCTCCTGTTCTGACGCACCGGCCAGCTCAGGACCGCGGTCACCACACCATAAAACTCTGAAACATTCAATACAAAATTTTAAAATAGTGGCCTTCTCTATATCCATATCCACAACTGATATGTTTCCTCTTAGTACGCTGGTTTGCGTTTTGGGGCATTGGTTTGCTTAATTACACAAGTTTCAACAATGTATATCAAGAATTAAGATAGAAAATTCCTTCTCTGTTTAATAATCTGGTATCTAGTACACCTTTCTGACTACGGTCAATTTTATCCCTTCTCTTTATCATATGAATAAATTTGTTCTTAACCTAAACAAACAGTGCATTTTACTGCTTAAGCAACAACCATTAACCCTAATATTTTACTTCTTATAATCTTACAATATCTATATCATGGCAAACAACTTTAAAGCTTTATAATTTCTTTACGATCTTTTCTTATGTTTAACTTTCTTTATAACAGAATCATTTCTAGAGAATGGACAATTTTCAAAAAATTTTAATATTATAATCGTTACTATCCTGGTAGTAACCTCCTATCCACACACTATTGTTGACATAATAAAACACAATAAAACATTGTACATCATAAGCATTAAACACTAACATTGAACAATTCACATTACTTAATTCATATTTACATAACTGGTAGCAGAACTTTATCAACTTTCGATTAACTTTTATTATTTAACATTCATTTAGATTCTATACAAAAATTTCAAATTTATCATCAATCCCTCTGTCACATTGCCTTTCTACCATGAATTTTCTTTTTTCTAACCTTTTTATCCTTACTAGTTTGAGTGACTCTCTATTATTCATTATTTTCTCTATATCTTATTAATTAAATGATTATTAGATGATTATTAATACAAAAAAAAACATAATTACCTTACCTTCTATCTAACACACACATACATAAATGTAAACAGCCCAGCCTGCCTTTCTCACATATATTAATTTTAATTTATCAAAAACCCCATACCATTTTAAACCCCACAGCCCTTACACTTTTATTAGAAGAAATAAGCCCCGGCAACGTGGTCTTCGCGCACACCCATTGTTCTTTTATAATTTCGTGTTAAATGTCCAAAAAGTGTCTGATGCTGTTCTACATTTTTTCTTGACCGCGGTCACATAAACTTTTACTGTTGTTGAGCTCTATTACTGGTAAAAGTATAAAATTTTCTACGGAGCCTAACTTGGGTTTGTGCTGGCCGACACTGATGGCGAAAGACTGTGTAAAAGTACTGCCAGCGGGCGGAAGCTGCTGTTCACGGCCACCTGATTGCATCGCCGTGCATAGCTGATTTGCTGTAGCTTATTAGCGATGACCATGACACATAATGTGTTTTTTGGTAGTGAGTGTTGGCGATATTTGTCATTGCCATTCTGACGTCACTAAAAGTAGGCGGTCCTTAGCTACGTATCCAGCCTCATGGTAAAGGAGACGATGAATAAAATCGTTCCAGGCCATTTTGAGCTTTCTGAAGTGAGCGTCACCCCAGCGCACGTACTTGAGTAGTGGCGTGCGTGCACCGTCACACTTATGCAAAGTTCTGAGAATTTAGGGTGGTACAAATTCCTTGCCGAGTTACACCACAGCAACTGCGTCTTACTGCTTTGTTTCAACACTGTTTCTTACCACGTGTTCTGTTACAATAGAAATAGCATTCGCCGGGAAATAAAACTTTCACAATAATTTTATAAAATCCCGAAAAAATAAAATAAATAAAAATGCAAATATCCCATAACCGCAATAAATGAAATTACCCAATTTAGACACATTACAATCCCCCTCAATGAGAATTCTGCTGTCCAGAACAGAAGAAATCTCGTTGATAAACCCCGAAGAGGACCGGTGAGGAACTGGTGCCAACAACCCCCTTGTTCTTACTCCTCATGGGTACACTACCCCCCTGGTTTGGCGACTATGGACGCATCTGAACGAGATCACTGGACTTCTCCGTAAGAGATCCCAACACCGAAAAATCGAACAGACAAGTACCACAGCATACCTCACCGTCTAACATGCTACCCCCAAAAAATCCTCAATCCCTGGCTCAGATTATGCCAGATCCTCCACCGATATGTTTCCCCTTGTATGCAAGCTGGGCTGCCTTTAGCAGATACTGGGCTCACACACACTCACATTACATATTATACATTGAAAAATTCTTTAAAATTTACTGTTTCAGCTAAGAAAAAAAAAATTCAGAATTCAAAATAAAATATTGTATCAAAAAATTCTCTTCCTTATTTTCTGTTTTATTTAAAATGAGTTAATTTAAACACTTCTCCTAATTAAACATATCCTTAACCTAACATGTGAATACTTAGAGTCTAACAATACAATGCAATACAAAATAAATCAATAATCATAAACATGGTAGCACACAAATAATAAAATAATCAATACTTAAAATATTCATTAGCTGGAAGGCGAAAAATCAAGATTTTTTTTTTTTTTTTTTTAATATTTTCCAAAAAATTTTAAAATTCAAAACAAAATTAAATTTATTAAAATGGTTCCTTTACATATAGAAATTATTTAAAAATTGGTTTAAATTGATCAAAACAACAGTTGAACTGACTTGCATACTATAAAATTATATTACCTTACCATCAGCTGATCGAAACTAGGTCAAGTCCACAACCTTGACCTACATATGTTATGTACAAGTTCTACCTGAAAATACATCTAACATCTGTAATAATCTAACTTGAAACACAAAACATAATAAAATAAAACATTTAAAATAACAAAATATTATTATAAATAATAAGCAAATTGACATTTAAATTATTCAAAATAAACAATTCTTAAGTTTACATTATTTCCAAATTCTATCAAAATTTTGTCACTGGTTTAAAATAAAAGTTTTATATCTTTATTATAAATCTCTTTCTGTACTTGACAATCTGATTCTCCAGTACGGTGGGTGATTTAAACATTTATTCTCATTGACTGTACTACTTGATCTGTATACATATATAATCTTTCTCCCTATGACTCTATCAACTTTAACAACTGTAACTCACATGACACCCATCTCTATCAAAATATCTATCCCACCAATCTCTAACCCCAACTTATCATTAAACTCAGTTCGCCACCTTCTCTCTATATATATAAAAAAAATACTCTCTAACCCTTTGTACATAGGATACGTGTTTCCCCCCCCCAAAAACTCATTTCCCTTATCTGGCCCCTGGATTCTACCTAAGGCGGCCCCGTCCCCATTAAATCGATCCCAATCCCGTCCCAACTTATCATTATGTTGCGGACTCCCACATTACACTACCCCCTACTACAAAATTGCCATCCCCAAAATCTCAATCTTATTACCTCACTTCAAATACAACAAAATAACAACATCAATTATAAACAACAATATATCACTCAAAAACTCTACATATATTCTCCACAACTACTGTGTCAACATCAATACTTCTCCAAATTCTATAACATATATTAACTCAACACACCATTACATTATTTTCATCTCTACTATTTCTTTAACTTTGACTTCAACTTGGACAGATCTATATGTCCCATAAGATATTCATCACCCAAAACTATCTCTTATTAGCTTTCACAAATTATTACTTTATTTCTCATTACTTTATCAAATTACTGTTTTCATTACTTTAAAATAGCATCTGTAATACCTTAAAACATTACATTGAACATTAATTACTTGAAACATTTACAACCAATATACCAGTGACATTTTATTGCTGATCAGCTGATATCCCTAACACAATGAATACACATCTCAAAATTGAACAAATTACATGAAATATTTATATATATGTTTATCAATATTCGCTTCTGACCTCTTTGTTTCCTCTCTCTCTGATTCTGATAATTCCTGTTAACCGCCTGCCAGACGGTTTAATTATTTACTTGGTTGCAAATATACACACATAATGAAGACACATATTGTTATCAATGCTTATATCTAACCTACGATAATAAAATAATACATTTAAAATTATGGGATGAACACCTTATATTGAATGTATGAGCATCTAGTTGTTTAAACAGAGTACAAGCATTTTTATTGGATCAAAATTTGAATTAGCAATGTTTTATGTTGTAAAATTTAAATTCGTGGCTCCTCTGAGTCACCTCCCATCCACACACTCTATTGCAAATTATGGAGGACTGTATCGCCCTTTCGCTTTCACAAAGACGGCATATTTGGGAGTAGTTTGACCTCTCCATGTCTTTGCTTCGGCTGTTACATTTAACGTCTGAATATCAACATATTCGTGTCTATAATTAAACGCCCTTAAACGGGTCTACCACCTGGCTTTGCTGCCCCCATGCGGGCAGAGTGGTAGCTGCTGTTCCATAGTGCCTGGATTTCCCCTAAAGTTCACCCCCCATTTAATTTCTAATATATACCAATTTCAAGTCAGCTATGGTCAAGGGACTTGATATGACCATAGCTGGCCTCTAGCCAAATCCACGATTAGTGCTGGTAAGGCAGTAATCGCCCGAAAAGTCGGGGAATCACAAGTTAGATATTTTTTTCAATGCTAAAATTAGTAATTTATACTTAAATGACATTATTATTTTGGATGGTGTTTTAACCTCCTTCAAATGTAAGCTTAACCTTCATTAACATAAAATATTAAATACAAAATTTACAGCCTCCTCCCATTGCAGTTCCATACTACACTGTTATGTCACTTCTTTGGGCACCAATCTACCCCCCAAAACTATCCCCACATCTTGTATTGACAACAAGTCTTTACTTCATTTCACATCTTTTAAAACGTTCCCATGCTCACTGATACTAAAACTTGACAATTATATTTGGTCACTTAATTTCTAAAATTTATTTAAATTTAAAATTATAAACATCCAAAGGATTTTTTTTTTTTTTTTTAATTCTATTTACATTGAAAGCTGACTCTATCTATCCTTAACCATATCTAGTAAGATCGCAGTCGCCTGAAATGGGGGTGCCTTGCGATGAAGTATATAAAAATGCCAGAGCAGATCTACTTTGTGCAGTTACTTCCCCTTCTATGCAACTGTGCTACCTTATCTTCTCATCTCCACTAACCCATCGTCTGATCTGGCATTCATTATACCTCTCCGCAAAGCTCTTCGTTTCGGCTTAAGCAAAACTACTGTCAATGGCTCAACTTGAATTTTGCCATTGACACTGAAAATATTTAAGTTTATAAGCACTGCCCTGTATTTAGGTGTAGCCTCCTTTATGTACAACACTCTAAGGCAGTGCAGGCACGTGACAGGTACATCGAGACCGCTGCACCTGGAGTGTATTAAAAAAAATTAATTCGTGTCACGTACCTGTTGGGGTCCCCCTCCCCGTTCAAATGTGTAGTTAAATTTTCTACTTTATACCAATTTTGGTGGAGCCGGACCATCGTTGTTTTCACCGCCCGAAGGAAGATCCGCCAACCATGGCCCGCCTCCAAGTTCCGAATTCCACGGCCAGGATTGGTAAGATCGTGACCGCCCGAAAATGGGGGAGGATCCCTTCTAAAAACATATAGAAAAAACAATTAAATTACATTCATACACTTAATCATTGATAAAAATCCTTATGCTGACCAAAATAATTTAAAATTTGTAGCGTTGTGCGTTCCAACTATCCCCCTCGTTTCTCTATCCTGTAACACATATGAATTCTTCATTTTTACCTCTATTATCTTGTACGGCCCCTCGTAGAGTAAGAAAAATTTCTTGATCTCCTTATCCTGAGCACTTGATAAATCATGCCGTCGTACCAACACCAGCTGTCCAACCTCGTACTGCATCCACTTACCTTTCATATCATGCTTCTGTTTTCTCTTCTCCCCTTTGGTCAATAAACTTTCATTCGCTAGCCTAAGTTTTACCTCGCGACCAATAGTGTTGGTTTCCGGTGGATACTCAATTAATTGTTCCAAAATCCTCTGTGGACGCTTCCCTCTTACTAACTCATAAGGTGTGAACCCTGTCGACTCGTGGGTGGTGCAGTTAAGCCAATTTTCAATCTTCTGGACATAGAGTGGCCACTCGCTGTGTTTGGCGTGGCAGTATGTTCGGAAAATTCTTCCCAACTCCCTCATGACTCGCTCCGCCTGATTGGACTGCGGGTGATACACTGCGGTGTGCTTTGGGATGATACCTTCCCATCCGAGAGTCTGGCGCCATCTCCCGCTGATGAACTGCGGTCCATGGTCTGTAGCGTGTCAATTTTTGGGTATTTTTATTTTTAACAGTATGGTGCATTTATATCTTTTATTTCTTTCATTTTGGGCGGGCTTGTCAAAAGTTATGAAAATTATTGTGCAACGTTCTTTTCCGTGTAACAGAACGATGGTAAGAAACAGTGGTAACAAAGCGATACACAGTTGTTATTGTGTAACGCGGCGAGCAAAGAATTTACCTCCTTCAAAATTCTCAGAAATCCGTACTTGTGTGGCATCGCCCATACGCAACTGTACGACCACGAGCACAAGTGACGCTCTTGACTAAAACCAAGATGGCTAGAGCAAAGAATTATTCAGCATCTCTTCATCGGTCATCCGGAAATACTGCTAAATCCCCGCCTACTGTTAATGACATCAGCAGAGCAGAAGCCAATATTGTCCTCTGGTCACACAGATATACCAGCTCTATGCAAAGCATAAAGTGGTTACTACCCAACAAATCAGCTTGAGCGACGAAAACCTGGTGGCCGTGAACCGCCGTTCCCGCCGGAGGAAGCAAGATGTACCTGTTACATTACCGTTCCCAGTCTCCATTGGTAAGAGACGCGACACAGTCAACTAGAAACCAAGTTTGCTAACAGACGCTGATCACGTTGTGCGGGCCCGGTCGGGTCGAACTTTTAAGTATGGATACCTAAATAAAATAACGCCTTCATACCGACCGGGACCCGAGTAATTAACGGATGTAACAATATTATAATTGGTACAGTAGAATTGTGAAGTGACAACAGTGAAATAACGGACCGTGGAATCGGGCAACAAAACACGTGTTCGGTCGGCCGTGAACAGTTAATCAAATTACCACGAATAAAAACATGACTTAGTAAAATAAAATATTAAAGGGGAATATGTTAAGTTGTATGGATGTGTGTATGGGCAAAGCTGGGCGGCTTTCGATAGTGTAAGAAATATATGAGGGCAAGGCCTATTTAACCATTTAAAAATGTTTTGTATTATTTTTTGTGCGTTTGTATTAAGGAGTTCCGGCTTATGTAAGTAAAAAATATTCATTTCATAACATAATCATGTGTTAGACTAAGTTATTTCGTCATTACCACTTTCTCCTTTCTGTGTTGAAAAAATTCGTCTAACGTTCCGGAATCTTCTGAATTATTAATTGGGTGGGTCAGATTGCTAAATTGTCCGTTTTATTAAGGTAAAGTGTAAAGGTCTCCATATCTGTCCTTCAAAGATATAGGTGGCGACTCTGGGCTTCTGATAAAATTTCTGCAACAGGTAAGTCCTGGTAGTGAATCTTATTTATTTTATATTTTGGGCATATTTTTTATCGTCACAATGTCGACGCGCTGCCAGGATTTTCGTTTAATTTTAATTTTATACGAGATAGACCTATTTTAATACACAGAAAATAGGATGTGGTAATGACGTACTTATGTAATATTATCGTATATAATTACGCTAAATAAGGTTATGTTTAGGTAGAGCGAGCGGGTGTTTACTTTTACGTATTGATAACTGTTTTATGTATGGGGTATTTTGATTTAAGGGGACGTTATATAAAGGGTATGATATAAAGAAATTTTGAAAATGACCGAGGTACAAGATATGAATAAACCCAATGATAGCGTAGGGGTGGAAGAAAAAAAGGTGTCAATAGACGATCTGTTTAATCTAATGAAAACCATGTCTGAAAATATAAATAGCAATTATAAAGAGCAACAAATTGATTCCAATGTCAAATACAATAAAATGAATGACAAGTTTCATGAGTTGAAAAATGAGATTCAAGAATTAAATAAATGTTTAGAAAGTACTAATGAAACAATAATAACCAGCTTGAATAAATTAGAACAGAGTGTTGAGTGAATGGGAGTACATGTGATGAGTACAGAGAAAAATAAAACAAATGAAAATTGTAGTGACAAATGTACGAATGTGATACCAGGGAAAGAGTTAACTAATAATAACAATAATGTCGAACATAACGAATGTAATATTGAGAATAATAATGTGTTTGAAGAATTGGTATCAGAAAATGATACGGTGAAACTAAATAATGAAAGTACTGATGAGTTTGTGGAATGTGATTATGAGATGTTAAGATGTGTTAGTGAGTTAGAGAGAGAGAGGAAAAATAATGTTGTAGTAGAGTGGGGACAGAGGGGAAATTTTCCCTTTATTATTTATGATGTTTATGATGATGATTTGATGTGGTCACAAGTGTTGTCGAAGGGCAAGAGTCCCGTTTTGATAGATGAATTAAGGTGTTTATTTTTGTTGAGTAATTGTGTACCCTCTGTCCGGAATGATTGTGAGAGTGTGATGTGGTGTTATGAAGAGAGAGAAGTAAATAGAGAATGGTATGTAACAGAATTGTATAATTTGCATAGAAAATATGAAGATTGGAAAGAAAGTCTGAAAGTATATGTGAATGATAATAACTATAATGTTTTGAATAAAGTAATTAACCCAATCATGAATATATTTACCGATGGAGACGTAACAAATATGCCTAATGTTGACTGGCTTAATGATTATGTGGATAAAATAAATGAGTTTAGTTTGTATGGTTACAACACACAAAACAGTCATTTGTGTGATGATAAAATTGAACAATGTTATATAAAAACAAGACTTATTTTTGACGATGGAGGGTAAACGATTAAAACAATAAAAGACAGTATAAACATTGTGTTTAATGGGTTTTTGACGTAGCAAATTTGGACAATGAAGTGTGGGAAACTGAACAGTAAATAACAAGCGTTTGTAAATAAAATATAGTGAATTTATTTGTGTGCATTGTGGAATGTTAAGTAAATAAGGTGTGTACGTAAGATGAGTGTTGTAATAATAATATTGAAATATTTGCAAGTTAAATAAGTATCAGAATGTATTTTGAAAACAGTAATTGATTAATGGTAATTGTTTCGATAACTATATAATATTTTTTGGTAATTAATGTAATTAAAACAATTTGATACATGTTAAATATTTTGATTGTTTATTTAAATATTAATTAATTAAATTTTTTTATGAATTTAATTTATTTTACGAGATTTGGAAATTTGGTAATGAATGATAAATTATTTAATTTAAACTAATAAATTTTGTGAAATGTTTCAGAGATGGTGGTGATTATGTTTTGGGTGTATATCATGTTAAATGGATTGTAAGTAAGAAAAAAATTTTATAATCATGTATAATAAAAATGTTTACAGGTGCGATTGAGGTGTTAATGTAATAGTGAGATTTCAATGAAATCATTGTGTGTAATAAATATGATAATTAGAAAATTTTTTAATAATAAATGAAAAATGATATATAATGATTATTAATAATAAATTTTGAAAATTTTAAGAAAGTCAAATGGTAAACAGTTGTAAATTGGGTTAAATGATTATTGATGCAAATATTATCGTAGAATGTATATACAATTTTTTAATTAATTAGTTAGCTATTAAGTGGCTATTGCGGGGGTGGCCTGTGCTCTCGTAGATAGCGGAATGGGTTGGGGGTAACAGTGAGTGTTACCTCCATCAGAGGCCAAAATGGCGAAAATGTGCGGCACATTTTTTTTTTCGTGTAAATTAGAATTTACACACTGCCAAACGACCGTGTCGCACAGAACTAGATTGATGTAGAACAAGCAGTCAAATTAAAGTTAGATTTCCCTGACTTTTCGGGCGATTACTGCCTTACCAGCACTAATCGTGGATTTGGCTAGCGGCCAGCTATGGTCATATCAAGTCCCTTGACCATAGCTGACTTGAAATTGGTACATATTTGAAATTCAATGGGGGGAGAAACTAGGGGAATCTCCGGAACTATGGAACAGCGGCTACCACTCTGCCCGCTTAGGGGTAGCAAGACAGGTGGTAGACCCGCAGTAAGGGTGCGTAATTATAGACCCGAACATGTTGATGTTAAACACTTTTAAATGTCATAGCGGAGGCAAAGACACGGAGAGGTAAAACCTGCTCCAAAATATACAGTCTTTGTCGAAGCGAAAAGGCCCCACAGTCTTACATAATTTGAAATAGTGTGTGTGGCTGGGAGGTGGCTCCGAGGAGCCACGAATTTAAAATTTTATGACCTAAAAAGTTTTTGCTAATTTGAATTTTGATCCAATAAAACTGCTTGTGCTCTGTTAAATAACTAGCTGCTCAGACACAACATATAAGGTGTTCATACTATAATTTTAAATGTATTATTTTATTGTGGTACGTTAGATATAGGTGTTGATAAGAATATGTATTTTCATTATGTGTGTATATTTTTTTCTAAGCCAATAATTAAATCGTCTGGCAGGCAGTCAATATGAATTGTCAGAATTAGAGAAAAATGGGAAACCTGAGGGGAGGAGTAATGATAAATAAAAAGATATATATTTCATGTAGTTTGTTCAAGTTTGAGATGTGTTTTCATTGTATTAGGATATCAGCTGATCAGCAATAACATGTCACTGGTATATTGGTTTCAAAATGTTCTAAGTAATTAATGTTTGATGTAATGTTTTTAACATATTACAGATGCTGTAAAGTAACGATAAAAATACTTTGATAAAATGAGAAATAAAGCAACGATTTGTGAAAGTTAACAAAAGATAGTTTTGGGTGATGAATATTTTGTGGGGCATATAGAGCTGTCCCAAATTTGAATTCTAAGTGAAGCTGAAATAGTAGAGGTGACATAATGTAATATTGTTTTGAAGTAATGTAGTTTTGTGAAGTATTGATGTTGACACAGTGGTAATGGAGACTTTATGTAGATTTTGAGTGATATATTTATGTTTATAATTAATGATGTTATTTTGTTGTAGTGTTGATAAGGTAATGAGATTGAGATTTTTGGGGATGGCAATTTTGTATTAGGGGGTAGTGTATTTGGGGAGTCCGCAACAAGGGTTGGGACGGGATTAGGACCGATTGGCGCCGGAAAGGGTTACCTAGGGAGGGTCCACGAACCAACATAAGGGAATGAGCTTTGGGGAGGGAAACACATATCCTATGTACAAAGGGTTAGAGAGTTTTTTTATATATATAGAGAGAAGGTGGCGAATTGAGTTCAATGATAAGTTGGGGTTAGAGTGTTTTGGGATAGAATTTTTGATAGAGATGGGTGTCATGGTAGCTGAAGTGGATGAATATTAGAGTCATAGGGAGAAAAATTATATATGTAGACAGAATAAATGAGAATAAATAATTCATATCACCCACAGTAGATTAAAGTAAGATTATGAATACAGAGAGTGATTCATAATAAAGAATATAAAATTTTTCATTTTTTAAGCCAGTGACAAACTTTTGGTAGAATTGAAAATAATGTCAAGTTAAGAATTGTTTATTATAAATAATTTAAAGGTCAATTTGATGATTATTTATATTAATATTGTGTTTGTTTTAAATATTTTATTTTATTATGTTTTGTGTTTCAAGTTAGCTTATTCCAAATGTATTTTCAGAAAGTATACATAACATATGTAGGTCAAGGGTCTTGGACTTGACCTAGTTTCGATCAGCTGATGAGTTCATACACCTACTAAGCTTGTATAGTAGGAAGTCAATTTAATTTGTTTGTTTAATCAATTTAACCAAATTTTAAATAATGTCTAAATATAAAAGAAGCAGCTTTATAAATTTAAATATTTTTTATTTTTACAATTTTTGAAAATTTTAATTTTTTGAAAAAAAAAAAAAAAATGATTTTTCGCCTGCCAGCGAATGCATATTTTAGGTAGTGATTGTTTTATTATGTGTGTATTTACCATGTTTAGTTTACTGATTTCTTGTATTGCACTGTATCGTTAGACTAAGACATGTTAGGTTAAGGATTGGTTCAAGTAGAAGAAACGCTTAATTTAAGTCATATTAAAAGAAAAAAAAAATCTAATGAAGAGAATTTTTTTGATAAAATATTATTTTGAATTTTTTAAATTTGTTACAAATCTTAAAAGATAATTTTTCAATTTTACTATGTGGTATGTCAACATGGAATGTGAGTGTGTGTGAGCCCAGTATTTGCTAAAGGCAGCCCAGCTTGCATAAAAGGGGAAACACATCGGTGGAGGATCTGGAATAATCTGAGCCAGGGATTGAGGATTTTTAGGGGTAGCATGTTAAAAGGCGAGGTGCGCCGTGGTATGAGTCTGCTCGATTTCTCGGTGTTGGGATCTCTTACGGAGAAGTCCAGTGATCTCGTTCAGATGAGTCCATGGTCGCTGAACCAGGGGGTCGTGTACCCATGCAGATTAAGAACTAGGGGGTTGTTGGCACCAGTTCCTCACCGGTCCTCTTCGGGGTTATTCTGTTGTGAACAGCAGAATTCTCATCCAGGGGGTATTGTAGCGTGTCAATTTTTGGGTATTTTTATTTTTAACAGTATGGGGCATTTATATCTTTTATTTCTTTCATTTTGGGCGAGCTTGTCAAAAGTTATGAAAATTATTGTGCAACGTTCTTTTCCGTGTAACAGAACGATGGTAAGAAACAGTGGTAACAAAGCGATACACAGTTGTTATTGTGTAACGCGGCGAGCAAAGAATTTACCTCCTTCAAAATTCTCAGAAATCCGTACTTGTGTGGCATCGCCCATACGCAACTGTATGACCACGAGCACAAGTGACGCTCTTGACTAAAACCAAGATGGCTAGAGCAAAGAATTATTCAGCATCTCTTCATCGGTCATCCGGAAATACTGCTAAAGCCCCGCCTACTGTTAATGACATCAGCGGAGCAGAAGCCAATATTGTCCTCTGGTCACACAGATATACCAGCTCTATGCAAAGCATAAAGTGGTTACTACCCAACAAATCAGCTTGAGCGACGAAAACCTGGTGGCCGTGAACCGCCGTTCCCGCCGGAGGAAGCAAGATGTACCTGTTACGTTACCGTTCCCAGTCTCCATTGGTAAGAGACGCGACACAGTCAACTAGAAACCAAGTTCGCTAACAGACGCTGATCACGTTGTGCGGGCCCGGTCGGGTTGAACTTTTAAGTATGGATACCTAAATAAAATAACGCCTTCATACCGACCGGGACCCGAGTAATTAACGGATGTAACAATATTATAATTGGTACAGTAGAATTGTGAAGTGACAACAGTGAAATAACGGACCGTGGAATCGGGCAACAAAACACGTGTTCGGTCGGCCGTGAACAGTTAATCAAATTACCACGAATAAAAACATGACTTAGTAAAATAAAATATTAAAGGGGAATATGTTAAGTTGTATGGATGTGTGTATGGGCAAAGCTGGGCGGCTTTCGATAGTGTAAGAAATATATGAGGGTAAGGCCTATTTAACCATTTAAAAATGTTTTGTATTATTTTTTGTGCGTTTGTATTAAGGAGTTCCGGCTTATGTAAGTAAAAAATATTCATTTCATAACATAATCATGTGTTAGACTAAGTTATTTCATCATTACCACTTTCTCCTTTCTGTGTTGAAAAAATTCGTCTAACGTTCTGGAATCTTCTGAATTATTAATTGGGTGGGTCAGATTGCTAAATTGTACGTTTTATTAAGGTAAAGTGTAAAGGTCTCCATATCTGTCCTTCAAAGATATAGGTGGTGACTCTGGGCTTCTGATAAAATTTCTGCAACAGGTAAGTCCTGGTAGTGAATCTTATTTATTTTATATTTTGGGCATATTTTTTATCGTCACAGGTCGGATAAGATCACCTTCGGCTTTACCACGTTGATCATGTAGTCGCGTGTGATCTTCTCACTCAGCACCTTACTTGTCGCTCGCTTCACGCTATATAACCTTACATATTTGGAAAAAGTGTCAAGTACAACAAAAATATGCATCACTCCACCCCTACCCTTTGGCAATGGGCCGTACAAATCTACAGCTACTAAATCGAATGGTTTTTCTACTTTAATGTAATTTAGTTCTCCTTCTAACCTATAATTCACAACTTTAGATTTCTGACATAGCTCACAAACTGTAAGTATTTTTCGGACGCGTTTTTCCATATTTTTAAATAGACAAGATTCCTTTAACACATTTATACACTTCCATGCCCCAAAATGCCCGTATATAAGGTGACAGTCCCACACTATTTTCTCTACTAGCCCTTCAGGTATAACTAACCTCCAATCCCTCTCTCTCCCCTCTACTTTTTTAAACAAACTCCCTTTAAACACTTGAAAATATTGTTTATAACCAAATTCATCTATGTCTGATTCTACACTAGTAATTATCTTATTTAATTTACTATCAGCCCTTTGCATTACAATTATATCCTTCAATTCTTCCCCAAAACGTTTATCTTCCCAGGATAGCCTATAAATCTCTATTTCTTTAATATCTCTACCTGTTCTATTTCTATCTGTGTCTACTCGTGATAGTGTGTCTGGCACCCTGTTCTCTACACCCTTAATGTATTCCCAAGAAAAATTATACTCTTGAAGAGCTAACACCCACCTGGTTATCCGGCTGTGTGTGAGTTTACAAGTATTCAGGAACGACAGCGCTTTATGGTCCATCCTGATGATGGTTTTGTTACCCAGCAGATACGTACAGAACTTCTTCACGGCGAACACTATACTGAGGAGCTCCTTCTCAGTGGTAGTATAGTTACGCTCTGCGGCTAGCAATGTCCGGCTGGCGAAGGCGATGGTTTTGTGTTCTTTCGCCTCGTCCTCTTGGTACAGTTCCGCTCCAAGTGCTATATTGCTGGCATCTGTCTGTAAGTAAAATTTATCATTAAAATTCGGATGATTCATTAAAATCATATCAGCGAACTTATTTTTGATTTCGTTGAACGCTGCTCTTTCGTTATCTCCCCACCTCCATTGTTTGTTCTTTTGCAGCACTGCGCTGAGTCGGGCCGTCGTCTGGGCGTAGTTCCGCTGGAATTTCCTGTAAAAATTACAGAGACCAAGAAAACTCTGCAATTGTTTTATATTTTTAGGCTCCGGGAATGTCAGGATGGATTCTACTTTATCCGGATTGGCACGTATCCCTGTAGGTGTTATGATGAAACCTAAAAAATGTATCTCAGTTTGCAAAAATTTCGATTTGTCCCAATTCACTGTCAAACCTCCCTGGTTTAACTTCTCCAATACATATTCTAAATGTTCTACATGCTCTTCAAATGTTCTAGAAGCTATCAGAATATCATCAACGTATATGGTTAAAAAATCTAAGTTATGGGGTTGCAAAATTTCGTCAAGACACTTGATAAAACTAGCTACACTGGTGTTCAATCCAAACGGTAGTCTTTTGAATTGATAATTTTTTCCATTGAATAAGAAGGCTGTATATTTTCTACTATTTGCTGCCAACGGAACTTGCCAATACCCGGCGGTTAGGTCTAAAGATGTCATATACTTTATGCCGCTGAACTTCTGAAAAATCTCTTCTATCGCTTCAGGTGACTTCCGGTCGGGAATGATTATTTGATTGATTTTGCGGGCATCTAAACATAATCTAACTCTACCATCTTTTTTAATCACTACTACTAAGGGGTTAGAATATGGTGATACAGATCGCTCCATTATATCTCCCTCTAACATTTTCTCTAGCTCAATCTGAACCGCTCTTCTCTTCGCATATGGCACCGGATAACTTCTTTGCACATAGGGCGCGTGTTCCCTTACCTTTAACTCGCATTCATAGTTTCTTGCCCTCCCTGGTATATCGGCAAACACTTCTCTAAAATTCTCTACTACCCGCCACAACGATTTACGTTGAGAACTCCCTATCACGCCACCCTCACTACAAAATTTAAGTGCCCTCTCATCCCACAATTGATCCACATTCTCCTCGCACTCTATCTTACTCTCGCTACATACATTCATACTAACTTCCATTTCTTGTTTATTACCCCGATTATGTATCACCCTTACCCCTGAAATTCTTACCGCATCTAACACCCGCTCAAAATTAATACGGACTGGTTCCCCTTCACTATTTAATTCTAACACCCGTTTATGAAAATCAATCACCGCCTTATGTTTAATCAGAAAATCATTTCCCAATATAACCTCAAGATTTAATCCCCGTACGACTAGAAATGTATTATTGTACCATACCCCATTAATTATCATATTTAAATGCACTTGTTTGGTGACTCTTTTACTCCGAACTCCCGTAATACCTACAATCGTCACCCCTGTTACTGGCAAAGATGGAATATTATTATTTATTTCTTTTAACTCATCTAGTACGTGTTCAGAAATAACAGAGATTTCGCTACCTGTATCTATTAAAGTTTTAATCTCCTTACCTTCTATGTTGATTTTCACCTCAGTTAGTCCGTTCTCCCGTCTCACTGCTTCGACGTCTTCTTCCTCCAATAATTCCTCAGCTAAGTCAGTTATAATAATGTTATTTTGGTACATGTCGTTCGTTTGGACCCCAGAATCTTCCGGCGACAACGGTCGGGTCCGGTGTTCCATTGTCCCTCTTAGTTTCCCGCAGATGTGCTTGTCACTGCCGGGTTGTATCCTCGTTCGTGCTGGTTTCCTCGCTGTTCATGAGCGTGGCCTCTCGGCGCTCCTCCTTGGCCCTCTCCCCTTCGTTGGTATGCCGGCTGGTTCTGTGCGGGTTGTGGTCCCTGTCGCTGCCCTGATCTCTCTCTCCTGCATCTAAAACAAAATTTCTGTGAAGCATAATTCTGCTGTGAACACGCTGGACAAGTCCACATTGGTCCTCGATTATTTTGTTCTCGTCTAGGGTATGCCGGTCCATTTGTAGGTCCTCTCGGCGGTCCCTGATTACCTCCATTATGCATATTCTGCTGGTTCTGACGGCGACTCAATTCTTGGTCCCGGATATTCTGAAACACATCTAAAATATTTTCTAGTTCGCTAATATTAGCTACCTCCTGCGTCATAAGTGTTATTTGTACTTCCCTTGGCAAATGCTTGCTTATATGCCTCACGAAAGATCTAAATGGCAATGGTGGTTCTAAGTATTTCACCTCATTAAATATTCTCATCACATACCCTGTTATATTATTATTGGACCCCCCAAAATTCCCGGTTCCCATAATTCTACTTCGTAACACTTCTTGGTCTTCTTCGGACCAATATTTATTTCTGAATGCGGACTCAAAACTTTCAAAACACCCCCATTCCGTTTTGTGTACTTCGGCCCATATCTCCGAACTACCCTTGAAACATTTTAAAATTTTCAATAATTGAACCTCCCAGTTATTAGTACTAAACTTATTAAACTCTCTCACTCTATTTATAAACTGCATAGGATGTACTCTTTTGTTGTCACAACTGAATGTCTCTAACTCAACTTCACTGCTTACGTCACGAGTCATAATTACTCGCTCAGTAACAGTGTTTACTTGTTGGCTGATGGCCATGCTCAATTCATTTTTAACATTCATTAACTTAAGGTTACTATCAGATTCAAGGTCACTTATTGTATCATGTATGGTCTTAAATTCAATCTTACAATTATTTTCTATTTCTCTTATTTTACTATTATTATTTTCAATCTGACTCATAGCATAACCAACCTTACATTCAGTATTGGTGTTACATTCACTTATTTGTTTCTCAACAATTGTATTTATGACGCTATATTGTTCTGTGATCTGTTTCTCTACTTTATTAGTTATATCATTGGTTATATCAGAAACACGGCACTCTAATTGCTCATTTATAGACTCTGACAATTGTGATTTCATACTTTCACAACGTTCATCAATATGTTTCTCTAATACACGACTCAAACTATCAAATTTTATATTTATATTCTGCTGAAACTGAATATTCTGTTCTTTAATTTCATTAAAAATAATATTTTTAATATTCTGCTGTTCGCATTTTATTTTCTGTTCTTTGAATTCGTTACTTAAAATCTCAAATTTCTCGTCACTAGTATCAAAACGTTTATTTAATTCTTTGAAATCACTATTTTTTACCATGTTTTCAGACATAGTTTGTATTAGATTGAATATATCATTCATTGATAATTCTTTCGCTTTATTTGATTTGATTAATATCGGGGTAGATTTTGCTTCTGCGTGATCGACTATAATTGACCCAGTTAGGTCATCGTTAACTACTGATTGCATGCTCAACTCAGCTGTTGGCCTTGACTGACTTACTTCGCTCACACTTGGTGACGGGTTCATCGAACCAAGGCCACTCTCACTCATAACTGAATCTACTACACTGCTTTTTTCTGTGTTCTCAGACATTTTTATTTGATCTATTTTGTCTTACATAACAACTACCAATGATTAATCTTTTTTCAAAACTGATATTACAACATACATAAAATCACCCTTTTATCGTAATTACGTAAGTTTACATCACTACAATTTTGCTTTCGCAACCGTACTCCGTTCAATGTACTGTCAAATGTAGGCCGGTGCAATAACTTTTTTTTTGTTATATTACATCCTGGTCACGCGGCAACAATTGTAACTTTCTTTACTATTTGGTATTTTTTATTAGTCATATTGAAACTTCCACTTACCTTTAATCTTTGATCTGGCCGGATCGCATAGTGGGGACGAACCCAATTCGTTCGACGAACTTGACAGTACATAAAACGAAATAAGGTTTTTTGCAAGAATTTAACTCTCAATATTTACCATTTGAAAAATAGTAGTTTTTAATTTTTTCTGTTGTTGAGCATCTTACATTTATAAAATAAAAAAATTGGTTATTCTCTACTCTGTTTTTTAAAACTTGGAATGAGACTTATACATAGATGATTATTAATACAAAAAAAACATAATTACCTTACCTTCTATCTAACACACACATACATAAATGTAAAGATCCCAGCCTGCCTTTCTCACATATATTAATTTTAATTTATCAAAAACCCCATACCATTTTAAACCCCACAGCCCTTACACTTTTATTAGAAGAAATAAGCCCCGGCAACGTGGTCTTCGCGCACACCCATTGTTCTTTTATAATTTCGTGTTAAATGTCCAAAAAGTGTCTGATGCTGTTCTACATTTTTTTCTTGACCGCGGTCACATAAACTTTTACTGTTGTTGAGCTCTATTACCGGTAAAAGTATAAAATTTTCTACGGAGCCTAACTTGGGTTTGTGCTGGCCGACACTGATGGCGAAAGACTGCGTAAAAGTACTCCCAGCGGGCGGAAGCTGCCGTTCACGGCCACCTGATTGCGTCGCCGTGCATAGCTGATTTGCTGTAGCTTATTAGCGATGACCATGACACATAATGTGTTTTTTGGTAGTGAGTGTTGGCGATATTTGTCATTGCCATTCTGACGTCACTAAAAGTAGGCGGTCCTCATGGTAAAGGAGACGATGAATAAAATCGTTCCAGGCCATTTTGAGCTTTCTGAAGAGAGCGTCACCCCAGCGCATGTACTTTAGTGGTGTGCGTGCACCGTCACACTTATGCAAAGTTCTGAGAATTTAGGGTGGTACAAATTCCTTGCCGAGTTACACCACAGCAACTGCGTCTTGCTGCTTTGTTTCAACACTGTTTCTTACCACGTGTTCTGTTACAATGGAAATAGCGTTCGCTGGGAAATAAAACTTTCACAATAATTTTATAAAATCCCGAAAAAATAAAATAAATAAAAATGCAAATATCCCATAACCGCAATAAATGAAATTACCCAATTTAGGCACGTTACAAGTGTAATGACTCTTGGCTATATATCAAAAATATTTAATAGTAAAAAAAAACTCTGGCACGCTCCCCCAGTGCAGCACACAATTACAAACATAGTACTTAGATTTATGAAGTTAAATTATTAAAGTCACATGATGTTCAGAATAAATGTTCAGCTGACACACCCCAGAGCAGACTGTCTAGCCGCGTGGGCACATGGTTTCAAAAGAAATTTAAATTGTAAATCAGGAGCACGGCAGGCCCGGCCAACGAAAATAAAAGAGTTCATATCACCTTAATTATGAGCATGTGATGTATCTCGTGTTGTTCACCAGACTCCCTCTTCCGAACAGGTGCGTGTGTGATGGTTCATGGCTGATGAAGGTGTAGTTCCATCAGCATCGACCAGAATCTCCGGCTTAGACGAGAACCCTGGGAATTCACAAAAATTAGAAATGCTGTTCATAAAAAATGTCCACCCAAGTTCCAGGTAAATAACCACAGAACGGGCCTTTCAACCAACTCAAGATAAATGCACACAGCTTCGGTTATTATTTTTTTTTTCAAAATTGCCTGAAGAGTAATTAAGTCTACCAGGGGATGATGAACTCAGTAAAGAAAAAAAAAATATTATTAAAGGGTGTAGAGTAAAAGCCACTTGCACAAGATCTTAACAAGCGCCGACAGAATCTAACAGGTTGGCCGCGCCACGTGGCACACAATTATCTTAATTTGTTAGAAAATGACCACATTCAAGGCACTCACAGTTGCACACAAATAAAATATTAATAGTATTTCACCTAAGGGTGGTCTCACAATTTATTTTTACTGCCATAATTAATTAAAAAAACGCGTGCAGTCTGTTGCATGCACGTGCCTATCTTGCACAATTCAACTCCATGCATACGCACTGACTTTAGCTTATATTTTACATAACGCTCTATGAAACAATTACAGTGACTCTTATATTATAATAATAATAAAAAGAATATGAGCTGTATATACTGAACATTAAATAAATCTTTTAATACACACACTGCCAGGTCGCACCAAATACATTCGTCTTTCACATACGGCTGCATACATTTACGTTAATTAAATTTAATTATTTTTGACGCATACTATAAGATGCTATGATTACTTACCGGGAAGTCTCGTAAATTTAGCCTGCCATTAGTGCAGAAGAAACAACTACGTAATACTGTCTGTTCGGATCTGAGAGTCTGTTGCTTCTATGCGTGCCGGTATCTAACTGAATTAAGCAGTAACGATGCAACAAACACTGCCAGGTCGCACCAAATACATTCGTCTTTCACATACGGCTGCATACATTTACGTTAATTAAATTTAATTATTTTTGACGCATAGTATAAGATGCTATGATTACTTACCGGGAAGTCTCGTAAATTTAGCCTGCCATTAGTGCAGAAGAAACAACTACGTAATACTGTCTGTTCGGATCTGAGAGTCTGTTGCTTCTATGCGTGCCGGTATCTAACTGAATTAAGCAGTAACGATGCAACAAACAGCCAACCTCGCCCATAGAGTGCGCGCGCCGCTTCAACGGTGCCGTCCAAATATCGTCGCTCTAACCGACATTTGTGTTCGCGTTATATTAAAACCAATTTTATAAAACCTTCGACCGCCGGGTTAGGCAAACACCGGCACACCCCTTCTTCAATAATATAATCCCTGTGCTTGGTGCTGTGGCACATACAGTACATCACTCCACGTGGGACACAAGTAGCTGTCATTCAGCATTCTGAGAACGCGGCAGTGCTCTCACTGGCGCGGTTAGTGTCAAAGCAATATACCCCTCCTCGTCTACAGAAAGAGAGAAAGGAGCATCAAAGCCATGCCGCTTCGTAAGAAGGTACGATAATAATACCGACCTTGTAATAAAATAAGGCCGACACCATATAAACTTACTTGTTGTGAAACATATTGTTCTGCAGTGCAGTTGTGAAATATTGTACATTGTCGAGCGGTATTCACCCGTTAGTCTGAGTTCAGATTTCGTTGTGGAACGTTCGTTTAACGTTTTGTGCATTTGGCAGTTCATATTTTAAAATAGAAACTTCACATTATCATTCCGGGTTCTTTGATATGTCTAAGCGATGCAAAGCTCAATTTTACAATTTTTTAGCAAAATGTCGTGTACCGGTAGTGATTCTTGTGAGGTTAGTGAAAATTTCACATTGCCAAATGTTTCTTCACAACTGCAGTGTGACGATGTTGTCGCAAACGTTCTTCCCGAAACTAGTTTCACATCCCCCTGTGAAAACTCGGCTGATATTGAATGTACATCGACATCGTTCAATAATGTCAACGTGCCTGCTGAATCATTTAGAAGTGATAAGTGTATTGTTCTGATTCCGGAAGCATCAACATCTTCAAGTTCCAGTGAACCACATGCTTATGATATTGGAGTTTACATAGGAAAAGACTTGTCTAATGAAAAGAAACTGGATGTCTTGAACAATGTCTGGGAACCAAATCCAGGGTTTGTTTTTCCAACAAAAGGAAAGAGAAATTTGCGATTTCAGTTTAAATGGCTTTACCACTGGAAGTGGCTTGCATATTGTAACATCACAAAATGTTCCATAATAATAATAAACACCAGAAGGGTGAATGATGCTAAAATAACTATAAGTGAGTAACCAGGAAGAATGTAACAGTAAAAATAATAAACCAATAAAGAATGGAAGGAGAGAAGAAATTCAAATGAACAGTGGTAAATCCACTATCTGCATAAAATGAACTACAACATAAATAAACAGAATGACAAAAACAAAATGACAAGACAAGTTTCCCACATAAACTGTCAAGTGAGCGCAATGAAACCTTAGATGAATAAAATAAAATAAAATAAGTAAGATAAGAAAGGACATGAATAATGTTGTATCATGTATTATAAATAGAAACAGCACATTAGCTGTTCCATGTCAAAGTAATGATTTAAAAAAGACAAATATAAAGAACGATACTATGATTAATCATAAACTGTAAAAGAAAATAAGAAAACCAATAATATGTGTTATCATAAATTAAGAATAACAATCAATGTAACCACTGAATGTATTCAGGTAACATTATAAGTAGATAAAATATGTAAAGAAATGTCATAATAGTCGAGGAACAAATCATTGTAAAGGAATAATAACAAACCCAGAATGACCGAACTAAGTCATAGAAATAAGAATCAGGTAGAGACCCTACTAAGCATAGGGAAGTAAAATAATGATAATGATAAAAAGAATGTAAAGGACCACTACTTGAGTGATGTTATAAGAATAAGAGATAAGAAAGACATGTTGAATATAAATATTTAAATATGGAAGTTTATGATAAACAATCAACAAATATATATTAATAATTAATATTGTTCAGCTGGATACAGCATTTACATATAATAAAGTGTTCTTTTTAATCAAATAATCATGTTCAAATTAGAAATTAAGAATAATTAAACAAATATTAAGAATAAGTTATTAGTCGGATCTGCCACATTTAGCAGACGACGAATGTAAACAATGCATTAATTACTTTAGAATAAAGAAATTTAATGAAAACTATGACCAAACTGGCATCAAGCCATGTCAAAATAAAGACAAATAAACAAGCTTTACAATGATAGTAATAGAACCTGAATTGTTATTGTAATAACTGTGATATAAACGTTAGCATCATAAATTTGGTGAATTTCGAATAAATACAATGAAATAATAACAATAGCGACAATGATGCTCCGAATAGAAATATGTAATGCCTATAAATAGAATTATGTCAAAATGACATCATTTTCAACCAATCACGGACTACTTTAGAAACCCGCCGACACTGCCTAGCGGACTTCTAAAAAAACTATATAAACGATCGCAATTGTAAACAGAGAAGCATTTTGTCTCTTTCCACTCAATCAACAACAACTAATCCAGGCCGATTTATCATCCAAAATTCAATAATCAAGGAAAAGGAAGAAGTATAATTAAATATCAGTGCATCGATAATAGTAGTGATACTTTTACTAGAAGTGCATGTTAAAGAACGAGGTTAAGTATCGTACATAACCAATGAAATAGTCAGTCAAGAAGAAAATAAACTCGTTCATGTGCGGAATAAAGTGAAGTGTAACCACGATCAGTGTATCAGATCGTGAGGAGATACAGATCGGTATGATAAATAATCATTGAGATTAATAACCAGGGAGTACAGTGCATACATTTACATTGTTTACAAATAAGCTATTAGCAGTATAATATAATACATCTGTATACTGACACAAGAAACAATAATACAATACGTACTGAACACTGTTTTAAATTTATTTAAAGGAATTATAATATTCCGACGTAAGATTTCATGTATTAACGTTATCATAACTAACCTAAGATTGGTACAAATTGAACGAACTTTTCGTTTACTAATTTTAATAACTAAAGGTATCTAACCTAATATTCTAATATTTTGTAACAGCATTGTAAAGTAAGGCAGTGGCGTTTTATTCTATAAATTAATAGAAGTCACCCTTGAGATAGCTAATAATTATAAATAATCAAACGATTAAGACTAGAGTTTTCATTGCAGACAGGCTGAGTTAGTAAAAAGTTAAAAGCCGGATGATTTGTAATCCGTTTGTTGTATTAAACTGAATGTATTTAATTGAATCAATTATAGAGTGAGCAATAAACAAATGATTGTAAATTAACAACTATTGTCAACAATTATTTAAAAAAGTGAATAATTAATCTTTATTACTAATACTTACTAATGAATTACAATTTCAAGGTAAGCAAACCGTTAAGTTGGCTACAATTCAAACAGGCGAACCGCCAACAATTAGAGTTAATTAAACAGAAAAAAGGGAAATTAACTCCTGATACTGATATAATCAATCAATCAATTACTAAATTAAAATCAATCAAAATTAATCATTCGATTAATCAAAGGAATTCTTTTTTATGGAACATTTCTCACGAAATCCCATATGGCACCCAAGTAAAATTTATAAGTGCTCACTGAAACATTAACAGCACTATTATAGTGTTTGATAAAAAACTTGACAGTTTATTAATCACCTGAGACCGACCGAACTTCTAGTACAACATCAAAGGTACGTGAAGGTTTAAACTATATAAAATAACTTTGTCTAAACTATACACTGACTTATACAGATGACACAATTCAACAGAAGTGTGAACAAAAGTCAAGAGGTCTACGAAACTGTTTACATTCAAACAACAGATCTACAACCAAATAATTACTCAAATATAAATAAACAAGAACATCAAAATCGAATTAAACAATTAATTAAATAAAATAAAAACCGTTAAAGACGGTATTTAACGAAACCAAGTGTTAAATTCACCAACAAGGCAAAGTGAAAGTTATAATAAACAATGAACGTAAATTGTATTGTATTAATATTCCGAATTTAAGGGAGGGAGTTTTTGTAAATTTTGTCCACTTTTTGCTCCAAGTGATGGTGTTGGATCTGGCAAGCAACCCTTAGGTCAACTTTGTAGTGAAATTTGACAACTGGAAGGATGCCATCGAGCGATTTTCAGAACATGAGAAGTGTCTGTATTGCAAACAAAGTTTGGAGGTAGCTGGTACTTTGGCCGATATTTCATGTGGGAAAAAAGTCTCGATGTGCTAATAGATACTGCAACAATGCAAAAGAAACTGGAGAACAGGAAAAATCTTATTCCTATTATTGAAAGTGTTTTGTTCTGCGGGAAACAATGTATCGCACTGCGAGGCCACAGGGATTCAGGATGAATAGAGGTCGACAAGAACCAGAAGAAAATGATGGCAATTTCAGGGCACTTCTTCACGTTTGAAGTAAGACTGATTCTGTATTAAAAAATATGTTGACGTGTAGTGTTGGAAATGCGCAGTACACCAGTCCTAGAATACAGAATCAAATAATTGAAGTGTGCAATGACCTGATTGTTCGAAATCTCGTGAAAGAACTTAATGCCTCCAGTTGCTTCTCTATTCTCGCCGATGAGACGTCAGACGTATCAGGCTTAGAACAATTATCACTGTGTGTTCGTCATGTTGATAGAGAAAATTTCACTGTGAAGGAAAACTTTCTACAATTCGTACCGTTATATGATGTGACCGGAAAAGGAATCGCAACGGCGATATTGGAGAAGTCGTGTTCATTAAATATAGACATAAATAAGATTCGTGGTCAAGGGTACGACGGAGCTATGTCCTTGTCAGGAAAAGTAAACGGAGTCCAGGCACATGTAAAAGAAATAATTCCATCAGCTTTATATGTCTACTGCTCAGCACACAGCCTCAACTTAGCTGTATCCAGTGCCTGTGAAGTAGCTACCATTAGAAACTGCATGGGTACAATATCGAGTCTGTACGAATTTCTTAATACACCTAAAAGGCAACATGTTTTAAAATCGGCGATAAGTGAAATGGAAACTACAACTTCACGCCATGAAAAACTCATTGAACTTTGTGCAACACATTGGTTGGAAAGGTATAACTCCGTGGCCGCGGTGGTGAAATTGTATGACCCTATTATTGCAACACTTCAAAGCATATCAGAATGGAAAGACAAAGACTTGTCCTCACAAGCAAATTCACTTTTATGTGCTCTGACTGACTGTCAATTTGTGATATCGCTGTTTTGTATTCAGAGACCGTTTTCTTTAAGTCTCCCATTGTGTAAATTCCTGCAGAATTCAACTATTGATCTCGTAGAAGCAGTAAACCTTGCTGAAGATATTAACAGTGAAATGAAATATATATGCAAAAATGTTGATGAAGAATTTTCTAAAATTTTCATTTGTGCTTCTGAAGTCTTGAATATGTTGGGGTCCTCCATTCAAATCCCTCGCATGGCAGCGCGACAAAACAACCGTGTGCACTTGGACTTATCATCAGTGACACCAGAACTTTACTTTCGTGTCTCTACTTTTATTCCATTTCTGGATACCTTCATGTCCCAACTAGATTTGCGTTTCTTGAAACACAAGGAAATATTGAAAGGCTTTCAGTGCCTTTTACCTACGAACCCAGTCTTTCTGCCCCTGCTGTCTCAAGTTTCTGCTTTCACTTCGCTCACAGAGTTCTACGCCAGTGACATAAGAAGCGGTTGCCAAGAAGACCTGAATAATGAATTAAAATTATGGTACAGAAAAATTGCATGTCTTGAGAAGGGAGACCAACCGAAAACGACCGTAGATAGGTTAACATAGATGCAATCCCAACGTAATGCCAAATATATTTACTTTGCTAGAAATACTAGCTGCGCTTCCAGTGTCCACATGTACAAATGAACGATGTTTCTCAACATTATGCTGTCTAAAAACATATTTGCATAATTCTACTGGAAATACACGTTTGAATGGATTAGCACTCCTCAACATACATAGAAATTACACTCCAACTGCAGAAGATGTGTTAAATGAACTAATGAATAAAAAACGTGGTTTGGACATTGACATTGTATTGTGATTGCTGAAATTTCCTAAGTGTAGTGACGTTATGTAATGTAGGCTATGTACATTATATATACTGTATATATTAATTTAATTACCAGTACTCGTTTTAAACAATGATTTTTCAAAACAATAATAGACTACAGTAGAATATTGATTTGAACATTTGAGACAACTGCATTCAATTTTTTATTCAAATTCAAATTCCTTCATAGAGTGTGGATTCATCATGCCAGTTTCATTCGTCAACCTTGGTGAGTTCCATATTGACATATTGTGTTTAATTAAATTTATTTCAATATATTTGATGGCTTCCATGGATTTTCCTGTTATGTAAAGTGTCTTACCTATCATATACAAATATGACTAAAATATATGATTATTGTGTAGCCTAAGTGTAATAATGGCATGTGGCACTGGCACAAGCATTTTTATTATACAAAATGAAACAGATGTTAAAATTTGTTAACAAATTGTAGCCTAAGGCTGTGAAAAAAAATACGTTTTGAAGATTTTATTAGGGTATTTATGAATATGTTCTATTCGAACATAGTATAATAAATATACCATAACATAATATAATAATAATAGTAATAATAATAATAATAATAATACACCAAAATTTTAAATACTGATAATGTCAATTGTAAAGAATTTTAATAATGACCCCCCCCCCCTTTACAAAATTCTGTGTACGCCACTGCATATGTGCAAACAATGTTTTTAATGTACGGTCCTAAACATCTTTAAAATTTAGACAAAGCAATTTGACCTAACCTGAATGACCTATATCTAAGAATATCTCATTAGGCCATTTAGCTTTATTTATACATTTAATACATCTTACTTAGTATACTAACAGCACTGCTCTATCTCACAGTAACGCAACACATTACAATAACTCAAAATAATTTCTTCTTTTCAGTTAAAAAAAAGTTGAAATTGTGTATTTCCTTTCTTTTCCATTCACTTTTTATGGACACGTGCACCCGTACTATATTTTAAATCGAATGTTCACTATCCAATAGTTAAAACTTTTGTGAAATTAGTAATACTATGCACTAATGTGTGGTTATCAATCTATATTATCAATTGAATTTCTGTATTCCTTTGATTCCTTAATAAATTTTACTAATGATTTCTTATTAGTTTTTAATCTTCGTGGTTTTACTATTCATTTATAAACATTGGATTAATAGTCAGTCTACATTTTATTCATCTACAGTACTGTAAACACTACAGTCTTGTAATTTTGGAGGTAGGTACATTTTTATAGAAAGATTGTTTCAGAGACTGTTCTTATCCTTGTTTCAGAAACTGTTCTTATCCTTGTTTCAGAGACTGTTCTTACCCTTGAACTTAAGTTACTTTATTTGCAAAAGATATGTATACTTTGCTCGTATACTTCTATTTGCTTGAATATTTGCTACCAGAAAATGGATCAACTTGGCTGATGAGATTAGCAAACAAACAGCATATCGATTGTAACTTGTCACAGTATGACTATAGAAAAGCATAAATTCAGGGTAATTGTAAATGGTAGGGAGATTTTAGTTTTCAGACATTCAGTGTTGTCTACATTGTCATTACATGATCTGTTGAACTTCCCTTCAAAACTGCAGAGTGCTGCTGGACTTCTAATATTAGAATATATCCTAATTTGTAACTGAAGTTTTCGTGTTAAAAAATATTGTGAAACGGTTTTGCATGACTTTAGGAGTATACTGATTTTGTGGACAGAAACAATCTGAAACTGCACCAAAACAATATAAAGTCAAATATAACAATCTTTATTAACTTTTTGTACTGTTTTGTAAAGGTATTTTAATTGTTGGATTTCGTTAATATAGTCTCAAGCTAGGCCTATACTACACTTACAATTATCACACAAAAATTTCCCATTGGGGTAAATGTAAATGTGGTTTTGGAGTAATTGTGAATGTTGTTATTCAAATAGTCTTGTTAGTTTAGTACTATTAAATATCAGAATAACAAATCTAGATACTATTATGAGCTTACCACTCTTAAAACATATTCTGCTAAAAATAAAAATTATTAAAAAAAACTGTAAAACATTTCCAAATAATTGGTTAAGCCTATGTATGTTAGTGTGGAAAATATATTTCTGCCATCTGATAAATAGTCAGGTGTATTGTTATGTTAGTGCTTAATTGTTACCAAGTCACTTAACTTACAAAATTCAATCCCTTGATAAATGTCTTTTTGGCCCTGTAAATAGTTCTTGGCAGAAAAAAATTGATAAGCTTTGGCAAAAGAAAAAAAACATTGAAAGGCAAGGAGTTTGTTGATTGTCAAAATGTGAATTTTATACGCTATTAGGCCAGGTGTTTAGAGAAGGCATGTTTAGTAAAAATGTCTTAGGTAGTTTTATAAAAACAGGAATTTTTAAGTTGCTGGAAGAAAGTTTCCAGAATCTGCTTCCAGTCCAAAAGAACTAAACGAGTATAAGACGAGTAGGGCTATTATACAGATTTACTGTTGATTACACCTACAAGCAACTCTATTGGTGATGTAGCCATGTTGTCTATACCAGGCACACCTGCTTCTCAGATAAGTACTCCACCAAGTATGATTATTGAGAGACGCCTATTAAAACACCACAACAAAAATAAACTCCAGAAACACCAGCTGCAATCACAAAAATATTTATGTCAAATTAGCAAACTCAAAAATCTATGATGTCTACAGAACTCAATACAAAAACAAAGGAATGAAAAATACCTCACTTGAAACAAGAAAGATAAGGAGAAGTTCAAACAACAGAAGGGTCCTGGCAAAAGTTAAAGAAGCTGAAGACAGTATCAAGAGAAAAAAACTTGGAAATAATCAAGAAGAAATGTCTAGGAACTGAAAAAACAAATCTAAGAAGGAAACTGTATTATGATCATAAAGTAGTAAGGAAATCTAAACAAGATTCTGAACAAAATTCTATTTATTGTGATGACTCTGATGATAACAAAGATGTATTTGCAATAAGTGTTTTGAAAGGCAATACAATGGAAGTAACATGAAATATTAGAATGACAAAAGATTCAACTAAGCAAATTTATTCTTGTTGATTTTGTTGGAGGACCAAGCAATAAAAACTCATTACAAGTATTTTTGCTGTGTACTGAAAGTAGATGATAATGAGAGAGAAATTTATACACAGGATATCAAAGCAAAAATGGAATTTCTACAAAGTTTATATTAAAAGAAAATGATGAAAGTACTATTAGCTTTTAACAAATATTGGCAATTTTGTCCAATCCATAAATGAAGGAAATTGACAGACAATTTGTAAGAGTTCCCTGGAAGTGTTTGAAAAATGATAAACTTTTATTCTATCATTTACTTGTTATATTATATAACAGAAAAACATTCATCATTTCTTTATGATTTTTAATAAACATAGTATTTGAATTAACTTGTTTTGTAACGGGACAGATCAGGGGCATAAATAATTTTCAGAAGTTTCAAAGCAGTCAGTGTACAACCTTTGGGGAACCCCTGTTTTAACCAAAGCTGCATACAATGTTATGAGAGACCAGTCTGTTTATGTCTAGACAGTTCGTCTAGATGAATTACATAATCACTTGCAACCCAAGCTATCTGTGAATTACGGAAAAATACGTAATTACTGTACCACAAGCCAGGAGACAACAGTCAGTCATCGTTGGACCAGTAAAGTAGACACAGCAGAGCCGCGTGGGGCAGTAAAGGAGCGCGCAGTTCCAGTAACCAGTGTTCGCTAGCAAGTCACGTCGGCCGACAAAATTAATGTTCTAAAGGTGATAAAACAGTAAAATAATGTATAACACAGAGAACAATTCAAACGAACGTGCAAAATGAACTTTCAAACATTTTTAAGCTACTTTCGGAGTGTTTGGTGGGAAAAGTGATAACAACTGGACAAGTCTACAAGAAGGCTGAGTACCAATATAATCAATTTCTAATTTAAACTTAGTAACAGCATTTAAATTCATATACGGGGATGTCCCCAACCATTATGAGATCTCAATAAACGAGGAAAAGAATAAACATGTAAAGCAGAAAGAGAGAGAGAGAGAGAGAGTATGAGAGTGTGCATAGTTAGAGTCAAAGTGCTGGTTGACTAGTAAACAGTAAATTAATTAATCTTGTAATAGCTTTTAATAAGAAGTGAATTTTATATTTTTTGGAAGTTTGTTTGGAAGTGTTGTGAGGCCAAGGACATTAAAAATTAGACTGAAAGAAAGTATTAATTAAAGTAGAAATTGGGAAATAATTTTGTTTAATAAAAGAAAACTAATTTGTTAGAATTCAAAAAAACTGTGTTAGCATAATTATTTTGCAACTCACACCTAAATATTCACTCTGCAACTGTTTCGTCTATAAGACCCTGGAGGTGAACCCAAAGGTAAGAAAAAGTTATAAATTCTTAAATCTTGGTTAACATTTTATATGAGCGGAAATTATTATTGTTACAGTGACATCTGAACTATGGACGAATTTATTATGTGCATAAAAATTATTAATGTTACAGGTTCCTTTTATTTTCCATATAGACAAAGACAGGGTTATTGTAAACATGCAGTTAGGATTATAAACACAACATGAAATAGTACAAAGACAACTAGTTTACAGTTGTCACTATTTGTGTTGCGGATTGGAAGCTCTTGAAAATCTTGAGTTGTTCCAAAAACGCTATGTTGAAAAGGCTGGGTTTTAAACGAAAAGAAGTGGACTGTAATTCTGTTGTTTGATATGCGTTTATTGAAATGTTAAAATTTATAGACCATTGTCGACACGTGCGGATGTTTTTGGGGCCATAACGCCCATAAAATTAGTTTTGAAAGAAGTCGCAGTCCATTGTAAATGGACGCAGGTTATCTGAGTAAATTAGTAAGTACGATACATAATTAAGAATGATCCAGAAGCCGCGGCTGGAAGAGATTTTTTAACGAGAGTGCAGCTCGGAGTCTGGTTAGAAACTAAAACTGACTTGTCTACCGTCGGTCAGCTGACCGCCGGCAGCGCTTGATAAGCAAGTGACGTCATCCGCCCGTGTCGCATTGCAGTGGTCACGGCACACAGATAATAAACACAGTACAAAGTTTGAACATACTGCCCGCTCAAAATCGGAACGATTTTGAAATTTGATTTAATTGGGAACAGTATATTGCAAAATATTACCAATGTTATATAAATAATACATAATATACTTAAAGGGCTTGTACATTGAATTGACCCTTAGATTAAAGTAAATCACTTCTAACATAAAAATTTGTAGATAACAAATTCATTAAACTAACAGAAAAGCTCAAAGTCAAAACAAAACAAGTTCTGCGCTAGGCAAGGTACAAAAAATAAAAAATCATGATAAAAAGGAGTCTTTGCATAACTAAACATGATCTCTCTTGCAGCATAACATATGGATATGAAATACATATATTTAAACCCTAACAAAACGTAAGTGACAACTTTAAATTATATAAGAGAAACCATCTTGAACACTGCTTCATATATAGTAATAAAAATAATAAGAACATAATAATGTATATGTACATAATGTTATCATAATGACCATTAGAAAATACAATACATACATAGAATAACTGATACCGTAAGTAACACTTGTAGTTCTCGGAACTTTGAATATATAAACATACGATAATACACCAACATCCATAAATAATTGATAGTACACTGAAAACACAGTCACTATTGCAATAATAGCTATCGGCACGTAAATAATACTTACAACGTTTATGATACAATTGACTTGTATGCTCGCCCCAGGGAATGTCCCGGGCGTAGTCCAGGCAATGTCACAAGTTCACAATCCTAGTACGTCTCGTATGGCATGCATACGACTAGTTTGTTGCCTTGGGTATAGTCGGGTTCCGGAAGTGCAGTCGGTGGAGCACCGACCAGGAAATGAGCAGGAGTTAAGGGTTCAGGGTCTCTAGCATCGTCGGACACAGCACACAAAGGGCGTGAATTAAGGCAAGCCTCAATTTGAGAGAGAAGAGTAGAGTATTCCTCAAAATTCAAGATCGTACCGCCTATTACGCGACGCAAATGATATTTAACACTCCTTACACCACTTTCCCACAAACCACCGAAATGAGGGGCTGAAGGAGGGATGAAGGACCATTTGATACCGTGGAGACCGCAGAACTCCTGAGACGATTGTTCAACTTCCCTTGAGGTTAAAAATTTGTACCAATCATATAAGGTGTGGTTGGCACGACGAAAATTCGTACCATTATCTGAAAATATCTGCGCGGGAATACCTCTTCGCGCGATGAACCTTTTTAAAGCCGCTATAAAGGCGTTGGAAGTGAGATCCGACACCAATTCTAAATGGATGGCCTTTGTGCACATGCATATGAATAACGCGATGTATGCCTTGGACGTGGACTTTGAGCGCTGCCCGCCATGGCATAAAAGTACAGGACCGGCGTAGTCCACGGCAGACTGTGAAAATGGCCTAGCAGGCGTGATCCTAGAAGGGGGTAACTGACCTAATAGTTGATTGGCACCTTTAGCCCGGAAACGAAAACAAGTGACACACTTATGTATTACTGAGCGTATATAAGATTTGTCGTGGATGATCCAATATTTGTGCCTGAGCAAAGCTTGAGTTGATTGCACCCCAGCGTGCAACAAACGGATATGTTCATACTCAATTATTAATCTCGTAAGACGAGAGTGCGGGTGCAAAATTATTTGGTGTTTACTCGCGTAGTTAAGTGGGGAGAATTGTAAGCGTCCACCCACTCTTAAAATGCCTGAGTTATCCAGGAAGGGGTTGAGAGCAAGAATTTTACTGCTGCGAGGAAGGCACCGATGTGCCTCAAGTTCCTTAACTTCTACGCCGAAGTGCAACTGCTGAGCTTGCCGGACAAAAAACAAAAGTGTGTCATACAATTCCTGAGCAGACAAAAAGGACGTGGCCCTGTCAACAACCGGGAGCCTAGAATTGCGAATAAATCTGCGGCAATATGCGAAGACGCGAATGAGCCTAGTAAGGGATGAATAATTTTCAACATAGCTATGTGTTAAGGATGCGACAATTAGTGAGGTTTGAACCTGCTTGCGACGTTCCTGCTCAAGGTCGGGATAAGTACAGGGAGCATGAATGTCGAAGGCGCTGACTGGCCATGATGCTGACTCATGGTCCAACCAGGACGGACCATGCCACCATTGAGTATGACAGTGCATACTACGAGGGAGGCAACCGCGTGATAAAATGTCGGCAGGGTTGTCAGTTGATACTACATGATGCCAAGTTCCCCTGCTGCTAACAAGACGCTGTATTTCCGCGACACGGTTGGCCACAAATACCTTCCAGCGGGAAGATTGTTGATGTATCCAATGCAACGCTATCATCGAGTCCGAATATAGATATAGTCCGTCAAAATTGTAGTTGATGGGATTTAAAACCTTGGAAGTTAATTGCGCCAGGAATAAACATGCACAAAGTTCAAGGCGTGGTAGCGTTATCTGTTTCAGCGGAGCGACCCTAGATTTAGCACACAACAAGTTTGACGATATGGCGCCGTTCGAATAGACCGCCCGCACATAAATGCAACACGCGTAACCTTTAGCCGAAGCGTCGGCGAATCCGTGAAGCTGGAATGAACTAATTGGATAATTGTTCGAACTCTTAACTGACCTCGTAATCTTAAAATAAGTGTCGGAAACTAATTGAGAGTATAGTTCTAACCACTGATTGGCTAATGACCCAGATAGGGGTTCGTCCCAATCTTTGCCCGCCAACCACAACTGTTGCACGAAATGTTTGCAGCAAAATGTGATGGGGGCGATAAGACCCAGTGGATCGTAAATCCCAGCAATGACCGACAACACGCTTCTTTTGTTGAACACGGTCGAATTATCATCACCCCGAACGGTGTATAAAAAATTATCCTTATCAACGTTCCATTGGATTCCCAATGTACGCACGTTTTGACCTTTGCTGAAGTCATGGGATACTTGGGCGCGAAGGGCCATAATCTTATGGTGGTTAGAAAACCACTTATGTAACGTGAAACCATACCTATTTAGCAAATTCACGATCTCGCATTTCATTTTAGCTAACACGTTCGGATCATCTACGTAAAAATCATTGGCTATGGCCCTAGAAGCTGTAGGGTAGTCGGATTTATTTTCGTAGGCTATCTGAGCCAGACAACGTGTAGCAAGGAAGGAAGCACTAGCAGTGCCATACGTAACCGTCCTTAAAGCGTAATGTTGTAATTCCTTATGCGGCACATCACGCCAAACGATGCGTTGCAGGTTTGAATCCTTTGGGTTAACCATGATTTGACGATACATCATTTCTATGTCTGCAATAAGCACGTATCGGTGGGTACGGAACCGAACCATTATCGAAAACAGATCCTGCTGGATCGTAGGACCGACCATTAGAGTATCGTTGAGGGACAGATTATTTGTGGTTTTAGCGGAGGCGTCAAACACCACGCGCAATTTAGTGGTTAGGCTGGAGTCCTTGAAGACTGCATGATGGGGCAAATAAAAAATATCTGAGTTGTCAAGCGACAAATCGTAATCATTAAGTGGAGACATGTGACCAAGTTTCAAGTATTCACTCATGAACTCACTATAATCCTTGTAAAGGATAGGGTTCTGCTTGAACTTGAACTCTAGCGATTGGAACTTGCGGATAGCTCCGCGGAGAGACTCTCCCAAATGAAATTTATCAGACCTGCGGGGCAGGGATACCACGAATCTCCCTTCGCGGTTGCGGATAGTGTTTGTCACAAAATTTTTTTCACACGGCGAGTTCTCAGAGCAGGGTTCGCGACTAGAGATCTCCTCCAACTTCCAAAATTCTTTTAGCTGCGAGGAAATCTGACTATGATCCTTAAAGGACGAAACTGTTTTAGTTATGTCGACGTTGAAGGGTAAGTTACCAGCCAAAATAAATCCTAACTTAGTCTCCTGAATTATAGGAAAGTGCGGTCCGCGCATAAATTTAATAGGTTCAATTAGTTGGAGATAATATTGAGCGCCGAGTAGTACATCGACTTGCGCCGAGCAATGTAGGTGAGGATCAGCCAAGAATACGTGCTTGGGTAAATTCAAAGAGGCAAGATCGAACGACTCCGCCGGTAAATCATTAGTTATACTGGGTAGTACGGCACAATGCACATTTAACGTGAAGGGTTTATAGCGAGAATGTAGCCTTACCTTAGTACTAAAGTCAGCCTGGGAAAGCGAGTTGTTTATACCCGTGATGGGCAGTTGCGATTTAACCAATTGGAGGCCCATTCTGCGGGCGAAATCCATTGTGCAAAAGTTTGCTTGAGAGCCGGAATCCAGTAAAATTCTAACGGGAAATTTCCTACCGGCCTTATTAGCGGTCATACAGACGGCGGTGGATAACAATATGGATTTATTTGTCTGTAACTTTAGTGAGCATTGGTTATTGATGAAAGCTCCGCCTTTGTTGGGGACATGAATTGTGGTGTGGTGACGCTTAGCACATTTTTTACAAGAAAATTTTGATGGACATTTTGAGCTTTCGTGACCCGGACGAAGGCAATTTAAACAAAGTTTGTTTTTTACTATAACGTTTTTCCTGTCAGGGACAGAAAGCGATGTGAATTGTAAGCAGTCGATAATTCTATGTTCGCCGTTACATAGTCTACATAAATTGTTTCTGATATGCGAATGAAATGCCCCCCTATCTGTTTAACTGCCTTGCGATAAGGAGACTTATCGCTTTTATTCAACCTGCTCGTTGGGGTAGTCGCGTTATCAAGATTTTGTAGCAATTTTCTGCGTGAATTTAGAAAATTCATAAAATTATTAAAGTCAGGGAATTTATGTTCCGACAAACTCTCTTTCCACAACCGGAAAGTGTAACTATCAAGTTTTTTAGCTAAGTAATGTATGACAATAATTTCGAACGTGTTAACTGGCAGGTTGAGATTATTCAAAGCATTTATGTTGGCTGAGATTTCATCAATGAATTTAGATATACTGACTTGGGATTCTTGTTGAACCAATGGTACGTCCAGGACATTCCCGACATGGTGGGCGGAGACAATTAGCTTACTGTCATATCTATTCTTCAACAGATCGATAGCCACCGCGTAATTCTCATGAGTGATTGGTAATGACTTTATTACGTTAAGCGCCTCGCCATATAATGACGAGTGCAAATAGTGAAGTTTCTGTATGTCCGTTAGATCGGCTCTGACGTGAATTAGTTCAAGAAAAATGTGATAATAATGTTGCCACTCAATAATACTACCCGCAAACCGTGGTAATTTGATTGGTTCCAACTGAATGGGGGGTGTTTTAAGATGTTTACTTTCAGCATTAATTAATGGTTTCTGGTTCATATACTCAGCTTGCTCCAGCAGGTGTTGCAATTTACACTCTATATTACAAAGATCGTCTTCCGTTTGTACCCTATCACCCGCTAAAGCAAAGTCCGCTTCCTCGGATTCGATTTGGGATTGAATCTCATCGTATTTGGTGGATAATTCCATCAAATGTCGAAGTTTTATTTTCAGCGCATGATGATCGCTGGTTTCCAAATCGAAGTTATCCGCGAAAGTATTTACGCGTGATATTGAGGCTTTAATTGTGCCTCGTTTTTTTATTAGAGCCTTTATATCTGCCATTATTACAATTTAAGAAAAAAGAAAAATACTTCGGAAGAATTTGAGCATAGAGCATGTGAACGACAAACTTAAATTTTGATAAATTTGAATACGTTGCGGTAGCTAGCGATCGTTGTTTATATGAACATAATACTTGCTAGAACATAGGCTTACTCTCTCTATTAATCAAGCTTTGTTGGCAATTAAAGATTATTCAAATTATGAATTTAAATGATAGTAACGTATATTTTTATCTTTGAAGTTTGAACTCACAATGAACTGCCAACCACTTACTAAGTTGTATTGTGTAATGATGGTGTGTGTTTATACAAAGGTGTTAAAAAATAACTGCTAAATGTGAAATATTGCTAAACGTTAAATATAAGTAAAAAGTTCATAGTCACGTGGACGTTGATCCAGTCGTGCTGAAGCTGGCTTCGATCCCGTTGCTCGATCCTGTTAGGAGCTGTTGCACCTCCTGTCTCTAATGGTCAGATGACGCCATATGTTGTAGCACTCCATAATTTAAAGCTGTGGAACTTTTTTTACGTGAAATCTCAAATGCTGTCCTGCCGTGTCCCGTCGTCTCTGGTCTACTGCTCCGCCGAATCTTGTCGTGTTGACTGCGATGTAATTTACAAAAAATGGTGTCGCTCAGGACGAAAATGGTGTCGCTTGTGGATGAAAATGTGGTCGCTCAGGACCAAGAAATGCTGCCCGTAGGGCGAGAATAAATCCAGCTCGGTTGTACCAAAAATGTTGTCGTTTTTGGGCCAAAAATATATCCGTCCCGTGAGGACCAAAAATGTTGTGGATTGGAAGCTCTTGAAAATCTTGAGTTGTTCCAAAAACGCTATGTTGAAAAGGCTGGGTTTTAAACGAAAAGAAGTGGACTGTAATTCTGTTGTTTGATATGCGTTTATTGAAATGTTAAAATTTATAGACCATTGTCGACACGTGCGGATGTTTTTGGGGCCATAACGCCCATAAAATTAGTTTTGAAAGAAGTCGCAGTCCATTGTAAATGGACGCAGGTTATCTGAGTAAATTAGTAAGTACGATACATAATTAAGAATGATCCAGAAGCCGCGGCTGGAAGAGATTTTTTAACGAGAGTGCAGCTCGGAGTCTGGTTAGAAACTAAAACTGACTTGTCTACCGTCGGTCAGCTGACCGCCGGCAGCGCTTGATAAGCAAGTGACGTCATCCACCCGTGTCGCATTGCAGTGGTCACGGCACACAGATAATAAACACAGTACAAAGTTTGAACAATTTGTGTTTCAGTATTTCAAAGGATAAAGAAAACACTTTTTTAAAATTAACTCTAAGATGTCAAGGGTAATTGTAAATTGAATTTTAGAGCTGTATTTAGTATTTATATTTAAAACAATTTTTTGTACGCAACATAATAACAAAGGTTGAAGTAACTATTATTATTTGCAGTTATTTCAATTTAAAACTTATACACGATTTTTAATCAATCAAAATGTTTCAATCCTTCATTTTCCGTTTACAATTACCCACCTAACCCCAAATGTATGGTGTGTCTCTATCTTCAATTAGCACTTTTAATGTTAATTGCTATGAAAATAAGTTGAAATAACAAGTGTATGAAAAAAGAGACATAATTTAGTAGACTTTATAAGACTTAATACAGGGCATCTTTAAATTTGTTTTAAAGAGTTTTTTCCTAAAGCTCTTGAATTTTGCTTAGAATAGCCAAAGACCCAATAAATTCATTTTTATAGTTTCCTAATTTCATATGATGCTGATTCCTCTCTCACTGTTTTAGTTCTTTTAAGTTGTATTTGCAACATTTAACTTGCAATCACTGCAGTCATCTTCTTCATAATATCTTGATAGAGGCCTGCACTGAATAGGTTTTAATATATTGTTAATGGAATAAATCCGCTTATAGTCGAAGAAACGTATTTTATAATCAACTAAACGCTATGCAACTCACCGTCTGTGGCTTAAGTAATGTCTTCATACAATTGACATGTTTCGGGACACTTGTCCCATCCTCAGAATATTAAAAAAGTCTCTTCCTACCATCATACGATGGCACAGTCGTCAATATATTAAAACTATTAAAATCCACATAACACAAAACACAATTACACTACACAAAGTACGCACACAACAATTTTCAGTGTACACCGCACGGTAACCGACAGCGCACTGGTTCATATTTGACTCGTGTTGCGACAATATCGCAACGCAGTATCATACAGAACATTAGATTTAAAGTTCAGCTGATCATTTAAAACACATGGCCTGGTAACAGGATTATTATACGCTCTATATATTTCAAACTCTTCAAGGGCGTTCATGTAACATCCTTTATTACAAAAGTGAAGCGGTATCAAGTTGGTATGAAATTAGTATAGTTGTGATTTTCATCAATAAGATGTTTAGCGAATTTAGATTTTATATTTTCTGTGTTGTGAAAATAAGTGGGTGGCTTATGTTCAACAAACCTCTTGAGAAAACCACGGCCAGTTTGGCCCACATAAAAAGCATCACAACTATTACATATTAATTTATAGATCCCTGTTTTCTTTTCAAGGACGGTTGGTTCCCGAGTACGAAGGCTATTTAAAATGTTATTTGTAGTCTTATATGTGACAACAACGTTTGACTTGTTTAAAACAGAAGACAGAATTCTAGGTAGAAAGCTCATGTATGGTATAGAAATGTATTTATACACACTGTCCCCAGGTGCCCTTAGCGTGTTTGCGTTTTTTCGTCTCATATGTTTTTAAGGATATTATTTACTACTGCTTTTTTGTAGCCATTGGTGACCGCAATGTGTTTAATTGTATTTAGTTCGTCTTGATAATCCTTGTCGCTGAGGGCAATGATAAGAGGTGGTTAACCATGCTGTGGAAAGCAGCCATTTTCTGCGATACCGGATGATAAGATGTGGCGTGTATTACAGTGTCAGTTGTAGTGGGTTTCCTATAAATATTAAACTCCAATTTATTAATGTTTCTGGTGACCGTCAAATTATAGTGTCTCTCCTGTCTGAGACATTATAACAGAGGGAACCAGTTTAATTGGTTACTTTCAATCCAAACCGGCTGCCGATGTTAGTACAATTACTTACCAACAAATCTGAAAATATATAGAACAGGAATTAGGATTAGGTTACGCAAATTTACTCACTCTCTGGTTATTTAGCAAAAACATCTCTTTATTATATTTCCTGAATAATAATTTAAATATTGTTATTTTGTTTTATTACGTTAAAAAATAAATTACTCAAAAGTTCTGCATCGAATGCTCTTACGTCTTTTTAACATGTTACTCTGGTGAGCAAAATAAAATAAATATATATTTATTAACTACATTAAATACCTCGGATCCGAGTTTTAACTTAATAATGCTCTACAATAAGTCAACATTATTGCAAGCTATTGGAATATTAGTTTGCTCAAATTTCGAATTACCTTTTACCTTTAACTATCATCAGATTACTATTTCATTATTGTAATTACAGACACTATTATGTTAACATTTACATGATTAGAATAAGTCTTTGCAAAAATATACTGCTTTTGTTGCCATTGTTAAAATATAATGGTTTGGTTTCACCTTGATACAATGTGATCAGCGGCAGGTTCTCTGGTTGTTACTCTTCAGTTGCGTTTCTTAGAAGTTCTACGATGTCGTTCGGGTGTCTCCATTTATTTTGTAGATTCTTACTTGCGATCATGATGAAAGGATGCTGCTACCTGAAGCTCGTGAGTTTGTCGTTGTTGCTTCACTCCTGATGTACGGTGTTCACTTTTTACATTTTGCTTTTAACTGCACTAATGTTACTCTATAATGTTTGGATAGAACATACTTTACAATTTAAACATTTCGTTTCCTGTTTTAAAGAGATGTGTCGGCTAAGTTAGTTACTTTTAGTTATTTCACTACATTTCAATTACTTGTGGAGTCAGTCACCACGAAAGATTACCTTCAGTTACATCGTTATTAATTTTTTATATTTACACTTTTTCTTCACGACACATGGTAAAGCTGTTACCTTGTCTCTGATTCTGGCTCGACTGGGGTTGGTTTTGCGGCGGTTAGTAGGGAGAGGGAGCTGTTCGCGCGGAGAGAGAAAAGTAGATCTTACTTTATTATTATTATTTTCATACTAATTCACTACTATTAATAATACTACATTTTCTTTATTGAGTTAGGTATTTCTTATTATTATTATTACGTCTTTTTATTTAATTAACATAATTATTAATTTTCGCTTCAATACAGAGTAATTTTCATGTCCGTACTGGATTTTTACAAGTTGATACAGGCATATAAGTACACAGGGAAGAGTTAAATATTTTCTCACGTCATTTTAAATAAAAATTATTTGTGCTATTTAAATTCCTTTTAAATCATCACAAAATCAAGAAAATTTAATTTTCCACTGTCCTCGTGCTCCAGTGTAAACTGTATATTGTTATTAATACTGTTTAAATATGTGTGTAGCCTATCTATTTGTCTAAGTGTGCCTTTATAGATCAAAAATGTGTCGTCAACATACCGGCCATAAAATATTATGTTATCATTGTACACACTATTGGAAAAAATAAAGGAGTTCTCGAAATGGTTTAAGTACACTTCAGCAAAGAGGCCAGAGAGTGGAGAACCCATTGCCACACCATCATGTTGGCTAAAGAATTGCTTGTCATGCGTGAAATAATTCTGGTTAAGAATCACCTCCAAAAGATCCATCACTTCATTAATACTTTCAACATTCAATTTATTAGTATTGACGAGGTTATTTCTCAAAATTTGTAAGGTATCAGCAACCGGTATATTCGTATATAAATTAACAATATCAAATGAAACCAGCTTATGATGAGGTCCGATCTTTAAATCCTTCACTTTATTGACAAAATCAATATTATTGGTTATACTGTGACTATTAACTATGTTTATGTTGCGTCTAATGACGTTTACCAATTTCTTAGCTGTTTTATAACCAGGAGCGGTAGTGAAGTTAATTAACGGTCTTATCGGAACACCAGTCTTATGTAATTTTGGTAACCCTGTCAATGTGGGTGCCCTTGAATTGATGGGCTTTAACGATCGTGTAGTTCGCTCATCAAACAAATGCACACTCTTATTTATGCCCCGATTTAGACACTTGACGTATTGTTCAGTAGGGTCCGAGTTTAATTTCTCAATGTTGTTGTTAGCAATAAAGTTCCGTATCTTATCAGTGTAATCACTATTGTCCATAATGACAACAGTGTTGCCTTTGTCAGCCTTGGTTATGAGAGCATACCAGAAGGTCCAAGATGAGGCGCGGATTTTAATCAATAATAAGCTCAGTAATATCATAAGAAACCAGAATAAGTCACCAATGGCGGCAAAAAGCAGTAGTAAATAATATCCTTAAAAAACATATGAGACAAAAAAACGCAAACACGCTAAGGGCACCTGGGGACAGTGTGTATAAATACATTTAAACCATACATGAGCTTTCTACCTAGAATTCTGTCTTCTGTTTTAAACAAGTCAAACGTTGATTGTCACATATAAGACTACAAATAACATTTTAAATAGCCTTCGTACTCGGGAACCAACCGTCCTTGAAAAGAAAACAGGGATCTATAAATTAATATGTAATAGTTGTGATGCTTTTTATGTGGGCCAAACCGGCCGTGGTTTTCTCAAGAGGTTTGTTGAACATAAGCCACCCACTTATTTTCACAACACAGAAAATGTAAACTCTAAATTCGCTAAACATCTTATTGATGAAAATCACAACTATACTAATTTTCATACCAACTTGATACACCTTCACTTTTGTAATAAAGGACGTTACATGAACGCCCTTGAAGAGTTTGAAATATATAGAGCGTATAATAATCCTGTTACCAGGCCACGTGTTTTAAATGATCAGCTGAACTTTAAATCTAATGTTCTGTATGATACTGCGTTGCGATATTGTCGCAACACGAGTCAAATATGAACCAGTGCGCTGTCGGTTACCGTGCGGTGTACACCAAAAATTGTTGTGTGCGTACTTTGTGTAGTGTAATTGTGTTATGCGGATTTTAATAGTTTTAATATATTGACGACTGTGCCATCGTATGATGGTATGAAGAGACTGTTTTAAATATTCTGAGGATGGGACAAGTGTCCCGAAACATGTCAATTGTATGAAGACATTTACTTAAGCCACAGACGGTGAGTTGCATAGCATTTAGTTGATTATGTTTTAATAAAGTATAGGGTCTCAATAATACATTACTGTGAAGCAAACCGTGGCATCCAGTTATCAAAATAAACAATTACTAGCCTGCACTTTTGATCATATGATTAACAAGTTTTGAAAAATATATAACACAATTCAACTTGTTCTTGTGTTTCATACTTCCAGCGGTTTTATATGATTAGAAAAAGTTTTACACTATACATTCTTAACATGATTAAGAAAAGTTTAAATATGCTGAATTTCTAAAAAGAGTGATAGCTATTTGCAGAATCCCAGAGTGAATTGTCTAGGTTAATGATCTGTATATACTTTGCAAGAGTAAAATATTATTGTGCTTAGTCCAGTTTTAGAAGACTCCAGTGTAGTGAAGTTAGAAATGTTCACTACTTCAAATTGTAATGGTGTGCAAGTTTGAAAGAATACAAATGTCTTGAAGGAAAAAAAAACACTGTTGTTCAACCATGAATATTGGATGCTTGGACTGTTCCTCTTTTGCAAGATCACAAATATATTTCAAGACCATTTGCAGGCCTTTGATTACAAAGACAGTGCTGTAAGTACTGTCAGGTATTGTTCTGTCTGCTCACTTTATGAAAGCAAGGGGCAAGATGTCTCCATTAAAACACACACACACACACACACACACTCACTAGCACACACACAATTCCTCTTTTCTTTATTTAATTTGAATTCTGTATTAGAACAGATGTTTTCAGAGTTTACGGTTTTTTGTACTAAATATAATTAAATCACTACAGACTCAGAACACAAAGTTTTTTTATGGGTAAACATATAAAAGTTTTACCTTATAGCCTGAACCGGTTTTCGCTTTTAAAAAGCTTCTTCAGAGGCTGCTGCTGGGAGCACTGTCCGTCTTGTTGTTGGCGACGGTATTGACTTTTGAAAGATCTATATTGTGTGCATGGGGTGTGATATGTTCAAATAATGTGTGTGATTTGAATTGTGTCTGTTTGTTTAGGATGTTGTTTTTATGTGTTTGTATATTTCCAATTGTTCTAGAGTGTCTAGTTTTCGGTCTTTTGTGTGTATGTGTAGAATGTCCATGTTATTGTCAATGTTTTTGTATGTGTGGTTGGCTTCAATGAGGTGGTTTGCAAAGGTGGATTCTGTAGTGGAGTGTAGTGCCTTTGTGTGTTCAATGTATCTTTGTTTGAAGCTACGTCATGTCTGGCCTATGTAGAATTTGTTGCAGTCTGAGCAATTTAGTTTGTAAACACCAGGTAGATCGAATTTGTTTTATGCTTTGTGTGTGTTTTGATATTGTGTGTTCTGTTTTGTTAATAGTTTTGTATGCGATTTTGTATCCTGCTTTTTTGAATTTGTGAGCTATTTTTTCAGTTTGGTTGTTGATGTATGTTAATGTTATGAATTTGTTGTTTTCTGTCTGTTGTTTGTTTTGTGTAGGAGTTTATTGACTCCTATTCCAAAAACTTACCTTGTTACTAGAATATGTGACATGATGAACTTTTCATGTTGAATAGTTTAAATACTTTTAGTTAAGCATTGTTGTTGATGCAGGCGTATAGCAAATTATTTATGCAGGCGTATAGCAAAATCTGATCATCATGAAAAAGGAATAAGGCATTTTGTAATAGCAATTAACTGATTAGTTCCTGTTGTATTACCGACTCATATTACAAGACCAATTTCTGTTTAATTGCAAAGATATATTTTAATTGTTTCTTTTGGTGCAACCTGTAAATTCCATGACACTCATCCATAAAGTTTTGAAAATATGCTTATTGCAGTTTGATAGGAATAAATTCTCAAAAAACTAACACATTTTTGTTATGTCTGATCCTACCAGCTTTTCTTTCTATTCGAAATGAGCCTTTTATCCAAATTTATTACATAGTATGTGCTAAGATATTTCACTATGTTTGTATACTGTAATACTACAGTAGTCGCAGAATAATTTCACTAATATTATCCTGACATAATAAATGAAAATACATTATATACACATTGTTTGATGTAATCATCCATTCACTTATCACTTTTCGCCTATCAATTTATTTGATGAATATGTATTTAACAATTTATGTAAAATACAACAGGTGTTTAACGGACATGTACTTTTAACCTTTAAAATAAATGATCATGGAAAGTAATGACAAATCTAGCATAATTTTGTTATCAGTTATTGTTATTATTCGGCTAGTGCTATTAAATCCATATTGGCCCAAAATGATCACAAAAGGAATTTATTGTATTTGTTTACAGTCAACAGTGTACATTCCAGGTGATGATTTGAAATTTATATAAATTAATTTTCAGTCTCATGAATGAAGTTTCAACCATAAAGAAATACAGAATATATTTTCTATGCCAGCAGACAAGACAGAACACTTGTATTTTGTCTTTTATGTATGTACATACATACGGACATCATTTATTTGGATTGATTTCTGCAAGCTTGAAATCAGATAATGTAATGGGGCAGATTGGGAGGTTTTATTTTTTATTAAATTTATTCCATTTTCAATTGTAACGCCCACGTGAAGTACGACAGCAGTCAAACAATGAACAGTGACATAGCTTTGCAAGCGGGTGTGGCAATAGAACGCAATATCATTCCGAGAAATCAAGTGTTGTGTTACACACTAGTACGCGCGAACACCAGCATGCACACGGATGCGACGCTTACAGCCTCGAGCCATGCCAAGTAAAATGGCTAAGCTGTAAAATTTTCTCGCCACGTGGTTTGGATGATGACGGAGGTCCGTGATGACTCTGCCCACCTGAGTCTCGTGACTCGTGGCAGTGAAATATCGTCAACACCTTGGGAACATTAACAACCCGTGTTCCCGGTGCCACTACTAAAAATTTGCCGCATGAAGGCTGTGAACGACGGCGAAATTTGGTAGCTGAAAGGCAGAGACTTCCTCCCCAGAAACGTGGCAGTCGGACAATAACATCTTAACGCATCGGACGCTAGCAGGGGTGCGTCCACCGGCTGGGCTCAAGTTTTGATTTCACATGCAATCAAAAATGTGAATCAAGCAGTGGTGTTTTACGAGGCGGCGGTGGCCGTTTGAACTTAATGAGCTGGCGAGCCGAGAATTTATTAACAGTAACGAGGTCGGACATACACTCAGTGCGGAACGAAACGGGTAAAAACGCCGATGGTTAAGTAAACCCAAATTAATTTGACTGTATTAATAATTGCATTTTAAAGCGCTCTAAAAGAATGGGGATATAAATTGGTATGAATGAGTGAATGAGCAAGCTGGGTCGTCTTACGTAATATAAGATATTAGAATAAGCATACGATATTAAAATGAAGGTTTTGTTTTACTTATGTTTGAAAGAAATAGTAACATGATATTTGGAGAGAAAAATGAATAATTCATAAATTGAAAGGAGTATAAAGAATGAAATAAAATTTTAGTTGTTTTACACAAATGCGAGTCGAGTAAGTTATTGATGTAACCTTAAAGTCATACTTGTATTTCGCAGTTCGTGCGACGTAACCTTGGACCGGATTAAGGTAAGTGGGAGGTATATTTATATTATTACATAAATGTGTTAATTTATAATTACACAAATGGCGCACGAACTGAGGACAAGTTTTACAAAGTAAAATTTATATAAAACCCACACCTACAGTAAAATACAAGTATGGTTTGGAGGTTGGGTAAAAATACGTAAATTACACACAAGTTAAGCGATGTGTAGTATAATTAAGTAAGACATATATTATGAAAAATATTAAATATATGTAAGATTGAAATTGTGTTATGATTAACAAATCTCATAAAGAATAAATAATAGCTACTAGCGAAAATGAAATTGATATAATTGTAGGCGATGAAGCCGAATGTAAATTGATGTATGAAAGTATGTTAACTGAATCGGCTGACAAAAGCGATTCAGGTATTCAAACAGAGTTACTGTTAATAAGTTGTAACGTGTCAATTTTGGGTTATTTTATTTTTTACGATATGGGGTATTCGTCTCTGCATTTATTTCATTTGGTGCGGCTTTTCTAAAAATAATTGTGAAAGCTTTATAGTACAACAAATTTTATTCCATTACAACAGAACAATTGTTGAGAAACAGTGGTGTAACAAAGACGCAGTTACTGTATTGTGTCATTCGGCTAAAGAATTTGCAACACCCCGAATTCCAAGAACTCTGTACTTGTGTGGCGGTGCGCACACGCCACTATACAAGCACGCGCTCGAAGGGACGCGCTCAACTAAAAAACCAAGATGGCTAGAGTGCAAAATTATTCGTCTTTTCACAGATCCTCAGGAAGTGCTGCTAAGGACCGCCCACTTTAGTGACATCAGTATGGCCGATGCAAATATCGTCCTCGGCTACCACATACATACCAGCTCTATTCCTTGCATAAAGTGATTATCCAACAACAAATTGAGCATGAACGACGACGAACATCAGGTGGCAGTGAACGGCAGTTTCCTCCCGCTCGCGGTCCACGTTGCGCAGTCTATATTAGTCAGAGACGCCATATAGTCCACGAGCAACCAACTTCAGCTACAGACAAAGACATTTTTGTTCGGACCCGGTCGGTGTAGTTTATAAAATGTAACTGAGTCAACAATAGAGTTAATACCGACCGGGACCCGAGGAAGTAATGGATATATAACGAGAGAAGTACAGTGGTCAGCGAGTGAAACATGTGCCGTGAATAACGAAGCGAGAACGCGTGTTCGGGCGAGGCCTCGATATATGTGCGCGAGTTAAAATAAATGGGATTTTCTAAAAAGAAGGTATTGTTCTGTTATTATCATTATTAAAATATATAAAAACCCAAATTACTTTCACCTACCTGCAAAGGTCCTATCTGGGTCCAGAAATCCAATTCACACGAACCACAGATGCAAACGTGTTTCATAGGTTAGTGAAATAATTGCTATTTAGCAAATAAAGGGCTGCCTTTAGCAGATACTGGGCTCACACACACTCACATTACATATCATACCTTGACAAAATCTTCAAAATTTATGAAAAATTAAAAAAATCAAAATTCAAAATAATATTCTCAAAAAAAAAATTCTCTTCCTTGTTTTCTTTTTTCTTTAAAATGATTTAAGTTAAACATTTCAAAACACATCCTTAACCTAACAGGTAATCACTTATAGTCTAACAGTACAATGCAATACAATCAAACAATAAAATAAACATGTTAAGTACACACATAATAAAATAATCATGAACTAAAATATTCATTCGCTGGCAGGCGAAAAATCAAGTTTTTTTTTCCAAAATTTAAAATTTAAAATTTCCAAAAAATCTTAAAATTCAAAAAAAAATTTAAATTTATTTAAATGTTTCCTTCATATTTAGACATTATTTTAAAATTGGTTTAAATTGATTAAATAAACAAATTAAAATTGACTTCCTACTATACAAGCTTAGTAGGTGTATGACCTCATCAGCTGATCGAAACTAGGTCAAGTCCAAAACCCTTGACCTACATATGTTATGTACACTTTCTGAAAATACATTCAACATCTGTAACAGTCTCACGTGAAACACAAAACAATAAAATAAAACATTCAAAATTAAAAAAAATTATTATAAACAATAAGCCAATCGCTATTTAAATTATTTAAAATAAACAATTCTTAACTTCACATTATTTTCAATTCTATCAAATTTCTGTCACTGGTTTCGAAAAAATAAAAAATTTTATATTCTTTATCATAAATCTCTCTCTTTATTTAACAATTTCAATTTACTTTAGTGTGGGTGATTTAAATTATTTATCTTATTAGATTATACCAGTCATTTACTATTGAATACACTATCTCGTGATTATCAATATAATTATTCTCTATCTTATCATATTCTTCTACAATATCATTTGAATTAATATGATTATTCCATATTATTCCCTCATATACCTGGTCACGCTCGAGTATGGTCCTGTCGCCGTTATTATTTTTCTGTTAAAATCAGGTGAGTTATATTATCGTCATTAACATCATCTACTGCTATCTCAGTTTCGCTGTAAGGTAAGTGCTCATTATTATTATTATTTCTCTCTACGCATAACCTTTCTATGAATTCTTCATAACTTCTCTTTACTTTAAATACCTCTATTTCTCTCTTTCTCTCTCTCTCTCAAAACATTTCTCACCATCATACCAAGCTACACTCTCTCTCTCAAAATATGCAGGGGACATTAACTTATCATTACGGCACCACCTATGAAGTGCACAAAAAACCCAGGGAAATTTATTTGCAAACCTATACTCTTCCAAATACTCACGTGAAGCCATTTATTCACCCCCACCACCCCCCACTACAACATTACGGGAAAAATCTACCACCTGCATCCACTCTACCTGTAAATTCTTTTTACTTTCTCTCTCTAATTAATCACACACAAACATCTTATCACCTTCTACTCTTTCTACAATTTCGTCATCACTATCAACATCTACACAAACATTTTCTAACACCATATTTTTATTTGTATTGTCATTTTTATTACTCGTAAACTCATTATTTAAATCATCATTTCCACTACTACTTACCCTGTCATCTTTGTTCGATTTTAATTTGTTTATTACTTTCTCATTTTCTAATTCTATTTCGCCTAACCGCGTCTCTATTTCACTTAACCTTTTATCATAAATACAGCCTTGTTCTTTAATTTCTTTTTTCAATTCATTCAAATCATTTTTCTGTTCACTAAATTTCTCATCCAGTTTACTAAATTGTTGAGTAAAAAGCATCTGCATCATTTTTACTATTTGATTTTCGTCAGCCCTGTTAGTCGGGAATGGCATTGAGTGAATAATTTCTCCACTCATAATTTGTGATTCAGTTGCGCTTGTTTGGCTTTCATTGGTATTGTCAGCTAGACTGACGTTCTCGTTATCTGCCATTTTAACTTTTGTTTAAATATTTCTATTTCTTTCAAAAAAATGTTTTCGTATAATAAATATTACATATTCATATTATATCTGAAATACTGTAAAATTTTCTACTACATATAGTTACGACATAACCTTATTTTACGTATTTTGTATTCTTTCGATACCCACTCTGTTTCTGAAATCTGGCTTATTTATATAATTATTTTATATAATGTCCCTGTTCGGGCGCCATTTGTTCTGTTATTATCATTATTAAAATATATAAAAACCCAAATTACTTTCACCTACCTGCAAAGGTCCTATCTGGGTTCAGAAATCCGATTCACACGAACCACAGATGCAAACGTGTTTCATAGGTTAGTGAAATAATTGACTCTACACATCGTTAAGAAGAGAATTGATAATTTTAATTTTGTCAAATCATTTAAGAAAACGATTTATAAACTTTACCTTTGAAATAAATTAGTTAGAAAATATATATTGCTTGTTACATGATCATCCTTAAACTAACTTACGCTACGCTTACCTTACTTTTTCAAACACACACACTCACAAAACTGCCCAGCCTGCATATTTTGTATACCCCAAACACACACAAAATTTATTTCTCCCTTAACACATTTTTTATAATAATCCCCCTACGTCGACCACGCGGTCATCGCGCCCACACCAAGTCCTCGTTCACGTGTCCAAAAAAAAAACGAAACTATTAGTTCATCTTCTTCATTTCAACTCACTCACAACGGTTGCTATTTCACTCGTGCACTTTTGACTAATATTCCATATTTTAACGGTGAGGTCGGCCGACCTTGGAAAGAAAACTGTTAACAAAAATTTAGATGGACCGCATGCGGTCTGTTGGTAAGAGGTACTGGGCAGAAGTTTTTTCTCGGTTCCCTCTCCACAGTTTTCAATACGGGAACTCACTGCCTTGGGCGTCGTCGCCGAAGCTTCGGCCCATGCCATGCATAGTTTTTTAGTCAATATAGCCCATGATCTCATCTAGGCGTAGGCTGACGTCATAAAAGCGGGCCGGACTTGCGCAGCATTTCCGGAAGGTCTTTGAGAAGACGATGAATACTCTTGCGCTTTGGCCATCTTGGTTTTTTACCAGCGCGTGGGTCGGCGCCCGTGCTTGGTGAAACGCATAGGCGCGCACTGCCACACTCTCGCCTAGTTCTCAGAAAACTAGGGTGGTACATTCTTCGCTTGCCGCGTTACACAATTGAAATTGCGTATCGCCTTTGTCTCAAACTGTTCAGTTAACATGTGGTCTGTTACAATGGAATGAATTTGGTTGCACCATAATTTTCACAATTTTTAGATAAGCCCGCCCAAAATGAAATAAATAAATATATAAATGCCCTTACTGAAAGAAAATAAAGTGACCCCAAAATTGACACGCTACAGTATTGTAAATAATATGAGAGAATGAGCAGCTTGGGCTGTACTTATAATTTTATATAAATATATATAATGATTCAATTAACCTGTCTATACTAAGAACAATAAACGTAACTATTTCAGATATAAATATTATCCAATAATTCAATTACCATGTTCACGATTGATCATAATTTTATTTTATCAAATAAGTTTCAAGTAGAAGAACATTAAAAGTAATTATTTCATAACAAAAATGTGTTAGACTAAGTTATTTCGTCACTACCACGTTCTCATTTCTGTGTTGCGAGATTCGTTTAAACGGACCGGAATCTTTCTGAATTATTAATTGGGTGGGGTCAGATCGCAAAATTGTCCGTTTTATTAAGGTAAAGTGTAAAGGTCTCCATATCTGTCCTTCAAAGATATAGGTGGCGACTCTGGGCTTCTGGTAAAATTTCTGCAGCAGGTAAGCGTAGTTATAACAGGTAAGTCCTGGTAGTGGATTTTATGTATTTATTTAATATTTTTCGGCTATCTTTTTTAACGTTACATTTGTCGACGCGCTGCCAGGATTTTCGTTTAATTGTAATTTTATACGAGATAGACCTATTTCAATGCACAGAAAATAGAATGTGGTAATGACGAATGTATAAAAAATTTTATCGCACATATTTAAGTAGGTTATGTTCGTGTTGTGATTCACAGTGTGTTAGGTGTTTGAGTATAGAAAAAGAGTAATTTTATATATAAAAGTGTTATACAAACGAACTTTAAAAATGTCTATAATACAGAGTAATGATAGTGATTTTGCATGGGATGAGTGGGAGAATGAATTTCGAGGTGTTGTGGGTGAGATGACAGACGAGGAATGGGGTAATTTTGACGATAGATTAACACGAATGGAAGAACAAGAGGAGGGAATATTTGCAGAAATCAATAAACATAGTGAGATGACCAATGTTAAAGGTAAGATAACTGAAGTAACAGTAGTAGAAAATAAGACAGAAAATAGGCCTAATGACAACGATAGTGTAGGGGTGGTCGAAAAAGAGTATTCATGGGAGGATGTGATGAATTTTTTAATAGAAATGGACAAAAAATGGGATAAACGTTTAGAAAAGTGGGATCAACGAGACGAGAAGTGGGGAGGAGAGAGATATCAATTAAAAAAGAGTACAGAAGTTGAGTTAACACAGGTAAGTGGTAATAATGTCTTTGATAAGAGTGAAGAAATAATTAACCAGGTGAGTGATAAAGATAATGAGTTAATCAATAATAGTGACAAAATAGTGGAAGAAATAGTGTTGAATAGTGGAGATAATTATGATGGTTACAATTCTGAGGTAAGTGGTGAAGTTACTATAATTAGTTCTAACGATGAAATAATGGTAAATAATAAGAATAATGATTGTATAACTGAAAACGGGGTATCAAAAAGTGATACAGTAGACAATAGTGAAAAAGAGAGTAGAATGAGAGTTGAGGTTGATTATGGATTGTTAGTTAGTGTTGATGATTTAGAAAGGGAGTATAGTGGTAGTTTAAATGTAGAAGGTGAACAGGGGGCAAATTTTTATAGGGTTAAATGTGAAGCAGAGAATTCACAAGTGTTGATGGAGGACAAGAGTTCCTCGATAATTTTTGTAGAAGACGAGAGTTCTTCAGAAGGTAAAATAAGTTTTTTGTGTTTATCTGGTAGGGCCAGATGGTATTTAGATAATTTTATGGTATTGCCCTCTGCATGGAATGGGAGAGTTCAGTGTGGTTATGAGAGTTGTTGTAAAGAAAGAGAGAAAAATAAAAATTTTTGAGGTTAATAGAGGGTATGAAATGTTGGTGCAGGTGTTAGATATGGAGAGAGATGATGAAAGAGAGAGAGAGGAATACTTGAATAACACTGTTATAAATAATGACAAAACAATTGATTTGGTATTTAGAAAACCAACTGACAGAGAGTGGATAACATTAATTGATCATGACAGGTTATATGAAATAATAGATGGTATGATGGATTTAGAAATAATGGTTCATAAAGATAATAATTATAAATTCAAGATACATAAAAATCATTTAGTCTATAAATATGTGAGATACCTTTTTGACGATGGAGGCTAAACCATAAAACAGTAAATATTTTGTTGTAGGGGGTTTGACCTAGCTGATTTGGACATTGAGATGTGATAACTGAATAAATAATGAGTCAGATTTGTAAATAAATATGTAGTAAAGCCAATTGTATGTGTTGTGGTTAAGTGAACAGTGTATGTAGGTAATTAATTGTTGTAATAATAATATTTTGCAATTTAAAGAAATAATAACATTAATTGTGGAAACAGTAATTGGCAAACAATAATAATGGAGTTTACATTTTAATAATTAAATTAATTAAAACAATGATATATTTTAAATATTTTAATTGATTATGTAAATGTGGTATAATTAACTTTTTAATGAATGTAATTTATTTTACGAGATGGAAATTGGGTAATGAATGATAAATTGTTGGATTTAAGCTAATTTTGTGTAAAATGTTTCAGAGATGATGGTGATTATGTTTTGGGTGTATATCATGTTAAATGGATTGTAAGTAGAAAAATTTTACAGTATAGTCATGTATAACAAAATGTTTACAGGTAACTAAGATTTTAATTAAATAATGAGATTATTGGAAATAATTGTGTTCAATAAAATGATAATTAAAAAATTCTAATAATAAAGAAAAATGATATATACTAATTATTACTAAAAAGTTTTGAAAATTTTAAGAAAGTCAAATGGTAAAAGGTTATGAATGGGTTAAATGTTTAGTGATGAAAAGATTATATTTATTTTATGTAGATAAAAATTTTATTAGTTAGTTCTTAAGTGGCTATTGCGGGGGTGGCCTGTGCCCCCGTAGATAGGGAAATGGGTTGGGGGTAACAGGGAGTGTTACCTGCATCGGAGGCCTAAATGGCGAAAATGTGACACACTTTTTTTCGTGTAGAATAAAATTTACACACTGCTAAACGACTGTGTCGCACATAGTTATAATGAATGTAACAGGCAGTGAAATTGAAGTTAGATTTCCCCGACTTTTCGGGCGATTACTGCCTTACCAGCACTAATCGTGGATTTGGCTAGCGGTTAGCTATGGTCATATCAAGTCCCTTGACCATAGCTGACTTGAAATTGGTATATATTGTGATATTTCGTTTTATTAATAATTGTATTGAATTATAAATTTTGAAATATTAAAGATACTGTCCACTGTATTTACTGAATTCTTCGGGCGCCATCTTGTTTTTATTAAATCCAAGAAACATAATAAAAAAAAATATACACGGGTTCTTTTCGACGAACTCAGGAGAACAGAACATGGTTATTCGAAATAAAGAAAACTTTACTTTGTTTCCCCTTATTAGATTTTTATTGACATTTTATTACTGCTAACACACTATCTCCTGACATCTCTACTATCAATTCAGATTAATGAAATTTATTTAGTATATAATGGTAATTGAAACATAGTATATAAATTGCAACTATACTTCTATAAAATTAAACATGCCTAACATATACATTATGACCTAACAACACAAACCAGCCTTCTTGATTTATTTAGTTTCACTCACTCATGTACTCCACACACACACACACACACACACAATGAATTTATACCCCGTGAGATCTCATATCTTTGAAATAAAAAAATGTTAAATATTTTCATATTGAAATTTTAAATGACATTTTGATTAACTGAAAATTTTGAAAGTTTGTTTTATTTGGGTTCTGATGTACTACTTATCTGCCAAACGACGTCATTTCTCTCCACCCGCACTGCATCGATTGTTTTTAAACTTTCACTTCCTATTTCCGAACTGTTATTATAGATAAACTGTTAATCACATTTTTGTTATTAATTTTAGCTGTTAACTCATATTTAACTATTTTATTCACATTTTGTAAGGAATTGCGGGCCCGCACTTACGTTTCGAAACTTTTATACAGACCACTCGCGAGTGGTGATGGCGTTATACTGGGAAGAGCAAACAGCGCTATTTTTTGAAGCGCTGTTGTAGTATGTTTAATTGTCTTTGTTTTCCAGTTTATATCCTTGCACCAGTACACTACTTTCGTTTGCTGAGTGTCTGACGAAACTGATGACACACCGCGTTATGTAACTCAGTGACGCAACACATCGCCTGATCGTCTCGTTGCATAATTTGTTTACTGGTTTCGTGTTCGTCATTTGTTGACCTTGGTACAGTTGTTGGCTGTTATTAAACTGTCCACACAATATCCTTAAATAATTGTCACAGTCAATGCTGCCACGTTGCGATCGTTTCAAAATAACAAATTTACCCAAGTCTATAATTTCTGTCCCTATCACTCAACAAGGGATAGAGTTATTATTATTTATTTATGGAAAAATACAAATTATGTTATTTGTTATCAATAAAATATAAACTTCATTACCTTGTCTCAGGTAGGCCCCAAAATGCCCCGCTACAATACCCCCTCAATGAGATATTTTATGCCGAAGCATAAAAAATCTCATTGACACATTCATACTTGCTAGAGGGATCAGCCAGGATATGTCGCCACAACCCCCTGTACGGTTTACAAAAAAAAAAATTATAATCAACTCACCCTTGGTCCGGTGACTGTGACCGCATCTGCATGACAATACTGGACTTCTCTCTCGAGATCCGAACACCGTAGAATCAGACAGATACTCAACGCCCCTGCCCTGACGCGCAGGCCAGCTCAGGTCCGCCGCCACAGCATCACCAAACACTGAAACAACAAATCAAAATATTAAATAGTGGCCTTATACCACACCATATCCCCAACTGATCTGTTCCCCCCTAGCGGTGCTGGTTTGCGCTAAGAAGCACTGGTTTTGTTTTCCTTTACTTATTACTAACATGTATATATCAGAATACCTAACATAACCTAACATAAGAAAACACAGTACATTAATAATTCATTTTAAAATAAACAACTTACAATTAAAATGTTACACACTTTATATCATTAAATTGGCATATAAAATCAAAAAATTACTTTTAAACTTATTAATTCGTTTCTCAAAATTACAATTTTTTTTTTTTTTTTTTTCAACTTCAATCTTTGTTTTCCCCATCATTGTCACTTATCATTCTCTTTCATCAATCTGGGTGATTCTACATTATTCATTATCATTTACTTTATCCACTTGGCATTTACTCATAAACTTCCCCTTTTATTTCTCTAACGCTCCCTTACAAAATCTTTAACTAGTATGACACCCCACTATCAAAAATTTACTAACCCTTCTCTACCTCTAACCACTTACTATTTTAACTCCAATCTCCACCTACTCTCAATATATAATACAAAAAATACTCTCTAACCCTTTGTACATAGGATACGTGTTTCCCCCCCCCCAAAAAGCTCAATTCCCGTTCTCTGGCCCCTGGATTTTTACCTAAGGCGGCCCCTTCCCACTAAAACTATACCAAATCCCGTCCCAACCCTTATGTTGCGGACTCCCACATTACACTACCCCTACTACAAAATTGCCATCCCCAAAAAATCTCAATCTCATAACCTCACTACAATTACAACAAAATAACATCAACAAAATAAACAACAATATATCACTCAAGACTCTACATAAATTCTCCAATTCTACTGTGTCTCCACTTATACTTCTCAAAATTCTATAACATACACTAACTCAAAACAACATTGCATTATTTTCATCTCTACTATTTCTCTTTAATACCTCAATATTTTTTAACTTGGACTGACTCAAACATTTTATTCAAACAATTACTATCACCCATTTCTATCTTTTACAACCCATTGAAAATTTTACCTATCACAACTATTTTTCATTTTATTTTAAAATCTATAAACACATTGAAAACATATCATCATATTTTTATAATTCTTATTCCTAACATACTAAATGCAATCAACACAATAAGACATAATAAACACAATATAGGAAGTATTTAGTGCATCTTTTTTTTTTTTTTTTTTTTTTTTTTTTTTTTTTTTTTTTTTTTTTTAAACAAAATTATTGAGTAGCAAATCATCATTATTAATTAACATATAGTAAAATTTTAATACGTTATCCCCTTGGATAACCTCCCAGCCACACACACTATTTCAAATTATGTAAGACTGTGGCGCCTTTCCGCTTCCACAGAGACTGTATATTTTGGAGCAGGGTTTACTCTCCGTGTCTCTGCTTCCGCTATTAAGTTTTAAAATTAGTGAACATCATCATGTTCTTGTTAAATAACTATACACCCTTAAGACGGATCTGCCACCTGGCTCTGCTGTTCCTCCTCGAACAGAGTGGCAGCCGCTGTTCCATAGTTTCCGGGATTTCCCCTAGTTTCACCCCCATTAATTTCTATTTTAGACCAATTTCAAGCCAGCTATGGTCAAGGGACTTGGTATGACCATAGCTAACCGCTCGCCAAAACCACGATTAGTGCTGGTAAGGCAGTAATCGCCCGAAAAGTCGGGGAAATCAACTCTTCCTTCAGGCATGTCTACATCATTACTATTATGCACGACACGGCAATTATCAAGTTACAATATAAAATTGTACAAAAGGTGTGCCGTGCATATTCGCCATGTTGGCCTCCGATGGAGGTAACACTCTCGGTTACCCCCAACACTTTCCGCTATCTACTGGGGCACATGCCACCCCAGCAACAGCAACTTACTAACTAATCAAGTAATTGAAAACTAAACTTTCAACCGTTGCAGTTCCACACTCCACTGTTCTATCACTTCATTGAGCACCAAACTACCCCCCAAAATTATCCCCACATCTTGTATTGATAACAAGTTTTTATTTTACTACACATTTCTTCAAAACGTTCCTATACTCACTGATACTAAAATTTAACAATTATATTTGATCACCTATTTCTAAAAGGTTATTTAAATTTCAAATTATAAACATCCAAAGTTATTTTGGTTTTTTTTTTTTTTTTTTTTAAATGCTATTTACATAGGAGGCTGACTCTATTGTGACTTACACTACATCTAGGAAGGTCGCAGCCGCCTGAAATGCCGGGTCCTGCCGCAAAACGGATTGGTGCAAGATAGATACACTACGTGAATTCACGTCCCCCCTTTGAAACACACTACTCCCCCTCTCCTACCATTTCTTCTAACCCGCCTTCTACCTTGCGCCAAAACGTCTTGCCCCAAAACTCGTCGTTTCGGGCCAAACAGAAAATATTGTCAAGGGCTCCACTTTAATTTTACCCTTGACACTAAAATATTTAAATTTGTTTGCACTGCCTTTTACTTAAATGCAGCCTCCATTATTTACAAACACTCTAAGGCAGTGCAGGCACGTGACAGGTACACCGAAACCGCTGCACCTGGAGTGTATAAAAAATAATTTATGTCACGTACCTGCTGGGGTCCCCCTCCCCGTTCAAATATGTAGCTAAGTTTTTCTACTTTATACCAATTTTGGTGGAGCCGGACCATCGTTGTTTTCACCGCCCGAAGGAAGATCCGCCAACCATGGCCCGCCTCCGAGTTCCGAATTCCACGGCCAGGACTGGTAAGATCGTGACCGCCCGAAAATGGGGGAGGATCCCTTCTGAAAACAAACAATATTTGAAAAACTTATTTATAAACATAACAATTAAAGTGACCTATATAATTTTAAATTCGTCGCATTTTGAGTACCTACTATTTCCTGCGTCGCTGGGTTCCTCAGCACATACGCATTCTGCATTTTTATTTCTATGATTTCATAAGGTCCTTCATATAACAAGAAAAACTTTTTTATTTCTTTATCTTGAGCACTGGACAAATCATGTCTTTTTACTAACACTAACTGACCTACCTCATACTTGGTCCATTTACCCTTGGCATCATGTTTCTGTTTTCGTCGCTCTCCTCTAGTAAGTAAATTCTCGTTCGCCAATCTAATCTTCATGTTTCTGTCCAAAATTTGACCTTCAGGTGGGTATGTGAAAAGTTGTTCTAATATCCTGGGCGGCCTTGTTCCCCTGATCAACTCATGCGGCGTAAATTCCGTGGACTCATGGGTGGTACAATTCAGCCACTCCTCTACTTTCTTTACGTAGGATGGCCATTCTGTGTGTTTGGCGTGACAGTACGCCCGGAATATCCTGCCAATCTCTCTCATCACCCGTTCTGCTTGGTTCGACTGAGGATGGTACACTGCCGTATGCTTGGGTATGATGCCTTCCCATCCAAGCGTCTGCCGCCACTTGCCGCTTATAAACTGTGGACCATGGTCAGATAATATAATTTTCGGCTTTCCCACATTAAGCATATAATCTTTTACTATTCTCTCACTAAGTACTTTACTAGTCGCCCTCTTAATGCTATATAATTTTACAAATTTTGAAAAAGTGTCTAAAACTACAAATACATATAACACACCCCCTCTACCTCTGGGTAATGGTCCATATAAATCAACCGCGACTAGATCAAAAGGTTTATCTACTTTTATATAATTCATCTCTCCTTCCACTCTATAATTCACTACTTTCGACTTTTGACATAAATCACACACTCTCAACACTTTCCTCACTCTTCTCTCCATATTCTTAAATATACATGATTCTTTCAAAACATTCGCACACTTCCTCGCACCAAAATGACCATACCTTATATGACAATCCCAAACAATTTTATCTACTAACCCATCAGGTATAATTAACCTCCAATCACGCTCCCCACCATCGACTTTTTTAAACAGAATACCTTGATATATTTGAAATAGCTCATTATATTCTGATCCCGCTACATCTGTTTCTAAACTAACAATTATTTTACCCAGTTTGCTATCAGATCTTTGCAAGTTTTTAATGTCACTTAATTCCTCACCAAAAATACTATCTTCCCTAGTTAGTCTAAAAATTTCTATTTCTTTAAGGTCCCTACCAGTCTTATTATCTATAACATCTATTCTAGAAAGTGTATCTGGTACTTTATTATCTGACCCCTTTATGTACTCCCATGAAAAGTTATATTCCTGTAAGGCTAATACCCACCTGGTCAATCGGCTGTGTGTTAGCTTACATGAATTCAGAAATGACAGTGCCTTGTGGTCCGTCCGGATGATCGTAGTATTCCCTAGTATGTACGTGCGGAATTTACCTACGGTGAACACGATACTTAGAAGTTCCTTTTCCGTAGTTGTGTAATTCTTTTCCGCCGATAACAGCGATCTACTGGCGAAGGCGATCGTTAGGTGTTCCTTGTCGCAGCTCTCTTGGTATAACTCGGCACCTAGCGCTACATTGCTGGCGTCGGTCTGCAAATAAAAAATCTTATTAAAATCGGGATGATTCATCATGATCATGTGACTGAACTTTCTCTTAATTTCATTAAAAGCAGTTCGTTCCGTATCGCCCCATCTCCACTGTTTATTCTTCTGCAGGACAGCACTCAGTTTGGATGTTGTGTGTGCGTAGTTCTCCTGAAATTTCCTGTAAAAATTGCATAAGCCTAAAAAACTCTGTAGTTGCTTAATGTTTTTGGGTTCAGGGAATCGCATTATTGCTTCGACTTTGTCAGGGTTGGCTAATATCCCCTCCTGTGTAATAATAAATCCTAAAAAGTGTATTTCTGTCTGCAGAAACTTAGACTTGTCCCAATTCACTGTTAAACCCCCTCTTTGAAGCTTATCTAATACATATTCTATGTGTTCTAAATGTTCAGTGAATGTTCTAGAGGCTATCAAAATATCATCGACATACACAGTTAAAAAGTCTAAGTCCTTAGGTTGTAAAATATTATCTAAACATTTGATAAAACTGGCAACACTGGTGTTTAATCCAAAAGGTAAGCGTTTAAACTGGTAATTCTTACCGTTAAAAAGAAAAGCTGTGTATTTCCTACTCTCTGTTGCTAATGGCACCTGCCAGTATCCAGCGGTTAGATCTAAGGACGTCATGTATTTGACTCCGCTAAACTTTTGTAAAATCTCATTTATGGGTTCTGGAGATTCCCTGTCAGGTATAATGATTTGATTAATTTTACGAGCATCTAAACACAACCTTACCTTGCCATCCTTTTTTATCACTACTACCAAAGGATTTGAATAAGGTGATACTGAGCGTTCAATTATGCCTCCTTGCATCATACGGTCTAATTCCTCCTGTACAGCCCTCCTCTTTGAAAACGGCACCGGGTAACTCCTCTGCATGTATGGTGCGTGGTCCCGAACTTTCAGCTCACAGATGTAGTCCTTCGCTTTCCCTGGTGATTCATCAAACACTCCTCTGTACCGCTCCACAACTGCCCACAGCTCCTCTCGCTGAGTATTTCCTACAACTGTATTTTCATTGAAAAATTTGTCGGCTCTATTTGCCCACACACTCTCATTACGCTCATGCATCTCTCTCTCCTCATTTTCTAGACTATCACTCTCTAGACATATATTTATTTTAGTTTCTATCTCTCTATCACTTATCTGTTTATGTAACATTTTTATTCCAGTGACTTTATTTTCATTGACTACTTTCTTAAACTCTATTCTAACTGGTTTATTCCCCTTCTCAAATTTTACTATTTGTTTATTGAAATCTATTACTGCTCCGTTTCTTTCCAAAAAATCATTTCCCAATATTACATCTAGACTCAACCCTTTAACTACTAGGAAAGTGTTTTCAAATTCAACTCCATTTATTAAAATATTTAATTGTACTTGTCTGGTTATTCTCTTACTTCTCACCCCAGTTACCCCCACTACTGTAACCCCGGCAACTGGTAATGACGGTATATTCTTGTTTAACTCTTTTAATTCACCCATGACATTTTCAGAAATTACGGATATCTCGCTACCGGTATCAATTAAAGTTTTATAATTCTTACCTTCAATGTTAATCGTCACCTCAGTCAATCCTGTTCTGCGTTCCACCACCTTGTTCTCCTCTTCTTCTAACAACTCTTTTGCCATATCCATCTTGATGATGTTGTTTGTGTATTCGTTAATTATTTGGACCCGGTCCTCCGTTGACAATGGCTGGGCCCGCTTCCCCATTGTCTTCCTCAGTTTTCCGTGGATGGACCTGCCACAGCTTGATGATTTCCTCCTCTACCTCTATTATGATTTCCTCCTCGAGGCGCTCCTCTATAAAATTCTCCTCCTCTCGACTGTTGATTTGGTGGTGTGTTTGTCCTCTCGTTTCTGGCGCACTCCCTGGTTCGATGACATCTAAAACAATTCGTTCTATTAGCATAGTTATCAATTTCACAGGCTCTACACCTCCAACTCTCGCCCCTATTATCGAAACTTCCTTCCCGCGCTCCTCTATGAAAATTCTGTGTACCCCTGTTATGATGGAAATTATTATTATTATTATTATGGTGTGGTACTACTGGTGTGTTTGGACGTCGTTCCATGTCGCGTTCCCCTATATTCTGTAATACATCTAACATGTTTTCTAACTCGCTTATATTTGTAATCTCTCTAGTCATTAACGTTATTTGCACCTCTCTAGGCAGGTGTTTGCTAATATGTCGTACAAATGACCGGAATGGCAACGGCGGTTCTAAATACTTTGCTTCGTTATAAATGGTCATCACATATATGGTTAGGTGGTTATTAATCCTACCAAAATTCCCGTTACCCATTATTTTACTTCTTAATATTTCTTGGTCTTCTTCTGACCAATATTTGTTGCGAAAAGCTATCTCAAAATCTTCATAACTTTCCCATTCGGTATGGTGTACTTCCGACCATATCTCGGCACTACCTTTAAAACATTTTATAATCTTCAGCAACTTAACCTCCCAGCTACTATTATTAAACCGATTAAATTCCCTAACCCTATTTAAAAATTGCATTGGGTGTACTCTACGATTGTCACAATTGAAAGTTTCTAATTCTACTTCATTATTTGTGTCTCGTGTCATAAATATGCGCTCAGTAACATTGTTTACATTTTGATTTTTCACTAAACTTAATTCATCTCGCATACTACTAATGTTTTGTTCAAGTGAATACAATTTTTTGTCATTACTATATTCAGACTGTACATTATTATTTGCCATTACTCCAATAGATTCATTTACTGCTTGTATTTCTGTCTTATAATTACTTTCAATTTCATATATTTTAGAGTCTATCTTATTTTGGTGTTCATCAATATTCTGACTAAATTTTTCAACTGTCATTACTACACTACTCAACTTACATTCAATTTCAATATTACATTTAATAATTTTAGATTCTATGTCATTGTTATACTCATTCATTGAATTTATTAATATTTCATTGTTTTCATTGATTTGCTTCTCAACTCTATCTATCTGGCTATCAATTTCATTAAATTTAATATCTATCTTTTGTATTGAATCATCTAACTTAGTTTCTACTTGGCTGATTTTACTAGTAAATTCTACTTTGGTATTTTCACAATGTTTGTTAATTTCTTGTATCTCATGTTTCAACTCTTTATTCTGATTTTTTAATAACTCCTCAAAACTATTCTTTTGAATATCGAACTTCTCATTTATACTACTTTTGAACTCTTGCATATCGTTTTTCTGTTCATTAAAAAGCAATTTCATCATCTTGATCATATCATTATCTTCAGCCTTTTTATTCACGACTGGTGTTGAATGAACACCTTCATGCATGATTTGGGATTCAGTTATGCTTATCTGGCTTTCATCTACACTGTCAGTGACGCTGACAGTTTCATGATTGTCTGCCATTTTTCTTAGAACTTTTATATATATTTCTTTATAAAATCTTATTATATGTAACACATACTTATTGAAAATATTCTACTCACCCATATTAAATATAACCTTTTACGTCTATTTTACGTACATACGTAAAGACGAATTCCAAACAACCATTCCGTTCTCCTAAGTAGGCCTATATTTATATAATTATATTATATAAATTGTCCCTGTTAGGGCGCCAAATGTGATATTTCGTTTTATTAATAATTGTATTGAATTATAAATTTTGAAATATTAAAGATACTGTCCACTGTATTTACTGAATTCTTCGGGCGCCATCTTGTTTTTATTAAATCCAAGAAACATAATAAAAAAAATAAAATATACACGGGTTCTTAACGACGAACTCAGGAGAACAGAACATGGTTATTCGAAATAAAGAAAACTTTACTTTGTTTCCCCTTATTAGATTTTTATTGACATTTTATTACTGCTAACACACTATCTCCTGACATCTCTACTATCAATTCAGATTAATGAAATTTATTTAGTATATAATGGTAATTGAAACATAGTATATAAATTGCAACTATACTTCTATAAAATTAAACATGCCTAACATATACATTATGACCTAACAACACAAACCAGCCTTCTTGATTTATTTAGTTTCACTCACTCATGTACTCCCCACACACACACACAATGAATTTATACCCCGTGAGATCTCATAGCTTTGAAATAAAAAAATGTTAAATATTTTCATATTGAAATTTTAAATGACATTTTGATTAACTTAACATTTTGAAAGTTTGTTTTATTTGGGTTCTGATGTACTACTTATCTGCCAAACGACGTCATTTCTCTCCACCCGCACTGCATCGATTGTTTTTAAACTTTCACTTCCTATTTCCGAACTGTTATTATAGATAAACTGTTAATCACATCTTTGTTATTAATTTTAGCTGTTAACTCATATTTAACTATTTTATTCACATTTTGTAAGGAATTGCGGGCCCGCACTTACGTTTCGAAACTTTTATACAGACCACTCGCGAGTGGTGATGGCGTTATACTGGGAAGAGCAAACAGCGCTATTTTTTGAAGCGCTGTTGTAGTATGTTTAATTGTCTTTGTTTTCCAGTTTATATCCTTGCGCCAGTACACTACTTTCGTTTGCTGAGTGTCTGACGAAACTGATGACACACCGCGTTATGTAACTCAGTGACGCAACACATCGCCTGATCGTCTCGTTGCATAATTTGTTTACTGGTTTCGTGTTCGTCATTTGTTGACCTTGGTACAGTTGTTGGCTGTTATTAAACTGTCCACACAATATCATTAAATAATTGTCACAGTCAATGCTGCCACGTTGCGATCGTTTCAAAATAACAAATTTACCCAAGTCTATAATTTCTGTCCCTATCACTCAACAAGGGATAGAGTTATTATTATTTATTTATGGAAAAATACAAATTATGTTATTTATTATCAATAAAATATAAACTTCATTACCTTGTCTCAGGTAGGCCCCAAAATGCCCCGCTACAATATTAGAAATTCAATGGGGGGTGACAATTAGGGGAAATCTCCCGGAACTATGAAACAGCGGCTGCCACTCTGCCCGCTTGGGGGTAGCAAAGACAGGTGGTAGACCCGCATTAAGGGCAAGTAATTATAGACCCGAACATGTTGATGTTCGTAACTTTTAAAATGTAATAGCGGAAGCAAAGACACGGAGAGGTAAAACCTGCTCCAAAATATGCAGTCTTTGCCGAAGCGAAAAGGGCGATACAGTCCTCCATAATTTGTAATAGTGTGTGTGGCTGGGAGATGACTCAAAGGAGTCACGAATTTAAATGTTACAACTTAAACATTTTTTTTTTGCTAATTTGAATTTTTGATCCAATAAAACTGCTTGTGCTCTGTTAAATAACTAGTTGCTCAGACACTCAATACAAGGTGTTCATGCTATAATTTTAAGTGTATTATTTTATTGTTGTAAGTTAGATAGAGGTGTTGATAAAATATGTGTTTTCATGATATGTGTATACTTTAAACTAAGCCAATAATTAAACGTCTGGCAGGTGGGTAACACAAAATGATCAGAATCAGAAAGAGGGGAAACAATGAGGTGAGAAGTGAGTATAAATAAATATGTATATTTCATGTAATCTGTTCAATTTTGAGATGTGTTTTCATTATGTTAGGATATCAGCTGATCAGCAATAATATGTCACTGGTATATTAGTTATAAATATTCCAAGTAATTAATGTTTGATGTAGTGTTAATGTATTACAGATGTTTTAAAATAACGATACAAATAACTTGATAAAATGAGAAATAAAGTAACAATTTGTGAAAGTTAACAAGAGATAGTTTTGGGTGATGAATATTTTATGGGACATATAGATCTGTCCAAGTTGAAGTTAGAGTTGAAGTAAAGATCGAAATATTGTTTTGGAAATAATGTGATGTTGTTTTGAAGTAATGTATATTATAGAATTTTGAGAAGTACTGATGTTGACACAGGAGTTGTGGAGAATATATGTATAGTTTTGAGTGATATATATTGTTGTTTATAATTAATGAGGTTATTTTGTTGTAGTTGTAGTAAGGTAATGAGATTGAGATTTTGTGGAAGGCAATTTTGTAGTAGGGGGTAGTGTAATGTGGGAGTCCGCAACAAAATGAAGTTGGGACGGGATTAGAATTGATTTTAGTGAGGAGGGGTCGCCTTAGGTAGAATCCAGGGGCCAAATAAGGGATTTGAGTTTTTGGGGGCGGGGAAACACATATCCTATGTACAAAGGGTTAGAGAGTATTTTTGTATACAGAGAGAAGGTGGCGATTTGAGTTTAATGATAAGTTGGGGTTAGAGTGTTTTGGTAGATGTTTTTTAATAGAGTTGGGTGTCATGGTAGTTGAAGTTGAGGAATATTAGAGTCAAGGAGAGATAAAGATTATATATGTATACAGATCTAGTACAGTCAATGAGAATAAATAATTTACATCACCCACAGTAATGTAGACAGAGATTTGTAATAAGACTGTATAAAATTTTCATTTTTTAAACCCAGTGACAGAACTTTGATGGAATTTAATAATGTTAAATTGAGAATTGTTTAATGTCAATTTGATTATTATTTGTAATAATATTTTGTTTATTTTAAATGTTTTATTTTGTTGTTTTGTGTTTCACATTAGATTATTACAGATGTTGTATGTATTTTCAGAAAGTACACATAACATATGTAGGTCAAGGGTCTTGGACTTGACCTAGTTTCGATCAGCTGATGAGATCATACACATACTAAGCTTGTATAGTAGGAAGTCAATTCAATTTGTTTATTTGATCAATTCAAATAAATTTTAAATAAATTATATATATAAAGGAAACATTTAAATGAAATTAAATTTTCTTTGAATTTTAAAATTTTTTTGGGAAAATAAATTTTGAAAAAAAAAAAAAACTTGATTTTTCGCCTGCCAGCGAATGAATGTTTTTGAGTAATGATTATTTTATTATGTGTGTACTTAACATGTTTATTTTTATTGTTTGATTGTATTGCATTGTACGGTTAGACTATAAGTGATTACCTGTTAGATTAAGGATGTGTTTTGATTAAAAGGAATGTTTAACTTAAGTTATTTTAAAGAAAACAGAAAACCAGGAAGAGAATTTTTTGAGTATATTATTTTGAATTTTTCATAAATTTTAAAAGAATTTTTCAATTTTACAATGTGTTATGTCAACATGTAAGGTGAATGTGTGTGAGCCCAGTATCTGCTAAAGGCAGCCCAGCTTGCATAAAAGGGGAACCATATCGGTGGAGGATCTGGCATAATTAAGCCAGGGATTGAGGATTTTGGGGGTAGCATGTGAGAAGGTGAGGTGTGCTGTGGTACGAGTCTGTTCGATTTCTCGGTGTTGGGATCTCTTACGGAGAAGTCCAGTGATCTCGTTCAGATGGGTCCATAGTCACCAAGCCAGGGGGGTAGTGTACCCATGAGTAGTAAGAACAAGAGGGGGTGGTTGGCACCAGTTCCTCACCGGTCCTCTTCGGGGTTTATCGATGAGATTTCTTCTGTTGTGGACAGCAGAATTCTCATCGAGGGGGTATTGTAACGTGTCAATTTTGGGTTATTTTATTTTTTACGGTATGGGGTATTCGTCTTTGCATTTATTTCATTTGGTGCGGCTTTTCTAAAAATAATTGTGAAAGCTTTATAGTACAACAAATTTTATTCCATTACAACAGAACAATTGTTGAGAAACAGTGGTGTAACAAAGACGCAGTTACTGTATTGTGTCATTCGGCTAAAGAATTTGCAACACCCCGAATTCCAAGAACTCTGTACTTGTGTGGCGGTGCGCACACGCCACTATACAAGCACGCGCTCGAAGGGACGCGCTCAACTAAAAAACCAAGATGGCTAGAGTGCAAAATTATTCATCGTCTTTTCACAGATCCTCAGGAAGTGCTGCTAAGGACCGCCCACTTTAGTGACATCAGTATGGCCGATGCAAATATCGTCCTCGGCTACCACATATATACCAGCTCTATTCCTTGCATAAAGTGATTATCCAACAACAAATTGAGCATGAACGACGACGAACATCAGGTGGCAGTGAACGGCAGTTTCCTCCCGCTCGCGGTTACGTTGCGCAGTCTATATTAGCCAGAGACGCCATATAGTCCACAAGCAACCAACTTCAGCTACAGACAAAGACATTTTTGTTCGGACCCGGTCGGTGTAGTTTATAAAATGTAACTGAGTCAACAATAGAGTTAATACCGACCGGGACCCGAGGAAGTAATGGATATATAACGAGAGAAGTACAGTGGTCAGCGAGTGAAACATGTGCCGTGAATAACGAAGCGAGAACGCGTGTTTGGGCGAGGCCTCGATATGTGCGCGAGTTAAAATAAATGGGATTTTCTAAAAAGAAGGTATTGTAAATAATATGAGAGAATGAGCAGGCTGGGCTGTACTTATAATTTTATATAAATATAATATAATGATTCAATTAACCTGTCTATACTAAGAACAATAAACGTAACTATTTCAGATATAAATATTATCCAATAATTCAATTACCATGTTCACGATTGATCATAATTTTATTTTATCTAAGTTTCAAGTAGAAGAACATTAAAAGTAATTATTTCATAACAAAAATGTGTTAGACTAAGTTATTTCGTCATTACCACGTTCTCATTTCTGTGTTGCGAGATTCGTTTAAACGGACCGGAATCTTTCTGAATTATTAATTGGGTGGGGTCAGATCGCAAAATTGTCCGTTTTATTAAGGTAAAGTGTAAAGGTCTCCATATCTGTCCTTCAAAGATATAGGTGGCGACTCTGGGCTTCTGGCAAAATTTCTGCAGCAGGTAAGCGTAGTTATAACAGGTAAGTCCTGGTAGTGGATTTTATGTATTTATTTAATATTTTTCGGCTATCTTTTTTAACGTTACAAAGTGACAGTAATGTAGATGAATCTGTAATAATTAGTGAGGCGGGAGCAAATTCCACTCCCGTAGCAACTAAAACAAAAGAAAAAGAGTATTCAATGAATGATATATTCAATTTTATGACAGCAATGTCCGATGATATTAAGCAGAGTGTGAATAGTCGTTTCGATAGTAGTGATGAAAAATTCGGTAAAATGGATCGTCATTTTGACATTCAAAATAGCAATTTTAATGAGAAATTAAATGAACAAAATAATAAATTTGATGCTAGATTTGAAGAACAAAGTGACAAAATTAAAAATAATTTTAATGAAAAGTTGAATGAGATCAGAGACGAAATAAAACAACAAAATATTAATTTTAGTAAACAAGTGAATGAAATTAATACATGTTTTGATAATATGAAAGATGAGATAATAGTATCAATAGATCATGTGTTTGATAAGCAAATAAACAGAATAGGTGACACCATTAATAACTTTAACAAATTAGAACAGAGTGTTGAGAAAGTGGTAGAATCAGTAGAGGAACAGATTAAAAACAAGGTAAATCAGATAATTAATAACAAGGTGAGTAATAACGATAGTTATAATAAAGAGTTAACAAGTGATAACAATGATGTTGAAAATGATAATGTAATTGAAAATGTGGTATCAGAGAGTGATGATATAGAAATAGTTACTGAGATAGTGAGTGAGAGTGAGAGAGTAATGGGTTGTAAAGGAGTAGAAACAAAGGTTTATCAGTTAGAGAGAGTGTATGAAGAGGGGTTAGGTGAGTATGGAGGCCAAAGGGCAAATTTTCCCTGTAGTATAAGTGGAGTAAAGACTCCACACGTGTTTTATGAGGACAAAGGATCCTCCAAAGGTTATGTAGGAGACATGGTGTCTCCAAAGGATCCCTTAAGTTGTTATAGTGATGTATCTGGTAAAGCCAGGAAGTATTTTAGTGATTTTATGTTGCCCTTTGCATGGAATGAGTTGGTTCAGGGGTTAGTGACAGGTGTTATGATGAGGAGAGATGTTTTGAGAGAGAGTTGTGTGCAGATAGGGAGGTAGAATTATTTCAGTTAAAAGAGAAATTATGAAGAGTTGATAGAGAGGTTAGAAGTGGAGAAGACAAACAATATGAAATGCTTACCTTGTAAAATAGAGATGGATGATTATTTTGATGTTGTGATGAATGTAGTGGAGGAATATGATGATAAAATAACTTACCTTATGTTGAAAAAAAAAATACTGATAGAGACAGAACTAAAATCACTAATGTAGACGGGCTTTATGAATTAATGGTAGACACAAATGTAGTTAATTATTGTGTTAATGTAATTAACGAAACTAACCATTATAATGATCATTACAATGTAATGTATGTTGACACGAATGACTTGTGTTATAAATATATAAGACTAATATATGATGACGGTGGGTAAAATAAAAAATAAGTGAATGGACATTTTAAATATTTTAGTTTATGGTTATGATGTGGCTAGATTATGAAATGAGGTGTGGTAAACAAAAAAAAATAATAATGATGAAGAATTGTAAATAAATTAATAGTGAAATTAATTATGTTTGTGCTGTAAAAGGTATTTGATATAAACAATGTGTGTTTAGTAGAAATTGTTTTAATAATAATAATAATATTTTGGCAGACTAAATAAATAACAAGAATAATTATGAAGGTAATAAATAAATTGTAATTGTCTTGGAGTAAAGTAATTAAAATAACTTGTGGTTTAAGTAATTGATTGAATCAAATAATTTGAGATGTTTAAATATTTTTGATTGATTTAAAATGTTATATAGAGAGATTTTGATAATGAATATAAATGATTTTAGGAGATGGGAACTTGATAATAAATAAATGTAAAATGTGTTTAGTTTGTGGAATAACATGGTTGTTAAAATGTTTCAGAAGATACATGGAGTTATGTACATTATTTGGTGTTTATATTTTTGTGTCTATGACAGTGTATGAGTGATGTAATGTAAGTAGGAATTTTTTAATGCAGTATGTTAGGGGTAAGAATTATGAACATGTGTATTTTGTATAATTTGTGAAGATGTATTTAGAGTAAGGTCATTCGCCTGACCAGGAACATCAGCTGACTGTTGGGGTTGTATATGTAGTATGTCCTTTATGATTGATTTGCAGATTTTGCCAATATAATTAAATATGTGAATAATAAATTTTAAATGTGTTCAAAGGTTAAATTAAAATAATTAAAGCAATTTGAGATAGTTATGAATTTTCAATGGGTTGTAAACGATAGAATTTGGGTGATAGTAATTGTTTAAGTAGGGCATGTGAGTCAATCAAAGGTAGTTTCAAATGGGTGTTAGAGAGAATAAGATTCTTGGGAATAAAAGTAAGATAGAAATTGAGTATTAGTAGGGACATAGTAGTAATGGGGATATTTTGTAGATGAAAGTAATGGGGTTGAAGAGTAATTAGATGATGGGGGAATTTTGTAAAGGGGGTGGTGTGATAAGGAGTCCTCAACGAAAAGCACTGTGGCGGGAGGTGAACCGTATGTGCGCCGGAGGGGTTACCTAGAGGGAGACCAGGAACCAGTGAGGGAATGAGCATAGGGAGGGAACACACATCCTAAGTACAAAGAGGGTAGAGGGTATTTTGTAATATTTGTTATAAGGGTAGAATGAGTAAATGGGAGTTAGAGTAGTAGTCAGTGGAGATAAATGTTTTGAGAGATGGGTGTCAGACTAATTAAATCTGTTAGTAAGTGTTAGAGTCAGAAGGGGTTGAGGTTATATTTAATCACCCATTTATAAGTTGAATTATTATGAATAATTAAGTCACCCAAACTAATTGAGAATGAAAATGTTAAAGAGAAAGTCAGAGTTCAAATGTAATAATAAATGAAACCAGTAAAGATTGAGTAGAATTTGAAAACAAATTGAAGTTGCAAAATGTGTAAATTTTGCTCAATTTAATTGTGAATTGTATTGTTTATTACAAGGTAATGATAACAATGTTATTTTTGAGTATTCTGTTTATTATGTTGTATTATGTTTGAAGGTAAAAAATTAGAAACGTGTTTCACGGATTTTATAGAGTAGCTTTGTGTAGTGTATATATGTCAAGGTCGTTCACGTGACCCAGAGAGATCAGCTGATGACTGATGTTAGAGACCGGACAGGTTTCCAGTAATTGATTCATGAAATTTTGTTACTTAATTAAATTAAATAATTTTATTTTTTTCTTGGTACGGGTAAAAGAAATATTTTGGGAAATCAAACTTTTTTGGAAAAAAAAAGAAAAAAAAACTTTTCATTTTTTTTATGCCTGCCGTATAGATGATGTTTTGAGGTTCCGAGTACATTGTTGTTTGTATGTATTACTAGTGTGTTTATTGAATTACATTGTTTAGTATATATGTGTAAGCAAATGTAATGATAAGTGAATTTATGATGTAATGTATTCAGGTTATTTTTTTTTATGATGGCCAGCGGCTAGTGAAGAAGTTATAATTTTAGTAAGGATTTTGAATTTTATGGTAAATGAAAGGAGATGATGGAATCAATAACAATATGAAGTTTTAATTTTAAACTTAGATTAAATTTTGAACAAAATTTTAATGATTTGAATTTAATTTGTTTGCTATGTTTTGATTTGAAAACATAACGTTAATTTGCGAAAAGAAATTTAAATTTAAAAGATAAAATATTTTATGAGTTAAAAGTATGGAGTTCATTTAGAATATAATAATGAGTATGTGTACGCACCCAGTACTTGCTAAAGGTAACCCAGTATGCAGGAAAGGGGAACATATCGGTTGAGGATCTGGTATGGTATAAGGCCAGGGTTTTGATATTGGGGTGGAATGTTAGAAGGTTAGGTGTACTATGGGAGTATCTGTCCGATTTTATGGTGTTGGGATCTCGAATAGAGAAGTCCAGTAATCTCGTTCAGGTGCAGCCATGGTCGCCGAGCTAGGGGGGTAGTTTACCCATGATGTGTTAAGAATTAACGGGGGGTTGTAGGCACCATATCCTCACCGATCCTCTTAGGCGTTTAGCAATGAGAGTTCTTCTGTTTTAGCAGAAGATCTCTCATTGGGGGGGTCTTGTAATGGGGCAGATTTGGAGGTTTTATTTTTTATTAAATTTATTCCATTTTCAATTGTAACGCCCACGTGAAGTACGACAGCAGTCAAACAATGAACAGTGACATAGCTTTGCAAGCGGGTGTGGCAATAGAACGCAATATCATTCCGAGAAATCAAGTGTTGTGTTACGCACTAGTAAAACCGAACACCAGCATGCGCACGGATGCGACGCTTACAGCCTCGAGCCACGCCAAGTAAAATGGCTAAGCTGTAAAATTTTCTCACCACGTGGTTTGGATGATGACGGAGGTCCGTGATGACTCTGCCCACCTAAGTCTCGTGACTCGTGGCAGTGAAATATCGTCAACACCTTGGGAACATTAACAACCCATGTTCCCGGTGCCACTACTAAAAATTTGCCACATGAAGGCTGTGAACGACGGCGAAATTTGGTAGCCGAAAGGCAGTGACTTCCGCCCCAAAAACGAGGCAGTCGGAAAATAACATCTTAACGCATCGGACGCGAGCAGGGGTGCGTCCATCGGCTGGGCTCAAGTTTTCATTTCACATGCAATCAAATAGGTGAATCAAGCAGCAGGCCTGTGCGCAGGATTTTTGAAAGGGAGGGGTTCTGAAGTGGAAAATTTATTTTCCATAAGTAGTCTATAATGAAAATTTCAATAAACTGTTTATGAATTACAATATGGAGTAACACATAATAAGTAGACTTGAGAGGAAATGAACGAAAACAATATTAATAAAAATTGTATACATTACACTAATTCCTTTTATTAACATAGTAACATTTTTCTGGTTGAATTGGCAAATTCATTAATGATCTCTTCACTAGAGAAATTTTCTAAATTTCTCTATGGATATTCAATAATGCAAGGCCATTTAGTCTTTCTTCTGACATGGAATTCCTAATATATGTTTTCAGCCTGCGTAGGGTGGAGAATGATCTTTCTGCTGTCGCTGTGGTGACAGGCAACACAGTTAGGATTTTCAGAATTTTCCTTACACTGAGGAAGGCTTCACTTGCTTCACAAATATCCAGTGCATGGAAGATGAGGTCTCCTTTCTTTCCACTACAATCTCCGATTCTTCTTCGCCACATTTTAATCTCCTTTCTTTCCACTACAATCTCCGATTCTTCTTCGCCACATTTTAATTTCAGCTAGGAATTCATCTTCATTGATGCATTCGAGGACTGACTCATAAGTTCTTTATAGGGTCCAACAGTTGTCTTCATTGAAATGCGCCTGCCTCTGAGGTAACAGACAGTCGAAACTGCTAAGAATTTCACCATGCTTGATGAATCTAGATTCAATGTGACTATTAAGTTCATCTAAAAATGGTATGAACATTGTCACACGGTAATATTCTTCTGGCGACTCGATTTCGACGTTGCTTCGGTGTTGCTGCTTCTTACTTAATCGTGGAACACTAAGAGCGATGTCGGAATCCTCCATAACAGACTTTGCTTTCTCAAGTATATTGCGGAACATTTCACTGGCAGACTTCCTCATGTTTTTAAGTTCCTCTAAAGAATGTTGTGCAAGGAGTACAGCTTCGGTCAGATGTAGGTCTTCTCGCTGAAGAGACATGCTCAGGGGTGTTAAAATGGCATGGCGTGCTAGGATTTGGCAGCAAATTTGGAATTGGCAATTTTTAATTACACTCAGTAGTTGAAACGCCTGAGCTGCCACTGTTGCCTCTCACAGCTGAGAAATTTTTCCTAAGGCCTCTATCACGCCTTCTTGAAGCTCACAATAAATTGATACGGATTGATGACGTTCAATCCATCTGGTTGGACAGTATTTTTTCAATTTGGAGTGATTCGCCTCTGGTAATACTTAAGCTACGGTTTCTTGCAGAATAGCCTGCCGTTTGGGGGAGTTGAAAAAGTTATATACGGATTCAATGGTTCCCAAACAATTTCTAATGGCTGAAATATTACTGGCCGAACTCACAGCAAGATTAAGGCTGTGAGAGGCACAATGGACATAGAGAGCCAGAGGGTGATCTGCTTGAATGTAGGCTTGAGTTCCATGCATTTTCCCACTCATGGCCGCCGCTCCATCATAGCCTTGACCATATAGATAACATGTATCAATTCCATTCTCTTGCAAAAAGTTGACTGCAGTTGTGGCTAGGTTTTTCCCCGTGCAGTCTGTTACAGGTACAAAGCCTATAAAATCTTTGACCACACATTTCTCACCTTCGTTTGCTGTATAACACACACATATGGAAAGTTGCTCTAAACCAGAAATGTCTGATATTTCGTCAGCAAGTAGTGAGAAAGCTTTGGATTTATTAATATTGTCTACCAAATTTCTTAAGATTTTCGTGTGAAATATAGAGATGACTTAATTTTGAATTCTATTGCTTGAATACGAGGGGGGACCCAAAAGTAACGAGAATTTTTCTCTGGCAGTTGGTAGAACGCTAGTTCAGACTTCTCCCGCTAGGTGCCTTCACTAGACACCATTTTGTATCAGTTTCCCTAGCGGCATTGTTGTGGAAACATTAGTGCGGTCAGTGTGACTATTTTTTGTAAGCGCTGTTTCACGTTTTCGGTGATTTGTCAATGGCAGACATTAAATACCAACATGCTAACATCAGGTTCTGTTTCCTGTTAGGGAAATCAGCAGCAGAAACTGTCGCAATGCTTCGGACGGCTTATGGGGAGGAAGCTTTGAGCCAGGCAAGGATTTACGAGTGGTTTTCTCGTTTTAAAAGTGGTCAAATGTCAATTGAAGACGAACCACGACCGGGACGTCCCTCGACTTCCAAAACGGACGAAAACATTGAAAAAATCCGTGTTGCGATCATGTTTGATCATCGTAGAACAATTGATGAATTGGAGGAAATGACTGGAATATCCTGGAGTTCATGCCAACGAATTTTGACTGAAGATGAAACGTGTTGCAGCAAAATTCGTTCCACGTGTGCTTTCTTGTCAACTCAAAATCCTTGCCTGGCTCAAAGCTTCCTCCCTATAAGCCGTCCGAAGCATTGCAACAGTTTCTGCTGCTGATTTCCCTAACAGGAAACAAAACTTGATGTTAGCACGTTGGTATTTAATGTCTGCCATTGACAAATCTCCGAAAACGTGAAACAGCGCTTACAAAAAATAGTCACACTGACCGCGCTAATGTTTCCACAACAATGCCGCTAGGGCAACTGATACAAAATGGTATCTAGTGAAGGCACCTAGCGGGAGAAGTCGGAACTAGCATTCTACCAACTACCAGAGAATAATTCTCGTTACATTTGGGCCCCCCCTCGTATACCGCATTCTTTGACGAAGTCTCCAAATGTTTTAGTAGGTCATCTGTTGTAGCATGAAAACGGAGAAGGGCCCGGAAGTTGCCATCATTTACAGCAGGCACTTCAGGTGTTATTTGGCCACCTTCCTTTGAGCCTCTCAAGGCTAAGCCTTGCTGTCCACAAAGTTTTACCGTTTCTACAATGGCCATGAGTTTCTTCTTGTTTTCCTCGATCACTTTTTTCTTCTCCGAACTTAATTGTACATCAATAGGCACCATTTTTCCTTCATCCATTTTTCTGATATTTTCTAATGCCAACATGCTGCTTTTGTGGTAAACAGTTGATTCGTGCTTCTTGAAGTAATCGAGTGCTTTCTTCCAGTTTCTGTACGGTTCATTTACCAATCCTTTAAGAGGTTGAGAACCGACACCAGCAGTCTTCTTACATTGCAACAAACATGCTATACAGAAAGCTGCATCCTCCTTTCTCGAGTAGGCCAACCAATGGTAAGTCTTCAGCCAATGTCCTTGGAAACGAAGATTCCTTTCCCCAGAGCAAGGAAATTTATACTTTTCTGGAGGAGACCAGATGGATTTGTATGCGTTCGTGATACTCATTTTCAATTCCTTGCTTAAAAATAATGCCACATCCCAAGGATGGATTTGACGTAAGCTACCACAAATTATTGGTTGGTTGGTATCTGTTTCTGTCAGCGATTCAGCATTGGACTGTGCTGGATTTGATACTTCATTGTCTTCATTTGTCGGACTTGATTGAGAGCTGTATCCTGATTTCGGCTGTAAGCAAATAAATAAATGAATGAAGTCTGTTATTATTTGATAGGCTACCTTATACTTTTTTATACAACACATGATTATGATGTATTGAATGAGATTTTTCTGTCAACTTTGAAATAAATTACTGTATTTGATTTGATAACATGAATTTTAACACGTTCGCTGCGTTACGGGGTATATACGTCCCGTAATTGATTTTCTTGTGGTGCGGCGGTCATTTCAGTAAATTTCTCTACTATGCGGATGTGAGTTTTCGCTATTTTTGTAAATAAACTGCTTAATTTTTTATAGTCTACGTACTCCGAGATTTTTATTTAATTATTTAGCACAAAAAATTGTTCGTACCATATATGGGCCGCAACGCACTACTCACTAAAATGTTCTTGCTGACTTTATTAGTTGACCTGCTAAATAGCTTAGATTACAATAAAATGTGACAAGAGGCATAGTGTCATCATTTTCCGGGAATCAGCATGGACGGTTGTATCGCCAAGGTCGTTGTCTTTAGATGTTTAAAAATAGATGATAAAGCAACGTGTACTAAGGTTTATTAGTGTTTTATTTGCATGTGCATAAAATAATAAAATTTTAATAAATAAACCTTTTTGTTTTACGCTTGTCACAAAACTTCGAAGAGAAGAATTATGAAAAATATTAATAATAACTTACCTCTTCTGCCCGTTGTTTTTTGCAAAAGTAATTTAACAAAGAATTTGTTCGTTTACTTGAAATATTTTACTAATTGTTCAGCACAAAATCGCAAAACGAACTAGGAATACACAGTCCGTAGTCTATTGGTGGTAGCGATAATTAATGATTAACGCACAAGTCAGTCAATACTGCGCGAACCACATGAAAAGTAGAGAACTGGCGTGCCGAATGAACTACGTATACTACTAACGTGTGAGAAAGATGTGAGAGTGTGAGAAAGACTGAGCACTTCCGTGTTTGCTGCGCAAGGCGGGAATTGTTCACGAGTTCAAATGATGTGAATACCTCCGGTATTTTATATCAGATTGAAACAATCACTATTTCACTTCCAAACTTGCTGATTTCTCTTCCCAAATGGGGAGGGTTAAACCCCCCCCCTTGTGGACGGTCTTGCTGGAAGGTAGGATGTGGGTTGTTTATGAGCCTTTAATATTTTATTCAGCCTTTTATCCATACAATAAATACAGCCTTTTAATGTACACTAACTATGGAAATTTTAGTTAAGTCTAATTAATTTCAAAAATCTAAAAGGTTTAGTTACGATTTTTAACCCGCCATCACCCTACCGTGAGAAATGATGTGAATGTGCTTAGTATCAATCAAAATGAGGCCATTACAGTATATAAGGAATTGCAGTATCTGGGAAAAACGTAAAAGATCCGCAGATTCATCTTAATCTCGACATACAAATAATTATACATCTTTATTATGGGTAAAGTAAATTATTTCTTAAAAGAGAGGGCACGGATCTTTTCTTTTTTTTTGCAAGCCGTACATCTCGTAGCACATTCATTTTAATCCACTACACTGCCGCTTTCGCACCATTTCTCACTGTACACCATGTGCTCAAATTCTGTGTTGTGGTCAACGGTTTCACTACGAGTGGTCGTGTTAGCTTGTTAAGTTTCGTTACATTTTTAGTCAGTGTTCTGTGTTGTGAGTTTGACATTAATTATTAAGAATTATTAGGTATGATGAACTGTTGAGTGTTATTGGTACAGAAGAGGATGCTGCAGTTTCTTTTCTTCAAGAAAAAGGATTACATCATAATCCTCGCCGTTGCATTAATGTACATGATATGGTATTGAATCTTGGACAGCGACATCGTTGGTGTTGCAATAAGACAACTTGCCGCGAGTATAAGCCACTTCGCAATGGCATATTTTTGGATAAAACTAAACTACCGCTGCGAAAAGTAATTTTGTTTATTTATTGCTGGTGTGATGTCCGTAGTAGTGTGAAAAACAGTACAACTCAAAACTCCAAATCAATGCCACCACACACAAAGAGTAGACGGCTTATTTAAGAAATATCTGTGCCTTAGACATCATAAGCAACCCACAGAAAATTGGAGGACCGAATTTAATGGCTGAAATTGACGAGAGTGTCTTTGCCAAGCGAAAAAATAATGTTGGCCAGATATTACCACAACAGTGGGTATTTGGTGGATACTGCTGGGAAACAAAGGAATGCTTCGTGTGTAGAGTCGAAAATCGGTCAGCAGCTTCCCTCCTTCCTCTCATACAGGAAAATATTGAACCAGGGTCCACTATAATATCTGATGAGTGGTGTGCATACGGCAAATAGTTAATTTGCCGCAACAGTACAGTCATTTGACTGTAAACCATCGTTATCACTTTGTGGATCCTCAAACAGAAATGCACCCACAAGGCATAGAAAGCCTGTGGCGGCCCTGTAAACGCCGAAACAAGATTGAACGTGGCCCGAGAAGGGAACTCTTAGATTCCTATTTATATGAGTTCATGTGGAGAAAAAGAAATGCAAACCATGATTTGTTTGAGAAAATGCTGGAAGATATTAAAAAATATACGCCCCCTTCGTAAGTATTCTTGTTTTACATAATTTTGGTATTATCAATTTTGGTAAATATGTTCAATTTAGAATACGTATTTCATAGTGATATCGACTTTGAAACCACATGCTTTGTACTGATTTTACCTGCAAAAGAACAGTTGGCTGAAAATAAGACACAGTTGTAACACATCAGAACCTGTGTGTGCGCGTGTGTTTGGAGGATGGGTAGGGCATCAGTAATCTGTAAACCCTTTAATATTGGTCTTCTAGAATGCTGACTGGTTAAACAAAATAATTGATTGATGTTCACATGACAGTACTTTGTGTGTCTGGTGATGTTATTTATTTAATTGTAACTATTTTACTACCGACTCGGAACACAAAATTTTTTATGGGTAAAAACGTAAAGTTTATTTACCCATAAAAAACTTTGTGTTCCGAGTCGGTAGTGAAATAGTTATATTTATTTACATAACGGACACGTCATGGACAACGAAATCCAAGTTATTTATTTTTCTTTACAGGCACAAGAAAGTGTTAGAAACATTCTGTTTACATCATCATTACCCAGGCTGAGAAACTGAAACTGTGTCGCTATTCTGGACAGAGAATTGGGGATACCAGAACACGCAGAGCTTTGTAATTTACTGCGAAACGTGGCTGTGAATAGAAATATCGATTATGTACTCCAGCACTATATTCAGGTTTGTAATTTAGACAGTGAAACCAATCGAAACAAAGTACGGTAGAACACGTTTAACACAAAAACGGTAAACACGAAATATCGGTTAACAGGAAATGTGACTCAGGTCCCGATCGCTGTATGTATTTTTCAGTTACAGTTTGTACAGTTAACACCAAAGTTTAACCTATGAAATATCGCTTAACACGAAATTTTTGCTGGCTTTTCATTAGTTGCATAATAAATAAATCCATACATGAACGCCCTGAAACGTGTTTACAATGTCCCAATGTAAAGGAATCTGTGCTACGTGTAGGTGTAAAGAATAAACAGCTGCTTGGTATGTTATATCTTTAGACCTGCTATTATATACAGTACAGTACCAAGTTGTTTACCTCCGTACCAAATGTGTTGTTCATTGTCTCCGAATACACTGCCATTCCGTTACATTACAGGGTGCAGTTTGTTGCGAAGTTAGTGAGTTCAGTCCACTTACAGTATTCTGTGCGTGTGGTGGTGTTCGCAGTACGGTACGGATGTTTTTGTGAAAAAATTTACTCAGCTGTAAGATTTACAGTAGCTGTTTATACCTTTATTTTTTGTCTTTTCCGGTCTTCAATACAGTATTAAGTGACGTTTGGCCTACGTGTACATGCAGGTGCTAAGTGAGGTTACGATTCTGTAAATTTTGTTTTTGCAGTGTCAAAGTGTAAAAATGGAAAAGAAAGTGCGTAAACAAAATTCCATATCATTAAAAATGAAAATTGAACTCCTTCAAGCTATTAACGAGGGTATTCTATCTAAAACAGAGATCTGTAAAAAATTCGGTATACAAACTCGACGTTATCTACCATAATAAAAAAACAGAGATAAAATTTTAGAGCTGTTATGAGTCGAGCAAGTTTAAACCAGATAGAAAACGTTTCCGTATGGCTAACCACGAAAACTTGGAAGCTGCTATTCTTGTCTGGTTTAAGCAAGCGAGATCACAAGATGCTCCTATTTCTGGACACTGGTAATGGAGAAAGCAAACATTTTTGCTGAAGAGATGAACTTGGATTTCACTGCAAGTAGTGGCTGGCTAGAAAGATTCAAAAAACGAAACAGTATAACATACAAAAACATCTGTGGTGAGTCAAGAGAGGTATCACAAGAAATTACATCATCTTGGTTGCAATCTACGCTACCTGCCAGGGCCGAACTAGCCCTCCTTTCACCCGGGGCAAGGGTATATTTCGGCGCCCCCTCCTCCCACTCCACGCCGTACTCACTCCATTTAAAACTATTTAACAAAAAACAAAAGCATATACTTTCCTGTACTTAAGTCAATGCTATTAATAACAGCTTCGTAGCTTTACTCATCAACACACTACACTATAGTGCAAACAGATCAAGTGAAATTCAGTTGTGAAATTACAGCACTCCCTCTATTGTATTTTGTGTAATAATTTTTAACGGAATCTAAAAAGTAAAAGGTTTTTTCTTCATTTGTTAATCTGAAATTACAGAAGTGGGTAACACATTAAGAAATGAGACATTCAGTTAAACTTCAAATTATTCTTAAGTTTATTTGGTATTTTGGTTATAAATTGGTACAGTATTCATGTAGTACTTTACTATTTCAATTTGGAACACACTGAAAACAAATTAGATTTTTACATGAGTTTTGGATACTAAATTTACTAACAGTCCTTATTCATTCTTGATTCTAAATAAATCAAATTGTCACTTTTCGAGCTTTTTTGGCAGCAAAGGTGTTAATAATGTCATCAAAAGAAATAGATGATGTTCTCTGGTGCTCGATAGAAATGATGCTCAAGTTAGAGAGTCTGTCTTGTTCTATTGTGCTCCTCAAGTAGTTTTTGTCTATTTTCAATTTACTGAAGCTTCTTTCGGCTGAAGCAACTGTAACTGGTAAAGTTAGAAAAATCTTCAATGCCGTAGTCAAGTTTGGATAAGCATCTTGAAGCCCATGTTTATAAATAATCTGGAGCATTGCCTTTGCATGTGCCATTTTTAATCCGTCGTCAATTTCCATCGCATGGTGCTTGAAGCTTTCTACTTCTTGAAAAAGTTCTTCTTTGTTCAAATCCGTTTTGTAGGAATCCGCGACTTTTTCAGCTTCTAACCTTAGCTCTGCAACACTCATTTTATTCATTATTTTTCCATTCAGGAAACTCAATTTAAAGTTTACTTCTTCCAGAGCTTTAAATCAGACATTCATGTCGTTTAAAATGCTGTCAAATATTCCCCTCAATCCCACTTTAAAAAAGTCTTCTTATGATAATCCACTGATCTTATCTTCACACCTCTCGTCAAACATTTTCTTTTTTTCCTTTTCCGTTTTTCCTCAAATTCTTGAGGGACATCAAGGGTTTCAGCTATTCTTCTGGCTTCCGAAATAGCATCTTCTGGTGCATTGCTCCTTATTGATTCTAAATCTGTTATTAAGCCCTTGATGTGTCTCACAGCTGTGTCTACGGTGACATCATCCCTTTGTAGGTATTTATTTACGCGATCAATTTTTTGCAGCATTTTGCTCCAGAAGCAGGTTAGGACAATAAATTCAAATTTGCAAATGTTTTGTGCCAAACATCTAGCTTCCGCTTTTGTTTCAGCGTTACAGAGCGAACTTTCGACCAATTCCTCTAAAGCATAATTCAAATCGTTTAAATGCTTATGAAAAACATCCACCGACTCCTTCCTTGCTGACCATCTGGTCCTACTCAGGGATTTTAAGGAAATCGGCACATGCTTCTTTAAAACTTCTTATCTTGAAGTAGAAGATGAGAAAAAAACAAACAGATGATTTACTATGCCAGAAAAAGATTGGGCTTGTGGAGAGAGCTCAGCAGCATGCACACCAACTAAATTTAATGAATGAGCTGAGCATGATACAAAACATGCCAGCTTATTTTCTGTTAGAATTCTAGTTTGAACTCCCTTATAGATGCCGGCCATGTTAGCTCTATTGTCGTAAATCTGGCCTCTGCAATTTTTGATGTCCAATCCGTCATTTTCTAATTTTTTTAAAATTTCTTCCGATATTCCTAACCCCGTTTTGTCACGGATAATGAAAAAAATCTATAAAACTCTCTGTTATTTCAGGCCCAGTTTCAGTCATTTTCACATACCGAACAATTTGGGTCATCTGTTCTTTGTGGCTTATATTGGGAGTAGCATCAAATATAATTGAAAAATATTTGGCATCTTCAACATCTTTGAGAATATCTTCTCTTACTTTGCTGCTAATTAACGTGAGAAATTCATTTTGAATCTTGTGGGAAAAATACCCAATCTGACCTTTTCTATGGCGATTGATATGATCACGTAAATCAGCATTGTAATGGGAAATCAAATCGATTGTGTTTAAAAACCTCCCACTTCTTGGTTCACCAAAATTATCTAGCTCAGATGATCCTCTTAATGGCCCTCCTTGTTTTGCTAAAAAAACTATTGCGTCAATGATACAGCGAAGCACTTGTCGCCAGTGAGTTTCTTCTCTTGATATATGTTCCTGTAGTTCTTTATCTATTCCTCCCTTTTTCATTGACGTTTCAAGTGATTTCCAAGAACAAAAACAACGCTTGTGATTTTGCGAATTTTCATGATCTGGAATTCTTTCACTCACCTTTTTCCATTGGGTGAAACCCTCTTCTTTAGCTAAAAATGACAAGCTAGTTGTAGATTCTTTAAAAGTTTGTAAAAGTAGCCTACATGGGATGCAAAATAGTGCATTTTTAATCTTGCTATAACCTAGCCAGGATCTTTTTACTTGCTCTCCATTAGGCAACAGTTTGAAAAACCAGTCCTTTGTGAGGCTACGGCCCTCCCTCATACTTTTACTTAGATCTAGCTCTTGTTCATTATCTTTATCTAACCTCATTTTCGTTATGTAACATCTCTGATGATCAGATATTGTACTTGGCTATGGCCCTGGGTCGTTAATATCAAAATCTAACTGTGAGTCCTGAAGCTCTTTGTTTCTATAAATTTTTGAGCTATTATCTATCATGCTCGAAACTGCAGAATTGTCCGTTTTACTGAGAGCTAGCTGTTCAGCGATTTCTATATCTTTAGCAGTACTTACAGTGTCAGTGCTCATGGCTTCCATATGTACATAGTTAGACTGGTCGGCCTCAACTGGATGTTCTTCTCCTTGTGAACCTTCTTCGTCTCGTTGTTGGCAGCTTACCTCACCTAAAAGTTAGAACCGTTTATTGGTCACTATTAGGTAATAGGTTACTATTAGAAAATAAAAGCAAGAACATTTTTTTTAATGGAGGTAGCTTTTGAATTCATAATAGATACATCCTCAATGTTTCCTCATCATCAAACTTAGACAAAACAAATTTTTTTTTAATCGTTTTATTGGATCTAAAAGATACAAAAATAAAAATTGTGAGAAAAAATCTTCTTGTTTTTATTGAAAACATCTCACAACATCGCCCTCGACAACATGGGTTGTACCATTATAACTATCATCAACTTAACTATGAATCTAGATTTACGAAGAGGACAAATCTTGGCAAGGTCTCTATGGGTTGTAAGGTGGGAGAAAGAAGAGAAGCTAAGCTTAACTAAATATTGGAGCCATGGGCGCACCCAAGGGGGAGGTTTGGGTGCTCGAGCCCCACCTCCTTCTCCTCTATGAGTATAAAAAAAATTTCGGTAAAGAGGCCAAGTTAGATCGAGCTGAAATACCTTAGAAAAGGAATAAATCAGGAGTGCTCTAAAAAGCCTTAAATCCTCCGATTCGCGTCTAGTTTTCTGGGGGAGGGATAAATTGGAACTAGTTGAATTCCGCTCTAGAAAGCCCCAAAAATGCCCAATTTGCGTACAATTTTCAAAATTATTCTAGTAAAAGGCTAAATTACAAGAAGTGCTCCAGAAAGCTTTAATGCTTCCCAATTTGCATCTAATTTTCTTGGTTGGGCTAAATTATAACAAGTTAAATTCTAATACAGAACAGCGGCGCAGCGAGGGGGGTTTGGGGGTCAAACCCCCCAAGAGAAATTAAAAAATATATTTTTTTTATGTTGAATGCGCTACATAATAAAGGATTTAAAAAAGTTTAAGAAGTTCTCATATCAAAACATGCTGACAGTGGACTAAGGAGTATTAATGTCAATTCCATGACCGTAAACTGCGACTTTGCAAGTTCACTCGATGAGTGTTTGCTGCTGCTATGTGTAGAATGTAGGAAAATACGCAAATTATTGGGAATGTTTGTAAGCGATCGGCTGACTTCGGCCGTGAGGCGCGCAATAGTGGTTGGGTTTGGGGGATTGGGTGAGTTTCAGTGTTTCCACAAAGAGAATCTCAAATCCCCCCCCAGGAGAAATTCCTGGCTGCACGGTTGATCCAGAAAGCCCAAAAAATGCCCTGGGAAAACAAAATTATATAACAAGCTGAATTCTTCTTTAAAGATCCCCTAAACTCCCCAACTGTTTACGATTTTTAAATCTATTCCAAGAATGAGTTAAATCACGAGCTGAATTTCGCTGCAGAAAACCTCGAAAACTTCCAATTTCCATCCAATTTTCGAAACTTTTCCTATCCCCCCCCGGCCAGTAAACTATCTCAAAATTAGTTGATACGCCCCTGGGTGGAGCGATATATGAACAATAAGGAATTGGAGTTGTCTGTTAATTTTCCCGTAAACAGTTTTGTCATGATAAAAGGCAAACATTTTTAACATTTCAAAGCCTAGCATCAACAATTAATGTTATAAATTAAACTAATTTTTAAAAATTCAAAAAATACTGGACTTACCTTTATCTGTCAACCACGACAACATAAATGATGATAATCTGTTTTCATTGTGATGCCGCTCCTTGGCTTTTTTCCTGTATTGTGCTCCAGAAGGTTTCCTTGACATTTTTGTTGTGTTGAGTGACTAATTCGGCTAATGGTACCGAGAAATATAAAGAAAATTAATCTAATTACTCGTATTTATTACAAAAATATCAGCAATGGAATCATTTCACTATTTGCACCTTGGACGTAAATGATAAACTGAACTACTGAGCAGTGGTTTCCTTGGCAACTTTGGCACAATCTTTTCTTTTCCCTCCAAAAATTTATCTGCATTAAACCGCAACGAGCCGGAAGTAGCCGAACACGCTCGAGCACTTACGAAGATCGGTTGTAACTTGTATATGGCCGATTGAAACCGGGCGGGGATAATTCTCAATTAATAATGAATTCTTAACATCTATGTGATATGATTACTGCTTTTTAAATTACATCAAATTAAATAAAAATAAAATTGAAGACGTTAAAAACTAAATCGCACAAATAATGCTTTATTATTTGAAAAATTGTAACATATAGACGATATAGAAAATAATTTTACTATTTCTTCGCTTTTTCGGCGCCCCGTGTCTGGGCTGGCGCCTTCGGCACCCCCTCCAAGCCGGCGCCCGGGGCACATGCCCCGTCTGCCCTCCTAGTTCCGGCCCTGTACTCCCTGGTTATTAATCTCAATGATTATTTATTAACACTCCTCACGATCTGATACACTGATCGTGGTTACACTTCACTTTATTCCGCACATGAACGAGTTTATTTTCTTCTTGACTGACTATTTCATTGGTTATGTAGTTCTTTAACACGCACTTCTAGTAAAAGTATCACTACTATTATCGATGCACTGATATTTAATTATACTTCTTCCTTCTCCTTGATTATTGAATTTTGGATGATAAATCGGCCTGGATTAGTTGTTGTTGATTGAGTGGAAAGAGACAAAATGCTTCTCTGTTTACAATTCCGATCGTTTATATAGTTTTTTTTAGAAGTTTGCTAGGCAGTGTCGGCGGGTTTCTAAAGTAGTCAGTGATTGGTTGAAAATGATGTCATTTTGACGTAATTCTATTTATAGGCATTACATATTTGTATTCGGAGTGTCATTGTCGCTATTGTTATTATTTCATTGTATTTATTCGAAATTCACCAAATTTATGATGCTAACATTTATATCTCAGTTATTACAATTACAATTCAGATTCTATTACTATCACTATAAAGCTTGTTTATTTGTCTTTATTTTGACATGGCTTATGCCAGTTTGGTCATAGTTTTCATTAACATTTCTTTATTCTAAAGTAACTAATGCATTGTTTACATTCGTCGTCTGCTAAATGTGGCAGATCCGACTAATAACTTATTCTTAATATTTGTTTAATTATTCTTAATTTCTAATTTGAACATGATTATTTGATTAAAAAGAACACTTTATTATATATAAATGCTGTATCCAGCTGAACAATATTAATTATTAGTATATATTTGTTGATTGTTTATCATAAACTTCCATATTTAACTATTTATATTCAACATATCTTTCTTATCTCTTATTCTTATAACATCACTCAAGTAGTGGTCCTTTACATTCTTTTTATCATTATCATTATTTTACTTCCCTATGCTTAGTAGGGTCTCTACATGATTCTTATTTCTATGACTTAGTTCGGTCATTCTGGGTTTGTTATTATTCCTTTACAATGATTTGTTCCTTGACTATTATGACATTTCTTTACATATTTTATCTACTTATAATGTTACCTGAATACATTCAGTGGTTACATTGATTGTTATTCTTAATTTATGATAACACATATTATTGGTTTTCTTATTTTCTTTTACAGTTTATGATTAATCATAGTATCATTCTTTATTTTGTCTTTTTTAAATCATTACTTTGACGTGGAACAGCTAATGTGCTGTTTCTATTTATAAACATTATTCATGTCCTTTCTTATCTTACTTATTTGATTTGATTTTATTCATCTAAGGTTTTATTGCGCTCACTTGACAGTTTATGTGGGAAACTTGTCTTGTCATTTTGTCTTTGTCATTCTGTTTATTTATGTTGTAGTTCATTTTATGCAGATAGTGGATTTACCACTGTTCATTTGAATTTCTTCTCTCCTTCCATTCTTTATTGGTTTATTATTTTTACTGTTACATTCTTCCTGGTTACTCACTTATAGTTATTTTAGCATCATTCACACTTCTGGTGTTTATTATTATTATGGAACATTTTGTGATGTTACAATATGCAAGCCACTTCCAGTGGTAAAGCCATTTAAACTGAAATCGCAAATTTCTCTTTCCTTTTGTTGGAAAAACAAACCCTGGATTTGGTTCCCAGACATTGTTCAAGACATCCAGTTTCTTTTCATTAGACAAGTATTTTCCTATGTAAACTCCAATATCATAAGCGTGTGGTTCACTGGACCTTGAAGATGTTGATGCTTCCGGAATCAGAACAATACACTTATCACTTCTAAATGATTCAGCAGGCACGTTGACATTATTGAATGATGTCGCTGTGTTAACAAACTCTCTGACTTTATTTTTACTTTGACTTACCTTTTAAAATCTGGTTAACACTTATACTTTGTTTACATGTTGATTCACCATGTGGCGTTGTTGCCAACCTAACATATTTGGCGTTCGGGTCCAGGTTCTTAAGCGAGCACAGAGACGGGATGGTTTTGAGAAATAATATACAGTGAGGTCATTATTTAAAACTTGTGTTTTATTTGTCGGAATTTTTAAATAATTAAAAAAAAGCAAAAAACAAGATGGAGTCTTGCTCCTTTACCAAACACAAAAAACAAAATGGCTGCAAAATATTTTCGCTGTATCAGCCTTACGTGTGACACAATTACATAACATATATTTTCTTTCCATTTTACTATTAAATGAATTTAGAACATACTGCAGTTTACTAGTTCAAATTGTTACTAATCACGTAACGTTAACCAATTCTCGTGACTTTTTTATATATATGTATACCGGTATACACGCACCCATGCTCACACACACACACTACTGAAAACGGTACATTTTAGATTATTTGAGCTCAAAATATTTTACAGAGATCGGCATTTTAAAATGGGTGATAGGTTTACTTCCCTGCCTTGCTGGTTGAAGATGCAGTCAGGCGTCCCTCATGTTCTCGTTTGGTATTCTGCCGAGTTATTATACTGTTCTTTTGTTATTGCACTCACTGTCTCTACATTTTTACTTGATTCTGTTTTTGTAAGGTTTAATTTCACATTTTGTTAACTTTTGCTGTTACTTTTGAATATTTGCTGGCCAGCAATTTGTATAGCGTGCAGTTCGCACAGAAGGTATTTGGTGACTGAGAAAGACAATATGGCATATAATTCCCAAGTGGAAAGGTTACTGTGTCATAGATTCTATTGTTTTCTGGCGATGACGTCTTTGTTTTTTGGTGCAGCGATTACGTCTTGCATACTTTTGATGACGTATTTTAGGAGTGGTCGGTCGTTGTTAGCAAACTCGCTGTAGATTGTCACATACGCCACTTGACCTTGATGCCAAATCGTCCTGGCTTACTGCGTTGTATCATATTTGGAAAATTTTACCCTCACACCTTTTAATGTTGGATTTACAATCAAATTATATCTGTTATGTACCCAAAAATTCTACACGGACCTATTGTACCGTTACAGATGTACATTCAATATCAGCCGAGTTTTCACAGGGGGATGTGAAACTAGTTTCGGGAAGAACGTTTGCGACAACATCGTCATGCTGCGGTTGTGAAGAAACATTTGGCAATGTGAAATTTTCATTAACCTCACAAGAATCACTACCGGTACACGACTGTTTGCTAAAAAATTGTAAAATTGAGCTTTGCATCGCTTAGACATATCAAAGAACCCGGAATGATAATGTGAAGTTTCTATTTAAAAATATGAACGGCTAAATGCACAAAACGTTAAACGAACGTTCCACAACAAAATCTGAACTGACTAATGGGTGAATACCGCTCGACAATGTACAATATTTCACAACTGCACTGCAGAACTGTCAAAACAATATGTTTCACAACAAGTAAGTTTATATGGTGTCGGCCTTATTTTATTACAAGGTCGGTATTACTATCGTACCTTCTTAACAAGCGGCACGGCTTTGATGCTCCTTTCTCTCTTTCAGTAGACGAGGAGGGGTATATTGCTTTGACACTCACCGCGCCAGTGAGAGCACTGCCGCATTCTCAGAATGCTGAATGACAGCTACTTGTGTCCCACGTGGAGTGATGTACAGTACGTGCCGCAGCACCAAGCACAGGGATTATATTATTGAAGAAGGGGAGGGCGGACTGTACCTTATGTCGATAGATTTTTTTACTCTGACAGTGAGAAATTAGAGGAGAGAAAACGATTATGGATTTTTAAAAAGATACTCAAATAAATATGCCAATTTTTGTTTTATATAATATTAAAAAAGTGGTTAAACATTCAAGGGGGGTTCAAACCCGGTAACCCCCCTTGCGTACACCTCTGCACATATGAGTAGGAAGCAGATGTATTAATATAATGTTACCTAACAAGATCTGGAACAATTATGTATATTAAATTAAGTAGTTAGTGGACTTGAAAACCTGCAGTAGAAACTCCAGTTTTTATAAAACAAATAGGGAGAGAATTGAAGATTTCCTGTTTGGAAATGTTATATGTTTTCTTCACAAGTAACTAATGGCAGGTTATGATTTGTAATCATGTTTTCTCATAATGTATGTTGTTAATGACCTTTTTTTAAGAGTATGAAAAAAGACAATAGATATCGGTATTTCAAAAAAGGTGAAATTTAGTGGTACATACTAAAGTATAGAGTCCTATTTGTTTCTATTTATTAACAAAGGTCCATACTGTAATAATTGTGTATGTAATATACAAGCATTCTTTAATATTTTTACGTGATTCTCCAATTTTATTTGCATTAATTCAGACCGTAGTAACATAAAATTCCACTGTAACCCATTATTAATACTTAATCATTTGTGTGTTAACAGAAACTGCACATTGCTTTTTATTTCACTGTTGTAAAAAGGATTTTAATGTACTTATTTGGTTATAAGTTAGATTTACATAAAATCGTCTCTGTACCATAATCATGTGCGATAAATTGGAACTAGGTTTTAATTCCGGTACTTCGAATAAATACAGCCTTTAATGTTATATACAGCCTTTAATGTTATATACAGCCTTTTATCCATACAATAAATACAGCCTTTTAATGTACACTAACTAAGGACATTTTTGTTAAGTCTAATTAATTTTAAAAATCTAAAAGGTTAAGTTAGATTTTACTATTTCTTTTATAAAGTTGCTAAACTGCTACAATTTTTTGTTCAGACAAAGCTTTTCGTCATCTCTGACATCATCAGGTCTTGAACAATCTAGGTTTGAACAGGTTTACTATTTCACTTATAACGTTGCTAAACTGCTACAATTTTTTGTTCAGACAAAGCTTTTCGTCATCTCTGACAACAACAGGTCTTGAACTTTATAAAAGAAATAGTAAAGATGGCTGCTAATTCAAATAATACGAAGAATTAAGTTAAATTGTTAAACGTAGACATAACCTCCAAAAATCGTCTCTGTGCTATAATCATGTGCAATAAATGGAAATTAGGTTCCAATTTCTGTACTTCCAATAAATACAGCCTTTTAATTATACTAACAAAGGAAATTTTAGTTAAGTTAGATTTTTAATCTTAGACATAACCTCCACGAATTGTCGTGAGGTAGTACGGGGTATTATGGTTTGTATGTTATCTAGAGTGGAAGAGAAACAGTCACCGCATAGTACCTAGTGAGAAATACTGTGCATGCGCGTGGTACCGCACGAATTGAAGACAAGACGACAACACATTTTATGGGGGGAATGAAATTGCATCCCATGGCCACCAAGATCCTACTTTCTATTAAAAAAAAAAGAAACCAAAGTTATTTAAATCATGTAATTGAAAACTAATTCACTCAGAAGCACTTAATTAAGTAGTCTCTGGCTACAAATTGTGAAACTGGTATGTCCACTATTTTGATTTTCTATAAGCTCTTCAAAAAGGCATTCAATTTTTGGCATTGAAACCAAATTTTGTTTTTCAATCTTTAGGCAAAATGTTATCTGAAGTAATCAATTTTATGACATTAATTTCATTCACATTAACAAAATACTGAGTTGTTCAACTTAAGAAGGTATATTTTACTGGTATATATTGCGACGATACAAATCAATACTTCCGCATAGGATACTTGTGTTGTAACAGTACAGACTGACCCAGTACCAGAATTATGGGAATTATGGATATTTTCATTGTTTTATTATGTATTTTTTAAACATACAGAATGGTTAGGTACATTGTCCCTCTGGAAAACGGAACAACGTAAATTCGGCCAGAGTAAAACACCAAGGTCTCCGGTGGACGTGAAAACAGCAAAATCTACCATGGCGGTGTTTATGACGAAGTACCACAATATGCATTATGATTGGGCTATAACACTAGTCCGTCATCGCTAAGAACAATGACGCACTGAGTACAATGTGTGCAACGAGGCGTTGTCCAGCAAGACAAAGCGGGATGACGTAAGAACTACACACACACAAGCAAGAAATTACACTTGCCTCACTCTCATTTCAACGCCATTCTTCAGAGGAGCCACAGCGATGTATCGTTGTGTGTATAACTTTTGAACAATACTTTAATTCAACTAACAAAAATGTTACCAACAGTAGTGGAGCAATAAAGGCTCATCTTGTTTACAGTATAAATATATAAAGAATGTAAATTCAGTGCACACATCTATCTAATTAAACTCAGCGGAATTAAAGGCGAACACCGACCATCACCATGGGAGTCTCACACCAACAACGGATGGACACCACCACCTAACAAGCAGAGAAGTTCCTTTTGTCATTTTTATAGTTAATGAGCTCATTAATATCAAATCGATAATAAAAAAGAATGTACGGGTCTGAAGTTGAATGTGTGAGAATGAATGCGTGAATGTATGGCCATAACACATAAACCGAAGGCATTGGTTTGTGCAGTAACTAATTAACTATTAATAAATGATTTTAAGCTGCAGCTATAAAGTGTACATTGATATTAATTCAACAGATAAAGAAATAGAGAGAATCAAAAGAGATAGGAAAAGTAGCCACCATTTTGTTTTGTGTCATATCATATGACGTCACTATTTTGACCGCATGGTTGTATGTGTACTACCTTAGATTGAATTAAATTTGATGGTTAATTTCAAGAATATCTGGTTATCATTTGTGTCGTCAACTGTGTTTCAAAATCTTCCTGTACCCGAACCCTGGTACCCCTTAGGTAGAAAACAAGTTATAAAGGAAGAAAACGAGCCCGGCAAATAATGAAATTGGTGAGTATCATTAATACCGAATTATGGTATTTGTTATCTATACCTTACTAAATATATGTGCTAATATTATTGATAAGAGTGAGTGTATTCACAATTGCCGCCCTCACAGTGATTATAAGTTTGTTTATTCACAGTGTGTGTGAAATTATGAACAAGTCAATATTGGAGGTGTAGAAAAATTATTTATTTGCACACAAGTAAATGATTGTTTATGTGATATATTCTATAATTACACAATGTCATGAATAGTATTTTATTATTTATTAAAGAGTATATATAGTTCAATTTGGCTGTTTTTTACTTGAAATGTCGAATTCCTTATGTTCGGCATAACGTCCTCGCTCCGCTGCTGCCAAACTCTGCACGATGACCGCCGCTCTCTACTCTCTCTGCACTGCCCGCTCTCCTCTCAATCTCTCTGTGCTGTGCTGGGTCCGTAGAACAACTGATAACACTAATTGAAGCTGTCACACATAAACTGTCACTTTTCCGAATTTTGAGTTTATATAGATAGGAAATTTATTATTTTATTTAAGCGAAATGAAATAGAATCTCAGGGTTATAATGCGTTTAGTTATAAAATGCGGTGTATTAGGCTTACACCTTCTGGCAACTCTTGAAGTGTTCCGCGTACAATAGATTTACCCTGGTAGATAAACCTCACTATGCGGAAATCTTCTACTAATGCAGAATAGCACTTACTAATGATAATACTGGATGTTATTTACTTCACTCGCTTGGTTCTAATCGAAAAACTCGAATAGAGTTCCAAGACTTATAGTTACTTTTGATTCACAAGTTCGTGCAAGAAAAACTCTTGATGAGGAGCACACGTTCACTATGCAAAGGCTTCCGATGAACTCCTGAAGTACACCTTGCAATGGATGAATCTGGCTGAAATCAGGGGCTTTTGATTGGTCAATCAACTGTCTATGTGGCAGTTATAACAAAAGATATACGGATTGCAGGCAAATCTTTGTATAAATTGGCGAGAGCCTGCCTAGATTTTATTTAGAAATTTTATTACTCTTCAATAGATAAGCATTAAAAGTTGAGTTTTCAATCATTAAAAATCTATATTTTAAAAATAAATGAGAATAACGGAGTATATAGAAAACGTAGCTATTTTCATAAATAATTCACTGTCCAAGTTTCATGCAGATGGGTTACTTAACACGGAAGATATAGCGAATAAGGTTTATCACACGTAAACGCGTGCACATATTCACACACAAAGTACATGACATAAAAGAACAAAAATTTACAAAGAATTTGATATACCATAAGCCCTTATCCAACACTAAATACAAAACATAGCTAATTAACAAAAATTTGTATAAATCCATTTAAAACCTGTTAATGTCCGTCATCCATGCTCAGATATTCTTATACATAGATCATCATCCTGTGTTTTGTTGCAATATACATATTGTTACATGATATTTTTCCCATCAACTTGGTGTATGATTGTCTAAGTAAAGATATTAACAAACCTTAGGAAAGTACCAGAAAACAAAGTAGCCTGCTTAAATGACTACTAATTATAGGTTTTATACTAATGAATAATCATAAATAATGTTTTACTTATTATGTTTTGGAACTATTAAAGTTAGTAAGACTTGAAGGACAATGTCTTGTAAATACTTACCATATTAATACTTATCCCACTATGTGTGTGTGAAAGTTGAGATTAACTCATAAGTTCAATAAGAGTTGTGTTATGTTTATAAGGGAAGTGATTAATAATAAATAATGTTTTAATAGTTATGTTTTGAGATATTAAAGTTAGTAAGTAAGGAGGACAATGTTTTTGGGGCCTACTTACCATGTGAATACCAGTTTTATTATGTTTGTAAAAACTGGAATGGATCCATAAGTTTAATCAGAATTGTCATATGTTTCATAATAGTTGTTAGTAATTAATTGTTTGATGTTGAATGATAATATATGCTGTAATATTATTTAAACAAATGTTAATGTTATTGGAAGGGGACAAAAATTATAATAATAGAGATCTTTGTGAAACTAGGTATGTTAGGCCTAGATAGTTAAGGAATTTGGAAAAGAGTTTACAGTAAAACTAGTACAATTAATGTCATGTTGAACTATGTTATTACTGATTGTAGCTAACAGTTATTAGTAAAGTGAAAGGTACAAAAAAGAACTAATTATAAATAATTTGGTACAAATAGTTAAAAGTGTAAACTAGTAACTCTGGAAATATGGCACGGAAATTAATCAAAAGTGATATCAAAACAATCAGTGTTCCATCAGAAATTCAAAGATACTAATATCTTGAAGATCAAAGATCATATAAAAAAGTTATAACAATTTTATGAAAATTGTATGCAGATGTTAGAAGTTTGTTTATTTTGAGGCTCAGAGAGAACCATAGTACAGTAACTCAAGATGATACAGTTTAAACCAATGAAAGCTAAGTTATAGGCCTTAGCAACAGACATGTTATAAAATTAATTGAGGGATTTCCATTATTAGAACTGAACGAGAAAGGCTGATACAAAAAAATAAGAGACCAATCTACAATATTTCGGGTGTAATAATAGTGCAGTTAATTAAAGTTAATTCATTATACAAGATTAAATGTTTAGAAGAAATAAGTACACCATTATTCAAAAGAAGGAAGCCAATTAATATACGAAGAAGCAAATTCAACATATCCGGGAAGGGAAGTATTTTTGCTAATAACTAAACTGAGGAAATTACCTTAATGTCCTAAGTTTACACTTGACAAAGAAACAGTTTACACTTTTTAATTAAAATTATATTTGAAGTTTCACTGGGAAAATAATTGATGAACAGACTTATTTTCATGGTAAAAAACTATTATTGTATGGTAATATATCAATTTAAAATGTATTAAACATTGAAAATACATAGTTCAACATAACCTTGTAGCGGGGCATTTTTGGGCATACCTGGGGTAATAACAGGATTTGTATTTTTTAATAATAAATAACTTGTTGAGTGATAGGGACAGAAATTATAAATTTTGTAACCGAGAGGTAAATTTGTTTGAAATGAAAACAACCGTGGCAACATTGACTGTGCAGAATTGTTTAACAATGTTTTGTAAAACCAGTATGAACGTATTTGATAGCCGACAAGCTGTGTCAAGGTCAGACAATGACGAACACAAAACCAGTAAACACATTATGTAACGGTAAACAAATTATGCAATGAAACATCAGGCGAGCGTTACGTCAGAGCCTATCCTTGATGAGTAATTCCGTTACATAACGGTGACAGGCAGCTGGCGGAGTGATATAAACTTTAAGACAATAAGAATTGAACCTCCTACAACAGTCGCTTCACAAAATAGCGCTTTTTTTCTCAGCCCAGTATCATCTCATCACCACTCGCGAGTGGTAGCTATTAAAAGTTCGGCAGTAAGTGCGGGCCCGCATACAATAAAAAATGTGAATCTTTATATGTACATCTAAAATACAAACAGTTTTCCGGCCAATATTCATCTAAAATTAACAGTTCGGCAGTAAAATGTGATAGTGCGAACTATAAAACAGTAAAACAGTGCACGCCATGAGGAGACACCCCAGGAGTCGAACTTCTACTCGTAAACAGGAAAGTAGACATTCAAAATAATAATTAAAAATGCTGGTTTTTTTTCTTTTTTAAAAAATTAAATAAAATGGGGAAACAAATGTTGAAGAAAGTATAAAATATTTAAAAATGAGATCTCTAAAGTAGCTTTGTGTGTGTTGTGTGTGTATGGGAGAATATGGTATTATTATAGTTTATCGTAATAAGAAGGCTGGTTTGCGTTCCTGTTATAATTCTTAAAAATGTATTTCAAGAATCTGTTATTGTAATGCGAGTAAGTAAATTAAAAGAGATTCAAGGTAATCAACAACTATTATTCACGCTTTGTCAATTATTAATTCAAATTTTGTCTGTATGATTTTATTAACATGAAATATGAATAATAATAAAGTAATAATAACGTTTAATTATTGATGAACATAAATGATTGTTATTATTTCAGCAACCACCTTCTGTTCTCCTAGTTCGCTGAAACGAACCTTGGTAATTTTCTTATTACAGTTGGTAACAAGATGGCGCTCGAAGGAGCTATTTAGTAAATAATTGAATTAAATAACCAAATCCCTTAGGTGTATCAAATATCAGTTTGTTTAATACAGTATCAGTGGCTTCCGAACGTAGGGACGATTTATATAATATAATTATATAAATTTAAGCCTACTTGGGAGAACAGAATGGTTGTTTGGAGTTTGTATTTACGTATGTACGTAAGGTAGACGTAAAAGGTTATGTTTAATATTGGTGAGTAGAATATATTTTTTTTTTTTTTGATAAGTATGCGTTACATATGGTAAGATTTTATAAAGAAATATATATTAAAAGTGTTAAGAAAAATGGCGGATAATAATGATATCAGTTTATCTGATAGTCAGATAGCAAATCAAATAAGTTATAATTCTGACAGTAGTCTTGAGGAGTCAAAAATAATACAGGCAGTTGAGATTCATTCAACACCTATTTTAGGAACTCAAAATAGGAAACCTGATAATGATACTATGTTAGCAAGATTGTATGATATGATGTACAATAGTGTAGAAAAACAAGATAGTAATTTTAGAGAATTAAAAAACCAAATTAATGAAATAAAGAGCGATTCTGACGCTAAATTTAATATGCAAAATTCAATAATTAATGACAAATTTGATGAATTAAAAAGTGAGATACAAGAAATGAATAAACATTTAGAAAGCACTAACGAAACAATAAGAAACAGTTTAAATAAGTTAGAACAGAAGTTCGAGAAATTAGGTGACAATGTTTTAAGTAAGACAAAATGTAAAAATGACGAAATAGTAGACAATTTTGAGAGTATAGTGGGGGTGAAGAATAATGATGAAAATATAATAACAAAGAGTACTGATGAAGTTTTAGAATGCGATAATGAAATGTTAATGAGTGTTTATGAAATAGAGAGAGAGTGGAAGAATAATGTAGTAATTAAATGGGGACAGAGGGCAAATTTTCCCCTTATTGTTTATAATGATGATGATGATTTAATGTTGTTTTTTCAGGGCAAGAGACCCTTATTGTTAAATGAAGTAATGTTGTATAATGTTGTACCCTCTGTCCGTAATAATTGTGAGAGTGTGATGTGGTGCTATGAAGAAAGAGAGTTATATGTTGAGAATGAAATAGAAATATATAAGTTAGAAAGAAAGTATGATGAATTGAGAAAAATACTAGAAAGAGAGACAGAGAATAATTTTGATAATATCTTACCTGACTATAATGACTTACCTGACGTAGTAGTTGAGGAATACAAAGAGGAGAAAATTTACCTGACATTAACAAATAACCCTGATATAGACGGGACAATCCTAACCTATGGTGACAAGATTTATAGTGGTACAATGGATGAAATAGAGTTGATAGATTATTATGATAGTAATGATTATCATAATTTGTGTGTTGATAAAAATGATGAATGTTACAAATACACTAGATATATATATGACGATGGAGGGTGAGCTAAAAGATCAGTGTTGGGACATTTTAAATATTGTAAAATTTTGGTAATGACCTTGCTGATTTGGACATCTGAAGTGAGATACACTTGAACAGTTTTGACGCATATTTTGTAAATAATATTGAATTCATTTGTGTGTATTGTGAAATGTTAAATAAATAATGTGTATATGTTTTAGAAAATGTTGTATTAATAATAATAATATTATTAATATTTTAGCACTCTAATTAAATAACAAAATAATTATGAAGACAATAGTTAATGATTTGTAGAATGTTGATAATAATTGAAATATGTTATTTTAATAATCAATTGAAGTAAATAATAATTTGAGATGTTTAGATATTGTGATTGAATGTTATGTGTTTTAATTTTATAAGGAATTTAAATTGTGTGATGAGATTTTAATTTAATAATCATGAATAAATAAATAAATATTAAATGGTTTATTTTGTGGAAGAACATAATAATGATTAAAAATATATGTTAATAATAAATTTAGAAATTTTGAAAATCTGATTGCAACACAGGATAAGTCAATAATGATGATAAATAAAAACAGTTAATGAAAATTTTAAATAATAATGTTTATAAATTTTATATAAATTAGTTAAAAGAGAATTGTTGGTTCAATGTATATTTGTGTATTATGTTATGTAATGTATTGAAATAGTGTGTGTGGCTGGGAGGTTATCCAAGGGGATAACGTATTAAAAATTTGATATATTTTAATTAATAATGATGATTTGCTACTCAATAAAAAATAGATGCACTAAATACTTCTTATATTGTGTTATTATGTCTTATTGTGTTGTTTGCATTTAGTATGTTAGGAATAAGTATTATAAAAATATAATAATATGTTTTCAATGTGTTTACAGATTTTAAAATAAAATGAAAAATAGTTGTAATAAGTAAAATTTTCAATAGGTTGTAAAAGATAGAAGTGGGTGATAGTAATTGTTTGAATAAAATGTTTGAGTCAATTCAAGTTGAATTTTGTGGGACATAGATTTGTCCAAATCGAAGTAAAAGTTAAAGTAATAGTGGAAATGAAAATAATGCCATGTTGTTTTGAGTTAGTATATGTTATAGAATTTTGAGAAGTATAAGTGGAGACACAGTAGTTATGGAGATTTTATGTAGAGTTTTGAGCGATATATTGTTTATTTTGTTGATGTTAATTTGTTGTAATTGTAGTGAAGTTATGAGAGTGAGATTTTTTGGGGATGGTAATTTTGTAGTAGTGGTAGTGTATTTGGGGAGTCCGCAACAAGGGTTGGGACGGGATAGGGACCGATTGGCGCCGGAAAGGGTTACCTAGGGTGAGTCCAGGGACCAACATAAGGGAATGAGTTTTGGGAAGGAAACACGTATCCTATGTACAAAGGGTTAGAGAGTATTTTTTTTATATAAGAGTGGAAGGTGGCGATTGGAGTTAAAATAGTAAGTAGTTAGAGGTAGAGAAGGGTTAGTAAAATTTTGATAGAGGGGTGTCATACTAGTTAAAGATTTTGTAAGGGAACGTTGGAGTAATAAAAGGGGAAGATTATGAGTAAATGCCAAATGGATGAAGTAAATTATAATGAAATAATGAATAACGTAGAATCACCCAAAGTAATGAAATGGAATAATGATGGCCATAATTGAAAAAAAAAAAAAATAAATAAATAAATAAAATAAATAATTTTTGTAATTTTGAGAAACGAATTAATAAGAGTAAATCAAGTTTAAAAGTAATTTTTTGATTTTATATGTCAATTTAATGATGTAAAGTGTGTAACATTTTAATTGTAAGTTGTTTATTTTAAAATGAATTATTAATGTACTGTGTTTTCTTATGTTAAGTTATGTTAGGTATTCTGATATATACATGTTAGTAATAAGTGAGTAAAAACAAAACCAGTGCTTCTTAGCGCAAACCAGCACCGCTAGGGGGGAATAGATCAGTTAGGGATATGGTGTTGTATAAGGCCACTATTTAATATTTTGATTTGTTGTTTCAGTGTTTGGTGATGCTGTGGCGGCGGACCTGAGCTGGCCTACGCGTCAGGGCAGGGGCGTTGGGTATCTGTCTGACTCTACGGTGTTGGGATCTCGAGAGAGAAGTCCAGTATTGTCATGCAGATGCGGTCACAGTCACCGGACCAAGGGTGAGTTGATTATTAATATTTTTTTTTTTGGAAACCGTACAGGGGGTTGTGGCGACATATCCTGGCTGATCCCTTTAGCAAGTATGAATGTGTCAATGAGATTTTTTATGCTTCGGCATAAAATATCTCATTGAGGGGGTATTGTAGCGGGGCATTTTTGGGCATACCTGGGGTAATAACAGGATTTGTATTTTTTAATAATAAATAACTTGTTGAGTGATAGGGACAGAAATTATAAATTTTGTAACCGAGAGGTAAATTTGTTTGAAATGAAAACAACCGTGGCAACATTGACTGTGCAGAATTGTTTAACAATGTTTTGTAAAACCAGTATGAACGTATTTGATAGCCGACAAGCTGTGTCAAGGTCAGACAATGACGAACACAAAACCAGTAAACACATTATGTAACGGTAAACAAATTATGCAATGAAACATCAGGCGAGCGTTACGTCAGAGCCTATCCTTGATGAGTAATTCCGTTACATAACGGTGACAGGCAGCTGGCGGAGTGATATAAACTTTAAGACAATAAGAATTGAACCTCCTACAACAGTCGCTTCACAAAATAGCGCTTTTTTTCTCAGCCCAGTATCATCTCATCACCACTCGCGAGTGGTAGCTATTAAAAGTTCGGCAGTAAGTGCGGGCCCGCATACAATAAAAAATGTGAATCTTTATATGTACATCTAAAATACAAACAGTTTTCCGGCCAATATTCATCTAAAATTAACAGTTCGGCAGTAAAATGTGATAGTGCGAACTATAAAACAGTAAAACAGTGCACGCCATGAGGAGACACCCCAGGAGTCGAACTTCTACTCGTAAACAGGAAAGTAGACATTCAAAATAATAATTAAAAATGCTGGTTTTTTTTCTTTTTTAAAAAATTAAATAAAATGGGGAAATAAATGTTGAAGAAAGTATAAAATATTTAAAAATGAGATCTCTAAAGTAGCTTTGTGTGTGTTGTGTGTGTATGGGAGAATATGGTATTATTATAGTTTATCGTAATAAGAAGGCTGGTTTGCGTTCCTGTTATAATTCTTAAAAATGTATTTCAAGAATCTGTTATTGTAATGCGAGTAAGTAAATTAAAAGAGATTCAAGGTAATCAACAACTATTATTCACGCTTTGTCAATTATTAATTCAAATTTTGTCTGTATGATTTTATTAACATGAAATATGAATAATAATAAAGTAATAATAACGTTTAATTATTGATGAACATAAATGATTGTTATTATTTCAGCAACCACCTTCTGTTCTCCTAGTTCGCTGAAACGAACCTTGGTAATTTTCTTATTACAGTTGGTAACAAGATGGCGCTCGAAGGAGCTATTTAGTAAATAATTGAATTAAATAACCAAATCCCTTAGGTGTATCAAATATCAGTTTGTTTAATACAGTATCAACCTAGACACTGGCCATTGTAAAGTTAATAATAAACTCTTGTTAAGACACTCTGTATTTAATTTTAAGTCCATGTATTTTGGTACTTTTCCGAAGATCATTGTAGTTTATGCCGTAGTCAAAAGGATCTAACTTAAAACCATTTTATTTGTATTTTATTTAGTAATTATTAAAACGTAAATATGGTTTGCCCTGAGAAGTAGGAGTAACTGCTGCCATTCTGAGCAAATTTAAAGAACAGCCGGCAAGACTTTGTTAACAATTATATTTTTATTTAAAAACACTTAATAAGGAGAATAAAGGATTTGAGTTAAATAACACCAGATAAAAGGTTTTCTTTTCTTTACTTAGTGGATAATTTTATGTAAATGATGTTATGTACAACATACAATCGAATGTTAATTTTTTCATCAGCCAGGCATAGGTTGGTAACACTCCCGACAAGAAAAGTATGGCACCAGATTTGAATCTGTCTTACTGAGAATTAATATTCATAATATTATGTTAAATAAAAGATTAAAAAAGATAAAAAATTAGAAGGAAAAAGAAACCCTTATGATATATGCAATATTACTTACGAATTTACCAATACACCTTATTTACAACATCTGATTGCAAATTGGCGCTCAACCAACATTGCCCTGACAACATACTCATCCTTAAAATACAAACCAAGAACAATTTAGATAGGAATGAAGTTACTTAATGTAACAAATTGGCGCCCAATGTGGGGTTAAATAACCCGTAATAAATAGAGTGTTACGGAATTGGAGCCCAACTAGTGAGGCTAGAGATAGAATAACTTTGTGTTCTTATTGCGAGTGTTATAGCAATTTCTACTCTAGTGGCGACTACGGTTAAACAACAGAGAATGTCAGGACTCACAGAAGAAAGATTTGATATCATAATGGGATTCCTAAAAAGGCAGGAAGAAATAATGAATGAACAGAAACAAATAATGGAAGAAATAATAAATGATAACAAACGGTGGAGGGAAGGATTAAACAGTGACAGGAACCCGTCAAAGGAACCAGTAAATCAGAAAATAGAAGGTAGTAGTAAGGAAGTAAAAAATAAAGAAGACAAAAGGACATTGTCATATGAGAATAAAAATAACAGCAACAAAGAGAATAATAAATACTTGGAAATGAAGACAAAGAAAATGAGACAAATGCATCAAAGGAAACTAATAAAAACACGAGAAGAGTTGGAGATGATGAACAATGGACTGAGTAATGTACTTAACATCCTAAGTACTGAACATCGAGAAATAGGTAATTTTAAAAATAACAGAAGGAGCTTAATAGAACCTGACATTACAACATTACCCTGACAACATATTCATCCTTAAAATACAAACCGAGAACAAGTTAGATAGGAACGAAGTTACTTATTGTAACAATATATATTATAACTTTACTATCTGCGTGTTGTTGTGTTGTGTGAATGTATGAGCACCTACCTGCTGTCCGATCTTGCGGTTTTCTTCCGACTAGGGCGTGTGGATTTTGAATTTGATTTCGCAAGTATGTAAACTCAAGTGTATAACAACAGCACACTAAATAAGTTATTTTAAAAGTGAAGAGTTTTGTGAGGTTGGTAGGCTCCGTAGTACAGCAATAAAAATACAATGTGGGGTAATAAAAACGGGGTTTATTAATCCAAACACACAAGAATGAAATGGTTATAAGTTCAAATATTCTTACAACTAAACAATAAATAAATCTTGAATAATGTTTTCTGAATGATTAATAATTTTCAGAAGTTGAGCTTGTTATTTTGAAAGAGTTTATTTTAACTGAGAATTTAATTAATCAATTTAATTTAATTCAATTTAATTTCAATGTCTTTAAAATTTGATTCTAATGAAATAAAAACTCTAAAGTTACTTGAAAATATTCAAAAATAAACTAGGCGTGACAGTCTAGTTCACGTCCCTTTATTTACTAGTGATCTGACTCACGTATACTGCAGTATGAGCAAATTATTTAATTCTTTGTTAAGATTTGTATAGCGCTTTTTGTTTTATCTACTATTAATTCTTAACTAATGCTTATTAATTACTTATACTGGCTATACAGATTATCACACATGAATAATTTTTATTTAACTAGAGTCTTTGACTTCTGGCACCTGAATGATTTATATTACATTGATTTTAATTAAAAAAGAAAGAAAAATTTAACGGTTGAAAAATAAATAACTTGATTTTGACTTTCCTGTTTCTGAAGTGGATTGTAGAGATGCTCCAGATGTCCCTCGCTGTCCTTGTCCAATCGGCTAGAGATAGTGATCTACTTGAGCGTCCTGGGTTTTGGCGGTGAGCTCGGAAATCAGCAACACTCTGCTCTCCTGCTATTTGATGAAGTTTTTGCGTCTGTAGCTTTCTGCGAGAACTGCTTCACGTCCCTCGTCGATTCACGTTCCACATCAGCGTGTGTGTGTGTGTGTGTCGTTTCGAGTTGTAGCTCTGCTTGTCAGCTGATTCGCAAATGGTTTAGACGGCCTCTCTGTCGTATTCTTGAAGTAAGGTCTTGTAGATCTCTTGCGTGCGTACGCCCACAGTTTATGTAGTGCACAATACGCTTGTTTGTTGATGTGGAAGAGTATCTTGACTGGACGCTGTAATTACGAGTCGTTACAGTTGATCTGTTTTATGATGATCGTAATTAGCCGTGTTGACCACGTAGAGTCTTCAGATAAGTCTTCACAAAACTATGGTTTTGAGACGATAGAAGATATACGTCTGTTCTTCTTGAATACTGGCAGTAGAGTGTTTGATCAGCCCCAAAACTCCGCGTTGGTTCCAATTTCTTCGAATGATTTGATTGGCTGACACACTCTCCCTACTACTCAAAATTTGAATCACCTCAGCCCGTGAGAACGAAACTACTTTCCCACAGACGGAGAATTTATATTATTATTAATATTCTTAACACAACAGAACTGAATTGTCGCTCCGGATTTCCTGTGGCACTTTTATATTGCAATTATCTTGGCTGGAAACCAAGTTGTGCTAATTCTAAAATATACAATTTGTTGTAATTTCTTATAGCTATAACATATTAAAAGCTCTTTTATGTAGCTCAATTATTACGGAAGTTATTAACATAAAATTAATTAACTCTGTTATTATTTAATTATATTGCATTAAATTCGCACACCCTATTATTAATATTTCAGCAAACATATTGGCTATAATGGATTTCGCCTGAATTTACTGGTTTCCGAAATATTAATACTTGAAAGTTTGGGTGTGGTCGTATTCATTACACAGTGAGTTGATTATGTAACAGCCATGTGTGCGCCTTGTACAATGTATTATTATGATCGCTATAACATACGAGTGGAGTTTCGACTATTAAAATTTATTTAAACATCAATATAGTACACCCTTAACATATAACTCCAAATTAATGATATTTGGTCCTGTTATAATATATTTTACTGGTATGTTTCGACCAATCTATCGCTTACCGAATGTATTATTTAAATGGTTCATCAAATGACAAGAGTAGTGAGCAGATGCACCGTCATTCAAAAACCACATCTGCACTTTGTCTGCAAGTGGAATATCTTCCAAGAGTTCCATTAGATTCGTTTGCAAAAAAATGTAAGTATTGTCTTCCACTAAGCCTTGGTAGTAAGAAAAAAATACCCTAAGAGATTATCACCAAGAAGACCACACCACACACTAAATGAAAAAGTATGTTGGTCATGTCTTGTAGCAGTCTCGTGGGTTTTCATTTGCCCAAGTGTAGATGTTTAGAAAGTTTACAATGGCATTTCTTGTAAATTGTAACACTTTTCTGGCGCATTTTGGTCTGTTTTGATTAAAATTAAAGTCAAATTTCTCAAATTTTACTTATTTTTAATAGACATTATACAGATAAATTTTCTCTTAATTATTAAATTCTCTACAAAGTTAGTTAGAAATTTTTATTTGTTTATTGGAAAATTATTGAAGTTATTTTATCCCAAATCTAAAAATATTTGTTTCTCGACTCCAATTTTTTGTGTTTTACCCAGTTCTTCTTATAAACTAATTGAGATAGAGCTCTGGGGCCTCTTTTATTCAATTTTCAGATCAAAAACTATAAGAAACTACCAAATTTACCCTTCACTTTATAACCCACGAATTTCAGTATGTCGTCATTTTACCGTGGGAGCAGAAAAAGGGCAAACTGGTTCGCGAGCTGTAACTTGCTAACAAACCGTTTTCAGACCTGTTTATATGAACTTTTTTATTATTTTTAGCTACAGAATCTCAGGTCATGAGAGATTGCCATGCAAATTTGAATCATCCTATATGTAAAGGACAAATGCTTCAGTTCTGGTCTCAAGTTGTTTTGTATGTGTCAGAATGAGGAAATATTTCAGGGATGTACTTGGAATATTTCCTTATAAATCGGCACGGATATATGTAAAATTCAAGGGTATTCAGACAGTTCTCATCTACTGGCATGTGAGCGTTGTGACGATTTCATTAATAAACAAATATGTTAATTAATTAAGTTGATAATGTATAAGCTGAGAAATTTTAAATTCTTAATAAAATCTCACATTGTAAACTAAATCTTATTGCAATCATTAGATAATAATAATATTTAATATAAAGTCTAATAATAAAATAAAAGGGAATGGAATTGTACAGAAAGGGTAAAGCTTATTAATTAATCCTGCATAAACAGGAACTGACCAGAATTAACTTGTTTCCTGACCCCTAAATAAACTAAGTATTATTGTAAATTTGTTATTATTTAAATAATTAAATAAGACCACTGTTACGTACTTTGATTACTTCTGTAACTAAGAATATCTCTAGTTAATAATTTAATCAAACTTGAGTCCTTTAATTAAATTAGAAACATGGAACTACTTTTATGTTGCCTAGTAATTGTCTTGAGATTACTACTCTCCCCCTTAACTATTTCTACCACTTGCAATGGAGCGCTCACGCCGTAAGCAGCGTAAAGCGTTGTTCCGCTACGTGTATATAAAAATGTGAAAGGGTTGATTCAATGACTATTTAAATAAGTAAATTTGTGCGGTGATGACATCTCTCTCTATTATCAAATAACAAACTATGTAATTTAAACAGTACGACAAACAAGAAGGTGATATTCCACTAATCTATAATCATGTGAAGTGTATAACAGTGAAACAAACTTTGTATTTATTTATTCTAACTACAAGAATTACTACAGTCGCCTAAGATGAGTGTATCACCCCCTGAATGATTTGACATACTTCTGGAACTTCACCGTCACACGATGATAAGGTAACGACAGACCTTCAGGAAACACCCGGAGGACCGAAGAACCTATTCTGCAGCTACTTCAGGAAACACACAGGTGACATGGGGGCTTGTCTTCCATGGTTATGAGTTACAAAAATTATAATCCACAAAAGACAATTTAACTTATCACATTAAAGACTTAAAACTTCTGTTTTAAATGTAATAACTTTAAAGACTTTAAAAGACAGACATTATATGTAATATGTAGTCTGAAATCTAATAACACTGGTTATAGCAAAGGAGTAAAAGTTTAAACTAAAAGTTTTGTTGTTTTAAACGATTAATAAAAACCATTCTTCAAATGGTTAAATTTTCAATATTGTACATGGCAAGGTGACCATTATTCGTTAATATATTCAATCCCGGATCCGTGGAATAAATAAAATAGATGTACATCATATTTTGAGGGCCCTTTGTAAAGCAGTAATATATATATATATATTCATATAGTAAACTATATTGTTTGAGAACTTTCAATAGAGAACTTAATCACCAAATGTAATAAAGAGATGTCATCTGAGTACCGAGTAAACTGAGTGCATAAATCAACAGTCTCCCCTTCCTAATATCCTGCTATAAGAATTGTTTTATTTGTTGTGATTATTTTCAGCTCGTCACAACTAAGGCAGCCTGTATAATTGGCAGATCCAATTATTGCGGGTTCCCTAAGTTATAACACAAGAGAAGATGTTATAAATTGCGCACTCTGCTTTAGTTAAAAAAGGAGAGAGCTTTATTCGTGTACAGAGTGTCACAAACTAAATTGCGCCACTCTGCTCTTTTGGTTATTTTGGCTATTTTGCTAATTTTGCGTAAGAGAAAAGAAAGAAGTAATTGTGTCCCGATATCCCATGCACTCAAGCTGTTGATCTATTCACTCATGTATTTTAATATGTGTCAGAATTTTAAATAAAATAAAAATAATAATTAATATTATAGTAATATAGTATAGGTAACTTTATTTGTAAATATAATATGTGTAAAGTAATATTAACATATAATCCCATGTAAACAAACCATGTAGGTACTTGTTAAAAGTCTCATTCATCAACGTGTCATTATCACGACAAACTCGGACATGTAAGTTTCCTGTTGGCGATTGTTTAAAACTGTCATAGTTGGTCTCCCCCAAGTTGAGTTAGACAATAAGTCACCCTCCTTGTGTGGTCTATTGTTATAAGAAGCGTGTATTTTCCTGTGTTTAGTAACCGAAGATTCCCCCTTTTGTCGTACGCATATTCATGCCTGTGTGAAATTTCTCTCTCTCTCTCTCTGAATGTAAAACGATAAAGGTTGTCATAACATTTTAAGTGTTTATTTGTAAAAAAGAAAAAGGAGTAAGAATACGATTGATTTATATTTTTATATTTTTGTGTAAAAAAAAAAAGGAAGCGTTGTATAGCATTTAATGCAAATAGTAGAATAATTAGTTATAGCCACTCACGTTACAAAAATGGCTGAATTTAATCCAGATCTATTATTAAAAGATGAGCTATGCTACGAAGCACTTTTACGAGGTCTAAAACACGTGAATGTAACCGTGTCGGAATTACGAAAATCATTACGCCAAACCGGATCAGATACACCCTCGCAGTTAGATAGATTGCGTGAACTCGATTATGACGGCGAACGAGAAACCTGTTATGCGAAATATAGGGAACTGATAGTATTATCTCAGAACCTTCAGGACAAAAAATCACCTACTGAAATTTTGCGCGTTACGTATAGAACATTTAACCCGCCGGTTAAATAATTTATTAAGCTGGCCCGACGTCACCATAATCCCCGCCGATATGCAGAAATTTGCGGATGAGGCATTAAGCCAATTACCCATAATTATCAACGACTTACGACGAAAATCAGACTCATCGAGAATGGAGGAAATTGAGCACTACTTACAAAAATTATATATCTCCCCAGTTCAATCCCCTACTTTAGAACACCCTCTCTCCACCTCGAACCCCGAATCACCCACCGTATCGAAGATACAACAGAGTCATGAACAATTACCTAGTAGAGAATTAAATACCCAAACTATGTTAGAACCCCCACCGCCTAATGTTCAGCATACTCGCACTAGTAAATATGCGATTACAAATCCTAATGCAAACACAAATCCTTCGAAAAGTATACCTAACGTATATTTTAATGTAGACCTCTACAGAAAGATTTCCCACCCAGTAGAGAAAATAATTAATGAAATTCCTTACACCGATGGCTTAAGTATCACGACTCTATTGACTTTTATCGGATATCTACTGCAAATAAAAGATCTACAACAATTGAGCGATTGGCAAATACTGCAGGTCATCTTACCCAAATGTAAACCACCTTTACGAGATCGTGTGCTAGAATCATTAAACTCGACTCTTCCGGTAGAAGAACTTCATACAAATATAATCAAATATTTTATCCCCACGGGAATATATGAGGAGATCAAAAGAAATACCGTACTTCGAGTACAAAGAGCTCAAGAAAGACTGGCCCACTATATCGCAGACATCAGAGAATCTTCACGTCTACTGCAAGTCGACTGGACTGAAAAACAATTGGTCGATACTATATTGGTAGGCTTATCTCCTGAAGAACGCTCCCGTTTAGCACTAATAAGTAGACCCCTTACCTTCGCTGACCTTGAACAATGTAGTGTGCACTCTTCAAATGTGTGGTATGCAGATGAGCATCGACATGCACAGGTATCCACAACACCACATAGAAAGGAAACGCAAGCCCTATCCTCAGATACAAGAAGTCTACGAGAACGACGACCATTTCGGCGACCAACCTATGTTCATGGCCATGGTAAGTCCAAGGAGCCACCACCTCGACACGAAACCAGTGACACCCCGCGAAAAGAATATATATGCTATAACTGCGGAAAACCTGGACACCTCAGTAGAAACTGTAAACGGAAACAGTACAATCAGAAAACTCATTATCCAAAAAACATGTAAGGCAGGGAGATCCGAAACCCTGTGTCTTCCGCAGCATCGTGAAAACAGGTAAACCCCTGAGAGACCACAAATTAAAACAAAATAATAATAATAATAATAACAAAAGAAAATTAGACCCCTATGTTAGGAAATTTATCGATAAATGTAACTCTATTAGTAAATGTGATTACAATAGGTGTGAATTACCGTATATACAAGTTGACATTGGTGTTACATCCACCCTCGGATTAATTGATTCCGGATCCACGCGAAGTTTAATTAGTCAAGAGCTAGCCAATCAATTATTTAAACACAATTTAGTTAAACGCAGTCAATCAGTAAATATTAGATGCGCTACAGCTAATAAGCAAAACTTAATGATAAAACTTATCATCACGTTTAAAGTAAAAATTAAAAATCTAACGTGGTATTTTCCAATGTTGGTATGCGACGAATTAGGACCCGAGTTAATATTGGGAGCTGATTTTATCAGTAAAACAGGAATAATTTTAGACATTCACGAGAAGATATTTTACTTTGGATTCGATCGTTCACGGAAATATAACTTGCATGATAATGCAAATAACAGAGAAAGTACTAGCACCACTTCTACACATATAAAGCATCACGAATCTGAATTAAGTCATCTGGAAAGTAAAGATAGACGGAACATACAAACTTTAATAAAACAATTCTCCAACGTCCTCACCCCAAAGTTAGGACTGACGGATCTGATAGAGTACAAAATAAATTTGAGCGACAACAAAGTAATACGTTTAGCCCCATACAAATTATCACCTCCTAAAATGGAAGTAATGAGGAACCAAATTAATAAATTGTTAGAACAAGGAGTCATCGAACCCTCTACGTCATCTTATTCATCACCCGCGTTTTTAGTACCCAAAAGTAACGACAAACATAGATTAGTTGTGGACTACAGACAACTAAATAAATGGATAGAATTTGAATCTATACCACTTCCCGACATCCACAGTGCATTTCATTATTTTACAAAAGCAAAAATCTTTACCATTATGGATTTAAATCAGGCATTTCATCAGATACCCCTTTCGGAAGAATCAAAACGTCTTACCGCATTTGTCGTCCCTTTCAACCTGTACCAATTTACAAGGGTACCTTTTGTTATATCCCAAGGTAGTTCTGTATGTAGCAGATTATTAGAAAAGTTATTTCATGACATAAAATTTAAATATGTGTATCACTACTTAGATGACATTGTTATATACAGCGAGTCAATTGAGCAACATCTTAATCATCTACGTGAAGTACTAACCCGATTGGAGAAAGCTGGATTAACTGTAAATCCCAGTAAAGTAAATTTTGCTGTGACACAATTCTCATTTTTAGGTCACATCGTAAAAGCCAACGGAAAGGTAAGCATAGACCCAGAGCGAACCCGTGCCATCAGAGAATTTTTACCGCCGCGGGATGCGAAAGGAATAGCCCGATTTTTAGGAATGATAAATTATTTCCATAAGTATATCCCACACCTAGCCGAGATTGCAGCACTGCTAAATACCTTAAGAAAGAAAGGAATTAAATTTGAATGGAATGAGCAACACCAAACCGCATTCGAGAAATTAAAAGAAAGCATAATATCACCCCCCGTACTACAATTAGCCGACTTTACAAAACCATTTGTAGTGCAGACAGACAGTTCTAGTGTCGCCCTAGGTGCAGTAATATATCAGGAAGTAGATAACTCAAGGTTACCTATTAGTTACGCTTCTCGCACCCTGACTGACCAAGAAAAGAAATACTCCGCATACGAATTAGAATGTTTAGCTATAGTTTTCGCTTTTGAGAAGTTCAAACCATTTTTAGAACATAAAGAGTTTTTATTAGAAACAGATAATCAAGCGTTATCCTGGCTACTAAATCACCCAAAACAGTTAGGTCGTATCGGAAGATGGGTATTAAGATTAAATTGTTTTAAATTCAAAGTACAACATATTAGAGGCACCCAAAACGTAGTTGCCGATACACTGTCACGTATGTTCCAGCCTAGTAGTAATACTTACGAAAACAAGAGTAGAGAAACGCCGATTATTAATACTTTAATTACCGAATTTCCTCTTGCATTTACGGATTTAGCCCAGTATCAACTACAAGACCCACGTTTGAGTCCAATTATTGAACAACTTGAAAAAGGAAATAAGTCAGAGAAATACATATTAAGTAGGAGAGTATTATGTTGTAGAATAGCGAACGGAAAATATCTACGAATAATCGCCCCTGATATTATTAAACCTATGCTGATGGAATATTATCACTCTTCCACCATTGGAGCACATATGGGAATAAATAAAACCATACACCGAATTCGTAAAGAATATCACTGGGAAAATATGAACAGTGAGATCGCCAATTTTGTGAAAAGGTGTAAGTTGTGTGCACTCAGCAAACCAGCGAGAAACAGCCAAATAAGTCAATTAATCTCAGAGATTCCTGCTACCCCGTTCTCCAAAATTTATTTAGACTTTTCAGGACCCTACCCGCGTTCTAAATCAGGAAATACAATGTTACTAATTTGTGTAGACTCTTTTAGCAAATTCGTCTGGATGTACCCCATGAGGCGAGCCTTAGCTACAACCACAGTAAGTATTTTACAGCATAGATTATTTAAAGAATTCGGTATTCCTGTCCATCTAGTGTCGGATAACGGACCACAGTTTAAGTCCAAGGAATTCAGGAACATGTGTTTCAAACTAGGTATAGACCACATTACCACTACAGAGTATCGTCCGCAAGGTAATATAGCTGAGAGGTATTTGCGAAACCTAAAATCTGCTTTAATAGCCTACCATGCTAACGACCATACTTCTTGGGACCAGAACCTATCCTGGATACAGTTCGCCTTTAATTCTGCATATCATGAAGGACATAAGTCTACCCCATTCGAATTATTGTTCAAGTATAAACCTAACCACCCATTATCCACTAAGTGGAAAATACATGAATTGTTACCCCTTGAAATTAGAGATAAAAATATTAGGAAAATATGGAATGAAGCGCGCGCTAATTTACGAACAAACTTAGCGAAATCAAGGAAATATCACGAGCGAAATAATAATAATAATGAAGTAAAGTACCAAATCGGTAACTTAGTTATGTGTAAAACACATCCTATGAGTAGTGCAATCGATAAGACCACTTCCAAGCTATCATACCGATGGTGCGGTCCTTATCAAATTCACAAATATTTAACTCCAGTGACCGTAGCACTGTATGAACCCTCTACTCAAAAATATGTACGAAGGATACATATTTCGCAGATAAAACATTATCACGAAGAAGGAAATGGTAGAGTGCAAGTTAAATAAATGTAAAAAAAAAAAGAAAGGAATATGTTTTGTACTCAACTGCAAAGGAGTACTTGAGTAACATTTAGCTAGCTAATCGTATAAATAGGTACGAGGCCTGATCAACCTTGAATCCTATTCTTCGAAAGTAGAGCAAAGTAAGAAGTCAGCTGACATCAAATATGAGGAATAATTAAGTAACAAATTACTTAATGAGTAGTCTATAACTAGATTAACTCCCAACTAAAGAAAAACCCGGTAGTAGTCATAAGTAGTAGAGTTAAGAAAATTTAGAATGTTAACAATATGTTTTATAATGTGTGAATTTTATGTAGTATTAGAATTAGTCTGTAAAGTATGATATGTAGATAGTAAGAATAAGCAAGTCGAGACTGACTTGTGCAATTCATAATTACGTACAGAGAAAAACGGGTGAGAGAAATTACACACGGAAATCCCCAAACATACTCCCGGTACATTCCTGAACAAATAACCGGAGTCTGTGGCTTAAGCGGCGGAGTATGTGACGATTTCATTAATAAACAAATATGTTAATTAATTAAGTTGATAATGTATAAGCTGAGAAATTTTAAATTCTTAATAAAATCTCACATTGTAAACTAAATCTTATTGCAATCATTAGATAATAATAATATTTAATATAAAGTCTAATAATAAAATAAAAGGGAATGGAATTGTACAGAAAGGGTAAAGCTTATTAATTAATCCTGCATAAACAGGAACTGACCAGAATTAACTTGTTTCCTGACCCCTAAATAAACTAAGTATTATTGTAAATTTGTTATTATTTAAATAATTAAATAAGACCACTGTTACGTACTTTGATTACTTCTGTAACTAAGAATATCTCTAGTTAATAATTTAATCAAACTTGAGTCCTTTAATTAAATTAGAAACATGGAACTACTTTTATGTTGCCTAGTAATTGTCTTGAGATTACTACTCTCCCCCTTAACTATTTCTACCACTTGCAATGGAGCGCTCACGCCGTAAGCAGCGTAAAGCGTTGTTCCGCTACGTGTATATAAAAATGTGAAAGGGTTGATTCAATGACTATTTAAATAAGTAAATCTGTGCGGTGATGACATCTCTCTCTATTATCAAATAACAAACTATGTAATTTAAACAGTACGACAAACAAGAAGGTGATATTCCACTAATCTATAATCATGTGAAGTGTATAACAGTGAAACAAACTTTGTATTTATTTATTCTAACTACAAGAATTACTAAGAATTACTACAGTCGCCTAAGATGAGTGTATCACCCCCTGAATGATTTGACATACTTCTGGAACTTCACCGTCACACGATGATAAGGTAACGACAGACCTTCAGGAAACACCCGGAGGACCGAAGAACCTATTCTGCAGCTACTTCAGGAAACACACAGGTGACATGGAGGCTTGTCTTCCATGGTTATGAGTTACAAAAATTATAATCCACAAAAGACAATTTAACTTATCACATTAAAGACTTGAAACTTCTGTTTTAAATGTAATAACTTTAAAGACTTTAAAAGACAGACATTATATGTAATATGTAGTCTGAAATCTAATAACACTGGTTATAGCAAAGGAGTAAAAGTTGAAACTAAAAGTTTTGTTGTTTTAAACGATTAATAAAAACCATTCTTCAAATGGTTAAATTTTCAATATTGTACATGGCAAGGTGACCATTATTCGTTAATATATTCAATCCCGGATCCGTGGAATAAATAAAATAGATGTACATCATATTTTGAGGGCCCTTTGTAAAGCAGTAATATATATATATATATTCATATAGTAAACTATATTGTTTGAGAACTTTCAATAGAGAACTTAATCACCAAATGTAATAAAGAGATGTCATCTGAGTACCGAGTAAACTGAGTGCATAAATCAACAGTCTCCCCTTCCTAATATCCTGCTATAAGAATTGTTTTATTTGTTGTGATTATTTTCAGCTCGTCACAACTAAGGCAGCCTGTATAATTGGCAGATCCAATTATTGCGGGTTCCCTAAGTTATAACACAAGAGAAGATGTTATAAATTGCGCACTCTGCTTTAGTTAAAAAAGGAGAGAGCTTTATTCGTGTACAGAGTGTCACAAACTAAATTGCGCCACTCTGCTCTTTTGGTTATTTTGGCTATTTTGCGTAAGAGAAAAGAAAGAAGTAATTGTGTCCCGATATCCCACGCACTCAAGCTGTTGATCTATTCACTCATGTATTTTAATATGTGTCAGAATTTTAAATAAAATAAAAATAATAATTAATATTATAGTAATATAGTATAGGTAACTTTATTTGTAAATATAATATGTGTAAAGTAATATTAACATATAATCCCATGTAAACAAACCATGTAGGTACTTGTTAAAAGTCTCATTCATCAACGTGTCATTATCACGACAAACTCGGACATGTAAGTTTCCTGTTGGCGATTGTTTAAAACTGTCATAGTTGGTCTCCCCCAAGTTGAGTTAGACAATAAGTCACCCTCCTTGTGTGGTCTATTGTTATAAGAAGCGTGTATTTTCCTGTGTTTAGTAACCGAAGATTCCCCTTTTTGTCGTACGCATATTCATGCCTGTGTGAAATTTCTCTCTCTCTCTCAATGTAAAACGATAAAGGTTGTCATAACATTTTAAGTGTTTATTTGTAAAAAAGAAAAAGGAGTAAGAATACGATTGATTTATATTTTTATATTTTTGTGTAAAAAAAAAGGAAGCGTTGTATAGCATTTAATGCAAATAGTAGAATAATTAGTTATAGCCACTCACGTTACGAAAATGGCTGAATTTAATCCAGATCTATTATTAAAAGATGAGCTATGCTACGAAGCACTTTTACGAGGTCTAAAACACGTGAATGTAACCGTGTCGGAATTACGAAAATCATTACGCCAAACCGGATCAGATACACCCTCGCAGTTAGATAGATTGCGTGAACTCGATTATGACGGCGAACGAGAAACCTGTTATGCGAAATATAGGGAACTGATAGTATTATCTCAGAACCTTCAGGACAAAAAATCACCTACTGAAATTTTGCGCGTTACGCAACGTATAGAACATTTAACCCGCCGGTTAAATAATTTATTAAGCTGGCCCGACGTCACCATAATCCCCGCCGATGTGCAGAAATTTGCGGATGAGGCATTAAGCCAATTACCCATAATTATCAACGACTTATGACGAAAATCAGACTCATCGAGAATGGAGGAAATTGAGCACTACTTACAAAAATTATATATCTCCCCAGTTCAATCCCCTACTTTAGAACACCCTCTCTCCACCTCGAACCCCGAATCACCCACCGTATCGAAGATACAACAGAGTCATGAACAATTACCTAGTAGAGAATTAAATACCCAAACTATGTTAGAACCCCCATCGCCTAATGTTCAGCATACTCGCACTAGTAAATATGCGATTACAAATCCTAATGCAAACACAAATCCTTCGAAAAGTATACCTAACGTATATTTTAATGTAGACCTCTACGGAAAGATTTCCCACCCAGTAGAGAAAATAATTAATGAAATTCCTTACACCGATGGCTTAAGTATCACGACTCTATTGACTTTTATCGGATATCTACTGCAAATAAAAGATCTACAACAATTGAGCGATTGGCAAATACTGCAGGTCATCTTACCCAAATGTAAACCACCTTTACGAGATCGTGTGCTAGAATCATTAAACTCGACTCTTCCGGTAGAAGAACTTCATACAAATATAATCAAATATTTTATCCCCACGGGAATATATGAGGAGATCAAAAGAAATACCGTACTTCGAGTACAAAGAGCTCAAGAAAGACTGGCCCACTATATCGCAGACATCAGAGAATCTTCACGTCTACTGCAAGTCGACTGGACTGAAAAACAATTGGTCGATACTATATTGGTAGGCTTATCTCCTGAAGAACGCTCCCGTTTAGCACTAATAAGTAGACCCCTTACCTTCGCTGACCTTGAACAATGTAGTGTGCACTCTTCAAATGTGTGGTATGCAGATGAGCATCGACATGCACAGGTATCCACAACACCACATAGAAAGGAAACGCAAGCCCTATCCTCAGATACAAGAAGTCTACGAGAACGACGACCATTTCGGCGACCAACCTATGTTCATGGCCATGGTAAGTCCAAGGAGCCACCACCTCGACACGAAACCAGTGACACCCCGCGAAAAGAATATATATGCTATAACTGCGGAAAACCTGGACACCTCAGTAGAAACTGTAAACGGAAACAGTACAATCAGAAAACTCATTATCCAAAAAACATGTAAGGCAGGGAGATCCGAAACCCTGTGTCTTCCGCAGCATCGTGAAAACAGGTAAACCCCTGAGAGACCACAAATTAAAACAAAATAATAATAATAATAATAACAAAAGAAAATTAGACCCCTATGTTAGGAAATTTATCGATAAATGTAACTCTATTAGTAAATGTGATTACAATAGGTGTGAATTACCGTATATACAAGTTGACATTGGTGTTACATCCACCCTCGGATTAATTGATTCCGGATCCACGCGAAGTTTAATTAGTCAAGAGCTAGCCAATCAATTATTTAAACACAATTTAGTTAAACGCAGTCAATCAGTAAATATTAGATGCGCTACAGCTAATAAGCAAAACTTAATGATAAAACTTATCATCACGTTTAAAGTAAAAATTAAAAATCTAACGTGGTATTTTCCAATGTTGGTATGCGACGAATTAGGACCCGAGTTAATATTGGGAGCTGATTTTATCAGTAAAACAGGAATAATTTTAGACATTCACGAGAAGATATTTTACTTTGGATTCGATCGTTCACGGAAATATAACTTGCATGATAATGCAAATAACAGAGAAAGTACTAGCACCACTTCTACACATATAAAGCATCACGAATCTGAATTAAGTCATCTGGAAAGTAAAGATAGACGGAACATACAGACTTTAATAAAACAATTCTCCAACGTCCTCACCCCAAAGTTAGGACTGACGGATCTGATAGAGTACAAAATAAATTTGAGCGACAACAAAGTAATACGTTTAGCCCCATACAAATTATCACCTCCTAAAATGGAAGTAATGAGGAACCAAATTAATAAATTGTTAGAACAAGGAGTCATCGAACCCTCTACGTCATCTTATTCATCACCCGCGTTTTTAGTACCCAAAAGTAACGACAAACATAGATTAGTTGTGGACTACAGACAACTAAATAAACGGATAGAATTTGAATCTATACCACTTCCCGACATCCACAGTGCATTTCATTATTTTACAAAAGCAAAAATCTTTACCATTATGGATTTAAATCAGGCATTTCATCAGATACCCCTTTCGGAAGAATCAAAACGTCTTACCGCATTTGCCGTCCCTTTCAACCTGTACCAATTTACAAGGGTACCTTTTGTTATATCCCAAGGTAGTTCTGTATGTAGCAGATTATTAGAAAAGTTATTTCATGACATAAAATTTAAATATGTGTATCACTACTTAGATGACATTGTTATCTACAGTGAGTCAATTGAGCAACATCTTAATCATCTACGTGAAGTACTAACCCGATTGGAGAAAGCTGGATTAACTGTAAATCCCAGTAAAGTAAATTTTGCTGTGACACAATTCTCATTTTTAGGTCACATCGTAAAAGCCAACGGAAAGGTAAGCATAGACCCAGAGCGAACCCGTGCCATCAGAGAATTTTTACCGCCGCGGGATGCGAAAGGAATAGCCCGATTTTTAGGAATGATAAATTATTTCCATAAGTATATCCCACACCTAGCCGAGATTGCAGCACTGCTAAATACCTTAAGAAAGAAAGGAATTAAATTTGAATGGAATGAGCAACACCAAACCGCATTCGAGAAATTAAAAGAAAGCATAATATCACCCCCCGTACTACAATTAGCCGACTTTACAAAACCATTTGTAGTGCAGACAGACAGTTCTAGTGTCGCCCTAGGTGCAGTAATATATCAGGAAGTAGATAACTCAAGGTTACCTATTAGTTACGCTTCTCGCACCCTGACTGACCAAGAAAAGAAATACTCCGCATACGAATTAGAATGTTTAGCTATAGTTTTCGCTTTTGAGAAGTTCAAACCATTTTTAGAACATAAAGAGTTTTTATTAGAAACAGATAATCAAGCGTTATCCTGGCTACTAAATCACCCAAAACAGTTAGGTCGTATCGGAAGATGGGTATTAAGATTAAATTGTTTTAAATTCAAAGTACAACATATTAGAGGCACCCAAAACGTAGTTGCCGATACACTGTCACGTATGTTCCAGCCTAGTAGTAATACTTACGAAAACAAGAGTAGAGAAACGCCGATTATTAATACTTTAATTACCGAATTTCCTCTTGCATTTACGGATTTAGCCCAGTATCAACTACAAGACCCACGTTTGAGTCCAATTATTGAACAACTTGAAAAAGGAAATAAGTCAGAGAAATACATATTAAGTAGGAGAGTATTATGTTGTAGAATAGCGAACGGAAAATATCTACGAATAATCGCCCCTGATATTATTAAACCTATGCTGATGGAATATTATCACTCTTCCACCATTGGAGCACATATGGGAATAAATAAAACCATACACCGAATTCGTAAAGAATATCACTGGGAAAATATGAACAGTGAGATCGCCAATTTTGTGAAAAGGTGTAAGTTGTGTGCACTCAGCAAACCAGCGAGAAACAGCCAAATAAGTCAATTAATCTCAGAGATTCCTGCTACCCCGTTCTCCAAAATTTATTTAGACTTTTCAGGACCCTACCCGCGTTCTAAATCAGGAAATACAATGTTACTAATTTGTGTAGACTCTTTTAGCAAATTCGTCTGGATGTACCCCATGAGGCGAGCCTTAGCTACAACCACAGTAAGTATTTTACAGCATAGATTATTTAAAGAATTCGGTATTCCTGTCCATCTAGTGTCGGATAACGGACCACAGTTTAAGTCCAAGGAATTCAGGAACATGTGTTTCAAACTAGGTATAGACCACATTACCACTACAGAGTATCGTCCGCAAGGTAATATAGCTGAGAGGTATTTGCGAAACCTAAAATCTGCTTTAATAGCCTACCATGCTAACGACCATACTTCTTGGGACCAGAACCTATCCTGGATACAGTTCGCCTTTAATTCTGCATATCATGAAGGACATAAGTCTACCCCATTCGAATTATTGTTCAAGTATAAACCTAACCACCCATTATCCACTAAGTGGAAAATACATGAATTGTTACCCCTTGAAATTAGAGATAAAAATATTAGGAAAATATGGAATGAAGCGCGCGCTAATTTACGAACAAACTTAGCGAAATCAAGGAAATATCACGAGCGAAATAATAATAATAATGAAGTAAAGTACCAAATCGGTAACTTAGTTATGTGTAAAACACATCCTATGAGTAGTGCAATCGATAAGACCACTTCCAAGCTATCATACCGATGGTGCGGTCCTTATCAAATTCACAAATATTTAACTCCAGTGACCGTAGCACTGTATGAACCCTCTACTCAAAAATATGTACGAAGGATACATATTTCGCAGATAAAACATTATCACGAAGAAGGAAATGGTAGAGTGCAAGTTAAATAAATGTAAAAAAAAAAAGAAAGGAATATGTTTTGTACTCAACTGCAAAGGAGTACTTGAGTAACATTTAGCTAGCTAATCGTATAAATAGGTACGAGGCCTGATCAACCTTGAATCCTATTCTTCGAAAGTAGAGCAAAGTAAGAAGTCAGCTGACATCAAATATGAGGAATAATTAAGTAACAAATTACTTAATGAGTAGTCTATAACTAGATTAACTCCCAACTAAAGAAAAACCCGGTAGTAGTCATAAGTAGTAGAGTTAAGAAAATTTAGAATGTTAACAATATGTTTTATAATGTGTGAATTTTATGTAGTATTAGAATTAGTCTGTAAAGTATGATATGTAGATAGTAAGAATAAGCAAGTCGAGACTGACTTGTGCAATTCATAATTACGTACAGAGAAAAACGGGTGAGAGAAATTACACACGGAAATCCCCAAACATACTCCCGGTACATTCCTGAACAAATAAACCGGAGTCTGTGGCTTAAGCGGCGGAGTATGTGACGATTTCATTAATAAACAAATATGTTAATTAATTAAGTTGATAATGTATAAGCTGAGAAATTTTAAATTCTTAATAAAATCTCACATTGTAAACTAAATCTTATTGCAATCATTAGATAATAATAATATTTAATATAAAGTCTAATAATAAAATAAAAGGGAATGGAATTGTACAGAAAGGGTAAAGCTTATTAATTAATCCTGCATAAACAGGAACTGACCAGAATTAACTTGTTTCCTGACCCCTAAATAAACTAAGTATTATTGTAAATTTGTTATTATTTAAATAATTAAATAAGACCACTGTTACGTACTTTGATTACTTCTGTAACTAAGAATATCTCTAGTTAATAATTTAATCAAACTTGAGTCCTTTAATTAAATTAGAAACATGGAACTACTTTTATGTTGCCTAGTAATTGTCTTGAGATTA